>CM017779.1:28232115-29632506 GCA_008121275.1 Drosophila lowei
GATGATAATTGTTTATTGGTTTTAGTGACGCTAAGAATTTGTTGTGAAAAAACCTTGGGTTGCCGAAATCTGGGTCGGAATTTCCCTTTTTAAGGGATGTGGGCCTGGAAAGGGGACAGAAAAATGGCAGGGGATGGCAGTCTTTATGAACTGGAAGAGGGCACTACATGTGAGATCTATACGTGGGCTTACAAATCGAATTTTGGGTTTAAAAATGATTTCAAGATTGACAAAATGTGACCCAAAAAAAAGATAAAAAAGAATCAAGTTTTTGGTACACAGAAATGGGCATCGAATGTAGAGAAACCATTCTTTCTATAAAGCCCTGCATGAACAGGCAACCGCATCGATTCGGATGGATTCAGTATTCCCTTAGATTCGCTTAGAATCAGTCTCTCATCTTTTTCTTTTCATGGGACTCAACAAAGCAATTATTGTCAAAAATTTCGGTTTTTCTTTCTCGCTCACTCTCCATTTGTTTCTCTAGTAGAAGGGCTGACTGAAGGAAGGATTCGAAATGATCCAAAGCATTGAAGAGGCATGAATAAAACTGTGATTTTATGAATACTGTGGCTTTAAGCAGGGCTCTACAACTGAATCAAACAGAAACCAATCATCGGCACTAAGAAAAGATTGTAATGAACATTAAATATGGGACGTATCATCGGTTCATCCTTCACTTTTTCGATGTTTTCGATGCCTTTCCATCAACTCATGCTTTTTCTGGAATACCCCCGCTTTTCCTTTAGAAAATGCACCAAAATTCGTGAAACATTTTTCCTTAAATCTTCAAAATAAATCATAGAAAAGCATAAGGCCACTGCAGCGGGCTAATTTGTGATTTTAATTTGGTTTATTGCCGCATAGACAGCGCCATGCAGGGATGCCAAAAAGAAAAGGAAAAAAGAGAAGCCATAGAGAAAAGCCAGGAAAATTCAAGGATAGAAGGACATGGGGAGGAGGGGGAGCAGGAGTCGCTGCGGACAGACGAAAGGCTTTTGGGATAGAGACTTTTTTTCGGGGTTTCTGCTGCAGCTGCCAGACAGCACAGCATCCCTGCTGTCCCCCTGCCTGGCAGTTGTTGAAATTCAAGAGGTTGCCGCATGTTGCAAAATGTGTCGCAGTCGCAGTGGCCGAAGGTCGCGTGTGGCACGTGAGCGATCGGATCGGATCACAACATAATCTGGCCCTCGTCCGGGGGTTATCACTTTGGTAAATATCTCTCCACCGTTCGTTCTCTGGCCCTGGATCGAATATCAATCAATTGGCTGGCAATGACACACGAGCCACAGTGCCACACGGTGTGGCAGGACTCTCTAATCACCCAAAAAGATGTTCAACACATTTTGCAAATTGCTTTTCATTTCTCAAATTGTGGGAATCGAAATCGGAAAAGGGAGCGCTGCGGAGGGGTAGTTTGAAGTGCGGGAAAGACGAAATATTATTCCAATCTTCAAAGTACTTTGTTCTCTTTGGAAAACTTGTGAAGGTTATCTCGGACTCTGGCCGATAAGAACTGGGAAATCATAAAAAGAAAATTAAACCCCATATTCCATCGAAATATTCTTGGGGGGTTCACGTTTCCACTTGAGAGCCTCGCACGCGAGAAATCTAGCATCAAATTTCAATTGGAATGAAAAAAAACCATTAAAAATCGAAGGAAATCAATGGGAATATAAACAAAGGAGTAATTAATGTTGATAAGAGCAACCACAGGGGCGTCTCGTGATGTTCCTTTGACAGCTACAAGAATTCCATAAAATTGTTCACTCATTAGGAGGAAATCTATGGCTTGTTGTTCATTTCACTTAGGACGTCTAATGATACGGGATTTACGAGATGTAAATTGATTTTAGATAAGCAAATTTAACATTTATGGCTTATGTTTCGAAGATATGCCATATATTGAAGGGAATAAAAGGGATTAAAAGGAGTATTCAGTCGGTTCTAGATTTCCAGATTTCTTGTGGCAAAGGCAATGTTTTGGCATGCACTGTGTCGGGGGCTGAGTACCACGCTGCTCTTGTTTTTGCACTTATTTCATTGAAAATTCCTCAGAAATATCAAAAACAGCAATAATATCGTCAAAGGTTAGCGGAATTAATACAATAAAATTCCTTCAAGATCCCATATTCATGGGACGTTGAGTGCTAACCTTCTGGGTCTGCTTTTGTTCCAGTATTTTTGGCTATAATATCCAGTATGGTCAATTCCTTATCACACTTCCATTTGACGGATTTATAGACCCAATCGTATCGGCAATAGAGAGCAGACGCTGCATCGTTGTTCCCAGACATCGGAGCCCCCAAAAGCACCAAAACCTCCGCTTGAGAGCTCTCTCTCTACCGACCAGCAGCAATCGAAAGAAAACTATCCCAAGAAGAAGATGCCCATATATTTACGAGTAAATATGAAGGGGCGGTCGCAGTTCTACTATGCAATTAGAGCCAGCGCCCAGATGAAAGATACAAGATACAAAAAAGCAACCTAAATGATGAGCTCAAACTGTAACAAATATAAATAACAAAAGGAAAAAACCTATTTCGTTGAGTTTTTCCTACAGTTTTATTTTTATGGCCGCGACCATAAAAGCCACACACATATCACACATCCAGGGCGCCCCTGGATTGAATCGAGATGATACCATCATCTCTCCATCCAAAAAAAACACCAAAAAACAAACCACTTGGCGACACTGACGCCGTGTGGTCCAAGCGGGGAGGAAGGAGGAGGGCCCCACAAACACAAATGGGAATCCGCATCGGAACTCCGTCTCCAACTCCGACTCTGAATTATGAAACACTTTCCGCATTTAAGAGGAGAAAACTGAAGGAAAAAGTCGTGCAATAAATAAAACACTTCAAAAGTGCACTTAAGATAAAAACAAAGACTGAAGAAATGGAGAAAATGGAACCATAGACAAAAGAAACGAGGCTGCAGAAGTGTGAGATGCGATGCGATGCGATGAGATGAGATGTGGTTCGAATGCGAGCCCCGAAGACGGGATAATATGTGGGTCAAGCCTCTAGGCACTTCTGAGGCTTCAGCTTTCATTCATTCAGAGACGATGTTCTATAGATTTCGAAAACTTTTGAAACCAGAAACCCACTTGCAAAAAAAAGAACAGACCATCTGCAGGGAATTTGAGAGGAAAGTATGAGGGCCCAAAGAATTTTCATTCGATTTTTGCTGAATCAAAGTCTTAAATATTCAAAGGGAAAGGAAATTCTAGAACTAGAGTTCCACATGAGTTCTACGAGTGGTTTTCGGGTATTTTTGATTGAAGGAATGGCTCTAAATTGTAGAACTAGTAGAAACTTTCTTATAAATTACACAGAAATTATGTTTCTTCTATTTGAGAGGTGATGGCTGAAGATCGCCTTCGACGGGAAATGCAGTGACACATCGATTCTAGCGATTCTTCAATGTGGCGTCCATCGATGACTGCGATCTTTGGCAAGATTGTACTCTGGCATTTGGCTACCATTTGCATAAGATTATAGACTATAAATGATATTTGATTGGGAAATACTTATACTTTACGTTGATTATATTTCCTGCCTGAATTCAGGGACTTTTCCAAAGAATTCGATCTCAATATAAATGAATTAGAGCATATTCTTTCTATATGTCAAATTTTGAAATGCGTATCTTGAAAGTATACTTAAAAGTATCTCAAAAGTATGGACTCAACATCGGATTGATCTAGCATTAAAAGTGCTTGAAAGCCAGGTGTTCAAAGAGCCAAATGACATTTATTCGGGTATTGAAAAAAGCCGAATCCTTGTCATGTTTCCACAATCCATTAGAGCTTAGAGTTAGAGTAGAGTTAGTAGCATTTCTTCTGATATTTATACAGTGTGATATCCCAGTATTCTGTCGGCACACAAATTCCAGTCGCATCCTCCAGTTGCTTCATCCCTCGTATTCCATTGTCATTTCCCTTCTTAAATATTAGGCAACAAATGCAGACATCATGGGTTCAGGCGCCCAGTTTCAATGTCAGACAGAATCAATAAATTGCAGAAAATGTTTTTGGCATTGTCCACACCGGCCAGTCCTTGGATATAGATATACAGATAGATATAGGATAGGTATTACTTCCAGGTGATTTGCTTTACACTCGACTGAATGCCCCCGAACCGACTCGAACAGAACCTTTTGCATACAACACACAACCGACGGTAGCATATTTTTCACGTGCACTGAACACTGAACCCAAATCTCCTTCTCCCTCCCTCCCTCTCTATCCCAAAAATATCCCGGGCGCACTTACGCCTGACTGACTTTTCACACGTTCTCGTTCTCGTTCTCGGACATCCTTGGCTGGGTTTCAGGTCGTTCCAAGGCTGAAATCATAAAGCAAATTACCCAGGTCGTGGCTTTGGCTACATATGGTCTCAATGGCAGAGGGATTAGGGGGGGTTAGGGGCCCTAAAATAGGCTGCCAAAAGTTCTCCTTGGGCACGTCGCAGGTCTCTCCTGTTCCCACCACGTGCGCACACACAAATCAAGGCAGGGGCAGGCATAATTTATAATTCAATGAGAGTTAAAGTTGAATGCAGTACGGCGTTTAACCCGCCAAATCATTAGCCACAGAAGAGGGCCCTGGCTATGGCTATGGCTGGAGCTACAAGACAGAGTCGGAGACTCCGACGACGACGCACAACGGCTGGGGCCCTCGAGGGCGCATGCCACACAATTCACCTTGAAGCCGAAACTCAGAAGCGAAGATTAATTGCAGCAGCCCTTTGTTGGGGCAGGCGAATGACTATCTGGCTCGCTCGCTCTCATACATCGCTGGTCTATGGATCGCCAGGGGCTAGAGATGGGAGCGTGATCGGAAGATGTGCGTTAGTTGGGTTATGATTTGTGGAAGAGATTCAGAATAGGTTCTTTCTTGGGCAAACCAGATGAAAAAGTTTAGTTGAGGCCCAAGTGCCGCGACACTATGATACCCAAAGACTCTAAGGAGTCTAAGGAGCTTTATAGCCTGTGTTTCTACGAGTAACTATCGCTCATTCTTCATCGTATATATAGTGATCCTTAGCTGAAAACAGAATAGAGAATAAACCAATAACTTTTGCACCTATCTTCCCGATTTCCAATCGCGAATCACGTGGCCATCGCTAATCTCTTTCTCTCTCTCTCTTTTACTCTTCATTGGAGAGTCTCCAATGCTCAACTCTTCTTTGGCGATAAGGAATTTTATTCAGTTCCCGAAAACGAGTCCCCATCTCAGCATTCGTTTGGGGAGCCCCCACTCAAAAGGGCAGAGGCAGGCAGGCAGCAGGCACACACGTAATTGCTTTTTGTTTGGCGTCTCATTTTAGTTACGGTCTGGCAATGGCAATGGCAATGATGCTTATGGATGTGGCAGAGGAACGGAGGTGCTGGAGTGCCTGGAGTGGATGTCGCGCCTACGAGAATAGGTGTCGCCAAGGCGATTATGCCCAGGGAATGGAGGAATGAGGGAATGGTAAAGGCCAACACAGACCAATGGCTAACAACAGAAACAACAACGACCATGAATCAAAACTAAGGGAAACCCTCGCAGACACACACACAAGACGCGCCTTTGAGTAATGCTGCTCTCATTTGAATTATTGCTGTCGCTGTGACCCCCGAGAAGACCCTCTTTAAGAGCCAAAAAAAAAGGGTCCTATTTACCCAGAACTTGTCCCAAAGCAGAGATGATGATGATGGTGCTGCTGATAGCGATGTGTCGAGTGATCTACTACTACTCGTATATGGATGTGGCTATCTCTCTCTCTGCCTCTCTCTCCTTTTGTGGTGATAAGAACTAAGGTTTTTAAGATTCAAAGAGTGAATGTCTGAAATTAATTGAAATTGGGGGCTTGCTCTCCTCTATCAGGACTTATCAGGATAATTACTCAGGAAAGACTTCGTTGATGGACATTTGGTTGAGTTTCCCAGCGTATCTGGCACGCTCTCTGTCTCCCTTTTTTCCCAGTGTGGCTTAGCAGTGAGTAAAAACGTTGTTTCTTTGAAGTGGGTGGTGTTTTATCTTCTTTCAATGATAGATCTTTGCATAAATTGAGAGTTTTCATAATTAAAGCCAGAAAGGCTCCTCTCTCTCTCCCAGAGTAGCTTAGCAGTGGAAGGTGTGCCACTCCTGCCTTGTGGCACTTGTAGTCGCCGTCTTTCACGAAATGAGTACCAATTAAACGAGTTATCTTTAGCTTATGCCATAAAATGTTAATTCTATTAATTTTCTGTGTGTTTTTAGAGCTTATGAAATCACTCTGCAGGGAGGAAAGGAGACATCTATCAATTGTGACATGTTTTATGGTCACACATTAATTGACAAACAAGAAACGACAATTATTACAACATTTTGCATTGGATTTCCGCCTCATTGCGCATTCTCCAATTCCAATTACAATTTCACACCATTTTTCCCCCCTCGAAAAGTGTGGAGGGGCCGCCACCGCCACACCCCAAGGCAAGGCTGGGCAGACTTTTGTTGTCTTCGACGTCTAGCCGGCTCATTAGGCATAATTTATAGATGCATAGTCGCCAATAAAATATCCGAAAAGAGCATTCATTCTCGTAGAGTGTTCTCCATGGAGGTTGGGGGCAGGGGGAGCTCCCGACAACTTTCTAAAATTTCAAAATCGTATCTACTTAGGCATGCGCACAAATTTATAATGCAATAAATCAGATGGAAATGGCTTTTACCACGAATCGGTTAGCGGCCAGGGGGCTAGGGGGGGAGTGGGGACTGGGTATCCATCGCTGGCCAATTATTTTAATCGCTTTTGTCAAGCCATATAAAGAATGCGCTTATACAAAAGATCCACAGACACACAGATCCACTCTAGAGATAGAAGAAGAACCACTCTGATTAAGCAATTCGGTGCGAAGTGCTGCCTGCTCTGCTCTCAGAGACAAAAGAGCTTTCAACACTCTCAGACACTCGGAAAAATGCTTGACAAGTCGCCGCACAAATGGAATGCAACATTAATGGCATCCGAGAGCGCATGGCCGCATGCCGCATGGCGCATGGGTGTCTCCACCATAAAAATAACCAAAAACCAAAGAAATTTACTTTCACTTAGCCTCAATAACCTGAGGGGGCTCCTCCACTTTATCTACACTCCAGTCCCCCCCCATCCATTCCATCGATCCGATCCGAGTGGCGCTTTACATTTTCGAATGGAGGTCGTAACGATCAACTAGCGATACAAACAAATTATAAAATGTATCTTCTGTTTTATAGATCGAACTTAAGAGAACAGCTGAGATTAACGGAGGTACAGGCAGGGGTGACAAGGCCTAGATAGATGGGGAGACAAAAAGGCAGGGAAAGAGATGCCTGTAGAAGAAGGAGAATCAAGAGTAAGAAATGTAGGAAAAGTTCCTTCAAATTCCGAAGTTTTTCTGGCACAAATTCGTGTAAATATCCAGCTCTTCTTCCAGTGTGGCTTAGCTTTCCTCAAACAGGGTTTTCCCCGCACTGTAATTCTTATATTTTTTATTTGGACCATCAAGTGGCCGATGTGATCCTAGGCAAGAACGCAGCCCTCCTCCCACTCAACCAACCGAGGGGCGCTGCCGCATGATGCGCGATGCGTCCAAACCGCTTTTCAACCCATCTGTCATTCGAAGTGGTTCCTTTAAATCATAGTTTACTCACTCTCCAAGCAGGTCCCCTTTGTGCACCTCTTTATCTGTGATCCGAGACGACCACCCACGCCGCCTTCAAGGTGTTAAAGATACCTTCATTTCCCTGGCATTTTCCTCGACTTCGTTTGAGGGAAAACGTTGATAAGTTGAGTGGAGTTTCTGGTGTTGTCCAGCAAAGTTTACATAGCATTTAACATGCTCTTTTTCTCGGGGCTCTGCCTGCATTATGTGCCATAAATTATGCAGAAGTGTGAGCATATTTGATGTACCCTCCTCCTGCTGCTCCTTCCATTGAGGCAACACCTGCTCTCGCCCATTTCCGGGGGCATCATTAGCAGTCAACAGGCGACACGATAGAACCACGATAGAAATTCGAATTTTTTCCTGGGGCTCGCCCGCATTTGGGGGTCCTTTTTCCGCAGGGATATATGGGCGATATATGCCTTTAACTTTTATTTTTTCTTCATTATTAATGCCCGGCACGTCGAAAACCCTTCTCATTGACAAGGAGCCCAGCCACAGCCCCATTCCCCCCAAAAAAAAAAGTGAAACGGCGATAAGCTGCTTTTGTGGCTGCCGGCTGCGGCTGCGGCTGCTTTTAATCTTAACACAACATTTAACTCAGGCCTGAGGCTATCTTTGGCCCAGACGTTTGGGGTCCAGCCAACCACCACCCACCCGTGGAGTGCAGCCTTCGCCCTGGACACAGGACACGTGTGCAACATTAGACTCGTTGGCCAACACGCGCTGGAGACCCCCACATCCCCAGATGCAATTGACTTGAACTAATCCAAATATTATCGCAATCGTGCAACGTGCAACAAAGGCTGCGATTGTCGCCTGCCAACATCATTAAAAATTGTTGTTTTTTGATTAATAACCAGAACCGAGGCACACGCGTCATGTCGTCTCAACCCCAAAGAGTCGGCTCTTGTGTTTTGATCAAAAGGTTGTATTTTTTTTTTTTTTTTGTAAATATTTGCAAATGATGGAAATAAATCCATTACTCTCTGGGGAAATCCGTGGACAGATATCGCCACAGATTTCGTAATTGCCGGAAAATGTGATCAAACAAAAGCGTGGAAATTTGTTTGTTTTTAGGAAACATTTTTCTGGTGTTTGCCTGCAAATTGTGGCCTGAAAAAAAGGCTCCTCGGACCTTAAGATATGCTATGCAAACGAGACGTGTTTGAGAACAGCTGAAATTTGGTTATTCTTCTTGATAATCTAGGGCAAAAGTGCGATATTCAGATGGGGAGAGACTCGTAGGGAAGTACTCGAGAGTGTCGATAAGCGATGGACGATAGGCGATGGGCAGGTGAAATACAGCCATACTTGAAATGATCTAAGATCTAAGTTCCTTTTAAAAGAAAAATCCCTTCACCAAAGGACCCCAAATGCGGGCGATAGCCCCAGAAAAATTCGAATTTCTATCGTGGTTCTATCTTGCCGCCTGTTGAATGCTAATGAAGCTGTTAAAAAGATCTACCCTAGAATAAATTCATTAAAAATTATTATTGAAAGACTAGGGGCAAGCCAACCCCTGGCTCACTCGCTTCGCTCGCACTGGGCGCAAGTATGAGTAAAGTATCTCAAAACTTTTTTAGATATTTGTGAAAGCATCTTTAACCTCATGATATATCTATTCCTTAGAGCCATCTAATACCTCCGATTTTCCCATCGTGGCTGAACCTCCCGTTTTCTTTTTCCCAGCGTGGCCCTGAGCCTCTTGATTCCTTTTTCCCAATGTGGCTTAGCAGTTAAGGTTGGGTATCGTAATTTCGAGATATGTACTTGTGCCTCGACAAAAACTTTTCCACAGTATCGATGTAACCGATGGAAGAGCTGAAATCAATGCCCTAAAGCCCTGTAATTTTTCTGATTTTCATTCGATTTCTTCTTTTACATATTTCCCTTCGTATTTCCCCACAAAACTAGATCAAACTCTAAACATTTTCTGTTACATTTCCTTTAAAAATTATGGAAAAAAAGTATTAACTGGGAATCGGAATCGGATGCAGCTTCCTCCGGAATTTATGAAGCTGAAGCACACCTGAGAGCACGTTCAACAGAGACCACACACAGACACCTTGCCACATGCCACCTCATACCCCCACCCCTGCCAACAGTCAGTCGTTTACGTACCTTCGTGTCCAGCGGCCAAATTGAATGGCAAATTTGTCTGCACGCAGCAGTGGCAGTGGCACCAGCACCAGAAACACCAGAAACATAAACTTTTTAATTGAAAAACAATTTTTTTTCTCTCCTTCTCTGATTTTCTTTTTTTCTTCTTTTTTTTTTGTGGGAATTTTCTCTCTTTTTAGGACACATAAGGGGGGTCGGGGGGCGGTTTTCGCTCAAGTTTCATAAATGTTATTGAGTTTTTCGTAGCAATTTGTGTAACTAGTTTTTCCGAACGATGGGATATGGGATTTTTCGGGGGAAGGATGAGAGCGGAGGGGGGGAGGACTTGCACCATTTATTGACTTGACTTCCGTGCGTATGTCGCAATTTCCGGTTTTACGGGCAAACGAAATAAAAACGTAATTTAATGTCACATCGAGGAGTTGAGTGGACCAGGATTTTGATGGGCTTCTGACCTCCCCATCGCCCCCTATGGCCTCTATCGAACATTAATTGAAATCGTAAGATTTGCCATTTCATGCAGGAAAAGGGGTGGAGGCAGAGCAGAGGAGTGGAGTGGATGGGGAGTACAAATCAAAATGCCATCATCGTTGATGACAACTTTATTGAATTCAATTATAATTTTCACACTTCAAGTGCGATGTATGCGAATGGATTTCCAGTTTGGAATCGGTGTCGAAAGTGGTCGCATCGCGCAGATCTTGCCTATGCAAATGGTTTCTGGTAATATTAGTGGATTTTATGGCGGAGCCAGGAGACGGAGACGTGACTCTGACTGTAACTGCAATGTACTTAAACGAAGCTCAAAAGATGGGTAAGCGGAATGTGCGAGAGGTGCCTGAAAAAACAGTAGAATCTGTAGTTTTTGGGAGACCAAATAAGCCTTTGTAGCCCCTCTTTACTGCCAAGCCACACTGCGAGCCCTAGCCCTCTAGCCCTAGCCCTAGCCCTCAAGCCCTAGCCCTCTAGCCCTCTAGCCCCTAGCCCCCTAGCCCTCTAGCCTAGCCTAGCCCTAGCCCCCTAGCCCTCTAGCCCTCTAGCCCTAGCCCTAGCCAGCCCCCTAGCCCTAGCCCTCTAGCCCTAGCCCTCTAGCCCTAGCCTCCTCTAGCCCTAGCCCTCTAGCCCTAGCCCTCTAGCCCTAGCCCTCTAGCCCTAGCCCTAGCCCTAGCCCCTAGCCCTCTAGCCCTAGCCCTCTAGCCCTAGCCCTCTAGCCCTAGCCCTCTAGCCCTAGCCCCTAGCCCTCTAGCCCTAGCCCTCTAGCCCCTCTAGCCCTAGCCCCTAGCCCCCTAGCCCCTAGCCCTCTAGCCCCTAGCCCCTCTAGCCCCTAGCCCCTAGCCCTAGCCCCCTAGCCCTAGCCCTCTAGCCCTAGCCTCTAGCCCTAGCCTTCTAGCCCTCTAGCCCTAGCCCCTAGCCCTAGCCCCTAGCCCTAGCCCCTAGCCCTAGCCCTAGCCCTAGCCCCAGAGCCCCAGAGCCCCTAGCCCTAGAGCCAGAGCCCTAGCCAGAGCCAGAGCCCTAGCCAGAGCCAGAGCCCTAGCCAGAGCCAGAGCCCTAGCCAGAGCCAGAGCCCTAGCCAGAGCCAGAGCCCTAGCCAGAGGCAGAGCCCTAGCCCTAGCCCTAGCCCTAGCCCTAGCCCTCTAGCCCTAGCCCTCTAGCCCTAGCCCTAGCCCTCTAGCCCTAGCCCTCTAGCCCTAGCCCTCTAGCCCTAGCCCTCTAGCCCTAGCCCTCTAGCCCTAGCCCTCTAGCCCTAGCCCTAGCCCTAGCCCTCTAGCCCTAGCCCTCTAGCCCTAGCCCTCTAGCCCTAGCCCTCTAGCCCTAGCCCCTAGCCCTAGCCCCCTAGCCCTAGCCCTCTAGCCCTAGCCCTCTAGCCCTAGCCCCCTAGCCCTAGCCCCCTAGCCCTAGCCCCTAGCCCTAGCCCTCTAGCCCCTAGCCCCCTAGCCCTCTAGCCCTAGCCCCTAGCCCTAGCCCCCTAGCCCTAGCCCTCTAGCCCTAGCCCTCTAGCCCTAGCCCTCTAGCCCTAGCCCTAGCCCTAGCCCTCTAGCCCTAGCCCTAGCCCTAGCCCTAGCCCTAGCCAGAGCCAGAGCCCTAGCCAGAGCCCCAGCCCTAGCCAGAGCCCCCTAGCCAGAGCCAGAGCCCTAGCCCCCCCTAGCCAGAGCCCCCTAGCCAGAGCCCCCTAGCCCCAGCCCCTAGCCCTAGCCCTAGCCCCCTAGCCCTAGCCCTCTAGCCCCAGCCCTCTAGCCCCAGCCCCAGCCCCTAGCCCTAGCCCCTAGCCCCCCTAGCCCCAGCCCCCCTAGCCCCAGCCCTCTAGCCCCAGCCCTAGCCCTAGCCCTCTAGCCCCAGCCCCTAGCCCCAGCCCCTAGCCCCAGCCCCTAGCCCTAGCCCCTAGCCCCAGCCCCTAGCCCCAGCCCCTCTAGCCCCAGCCCTCTAGCCCCTCTAGCCCCAGCCCCCTAGCCCCTAGCCCTAGCCCTAGCCCCTAGCCCTAGCCCTAGCCCTAGCCAGAGCCCTAGCTAGAGCCAGAGCCCTAGCCAGAGCCAGAGTCCTAGCCAGAGCCAGAGCCCTAGCCAGAGCCAGAGCCCTAGCCAGAGCCAGAGCCCTAGCCAGAGCCAGAGCCCTAGCCAGAGCCAGAGCCCTAGCCAGAGCCAGAGCCCTAGCCAGAGCCCTCTTCCTCTAGGCAAAAAACCCCGTTCCAGAGGCTTGTCTTTACAACTCTTCAATCTCCCCTCTCCGAACATCCATTACACTTTAGATACGCGACTTTTAAGCCACTCATAACACGATGAAGCCTGATCCACGAGGCAGCTTAAAGCTCCAGAGTGGCTGCCCCATAAACATAACTCATCGATCGCACCCCTTGAACTCCCATTCAGATATGCATGTGGCAGGCGGCGGCACACACCTGCCCCAGCGGGCTGCCTGCTGCGAAGGCGACTACCAACTGCCAGGCAGAGGACTGACTGCAACACACACACAGAGAGTTTGAGCCAGTAAAGTCACCTTGTTTATGGCGCCCCAGAAACTGCGGGCGGCTCTTCGTGAGTGGAGTGGCGTGGAGGGAGTGTGTGCCTGCAGTTCAGATGCGGGCCGAGAGTGTGGATTAATATTAAGGCGGATTCCGAGGAGAGTTCAACAAACCACAGCTAAACAATGGCAGGCAGGCCACTGGGCGTCGATTTAATTGAATTACCATTGGAGACCGCAGTCAATGGCCCAGCGAATGCCCAGCGGAGCCGCTGCCGAATGCCGAATGCCAATCGCAATCGAATCGAATCGAATCGAAAATGCGCCAACGGGGGGAATGCACACAACATATTCGAATACCAAGTATTGAGATGCTGTGGCCGTGGCTGTGGCTGTGGCTGACACATTAGTGCATAATTTCGGTCCTCCCCCGCACGGCCTCTGTGCCACAGTCTGCTCTCTTAATTAACCGCCTAGAAGAGGAGAGAAGAAGAGAGAAATTAACTCGATTGCGCCTTAATTAGCCGCTCCGTCGGCGTTTAATGAACTCAATGCAACAGCAGCAGCAGCAACAGCAGCAGTAGCACAAAATTGTGTGGGAGTTTGTGGAGATTTCTTCGTTCCAGCTCGTCTCGTGTTCATCTTCTTGCAAGGCCCTCAAGTGGTCAGCAAGAGAGCGACAGAGAGAGAGCGAGAGAGTGGTCGTAGCAGGTCTCCAAGGTCAAAGTGATATATTACTTGAGGTCACGGCAATGATTGAAGAATCATTCACATTGGGATTTGAGGCTTGGAACATATCAATAAGACGGAACTAATGAATGAAGTGATGATTGTGTCTTGATACATAGAAACCTCGTATCACGGTAGTAGAGCAGAAAGCAGAGACGCACGAATCCCACAGGATAACGAAAATGTGCGTGTGAGCATGTCGCAATTCGTGAATCTCCATTACAAGAGGCCTGAGATGAACGAAATCAACTGCGACAATTGAAGCGGGAACAAAGGCGACGGTTCGTAATTGACACTCACAGAGAAAATGGCAGACAATGCCAACAAGTACATCGCGCACTTACAACCGCTTCGTTTCTTCATCTCACATTCGTGTACGGGCAAAATATTGAATATTCCGCTCATCCGAAAGTGCTGATTGGTGCTATGGACAAAGGAATGTCGCCATTGTCATGCGCTCAACTTGAAACATGAGTCAGATGGTACGGTTTCAGCATTAGGAAGAGTCCAATTACCAGAAATTGAGACACCACCAGAACCATTAAGCGAACTAGAGATTGCACATTGCCGTAGGTCTATCCCTTCGCCTTTGAGTCGTTTACTCACATGAGAAAAGATATCTCCCTAGTACTAGTAGGTTTCGAGTGAATGGCCCTTGAAAAAACCAACTAATAAGAAAAAGTGCACCTTGCAAATCTGCTTAAAAACCGACGAACAACTGTCACAATTAGTGCCCCCGGAGAACCCCACTTGATATGCCTTCTTTTTCACTTAACTTTGTGACTTCTAATCAATATTTAGCAACCAATGAATGGGCCGCATAATCGATTGTACCTACAGATGGGTAGAGCGGCACGCTTGCCTCGACTGGGTGCACGTCCAGGTCCAGGTCCACCCTTGCCACACACTCCATGCACGGCCCATTGAGTGTGCAAATAAATGCGCTTAATTAATTGCATTTTTGCACTTTCGAGTGGATGCCCGACCCGGACCCGCAGAGCCCAGGCCAGGCCGGGCCGGGCAGGCCCTTGTAGAGGAGGGCCTTCCGCCTACAATCGAATGCGGAATCGAGTGAGGAATCGAATGGAGGAGGCTTCGAACTTCAAATATGCATCAATAAACTCAATTAAACGTAAACGAGAGAGCGCTTCAAGCCAAATGCGCAACGTGCAACATCCGAAGGGGCAGGCATTGTTGAGGCAACTCCATAATGCAGGCATTCGCTCCCCTCCCCCTCTCTCCTCCTCCATGTGTGGGTGTAAGCCAGAACGATGATGGTGATGATGATGAGGATGATATTTTACTTTATTTTCTATACGTTTCAGATGCGAAGATGTCGGGCGGCATTAGTTTCATCGCTACTCTGCTGCTGCCACTCTGCTGCTCTGGTGCTGCTGCTGTGGCATGTAGGAAGCTGGGGATTTGCGTTGCAAAGCCACCTAAACGAGTGCTGGCCCCGAAGTGTGAAGAGGCTTAAGTTTTTCCCACTTTTATTTTTTATTATTTTCCGTTGAAGTTTGCTTCTTTTCTTCTCTCGTTTTTGCCACTGCAGAAGTTCCACTACTCCGCGGAGGAGGAGGCGCGTTGTTTGGTCTGAGCTGGCATTTCCTGTCAATGGGCATAGTTTATGCCCTCGGATCTTTCGGCGGCGGTGGAACTTCATTTGTTATACAGAAAAACAACATTTGGACATTGAATCAATCTCAATCATGGGTGGTGTTGATTGAGGAAGGAGACTGGGCCAGCAGCGGCCCAGAGAGAGTGTGAGGGCATCCACCAAATTAGCCAAAAAACAAACAAATAAAAACATCAAATAAATAAATCAATTTGGGGCAGAGTGCACTCGCAGCTAGAGATGGGAAACACGTGCAACACAGGGACGGGGAAATTTAATGTATTTAATCGGATTTTTAAATTAAATTAAATTAGATTATTTAATTAAATTATTATTATTTACTTAATTATTATTTACTTAATTATTATTTATTTAATTATTATTTATTATTTATTTAATTATTATTTATTATTTATTTCATTATTATTTATTATTTATTTCATTATTATTTATTATTTATTTCATTATTATTTATTTAATTTTTATTTTTTAAATTATTATTTATTTTATTTTATTTTATTAATTTAATTTAAATAGTTGGGTGTGATATATCATATACTTAAATCTTTATATGGAAATATAATACTGATTCGATGGACATTTTTCGGTTATCTAGTAGATACGATCATTATGTATTTGTATCTCCAAATTTGTGCATATCCCAAGCACTTATTCACATATTCCCAAAGCCTCAGATCGATATAGCTTTGGTAGAGCCTTTGACCCCCTTCAATCACACCTCACGCTGCCATCTCTAGCGATGAACTACATCTTCCAATTTCGGAGTATTTCATTTACTTGAGTTTCACTTTGAAATGCAAACCAGAGGCAAAACGTGGCGCACAACGCATCCATATCCGCTAATTACGCAGCCACCAGCGGCCGGCCTGGCCTGGCCCCTGCCCTTTCCATCGAAATCCCCCAGACCCCAGACCCCATGGAAAGTGTAAACAAATTTTGGTAACGGAACGAACACAATTTTCCTAAACAGAAACTTAAGCAGAGGCAACCCTTTTTTCCGAGTAGTGTGTGTGATTCTACCCCCTCGGAAAGTTTTCCAATGACTGATGCGATGGACAAGCTCTTGGAAGAGAGGAAAAGAGGGAGAGAGAGCTTTACACACAGATCAAAGTGGTATTTTTTTTTCTCTTCGGGTCTTTGACGGAACCAACAAACATGTTCGGCACTTTATTTACATTGGCTTCCGGTTGAATTCTGTATATTTTTTCCCCATTCTCTTGCTCCTTCTCTCTCCCACATTCAATCGCATTTTAAGCATTTATTTTTTGTTGTTCTAGCGAAATAAAAAGCAAAAAATATGCTTTAGCGTTTCGATTGTAAACAAAAATGGGGGGAAAAAAGAGAGAACATCAAAGGAACTTCAACAGAGATACACAGATACTCGAATGTAAATAGTTGGGGCCCAGGCATTAACTAGATAATCGAAAGAAAGCTAAAGATAGTCCAAAGATATCAGTGGGTCAAAGCCAACGAAATGTAACCTCATTCGAATTTCCAGGCACGTTGACGTCGGTCCCACGAATATTTTCGGAACCGTTTATCGAAAAGCCATAAAGTTTTCATTATTACACGGGAATCTTTGTCCCCCTCTTCTTTTACCGTTGTCTCTTTTGTTTTAATTACGTTTTATATAAAAGGGAGCCCCAAAAAGAGAACAAAGACAATCACGTGCCATGCGCAACGTTCTAAATTTCAATTGAATCCATTTTAATTAGCCAAAAGCGTTAGAAAAAGAACCATCCAAAGGCAACTTTGTGTCGCGTCGTGCCGTGTCTTCGGTAATTGTTAATTTGTATGCCAGAAAAGTAGAAGAGAGGAGTAGTTATTGCGGGGGCGGGGCAGCACTCCCATTGACAAAACTGAAACTCTGACATAATTTGCATTTAATAGTGATTTTTTCCAGCTTTGCTTTGGGTCGTGATTACAGTGGGGGAATTTCAAAGGAAATGCCATGAATAAACAGGCAACAACCGAAAAAAGTGACTTCATTCGTGTGTGAAGAGCGCATCAATGGCGCGCTTCCAGTGCATTTCTAATGCGTCATTCGGCCCCACCCACGAGCAGGGGCCTCTCCTGGAGGAGGGGAGCTTTCGCCTAAAAATAGACAAATGCGTCAGCAGAGGAATATGTCAAGGGTATGCTTAATACGCAAAGGATTGGGTAAGACCAGAGACAAAACATAATGGACCTCAAATGCCTGGAAGACACTCATTCCTCAGTCAGCGGCTGGCTCTTGTTCGGAACGAGAGAGCGGCTGGCTTTTCAGAGCTACTTCTTGGCTTTTCAACAAAATTTTAAGAGAGGCTTAATCCAGTGTCAAAATGTTGTATTTTTGTATAAAATTATATATATTTTCTTTGGTAAGACTCTGAATAGAAATGGAATAGAATAGACACGTAAACGATTTTGATATAATTTTACGAATATAACAATAAAAGAATTAATATGAATGATTGTTTTTCTACTCGTAAAATTATATAAAATTCGCTAACGTTTTCTTTGTACCTTTAATGTTGTAGATCCTCAAATATATGGTAAAAGTTAGAGCTAGAGGGGTAATGGCTCACAGCTTAAAGAAACCAGAGCACTTTTCAAACTTCAAAGTGTTATAACTTCTAAACCATCGAACTTAATCAACGAAAATCAAATGAATAAAGAAAGACAGACATTTAAACTTAAACAAAACAACCTCGATATATTTTTAAACATTTTTTTTAAACAGTTAAAATAATGAATAACAAAATACTGCCGTTTTCCAGCCCACAGATTATTTGAACAAAATTTTAAAACCAATACAAATATGCTTCATCTGATCAACGAAGTCCATATGTCCATATATCCATGCATATCAGGAATGAATGACAGAAAATTTTTACATGTACACGCATTTAATAGAACTAATAGAATATATAACATCCAAATTTTCCATAGTGGTTATCAAAAGTCCCCCAAAAATGGTGTCCACTAATCCACAAACCTCTGTTCTATCCACAGATCTATTCTGCTCTGATTTGGCACTTATTCCCATTAAATTATTTCGCTTAAAACTTCTAATGAAATCTTAGCCCTTAGTCGGTAACCAATTACAACTTTTCTGCTTGTTTTCCCAAGCACAAAATGTATTTTCATCCCATAGAAAATACCTTGTCCCTCCCCCCAAAATGCAAACAAATTGCAAACAAAGTTATTGATTAAATGCATGTAGCTTTTCTTTCATCAGGGCTCAATGAAGCCAATGAAATGACTTTGAAATATGAACACAACTCCTACAAAAGAGAGTCCAATAGAAGGAGTGTAGCTGTGTAGTGTGTAGCTCTATTCATGAGTTGCTGCACAAAAGTGAATCAAAAGTTCACTAGGGTGATTCAATACCCCAAAAAAAAGGAAAAATATATACAAATATTTTGTTAAATGATTAAAAATGCAACTTAATCAGTAGACAATGGAAAGGGATCGCTTACCTCATTAGCATACAATGCCACAGCAGCAGGGGGCTACAAATCGAACAAAAACCAACCTCCAACTAGAAAGAGAAAGAAATAGGGATGTGTATTTAAATTTTCAACCATAATTTTCATCATACGAGTAATACCACCACACACCACACCACACACGGATGTAAATGAGTTTTGGGTTCGTTCGGTCTTTTGCGGTGTGCCCTGGAAATTCAATCAGTGACCAGAGGGGCACTAGGAACCAGGACTCGGGTGGGGGTGTGGGTGCAACTGGGGGCCAGGGGCTTATCAATGGTATACGCATTTCAAAGCAAACATTTTAGGCAGATTTGTGCACACAAGAGGGAGGGAGGGAGGGAGGGACAGAGGGACAGACAAACAGCAGTACAGCCACACGGAGCAAGTTTATCTTTCGGCAGTGTTCAAGGACAATACAACAACCGTACTGGTTACTGGATGACTGCATTCCGTTTGGGGCCTGTCTGGCGTCTGTGCATACATATTTATTAATTTGTTCATTTGTATTTACACGCTGCTAACATATTCATAGACAATTGGCAAATGTAATTAAATACGTTTACAAAAGCTCTCTCTATCTCTCTTTCCCTCTTTCCCCAGGACCCAAAATATTTTGGTTTTCTCGGTTTTGTATTCGTTGTGTTTCCCTATGTGTGTGGGTTTTGGTTTTGTGTGACAACATGACAATCAATTTTAAATGTGAGACACATTTCCTTTCTGTGGCATAAATAATGGCCCACAAGTCAGAAATCGGAAATCAGACTAGCGGCTGTGGCATTGGGCACAGTGTAAAGGGCTTCCTCTTTCAAATTACAGAAGAGAAACATTTAACAATTGGTAATCAGCTAATTACAGGTTTGTTCTGTTCTGTTCTGTTCTGAGGATGTAAGCAGGATATAAACTGCCGATTAAGTGATAGGGAAAACGTTGAGGGGGAGGCTAAAAGGGCTTACTAGAATGTTTATCAGATGATAAACTGAGATTTTGGTAATAGTTTGAAGTGAATCGAATTATGTTTACAATTTCCTGTATATCAGAGGAGTGAGCACGGATTAGCTCTAGATGGCTATTCCTCTTATTTTTTACTACATTAAAAGCAAGCTTCGTGGAAAGTTCATTCTAAAAAACAACAATAATGACAAAAAATAACGAAAAGAATTCAGTATGGTGCTGATGATCATCCATCGTCAAATGCTAACCCTCTAGGGTTAAAAAGCTGCTTCTGCTATTGCATTTTTGATTATATATCGCCTAGAGCACTTTGTTGTTGCACTTTTTTTGTTTTCTGTGCCCGCCCGATCGTGTCGGCAAACACAGTTGCTTATTTCTTTTACGAGCTTTGCTCTACGCACACACAAAACGCACTCTCATTCGATTTCTCTCTCTCTCTCTCTCTGCAAATCTGTGCAAGCTCTCTCAGCAACAACAGCAACAAAGGCGCTGTGCTTCGCTGAGTCTTCGTTATCAGCTTCGTCTACGAGTGCACTACTCGTGTCATTGCATCGCCTCTGTATCGCTCTCAGGCCACACTCTCGCCAATAAAGAGCGGTACTCCTTACTTTGCAAAGACACTAAAGCCAGAGAAAAAAGCACCTGAGAACCGATTAGTTACACTTAGATTTAAATACGAATATTGGCGCCGAGAGGGGAACTATTCAAATGGAAGTGTTTTTTTCGAAATATATTTAAATATACATATGTTTAATATTTAAATTTGTAAAAAATAATTCAATAAAGGCACGCTTATAAAACTAAGCCCATCTTGTAGAAAATAAAATAATTTATCGGAAAAAATGATCTTTTTCATTTAAAAATCGCAATGGAAAGGCTTTTAAAACAGCAGTAAACTGAAAAGTTCTTGCTGTGCGAACACTTAAGTCCGGCACTGTATTTCCCACAAATTTAATATAATATATTTATTTTAAAGTGTTTTATATTTTTATTAAATATGGGCCGTATTAAAAACTCTTTTTCATATATTTTAATTTCTCTACGTTTTTATTTCATAACCAAATATTTCATTTAAATATGGTTTTGTGTGCCATTTTTTTCCCAGTGTAGATTTTTCCTTGTTTTTATTTCTCTCAAATATTGCTGTAATTTTTCTTAGTGGGATGCCCAGCATTTGGTTACCTGTTTAACTGAACTTTGACTTCCGTTCTAATCATAGTAAAATCTGTTCATCCCTAACCTAATTCCCATCTGTTCCCATCCCACACCCCCCACACGCCCCACACACACCCACTCTTCAGCTGTCGACTTTATGCTAACGTTCTGAAATATCTTCGCGAGTCAGGGTCTAAACAATTGCCGGCAAAACTTTTGTCCGATTCGAAAGTAAAACTTTCTTCTTGTTGACAATTCTTTGTTGGCGCAGCTGAGCCTCCCCACTCCCCCTCCACCCCCTCTACGGCACAACTAATCCAAATCAAATGGCGCAAAACTTTTACACGCTCCAATGGGGGGTTGACACAATCGGGGAATCGTAGTCGGGGTTGGGGGCGGGAACGGGGGCTGTAAGCGGGTCTTATATGAGATTATGAAAACAAAAAAAAAGGAGATTCTAAATTTATAAATGGGCATCAAATGTTGGCATCGAATGGGAATGGTACAGGAGGGATGGTTCTCCAAGAGTAAGGGTTTTCCTTAAAGCCCGACACGTACCCCTCCCCCCCCCATGACCATTCGCAGGTTCTTTGCAATTAGTTAATGTCATTTGATAAGCAACAACTTAATCAGACTCCATGCCCAAGGAAAAGGTCAAGTATTTGTAACTTTTGTGCTAATTTGTTGTTCTCTCCTTCTCGTCCTGCCTTCGTCCTTCCCCACTGCTCCTGTGAGAACGTGTGTGTCAAGTGTTGTGACTTTGTCACGTAGCAAAAACTTGTCTGTGCTGTAACCCTGTTCCCTGCTTCTACCCCCCTCGCAGTTGGCTAATGAGACCAACAGCCTGGGGCCCGAGTCTGAGAGTCCAAGTCCCAGAGTCCTCCCTCACCCCAAAAGTCTCCTGGAAATTGACGGCAGCTGCAAAGATACAGATACAGATACACAGAGAGGTGAGAGACAGCGACTGGGGGGCGGATATGGCAATTTTTGTGCCTTGAAATCGATATGGCATCAAAGGCCCAGGCACCAGGCACAAGGCCCTGGCTGCGGCTGCGGCACATTATGCCATTATCCAGTGCCCCCAGCCACAGAAACAAAAACATTTTGCAGATATATATTTTTATTATGCTAAAATAATCGCACATAGACCAGGGGGCAGTGGTTAAAGAGCCATGAAAATGGGGAAAAAATAATAATAACGAGGGAAGAACGAGAGTGAGTGTGAGCACGTTCAGACTAGCCATGAAACTGGCTTTTATTTGGCTAAAAGAAAGATTTAATCACCAGCATTTGCTGGAATTTATTAGATAACAGATCATTAGATCTACAGAACTATCCACCCAAAAATCTGGCTACTATCTTTAAGATCTAGGATTCCTACGGGTATTCCAGGGTATTCCTTTGATCATACTCCGATTACCCCCGAATTTCCATCGATTTGGAACCACTGTCCTTCCACTGGGTGGGTGGTGGCATGAGGCATAGTGCCTGGTGCCTTGTGCCGTTGTGGTTGCGGAACCGAAGCCAACGTTACCTTTTCGGTTAGCAAAAGCAACAAATTATCTGAAAGATGCATCTGAATATTGCAAACAAAAGATAAAAGCCGAAATGCAACGACAAGCGACTCATAGTTGGTCCTACCGCAAAACAGCCGCAACATGCCACACGGATGTGGATGTGGATCCCCCTCCAAGCCCCCATCCCCCATCTTCCATCTCTGCAGCATCCCAACCGTCCAGGTTCGCTTCGCCTTTCGCTTGCAGCCACGCAAAAGGTGATTTATTTGAACATGGTTATCAACTTAGTAGAATAACAGGAGCAGCGCCAAAGCGCCGCACCGCCGCACAGCCACACAACGGATCCCCCCCGAAAAACAAAAAAGAAAACAACAATGAAGAGCAAACAATGCCAGATGGAGAGCAGCGCGAACAACGTGCAACGTGCAACGTGCAACTTGAACTTGTGCTCCAACTCTGGCTCTGTATCTGGCTCTGCCTCTGTCCCTGGCTCTGTCTCTGACTAGAAAGTGCACAGCCGTAAGATACGATTGCATTTACATGCATCCCATATCAGCGCCTGCATCGGGGCGTGTGTATATGTCTGTCCGTCTGTCTGTCTCTCTGTCTGCCTGCCTGTCCCCCGTCCATATCTCTGGGTCTCTGTCTCTGTGCGCGCACCCAAGACACACACCCACAGCTGCGGCAGGCAGCAGCAGCACCGAGCGGCAAGCGGCACGAACCGAGAGACAGAGACCCAGACCCAGACCCAGACCGAGACCCAATCCGATGCCCCACACCCATCGATGGAGCAAACAACTATCCTATCCCACTATCCCCATCCCATCCCGAAAAGAGCCGCAACCCGGCATACAATTTGGCCGGCAGCAAAATTTATTTGAAATCAATGCTTCTTGTTGCATTCTTCAGTTGCAGCAGCAGCAGCCACAACTTTTTTGACTCTGCAGCCGCCGTTGACGCCGCCGGTAGTAGAAAAACAACAAAAGGGTTCTACATTCAAGCTGCAAGAGCATATGGCCTGCCACACGGCACATTGGAGTGCACTGGGGAGCTGTCAGAAATATGACAAATGAATGGATCAATCTTCTAATCAGAGATCAAAATGTCTCGGCTATTAGATCAGCGCCAAGAGGGGGGGAAATTCTGGGCCTTGGCTACTTCCTTTTGTCTGAAAAGCCCTGGTCTTTCAGCTTTCCAGCACTGGAATATCTCTCGTGTAACAGTACTTGCAGCGCATCCCCTCGGTTGCCAATGCCGAATGAAGACGACGTCTACTTTCCTTGCACTTGGCTTGAATCCGCCTTGAATCTCTAGCGAGCAAATAACAGAAAGACAATAATTGAATATATAGGAATTGGAATTGTTTAAGCCACATGCACACACACAGATACAAATACATATATATACTCTCTTCAGATGATGATGATTTCAGATGCTGCAGCGGCAGCAGCTGGTGGCAGGCAGAACTCCTCCGTTTCGTTGGTCACGAATTTTGGGGGCGATGTTAACACCGCCTCGGACTAAAGATTTCCAGATTCAACAAAATGCCAAATGCCGCCTGCAACTGTAATATTATTTGACCATTAAAATGCCAACAGTTTTGGGCGCTGCACTGCACTGCGCCAGGAGCCGAGCCGCGAAGAGAGCTATCTGCTAAATGATAATGAAGGCCAGAAACGGTACCACCAGAAGGTACCCCAAAGACAAATGAAAGATCGATTTGAGCTTTGAAATATATTATGTAGAGTTTCCCGTATAATTCCACCTTTTGCCAAGGAAGTACCAGACACCAAAAGGATCTGCAGCACCACCAAATCTTCCATACCGAAAGCGGAAATCTAAAGGTACTTTACCAACACAACCCACGACTAAAGGACCCCCAAAGGATCATGTTATTCACTGGAAAATATAATATTGTATTAACAAATTATAAGAAATGGGCGCCGGCACAACTTTGATCAGGCATCAGTGATGGATTTCTTACGATAGTACTCCTGAACGCACATGATTGGTGATTCTGATGCCTAAAATCATGCATCAGATTTCCAGATATGGAGTACGATCCATTTTCTTGATGCAAGATGGATCGCTGTTGGCTTATATCGATAGCTGACATATTCCAAATTTCGATTTTACGAAGAACTATTTCAATTTGAGGTGACTCTTTTTTGGTGAGAGTCACTAAGCTTCGAAGACAATACCGATAGGTTCTGATACGACAACGCGATAGTAAGTAATGTATCATAGGCACTCAAAACATGATACATGATGCATGATACATTGTGCTGGTGAACAATCTGGGCTTTTGGGTTTTTTGGAGTTAACTCAAAAAACAGTGCTGTAAAATATGAAGTAGTTGACTTTCTTATGTTTGAAAACACTGCCAGAAGTCAGCAATCAGCTGTAAGCGAACTTAATCTAATGGAGACTTCGACTTGCAGAGTTGCAAGTAATGGGCTCCCTAAACGTTCGAAATATAGAAAATTCAAGTTACAGACCTTCGTGTTATATAAATTCAACTGTATGCTATCAATGTTCCATCTAAAATCCTACAAAAAAAATTTACCTATTAATTAGAAATAATAATCTTAAAAAAGAAACAAAGAAATTTCCCCCCAAAAGTCAATAAAATTCTCCCGAGTTTCCCCCTCGATTGCTTCAATGATTTTCCCACATTGTTTTGTGATTTTGTGATACTTACGAGACGGTAAACGTTTCGCTCAAATTTTAATTCCCAAAACAAAGTTAACGCTTTCCCGAAAAAAATCACAAAAGTACACAAAAACCCAAAAAAGAAAAACAGAAGAAAAAGATTGTTTAAATCAATAGGTTCGACGGTTGGCATGGTCGACTGGGCGGTCGGTCGGTCAGTTGCAGTCGCCGTCGCAGTCGGCGGTCGACTGCCTCTGCCTTTGGGCTGTAAAAGTGTGAAATGCCAAATGCCTTTGCTGTGCCTTTGCCTGTGCCTTTCTGTTTGCCAATGCATTTAGATCCGTCTGAGATCTCTCTCTCTGTTGTCCGTTTGGTCAGGCAGGGGCCTGGGGGGCTCGGGGGCTTATTCGTTTCGTTTCTTATATTTGGTCATTACGAGAGAGAGATGGCAGGCGACTCTGTCTGTCGGCGAGTGCGCTTTGATTAATGCCACAAACTGCTGCACACACACGCTCCTCGGAGGGGGAGGGGGGAGGCGATTTGGTTGGGGGAGGGCTGGGCTGGGTAGAGATCTCGGGCCGATCGCTGCACAGGTTTTCGGGGCGCGATTCGCGATTCACACACATTATTCATGTGCATTGTTCGGGGCAAAATAAACACAAAATCTAGACGCAAGAATCTGCAACCATTCTTTAGTCAACCCATGGGCTGCCCCTCTCCATGCCCCCCCATCATCTGCAGTGCAAATTCAATGGCTCTTTGCATACATTTGCGTTCTGGCGGCAGCAGCAGCAGCCATGCGTAGCCTGGCAGGCCCTGGCCCTGGCCCCTTACCCCCCTCACTCCTTTCCCATAGCCATCCCGAATCACAATCAAAACAAGAAGACGGAGGCGCAGGCGCAGGCGCGCTTCACTGTACGGAATGTAACGAATGTTAAATGACCTTTAAAGGAGTTCTATAGAGGCCAGGAGATGACTGAGTTAGTGGAGAGGATAACGTCGTTGGAAGCCATCGAATCCCAATGGTTTGAAAGGCAGTCCTTTCGGAATGATTCAAGTGCTTTATTTTGAAGAAAGCTTCAAATAATATCGTTCATTATTCCCCCAAATTCATGGCCCCCTGATCTCTGATCACTCTTCCAAATGATGCTTTCTGCTGTTCAAAGAAAACTTTCAATTTTCGTTGAAAAGTGCTGCATTCTTGAACTTCTTTGGCTCTGGTTTCTTCAGACTTTCCATAGAGACCCAAGAGATCTGGCAACCATCTCGATTTAAGTCTCAGTCCTCTCCAAAGCCCTTTCCTCCAGCCACCTCCTTGCCAGAGTTCTGGCATCCCCTAAACACCCTGGAATCTATCAGAAGCCCCTGCCTAGGCTTTGGTTAAAGTCTTTGTAAGAGTCGCCAGCGGCAACAGACGGTGAACGGTGGACGGTGGGGCAACAATGGCCATTGAGCTGCAGTCTGGCCAAAAAAAACCACCAACAACAACAAAACAAAACAAAGGCCCAAATAACACAATGCACAAAAAGCAGAGAAGGAAAAAAAAAAAAGAGAGAGAGAAATATGTATATCAGATTTAAAATAAATGTAACTGCGCGGCTCATTATGCCGCCGCTTACACAGCAGACGGTGGCAGCAGGAGGGGCATGCCTCATTGAGGGGCTGGGCGGGGGCACGGAGTAGCAAATGGAGCGAAGGCTGTGCGCATGCGCAACAGTTTGGCTGCACTTAATGGTCTCCGGCAATCAAGTCGGTCGGGTCTCGGTCGGTCGGTCGGTCGGTCGGATGTGCCGTGCTTTCTGGCTGCGGCTGCCTGCCTGCTTTGTGGCAAGCTACGTTGTGGCAGTGGTTGGTTATGTGCCTCCAACATGTTGGCTAGTTAAGCGGCAGGTAAACACACAGTGGGCACTCACTAAGTGGGCAGAAATGGCGCTCAGAAGGGACTTTAAGAAGAACGAGGAGTGTTCAAAGCTGTACCGATAAAGCCATTATTTCCTCGATGGAAATTGAAGATGGGACATGGAAAATGGGCTCCACTGCATTGTCAAATAATGTCTCAGTTCTTCTGTGGCAAATCGTGAAGTACTCAGACCTCAAAATGGAACTTCTTCAACGCCAAAACTTCACAAAAGCCAAAATTAAATTTATTTTAATTACCCCCGGCTCACTCGCTTCTATCGTTCGCGCCGATATGAGTAAAATATCGGATAAGGACACACAACACTTTTATATAACAGAGAGATTATTTGTCATATTTATTGCTTTATTTTATTTATTTCTTTATTTTATTTATTTCTTTATTTTATTTATTTCTTTATTTTATTTATTTCTTTATTTTTTATTTATTTCTTTATTTTATTTATTTCTTTATTTTTTTATTTCTTTATTTTATTTTCTTTATTTTTTTATTTTATTTATTTCTTTATTTTATTTATTTCTTTATTTTATTTATTTTTTTTTTTTTTTTTTTATTACCTAAAACGTCGAAAAAATTACATAAATTGGTAGAAATTCCCACAGTTCTCTCCAAAAATAAACACCAAAAGCTATTTCCCATCCTCCATTCTCGAATCCCCACTGTACTTCTAGTCGGAACGCATTTTGCGCATTTAAATAAACATTTCCCAGTTCAATGGCAGGGGAGTTCGGAGGGGGAAAGAGAGGGCAAGCGCATGCATTGTTTGGCCGCAAAATGTTGCAAATAGAAGGAAGATCCACGCTGCCAGACAGCCGCCTTGGACTTGGGAGTGGAGGGGAGGGGAGGCGGCAGGGAAGAGGCATGAAAGAGCACTGAAGCACCGAAGCACTGAAGCAGTGAAGCAAAAGATACTTTCACTCCGTAGAACAAAGCTAATGTGTTGTCTTTCAGCACGTGCAACCCAACCTGCCACTGCCACACACCAGTCCCCAGTCCGTACCCCCTCTAATATTTGCATGATCATTTCATATTTTCCCCCTCTCCATGGTTTTTCCCCCCTTTTCGCCATCGAATGAGGAGCCGCAGAGCAAACAACTTAATCGATTTGCGTTCATTTGCAATTTGTAATCGAAATGCACCGCTTCGCCCGTCTCTCCTTTGTGCAACGTGTGCTGCACACATGCCGCAATTTGTTGCAACGATTAGTGGAAAAAATTGCCATTGCCATGGCTTATTAATTACCCACGATAGCAGCCACCGAGTGCTGCATTCTCGAGCCATATTTCCATTTACTGGCAGCGTGTCTTTTGGGGGCTTGGGGTTGGGGTTCGGGGTTTGTTCATGTGGCATGCCACAGGAGCAACTTTTGAGTGAGTTATTCAGTAATTATAATCGGAAGTTTATTTATTGAATTATGGTTTTACAGGGGCTGCCATGTGGCACCCATGGGGAATTCTTTTGGGGTGCCTTTCAGGTGTGCAATGGAACAGACCCTAAGATACGTAGAGCATCTGAAAGATTCTTCTTGGATGGTTCTGCTTTTGAAGTTTTTTCGTGAGTTTCAAGGGAGTGTTTTTATCAATATTACTTGTATCTTTTCCTGGATCTATGTATCTATGAATGGTATATAATTGTATCTTTTAATCTTTCTATCTATAAATGTATATAATGTTGGATATTTGCATTTGAGCGCATGAAAATTGTGCAATTCTTTGTCTATAGCAGCAATCAGCACTTTCGGATGAGCGAAAAATTCAATATTTGGCTCTTATTCGAATGCTAGGCGAAGGAATGAAGCGGATGTTAGTGCTCCATGTACTTGGGAGGAGTTCTTCCCGCCGGTTGAGAGATATATCCCTCTATATTCTTCATATCCAAAGATATATGCAAAATACTATCATCTGTATCACGTGTATCTATTCCTTAACCATTTATCTATCTATCTATACTTATATCTTAATATTTAATAGATACTATCAATAGATAAGTGCCACAAAATGAAACTATTGGAATGTACTTTCCACGAGCTTAAAATTTGGCTGTGGCCTGTGGTTAAACCCGTCGACATTTTTAGCTAAACTTTAAATGAAATCCTATGTATTTATGCAACATTTAGCCAAGGACAGTGTCCCCTTGGCGATAACTGAGCATTTGGCAGTTTTAACACCTTTTAAGCCCAAATACGGCGATAAGCGAAGGACGCAGACACGCAATGGGAATCGCAGACCAGACAGAAATGACAGGCAGCCAGCCAGAGCCGTGTTGCATGTGCAATCCTCTTCTAACACCTCGTTTTGACACGCCATTGGAGGCTCTGGACGCTGGAGGCTTAAAGGATGCTTTGGGTGTCAACAGTGCCAGGTCGTACGTATCATTATCACGCACACACACACACGGGGCCCCCGAAGAGGGGGGGGAGGCGACCCAGAGATCGTATGAAGAAGAGTTTGAAGTACCTCGTATCTGCTGTGTGTCATTAGGCGGCACCGCACTCGACGTTTGTCCCTACGCTGTTTGTCGCCTCCTCGTTTCAAGTGTCCCCCGGTAATGAAGTCAACTGAGACTGAGACTGAGGAGCCACCACCCGCACCCGCACCTGAAATACTCTTTAAGCCCGAGAGATATACCTGACCATGGACATGGACACATGCCTCCTCCTCCCTCCTCCTCCAGGGTACCAAACTTGTCCAAATCGTATGCCAAACGAACGCAAAAGCCGAATGCGAGCCCGAAGCCCGATGGTGTGTGGAACTTGTTTCGTTTCCATTTCGTTTCGTGCCACCCACGTGCGTGGCTAGACACATGTTGCTGGTCGCTTGGCAACATCTTTGGCATTTTCGGGCAACAGGTTTTCCACAAGGTTTTCTATGGGTGGGTTTGTTGCAATGGGAGCAGTTTTTCACATGGAATTTTTTGGGTCGAAATATTTTGGCTAATTTTTGAATATATATTATAAAAATGATTAATCTTAAAGGCAAAAGGGCAAACTTTTGAAGGTCTCTCCTCTGAAGAATTGTAAGTTAATTTCCTCAAAATATCCCACTAATTAGAACTTCAGAACAAGCCCATTCCACCGAAATCCCATTATGTTAAAACCGTTTCCATTCTCAGGAACGGATTTGATTACTTTATTAAATGCGGACAAGTTCTGGGGTCCGCGGAGAGAATAATAATTATGGCAGCTCCTCGAAAGACTTCAACGAGATATTCTGCTGTTGTTTTCGGTTTTCAGTTTTCAGTTTACTTTATGTTTTGTGCCAAGTCATTGGGAATGGCCACCCACGGGTTTAAGCACACATAAACGGCTATGGTATACAGATACGAGAGTATTGTTTGCCATATGATCGAAAGCCAAACAACTCACGATATTCTAATTAAAACATACGAGCTCTCCTCTGGACATCATCATCATTGGGTTGGTTGCCCTAAAATTACATGGAAGTGTGATGATTCAGCAGTTATTTTCGAGTAGAACACAAAGCTAATGTTGGATTTGATGTTGTTGGATTCCAATACCACCGAAAAGTTCAATAAAGTTTGAACTTTTTGGTTCCTTTGTGTCGCGATGACAATTTCCATTAAGAAGGCGGCCCTGACACTCCGCCACAGATGGATTCGATTCTATGGGATACCTGATGTGACAGCAAATGTGGGTTCGGCCTATTGAAACAAGAGCACAGCCATAGCACAGCCATAGCACAGCCGTTGCGCATGCTCTGCTATCCACGTTGCACGATCCGCTCCGAATGAGAACCAGAACGCGACACTCCAGACATGCCCCTCACATGTGGCTCTAAAAAAAAAACCCTAAACTCGTGTGTAATAAATGAATTTTTCTATAAATAGTGAGAGGCTTAGAGATGGTAGCGTGAAAGGGAGGGTCATAGGGTGCCAGAGGAAGGAAGAGGAATTTGAGGTTTATGGTGGAAAAGGTTCTGAAAAACCCCTAAAACATGTAATCCTACTATACCAAACGTTCCATCATCATCTCGGGATATTTAACGCAATATCTCGCTCAAAAACATACAAAATGTTGAATAAAGATGAATTATTATAAGAATTAATGCATTCCATTAACCCCAGAGAAGGGATATGACGATTTATGATCAATTTTTGTTCAAAAACTCAATCAACTAACCCTCAAACCTCCTCCGATATTATCTATCACGTTTTACCCATGAAATACTATTGAAATATCGAATCAAACCTGCTCCTAAGGCCCTTCACGTTACCATCTCTAACAAAACATTTAATAAACGGGGAACCTTCGTGCGTGCCGTGCCCCTCGTTGCACATGTGTGTGCATACTCCACGAATGGTGCATGGTGTGGCATGGTTACCTCTCTGCCTAAAGGTTGCATATGCCGCATGCGGCAACAACAACAACATAAACGGGAAGAGCATAAGCCATAACTCAAGGGCAATGAGCTGCATAATTGCGCTGAGTAATTCTCACTTTATTTCGAGGGCAATTTCTCCATTGGAAAGTCCCCTCCTACTCCTACTCCCTCTCCCCTCTCCTCTCCTCCTTCACCAGACGACGTGCATCCGTTTCAGATTACATCGCGGTTCTCTGTATTTTCAAGTTCGCTGTGGATTAGGCCTCAGCTCTGACGTCACACGGGAGTTGGGCAAGCAGCTGTTTCTTGGTGGAACTGATTGGGAGACGTGACCCATTTATATGAGTGTATTCACATTCATTGAGTTATTCGCGTGCCAAAAACGTTTGATAACAAAAAAAGAGTCAACAAACGTGAAGAGTCATACGGGAACTCCCCCCGAGAGAAGAATGAGTGGGAGCTAAGAATCAGAGTAGAACGACGTGTGAGAGGGAACGAAGAAGGGGAAGCGATCGGTGAGATCGAACGAAGAACGCGATTCGGAAGCACTCGCGAATGCTAAGCTCCTGTCAAAGTGGGTTTTAAATACAAAAGCTTTGATTGTGATGAAATCTAATGCGATGAGTCGATGGGATTACATGTGTTTGTACATACGTATGTATATAGGTATGTGTGTATTCAGGAATGAATATTATTATTGTTAGGAGCAGAACGACGTATAATTTCCTATTCAAAAGTGAAGTATATGCCATCGAGCACAATTGTTTGCTGCTATCTCCTCTCTCTGTTAAGCTCTCTCCCGCTTAAGCTTGCGCTCTGCTTTTTTCTGCGTCATTGCTGATCTGAGCTTTCGACTGCTGCTGCAGTAGTTCAATAAATTCAATAAACGTTCAATTCATTTTAGTAAAATATTTTTGGTGCTTTATGGTTTGAAAGAAAGGGTATATATTCGAAATCCTCCACTAAACAATTATTTTATCGAAATATATGTACATACAATACTGTTTGAAACGTTTGAAAAAGATTTCCTTTCGGCTATGCTATGTATCTTAAAAGAGTCTACACAGTCCTGTACATTTGGGCATAGCATTGATATTATTGGGAACTTGTTTTAGGATAGGATACCCATTTCGTAATAGTAGTTTGATGCGGGATCCTTGTGGAGACATTTTATCGTGTGTTTTGGAATCTTAGAATATTTTACCAACAAATGAGACTCTAGGAGCTGAAACGTTTAGTGAATGTGCTTCGAATCAATCAAAATTCTTCATAAATTTCCTATGGAAACTGCAATTTAAACATGTTACACAACACATCACAAAAACCATTAAAACTGTTGAATTCCTGAAATACATGTATTCCTGCATGTACTTTTTGCCAGCCTAAAATTGTTAAAATATTTGTATGTACAAAAGAAACGCTTTTTCAACATAGAACATTTCTCCCATTCAATATTTAAAAGGTGTAAAAACGCATCACAAAACCTTTTTATAACTATTTAACACCTGTAGGCATAAATTCAAAGCCAAATACAATGAAAATAGTTTTGAATATTTAAGCAAGAATATTTTAGCCATATTGTATGTACATATGTGTAGTTTTATCGGTAATAACACGATAAAATACATGTTTCAGCACCACTTCATCATTATTCATTCTTTAATTCACATTTAATGTTATTTATTATACAAAATTTCGTACAACACAATATTTATGCTAATTTAATGACATTATTTTGGCTTTTTCTTTATTTTCAGGTTTCTGCTTCGTTTTAATCAAATTAATTCCACACATTTCCCGTATCTAACAGTTAAATCATACGAGTATTTCGCCTGCCATTCAACGTCAATTTGGGAAATGCAAAAAAATAAAGTAAGTAATGAGAAATGAGAAAAAATATTCCCAAAAACTATTCTGCCTGTAAGCAGCAGATGAAAAAAAAACAGAACGAAATACAGAAATACATTTGTTGTACTTATTTCAGTTTTTATTTTATTTTCGTTGGTCCTTTTTTTCCACGTTCTCTTTACGTTTATTATCGCATATCAAATAAATGCGGGATTATGTGAATATTTCGCTTTAATGAGAATTTTTCGGACCACACGGCAGCAGCACCGGACCAGACCCCAGACCAGGGTGTGAGTGCGAAAGAGAAGGAATGAGATGGTGCAGCCGGGCGCGATAGTGTAAAAAGGAGAGCGAGACATAAAGAGAACCTGTAAAGTTGTTGCTTTGTCTTTGCTGCCCTTCCGCTGTGCTGTCGTTGACGCTGACGGCGACGGCAACGACGACGCCGACGGCGCTCTCTGTGGGCATTAAGAGATCCCTATCGGTGACACCTGAAAGAGAAGAAGGTGAAATGCGATCCGATACGATCCAAATGCGATCCATGGGCAAAAAAGAGAAGAGAACAACAACAACAACAGAAATTATTACTCTTGGAAGGCAGTAGCCAGGGGAAGTCGGGAATAATTTCTTCATCTTCATCTTCAGCTGGTATTGAATTTCGTCTCTGTCTCTGTGTCTCTCCGTCTCCCTTTCCGTCTCCGTCTCTCCGTCTCTCTGTCTGTCTCTTGATATTTACCTGTATTACTTTTTGTTGAATTCTCATTTTATATTATTTTATTTGCTGTCGCTTCGACATTTATCTTTTCTTTTATTGGGCTTAGGGTTTTGTCTTTGTCGGTCGGTCGGTCGGTCGTCTGTCCCTCTGTCCCTCTGTCGGCATATCTCTATCTCTCTATCTGGCTTATTTTGTTAACTTCCTTTTCCGTTTGTCGCTCTCTGTCGCTCTTTACGCTCTATATATACTCGCATTTAGATGGCATTGTGCTGATACGCCAATGTAATTTATGCTCACTTCTCATTCAAATGAAATATACCTAAACGATACCTATACCCTACCCAGAGAGAGAGAGAGATAGACAGGGGGAAGTATCTTTGTCTCATTTGAAGTTTTGTTGTGAAAGTTTGTCGACATTTTTGACATTGAGATGTTCTCACTAATTGGTCGAGGGAGGGGCTGGCGAGGAGAGTGAAAATTTGCATATATTTCCATTGAAACCGAAAACTCTTCATCTTTCCCTCAAAAGTCCGTCGCTCAAATTAGCGCAATCATTTGGAGAGAGTGCTGTGCTGTGCTGCATGCAACAAAGTATGCAACATCTCAACCGCAGCTGAACGTGATGCGGTTTCTATTTTCTACAGCTGTATTTTTTTCTAAAGAGCTCTGCGCTGCCTGGCGTTTTTTTGGAGAGAGTGTGCACCTTTAAGGTGGAACAAAGGAAAAGAGGAAAATGAAAGGTGGATTTCCTTGATGTGTCATCAGTTTTGTACCATTTAGGGGCTACCTTTCAAAAGATGGAAGAGTTATTGTGGCCAAAATCCACAAAACGATTCAGAGATCCCATAAGAAGAGAAGGCATCCCATAGATACAAATATCTATGAGCAATTTTCGCCTAATTCGATACAAATATTCCCCATAAACAACCCACAACATCTCCCCATGTTCTCCCCCCGAAATACACTTTTAATAACCGTGGGAGTCTGCCGTATTAGCGCCATAATCAATCTGCATTACAAATATCTGAAACACAAACGAATATCGTAGACCTCAATGCTAAATACACTTCCGCCTTTTGGCTTACACAACTTTTGGGACAATGATTGATGGGAATTCGCACAGAATCTGCTCGAAACTCAAGATCCCCCCCGCGCTATACGAGTAGTACCCGCTAACACCGAAAGGCTAAACAAGCAAATCCAAGCGACATGCGTTGGTCGGCTCGGCGTTGGGTCACTTCGCTGTTGTAATCCCCATGAGCCAGGCACTAAGCCCGTAACTGTCATCCAGCATCCAGCATGATGGTGCATGTATTTATGGCAGATACAGTGCGTTTCAAAAGTGCATATATGCGCAGTAGGTTTTAAGGGGGTATAAATTGAGAATCGAAATTTGAACGCAACCTTTTTTAAACGTTTAAAATGGATGTCTTACTATATTTAAGAATTGGATTTCCTATTTTTAAAGACAACTAGCTGGCTCGTCTCCGCTTTACTTTTCGTGGTAGATTTTGTTCGGTTCCTGCCTCTTGTGATTGAAATTCAAGGAATTGCAACATGCTCACACGCACATTTTCGTTATTTTATTTTCTTTCTTTCTGCTTATTATTTCGCATGTTTCTAATGAAATTCGTTCTGCAAACGGCATGCAAACAATTGCAACAGTATATATGTACATTTCGAGGGGATATAGATTCATATATCATTTACTTTACCCCACTTCAATCGAAAAACATAAAGAATACTTGTCTTCGATATTTTTCCATCGATACTCATTCTTACTCTATTTATAGATATATAAATATATGTATATATATAATATTCTTCTTTTTGAAGTTATTTTCTAATTTTTCTCCAATAATCTCTTAGTCAATGACTGACCTTACCCCACCGAAACGCACTGTAAACATACTCGTACGTATGACTTTACATCGTAAGTGGGAATATATATTATTTCTTGGAGCAACCGAGGCACAGGCTTCGAATTGCGTTTGTGGAAATTAATTAAAATTTCCTGCGCCTCAGCGAAAATGGCAGCGTTGTGAATGCAACTCATTTTTTTTATGGTTTTTGCATTTAACAACAATTCCAGAAAACAATTACAGGAGAGCGCAGGCAGTACCACATCGCATCTCGCAAGAAAAGCAAATAAAAACCATGGGCAAAACTCGTTATTTGTTGTTATTGCCGGCTGGGCTGGTGCTGGTGCTGTTGGTCTCCATGGTGTTTTTTGTTGGATAGATGTGCCCCCGGATTGCCCGATATTGACTCAACTTACCTCCAAGAGGGCTTCAATCAGGGCTTCAGCCACGGCTTCAGCTTCGACTTTGGCTTCAGCTTCGCAGATTTATTTTTGTTTCACGAGCCTAAGCCGCTTACACGTAAATCTTTGCGTGTTTCGCTTTTGGGTTTGTTTAACGTTGAGATTAACAGGGGAATCTGATTTGTCATAGGGGTTGTTGGCATTTTCTCAAGGTTTAATTACGCAGTGAGTCGCGAACCGGGGGCTGAGTGGGTGGGTGTATGGGGCTGGCTTCAACTTTGATGTCCTCGGTTATTTGATGCCAATTAACTGACGAAAGCTTAGCCCCGACTAAACCATCGGTCAGACCCTGGAGAGACCTCCAGTCATAATTCTCATTGATTAAAGATTGGAATTAATCTGTGAGGGAATTGATTGATTCTGCGATTCTTTTTTAAAGGATTTTAGTCTAGAATATATACCCCTTTTCCTGACTTTCAATCCCCCATCTTTGGCTTCTGTTGCTCCCAAAAATTCATGCAACACCCAAGCCCTTTGGCTCTCAAATTCCTGTATTTTTGTTTTGCATTCTGAATGCCCTTCTGCTTTTGCCTATTCAATGCAAATTTTCGCTTATTCGATGCCAATTAACTAATGAAAATTGAACTCCACTATTCTGTGAGTTTTGGCAGTTTGGTCCCCCCCAAAGATACAGCCTGGCCGGGCAGACAGTTGGGTTATTGTTATCATTTTCCACAGCGACAGTTGGCATTGTTTCGGATATTGGGAAGGGAGAAGGAGGGTTCTATGCACAAAAGGCGCGGGTTCAAACAGACGGCCATCAATCAGTGAAGAGAGAGGGAGGGCAGAAGAGAGGGAGGGCAGAAGGAGGGAGGGAGGAAGAGAGGGATAGACAGAGAGCTGAAGGTGGGAGCTGAATGGAAAACCTTTTGCGGGGAAGCGCACGAAAATGATTTACATGCGAGAGCAGAGCGCGTGTCTTTTGTTTAATTGTTGCCTGCCCACACATCATTACAGCACTCGCATCAGATGCACTGAGAGAAAAATTTGATGCAGATTTCAAGGGTTTTTATGGATTTAGGGAAATTTTTTGATTAGCTTTATAAAGGCAGATATTTGAACGAATTTTTAACGATAGTCGATGACTACTTTAATTGTGAAACCTTTTAGAGTCGATAGGTTAACGAATTAAGGATTTTTCTAGACATATAACCTTCACTATTGCTCTATAAACGAGCGGGAACTACTTTTATGCCCTGTACGATATTTATACGTATATATTCTATACGTAAGCGCCAGAGCTGTGTCTTTTGGTATCGCTGTTTGAAAAAGCGACGAAATTATTGCTTTCCGCGATCTCTCTCAACTTTTCTGGCACTTTTAATGAGAGATGGGAAAAAAATACAGAGAAAGCACATAGACCACAATTTCTAATATATCCCAAAACTCTTCCAGTACCGGTCATAAAAATGGTTTAATTTTAGCATCAAAAAAGGTCTGAAACTGTTTGAATTTCTGTTTTAAAATTTTCATAATTTTGTGGGGTATTTTTCTCTCTGTGTAAACTACACACATCGATCTATTGGTTTACTTTTCAGAGATAATTGATTAATGTCCGTTCGTCTGCGGCCCTCGGTATCGTTGGGTAAACGGTTTTCGGTTTTCGGGCTTCGGTTTTAATTATCCGTTAGCAGCCCCATCAACGGTGGCCCATAAATCATAATCCATCAAAGATTTCGAGGTTCAGAAAAATATTCAAATCTCGATTGAATAAAACTCAAGGTGGGGGGCAGGGGCTGGGCTCTCATTCTACAAGCGGAAGAAACGGAAGTAAATACTTTATGACCGAGGAGGAGGAATGAAACAATAAGAAATTTCGCTGATGTTGAAAGGGATTTTCTCATAAATTTCCAAGTGGCAAAGCAGACCCCTGGTACATTGAGGGGGTAGATCTTCTACCCCACTGACACACACACATGCACTCACACTATAAAAGGGCGGCCGGAAAGCGCGGCAGGCGTGTGGGCGTGGCTGGTATGGTGTACCGCCCGCTGTTCGGTTAGCTCTAAAATTCTATCCCTCGGCTTGCTGTTTACCGTTGATTACAATCACTTCAAACAAAGGCGGAGAGCGAGAGATGCAATACTCTTAACCCTTAGGTGGCCCAGAGAAATGAACCCGGGCTGTGGAGGAGGGTAACCATCTAAGGGTTAACATGTGCAACTCTGGTGTGTGTGTGGCAACATTTACGCACTCAGCGAATTGTACAGTGTTTACAATATTTCTATTGATGTTGCTGGCTGCTGCTGCTGCTGGCTGCTGTTCCCATTCGAGAAACGCTCTGGCCCTTTGGTTTACGACTACAGCGAAAAGGCCGAACCGTTAATTCGATTCGATTTTGAAAATGTTTGTGCGAACAACAGAACAAGAGCCGAGAGAGAGCCCCGAGAGCCATGAGGGAAGGAAAACAAATGAAAACATGCAACATGAAAATGCACAAAATGAGATTGAAACGGGGAGCAATACACCAGCAACACAGCACAGCAGCAGCTCATTTGTCAGTCCGAGCTGTGAGTGAAGGGAGCGGCGCTTTTCGAAGGCATTTGTCTTATTTAGAGAGTGATCCAAGGAGCAGCAGTGGCAGCAACAGCAGCAGCAGTGGCACTGGCAACAACGTCAGCAAATCGCATTAAGGACTCTTAATGAAAGTTGCCGCATCCTTCGCATGGCATCGCATCGTTTGTACGATGATTGATTTCACGCCAAAACGATTTCAATCAGCATTTCCGTTCCAACTTTTTCCCCTGCCCTGCCTCCTGCCTCCCTTAACCAACTTATAGCATTATCTGGATGGGGGGGAACTTAAAGGGATTGCTTTTGGCAGGGGTTCGAGCTCGTTCGATGAGTGCGTCTTGAATTTGTTCAAGCAATCGGTTCCGTTTCCTTTTTTATGTCAGCGAACTTTCGAATTGGGTCAGGATTTGATGTGACTTTAATGGGTTAATGGGATAGGGAATGCAAAGGGTAGAGGTCTGAATGAATGCATTCCAAACGGCATTTGCAGAGTTCATGTTCCAAATGGGTACATTCTTTGTTTATAGCACCAATCAGCACTTTCGGATGAGCGTAATAAGCAATATTTGGCGAAACGAAGAAACAAAGCGGTTGTAAATACTAGTACACTATATATAGAGGTTATAGAGGTCAAGCACGCCTTTCCTTATCCCTCAGATCAGTGCGATTGTAGCTCTCGACTAAAGCACAACAAAATATATTGAAAATCTAACGAAATTCGTTTTGAAAAGTTCTGCCTACAATGTCCAATCGCGAGAATGGCAAGAAGAAGCCTTTGAAGGCCCCTAAAAAGGAGACCAAGGATCTGGACGAGCAGGATATGGCCCACCGACAGAACCTGAAGGCCCAGCAGAAGGCCCTCGAGGAGGCCAAGCAGAAGCTCACACAAAAGCCCGGCAAAAAGGGCAAGAAATGATACGTTTCTTTTGGGTTCTCTAACAATAAATTGTGATAAGTTCTGGTTATTTCCATTTGTAATTATGTGAAGTATCGCTGGTCTGAGGGATCTTCAGAGTTAAAGTCACTTAGACTTTGCTCTTCATTGCCTTTCACATTTCCCTCTTGATTTGACCGCCATGCGGGCCATAAGCTTTTCCCCTCCTTCGAACATTCCACCCTGGCTCCCCCACACACATACATATGTCTAGACGGACACGCAAGCCCCCAAACGCCACTTGCCCCCTCGGAAAAAGTGAAATCTGCCAACACACACATCCTTAGCCGGCAGACAACATCCAAACAAATTTATTGCCTATTTAGCCTTTAATGGTCCTGGAAATATTTTCATCCACGATGATGTTGATATATGCCTGCCCTCTACCCCTCTCCCTCCCTCTCTGTGTGTGTGTGTGTGTGTGTGCGACAGTTTAATTTGTGATTAATTGACGTTAAAAGGGTTCAACAATCATCCAACCCCAACCCCAGCCCCAGCCCCGCTCCCAATCCCTCAACCACTTCACTTTCGCTCTCATTCCGTCAACTCCTTAACTCAATTTATGTGAAGCGGAAATGATTTCATAACTCTTGCGGATGTTTAATATAGAATTCAATTCAAACAAAATAAAAATTCCCAAATTCCAAATTTAAATTGAGTTGGAAAAGAAAAACGAACAAGTCAAAGATTCATTCGTATAGAGAGTCTCCAACATTTAACACTTTTGGGGACAATTCATATCCGTCCGTCAGTTAAAACCCTGACGTGACTCAACAACAGGCTGTTCGTACAACAAGTTGGCTGCCAAGCTTCCGTTTTCAGTTCTTTTTCTGTATGTTTTTGGTAGGACAACAAAGGTTATTAACAGTCCAAAGACGTGCGACTTCAGGCAAACAAGGCAAATGGGGGGAAATAAAAACAAGAAATACAAGAACTGCAAGAGAATCTAACGACTATGGGATGATCAGTAGTTGGTTTTAATTTGTGGCAACCATCTACCTTTTGGGATCTCAAAAAGTAAACATGGGAATCTCTAGGATAGATGTATGATATATAGGAGATTGTAGATGATTTATTCCACGAATTGGATGCCTCAAAAGGCAATCTAGAGTTCCATAAAGCAGTTCCTTGACTCTACCGTTCCCGTAAAGACAATACCTATACATAATCCCCACTATAACGACGGCTTTCGTAAGAAGTTGAACAATTTGAGACATTCTTCAGACTTAAGTCTGTCGATGAATGATTTTTTAACAATACTTATCGAAAATATCATGAAAACTTAGCAGGACTCACGTGTAATATGTATGTCCTAGAATCATAAAATATCGTCGTTTATTTTACTCATATCGGCGCGAGCAAGCAAAGCGAGTGAGCCAGGGGTTGGCGGGCGAGCAATGCAAGTGTGGTGGGGTCTTGCCTCCTAGTGAACTAGAAATAAATCACAGAAATAGAATATAGAATATATAGAATAAATAATATATAGAAAAAATAATATAGAATAAATAAAATGTAGAAGAAATAAATATAAATAAAAAAATATAGAATAATAATTTATTGAAAAAATAATATATAGAATGAATAAAGTATAGAAAAAAAAATTATATAGAATAAATAAAATATAGAATAAATAAAATACAGAATAAATCCGATAGAGATGAGTTTCTGTAAATTAATCGATCAATTTACAAAGCATAATAATTTACATAATTTTCCCACAAAGAAACTTCAATCTTCTTCGAGATCCTAGCACTCATAAAGACACACAGACTCGACAGATAGACTTTTGCTGATTCAAAAACACTTCCTGCCTGTCACATATACCCCCTGGCCGTCCCACGATTACAGGGTACCATAAAAAGAAAAGAAAAAATCTCCCACGCCGAGGCGTCGGCAACTAAAAGTCGAGTGTTCTCTATTCCACACTGACCGCTTGATTAACATTTTCTTAACATGTTCTGCCTGCCAGCGAGTGTCCGTCCGTCCGCCCATCCAGTGTCCGTCCATTCAGGGAGTTGTTGGTAGGACTGTTATATTAATATGCCCGCCGTGGCCGTGGGCAATATGTCAAACAGGAATTCCTAAGCGGAACACGTACGCACAACACTCGAAATTCGTGGAATGCGTTTTCGTGTGGATCTTCTCCGACGCCCAAAGGACACACCAGGCACAACTTTTTGGCCGAGGAACAAAGAGGCCAGGAAGAGGTAAAGTTTTAATGCTTTCAGCATTCGGGTTTGAAAAGAGGTGAAGAGTTAATGCGATAGCGTACTGGCAAGCAAATGTATTCCCCAAATCCCATAAGCCCGGAGAGCGGGTCTGTGCCTTTCCTTCCATGCAAATCACTTCTGCAAAGTGCAAGAGAAAGGTTTGCATTCAAAAGTTTTATCTCTCGGGGGGACTGACAAATTTTCAGCAAATTTCATGCACAAAGGACATCACTGCATGCATCAATGGGGGTTGGGGGGCACCCTTCCCTTTAAAGGCTGCTTTCTAATTGAATTGAAGGCAAAAATTTCAACTAGGAGCCACTGAGGAGCACAAGAAATTCAAATCAATTCCATTGCCTGCCGGGCACACAACAGTGTAACTCTTTGCAGTGTAGTGTAAGCCCCAAAAATATAAACGATTCATAAGCGACTTCATTTCATCAACGACTTTTCACCAGCCCTCAGTCCCCCTGTCTGGCTGCATCCTTTTGTCGGGGTCCAAATCTGATACAGCCTGATCCTGGACTAGTCCTGGGTCTCTGCCTCGTCCCGGGTGTGTGTCTGGCTTTGACTCTTTTCGGCATTCGCATGTAGTCATGTGCACATATCAGTTGTCTGGCAGCTGTCTGCGGCCTTGACTCAAAGCCGCAACTTAATCGCCATCCTCGGGGGGCACATATAGGGGGAGGGGGGAATATTAACAACAAACAAATAGAAATCGTTTTATTTGCCATATATACCCAAGGGTGGAGGGCAGCACCACACAGTTGTGGCCCAGGAGTACATCGAATTTGATTAATTGAAGAAAATGTCAATAAACAATTATTGCTGGAATTATTACGGATGTGTGTGCGTTTAGAGATGATTATTCATTATGATATTTGGTATAGAAATACGTACAAACTATTTAGAGGTTAAAAACAAAGGATATTCTATACAAATAAACCAATTAATGTAAAGACAAAGACAAATCTAGGCAAAAAACTTAATTATTTCGAATACTTTCTGGGGTACTTGAGCTTCAGTTTTTGCTGACAATCTTACTGATAATCTTTATCGTCTTTTGTTAAATTCAATTGGAATTCAAGAATGTTTCTGATTCTGCTCTTTCGTTCGGCCGGAAATGTTTCACTTTAGGGATCTCTTCGTCTTTTTTTCAGATCTGTTTTTCGAGATATTCTATCGTTTCGGATAGAACCCTTGGCTTCAGATTGAGGCAAGGTTGAGTGCAAATATTTTGACTAATTGTTCTGCGTTTCCATTTTTTTAGACACTTTTGTGGGAAATGATTAATTTTTAACTAATATAAATATAATTAATATTTGAGCCCTTGCTTAGAATCGAATTGAACCCTAAAACAATTTTAATTTTCGAAATTTCTATAAAACCTGGCAGATGCGTGGATAATGCTGACATCCTGCCTGCCTGTAAATTAGGCCTAAAATTATGATAAGCGCACAGTTTTGAAAAAACCCCTCCATTAAGTGCGCGTTTATCGGAGTATTCTTCAATTAGAAACATTTTACGAGACCAGACCCCCATGCTGTATGCTGCATGCTGCATGTTGTATGTAGATTTGTGGTCACCAAACGAAAGAACGAACGAAACCGACAAATGCCATGCCTAATGCCTCTTCCATGGGTTTTATTTATTTATAACATTTTTTCTTCTTTTTTTTGATCGGGTGCAAGAGCGTAACGTTTGAACTTACCCTCGAGCGTAGAGCCGCGCCACATAATAGAGCGGTTTTTGTTGTTGTTTTCTGTTTTTGGGGTGCCAGGGGCCGACGTCACGTCACTTGGCTGCCTCTTTGGCTTTGTTCCTGTGGGGCACGCGCACGCTCTGGCACTTCCTTGCGCCTGCCTGGCCACAGAAGTGGAACAAATGGGCGCAGGACGAGGACAAGGCAACATCCAACATGGAAGCCAATGGCCAGGCGGAGGCAGAGGCACAGGCATACAGCTGCTGCCTCCTGCCTCCTGCTTTGCATAACTTTGCCACTTTAAATCGTTTCGTTCCCATCGCCATCGTCGTTGTCGTTGTCGCCGGAGCCGTAGTCGTAGTCGGCATTTTCAATTTCATGGTTAATTGTTTTGCACGCGGCATTTGGTCCGAGTTCAACTTAAGGAACGACGACACCGCCACCGACATCGTCTGGGCTGTGCCTGTTGCCTGTGGCCTGTAGCTGTGCCTGTGTCGCCCTCAATGCCACATTAAGTTTCATAATTAGCACACCCAAATGATTGGAAACTTTCTGCGTGGCAAAAATATACTGCATACGGCGTACATATAAAAAACTGTCTCTTCTGCGAGCACAAATAAGCAACATATGGATGAGATCGTATTGGAGATGCATTGCCAGTACACAGGAAGAAAATTTTGCGGATAAAATATGAAAAATTCATATAACGATAGGGTTTCAATCTTTTGCGAATCCATCAGTAAATTTTCATATTTTATTTATTATTTTTGCGGAATGAATCGACCACTGAAACCAAGGCTAAGTTCTAAAATACTATGAGAATTCTGCGGCATCAATTTAAATGGTAAAAAAAATTGTTTCACTGAATTTCGAACGATGCCGAACGTCCTGGACGTCCCAGTCCCAGTGAGATCTCTACTCCCAACAAATCTGAGAAAAAAAACAAACAAAAAACTCATTATATGGTGGCCGATCGAAGGTTGAAAGTGCGAGAGATTATGGAAACCCAAGGCATATCAAGAGGATCATTGACTTCAATTTAGGATGATTACTTGGCCATGAAGGGCTTCACAACATGGGTGACACGGTTATGTCGATCGAATGTAGATGTTATAATACTCTATCGATAATCGGTATGACATCCTACGTGAATCGGTTGAGGTTGTTCCTTCCAAACATGTTCCAAATCTTATCTTAATATCTCTATTCATCTGTCAATCTTTTGTATAAGATACACCACATATTCATTCATTTGTCCCCATTTTTCTGTATTTTCGGGCATAAAGAAGCCGAGCCTTTGACCGTATTACATCACTAATCAACAGGATGCCACTTCTTATACCTAAACTGCATTCAACCGATCTATTCCATCATCTTTTCCATCATCTTTTCTCTAAGGTTTCCTATTCCCTTCCTTCCTGAAAGTTCTCCTTTGTATTCCATTCTTTCGATCGCTGGAGTTCTCTCATAAATGGATTCGTATGCACATAAATTTCGCTGTAGTGTAGGCGAGTGGCAAGTGGAATGCCATTCTCCATTCTCCGACCTACAGGCAGACAGCAGACAACAGTCGCCAGTTGTTTCACTTACTCAAAAATTGTACATTGGCCCAGGGGCCCAGGGCCCAGGCAGGGGCAGCTGCAGGGCCGAGGAGCACTTTTATCTTTGACATATACTAATGACAAATTTATTCACGCTGTCACTTGGTCGCCTGTTCCTCCTCCTCACGCTGTCACGTACTGTTCGGCTCATTCGGGGGTTCGTTCTCCTTTGTCCTCTCCTCCTTTGTGTGGAGGAGATCTAGAGCAGGACTTTTCCCCGATACATACTCCAGATTTTGTTTGCACTTCTTTAATTAGGTGTCCCGTTCTCTAGACTCGAAGGTATCTCCGTTTCTTCTTCGACATTTGCCATTGAAGTGTGGCCTCTTTGATCTCTGTAGGGCATGGATTGATTGATTGATCAACTGATTGATGGCTTGGCACAGTAACAGTTGGCTACTGTAGCCAAGCAAGTCTCCAAAGTAATTAATCAAGTGTAGGAGCCATCAAAATAAATGACATTGATGACCCAAAAGAATATGTGAAAAACCAGATGCAAATGGAAATGAAAACTATTTTTGGTAATTAAATGTCGCTGTGCTACATATGGGGAAAAACAACAACAAATACGGAGAAGGAAAGTTGATGTGGCATTTCTATTTGCCTAATTAAATGATTGAGAATAAAACAAATTAATAGTATTTTTGCTTAGAAACGGTATTTTCTGAGAGCCTAAAGAGGTCCATGGAGAGATTCATAAATGAAATAAATGCATATTATTTGTATTACTACAGTCGAATTTCCATGTAACGAATCTCAAGGGGACCAAAACGTAATACAGAAAATTAGTAAAAAACTTCGTAAAAGTTTCGCATGAGCACAATATATTTCGAGTTACGGCCATTCCCAAAAAATTGTGGTAAAGAAATAATCGGGCTATGAGGGAATTTTTCTTTTGTTTTAAGGAACTACAAAAACGTAATTGAAAAAAATTGAACGAAATTGCAGAAAGCGCATGAGTTCGACTGTACGGCCATTATTAAAGAATTATTGCATGAGGTCCGTTATAAGGAGACAAAACGTACTGAAAATGAAACATTGTTTTTAAATAAATTCGCTATACAGAAGTTCGTAATAGAGGAGTTCGACTGTCTTTATTATTCACTATTTGCTCTGCCCACTATTCACACATACATAAACATTGTTTTCCGCAAATGCTTACGCACCGCAGCGGCAGCGGCCGTTCTTTCGTCTCTCTACCCCGCCTTCTTCGTTCTTCGCTCAATCTATCGTTCGTGCTCGGCTTAGCAGCAGCTCCGAGCCACTCGAACGATCTCCTTCTATCGCTCTCCCGCTCTCTCTGCTTAGCAGAGGAACCGAGCGCTGCTCTAACGTTCTGCCTCAGTCGCTCTCTCCTTTCTTTGGTTCACACCTTCCTAAGTTCGTCTCTCTACAAAAAGCTCTCTCTCTCTCTCTCCACAGGTCTCGAAATTTTGCGCTCCCAAGGCGACAAATGCTTCGCTCAGACTTTGCCCTTTATGTGCTCCTATCTGAACATTGAAGTTGATGTTTGTTTAAATTATGCAGACGCGCACCGATATCTTCATGCATAATCCCCCCGGGACACAATTCGGTGGTCGTTTTGTCAATTATCTTTTCTGAAAAATCATCAGCATTTCTGGGGCCGCCGATCATTAAAGCTTCTCGCACTCGCAGTCGCGAAACCGAAACGATCTTGATGGGTTAGTCCATTGCCCTGTCGCAGTGCCAGGCCAGGCCCAGGCCCTATCCTGCGGATCCGCCTCTCAATAGCCTTCCAAGTGGCGCTGCTGCTCTGGAGATCTCGAACCAATTTGCAATTCATTTTTGTGCGCTTTAATGTGCCCCAGACATGAAATGGCTGGCAATGACGATTTGCTTCCCGAATAAACATTGGACAATATATGCAATAAATTTGTGGAAAATTTAAACAATGCAAAGCGAAGCAAATTATTGCCGCTTGAATGGCTGCTGCCGCTGCTTCTGCTGCTGCTCTCCGGTACACGCCCTATGCTAATCAGGGGGAAAAAAAATACACTCGTAAAACATAAATATATGAATGAAAAAGGGTTCCACAATGAAGCCAATAAACTGACTGAAAAATGCTTCCGCGCAATTTCATTTTGAAGAATGCCTCGGCCTCGGCCTCTTGCGGACTGGAGATTGGAGTAGGAGGAACGGCGCTATTCCTCAATAACAATGCCACATCAGAGGACTTAGGCGGCGCTTCGACTCACCCTCGCACCCCCTCACCCCTTCAGCGACTCGCCTTTTGTCTTCTCGCAGAGAGAGAGAGATTCCTTTCTGTTGTCTAGCGGTGAGGCCTACGCAAATAATTGGACCAGTGGCCCGAGTATGGATTCCAAACCAATCAACGTCGCGGCGGCTTCAAGAGCCTCCAGGGAGTGCTGTTGTTGGATCTATTAAAGAAGCCTGCAACCGGAAGTTTGATTTTCAAAAATTCGTAATTGGAAGTGGAATACTTGAATCTATTCAGCGTTTGCTTGAAGCTTTCAATCCGATTTTTATTAGATGTTTCTTGATTGATTCATTGGATAATGGAACTAATTGCTGTCATATCATATTTCATATTTCGAAGAGATTTTCAGGGATAAGCCCGTGTTTAAGGATGATTTCTGTATAATTAATGACTAAAGTACCTGGATAACGTATGCTTTGGGACTGTTTGAATGTTTGCTAACGTTTCGAGTCAATTTTGGGGTCTTTTTATACAGCGTTGAATCATTCTTTCAGCATAGAAAAGAACCTACAAAGGTCCAAGTTCAATATCGAGGATTTGTGAAGCTTTTGCCTGCATTCATTCGAGACAAGGCTAACCCTCTCTTAGGAGCTCTTTTCAAGAATTTCAATGGCAAATCCTGTATCTCTCCATCCATAAAACTCCAATTAAATATGCATGAAACCAATCTGCCAGGACCAAGACAAGAACCTTGTACACCTACTTGTCCTTGGCCTAGGCCTAAGCCTAAGCATCTTGTAAGATATTTTTTAATCAAGGATAACTGAAGAAGAACACCTTTCGCTTTCTTTGGGGGAATAACGAGCAGCTTGTGCGGGGCACGTTTCATCATTAGTCGGTGCAAATATTTGCATAATGTCCGTCCGTCCGGTGGCAACAATATTTGCCATTAAGAGCAGCCGCCAGGAACCGAAAAGAAAGGAAAAGAAAACGAGTACAAAGGAGAAGGATCTCCTGGCTTAGAGCCTGACAAACGGCTGGCCATTCATGGGAGATAATCGCAGCTGGGGTTGACCATAAACACAGCCCCAGATCCGAGGAGAGGAGTGTAAAATCCCCCCCTTGCCAGGCCGCATGCCGCATGTTGCCTGCCGCATGACTATGCTAATCATAGTAATTCGAGACGAGACGGGATGGGAGAAATGTGTGACAGTTGTTTCCATCTAATCCCCGGCACAAATGTCACGAATTGCGCTCGGCTCTCGTTTGTCTTCCTTTCGCGGGGCAAAGGAAGGGAAAAAAAGGTGTCAGCAAGCCAAATGTAATAATTTTAATGATTTTTCATAAGTTGAAAAACAAGGGGGGGTAGGGGAAGTGGTGCACACACGCCCGCCACTCGGAACAGCCTGCCCAGCAGGAGAGCGTGCGGCTTGGAAGGGATGCGGTTCGACTTGGGGATACCCTGTTGAAGATTGAAGATGGTATGTGTAGAAGTTATAATATTTAATATTCGTACTGAACCACTGGCTGCGAATGGCTTAAGCTCTCTCTCATTCCCTCTCTTGGGCATTCGTTTTGTGCCTCTTCGCTTAAATGTTTTTTTCGTGAGTTTCACAGAAGAAAGTGCACATAAAATTCTCACAAAATTCAAACAAAATCCACAAAATATTCAAAAAAAAAAATTCACATAAAATTCTCATAAAATTCTTACAAAATTCACGAAAAATTCATTAAGAATTCAGCCAAAAAATTTACACAAAATTCACTAAAAATTCAAACATTCATTCATGCGAGATTTCACTCTAACAAGGAATCCTTTTATGAATATTTGTACTTTTTTCCAAATCGCATCCAAATAGTATTTTTCTTTCTAATTTTCCAAACATTTTCCACTAGCCCAAGCCACCCCTCTATAGGGTACTTCGAAAAAACACTTAAGGGTAGCGCTCTCGACTCCTTCGCCTGCTGTTGTGACATCGCATGGAGACTGCCGCCGCTGCTGCCACTGGTGCTGCACCCCTTTACGGCTTTCGGCTCTCGGTTTATTTAACATGAGACTTACACACCACTGACTGCATTGTCGACTGGCTGTTATAATTGCGCATATTTTAAAATACAAATTAGCAACGCTCTGTAGCTGAATATTTCAATAGCATCTCAACAGCAACAACAACAGCGAACCAAATGCCCGCAAGCAACAATTTCAGTGCACATTTTTTGTAGCTGGGAGTGTGCCTGACTTCAGGGTTCTGCCTCCCCGCTCCCCGGTCTCTACTGGCCTCAGGCTCAATCGGAGTTCCAGTCGAAGTCTCTGCCTCTGCCTCTGCCTCACTCTGTGTCCCCTGTCTGTGACTGTCTCTGACTCTGTCTCTGACATTGCCTTGAACCTTGAAAGAACCATGCATCAAGGCGTCAACAGTCAGCCGGCAGTCTCTGTGGCATTCGTTTTGGCATTTCATGCATAAAACACCAGAAACACCAGAAACACCAAAACCCCAAACCCCAAGGCACACAGACTCCACATCCGAGACGAGTAGTTTGTCAAGCTCCACGACGGACTCTGCTGGGCGGGGGGGTATCCCCCCGTTTTGGAGTTTTTCTTTATTGTTTTTCCTGGGTTTTCCTGCTACCTGCGCATAAATAGCCCAAACACTTTTTGGGGATTTTTTTCTTTCTTCCAGTTGGCACCTGCTTTCTGGTCTGCATTTATCACTGCCAAAATTCGTCATGACATTGCCATTGCCATTCGCATTTCCATTTTCCATTTTCCATTTAGCCCTCTCTCCTCTCTCTTTCTCGAGTGTAAATGGAATTTCTTGAAAAACGATGAAAATGCAGTCCACATGATTGCTGGATTTCTGTGTTTTTGAGTGAGTTATTGGTTTTGAATTGATGATGGTCTCGCCTCGAAGGGAAAGCAATCTCCAACAGAGACTTTTGAGTTAGATTGTTATGTCACTTAAAGGCTGGCCGAGGTTTTCCCATGCCCCTTGATCCCCCCTTTATTGAACTATGATTGGAATTCCAGCAAATCCAGCAATCCAGCAAAATTATGCAGACATTTTTGGGGTATTTTTTGATCGAATTTCCACGGTAGGAAGATGTTTTACTATATTTTTATTATTTTTCAAGACTTTTGGCTGCAGTTTGGAATACTTTAAGGTTACAGAATAGTCTCTGGATCAATATATGTACATATAATGCCATTTTTGGAACATATCTTTTACTGAATCGAATAGGTAGATCTATTCATAAATCCATCCATTCAAATATCGACTTTCAATGTTTCTTTTTCCCCCTAAAACCCCATCACAACTGTTGCACTTTTCCGTTTAGTTTCTCATGTAATAAAATGCCTCTGTCTCTTGTGACTTTTTGCAAAAATTTGTCACCAAAACTCAGGGAGAAAGAGGACGCATGCCACCCACAGATGGGGGCCAGGCCACCCACAGACTGGAGGACAGACTGGAGGACACATGTACATATACATATATGTATGTATTTAAGAGGACTTTTTAACAATGCAACAACTTGCCGCAGTTGTTACATGGCCAGAAAGTTGTGAATTGAAATTGAACAATCGCCGGGCTGTGGAAACATTTTGCGAAACGAAAAAAGACACAAAAAGACACAAAAAAGACACAAAAGAAGAGAGAAATGAAAGAGAAAGAGCTTAAATGAAATAGAATGAGGTAAAATGCATGAACATGAGGAAAACAGCCATCGGGGAAGTGGGAAACCGGGCTTTTCCACCACACCGGAAGTAAAGAAAAGGAGCAGCAACAGAGGGGCTCCCCAGCGAGAGCTTTAACCGACTTCCCCACCGACTTTCCCCGCTGATAAGTTATCTGGCAAGCAGGAGGCGGCGTTGTCTGTTACAAATGTTGCAATATTTATGCCCACATTCGTATTATGATTTGCGCATTATGCAAATTGCCTTATCGTAAATATTTCCTTTTTCTTTGTGGCACCGCCGTGTGCACATGATAAATGTGATAAGCGATATTGCCCCAAAGGGCAGCAGCAAAAACAATGCGTGCAAACATAAATTAAGGCATTCGGGGTATTGGATTTATACGATGCTTAGTGCTTAATATTACAACAATATATAATGCAATTATGTATTCGATAGGAGTAGAGAAAGAAACACGTTTTGATGGTCTAATTTGTCGTCGTTTTGTAGTGGATTTTGGTTGGGAATAGTTTGGGGGTCACAGGTTATATCCATCTGCAGATCCCGCTCGGCTACAGAGCCGAATACTTGCTCTAGCTTCGTGAGATTTCGTCGCCTTCTCGTTCTGTGAGGCTGTGAGCGGCGGCAAGGGCCGCGGCTCACCTTTTATACCCAGTTCTCAGTCAGTCTATATGAGATCGTATGATTTAGGTTATCTTTACAGTATATCTTATACTAAATTACACGAAAGCGCCAGGATTGGTGTGAAAGTCGATGACTGCCGCATGCTGTCTCCCAAAATTCTTGGGTTTAATCACTATTTTACTCCCATTCGTCAACTATGTGTTCTATAATCATGGGTACTCTTTTGTACATGACACTAACTGCACTCTGGATGGATAAACACTCATTAAAATTCGGGAAACATATCATATGGGAAGTGTGCCCTCTCCAAGTAGAGGTTTTAGGCCTTTCGATATTTTCCCAAGCCAATTGATAGTAGTTTTATGGGCCCTCATTTCTCTGGTGTTCAACCACAAAATTCTCTCTCTCTATTATACAAATTTCAAGCAAATTATGACTCGAATATTAACATGCCTTTCTGAAATACCACATCTGTAAGGTATACCCTCTCCACATCTCTGGGCTCATGATTGAAAGCCATCAAAGTCCGATGCCTAATCGAAGCATCAGCCAATGCGATGATGAGGAAGACTTCATTACCGACTCGGACTCTGGGCCGACAATTGAGGCTGTCAAATAAAGTTAAGGCTGGGAATGAAAATTGATTTATCTGCGAATGTGTACGAGTGTACGAATGTTCGGATGTGTGTACCCAACTCAAAATTGCTGTTAACATATGATGTATGCAAATTGCCAACAATTTGATTTGCCATTCCTACGGAAGATAAGTATTTCGTCAAGTGCCGATATGCAAATGGGAATGGGGAAGGGGAATGGGATTCGAATGGGAATCTGGAGAGTGTGCTCCAAACTGACAATGACACTCACAATGGGCTCCCTGGCACACTGGCTCCTCTTCTGGCCTGGCCTGGCCTGGCCATTCATTGAATGCAAATGAGGAAATCGGTAAAGATATTTAAGTATATGCATATATTGTTTATACAAAAAAGCAGTCTTTGTTCGGTTTTGTGACTCACAAAAAGTAAAGAACGAGAGAGAGTACAGTTGCATGGAATAGTATGAAATATTTATAAACGCATAAATGCATGGCATGTGGATGGTGAAGGTGAGGCACAGCACAGCTGCAGGAGGATCATCACACTCCTTTTTCCCCATCATCGTCATCATCCTCGTCTTCGACAACTTCAAACGAAAAGGAAACGTGTTGCCACTTTAACTGCCATTTAAATATACAATACTCCCGAGTCGAGACTCGAGGAACGAGGAACCAGTCGCCGAGGAAATACATGAAAGGCAACCTGCCTCCTACCTCAGTCCTTCCCGTCTTCTCAGCCGCTGGTCTCTCGCACTCCTCGCTCATTGCAATGACATTTATTGGCCGCATTATTTCAGCGCCAGCAGCGACGCCGTCAGTCAACACTCGAGGGATCTCAATCGAGAAACGAGCAGCTTTTTTGTCGTTTCTTGAGAGTGTCTTCCCCAAGGGGCGAACTTTTCATAACCAAACATCCCGCTGGCATGTGTTTGCTCTGCAGGGTATGGCGGGTTCTCAAGGAAGAATGTGACAGGTTAGTGGCAGGATATCTATGGGTTCTACTGAATGGAATCATCTACAGGACATGTAAAGGAAGCGCTTTTCGCGAAAGTTTAGATTCGGTAACAATCATTCGTGGCGTCTCATATCCGAAATTTCATTTTACTCTGTTGCAGTACTATATGTAGTATTTATTCTCAAAAAATGGCAAAATAACAAACAAAACAAAAATACCAACAAAAAAAATATATATATAAAAATACCAAATCCAAAACAAAAATAAAAATTATAAAAATATATAAAAATGGATAAAAATATATAAAAATACCAAAAAAAACAATATAAAAATACCAAAAAAAAAATACCAAAAATACCACAAAAATACCAAAAAAATGCCAAAACACCAACAACAAAAATACCAAAAACAAAAAAATTCAACAAAAATACTTTTTCCACAAAATTACCAGAAAAAAATTCCAGGGCATTCCCCAAATTTGCACAAAACACCGAAACAACAAAAATAGCCAAAAACACGCCAAAAATTTATCAACTAAAACCCTTTTTGGTTCCTCGGTTTCTTCGTATGCTCACCCTCATCCGCCCCGGAGCCACCTCCCGAGTTGTAAAACTTTTAGAATGGCACCGCAGGCGGACAGGGGACCCGGGAAGAGATCTCTCTGGGCGGTGGTGGGATGGCGGGATGGCGGAGGTGCCGCAGGAACACGATGCGGCGCTAACGAGGACAAGCGTTTATGTCAAAATCCAATACGTGATGCATTTAGCGCAGTCGAGTCGACTCGAGTCGAGAGTTGACTCTCTGTCTCTCCATCCGTTTGGATTTTATTGCACTCGAAGGGCGCAGGGCGCTGGGCGCTGTTTGAAATGCATTTCGTTGGCCCGATACGCCATTCTTGGCCTAATTGGATGGGCAAATGTTAGGGGCATTCCTTCTGTTTGAATAGCCCTCTTAAGTGCTTAAAGATTGCACTCCCATCGAAGCCCAGGCGGGAGATTGATGATGAAGTGGTTGGTCTGGGCTAAATTGCAATATAAATTGGTAGATGATTTGTTTGTGGGCATCAAAATCATTATTTTAATGGGAAATTTAAGCCAACTCTGTGAGGAAGTGATTGATTTTTCTTTAAAGTTAGTTCGTGGCGGGAAAATCCACTCTTAAGAGGGGGAGGAGTGGATCCAACAGGAGTTGTAGGGCTAGAAGATACATTTATCTTAGATATATATCAAAGATAGGTACCATTATGTGTCTTTTACTACCAATATGAACACTTTTTGGGTGCGAAAGTTGGTGGACTCATCGGAAATTATGCTATTCTTCATTCTTCAAATAAACGTTTAAATATTGAATTGATTTTGTTCTAAATTTAAGGCCCTTTAAACTAGTTCTTTGGTATCTCCCATCCACTTGAAGCATTCCACATCCTTAGCAGCAGGACACTGATTGTGCCTTTTCGGAACAAACAAAACAAACAAATTAAAAGCCAAAACAACAACGAAACTTCACCTGAACCTCACACAATCCTGAGCCGAAGAACAACCCTCTCCCTCTCCCTGTCCCACCCTTGTCCCACGGCTGTCCCTGTCCCCGTCCTTGTCATGGTCACATGTCCTATCGCCATTTATCTTGATTTGTACGAAAACCTAACGACGTTTAAATGCTTGTTTCAAGCATTTTCCACTGGCATCACGTTTTCCCAGCCGCTCTTCTGCCACTCGTAGAGCGGACTCGGAGTCGTCGTCGGAGTGGAGTGCTTTCCCTGTTTGGGTTCGTCATCGCAATGGTTGGGTCATGTTTATGCTTGAATAATGTTGACAAAATCGGACAGCGGAAGAGCAGAGTGGGGGGATGAGGGGAATGGCAGAGAGAAAGGCAGCCAGAAACGAAGAGAAATAACTGCAAAAAGATACAAACCAGTTACACGCCATCATGGACATGGACATGGACGTGGACAGAAGAGGCTAAAACACTTTCGGGGCACAGACAGGTCTCCCAGTGCCCCTTCCAGTGGCACCACCTCGCGAATTTGCAGACAAATTGTCGCTGCCTTCGTCCAGGCAAACGCCTGCTCCGTGCTGACGTGTCTCTCTCTCTCTCTCTCTCTGTCTCTCTCTGTGTCTTGGGTGTGAAAATGTTAGCAAAGTGGCAACAACAATGCCACTGTGCCGGTCGTGGAGGCAGGAGCTACAGATGCAGCGAATACAAGCTAGAGATGATAGTCAGAGGTGAGAACCATCGAAGGGAATATAGGAGTTCCTTTTGGAACGATATCTGAGGAAAGGAATCGAATCTTGTCCTTCAATCTTCTCCTGCAGCCATAACCTATCTATAACCTCCGTCTATAGCTATCTTCCTGGCTACAAAACCTTTCCCTTTTGGCCATCTCTAGCCCCACGGTTGCAGTTTAGTTTTCCTTAGTTTTCGCTGTCATTTTCCCCGTTTTTCCTTTGGCCTGGGTAAATGTTTTAGCCAAACGGCAACGGCAATGGCAACGGTTACTCACGGGCGGCCGTGTGTTATGACAAGTGGCTGCTGCTGCTGCTGCGGCAGCCATTCCAGGCCATAAAGCAAATTGATGATGAAAAAACTTGCCGCCGTGTCATGGCCTGTTAAATGCTGGCAATAAAAGTGAAAACTCGTGTCATTTTGCGGTTACAGAATCACAGCCAGAACCGTAGCCTTAAAGGTGTTTTGTTTTGCTTTTCCTTTAGTTGTGTTTCACATTTGCTTATATTTATGTTTATTCATTTACATTTCTTGTATTGTATTATGGCTTTGTATTAAGGCACACACCTGCGACACAGTCATAACCATAAAAGGAGGCGCTTCGATTTATTGAAGGGAACGTGCCAGGAACAGGCACAGGAATGGCCATAAAATTAAAATAAACAAAATCGTAAAAATACTTGATTAATAAATTGCGGTATATCCAAGGATTGGCAGCTGTCTTCGCCTTGGAATCGGAGGGAATGATTACCAATAATCTCGTCTCAGGATTTTGAAGATATCAGAGTGAAATTACAGCATAGTCCTTTCTGTTGTGACAATTTCTTTAGCTACTTTTTAAAGCCTTTGGTTCGAAAAGCATGCTTTTGAGGAAATCTATCTAACTTTTGAAATATGTACAACATTATTGCCACCCTACAATTGCTTCCCAAAGACAAAAGTAATATTAAGTAACGGCCATGCATTTTTTGGGCACAACATTTTTTCAGGGTGGCTTTTGAAAGTGGCTCCAGGCTCTCTCTTAAAGTTTTGTTGAAAAGCCACGGGAAAGAGCCTTCAAAAGCCATCGCTCTCTCGTATTCGTCTTGAGGCAGCCGAAGACTGAGGAATGACTATATTGTGTGCACACGTATGAAGTATGCATTTGAGGTCTGCCTCCTTGTATTGGTTTTCTTTTACAGCCCTTTGGAAATGTACCCTTTACTGTAGAATTTCTAATTGGGTATTGGGGGGCAAGAGTCTTCAAAAAGTGTGATAGCACTACTACTAGCACTACTACTACTACCATTCCCTGCTTTGAAGACTCCCCAATATAAAAAAAAACCCTTAGTTTGTATATCCTTAATATTGTCTTTGGTCGTACGTGAGAAGTTTCGGCAATTTCTGCTTGATCGATCATGAACAATCTCGAGAAATCGGTATGGATCGTAATAAAGGAAATACCTACGTTTCTTGGGAGGTTTCCGACTCCACTAGCTTTAAAAATTCACCTTCTAAGTGTCTGGCTATAAAACGAATCATTTTCTCCAAGTATTGGGTATCCTTTAGTCGCCAGATCGTCCACGGACTTCTTTCTAGTTGTAGCTGTAAATTACCATTAACTACAAGTCTCTCTCCCCAGGCATTTCCTGCACAAAACTCCCCCCGCCCCATCGACTTTTCCCCATTTATTTGCCATTGAGCAAGTTTCCGTTTGGCAAAAGAGCCATGCCCATCTCCCATCTCCCACCTCCAGGCAAAGCCAAGTTCCCTTTCAACCACCTAATGAATGATAAATTGCCACTATATTGCCAACAAGAAAATAAAATCCTCAAGTTGTTTTTGCCCTTAAATAATCAAAATCGAGTGGCACGCGTCGCTCTTCGTCTCGGGCGCGCCACGAATTGCTGAAGGTTCCTTGGCGCGCGCTGATTGAAAAAAGTTGTAAATTCTGTAATGGCAAATAAAAAATAATAAGAGCAGTGGCAGCCACAAAAGGTGACAGCGTGCCGCAGGGAGTAGGTTTGTTGCAACAGCGAGAGAGAGGGAGAGACTGAGAGGGGGGAGTGGGAGAGGGAGAGAGAGAGTTGAGCAATTGATAAATTTAATGGCGTTACGCATGTCAAACTCGCCAAATCCTTAAAAGTATCAAATGGCCGTCGCCTAAATAAATAGCAAAACAACAAGAACCCTGAAAGGAGGAGTATTTTTGAACAGCCGAAGTTGAAATACCCTTAGAAAGGGTTTGTGCCTTTGGGAGAAGATATTTATGATAGTTTTCCAATAGCAAAAGGTTGTTTCTTCAGGCCTTCAAGTCTTCGATATCTAAAGGACTTTGTCTGAGTCTCTTTTCATCACAAACTTATCTCCAAAATACCTATACCCTCCTTAGGAATATTCCAACCCAAAAAATATCCCAGAAATATGTGAAAAACTTGACTGGCAAAAGAAAATGAATGGCTAATGAAAACAACAAACAAACATCTCAGGAGAACTAATGGAGTTGTACTCCCACATGGGCCATAGGATTGGCGTAGATGTCGGTATGCAAAGTGCCGGCCGACATGAATAAATTGTTGAAAAAAAGAACAACAAAAACCAGAGAAAAAAACACTTTGATAGATGCGAAAATATAAACAGGAATTTGGCTGGAATTGCACCCAAAAGTTGATCCCAACCTCTGGCCATAATCTTAGGCTTTGGTATTTCTTGGCAAAGTTTTTCTTTTCCTGCAGATATCATTAATTTTTGTTGTGGCTGTTGACAAAAAAATAAAATTAATTGATTTGAAACTTTTTGCGTTGTGCCAAAAGGGATTAAGGTTTGATGGCAGGTGAAAATGGTTCAAGGGATTTGAGGATCATAAATAATGTTGAAAAATGCCATACAAAAAATATATAAGCGGCTGAAGGAGAAGTAAAATCGAGGAGGGTTTTACTGGAGTTTATCTGGGAATTTACAAGAATTTATTTTCTTTGTTTGATAAAATGGAAAATAGTTCTGTGTTTAATGAGCTTTTATTGGGTCTTGACTTGGGATTGGGTTCCGAAAGAGCATTCCAAATTGAAGATACGGGAAAATTGAAAGCGCAGAATCATAGAGAATGACCATATCTATCAGATTGCCTAATCTGGTTCAGATCGGAACATTATTGCAGCCGGAAGGAAGAAATCCATTTGCAGTGATTTGCAATTCTCTCTCTTCACACTCCCACACACTCTTCCACGTCTAGTGTACGCCTCCTGCCGAAGAGGAACGAGATGTAACGGCTGGTGTTGGTGTGAGAAGAGCGAGAGAAAGAGGGAGAAACAGATGTAGCAGAAAAATATTTAAAAATTCGAATAAAATAGATTATTCGGTGGAAAGGGAATAAACAAAGTGGAAGCAATAGCCGTCGTGGTTCCTCTCGTTCTCTCTATGTTTTCCCCATCTCTCCTGAAAAGTGCCAGCAAAATTCAGAGAGATTGCGGATTTATTTATGCAAAAAACCCATTCATTTTGCTGTAACTACATTCACATGAGTGCAATATACCCGTGTACTCTATGGAGTAGCTTTTAGATACTGCAACCAACAAGCACCCCCATTAATTCCTACCAATCGACTTAGGCATGTAACTTTTGCGGCACAGTTGATAAGACGCCTTTCCAAACAAACTCATAAGTGATAAGCACTCCGCCTGACGCCTGACATTCACTTTCCCCGAGACAAGCCTTCAAATGGTGTGCCCCCGTCTCGACGTCACTCACTTTGCAAACAAATGCCACACATATGCTTCTGGTTAAATATTAAGGACATTTAGGAGTAGATGCTCCTTGTCTAGGGGGGCTGAGGGGATCTGTCATCCCAATTTGAAGTTCGGCAAGCCATAAACAAAGTTTATAGCTAAACAATTTCCGGCCACATGAGTTTACATTATTAGCATATTGACGGGCCCCCACCCCATAAAAAGGAGAGTATATCAGGAGGGAGGATGGATGGTTGGTTGGAGGGAGACTCCCCCAAAAAACTGTCTAGTCATAAAAGTTTTGGGGGCAAAGCTTATGCTGGTGGCTGGTTGGGGGCTGGGTGGCTGGTTGGCTGGGGAGTTAAAAGTTTGTGCCAAAGCACATTATCATCGCCCGAGAGTCCTTGACAGACATCATTTGAGATTGCCAGACGTCAGCGGCATTAATCCCCAATGGCTCTGGTGCCCTGCACTCGGAGGCGGAAATGCAAAATGAAATTAAGTCACAGCTGAGTAAACACACGTTCCACAGGGGGCGGGGGAGGGGCTTTTTGACTTTAAAAGGGGGCCGCTTTCCCGATTGATAAGCTCCCAAAAAAAAAAACGCACACAAATTCTCATTAAAGTTCGAACAGCGCAAACATCAAACGTTGGTCTAGTCGCAGGCCTCATTTGCAGCATAAAATGCACAATTTACTTGGGCATTTATTAAAACAAACATTTCAAGAAGTCATCATCTGCATCAGCCGCATCATCGTCGGTCCACTTGAGGCCACAGAAACCGAGAACGGAGAACCGACAACCGAGAGTGCAGTGAATCAATCTGTAGCGGAAGAACAGCGAATGCACAAATGCAAATGCAAACATAATCAGATTCCGCATCAGAATTAGAAGATGCCACAGCCCCCTCTGCCACAGCCAGAGAGACAGAGCCACTCGAAAAGTTCAAATGCATTCGGAATGCAAATATTTGGATATCAACGCAATTAAGGCAATTATTAGCATTTTACAGAACATCTGCCGCAACTCCAAGTCCAAATCTGAAGAATAATCCCAAACGAAAGTCGTAGCGACAAAGGGAATACCTCAAGGCAAACGAAAGATTATGCAGGAACTTCTACAAGTAGCTTTCTTCTAGAAAATCTATCTGGGAAGTCCATTGGAGTTTTCTCTTTTTTGTTAGATTCATTTGTGTTGTTTTTCAATGAAAATTCAAAGCTAAAAAGATGAAGTTTCTATGTGGGAAATGTTTGCAGAGTACTCTCATTCAGAGCTGTTGTCTTTTAGCTTCTTCTAATATATTTTCACATGATTTAATGCCTCATAAAAGTAAGCTAATAAACCTATAAAATTCTACGCATCACTCCTTTGGCATCAGTCCATATTTACCCCTCAAAACAGACTCCTTCCTGCCACTCCACAAGGATCACAAATCATTCAAAAGTAAATACAACTCCTGGATGAACTTGAACTGATTTAATATTTTGATAAACCCCTTGCAGATCCAGGAAGCAAGCCCCTTCAAACAATGAGGAACTCCTCCCCTTAGGCCCCACACCAGAGAGGAGTCCAAGACAGTGGTGGAGACGCTAATGCAGCAATCGATAGGAAATTAATTAATATAATCGCATTGGTCGAACGAGGGTCCATTATAATGCCAGAGGAGTGCCACAGCAAATGGGGAGCCACTGCACACAATTTCATGCTCGCTGGACCAGAATGGCCAGAACCGCTAATATTTTGCTTCAAATCCTTTGGCAATTAAATGCCAATAAATTAGAAAGGCTCCAGCCCAGGCCCGTGGACTCGTAGACGGTGGGGATTATTAAGCTTAATTTGCATTTCGAATTCCGTATTTATTAATGGGACTTACAAGAAGGAAATGAGGAGAGAAATAAATACGAAGGTACCATTCAGATATAAAATGGATATAAAATTTCTGCTTTAAACCGTTTAAACAAATACGTTTAAAATTAAATATAATCTGTGTAAATACTCGCATTTATCATCAGCAAAGCAAAAGCATTCAAGCCAAAGTCCGAATGCCATTGCGGGGGCCATGTAATATTTTGTGAATAAATCCATTTTCAGCAAATACTCCGCACAAACGAAATGCATTTGATGGAAAATTCCACCGCTCAAATCCAAATCAAAATCAAAAGCCATTGGGGCCGCCTCCCCCCCGCCCGTTCGGTGTGTATTAATTGGGGAAAAACTCTTGTGCCAATGGATGGATGATTTACCTGCCATGCCAAATATTTTTCAATGGTTTCTAGGATTCGTGTGTGTCCTGGCCGTGTGTCAGAAACACAAATCCCCAGGACACTCGTTCGGGCACACACACTGGGATTTCGGATTGCGGATTGCGGGCACTCGATTGACGGCTGGCTAAAGGTAAATGGCTCAAATTGATTGAATTTTGCACTTTGGCATTCATGATGGTCAAAATGAAATTTGCATTTTGGGGCCAACGATTGTATAAATGTCAGAATGGGAAATTAATGGTCCAAGGAAATAGTGTTGGAGGAGCGACGGAAACTTTTTTCATTTTGATTCATTAATGAAAAGTTCCGCCACAGAAAAAATCTAAAAAAAATAGAGAGAGAGTGGAAATTCATTTAATGGATTTTAATTATGCATTTTGTGGTGGCGGCACAGAAGTCCAGAAGTCGAGAAGTTCTTGAACGAACGTCTTGAATATTTGATTGCACTCTCATTGAGTGCCGCGTCGATGGCGAAAGTTGTTGCATATTTTGGGGGCAAGTTAAACGAAGCAGAAGACAGACCTCCTTTTTGGGCCCTCGGGCAGTCAGTCCTCAATTCAATTTGTTCGCATTTCAATTTCCTTTCATTTTACGCTTGAATCTGTCAGCATTTGGTTCATCAAAGCTCAACCGCAAATAGCTTCACATATGTCGTGGCCCGGCCATTTCGGGATTTGCCTAGAAGTACGAGAATACGAGAATATTCTTTTGGCTTTTGTCTGCAATTTGGAGTTCATTGTACTTGGGGGGCTTGCTTCGGTTGACAAATGAGCATCGCCTCCGGAGTTAGTTATGATAAATTATGGCCAGGCTATTTGAGTGCCAGCCAAGAGTCGGTCCTTGGCCAAGACAAATATCCCAGCTTATCGCCCATGTAGCCCGTTTTTTCCAGATTTATGCCATGACAAACAGAACAATCAGAAATTGCCAAGATTTCTTAATCTCCGAATAGTTGGAGCCGCCAGAAGTTGGAGGATTATTGATTAGAAAATTATTTCGAGTGGGCAAAAGAAAATGTGATATGATAAAAAGGCAACAAAGAGAGGATTTGGGTATCCTTTTTGGAGTAAAAGATTCGATTTGAATGTACGAGTAGTTGAAAGAGAAGGGATTGCAGTGGAAGAGATCGAAAAACACAGGGAATAGGTGAATTCTTATATTTCGAAAATTGGTTTAAAGTTTAGGAATATTTTACCTTTTTTCCTATTACGCGTCATGCGTGTGAGCCCCTCGGTTGGTTGGGCGGAAGGAGTGCTAAGGAGTGCTCTGCCTGGAATCCGCCAGTAAAATTCGTTGCCTTGCCACTGAGCCACTTGGTGATGTCAACGTCCTACTAGAATACTTTCTTGGACCTGCTTTTTAAAGTCCTGAATGGTAGCCTTCTTTGTATTCTTAGATGTTGATGCTCTTCATGTTTTAATCTGCTTACAATATTTACAAAAATGTTTCTATAATGGTAGACTATTCCTCCAAAAGGTACTCATATCTTAAGACAAAATTGTTTGGTAGTCAGATCCGAATATCAGCCTATTGCTCATCTTGCGCTCTGTGATTTTTTTGGAGAAAATTTCGACGATGAGTATTCGCTTTTAACAAACCTCAAAGTCTCAGCTTTTTGGTAGGAAATTGTTAACACTAGAAGGTAAGAAATCTTACCAACAAAAATATTCATCTAAGCCAAAAAAATACCCAAAAAAAGAGAAACGCAATTCTTGCCACTTCATTCTTCTGCCATTAATCTACTTCAACTTTTCGCCCAGTTTTTTTCGCCCCGGAATGTATTTATCTACATTAACATTTCAGCTGCTTGGCATTTTAGCATTTCGCTATTTTTTTTTAGTCGTCACTTCGTTTTTTTGGCTTTGGCTATTTTTAAAATGAGATTTTGGCGAAACAAATTGCAGCTACTTTGCCAGTCGGGAAAAATCCCAGTAATTAGACAAGTAATTAGGGGATTTTTCAAAAGAAAACCGAGGAAAAGTCGGAGGGAAAGCTAGATGTACGACCCCAAAGAAAGCCGGGAACATGTGTTACCCCCCCCTCACACTTTATCAAACAAAAAAAGGGATCCACAAAAAATGTATGAAAGAAATATCTTTTCTGTCCATAATACTCGACACTTCGGCACCTTTGGGGCGTGGGAGGGTGGGTGTGGGGGTGCACATATAATGCTAAAATATTATACCGATATTATGCAAATTTTTATTGTTTTCCAGACGAAACCCTGACGCGAAAGAGCGCAAAGGCGCAAAGGACGAAGGCTCATGGCTAAAGGGATTTGGTGCGTGATGAAATTAGGATAATTTAATAGATTACGCTCGACGTTGATTTTTCACGGCACTCTCCATAGGACCCTGGACCGGGGCAGGGAGTGGGTGGCTGTGGGGCCCACATCATGCATTATACATAATACATAATACCTGTTATGTGCCGTCTGCGCGTATTGATTGCATTTACTACCTTCTGCCTGGGCATTGTGTTTGTCTGGCAGCGGGGTTTTGGCCCAAAATGACAGCCGCTCCATCCACATGGGGATTGCCCGCCCATGGCGGCGGTACTTTCCCCTTAATGTGCGCCACCCCGCAGCCCCTCTGTGCCTTTTTTGGGATTTGTGGAGCCATCGTTTCTTCCTTTCTCTCCGTTTTTTACACTTTATCGTCTCGGAAAGTTTGCGCCCTCATTTTTGGGAGGCTTTTGGCAAGCAGATCACGTAGTTTGAAGTCGCATTTCGTCACCTGAACAAAAGACGCGAACGGGGGCTGTTGCTGCACAGATTTTCCACAGAGGGGTCTTGGATGGGTATGGGGATGTCTAGGGGTGTCCTTCAAGTAGCCATTTATGTGCTGGTCCAGTAATACTTGTTAAATTGTTATTCTATGCTAAGTACATCCAATTGTTCATACTTCGAATCGAGACTTTTTATTGGTTTAGAATAATGCTGATAGATGAGGGGATTTCTAAGGGATATATCTTGTGCGGGGTGTAACAAGATTTCTCTATGATTTATCGAAGGATATAGCGACATTTGTTTTCACCAAAGTGCATGCGTGATTTTATCCCTAAAACGCCTTAACCATCGAAAGAGCCTGAATACTTTATTTGACTAAAACAATAAAAAGAATGGCTTTCTTGGAAAACTTTCGCAAAAGAGTTCCATCTGTGTGGCCCATACTAAAACTACAAAAAGTACATTTGGAAAGGGTTATTTTAGACTACGAGTATATTCATGCTGAGGCAAATGGGAAGAAACAAATTATTCTATTGCCTTTGGTCATCTTTGTTACGTTCATTTTGCCTCCTCGGTTTTATTCACATTTCCAACCTCTTGAGTGAGAGTTCCCGTGGCAAAAAGAGAACAAGCGCCGCTCTCTTATTTCTGTGGTGAGATTTCCGTAGAAATCTCAATTTTTCGCCATATTTATAACCTTTTTCCCCATTTGCCAGCACTGTTTTTCAATAAGAGAACACGCAAAATAAAAGAGAGAGCTTCATACCTAATTGAGAGCGCACTCTCTTATTCCCTTTTGGTCTTCTTGTCTGCGTCTAGTTCTCCTCCAGTGTCAGTAAGAGATGGCGATGGATTTACTTTGGCACGTACGCCATTTTGAACGAAGGGCAAGACCTCGTGATCAAACGAAAAATTTTCCTCTAGCAATTTCGCTTCCTTTCTGCACATTAAAACATATTAACATACATATGTATGTGTATTAAATATACATATGCATGTATATATTGCACTCACTTTCAAATACTTCTACATATTAACCATCAGGCGCTCACATTTTCTTAGATAAAAAAAACACTTTACAGCCAGGATTTTTGATATTTTCCACTGCTCTACACTTAATAAAAATTGCGCAACTATATTTTCCAAATTTTCCGATTTTTACTAGCACTTGTAACGGTTTTTGCGACAAAAGAACCCGGAGCTAAGAATAAACCACGCGATCGAAAAATGACCAAAAATTGAACTGGAAACGAGTCACGTAGGCAGCTTTGCACTCTCTCATTCCATGCTCTCCTTCTGCTGCTCTTCCTATTTGCTCACTCATGACGACATTATGGAAGGTGGTCCGCTCTAGCAACGCGCTCTCTTGTCAGTTCTTATTTCGCTCAATAGAACAGCGCTCGCAGCAGTGCTGAGCCTAAAAAACGACTCGAAAGAGAGCTTGCGGACCGGACCACCTTGAATAATTTCAGCATGCGCTGATGGACATTTGGAATTCGTTTCTGCTTCTCGTCTTCTCCCTCTCTTACTGAAAAAGTAAAAAACGGTTTTGTACTCCAGTTCGTCAGTGTGAGTGGGATTAAGAGAGTGATATGTAAAGTGAGATTTAGGTGCAGGCACTATTAAGAAGAGTGTAATTTGGAATATTAAAAGAAGAGATCAATGTATAACAAACCCGAAAAGGCTCAGCATTATTGTTGCCAATTATCTTATGAAAATGTCAAGACAAATAAACAAATACTCTCAACAAAGCAAAAGTTCAATTTAATCTGGTAGAAATATATGTATAACCCTAAACAAAATGGAGAAGCAAATTATTCCATTGCCTTTGGTCATCTTTATCACATTCATTTTGCCTACTCGTTTTGATTCTTATTTCCGAGCACTTGAGTGCTCCTGTGACAAAACAAGAGAACAAGCGCCGCGCTCTTATTTCTGTGGTGAGATTTCCGTGGCAATCTCCATTTTTCGCATGATTTGTCACCTCTTTCCCCATTTTCAACACGCAGAATAAAAGAGAGCGTTACATACCTTATTCGAAGCGCTCTATCTCCTTCCTTTCTGATCTTCTTTTCTGCGCTTAGTTCTCCTTCAGTATTAGAAAGAGATAGCGATAGTGTGCATTTGGCACGTACGCCATGGCGAACGAAGGTCAAGACCTCGTAGTCGAACGCAAATTTTGGAGGAACGCCTGCTCCTCTGGCAATTTCGCTTGCTTTTTGCACACTAAAAAAAAAAGTGTATGTTTAATAAATATAGTAAATATACAAACGCATGTGTGTATAGCACACTTGTGTAAAGAACTTTTATATAATTCTACATATTAACGACACGCACATTTGCTTAGATTGAAAAAACACTTGAGAGCCAGGATTTTTTATTTTTTCACTGCTCTACACCGACATAAATAGCGCGACTATATTTTCCGAATTTTCCGATTTTTACTACCACTTGTACCGTTTTTTACGACAAAAGAACGCGGAGCTAAGAATAAACCACGCGATCGAAAAATTACCAAAACTTGAACTGCGAGCCAGTCACGTAGGCAGCTTAGTGCTCTCTCATTTCATGCTCTCCTTCTGCTGCTCTTCCTATTTGCTCGCTTGTGACGACATTATGCAAGGTGGTCCGCTGCCGCAACGCGCTCTCCTTTCGGGTCTTTCTTTTGCTCGGTACAACAGCGCTCTCAGTAGACTCGAAAGAGAGCTAGCGGACCGGACCACCTTGCATATTTTCATTATGCGCCTATTCACATTTGGAATTTGTTTCTGCTTCTCGTCTTCTCCTTCTCGTACTGAAAATGAAGAGAGCAGTTTTGGACTCCTGTTCGTCAGAGTGTGCGGGATTAAAAGAGCTTAAACGTAAAGTGAGTAAAGTGTAATGTCGAATATTAAAAGAAGAGCTCCCTGTAAAACAAACCCGAAAAAGGCCCAGAATTATTGTTGGCAATATCTTATGCAAATATTCAAGACAAATAAACAATAGACAAAGTCTCTCAACAAAGCAAAAGTTCAATTTAATCTGGTAGATATTTGTATAAGGATTCTCCGATATACGGCATATGGCATTCGTTTGTCGGCATATTCGGCATGTATATTTCCAATTGTTTTTGTTTCAATCTCTCCTTTTACCTGTTGACTTTTTGTTCATTTTGGAGCTGGGGCTTTTTGGCTTCAGGTATTGCCTTTTTGCACATTTCATTTTCAGATGGCAGTAAATTGCTGGCATTTTAATTTTAATTTTCGTTTTCATTTCTGTTTCTGTTGCTGCTGCTGCCGCTGCTGCTGCTGCCGCTGCACGACGAGTAGTTTATTAATAAAGTGCATAGTGCGGACCGATATAAAGTCAATTTATGCAATATAATGAACTGTAAACCGGTAAACTGTCATCAGTGTCTCGGTGCCTCCTCGGCTCTTACATATTGCCATTTAAACGCAGTCCTGTGTGCAACGCACAAGCACAGGGACAGACGCCTAGTGGAGTGGATGCTGGCTCCCACATTCAGGCATTTTCGTATTCCGTATTTATTGATTTAATATCTGGCTGCCTGCCTGCCTGCGGCCAATTTAATCATCATTTGTAGGAAATAATTAAAATTTACAATGCAACAGTGGCATGGGGCATGGGCCAGGAGTCCGAGTCAGAGTCAGACGTAGGGGAGCGCCCTGAACCATTCGGCCATTCGATATCTTCTTGTTTGGGGTATATTTTAATAACCAGCAATAACAGACACGATACGCACAGGCACACAGTCCCAGGCCCACAAAGAAGGAAACACGACAGATAGACAGCCAGTCAGACAGCCAGGGCCGACAGAACCAGACAACTCAATGGATTGTGGGAGACTGCGGCTAGGAGAGAGCCTACCTTTAATTGCAGTCCACTCTGGATGGAGCAAACTAAATGGAATATAATACTGTTGACGAAAAAAGCTACATCTAACTACATCTATGGATGGATCTATGGATAAGAGGATCCATCACAAAGGTACATCTTTTCAGAGAGCAGAGCAGTCTTTCCTTTTTAAGGACTTCTTCAGGACTGGTATATTGGTATATTGGACCCGCCAAAACCCTTTGCCAGTACCACCAATCAGCACTATCGAGCCGTTTGAGAGGGGTTTAACCACAACCGTCACAAGAGATTTGTATCTATAAGATTTATATACACCTCATATACATTTGTGATTTTGCGATCCAAAGTGCCATACATTTGAATGGATTTTGTAGATACATATAATAACCCAAAGGTTACGATAGGTTTATCTTTTAACAGTACATAATATTCACCTCTACGTTGAGGAGAGAGAAGAAACACAAGCTGATGATCGGAATCCCCTTCTAGTGCCTAGATCTGCGTTTTTCCATTTCTTTTGTCTTCTTCAAGATGTACGCTGATATTCGCTGGTGGGCTGTCCGGTACAGGACGTACATCCCTCGGTAGAAGCGCTCGTCCGGCCCCTCCTCGTCGGAAGGCTCGTCCTTCTTATGCTTTTCCTGAACGTTCCTCTTCCGCACTTCTGCAATAGATAGCACCGGCATGGGCTTTGTTGTGTCAGATGCCAGTGACAGTGGCGGGACCGGCTGTAATCTGTAGAGCGTCGAGGAGGTGCCGCCGGATTGGGGAATATCTAATCCAGGCTTGGGCTGCACTCTCGAGGGCAGTGGATTCACTTTCGACCTACCTTTGGGAGGCGAGACGGTATGGGAGCACTTTTGTAATCGATTTACAGAGGTTTTTTCGGGAAAGGGTTGCTTCGGGGTTGCTTCTCTCAATTTCTCAAAGGTCTGCAAAAAGGTGCGGTTCGGGGTGTAAGATTCAGACTTCTCTAGAGGAGCCATGCGTAATGCCGAGACCAAGCGGCTCTGGAAGGACATGGCATCCTCAAAGAGAGGGGATCCCAACTTATCCAGATCCATATTAATGCGATTTTTATCAGAGATTTTCTTTCTATGGGCCATTGTGGCCTCTCCTTAACGTATTACAATTTTTTTTACAAAGCAATAGAAAATATAATCGAGAATTGTGTGTTATTCTTTGAAATTTCTTATTTTTGGAGAACAAGTCTGATTTTCTATACGAACAAATGAATGAATGTGTAAATATAATGGAATGGCTACTTTCTATGTTGGCTACAAATAGGAGAAGAGGAGAGAAATTAATGTCAGCTTGAGGACTGGGTGGCTTGAGATCTGTGAGCCCATAGATTTGGCGGTTCGGCTACTATAGTAGGGGCGAGCAGCGTCAGGAAAGGATTTTCCTTTTGGAGTTGCAGGCAGCAGTTGAATATACTATATATCTATGCAGCACACGTGGAACAAGAAGTCCTGCTCCTCCCTGGTCGTTTGGGCTTGGATCTCGGAGGTAAGACCTCCAATTTTGAGTTCAAATATCGACTTGGACGACCTGCTTTCTGGATCTTCGTATTGTATATATTTTGAGAGCTGCTTTATCACTATATACGGAATCTATAGCATGCTGCCATCTGTCCCGGATAGAACCAATCTGCTTAGATTACCATCTCCTTGTCAAGAACCAGTCCATCTTGGAGGATGATCTTGACACTCTCGTTGCAGGGCAGTGTAGTGCCGTGTATCGATATTGACAAGTGCCACAGTATTATTTCTGAAAATATATGAATACCCAGAACCGCGAATATACATACATTTACTGGCGTCGAGCAAACACGAATGCTCCCTAATGACAATCCATAAAGGTCTCTCCAAATAGTCTGCAGAGCATCCCCTTTTATTCAGGAGCCCCATTCATACAGTGTATGGTATTCCCCCTCTTCACGGTAATGCCTTCATAAATATGTCGCTAATTTAGCAGAACGGCAATTGTTGCATTTGTTAAACTTCCATCTCCATTTGGCTTTGGGCACTTTAATTTGAATTAGTGTTTAAATTTTCGCACTTGCTGCCGCTCATAAATTAATGAAAGTCGCGGCGTCTGCCCTGAGAAGGAAAGAAAAGAGAAGTGTATATTTGTTCAATGATTGTGGGGCATTCAAATGTCTAAATACTCATACATATACGGGTACTCGGTACATGTGTATTTTGTCGTTGCTGCTGTTGTTGTTGTTGTTTCTGGTAAGTGCCATTTCAAGCTCATTAGTGGCCATAATTAGCCAGAGGAGTTTATGGCCCACAGACACTGGCGAAATGCAGACAAGACACATTCAAGGCACAGACGAAACTACTTACAGTGCGCACTAAAAATACACGTACTACGACCCGAAGGAGGGAGGGGAGGACTGTGAGTTTGGGTCTCAGCCAGGGTGATCGTTGGAGGGTGCTACTATTCTGCGGATACACTGCATGACCTATCTACGTATCTTTGTATCCAGAGCAGCTGTGAACAGCTGATTGGCACAATCGAATTCCTAAACCGAATAAAATACAAAACGTTTTTAGGTTTTCTTTCGATTTCTATAAGTCGAAGCCCATAGAAATCGATTATTTGTTGTGACAGTGACACCATTCAACTCCACTCCATTTCGAATGGCTTACCTATCCATATCCCCATTATCCCGCACAACAATGGGACAAATGCCCGATAAGTACCACATGTTCCCCATTGTCAAACGTAATCTCCACTCTGCAAAACCCTGAAGAGGTGTTGCCCAGAGAAAGAGGGGGGGAGTGCGTGCAAAATTTCGCACACACTCAAACATGAAATAAAATAAAAAGGGCATGTGTTCGCCCAAACACACAGGGCCAACGGAGAAGAAGCAACTGTAAAGATACTTTTCGGCTGCCCCGGCATTACATATATTTTCGTGGAAGACAGGAGCGAGGGGGCGAGGGCGAGGCGAGGCAACTTTACGGCCCCGCGTATTACAAACTGAAACATGTGTTTATTGTCCAACTGTCTTAGCGGGCTCTGCTCTGGTCTCCCCTCCTCTCCTCTCAGCGTCTCCTTTGCTGCTACTCCTACTCCTGCTTTTACTCCTACTTCTTCGTGTTCCCCCTCCACCAGTCGTGCGAAAAAAAGCAAGCAGGAAAGGTTTGCTCTGGCGTCGAGACATGGATACCCTTTCATTGGCATCGTTCGGATCGGAGCTATGGGTTCTCTGGCCAATCGCGGCGAGTATGACCCAGGGTCCGGGTCAATATTAAGCGGCACATCGTCCTCTTGTATTTAGTCAGCCATTTGGTCCTTATGCCGATAAAGCACAGCAAGTCGCAGGCCTCACGTTGGCTTTGTTTCTGTATTCAAAATCTGAGTGAATTCCTCTCTTCTCATGTGATCTTTTCCTCACTCTTCTTTCCTTCTTCTTTTCCACACAACCACACTTGCGCCATGCTCATCAGAGACGCGCTCTCGCTCAAAGGCAACGCTCTCAGCAACATTGAATCTAAACAATATCGAACCATGTATCGTTTCGACTAATATTTATTGAATATCTTGTATGTACTTATTTTATAACAAAATAGAATGATGTTACTATCTCAATCTCTGACAAGTATATATACGTATTGCTGTTAATCTTTAACCATAATACATATACCACTACTTCTATACTCATTTAGTGCTTGACAAACATCTCCGCAAACCAATGATACCCTTCCGCAGGGTGTAGCCCTCGCTGTCAGCGGCGGCGACTGCAACACTTCAAGTGACACTGCAGACACTCTCTCGGTCCGTGCTTTCCCCTCTCGTTTCTTCTCATTTGGCGAATGTGTGAAATTTCATTTAGTTTTTTTTTGCTCCGCTCCTGCTGCTGCCTTTGTTGTTAGTTTTTATGGAGTTTTGTTTTTGTCATTAACAAATGGGAAATTAAATTGCGCTTAAATTTGCCTGTGCGAAAGTGTGAGGGGTGACTGGAAGGTAGAAAGGTAAAGAGGCTGGTTAAAAATAAATATTCAGCTGGCGAAAAATGCTCCAGGGGTCTCATTGAATACTTTTTGGCCAGAGACAGCGGGAGTGCTACAATATCCCCTAACAAATCCCGTCTTACAAATCTCAGTAGAAATTATTAAATTTAATTTAATATATAAAAATCTCGGATCTCCTCCTAAACGGCTCGACCGATTTTTATGAAGTTTTTTTTATATATTTAATAGGTAGTAAATTTAGACAAGGCAAACAAGTATACCGAGCCTCATTCGCAGTACATCCGTTTCGTTTCCTCGTCTCGAATTCGAGTACGAGCCAAATATTGAATATTCCGCTCATTCGAAAGTGCTGATTGGTGCTATGGACAGCGAATTGCTTGCTAATCAACACGGATCCAGGTTCAAACCTGTTCCTGAGGTCCATTCCCACATTCTATTCATGCCATCGTTCGGAGCAATAGAAATAGTTCAAAATACTGCTGCAAATGTTTTGCGAGTTCAGCTAGTACTCAAATAATATTGTAATAAAGCTTATTCCAAACTGTCGTGAGTGCTGTATAAGCTTCTCTCTTTTACAATTCCTTATTTTCCGTTTTTTATCTCTCGTTCCACACTTCATGATTGACAAAATCATACCCGTATTTCCCATTCCATAACCAAGGGTTTCCGCAAGGTCCAGAGATGGTTAGGGCAGTAGTAATCACGTTGTAGAATGGATTCTGAGAATATCTTTAGAGTGGGGAGGCCTCAAGCACAAAGCCCTGTATATCCCTACTCATTTTCAGCTCGATTGCACTCAACATTGCAGCTGCTCGCAATTAAAAACAGAAAGCAACTTTGTCACTTGAAACCGTTAATAGGCCTTAAGCCGGCTTAATCCACGGCAGGAGGCCAAGGGAAAGGAAAAGTTAAAGTTAAACGAGCAGCAACAAATGCGAGTATCCCCCTTCTCTCTCTCTCTCTCTGTCTCTTCCTTCTATTGGCTTCGTTTGGCTCCTTGGGGGACGGGCTCTGTGGGAGGGGAATTTTATTTATCATTTTCTGCTTCGATTTCATTCCATTTCTGTGGCAGAGTCTCCGTGGTGCAAAACCCATGTCAAAATTCCCTGTGACAGCCCCAAAAACTTTGCGCTTAAAAATAAATCAAAACTTTTCATTCCAGAATTCATATTCGTCTTTCCATTCCCCCAACCCCCATTCCCCAGATAAATGTGCTGATAATTTGTATACGTTTCTTTTTTTTCTCCTTTTCCTCCTTTCTTTTTTTTTTGCATATGTCAACTTTTGTCAATGGGCCAAAAGAGAGTTTCTGGCCAAAACTTTCTATCATGCTGAGACATGGCAAAGTTTTGGCATCACTTATGGCTTTGTTCTTGGTCTGAGAGGAAAAGGGGGCCATGAGGACGGGGACTCCGACTGTATCTCTGTGCAAGTCTGTGGGTTAAGCTTTGATTGTTGCTTATCTGAAGCCAGCAGACACATTTATTTTAATCAGCCATAAGAAGTCGAACTCCTTCGGAATTGAATACATTAAATGTAAGAATATTATCAGTAAATACCAAACAGAACCAATTTATCTTTAAATATGAATTATCTTTATTATTTATTCATCTGAAAGTTCTAGTTTGTGGGGTCAACAGTTCTTCAGACAAATATTAATTGTAGGACACAATGTCTTTGAAAAGTGTGTGTATTTTATATACTATTAGACCCGAATATGTGAACTTTGTATTTCTGTTGCTCCGAACGATGTCGCTTGAAATCATGAATTGATTGCACTAATCATCACTTTCGGATGAGCGGAATGTAAATGCTCGATGGACCGTTTTAAAATAGACACCGTAACACGAGATTTTTATATATTCGATTATATAAAACACTGAAACCTTGGGTGTCAGCCACTCACTGAAATTTCTCCGCCAGATTGAATTGTTTTATTACGGTGACCACGGAAAAGGCCAGCTTCACCATCTATAAAGAAACGATAGGTTATATACTGCCTCCTGCACAGAATATCCGAAGAGTTCTTACCGATAGATTCGACTGCATGCAGATGGGAAACACTCCGCCCGCTGTGAGGATAATCGGTTGCTGGAGATTGTGCAGAAAGTAGACCAACGTGGACTTGTACTTGCGACTGGCTGACATCCAATCCGATTGGAACAGACTGTACGATAGCGCCTGGCAATCATCGACGATCAAGTTGCACAAGTAGCAGAAGGGAAAGGTTTCCAGGCACACATCGAACATGTAGCACATGGTACCGATTCCTGTCCAGAAGTTAGAAAAGAACATGATGTGGATCATGGACAGACCCAGAACCAGACCAATCAAGAGGAACTGCACGAATATGGTGACGGAGTAGACGGGCCGTAGAAGATTCACATAGCTAAGGGAAGACCATTTAATCACCAGACATATGAAACAGATGAGACAAAGTCCTTACTCCAGTATCACGCAGTGGTCCCGGATGCATCTATTCAGATCCTCCTGGTGTTCCTCCTCGTTTTGCTGGGATCCGAGTGTAGTTTACTCAAGCGATCCTTGAGCAGACCCATGTGACAGCGAGCCATTATCATGTGGGCCAGAGGAGAGACGTCCGTGCACTGATTCATGATCGCAATGCAGCCTATCAGCAGTAACTCGACAAAACTGGACACTAGAAAGTTCTTTCCGGAGTCCAGCCCGGGGAGGTACATCCGCCAGGCGTGGCTGCCCAACAGGAGGTTGCCCGTCCCATCGATGATCACAAATCCCGAGTACATGATGAGATATATCACATAGCACCTGTTCGCCAGGGCCACGGAGCGGTGCACACTGGCGCGGTCCTCATCGCTGGTGCAGCGCAGGTCCAGGCGATCCAGCAGCTTCCTGGCTGCCTGAAATCTTTTGTAGCCAAACATAGTGTAGACGCACTTCAGGGAACAGCCATACATATCCACGCAGATCTCCAGGGAACCAAAAAACTCTCCCGGCGAGAAGCTTTTAAACCTCTGCACATATTCCATGGTCATCGACATCGGCAGCAGGACGAGCAGCAGCATGTTCCAGATAAAAGCCCAGATATTATAGAGTATCATCCATCGCTCATTCTCGGTTGCTCTCCAGCCCCAGAGCTTCTGTACTCGATCCAAGTAGACAAAGGCATCGCGGGACTGAATCCTCTCCGTCAACGGCTTGGCTTTGATACGCGGAAACAACTTGCTCAACATCTTGGCCGTAGTTCTGTCTGGAATATGCCGAATGCATAGAACGAGTGTCTTATATAGACTGTCGGTTTGTTGTGGTTGTCTTGTATCACTTTTCTTAGTTCGTTCACAAGTTGGGCATATTTTATTTGTCCTTGTGTGCATCAATAATTAACAGACAGAAAGTTGATTGAGTTATTTCTATGAACTAACATTGACTATGTCTTCCTGACTGTTCCTGCGGATCGTTAAAACAGTAGCAATGGTTTATATATATATATATATATATCAGTCAGTGATGAAAAATATTATAGATCTTCTGTCTAAATACCCCTTTAAAGGGCATCTTTCAGTCGGGTTCTTTGGCTATAGATGGCTTTTCACATGTTTTATTCGAACCTTTTAATTATTTTTCTTTCTGAAACTTGCGCAAATTGTTTAATTATTAACATTGGGAATGAATGTACTAGTCACCTTTAGGGAAAACTGTTTAGACTTGGTATAAGATTGCACCTCCATTCTAAGCATTCTGTATGCTTGTGTATGAATAAGGTGTCCGAAGGAAAAACTACAGGGCTTTATACCTTTGGGGATGAGCTACTAGTATCGGCTATAATATATAGTCTTACAGAAACTTCTGTCAAAGGTATAAGCTCTGTTTCTGTTGTCTCTGTTGCATTAATAGCACTAATCAGCACTTTCGGATGAGCGGAATGTAACTGCTCGATGCGCTTGTTGATATTGTCTGCCAGGTGAAAAATAATAGTCTCGGAGACTTGGTCATACAGAAACTTCTGTCAAAGGTTTCAGCTGTCGAATCTCAGCTCGGAATTTTCTCGATCTTCCGGAATTATATGCTGATTCCGTTAAAGCGGTTTCCATTATCAGCTGACTGTCAATCCATGATAACCCCGGCAGAGTGATTTTGCCCTCGGATGTCTCAATTTGTCACTCGAATCATGCTGCCGCCGATTCCACCGATTCCACAGATTCATCAATGTCGTGGAGCCGTCTCCCTTGGATGTTTGCAAATGCCGCGAAATTGATGATGAAGTCTGGGAAAGCTTTTAAGCTGCCAATGGAAAAAGTTTCACTCGCACACACACCGATAACTTCTGAACTGTGAACCTTTTGAACCCTTCGGAATCGTTATTTCTGTGTAAACAATTCAATTGCATAAATATGCCAAAAGGAAAACACAATTTAACTCAACGACAACTTTTCTCCGCTCTTTACCTTTTCGTTTTCGTTTTTTGGGATGGAAGGAAGAAATAATTCTTAACAATTTGATTCAATCAGAGGCGATATCGAATGCTGGGAATTGAAAGGCCTTTGTCACCTTTATAGCAGCGTAAACTTTTTGCCCAAAAAGTTATTTAAAACATTTTCCCCATGTCTTCCGCTTTTCCCTGGCACACTCCCAGACTTTTCTTCATTGTTTGCGCTCGAAGAAAAATGCGTTTTTCATGCTAATGTCAAACCTTAATAGATGAGACCCTCCCCTTCCCTTGTAGGGAGGCGTGGCAGTCTCCCCTTAAACCGACCTCCAGTGGAACATGTGTTCTGAGATTTTCTTGTGGCATTTCTAGGAGGAGGCGTCAGCATCATTTCCTGAGTTATTTCACTCTGGAGAATTTTCAATTGGACTTTGTGGCAGTTCCATTTTATTGCGGAGGCGTGGCAGTGCCAGTGCCGAATGGACCACGAAAATTTAGGTAATTTTCAAAGTTTTCTTCAATGCTGACATTAAATTGACCCAAATAGTTGAAGTTGAACAAACTTGAAAGCCATTATTCGTAACTGTTCTAATAGACCTCTTGGGATTGCCATTCAAGAAGAAGTTTAGAGCTTTTAAAAGCTCTAGTGCCATTTAAGAAAGTGATGATTAGAGGAAATGCTTCCCCTTCTTTAAATTAGCTTTCCAAACAACTGTTTTCGTACAGATTAATAGAGAAACCATTGCCCTACCACAAACCAATGGAAACAGCCATCCATCAAGGCATCATATCCTATGACCATTCAATCCCTGGCCCATCTCCTATTTCTCAATCCAATTAAATGATTAACCCAATGGTTATCCATATATGTACATATCTGTACAACAATTTATCAACTTGTCAGCATATTTAATGGGGACTGGGTTAAAGACATTTGCTTGTGCCCCCTCCCGAAATAAAGCACTCTCCATTTGCCCACATCTATTCCCTCTTCAATCCGTCAATTCAATGACGAAATTCCCATAATATGCCAAACTCCATAATATGCCAACTCCTTCGGAATTGAATACATTAAATGTAAGAATATTATCAGTAAATACCAAACAGAACCAATTTATCTTTAAATATGAATTATCTTTAATATCTATTAATTTTAAAGTTCTAGTTTGTGGGGTCAAATATTAATTGTAGGACACAATGTCTTTGAAAAGTGTGTGTATTTTATAAATACTAACAGACCCGGCAAAATTGTGAACTTTGCATTTCTGTTGCTCCGAACGATGTCGCTTGGAAGCATGAATTGATAGCACTAATCGTCACTTTCGGATGAGCGGAATGTAAATGCTCGTTGGACCGTTTTAAAATAGACACCGTAACACGAGATTTTTATATATTCGATTATATAAAACACTGAAACCTTGGGTGTCAGCCACTCACTGAAACTTCTCCGCCAGATTGAATTGTTTTATTACGGTGACCACGGAAAAAGCCAGCTTCACCATCTATAAAGAAACGATAGGTTATATACGGCCTCCTGCACAGAATATCCGAAGAGTTCTTACCGATAGATTCGTCTGCATGCAGATGGGAAACACTCCGCCCGCTGTGAGGATAATCGGTTGCTGAAGATTGTGTAGAAAGTAGACCAACGTGGACTTGTACTTGCGACTGGCTGACATCCAATCCGATTGGAACAGCCTGTCAGATAGCTCCTGGCAATCTTCGATGACAATGTTGCACAAGTAGCAGAAGGGAAAGGTTTCCAGGCACACATCGAACATGAAGCACATGGTACCGATTCCTGTCCAGAGGTTAGAAAAGAACATGATGTGGATCATGGACAGACCCAGAACCAGACCAATCAAGAGGAACTGCACGAATATGGTGACGGAGTAGACGGGCCGCAGAAGATTCACATAGCTAAGGGAAGACCATTTAATCACCAGACATATGAAACAGATGAGACAAAGTCCTTACTCCAGTATCACGCAGTGGTCCCGGATGCATCTATTCAGATCCTCCTGGTGTTCCTCCTCGTCTTTGCTGGGATCCGAGTGTAGTTTGGTCAAGCGATCCTTGAGCAGACCCATGTGACAGCGAGCCATTATCATGTGGGCCAGAGGAGAGACATCCGTGCACTGATTCATGGTCGCAACGCAGCCTATCAGCAGTAACTCGAAAAACTGGACACCAGAAAGTTCCGCTCGGAGTTCAGCCCAGGGAGGTACATCCGCCAGGCGTGTCTGCCCAACAGGAGGTAGCCGGTCCAATTGATGACCACGAATCCCGAGTACAATATGTGATATGTCACATAGCACCTGTTCGCCAGAGCCACGGAGCGGTGCACACTGGCGCGGTCCTCATCGCTGGTGCAGCGCAGGTCCAGGCGATCCAGCAGCTTTCTGGCTGCCTGAAATCTCTTGTAACCGAGCATGGTGTAGGCGCACTTAAGGATAGAGCCATACATGTCAATGCAGATCTCCAGGGAACCAAAAAACTCTCCCGGCGAGAAGCTTTTAAACCTCTGCACATACTCCATGGACATCGACATCGGCAGCAGGACGAGCAGCAGCATGTTCCAGATAAAAGCCCAGATATTATAGAGTATCATCCATCGCTCATCCTCGGTTGCTCTCCAGCCCCAGAGCTTCTGTACTCGATCCAAGTAGACAAAGGCATCGCGGGACTGAATCCTCTCCGTCAACGGCTTGGCTTTGATACGCGGGAACAACTTGCTCAACATCTTGGCCGTAGTTCTGTCTGGAATATGCCGAATGCATAGAACGAGTGTCTTATATAGACTGTCGGTTTGTTGTGGTTGTCTTGTATCACTTTTCTTAGTTCGCTCACAAGTTGGGCATATTTTATTTGTCCTTGTGTGCATCAATAATTAACAGACAGAAAGTTGATTGAGTTATTTCTATGAACTAAAATTGACTATGTCTTCCTGTCTGTTTCTGCGGAACGTTAAAACAGTAGCAATGGCTTATATATAAATATATATATAAATCAGTGATGACAAATATTATAGATCTTTTGTCTAAATACCCCTTTAAAGGGCATCTTTCAGTCGGGTTCTTTGGCTATAGATGGCTTTTCACATGTTTTATTCGAACCTTTTAATTATTTTTCTTTCTGAAACTTGCGCAAATTGTTTAATTATTAACATTGGGAATGAATGTACTAGTCACCTTTAGGGAAAACTGTTTAGACTTGGTATAAGATTGCACCTCCATTCTAAGCATTCTGTATGCTTGTGTATGAATAAGGTGTCCGAAGGAAAAACTACAGGGCTTTATACCTTTGGGGATGAGCTACTAGTATCGGCTATAACATATAGTCTTACAGAAACTTCTGTCAAAGGTATAAGCTCTGTTTCTGTTGTCTCTGTTGCATTAATAGCACTAATCAGCACTTTCGGATGAGCGGAATGTAACTGCTCGATGTAATGGTTAACATGGTCTGCCAGGTGAAAAATAATAATCTCGGAGACTAGGTCATACAGAAACTTCTGTCAAAGGTTTCAGCCCTCGAATCTCAGCTCGGAATTTCCTCGATCTTCCGGAATTATATGCTGATTCCGTTAAAGCGGTTTCCATTATCAGTTGACTGGCACACTCCCAGACTTTTCTTCATGGTTTGCGCTCGAAGAAAAATGCGTTTTTCATGCTAATGTCAAACCTTAATAGATGAGACCCTCCCCTTCCCTTGTAGGGAGGCGTGGCAGTCTCCCCTTAGTCGACCTCCAGTGGAACATGTGTTCTGAGATTTTATTGTGGCATTTCCATTTCTGGCTAGAAGGAGGCGTCAGCATCATTTCCTGAGTTATTTCACTCTGGAGAATTTTCAATTGGACTTTGTGGCAGTTCCATTTTATTACGGAGGCGTGGCAGTGCCAGTGCCGAATGGACCACGAAAATTTAGGTAATTTTCAAAGTTTTCTTCAATGCTGACATTAAATTGACCCAAATAGTTGAAGTTGAACAAACTTGAAAGCTATTATTCGTAACTGTTCTAACAGACCTCTTGGGATTGCCATTCAAGAAGAAGTTTAGAGCTTTTAAAAGCTCTAGTGCCATTTAAGAAAGTGATGATTAGAGGGAAAGCTGCCCCTTCTTTAAATTAGCTTTCCAAACAACTGTTTTCGTACAGATTAATAGAGAAACCATTGCCCTACCACAAACCAATGGAAACAGCCATCCATCAAGGCATCATATCCTATGACCATTCAATCCCTGACCCATCTCCTATTTCTCAATCCAATTAAATGATTCACCCAATGGTTATCCATATATGTACATATCTGTACAACAATTTATCAACTTGTCAGCATATTTAATGGGGACTGGGTTAAAGACATTTGCTTGTGCCCCCTCCCGAAATAAAGCACTCTCCATTTGCCCACATCTATTCCCTCTTCAATCCGTCAATTCAATGACGAAACTCCCATAATATGCCAAATGCCAATATTGCGTATACGTAACGTTGTGCGTCCAGTGTTTTGCTGGCTGGGATTTGTTTAGCAGTAAGCGGAAATAGTTGTAGAGGGATATCGGAGAGTGTGTGTGTGTGTGTGTGTGTGTGGAGCATGGAGCAGGGAGCATGTTGTGTTGTGTTGTTGAAGTTTATATGCAGGATAAACTGTTCAACCAACTGACGTACACAGGACAGGGCCTGTCCAGCCCAAGGAGGGGGCAGACAGGCTCAGTCTGCCATAAAAGCAAATAACTGTCGTGTGGGTATATGTTTTAGTTAACTGAACTATCGTTCTCTGTGTCTGTGTCTAGTGTCTGGTGTGTGCTGTGGTGTGTGCTGCACACATGTGTACATCTAATATGTTTGTCCATCAATTGTCCTGTCCGAAACTGGACTTCAGTGCAAACATGCTGAAATCTAAATCCTTGTGCGGCTCCCCTTTCCTGCCTCCTTCCGGGCTTCTGACTGAACCAAAGTCAAGACAACGTTTCTCTCTCTCAGTTAATAAATATTTTTTTTATCGGTTAAAAAGTAAATATGCAATAAAAAATGCCACAATATATACAATATTTGAAAACGATCCTTGTTATGAGAACAGCAGCTGTTGCGAAATCGGAATCAAATGGCGTATTGTCCTGTCCTCTGGCTTTTATTTGCCTACATTTGTGGCCACATCACATCGTTTGAGGCTGGCGAGTTATTGTATTCGTTAGGGCCAAATATTGTGGATAAACATGGCTCAAAGTGTATGGAAAACGCAATTAATTGGCCAACAAGGTGCTAGGGAAAAGGGGTTTCTGTTATTAGAGAACTAGAACTAATGAAGAATGATTCAATCCATTCATCTAAGGCTTCAAGGACCCCCTTTAAGTAGGTACACAAATTTCTCTAAAGAAATTATTTTGGTGTGTGATTCACGTGTCACGTCTGAGCCCTGGCCAAGAGGGTGTGAAGCGATAAAAGTTCAAGAGGGAGGCATATAAAAAAGTCTGCGACAGAGTTGTCACCAGCTGTCCCAAACAATCTTAATATTTGATGTGGAACCACGCATCGAGACGGCAGCTGTGACCCCGATTGCGGAACGGTATGCCCGTCAATCTATTGTGGCTCGAAAGATGGGCACAACTTTTTAAAATAGATGCCCAAACATTAGCAATTTAATGCATTTGCTGAGCAGAGATGAAATGCATAAATTTGATATGCTAAATTAAGCCCCCAAAAGGATAAGTGGAGTCCAACTTTGAGTGGACGGTGAGGTCCTGCATACGAAATCAGCTTTTCGGGGGGCAGATAGATAATGATGATGATGGACTCGACTCGTTTTGATTTTCAGAAGATTTGGACTCGTCGGATGTGGGGAGGGAGGCATGCCCCATGATTGCTCTCAACGATTGCGCCACTGACAGACTCTAAAATGCCAGAAACAATTTAATGCTTCATTGATAACCTCACATATGTGGCCTGCCCTGTGCCTGACAGCCCACACAGACTTATCTGGGGTTCTTTCCTTTCCTTTCTTTTCTTTTCTTTTCACTTTTTTCCCCGAACCTGTCAAACAGAAGGCAAGAAACGAAGAAAAGAAAGAGAAATACATCGAGACCCGCGCTATGTGCGATAAACATATGAAAAATGCACATGCGGTGAGAGCCAAGTTCAATTCCAGAGGCCAAAAGTTTACGCCACTTAATAGAACTTGACGCAAATTCAATTACAACATTGGACTCGGCCCCCCACCACCACCCCCACACTTCGACACACACTCCGGGCGGAAAAACTTACAAAGAAATTTGCGGAAAAACGTTCGCTGCCGCAGTCAACTTTGCCCCCAAACCGAAACCAAGAGAGAACCGCTCCTGGCGGCTATTCATACAGGGTATTCGAGTATTGAAAAAGGGTATATTGTATCTTAAAGGCAGGAGAATACTCTCTGTAAGGTCTGCCCTTAAAGGATTAATGTAGCAATATGAACATCTGGATATTAGAGGTTTTGAAGAGCTACTTATGGGCATGCCTCAATTGCCTGAAACTCAATCAAAAGAGGCACGAGATGAACGAAGTTAAAAAAGACAATTAGAACGCAGAGAAAATTACAGAAAACGCCAGCAGGTGCATCGAGTACTTACATCTCCTTCGTTTTTTCGTCTTGCATTCGATTACGAGCCAAATATTAAATATTCCGCTCATCCGAAAGTGCTGATTTGTGCTTTGGACAAAGAATTGTTATGCGCTGTACGGCTTATTGGCATGGATCCAGATTCAAAACTGTTCTTGAAGTCTAATCGTAGTGCAAAATACTGCGGCAAATGGTTTTTCGTGTCAGCTAGTATTTCCATAAATTTTCCTATAATTTAAAGACGGTGTTTTTTGGTATATCTCACTCATTTGGTATCTAAAATACTTTTTACATAATAATTAAATACAAATCGAGGGTATCCTGCAGTCGGAACCTCGTCTATATTGCCCTTCCTGACTTTTTTCTAGCCATTTTCTGTGAACGTTGTCACAGCCAACGGCGGTTTTGCCTCTGAGGAAAGGTTAGGGAGGTTTGGCTGGAGGATAAATTCGGAATGGGGTGCAACTTCAATTGGAATTGAAGTTTTTCTCAGCTTGCGGGCAGGCGCTGCTTCCTCTTTCCCTTCCGCACTCCTGGAGGAGCTTCACTGTACTGCAATTAGCAAATAAAACTTGGCATATTTTCGGTGCGGCTAAATGAGGCGTGGTCGGAAGAGGCCAAGAAACTTTTGCAATCACTTTCGTTTGCATTCAGGAAAAAGGAATCGACTCGCCCCCCCCCTTTGGCGTAGGTCACAAAAACTTGAAAGCCAACAAAAGGGTTTGGGAATTTTTTGTTTTGGCCAAGGAGTTGTATCGATGGAATGACTTTTCCATTGGTGGATGGAGGGAGGAGGAGGAAGTGGAATGGTGACTGTAATTCATTTGGAATAAAGTATTATTTATTGGCAAGATATTTGCCGGTGATTGGGGGTTGGGCTTTGCCCAAGCATTCAGTCCAATAAGCTCATCCTGATCATCGATGTAAGGAGAGGTAAGGAGATCTTAAGAGTCCCCAGTTGATGAAACCTCCATAGTACCACTCCCTATCCCCACTCCAGATCGAAGATGGTATGGATGTTGCCATCTCTGAGTTCTAAAAGGATGGTCTGTACGGTCCTTAAGGACCGGAGACCCAGATTGACAAGGTCCAGGGGCTGACACTCGAGAAGGTTGCCAATCCGCATAGAGGAGTTAATCACGGAGCATTTCCCCATTACTTCCATTGAGGATCCCTTCGACCAGGAAAACTAGGATGGATGCCGGAACCAACCTGACCTCGAACCACATTAAGATCTAGATTGTTGGCGATGCGTGGACTATAAAAAGTTCTTTATCGATCAATCCAAAAAAAAGCAAAAAACTTAGCATTTTATATGGGCAAAAATGCACCGTCAGCAAAGTACAAATTTGACAACGTATTGTAAAGCTTCTAGACATCAAACCACCATGTTCAATATGCAGACTAAATTTTGAAAGTTTTTTCTTCCAAACACCGTTCATTTCATGAAAATATCTCAATTCGTTCAGCAGTTATTAATTTAGAAAGATGCAACGATCTGACCCCAAGCACATTGCCGCCAAATTTTAAATTCAAATGTTTGCACACTGCCGCCACATGCAAACAGTGTACGTTTTTGGAACCACTTCAGTGTTCCCAGGGAACAGTACAGTGAATTTTAGTTCCAATTCATGCCAATAGGAGTGCTGTGGTGCCAGCTTAACGCGATAGACGGCGCCCCAACAACAAATCGTATATTTAAAAATATAACGAATATTTAAATATTAACGAATTTATCGTTTATTTTGATGGATTCGATGGATAGGAAAAAACTGGGACCGCTGTACACTTGTGACGGATTTTATGAATCAGTGACAAAGGATTGCAGATAGATGGAATAAATTCTAAACGTTTTTGGTGATACATTTTATTTCCACTATCATATTCATATATAAAATTGGATCGCCGAAACATTCCAAAACCACTTGCAATAAACAAGAAAAACTTTTTAATCTCTTCGACAATTTCCGGCCACCTGGCAGCCTCTTATCCTTCACCCGAATGCCACCCCAAATAGATAACAATGGAATTTTCGGCAGTTCTCGATGTGGCTCTATAAATACGTGACCCCGCCAGCGATTTAGGGCCAGAGCAGCAGCAGCAGCTGACACAGAATTATGCAGCCGTTAAAGAAGGTCGGACTGGGAATAACCTTTCTGCTGTTGGCGCTGCTGATGGGCAGCGCTGAGGCGAAAACCTCTCGCCGAAAGATCCACCGGGTCGGTCTAAAAAGAGACACGGATCAGCGGAAGATCCTGCGGAATTTGGGAAACCAAATGATGATGGTCAGAAGTAAACCAAGTCTGACAACGGCCCAGGCGGAGACTGCAATGTCGTCCTCGTCATCGTCCTCCTCATCGAGTACACCCATAGAGACGCTCACGAATTCCTACAACACGGAGTACTATGGCCAGGTGACGATTGGCAGCCAGACTTTTGGGGTGCTCTTCGACACGGCCTCGGCCAACCTTTGGGTTCCCTCTGTAAAGTGCACCCAGAATGTCTGCCTGCAGCACAATCGCTACAATTCGAGTCTGTCCAAGACGTATGCGGCCAATGGCACCGCCTTCCAGATCCAGTACGCCACCAAGGAGGAGGCAGTCATCTTGGAGGGATTTCTCTCCACGGACGAGCTGAACATTGCCGGATTGACGGTCAAGAATCAGACCTTTGCCGAAATCACTTCGATGCCTGAGAGCGTCTTCAATCGGTCCAACTTTGATGGGATTTTAGGTCTGGGTTTTCCCAGCATATCCATCGGAGATGTGAACCCACCTCTGCTCAACCTGTACCAACAGGGACTCATCGATGCCCCGTTGTTCTCGCTTATCCTCAACCGGAACGCCTCTGATCCGAGCAATGGCGGCCAGCTGCTGCTCGGCGGCACCGATCCCACGCTCTACAGCGGCTGCCTGACCTACGTGCCGCTCTCCCAAGTCGGATACTGGCAGATCACCGTCGGCAGCATCAGCCTGGACACTGGCTCCGATCTCTGCTCCAACTGTGAGGCCATCATCGATGCTGGGACCTCGCTGATTGTCGTTCCGTCTGGCACTCTGGCGACCATCAACCAAAGATTTGGTATCACGGAAGCCAACAAGACGGATGGCGTCTATACCATCTCCTGCGACAAGGTGTCCTCCCTGCCGGCCCTGACCTTCAACATTGGACGCAACGACTTCACCCTGCCAGCCAGCAGCTATATCCTCAACTACGATGGCACCTGTGTCTCCGGTTTCACCAGTCTTTCGGCTGGCGGCAATGATCTGACCAGCCTCTGGGTGCTGGGGGATGTCTTTCTGGGTCCCTTCTACATGGAGTTTGATATGGAATACAAACGCATTGCCATTGCCCCCAAATTGTAAATATCTATCTATATATCTATATCTATAACCTATAAGAATGACATAATTAATAACCAACACATCTTTAAAATATATACATTATTATTCTGGTATCGTATTTATGGTTTATAGGAGATTATTTTAAATAGAGAAGATATATATATATTCAAGCTCGGACTTTTAGCCGAAATAGTACATTACATCATAGATTAGATATTGATTCGAATTTTTGTTGTTGCTTTTGTATTTCATCGCAGGCAAAGCGTGGAAGAGGAAGGGAGAAACAGATAGACACACACACATCCATTTGCAAAAGACACTTTCGACCAAAGACCACAAGGTGGTCCTTGTATAACTTCATCATGGCTGCACCTAAATCTCTCTGTACGTATAACTCTCTTAATCCCACACGCTCTGACGAACAGGTGTCCAAAACTTTTCTCTTCATTTTCAGTAAGAGAGGGAGAAGGCGAGATGCAGAAACGAATTCCAAGTATCAATAAGCGCATGATGCCATTATATAAGGTGGTCCGCTAGCTTTCTTTCTACTACTACTGAGAGCGCTGTTATACCCAGCAAAAGAAAGACCCAAAAAGAGAGTGCGTTGCGGGAGCGGACCTAACCACCTTGCATGATTTCATCGTGAGCGAGCAATTGGAAAGAGCAGCAAAAGGAGAGCATGGAATGAGAGACTAATAAGCCGCCCACGCGTCTCGCTTTCAGTTCAATTTTTTTTCGTCCGGATCACGCGCGTTTTTCTTAGCTCCGCGTTCTTTTGCCGTAAAAAGCGGTAAAAAGCTTGGAAAAATTCGGAAAATATAGTCGCGCAGTTTGTGTTAGTGTAGTGCAGTGAAAAATATCAAAAATCCTGGCTCTAAAGTGTTTTTTTTTTCCATCTAAGAAAATGTGCGTGTTTGATGGTTAATATGTGGAAATATATATAAAAGTGCAGTGCAACAAGTGGCTTATGCATATGTTTGTATATCTAATGCACATATGTGCAAATATTTTTTTTAATGTGCAAAAAGCAAGCGAAATTGCCAGAGGAGCAGGCGTTCCTCCAAAATTTTCGTTCGATCACGAGGGTTTGCCCTTCGTTCGCCATTGCGTACGTGCCAAATGCAAATCTATTGCTTTCTCTTTCTAACACTGGAGGAGAACTAGGCGCAGCCACGAAGAAGATCAAGAAGGATGAGAGAGAGAGAGCGCTCCTAATAAGGTAAGAAACTCTCTTTTTTTGTATGCGTGTGCTCTTATGGGAAAAAGTTGTTGTAAGACGGGGAAAGGGGTGAAAATGATGCGAAAAAATGAGTTTTACAACAGAACTAAGAGAGGGGCGCGGCGCTTGTTCTCTTTTTTTTTTGCCACAGGAACACTCAAGTGTTTGGAAATGAGAATTAAAACGAGGAGGCAAAATGAATGTAACAAAAATGACCAAAGACAATTTAATAATTTATTTCACCCCATTTGCCTCATCTGAATGTACTTGTAGTATGCCATTTACCAAGAAAAGGGCAATTTCTAAATGTAGTTTTGTAGTTTTAGTATGGGAACTGAATTGGATGTACTTAGCATAAAATAACCATTTAACAAGTATTATTGGATAATTCTGTATTATTTCATCATGTTTGTGGCTTTTCAACAATTTTGAACAAATTTGTAGAGCTCCTGGAGCCACTTTCGATGGAATCAAACGTGGTCCATTATTCAAAGGGGTTTCTGCTGCAGTTTCCACATGTGGGAGTCGCGAACCTCAACATTTTTTTGATTTTTATGTTTTTGAAGCTCTCTCTGTTTCTCCTCGACCTTGTTCGAATTCGAGGTCAATCTGCCCTTCCGCACGGAGTGAACTTTTAATTAAAGATAAGATAAAGAACTTTAGTTTTCAGACCATATTTATCTGTGCAAATTGATTTGTTTACCATACAATTATGACCTCGTTCTTATCAATGAAGCCCAGTCCGAAAAGTGCAATTGTTTTCTACAATTTTTCATTCAAAATCCCTCATTTAGATTCTAGGAAAACCCAGTGTCTGCACTTGATTGTGAATATATTTTTTGTTTATTTTTGGCACGTCGGTTTGCTAAACGATCGACATGGACAATCGATCAAGTGAGATATCTTTTTCCAGTAAATTTTATCAAAGGGTGATCCATTGCGGCCGGCTTTGCCCTTGTCATCGGGTCGAGCCAATAAAAGGCCATTCCCTGGGGGTTTCTTCAACAGTCCGGCCCCAGACACTAAAAGGGCAACATCGAAAAATTGTTTAACGAGAATCTAGAAGGAATAAAATGTTCAAGTGGTTTGTGCTACTGTGTGTCCTGGCGCTGGCCAGTGCCGAGGTGCAGAGGATCAAGATCCACAAGAGCGATCACAAGAGGAGTCGTCAACACGTGAGGCAGGAGGTGCGCTCGCTGAGGCACAAGTACCAGGAGCTCATCGAGAACTATGTGATCTACGACTACGGACAGCCGGACTACGGGAATGACTATCCGACGAACAGCGAATCGGACTACACCGCCGAGGAGCTGGGCAACTCCATGAACATGTACTACTACGGACAGATCAGCATCGGCACTCCGCCGCAGTACTTCAACGTGGTGTTCGACACTGGCTCCGCCAACCTGTGGATACCCTCGGCCCAGTGCCTCTCCACGGATGTGGCCTGCCAGCAGCACAACCAATACAATGCCAGTGCCTCGTCCACGTATGTGGCCAACAGCCAGAACTTCTCGATTCAGTACGGAACGGGAAGTGTCACCGGATATCTGGCCACGGACACTGTGACCATCAACGGACTGGCCATTGCCAATCAGACCTTCGGCGAGGCTGTCTCGCAGCCGGGCAGTAGCTTCACGGACGTGGCCTTCGATGGGATCCTGGGTTTGGGATACCAGACGATAGCCGTGGACTCTGTGTTGCCGCCGCTCTACAATCTGTACGAGCAGGGGCTAATCGATGAGCCGACCTTCGGCTTCTATCTGGCGAGGAATGGAACCTCCGAGGAGGGGGGCCAGCTGGTGCTCGGTGGCGTCGATGAGACGCTCATGGCCGGCGATCTCACCTACGTGCCCGTCTCCCAGGAGGGCTACTGGCAGTTCGGAGTGGACAACATCACCTGGAATGGAACGGTGCTGTGCGATGGCTGCCAGGCCATTGCCGACACCGGCACTTCCCTGCTCGCCTGTCCTCAGACGGTCTATACCCAGATAAATCAGCTCATTGGTGCCGTCTTCGTCGAAGGTAGCTACTACATTCCCTGCTCTACATTGGACTCCCTGCCTGTGCTGAGCTTCAACATTGGGGGCACCACCTTCGATCTGCCTGCCTCTGTGTACATCAGCGTGTTCAACGATGGTGGCTCTTCCTCCTGCATGTCCACCTTCACGGACATCGGCACCGACTTCTGGATCCTGGGCGATGTCTTCCTCGGCCAGTACTACACCCAGTTCGATTTTGGCCAGAATCGCGTGGGTTTCGCTCCTTTGAGCAACTAAGTTTTGTTCTTCTTCGAAAAATATGTAATAATAAATGTGGAATGCCCTCCCCCGCACCCCCGAAATATTTCTTGACGCTATCACGTGTGAAATTCTTGGCCAAATGGTGCATGGCCAGAGCGGCTATAAATACGTGACCAAAGGGCGGTCACACATTGAGTCAAGAGCCGCACCGCGATGGAGGTGAAGTGGAACTGCTGTAAACTGATGCTAATACTGGCCCTCTACTCATCCGAAGTGGAGTGTCGGAGGCGCCTGAAGGTGGGCAGGCGCCGGAATCCCCAGGCGAGTCATCTCAATATGCAGAACGAACTCAAGTCCCTGTCGATAAAACACAAACTAAATGCCACCACAACAGCACCAGAAACAGCCCCAAAAACAGATACAACAAAGGACTCTGGTTCGAGTGGGACTAGATTGGGGAATGCCTTCAACACGGATGTTTAAAATAAACTAAAAAGCTTTAGGTGTCCGATACTCAAATATAGAATTCACAAAAATCTAAGCAAATTCCTACAATGCTCTAAAGACTGTTCTTTTAATTCTTATAAAGAGTTTATATATTACTAGGGTCCTCGCGCGCTCAACCCCTGGCTCACTTGCTTCTCTCGTTCGGTTTACTCGCCTCCCTTGTTTTGATTCGCTCGCTTCTCTCGTTCGGCTCACTCGCTCCGCTTCGGTCGCGTCCACTCGCTTTGCTCGCACTGGACGCAAATATGAGTACAAAATTTGGGACTTTTTTATATAATAGAGAGCTATAGAACACAGCACCACTCTATAGAACCTATATTATTCGATAAATCACATAATGAGAAGCAAATTATGTGTGTTTTCGGCACATGCCCGGCCTTACGTGCGAATGTTATGGCACCAAATCCAGGTCTTGGCCCGATAAAGCCCTAGTCGAAGACTATAAGTACTGCAGGGCGGACTGGAGGTTGAGCACAGTTTGAAATATGAATCGACGTGTGGTTATCCTGCTGCTCTGTGCGTTCCTCTGTGCGAGTGAGGCGTTTCACAGGATTGCGATGCAGCGACACAGACACCGCAAGCTGCCACATGGCGAACACCTGTGGGCCAGCCGGAAGCACATGCGACGAAAGTTCGGAATGCCAGCAGTAAATACTCTGTTCACCACCAGCACCACCACCAGCACACCTTCAGAGGCCATCGAACCGCTGTTTAATGCGTTTCAAACCCAGTTCTACGGACCTCTGTTTGTGTCCGATCAGCCATTCACCGTGCAGTTCGATACGGGTTCCTCGGATCTATGGATTCCCAACTCGAACTGCAGCACCTGCATCAAGGAGTGCGGCAACGCCGTGTTCCAGGCAGCCAAATCAAAGTCCTTCAAGGCCAATGGCACCTCCTTCAGCATCACCTACGGAGTCGGCAAGGTGAGCGGCGTGACAGCCTCGGAAACGGTGACCATTGGCCAGATCTCGATAAAGAACCAGGGCTTCGGGCTGGTCAGCAAAACGGACACATGCAGCAGCTTCGATGGGGTCCTGGGCATGGCATATCCCAAGGCTTCCATGACAGGTGCCAGGCCTCCATTCTATCAGATGATCGATCAGAAGTTGGTCGATAACTCGATATTCTCATTCCACCTGAAGAGCGGCGACGGGGGATCGCTGATCTTGGGCGGCTCCAATTCGAGCCTGTACCAGGGCTCTTTGACCCACGTGAACGTAACCCAACAGAAATTGTGGCAGTTCACAATGGACTACATTGGTTTCCCCTCGAAAAGTGTCGTCGCTGCAACAGCTGCAAGGCCATCATGGACTCGGGCACCTCTCTGATAGTGGGCCCCACCGAGGACATCACTCAGCTGAACACCAAAATCAGGGCCACGTACAATGCCACCTACGGCATCTGGCAGGTGCCCTGTGGGCGAATCAGTTATCTGCCGGTCTTGGAGCTCGGCATCGCCGGCAAGAAGTTCCAGGTGCGACCACAGGAGTACGTGATCGCCTACGAGGGGAATGTCTGCATCTCGGGGTTTATGGACTTGGTGGGGCTCAATTTCTGGATCATCGGAGATGTCTTCTTCAGGGAACACTATGTGTCGTTCGATGTGGGTCAGAATAGAATTGGTATTGCCAAGGCCAAGTAGAAAGTAGTGCAAATTTCTGTTAGATTTCTGGAAAAATAAAGTTGGATTTTTGTGGTGGATATATACGACAATATATGGGTACTATTTGGAGTTACATTTTTGGAAGGTATGCTATCAAAGACTATAAAATACCCAAAAACCTATACTATATAGTCTTTGGTTCTGTTCAGGGATCTTCAAACTGTGTTCCTTCTTTCAATCATTCCTCGTTTATGATAGATATTCTTAGCCAATTTTGGACATCTGTGGAAACACATATATATTTTGTGTAGAAAATCGTTTAGCAATCTCTGATTTTACATTTAAATATTACATTTTTAGTAACTCACTTTATACTTTTATTTCTTTTTTAAAGGCCGTACACTTTGTTGTATTTAACATCGTATTAAAAATGGTTTTAAACAATTTTTGTGTCAATTACTTTATTGATTGTTGGTTCTGTTTGTTTTTAAAATAATGTTTACTTTCGTATGCAGTATATATGGAGTGTATGTATGGCAGGATGTATGTGATGTCCAGTATGTGACAGTATGTATGGAGAAAATCGGTATCTGGTGCAGAATATTCATAGAAAATTCAAGCATTTACAAATGCAGAATGTAATGTTCTTATTTAATTTTTTCTATTGCGAAAGTCGTATATTTTAATTGATTTTCAATTTGATATGGAATGAGAAATATGCGTTTGTACTTTTCTGATCAAATCTATGAATAATAAACGTGTTTAAGGCTTCCGTTTGAAGCTCTAAAATATACCCGTAATTGTGTATACAATATTTTTATACATATTTCGTTAAGGTTTTGAAGTCTTTGCTGGAAGTTCTACGATTTATAGGTATATATTTTGTAAGACAGAGAATATTTAATTTTTTTTCATGCCTCTTGGACTTAAAGAAGAAAGATTCTTTCTCTCATTTTGAGGACCACTTAATAAATTACAAATTCGAGTTTTAGTAAAAAAAAAAAAAAAAAAAAAAAATTTTTTTGAGAAAAGCTGATGAAGGTTTTTATGAATACAAATTTCCATAAAAGTATATATAAAATCTGTGTTTTAGAAATATTCTTTTTGTTTTTTGTGGATGCCTTTCCTCTGCTCATTTGCGACCACCCGAAGATGGAGGTCCGGAATGTGGTCCCTTGCCATTGCACCCATAGATGCCACGCACTGTACGGTGCTGTTGCTGCTGCTGATGCTGCTGCTGGCGAATCTGCTGCAGTTGCATCTGACGCAAGGTCACCTGCTGCTGCAGCTCGATATTGGCGTACATCATGGCAGTGGCGGCGACACCAGGATTGGCCACCGGGTGCTGCTGCTGCTGCTGCTGCTGCTGGTGGTGGTGGTGCTGCTGGTGTTGCTGCTGCTGGTGTTGATGCTGCTGCTGCTGGTGTTGCTGCTGCTGCTGCTGGTGCAGGTGTTGCTGCTGCTGCTGTCTATTGGCCCGATTGAAATTCAGATTCATGAGCTGCTGGTAAAGCTGCCCGATGGCCATTTCCGTGGCATTGGGCACATGGCCAGGGGCCGGCATGCCAATGTCGATGCCAGTCCCAGCTCCAGCCAGAGCTGCTGCCTCGGCTATGACTCTGGCCACAGTCGCCGGCGAAGGATGGCGCGGATGCGGCTGCTGCTGTGGAATCAGCGGTGCAGCTGCTGGTGTCATCTGCTGATTGGCGGCCTTGTACTGCGGCTGCTGTGGCATTGCAAAGCCCATTCCAGATGAAGAGGGTCCCTGAAATAAGGACAGAGTTGGGGTTTTTATTAGAAGAGCTAAGAGGGAGGGTAATATCCATTCCGAGGGGAGTATTTTTGGGCATATTCTATCCAACAAGTCATCGGAGATACTCAGGCATCGAAGAAATCCGATAGCCTGCCTCCTTCGTGACTGACTCGATTCCTCTTTCATCGAACCTTGAAATTTCCTATTGAAATTATAGCTATTATATCGATCATCGCCTACAAGAAAGCCAAGAAAGCCAAGAGCATGTTCAAGGCCTGCTTTCACTTATATCCCAAAGAAATCTCCTCCAAGAGCACCACTTACCCCCGAGTAGCTTTGGCCAGATACCCCAGCCGATCCAGCCGCAATCTGACTGGAGTTTTGGTCAAAGCCCGGCGGCGGTTTTTTGGTCTTGTCCTCCGCTGATCCCACGGCGCCAAAGAGCGAATAGTTCTCGGCCGCCTTGAAGTACTGGGCGGTGCCGTTCTCCGGATCCTTGCTGTTGTCGCCATAGAGAGAGCGCTCCACTTCGCGTATAAAGTCCGAGGCGGTCTCGCTCACCGCCAGAGCCTCCGCCTTGGCCTCGGCACTCATCGGAGCATCCTCCTCCACGTGGGGCAGGGGCTTCTCTGGCGGCTCCCAGACCCCAGCGGTAGTATCTTCGATGGTTGGCTGCCAGATACGCTTGGCCACCTGGCTCGAAACGTTGCCTAAAGCACCAGACAAATGCGGGGATTATATTCAGGATGGAGGAGGATTCATTGATACACACCTTCAGAGGCAGCAATCGCATCGTTGGCATCGTCATCGTCCAAATATTTTGGGTTGAAGCTATTTTCCGACATCTTTTTTGTGGGAGAAAGAAATAAAACATTTATTGGAACTGTTTTATGAAAAGAAACACCGCTGAACGAGAACCTTCGCTGCTGTCTGTCTGTCGAAATGGAAGTAATCAGATCCCAGTCGTCTGCTCATTTGTTTATGCGAATTGTTTATGGCGATCGGTTACACATAAACAATTGATTTGTGGGAAAAATAACCACGCGGAGTGCTCTACACTAACACCAATACTAATGCACGATGAAGTTTCGCGGAATTCAATTGAATTTCGTTGCTGCCCGACGCCGACAGTGCTGCCCAGTCAGAGGTCGAAGAGGCTGCTGTGCTGTGTGCGTGTATTAGTAGATGAACTATTGGCAGCACTGGTGACTATTTTTATGTATTGGTGAACAAAAAATGCCGGCATACACATGTCCACAGAAAACGAGACTTCTGCGGATTCAAAAAATAGAAGAGATGTCTCATTTTGGGCGACTTTTTCAGTGCTGCCAATTATTTAAGGGAGATAGAGCGCTGCTCTGGGGCATACATCATAGAACACGAGAATGTAGAGGCCGGTGCTGGCGTCACCAGCAAATATTTGGCATATTTCCTTGCACTTTGATGATTCTCCATCGCCATTTGCACTTTTTTTGCTTTCAAAAATCGAATTCCCCTTCAAATTCATCCACTAGTTGTCTGAAAGTGCTGTGCACTTACCCACAAGGCGCACATTTCGAATAAAATATATGCAAATCTACCATTTACTATATTTACCTTTTTTTTGTACAAAATTAAGTTTTTTTTACAACAAAGCACTTTATTTTCACTTTAAAAATGGCAAATAGTATCTGCAACGAAAATTCCGCGGAGTTCAAGTAAAGCTGCTGGAGGTGGAGAAACTTCGATGTTACTATCGATGCATCGATGTTTTTTCAATTCTTATAAACATCGATTGCTTGTGGCGAGCATCGATGGTTAGTTTCTGCGTCTTGTCTCCTCTTTGTCAAAGAAAGAACGCTTATTAACACTCTTTTAAGCTTTGGTTCGATTCACATTAATAGTTCAATTTTGCTCATGATCGGAAATTATTTTCATCGATTTTGATATTCCGTTTAGTATTTTAAGCATTTTTAACATTTATTATAAAATTAGTTAACAGACGACTCGGAAATGGCATAACAGAAGCCAGAGCCCGCTCCGGCCAACTTCACGCGTCCCGGGATTTCCACCAGCGTAGGGTTGCATCTGGAAATTGATCGAAACAGATCGAAAATTGAATTTAAAACCAATCCCCTGCCAGAGGTAGATGCTTACACATTCTCTGTACTGTTGTTGCCACAGTTTCCGTGCTCGTTCCAGCCCCAGGTGTAGATCTCGCCGGCTGTGGTCCTCAGCAGTCCGTGCTCTGCCCCCATGTGCACTCGAGCAGGCGTCTGGCCGTCGGGCAGTTGGAGACTCAGTGGCTTGGGCACCGCCTGTTGCTCGCTAATCGAGCCCGTGCCCAGCTGTCCGTAGCAGTTGCGACCCCACATGAGGATTTCGTTGTTGCGAAGCACCGCCGCATTGTGGGTCCAGCCGACGGCCAGCTGCCGCACGTCCTCCTCGAAGAGGAAGGCGTTGGACTGGCCGAACTTGTTGTCGCCGAGCGACAGAATCCGCTTGGTGCTGCCGCCCCCTTGGGTCAAGTCCACGCACTTGAGCAGCATGTGGTGCTGGCCGCTGGAGAGGGCCACGATGCGCAGCTCGTTCGGATTGTGCACCTGGATCTTCATCGTGTTGCAGCGATGCAGGGTAGTGGCCGTGATGTCCAGCTCGATGGGCGGGGGATCCATGACGCGCAGCCGCCCGAACACGTAGATCTTGTGGTCCTGCGTGAGCACTGCGCAGTGGCGCAGTCCGAAGCTGATGGCCAGAGCAGGCTCCTCCTTGGGCAGACGCACGGGCAGGGGCCGACGGACGGCCATGAACCCGCGCTGGCAGATTCCCAGCTGCTGGAAGGCATTGGAGCCCCAGACGAAGAGTCGTTTGGTCAGGGTTATCCCGCCAGAGATGTCCCAGCCGCAGCTGATGGTTTCAATAGGCACTTCCTGAAAGAACCACAAGGTGAAAATGGACTTTGATGGCAGGCATCATTGGTGTCACCTCAAAGTACTCTGTGGGAATCATCTGGAACTCGTTGTGGCACTCCTCCGTCGAGTCCAGACCCAGTTGTCCGCGATTGTTCCAGCCGCAGGCGTGCACCCTTCCGCTTGTGTCCAGGACGAGTACGTGCCCCCCGCCGCCGCGTATGAGGCGCACCAGTTGGGGGGCGAAGGAGTGTCTGGTCAGGCGCTGTGGTGTCATGCACAGCTCCGATTCAAAGCCAAGGCCGAGCTGGCCGTGAGAGTTGGCACCCTGCACGATAGGGCACGAAAAACGATAGAGGATATCACTCATTAATTTGCATTTCAAATCGCGAGTCGCCGTACGACGATGTCTCTTTCGGGGGGCCTTACCCAGGCGAAGACCTCCATTGTGGTGGCCACCAGTTGCACGCCTCGCGCTGCACTTCCGGTTGCTGTTTCACGCTCTGTCGTTGCCGCTGATTTAATACGCCGCAGTCACGCCAACAACAACAATGCTGTTCCTCCGTCGATGGCTGCACTGGGGGGCTCCACTGCTGCTGCACTTCTGCTGCTTTCTGGCCTCCACTGGGACCTGCTTGCCGTCCGGACGCGTGCCTCTGCCTGTGGCTGCTCATGTAAAAGTGAAATAACTTTGATATTGTCGGGGGTTTTTATAATATTCTGCACTTTCGAGCGTGTTCTGTGTTCTGTGCACACGCTAAAATGTAAACAAATGCCAGAGTGCTGCCAGACCGTTGCAGTCAGCTGTTCTCGACAACAGGTCTGCTCGCCGGTACATCTGTCTGGCAGCACAATCCTCTGCTTAACAGAGATGTTTCCAGCCTCTGTTATCTGTGGATTCTGTACGGTTTCCCGCCAAGGTTAATATTTGAATTGGGATTGGGTTCTAGCTTCACCTATGGCATAATTTCCTCAAAAAAGGGCCAATAACTCTCTGGCTAAGGCTAATGGCTCATTTGGTTTGAATGGAGGCAACAAGCGATTATGTAATCCCATGGATACGCCACGAAATCACATGAATTGCTTGTAAATATATGGTAATTAAGCGCCGTTAAAGTTCAGGGCGAAGGTTAAAGTGCATGCGGTATTAATTAAGTTTTAATTGTCAACCCGGCAACACTAGTTAGCCACAAAGTGGGCTTGGCCTGGCCCAAAAGTAAGCGCAACGAATACCGCATCTCCTACAGTGGAAGTGCCGCCTTAAACCTATAGAAACCTGCCGCAGGACAGCTCTTCTTACGAGTATACTCCTTCCAGATTCTGCCATTCGTAGGGGAACTGGCTTTTAATTACGAGTACCATGAAATCCCGGCGGGCCATAGAGGAAACCAAAAGCGCAACTTTGCTAACAGCGGGACATTAGAAGGGTCCATGTTCGGCTAGCATGCAATGCAGAGCCCCCCTGTACCCCAAAAGCGAACGCCCCTCGCTCACGTGAAGAATGCACTGTGGGTCCGTCCGCATTTGCAATGCAAAACAGGCGGCAGGCACACACCTGCTCGCACCTACCCACCGGGGGCAGCCCCTAAACGCCGCAAATGGAAACTGATACCACACCCGTGGCAGAAAGAGACGGCCATGCCACGGAAGACGGCAGCTCCACATGCAATCGGAGGCAGTCGGAGGCGACTCCTTTCCGAATGGAAGTCCAGCATTCAATTAAATTCAAAGCGAATCAACATATCCCCGCGTACATGGCAATCAAATTTGAATAGAGCAATAAATGAAGGGGAAAGTCCTACAGGGGTAAGTAATGGAATCAAGGATTTCTTAACTAATGTTTCTTCCAGGGTATTTCGCAGTCGCTTCCTTTTGTTTCGCTGAGTGAACGCTTTTTACTGGACACACAGTATGAATTGTTATGCCCTGTTCCTAGCGCGAATATGATGAAGGGTTATTGTAGTCTGGGCTTTTCCTGCGGTCACCTTGTAAAAGAATGACGGAAGAACCCGTGAAGCCGAGCGAAGAAATTCGAATGAAAAGTGGACTCTTGAAGATATGTTTACAAATTATAAAAAGGATTCGAAATATAGCCAACCAAAATTAAATAAAATAGATACAAATCTAGTTAAAGGCAACAATAAATTTATATAACAACATAACATAGGCCTGAAATAATAGTTTTTGAATTTCTACATTTGGCGCTAATGTGTGATCTGTTAATTAACATAATTCTGTTAATAAACCTATCGATATGTTAATTACAGTTCAGTGCTGGTAAATAAACAGCTTCAGTAGGCGCGAAAATGTAGAAATTCGAATATTGGATTTTTTCCGCATATTCAGGATTTTAGGAATAAGTTTATTCCAAAATACTTTTTCCTATTCTGGCACTTGCCGGTGCATTAGTATGTGCATGTGAGTGGGTGTGCGGATCTGTGTGTGTTTCAGCTCCCAGGAGACTAATTTAAGCGGGGACCACGGACACGTGACTCCATTTTCTGTATGTTTTTGGCTTCTTTACGACCTTTTGTCTGTTGGTTGTCACATTCCTTCTGGTTTTTTGTTGCCGCTGCGTGTTTCCTTGGTCTTGTGTCACTTTTTCTGTTGTTCTTCTGCTAAAAGAGACATTTTTTGCAGCTTTTTTCGAAATTAAATCTAATTTGATGTGCAAATGTGTTGTGTCGGTGGTGTCGTCGCTTTGTTATTAGTCGCCATGCCAATCCTGCACGTTCCCTCTCGATCTCTTCCTTTCCTTGCCTCTCCTTTTCCCCTCTGGCTCTTCACCCGCCCTGAATTAACAGTTAACGAGTAAATGGCTTACGTTGCTTTTACTTTTGCTGCCCCTCACGCCTTCTGCGGTTTCGTTTTCATTGCAGGTTGCGTTTTGTTTGTTTTCCTTTACTCTTTTTTCCTTTTTCTTTTCTGCGGTTAGCACTTGATGTGGCATGGCGCGTGGGGCAAGGACAGTGCCAGAGCCAACGCCAACGTGTGATAAGCCAAAGCGGTAAGAGTGTCATTGAGAGGGGGTGCTGCCGATTGGCACTTGCAATTATGCTTTTGGCCTTTAATGTCATTGGCTGGCAAGCGAAATCCGCAATTAACTTATGGGAAATATTGAACTTTTGTAGCTGTGCTTCCCATCCCCTATGAGTATATAGGAGGGTTTATTCCAAGCCCCTCTTGACCTACGTGAATTCAACTATCAACGGGACAAAGGTCATGCCCACCACTAATCATGACTGCGGTTTCTGCTGTTGTCCATTGCTTTGGTCAAACGGCTGCGGATTCAGTCCACAAAACATCAAACATCCTTCAACGCATACGGATACGAGTTGGGGCTCCTTAATGCCTGTCCAATTATGAAAATGGAATATTTTCTGGTGTGGCTGACACTTTAATTGAACTTCAACCTAACTGACGCACTGGTGGGGTCAGCGACCTTAAAACTGTCGCTTAATGCATTAACAAAATTTAGGATTTGGAAAACAGGTTTAAATGTGGTTTGGAAATAGATGAAATTCCGCATAGGTACATATCGCTTCTCCCAAAAATTTATAATAAATACCTATGTTTAATTATTAATAAAATAATAATATATCTTTGACCATTTTTGTATAATTTTTTAAGATGGAAATTTATCGTTTATTTATTTATTTACAGATGTAACTAAATCCTCGCAAAATATGATTGTGCACTGCAATATGGGAGATATTTGGCTTCCAAGTTGCATCGGCCAGTACGAAAGGTAAGTAATTTTTGGATTTTAGTAGTCGGTTTTACTGCTCAGCTGTTTAATCAGTTTTTTACACAAGGTCAAAGGTTAACTGAAAGCTGTTATTAACGAAGTACATTATTGGGAGTATATTTGTTCCATTTGTGATGAATAATGTGTTTATTTCGGAGTTTCAATGTGAGCAGAGGGTATTATTCATTGTGAATTTTATTATATTCATTTGCATTCCGAATATTCTTTTGGGAGTGAAAAAGGAGTAAAACTTCTGGCAAATAAACTCGTTTCAGTTTGGAATCAACAAACGGTTCATGCTGCTCCTTGACTGTTTGAGCAGAGTTTATAAAATCAGACCCATTGAACAGCACCGCCTTGGGGACATTGCCAGCTCCGGGTATATACTCGTAGAGTAGCTTTGTTTCGGTGGATTGCTTAAAATTCCACCTATTACAAAGCACTGGCACGCACTCGAACTCCTTGCTTTCTTCCAGGCCGTACTTCCGTAATGGCCGGCGAGTCGATTACCATCACAAGCAACAAGTAGGAGCCAGAAACATCCAACTGCTTATTGTAGGCAGAAGTAACCATTTCAAGAACCCGTCTAAGCGAACGGAAAGGAAAAGTGTCAACATTTAAGGAAAATCATTTAAAGATTACATCATCATCCTATGATCTACAACTTTGGGGCACAGAGTATGTGCGGCAGTTTAGGCAGTGCCACTAGGACGCGGTACAGATTCCCCTGATGATAGGAAAGGCTCATCTGAAAGCAGAGCTGAAACGTTGGATCCTGGCGCACATGATCCGGTAGGGGGAGGGCTGGGCCCGCTCCATGGATTCCGGGCAGCCCCAATTGAACACTTGATGCACAGATTCGATGAAGCACGTGCACGAGTGTTTTTCGATTCATCTGCGTCAAGAGTCTTATGGCAGAGCAGCACTCCAGTGAGACAATCCTGCAGCATCGAACAGTTCACTTGGTTCGTCACATAGACGGTCTGGCTGTAGGCCAGAAACATCAAAATTGGCTCCAGGAGTTTTGCAGTTTGTTGGGCATTAAACATCCGAAAGACAATCTCGCGGCGCACGGCACGCAGGCGATCGAAAATGAAGTCAAAGGCCATGCGGTAGGGCATTCGGTTATCCATTAAAATGCTGTAGAGGAGTAGAGGCTTATCCTTAAATTTAAATTCAGAATACTTACTCTTTTAGGAGATATTCAACAGTCAGGCATTTCGACGTCAGCGGCAGGGCAGAGCGGGTGAATTGCTGGACCAGGATCCCAGGCACGTTCTTCTGGCCATTCTTAAGCCCATAAAAGTGAAGCCTTCTCTCTAGTCAATCCTATTCTATTGAAATATGGAACTTACATTTCAATCTCGCCATAGGGACAGAATCCATCGTAGGTGTCTTGGATCTTGGCAAATCGTGGGAAATCGGGTTTTTAGATAGTGTTCAGCATTATTCTATAATTAGGAATCTATATAAAGCCCTCAGATCAGAAAATGTACGACTTTATTCGTGGGTTTAAGCTCCAATGGGCCAGGTCTTTGAAAAGCTATAGAGGTATAGGTATTCCAGAAAAAGGCATACAAAAAACTGAAATCGAGAGCTTATAAATATGTTTTCAATAAGCTCCGAACCTGTAAAATGCCGCAAACAGAAGTTTTCATTTAAATATTTAATATTTATCCAACAGAGGCTTTGGCCCTCCAAAAGATGAAAGTAACCAGAATTTGTAACAACTTTTGAATTATAAAATTAGTTAACAGACGACTCGGAAATGGCGTAACAAAGCCAGAGCCCGCGCCGGCCAACTTCACGCGTCCCGGGATTTCCACCAGCGTAGGGTTGCATCTGGAAATTGATCGAAACAGATCGAAAATTGAATTTAAAACCAATCCCCTGCCAGAGGTAGATGCTTACACATTCTCTGTACTGTTGTTGCCACAGTTTCCGTGCTCGTTCCAGCCCCAAGTGTAGATCTCGCCGGCTGTGGTCCTCAGCAGTCCGTGCTCTGCCCCCATGTGCACGCGAGCAGGCGTCTGGCCGTCGGGCAGTTGGAGACTCAGTGGCTTCGGCACCGCCTGTTGCTCGCTAATCGAGCCCGTGCCCAGCTGTCCGTAGCAGTTGCGACCCCACATGAGGATTTCGTTGTTGCGAAGCACCGCCGCATTGTGGGTCCAGCCGACGGCCAGCTGCCGCACGTCCTCCTCGAAGAGGAAGGCGTTGGACTGGCCGAACTTGTTGTCGCCCAAAGACAGAATCCGCTTAGTGCTGCCGCCCCCTTGGGTCAAGTCCACGCACTTGAGCAGCATGTGGTGCTGGCCGCTGGAGAGGGCCACGATGCGCAGCTCGTTCGGATTGTGCACCTGGATCTTCATCGTGTTGCAGCGATGCAGGGTAGTGGCCGTGATGTCCAGCTCGATGGGCGGCGGATCCATGACGCGCAGCCGCCCGAACACGTAGATCTTGTGGTCCTGCGTGAGCACTGCGCAGTGGCGCAGCCCGAAGCTGATGGCCAGAGCAGGCTCCTCCTTGGGCAGACGCACGGGCAGGGGCCGACGGACGGCCATGAACCCGCGCTGGCAGATTCCCAGCTGCTGGAAGGCATTGGAGCCCCAGACGAAGAGTCGTTTGGTCAGGGTTATGCCCCCAGAGATGTCCCAGCCGCAGCTGATGGTTTCAATAGGCACTTCCTGAAAAAACCACAAGGTGAAAATGGACTTTGATGGCAGGCATCATTGGTGTCACCTCAAAGTACTCTGTGGGAATCATCTGGAACTCGTTGTGGCACTCCTCCGTCGAGTCAGACCCAGTTGTCCGCGATTGTTCCAGCCGCAGGCATGCACCCTTCCGCTTGTGTCCAGGACGAGTACGTGACCCCCGCCGCCGCGTATGAGGCGCACCAGTTGGGGGGCGAAGGAGTGTCTGGTCAGGCGCTGCGGTGTCATGCACAGCTCCGATTCAAAGCCAAGGCCGAGCTGGCCGTGAGAGTTGGCACCCTGCACGATAGGGCACGAAAAACGATAGAGGATATCACTCATTAATTTGCATTTCAAATTGCGAGTCGCCGTACGACGATGTCTCTTTTGGGGGGCCTTACCCAGGCGAAGACCTCCATTGCTGTGGCCACCAGTTGCACGCCTCGCGCTGCACTTCCGGTTGCTGTTTCACGCTCTGTCGTTGCCGCTGATTTAATACGCCGCAGTCACGCCAACAACAAAAATGTGGCACTGGGGGGCTCCACTGCTGCTGCACTTCTGCTGCTTTCTGGCCTCCACTGGGACCTGCTTGCCGTCCGGACGCGTGCCTCTGCCTGTGGCTGCTCATGTAAAAGTGAAATAACTTTGATATTGTCGGGGGTTTTTATAATATTCTGCACTTTCGGCGTGTTCTGTGTTCTGTGCACACGCTAAAATGTAAACAAATGCCAGAGTGCTGCCAGACAGTTGCAGTCAGCTGTTCTCGACAACAGGTCTGCTCGCCGGTACATCTGTCTGGCAGCACAATCCTCTGCTTAACAGAGATGTTTCCAGCCTCTGTTATCTGTGGATTCTGTACGGTTTCCCGCCAAGGTTAATATTTGAATTGGGATTGGGTTCTAGCTTCACCTATGGCATAATTTCCTCAAAGAAGGGCCAATAACTCTCTGGCTAAGGCTAATGGCTCATTTGGTTTGAATGGAGGCAACAAGCGATTATGTAATCCCATGGATACGCCACGAAATCACGTGAATTTCATGTAAATATATGGTAATTAAACGCCATTAAAGTTCAGGGCGAAGGTTAAAGTGCATGCGGTATTAATTAAGTTTTAATTGTCAACCCGGCAACACTAGTTAGCCACAAAGTGGGTTTGGCCTGGCCAAAAGCAAGCGCAACGAATCCCACATCTCCTACAGTGGAGGTGCCGCCTTAAACCTATAGAAACCTGCCGCAGGACAGCTCTTCTTACGAGTATACTCCTTCCAGATTCTGCCATTCGTAGGGGAACTGGCTTTTAATTACGAGCACCATGAAATCCCGGCGGGCCATAGAGGAAACCAAAAGCGCAACTTTGCTAACAGCGGGACATTAGAAGGGTCCATGTTCGGCTAGCATGCAATGCAGAGCCCCCCTAGTTCCTTCAAAGGAGCGCCCCTCGCTCACGTGAAGAATGCACTGTGGGTCCGTCCGCATTTGCAATGCAAAACAGTCGGCAGGCACACACCTACTCGCACCTACCCACAAGGGGCAGCCCCTAAACGCCGCAAATGGAAACTGATGATTTTTACTTGATACCGCACCCGTGGCAGAAAGAGACGGCCATGCCACGGAAGACGGCAGCTCCACATGCAATCGGAGGCAGTCGTAGGCGACTTCTTTCCGAATGGAAGTCCAGCATTCAATTAAATTCAAAGGGAATCAACATGTCCCCGCGTACATGGCAATCAAATTTGAATAGAGCAATAAATGAAGGGGAAAAGTCTCACAAGAACTTCTTTCCAGGGTATTTCATAGTCGCTTTCTTTTGTTTCCCTGAGTATTCGCTTTTTACTGGACACACAGTATGAATTTGTATGCCCTGTCCTTAGCGCGAATATGATGAAGGGTTACTGTGGCCTGTGGCCTGTATTTTCCTGTGGTCACCTTGTAGAAGAATGACTGAAAAACCCGTGAAGCCGAGCGAAGAAATTCGAATGAGAAGTGTACTGTTGAAGATATGTTTATAAATTATGCAAAGGATTCGAAATATAGCCAACCAAATAGTGTAGATACAAATCCCGTAAAAGCCATCAGTAGTTTTATTTTTCAACATAACATAGGTCTGAATTCGAATTTCAAATTTTTACATTTGGCGCTAATGTGTGATCTGTTAATAGACAGAATTCTGTTAATGGAACCTATCGATATGTTAATTGCAGTTCAGTGTTGGTATATAACAGGGCAGTTCAGTAGGCGCGAAAATGTAGAAATTCGAATACGGGATTTATTCCGCATAAACAGGATTTTAGAAATAAGTTTATTCCAAAAGACTTTTTCTATTCTGCCACTTGCCGCTGCATTAGTGTGTGCATGTGAGTGGGTGTGCGGATCTGTGTGGGTTTCTGCTCCCAGGAGACTAATTTAAGCGAGGGGCCACGGACACGTGACTCCATTTTCTGTATGTTTTTGGCTTCTTTACGACCTTTTGTCTGTTGGTTGTCACATTCTTTCTGGTTTTTTGTTGCCGCTGCGTGTTTCCTTGGTCTTGTGTCACTTTTTCTGTTGTTCTTCTGCTAAAAGAGACATTTTTTGCAGCTTTTTTCGAAATTAAATCTAATTTGATGTGCAAATGTGTTGTGTCGGTGGTGTCGTCGCTTTGTTATTAGTCGCCATGCCAATCCTGCACGTTCCCTCTCGATCTCTTCCTTTCCTTGCCTCTCCTTTTCCCCTCTGGCTCTTCATCCGCCCTGAATTAACAGTTAACGAGTAAATGGCTTACGTTGCTTTTACTTTTGCTGCCCCTCACGCTTCTGCGGTTTCGTTTTCATTGCAGGTTGCGTTTTGTTTGTTTTCCTTTACTCTTTTTCTTCCTTTTTCCCTTTTCTGCGGTTAGCACTTGATGTGGCATGGCGCGTGGGGCAAGGACAGTGCCAGAGCCAACGCCAACGTGTGATAAGCCAAAGTGGTAAGAGTGTCACTGAGAGAGGGTGCTGGTTCGGGTGCTGCCGATTGGCACTTGCAATTATACTTTTGGCCTTTAATGTCATTGGCTGGCAAGCGAAATCCGCAATTAACTTATCGGAAATATTGAACTTTTGTAGCTGTGCTTCCCATCCCCTATGAGTATATAGGAGGACCCTCTTGACCCTCGTGAATTCAACTATCAGCAGGACAAAGGTCATGCCAACCACTAATCATGACTGCGGTTTCTGCTGTTGTCCATTGCTTTGGTCAAGCGGCTGCGTTTTCAGGCCAGCCCACAAAACATCCCTTCCAAATGACAGGACCTCAAACATCCTTAAATGCATGCAGAAACGAGTCCCCTTGCAGTAGTTTGTGTGTGTTTGGGGGAACTCTGATGGAGCTGCAAGCGAACATTTCTGCCCCGCAATGCCTGTCAAATTATGAAAATGGAATATTTTCTGGCGTGGCTGACACTTTAAATGAAATTTGAAAAGCTCTCTCCGCTACACTTCACTCCTGGAGCCTGGAGCCTGGCGCCTGGCGCCCGGCGCCCCCTGGTCGTTGGCGTAATTGCTCAATCAAAAACCGTATGGAATGCGAATCCATGGGGTAAATCAACCTAACTGACGCCGCGGCAAATACTCGTATATTTTGAAAAGCAGCTACGGTAATGCCAACAGAAGTGACAGCTTCATCGTGGAATAGTGGGATGCCCTTAACGGAGGAGTCTTGTTATGGGATGTACTATAATATATATATATTCTAGTGATTCCTTTAAGACTTAAAGCAAGATCTAACTCTCCTTCCGATTCTCGTGGTATATACCTATACATATTCATGTATATCCATCAATTATATTCCTTATAGACTGGAAAACACTTCCTCAGGCGCGTGGCAAACCTCAGCTCAAAGTGGGAGTACCCTTTCTGCAGGAATATAAAAAGAAAAAACTACATTTTATACTTAAACTTTGATACAAAAGAAGGTGGCTGCTGGCGTTTGTTAGAGGCGGTGTGCCATGGAGGGGGTCCTACGGAAGCGTTTGGCGGTTTTTGCGGAGAACATAGGGGGAGGGGGAGAAGCGAATGAAAGTGATTGCCACAAGCAACAGCCAAAGACAACAATGCCAAAGTTTGGCTGTGCCAAGGAGTTGCCTGAAAACGGGGAAGATCCCCGGGTCCCAACCGATGGTGAAAATCGGGTGGTAACAGGAGGGTGAGGGGGGCAGAAGATGAAGAGAGGCAGCGGAAACGGAAGCGCATTGAGCAAAGTTGCATTTGTTGGCTTTTGTTTCGCCATTTCTCTTCTCTTCCCCTTCTCCGCCTCCTTCTTCAGGCAGCCGGCAAAGCAATTTAAGTTAAACAACCGCTCAACATCTTCCTCCACCTTGCCCCTCCGCCAACCCCCCCTGCTGTGTCCTGCTGTGGCACTTCCCCTGCACAATGTAAATGTCAAATATTTTTCAAAATCCTTCGTTGCGCTTGGATTTGTAGCAAAAGCACTTTTCAAAAATTGTTTTTCCCGATTGACTTAAAGTTTTTCTTCTTGAGAAAAGTTGGAATTATTTGGCTATACTTCCGTTTGGAATGAACATTTATTTCTGTACCAAAAAAGAAGAAAATATTGGCTATAACATGGACTTAAAAGTAGTTGAGTCTGAGGTTATATGTTTGGGATTCAGTTATCTTGACTAGATGGATATTTCGGTTAGCACTTGAGGGAAAATGTGGTTTAAATTTGTATTTATAACTGGCTGACACGGCAAACCATTTGGAAGCATGAATTGAATGTGCGGATGGAATTCAGGAACAGAGTTGAATCTGGGCACCCGCTCAATGGTTCTGTTAGTGTCTCAGTTTCAGGTAGTTGCACTTTTATGGGATGCGTAAAACATACCATCGGAGCTATGTTTGAATTTGAGCGCATGACAATGGGTACATTCTTTGTCCATGGCACCAATCATCACTTTCGGATGAGCGGAATATTCAATATTTGGCTCGTAATCTAGTGCGAGACGAAGAAACGAAGCGGATATAAATGCTCGATAGCAAATATCAGCACTTTCGGATGAGCGGAACGAAGTGGATGTAATTGCTTGACGTTGTCTGCCATTTTCTCTGTGAGTGCCTCCGCTTGTCTCCGTTGTCGCTGTTAATTTCGTTCATCTCCTACCTCTTGTGATTGAAATTCATGCAATGGCCACATTTATTCCTAATGAACAAAGCTTATGGCCTTTAGGCCTGCACTTTCAATAGTTTATTATATTTCTGTCAACATCCATTCAATTAGATCTCTATGCGGCTTTGCGACATTGGCTTTGTTTAAATCAGGTTCTCGTTGCTAACAATCTGAGACAACGATATTGAATATTCAATTTCAATTTCAATTTATAGTCAAGCTCGTGCTCGGACCACGAAACAAAGTCAAGCATCAACTTAGTTTAAGTTTTGTTCGATAATTGAGGCGGGACTCCCCATTGGGTTCGGTTCGGTTCGGTTCTGGTTTTGCTGCTTGGGGCTCTGGCTCGATAATTATTATGTAAATTGCTTAAAAATTCACCGCAGGTATATACCCAAAGGATTCACTTAGTTCCAGCTCCTGCTTTGGTTCCTTCACTTCTAAAATTTCTCCTTCCAATCGTCGTCTCGCCATCGTCGTCGTCGTCGGGCAGCCGTTGCGCTGCATTAAGCTTGATTGCATTAAGTTTGCTTTCGTCCTGGTCCTGGTCCTGGTCCTGGTCCTGGCAGAAGGTGGCGAAGAGCCGGAGATGGGAATCGGCTGGTTTGCTCCTGAGGTTGAAGTCCCTGTAGTTTCGGGGCTCTCTCCCATTGCCCTTGCCCAATTTCATTGCGCTTTAATCTATGCACTTTGAATTTCTTAGCGTGCATTCCGTATTAGCCAAATTTTCGCATGCTCCGTTGCATGCCTCTTGGTTTTTTACGGTGACGAAGCGGGGTCGGGGTCGGGGACCCGGAAATGCTTCATTGAACTATCGTCGCACAGTGGTGCAAATTGTGGACTATGTAAAGGGTAATCGGGGGTCAATTTTGGGATACTTGCCTATATAGCAGGACCCCTTTTAAGGCTTTAATTAATCCCTTTTCCACATTCTATAAGTATAATTACTTCTATGCCAATTCTACCCACTGTAAATTGTCGGAAAACTGTGAAAATTCTGCCTTGTTGCGCCTGACAGGATATTGATGACCTGCACCTTCAGTCTCAACCGTAATCCTTTCCTACCATCCCCAAACCCCATCATCATCATCATCATCAGCTTGTCTATCTTTGGCTGCAAAACCAATTTAATCTTTAGAGATTTTAACACATTTGGCAACGTATAGTCACTTCCGTTTCCTATTCGGGCTTCTTCCTGTTCTCATTGTTGGTATTATCAATGCCAGTGTTGTCCTATCATTGCATTAGTTTCCAACTAATAATTAATTTGTGTGTGTGCATTACTCGAAACCTTGGCTCCCCGAACGGCAAAATGGCCACAATTCATTGAATTGCTATGAATGTTTAATGTCTGACTGTTGTCCAGCATGGATTTACCACAATGTGCTAATGTTGACCTTTGATAAGCCAAGAAGTTGAAGTCTTGAATTACATATGTCGATACATATGTTAGAAGGGGTTGGCAAGCTGGCAATCCGTTGAAGGAGCAGTGCAGTTAGCAAGGCGGAACAGTAGTAACAGCAGATCAACAGCGGAGAAACAGCGGTAATAGTAGTAACAGCAGACAATCAGCAGATCAACAGCGGAGTAACAGACGAGCAACAGCAGTAACAGCACATCAACAGCAGAGGAACAACAGCAACAGCAGATTAGCAGCAGAGGAACAACAGTAACAGCAGATCAACAGCAGAATAAGCTGATCAGAAGCAGAGTAACAGCAGACAAACGCAGAGCAAAAGCAGTAACAGTAACAGCAGAGTAACAGCAGCAGTAACAGCAGAACGAGATAAACAAAACAACAAAGAGAGCACAGCGGAAGAAGAGGAACAGCAAAAGGAGTTGTAAAAAGAGAATCGCAGCAGCCAGACCAGACGTAACTTTCAGCAGCAGCAGCAGAAATCAGCCGAAATCAAGCCGTGAATGTAAGAATTTATTGTTCTTCCACTTAGCAGACTACCGCAATTTAACATTATTAATAAACTATGTATATATCATCTCAATAATATCTTACATGTATGAGTACTGCAAATGCTCACATGATGCAACCAAAGAACAGTTCGACATCTATAGATCCATGTACATATCAGAGGTACCTACTAGCAAATAACTTGCTCGATAAGCCAGTGAAATAAATTTCAATTACCTAAATGGATTGCCCAAGTCGCTTAAAGTGGGATCCCTGGGATGCCTGCATTCACACTAACACTTTCGTCTAAGTATGCCCCAGAAACTGTATTCGTATCCGTGAATCCGTGGATATTCCTCAATCCGCATTTAGCTTCGAGTGCCGCAGCGCAGTTTATGCAAATGAGGCACCACCACCGCTGCTCCTATGCTTCGCTGCTCCTGCGGTTCGCTGTTCGTGTAGCTGTGTATGTGTGTGTGTGTTTGCTTGTCTCCCTGTGAGTGTCTGCATTGTCCTTGTCTTTGTTAAATTGCCGTCAGCGGCTGCCTTTGGGCCACGCCTTCTTGGCTGAGCTGAAACCCGAGCTCGGCTCGAGGGCTCGAGAAACGACTGTCTGCTGCTGCTGCTCCGACTGTGGCACGGTCTATTTTCATGCCCAATGGGCAACTAATTATTTGTTAACATAACACGAGTGGCAATTTAAATGCAATTAGGCCCGGCACGGGTTTCCCTTTTCCCTTATCCCATATCCCGGATGAGAACTGGTCTCTCGTCCTTGCCTCATTAGTGGCTGGCGGTCCTCGGTTCTGGTCGGTCCTTCGATTGAGTGGCGATTTCAATTGGCAATTTAAATCGTTTCAATTGCCAGTTGGCAAGGACTTTAATGAGCATTTTGGATTTATGAGGGCTTATGAGTAAACGGAGCTTCCATCAATGCCAAAGACACTTAAACGCAAGGAACTGAAGGTCCATTTTTCTTTCCATTGAAAATACCCCCCAATGGCCAGAGCTTGAGTCAATTTAAGACTTAGCCAACTCTAATCGTTCTCCCCTGAATGCAAGGTTTTCTTCTTCTGTTTTTATATTCAAATAAATTCCATTTGGAATCAACATTGCATGACTTTCTATTGCTAAAACCAATGTCAATTTGAGAATTTAATTACAAAGCCCGAAGAGTGGCAACAAAAAGTGCCTGCAACCCGCAGCATTCAGAAGCAAACCTGAATAATCTTCAACCGTATTGTCCAGAAATCCCCACAACAAACACTTAATTTCCTCTCCACGCCCATCTGCCATCTACCATCTACCATCTTTTCAACTTTCATTTGCATCTGCATTGTTTTTTCCTGTCCCCAAAAATCTATTTAAACAAGTTCTTTGGACAGAAATTGCATTCGTCTCGACTTTGGGCCCAGAGCCGACCAAATGCGATTACATGGGCCACAACACAAAACTCTGGACAGCCAGACAGACCGACAGACAGTCTGAAGCCAGAGACACAGTTGAGATGAGATGAACAGATGGTGTCCGCCCTCCTGCACCAGAGATCAAGCTGGTAAATCGGCTTGCTCTTTGCTCTTTGCTGTTTTCTGCTCTCCCATCACTCGGGGCATCAGGTATTTGGCATTTGTTGAGCAGATTACATAAATGGAAACTGCAATGAAGATTTGTACATGCATGATGACAGAAGAAAGTGCTTGGAAGTAATTGGAATATATATGTACCTAAGCAGAGAAGAGGCCAAAGATTGCAGAAACAGGAGAAATAATGAAAGGAGGGCCATAGTTGGGATTAGTTCTAAGAAGTGTTTGCCTCTTGTCCTATTTTCAAGACAACAAGAAAACAACTCCTTCATATTTTCAAGATTTTTTTCGAAAGATAGAGAAAGAAAATTTGGCTCTGGACCGTTCTTTCAATTATTTTTATCTACATTTTATAGAAATCTTGGAATTTTAGATGTAATATCTCTAAATATCTCCAAAAGTACATTTTAAAACTTAAATACTAATAAATCTATTCTCTAAGTCTATCATCAAATGGACTTATATCTCGGAAAAGAGCATCTGGAAGTCGTGAGCAAAGACTCCTTTAACTGCCCCAAATGGGATGCAACATTGTAGTGCAACTAATCTCCTAGAAGCTTCCACTTTGCCCCACCAGCAACAAAATAAAACTGGAATAACAAAAAAAGGAGCAAAACATAAGTACTTGGTAAGGAGCACACAGAGTGGACAAATATGTGGACTCTGGCAAGGAGAATCCGGATGAAATGCATGCAAATGAGCTGAATAATGAGGAGTCGTTGCATCAGAGGGGTGTGTCCCCAGTCTGGCCGCTGGACAACCCTTCTGTGGCACTAATTTCCTGGGTAGGCCAGCGCCGGCCAGCACTCGGGGCCAAACATGGCCCAAAGTGTCAGTAAGTCAACAAGAATGCACTCTGACACCCACCGCCTAAAGGAGCTGGAGCAGAGCAGTAGAACGGACGGATGGCTGGATGGATGGGTGCCAGAGGACGAAGGCAATGTCCGGCTCTGCCCGGCTCTCTGCTACGTTCAAGTCCACTCGACACTTTGAATGTCATTAAATCGTCCGTCCGCTGGCCAGTCTTCAAGTTGGATCTCGCTCTGGACTCTGGACCCGGCCTTTGCTTCTGTCAGTATCTGCTCCTCTGGCCGGACACTCAGTCAATGTCTCACTAACAATCGTCAACAGGCTCAAGCAGCGTAAGGCAACAATCATTGTGGCTGTCCTTGTTCTTGTTGTCACCCTTTCATGGTACGTTTGTATGTCCTTCCCACACTCACACCATCCGACCACCCACCTCTTTTAAGCCGTCGTCCCAGTGGCTTTGTTTGGCCTGTATGTTGAATGCATTTTGGACGAAGAACGTTTGTCAATTTTACGCTTGTCGACTTTGTGAATTGTCCTTTTGGTCCTCTCGCTGCGTGTATTAGTGTTGCATGTAAAACTCGTCCTGCGTGTTGTAATTGTCCAGGTCTAACACTGCCGGACTGAGATGAAATATGCTTGGAAATGGGTCCGAAACAGGGGACCCCCAAACAGTATTTGGGCTGTGAAAAATGGCAGAAGAAATGTTGGTAAAAAGAATTATCCTGGGATCTAAACTCGGTTGAATATTGGGACCAATGCAAAAGCCAGAAAAGCTATTTATTCTTTTTGGAAAGGCAAAGATTTCGTGTGTTTTAAAGTGGTGACCCCGAAGACTTGGGTCGGTTGAAAGATGGAAAGGCAATGCAGGTTGGAAAGGATGCTAAGTCCTGCTGCACTTCTTGCATTTCACAGGAAATAGGAGAATCTAATTAAGAAAAAAAACTGCTGCAGAAATGTGACCCCGATGCTCATTTTTTACTCCAAAGTTTTCCCTTCGTTAAGCCGGAGAACCCGATGTTTTCGCTCCGTTGAAGGTTAGCAAGCAAAGCACCCGACCGACCTGATGGCTGGCTTAAAGTGTCGGGGGGAAAAAAAAACCACCGTCCACCCACCTGGTGACCCCGATTGGGTCTTGGCTCAGCTGACAAATATCGCCTAATCGCCATAGTTTGTGCGGAGGCCAATGCCGATGGCTAAGTGCAAAACGTAGCCCCAGAGGCGACAGTAGCATTTAGAAGCTTATTAAATTGCCATTACCTAAGCCGGACATCATCATCAGCGGCGCCCAGGGCTGTGCATACGAAGGGCCCGGCATTTGCCACTCCAGCGGGGGATTAGCGGCGATGATGACAACAGCTTGACGGCAGGCAGGCAGGCAGCCAGGCAGGCAGCCAGGCAGGCAGCAGGTCCATTAGGGAGAGGTACTGCTGGGCGAAGGTACGGCGGCAACCTGAGGCGAGGATAGGATGCCTGACGAGCTTAGAACCGACAACAAGTACGCACAGACGCCTCCACAGAAACCCACACGTGGGGATTTACGAGCGAGCCAAAAGGTAGCGTGGAACTAAATAAATCCCCACAAAATATTTAACATTTAAATGGCCAAAAATTAACTGAAGCTGGCAGGCACGCAGTGCGCTCAGTGTGAGGTGAGGACTTGCCACACGGTAGTACGAGTAAATGCGAAATAATCCACAAAAGCCGAAACGACAGCCCGGACCGGCACGGACACACCACACACTCTAAATGTGCAGTAAAAGTCGGAGCCAGGGACAACAAAAGGCAGGACTCTTGAATGGCTCCTCGGTGGTAGTCTCACCAGCATTCAGACCTTCTCTACCTCTGCCACTGCTACTCAAAACACGACAAAGAGTCCGAAATATATATGGACTGAAGGGCCAGAGCCTTAATCTGCTTTAAATGGCAAAGAGATTTCTGCTTCTGCTTCACCCAAAGCCGCATTCATACGGCAAATATCAAGTGCATCATCATCATCATCAGCATCGTCATCAACGAGAAGCGACAGGACAGGAAAGAACAGAACAGAGCAGTACAGAGCAGGACAAGGACGAGGCCAAAACTGCATTAAGTTGCCCCCTGCTTAGAATCGAGCAGCTTGAAAGCCTCAAACTCGACAGATACAGTCGAAGAAAACAAACGAAGGGGCACCAAAACGAAAGAAAGTACTGACAAAGTTGTGAGCTATGAGACGATAAACATTTCTTTCAATAAAACTTCCACCAGAGACCAGAGCTCCCCTGTTTTCGTACTCCAAATGTCTTCCAGTGTATTCGCAGTGTCCTTGGCTCCAAACACAACATCGTTATTATCGCACTGAGCGCTGTAAAGTACCGAATAATCTACAGGATAATGAGCATGAATGAACGTGAACGTTTTTTTTTTTTTATATATTTTTTGTACAACTTTTTGTTTTTGTTTTTTTGAATGGATATAGCGACTACTGAATGGTGAATAGCACTAACGTCGAAAGAGAGAGAGAGAGAGAGAGAAGGTAAGAGAATGATGGAGAGCCAGAAAAAGGGACAGACTTTGCCCTCAAGTGCACTCAACTAGAGCAAGAAAAATCTGTCGAGTGCTAGCTGCCTGAATGCTTGTTTAGAACAAGTGGAAATAAAAGTATAATAATAATCATCAAGAGAAGAATCCCGTAAGCGATAGCAAATTTCAACGAACACAGAAGACAAATTTCACTTTTAAAATGGATTTGAAAGCCAACAGAGGAAGGAAGGAACTCGTTATTAGGATGAAGAATGATCTATGGTTGGAATATTGCCTTTGGAAATTGCATTCTAAAACCACTGTAAGGGGTTTAACTAATATTTAGAATTGGGAAACTGATATGGAGCAATATATACTTATTACAACTAAGAAGCCTTCTTCAAGCCTTCTACATTCCTTCTACATTCCTTCTACAAGCCTTCTTCAAGCCTTCTACAATTCCTTCTACAAGCCTTCTACAAGCCTTCTACATTCCTTCTACAAGCCTTCTACATTCCTTCTACATGATTTCTACAAGCCTTCTACAGGCCTTCTATAAGCCTTCTACTAGCCTTCTACATTAAAGATCTCTGAGAACCAGAAACATGGAAACTCCATTAACTCAACCTGCCACTGAGGTCATCTCTTCTTTTAATTAAGTCTGAAATTCATGCAGAAATTTCAATATAATACTCGTACATCAAACAGAGCCTTGAACTTTATGAACCACCTGAAACAGAATCTCTCTCTCTCTCTTTCTCTGTGATTCACGCCAATGTTTTATGCCCCATTGAATGGAGCCGAGCCCGAAGCTAGTTGTGCATCTGCATATATTACATTTAATTTTATATTTACCCACCTACATGGAATATTTATGGAGCAGTCACAGGAGACACCCAAAAAAAAAAAGGGAGAACCTCAATAAATGGAAAACTTTTTGCCATTTTGTCAACGTTTTGCTGTTTTTCAGTAGTTTTTGCTGCTGTGTGAGCAGCAAACCAGAACGAGTTCATTAGTTTTCTACTGTGTTTGGTTGAAACGAGGTTTATATATAGGTGTTTATATGTGTGTGTTTCTTGTTGTGTGGCCAGAAGCATCAAAGCATCGTTCCGGGCCATCAGTGGTAGTTCCTGCTTCTGCTCCCAGCTCCTGCACCCAGCTCCTTTTTATTCTGTTCCATCTGCTTTCCGCATGGAACTATAATGGGAACAGACTTCTGCTGCTGCTCCTGCTCCTGCTGCTGCTGCTTCTGGCTTTTGTAATGAAAAGTTGTGGCAACTTGTTGTGTGCCATCATTTGAACCATTTCCATTCCCATTGCCACTCTCATGCAGTGCACTTTTAAAGTTTCCTCTGCCATCCACACATCCACTCCACTCCACTGCATGCCTTCTGATGGCAAAGTTATACATACATGTATAGAAAAGTTATAGCCTCCCGATACTCGCACATACTCGTACTTTAAAGTAGAAGGAGGCTGAGAATATAAACCTTTTTCGTTAATTAATGGAAGCTCGAACGAGACTCGAACCATTTCTTGGGGTTTGCTAGGAATCTCCCAATGAAATCACCTTCATATCTGCATCAGAGACCAATGCTTTCAACTATTCAGTGTCAGATTTAATTCTGATTTGCACAGGAAATATAATCATTTGATTATCAAAGAAGCAGATATCCCTGCTGACATTATTTCCATTCATTCCAAAGACTCATCCAACGAATGAATGGTGACATCTTGCTTGGGGAAATGCTTTCTCAAAGTAGCCATACATGCCATTCGTGCGAGTATTTCCAATGCCAATCCTTGTGCCCCACAAAGGAGAATAGACAGGACAATGGGAATAACAGGAGTCAGTGCAGAGATAGCAGGAATCCGACACATCCTGAGTGTGTTTGCATGTTCTAATCATTTTCATTTATTTAATTTTACATTTACCAAAGTCCTACCTCCCCACTTCCCAGTCGAACAGGAAGATGTCATGGATATGCTAAGTACTCCGGATCCGTATACGCATCCGTATGACACGACTGACATACGCATTTAGTGTAACAACATTTGCCAGATGTATGACAATCGAATCAATAACTAATGCGATTTTGACAACCTTCACAGCGCGACGACAAGGGAGCATTTGCTGACTTGGGAAACATAACTTTTCCCAAGAAAAGGGGGAGTGAGCCTGGAGAAACTGCTTACAGCTCAGTGCACAGCACTTGGCGGCTCCTTCAGACCCGATCCTCCTCCTCCTACTCCCCCTCAAGTTGTTTCACTTTGTTTTCAATTGCAAAAGTTTCGCCAATTCTGAATTCTTTCTGGTTCTCCATGGCAAAGGCGGGGAGAACCATCCCCTCCCAAGGCACAAAGTCACGTTTTCAAGTAAGTGGCGAACGAGATGTGATTTAAATGAAGCTGAAACTCGGTCGTGGATTGCCAGCCATCCAAGAACTGCTCAATCCACCCATCCATCTAGCCGAGGACTGCATTAACTTATATCCAAAACAGGAATATCGAATCATAAATATGAACCCCACCGCATTGCATCATCGAGCAAATTGCTGGAGCAGCCACTAAAATGGAAAACTACGCCCAGAGACCGCAACGTATGTGTCCTCAGACACACCCTTCGGCCACTCCTCCGTCTGCGACAGTTGCAGACATCAATTTTTACTTTTATTTCCCGGCGTCGTGTTCGCGACGATATTTTGGGGTCTTCTGTGGCGAAAAAAAGGGTTCCACTACAGTGAAAGGGGAGTAAATAGTAGAGGACTGGGGTGCGTTGGGACCAGGGGATTACCCTGCATTTCCTTCAGAGAAACTGAAAGGGAAACTCCATGATCTGGGATTATTTAAGTGAAATGTACACCTATGTATATTCCAGTACTCCGTATTGCATGAAACACGAGTATATGGCTCGTACTATATTGTTGCCAAATTCTGTAAGGCCTTTCCCAGGGTATCCCTGGGTCCCATCCCCCCTTATTTGTAACCGCACACGATACACTCAAACCTTTGCTTAGCGATTCAATTCAATTGATTCAATTGGGATTGTATCGGTCTCCGTTTTATGCTCGTTTTGGCCAACACATATTACAGCTTACTGTATCGGATGCGGGCTCCTTCGTCCTCCTCCTCCCCTCTGCTGCTGTCGCCTGTTCCCGAGTGCCTCATTTATCTGTTGCCAATGGGTCCGTCTCCCTCGGAAACGTTTTACTTGTGTGTGGGAGGGAATTTTTGGCCCAAAATTTAATATTATACGAAAAAAACTTTTTTTTGTACTTTACAGTTTTTTGCTGGCTCTTTTACGAGCCGATAATGTTATTGGCTTAGGAATTTTATGAATTGACCATTTTCTCTGAGGAATAGATATTTTATCTGTCACTCCGCCGCCACTCGATGCGATGGCTGGGCCATGACTTGTGCAATTTGCATCAAAAATTGTGTCACGACTAGTTTCGTTACACTTCATTCCATTTCTTTTGTGCATATTTTACCCCGACCCGGCCCGGCCCGGACCGGCCAGAGAGAGGTTTTACGAGTAGATGATACGATGGCTCGCTTGGAATTTCCGTGCACTTTGAGCTTTGCCTTTTCTTGGCCCAGATCCATGCCCATCCCCAGCCCCGGCCATTCTGTGGATGCCATTGTCTGGAAGGAAGGACAAAATATTTTGCGACTTTGCGTGTGGTTCTCACAGTGGTTTGGGTCCTCAGAATGTGGGACAACAAATTGGGGTATGGGGGGTGGATGGAATTTGATATATGTTTGATGATGGAAACTTGAAAGTCACATCAGGTGCTCTTGAAATTAGTTTGTTGGCAAAAATGTTAAATATCATGTTGGGTAAAAGTTTCATATGAGAATTTTTGTAAAATGCCAGGAAAAGTTTTCTCTTTTAAACATAATATGTCTCAGACATGCATATATTTCATAATATACTTTTTTAATATTAACAAACTCCTGTCTTTTTAAAAACGGATCCAATTTCGTAGAAATCTTTGCGGAGTATTGAATTTCAATCAAACTCCAGGATTTTCCAATACTTTTCTCCTCCTTCGTTTAGAGTTACCCAAAAGTAAATAACAAGTGAAATCCAATACAAAAACTTTACTCCATCGCTAACTCTTTCAGACCACAGTGCCTGAATGCAGTCCACATATGGCTGTATACATGTGCCACTGACTGTATGCATCGTCTGCACTTTGACACTCACTGAGAGTTACAGTCCTGTCATTGAGCTATTTTGTTCGAGTGCCAACCGAAAGTTTGGAGCAGAATAAAAAAAGTTTGCTCCCATCGCCGAAGCGGAGAAAGTTTTCTGCGGACGACAGAAACTTCTTGTGCCGTTTGTTGCTTCTCCGGATTAATATTTTCTTTTGCGTGTCCTTCCGCTTTCATGGCGCCTCTCGCTTATTTGTTGCTCTGTTCCCCGTGCCGGCCACTTGAAATGCAATTTCAAAGAAATATTCCACTCAAGGGTATCAGAATACACGCTGGCTGGCTGAGCTTTTTCTTCCTTCTTCCTTTGTAAAGCTATCTGTTTTTTACGCCAAAGTTGCATGTCAGCTGTGTGGCAGTCAGTCTGGTCTGGTCTGTCAGGTCAGTTTGTCAGTTAGTTTTTCAGCGTAGTCCATTTGACGTCAGTTTAGCTTTACAGTGGAGATTGCTGTTCAATGAACAGTGACTGAGAAATTACAAACTTTATTGAGCTGGAGCCAAGGGAACGGAACTTATTCTGCAATGGGGATTCTCGTACGAGATATACCCGCTGTAGTTATGGAATCAGCGGAGTCTCTTTACTTATAAAAACTCCTCCTTCTCTGGTTCTGGTGCATGCGTTGAGAGCTTTTTAAATAATATATGCGTGACATGCCACAGAAATGCAGTGGAAGCGCTACAGCGAAAATATTGCATTGTTTTTGCAATGTTAGCATGCTCTCCAGCCTCTCTCTCTCTCCCGAAGAAGAAGAAGAAAAAAGGCATTTCAAATGGCACACTAAATTACTAAAGCCCACACGCACACACTCCCAGCTTCTCAATCGCACTCTCTGTCTCTCCATCACCGCAAAGGAAAGGAGAGGAGTGCAAGTATCGAAGATCGAAACGTTTGATACCGTTAGGCTGTTTCTATGGGAATATATTGAGAGCAAATACATATGTATGTCTTTTGAAGCTGATCAAGAGTACATACTGTTAACTCCGCTGTTAACTGTTAACAGTGCTCTGGTGATAACTCGCTCTCGCTCTCTTTCTTGTGCGCTCTTACGATCCACACGGCGCTCACCGTTCTCTGAGCTTGTAAGCTAGTTTCCACCCCCGCTACAATCTGCCGTGTTGTTTGTACATATGTAGAAGAACCACTGCACCCCAGCACCTTCGTCGGATACCTACGTTTCGATCCACCCTCCTACTAACACATACATACTATAAATATGTAAGTAAAATGTGGTCTCATAAATGTCTCCTTCTGTGTGTGACAAACAACTCTTCAGAATCGTCACGCCCTCTCTAAGGACATGGCAACGGCATGCAGCTGAGAATACAATTTACACTTTGCCAGGCGTTTTTCATGCATGTTTGTTGGTGCCGCCGGCAAAGTTTTTATGGTCGCATCAGGCAAGAAGCGCGTTGTAGTTGTTCTTTCTGTCCTGTTTGCCGTAACCCGCATGCACGAGTATGTGGTGGGGTGGGTGCCTGCTTGTAATGTGCATCTGGTTGACAAAACTTTGTGAAATCATTAAGAGGCGCACTCGAATGCAAAAACCCCAAAAAAAAGAGAGAAAAGAGAGTAAAGTGAGAAGAGAGTGGGAGTGCGAGTGCTCGTCAAAGCTCTCAGAAAGTTGTGCAGTTTGTCAAGAGACGAGTAGGACATGAGTTTAATAGCAGCAACGAATTAAGAGTGGGAGTGGGAGAGAGAGAGATAATGAGATTAATGGAGAAAAACCTGTTACTGTTATTTCATGGTGACTTCAATCACAGCCATCAGGCGCAACATCTTATAGTTACATACATACATATGTATGTTACTCTCCGCAACGCGCTCTCTTTTCTTTTACTCGGTACAACAGCAATCTTCGTTATTTTCTCTCTCATCAACAAATGGCGTCACAGCGCTCTCAGTAGTGCCGAGCGTAAAATAAGACCCGAAAGAGGGTTAGCGGACCGGACCACCTTGTATAATTTCATCATGCGATGGAGGTTAGAGCAGGAAAGTACAGATACCTTTAACCAGAGTAAATAGAAATCAACTCAGGAATGGGGCACACTCTTTATTTGATCTAACTAAACAAATAATTTTTGATAAATCCCAAAATGCCGAGATAAACCACAGTTCTGAATGGATAGCGTGGACTACTGGTAGCCGTTGAAATAACCATAATTGGCGTCGTGCCGTTATTATCAATCATATCTATCACAAAACGCTTCAATAACTTCACCTTTCCACCGCCGTTATAGACACGAATGGCTCCTCTGCCAATCCAAACCATCTTTGGTACGGCTTTTATGTGATATCTCTTGCATATGGCTTTGAAATCCGCACAATCGAGCTCCGCAATGCAGACAGCCGTCACATTTCCCAGCTCGCTGGCCAGATCGATCCACACCTGTTTCAGGGCGATACAGAACGGACAGCTTGGTTGAAAGAACTTGACAAAGAATTTCATATTTTTGGTGCTTGAATCGAAATTTTTGTCGGTCAATGTGAAGACTTCCCCAGGAACACAATTCTGGGACATTTTGCTTTGGGGTGCATCTTCCTTTTTCACGACTGCTTTTTCGGTGGTTTTTTCGGACACAAAGTTACTCAGATTGTACGATTTCTTTGGAACTCCGTCGTTCTTTTCAAAGTACAGGAGAGTCGGATATATTGTGACATTATTACTGATGCAAAATGGCTCATATTTGGAACAGTTTATGGCGCCAATGGCCAGGCTAGTGCTGGCCGTATTTTGGACCCCCATCAGCTTCCACAATATGCTATATAAACTATTGCAGCTCTCGCAGAGCGTTGTATAGAACTCGACTATGACATTCTTCTCCTTCAGATATGTTTCGAAATCGTCGGTGCTCCAGTCGATGGATGGATCGGCGTCCTCTAGTCCTGATGCTGATGATTCTACCGATAGTTCTATCAGAATGATGCATATCAATACAGCATTAAATAAATATCGTTGAAACATTTTCGTTGGTAGTTCTTGTCATATATTTCACGGCTGATTTTGTTCCACAATAGTGGTACATGATACATAAAGTTCGGTAAATAACAGGAAAATACAATCTTAAATTCAATTCAATTTTAGCTGTCAAAAAAGTTGACAGAAAATATCAATAATAACTAGCTGCTCTTGTTCTTATATCTTCGAGATGGGATCCTTTGTACGCCATCATTTCGTCGGGAAATTCTTACCAAGACTCCACTTCTCGATCGCCCATCTGCGGCCATTCTCATAGCATATTTCTTTTGAATTTTCGGAATTCAAATTTGCCGGACCTCACCGGGGTACACTGCTCCGAGGATCTCCTGTGGATATCCTCACTATCATCATTGCTTTGGATATCTTCACTAGTTTGATTCTTTTCATTCTTAAATGAATACTAAAAAAATAAAGATTAATGCTATATATTTTTTATTTATTTGTAAATAAAAGACATTCTGATCAGAGTTTATTTGTCTAGAATTCAATTTGGAATTAAGATTGCCAGCTTAATGGCCAAATAGTTGAGGGAAAGTGTGATAATGTTCATCGTCAGATAACACCTTGTTCTTGCTCCTGACTTTTCGACGAAAGTACCATTCGACGCTATCATTTCTTCGACAAAGCTTTTCAAATGCTCCAACTCGGGATCGGCATCATAGGAGCGAACTTTGCGGCCGTGATCGTACCACAGAAAAGTCGGACGTGGTCTGATTTGCAGATCGTGGCAGACTTCTTTCGATTTAGTACAATCCAAATCCGAAAAGCAAATGGTGCCATTAGCGTTCTGCTCTTTGGCCAGTTTGACCCATTTCAGTTTTGCCTGATCGGTCAGGTAGCTGGCAGGGGACTTAAAGATCATGATAAAATATCTTCCAGTGCGGGTCAACAGATTAAAATTGTTGGTATTCAGCTGCAAGACCTCGTCGGGTTTACAGGCCTCGGACCTGAGATCGTCATCATCGTCCCCATTAGCACCATCGTCACCATCGTTGTCTTCTTCAACTGCAGCCAACAGAGGCTTCACTTCAGGATCTTCATTTTCCTCCTCGTCGGGAGAATGGAGCTTCCCTACGAACCAATTCTGTGAAGTTTCGTGATAATTTGATAGTCCTGTTTGAATAGCTACAACGATTGCCACCAGTAAGAGCAATCGTTGAAACATATTTGTGCATAATACGCCTAATTTTTATGCGAGTAATACAAAAATCTTTTTCGAATTGTCACAAAAATGACCTTTTAATCCCGACTTCCTTATCCCCTAGGAACTTAATTGTTGAAGATCCCTAGTATCGAAAGAAAAACCCTCGAAATGTATATTTTTCTTGTATATATTTCATTAGAAAAGTCATATAGATCTGTGAGATTGGTTCGGCTTATTGAGTTTTAGAAACTTGTGGGGATTTCGCTTAAAAACTAATTTCACATGCTTGTAGTATGTATGATAATGGTAGAAGAGTAGAGTTCGAATAGAGTTGAGTTATGATTGTCACACAGTTGCTGTCGCTTGCTGTTCAGTGCCACTGTCCGCCCTCGGTGAGCTTGCGGGGATCGATGGTCAGGCCGAGCTTCTCCAGCTTCCGCACCTTGCGCATCTGCTTGGTGAGTCGGCGCTTGAAGGTGATCTCCCTGTTGAGATTCATAATCTCGATGGTGTCGTACTGCCGTATGTTCTTGATGGTCTGCAGTATCAAATTATCCGTCAGGTGCAGCTTGATGGTGGACATCTTCATGAAGGGCACATCCCGACGTCTTAGCTCCTCGCGATACGCAAACAGGGTGTAGTGCAGTGAGGGCATCGATGGCAGAGGACGCTCCAACTGAGGGAATAATAAATCGGCCATGACTCAAAAACGATCTGATCTGTTCGCGTCGAGTGTCCAGAACGCACTAGTGTCATGGCTCATGTCAACTCTCGGTTTTATATCCAGCCTCAGACTACCTGCGAGCGAAATCCTCCTTCTTCTTAAGGAGGATTGCGATTGCTTGAGCCACCAGTGTTTTTTCTTTTCTATGGAAATCCCTACAGTGGCAGCTGGCGCTCCGGCCACCTTGCTACCTGCTGTGGCAGCTGCAAATTGATATTCTCTACCGAGCCACGCGATTAGTCGGGAATTTTCCTTTCCCATTTCCTCGTGCACCTTTCCGTTGGCGAAAATGCTCAAAGCAATTCACGTATCATATAAACTCGGATTTCGATCGCTTTCGGTGCTGAAATTTTAATGAGCTCGCGACCTAGAAAAAAGACCCCGCCAAAACGCAAATTTTATTCCTCCTTTCCTGCCATTCAATGGAACCGAGACTGCAGTCCTCGTCGAGGACGTTTTTGGCGTAATTTTATGGCTATTTGAAATTGTTTTCCTTTACTGGTGCTGCCTTTGAGCTGGTGCTGGTGCTGCTGCCATGCCTGCCTGCCTGCCTGCAATCGCAATTAAAATAAATTGCATTCACTCAAAGGATTGACTGTGACGACGATGGCCGACCGGACTGTTTTCAGAGCTGACTGACCGGCCAAACGGTGGGCTCCATTCCTGTGTGTTCAAAAGGTTTAACTCCCCCAAAAAAAACGAAAGAGTTTTATGGAAACCAGCGCATTTTTATTTAATTAGTTCGAGCGTTGCTTAAAGAGCGTCAAAAGTCCTGTATTATCACAGAAATGAAATGAAATCAATTCATGAAAGAATATTGCATCAATCAGAACAGAAGGATGTTTTTTCAATGGATTTCTCAATCTGATGGAGGTGGAAGAACAGTTTTTGAATCCATTTAATAACTTTTGTAATCGTTTGTATCTCTTTATTATGTAAAAAAGTTGTTAGTGGTCGTCGTCGTCCGATATTTTACTCATATCAGCGCGAGCTGGTGAAGCGAGTGAGCCGGGGGTTGGCGTATGATTGAAGCGATTGCGTAGAGGGCTTGTGCCCTAGTTTTAAATGAAATTTTTTTGTAAAATCTGATGAATTTGGAACTAAATGGTGCGGTGAACCCAAAAGTTTTAATTCTGCCTAAATCGTTCTTGGCAGATAAGTACTGGAGACATTTTTTGATAAAATTCAGCTCCAAGAGGAAGCAAAATGAGTTTTGGAATATCTGAAATGAATCCTACGAATTTGAGATACAGCAGATACTAATCAACCAATGAGGTTTTCTGTAAATTCTATTTATGATCTTGATACAATTGTATAAATATGATTTTTCCCCCTTTTTCTATTCACTTCTCTCTGCTTCTTCCATTCATCAGACACTCGATTAATCCTCTCCACTGAATCCACTAAATACTCCCTGAGTCCTTGATTCCAAGTACAGCACCCATTCATATTCAATCCTCACCTGGATTATTGCAGCTTGCAGTTGCCATAGATGCTTCATTATCATGTAAATGTTGTCTAAAACAAATGGCATTAAATTGGGCAGCTTATTCAAATTAAATTCCAGTCAGTCAGTGTTGCATTTAGCCACGCAAATGCTGTTGCCGAAAAATAAGCTAATTAAAATCGAGCGCATAGTTAATAAATTATATTTTCGGTTTGCGGTCTGCTTTTCCATTTGGGATTATTTATACGGCCCGAAAAATGGCCAAATGTCACACGTGCACACATAACAGAGTTTTGGTTAGGCCACTGCAAATGAGGTGAGATATTTGAATTATTTTCGGGGGTATTCTTAAAGGTTATTTAATTCGCAGCTTTTTCATTCCCAAAGTTAATAATTCAACAACTTGATTCAAGTTTTAAGTTTCGAGTTAAGAATTTATTATGTGAAAAGGCGAAAGTTCCCGACTGAAAGATACCCTCTGAAGAGATGGTTGCCCTTCACAGGATTTTTAAGCTGCCAAAAGTGTCATCAGCTAAAAAAAAATCACTACTTTCATTTGATTAAACGATCTTCCTATCAACCGCTTTAAAATTTGGTAGATTGGCAGAACTAGAACTAAGTGCATGCTCAAAGTTGGGACAAGTACGTCATGCCCGAGTTATGGACGGAAAAACGGCGAGTCATTCAAGAAAACCGTAACAAAACGGCGAACTATAAAACATACTTCGCCCTCAACGTTCGACTTATTCAAGAAAGAGCTACGGCCAAGATGTTGAGCAAGCTGTTCCCGCGTATCAAAGCCAAGCCATTGACGGAGAGGATTCAGTCCCGCGATGCCTTTGTCTACTTGGATCGAGTACAGAAGCTCTGGGGCTGGAGAGCAACCGAGGATGAGCAATGGATGGTACTCTATAATATCTGGGCTTTTATCTGGAACATGCTGCTGCTCGTCCTGCTGCCGATGTCGATGTCCATGGAGTATGTGCAGAGGTTTAAAAGCTTCTCGCCGGGAGAGTTTTTTGGTTCCCTGGAGATCTGCGTGGACATGTATGGCTGTTCCCTTAAGTGCGTCTACACTATGTTTGGTTACAAGAGATTTCAGGCAGCCAGAAAGCTGCTGGATCGCTTGGACCTGCGCTGCACCAGCGATGAGGACCGCGCCAGTGTGCACCGCTCCGTGGCTCTGGCGAACAGGTGCTATGTGACATACCACATCTTGTACTCGGGATTTGTGATCATTAATTGGACGGGCTACCTCCTGTTGGGCAGCCACGCCTGGCGCATGTACCTCCCTGGGCTGAACTCCGAGCGGAACTTTCTGGTGTCCAGTGTTTTCGAGATACTGCTGATGAGCGGCGTTGTCACCATGAACCAGTGCACGGACGTCTCTCCTCTGGCCCACATGATAATGGCTCGCTGTCACATGGGTCTGCTCAAGGAACGCTTGACCAAACTACACTCGGATCCCAGCAAAGACGAGGATGAACACCAAGAGGATCTGAATAGATGCATCCAGGACCATTGCGTGATACTGGAGTAAGTTCTTTGTCTCATTTGTTTCATATGTCTGGGGGTTAGATGGTATTTTCTTAGCTACGTTAATCTTCTGCGACCCGTCTACTCCGTCACCATATTCGTGCAGTTCCTCTTGATTGGCCTGGTTCTGGGTCTGTCCATGATCCACATCATGTTCTTTTCTAACTTCTGGACAGGCATCGGCACCGCGTGCTTCATGTTCGATGTGTGCCTGGAAACCTTTCCCTTCTGCTACTTGTGCAATATCATCATCGAGGACTGCCGTGAGCTGTCGGAGAGCCTGTTCCAATCGGACTGGTTGGGGGCCAGTCGCAAGTACAAGTCCACGTTGGTCTACTTTCTACACAATCTCCAGCAACCGATTATCCTCACAGCGGGCGGAGTTTTTCCCATCTGCATGCAGACGAATTTATCGGTAAGAATTCTTCCGATATTCTGTGAATGAGGCAGTATATAACCTATCTTTATTCTTTAAAGATGGTGAAGCTGGCCTTTTCCGTGGTCACTGTAATAAAACAATTCAATCTGGCGGAGAAGTTTCAGTGAGAAACATTTGTTTCTACATCAGTATTTACTGATAGACGAATAATATGAAGGCAATATACTCGGTGGGAAATACCAATAGTCATATATCGCATAAGAAACATCGGTAGGACAGAAAGGGCACTTTGTAAATGGCGATCAAGTGAGACGGTTCAGAAGCGCAGCTAATAAAGTTATCTTAAAATCACCGGGCTTGCGTTTTCATGTAAATGCGGATCACCCGCGCACCGTTATTAGTGACCACAATCCACGAGTTGGACGGCCTACAATTTCAGAAGTGGGATAGGATCAACCGCCGCCAGTGAAAAATATCGAACATTTTTCTTTTCTCGTCCATCGAAGACGCCATCGCTGGAAAAACATGTCGGGCTTGGTCGGCACGGAGGAGTTCTCAGCCGCCCAGTTGCGCCGATAGCTGGAGTCCCTCAATCTATTAAAAGGTGGAAGCAAAGCCGCAATGACAGCCAGACTAAACGAAATACCAGCAGAGCTGCGGGGACAGGGACCGCCGGCAGCCGAAACAAGCAAGAACGAGAGGGAAGATGAGGCAGCCGCAGATCAAGACTCGACGAAGAGCGTAGCCAAAGGGAAAACTAGCGGAGGGGACGGAGAGCCCGAAAATGCGTCGTCAACCCACAACAACAACAACAATTTAACGGGAGAGTACAGCGGCGGACAAAAACCAAACGGCGAACGCAAAGAGGAGAGCGAAAAAGCACCGCAAGCGCCTGGGTACGACAACAACAACAACAACGACGAAACTCGAGCAGAGATCGAAATATTAAAATTACAAATCGAGTTGCTGAAGCTGCAGAGCGAGAGGGAGAAGAGAGGGAGAATAGAGAACGCGACACCAGCCGCCATCAATCACGCTGGCGTCATGTTGCTAAATGCTGCCAAAGACATGTTGCCAACATACCACGGCAGCATTTCTGGAAACGACGATGACGTCACAATTTGGATCGCGCAGTTTAGGGCCATCGAAAAAGTGAACAAACTAAGGGATGAGAAGCTACTAATGCTGCTAATGTCGAAGCTAAAGGTCAAAGCATTGGTGTGGCTACTTTCGAATCCGGAGCACATGTCGTTGCCAATCGATCAGTTGTTGAACGTCATGGAAGTCACTTTCTATCCCAAGGAAAGCAAACTGTTGCTCCGTCCCAAGTTCGAGTCCCGTTCATGGGCACGTGACGAGGAGTTCTCAGTGTATTTCAATGCCAGAGTGTCGCTGGCATCACGCATAGTCATTGACGACGAGGAGTTTATCGACGGAGTCATCGAAGGTATCCCAGATGGAGGCCTGCGTAGACAAGCCCACATGTAGTGCTTCGCTGCTCCATATCAACTACTCAAGGCGTTCGAGAAGATCATGCTGCCAAAGAAGTACGGTTCAACCGAAGGGGCAAACACTAGAGCCTCGCCAACACCCATTCGCTGTTACAATTGCAACTCTCTGGGCCACCCGTTATTAGTGACCACAATCCACGAGTTGGACGGCCTAAAATATAGCTTGCAAATATTTATTATCAATGATGTAGGAATTAGAGTCACGAAAACGTTAACTAAAGGAAGTATAACTAATTGCACCTGTAGAGGATAATAAATAGTGTAGAAATTGGTTTTAATTTCAGAATTTTCGTTGACCCGTTCATGATCCCTTAAAAGTTAAATTCCCAAAGTCCCAAAGTCTGTTACCGTAAATAAACCTAATTATAAAGGGAAGACCATTTATTCACCTAAATTAAATTTTGGGCATGCATATCGTTCTCTGCGGTTTCCTTTCCATTTGGGATTATGGCCAAATGTCACATGTGCACTCAACATAGAGTTTTGGTTAGGCCACTGCAATGCTTTATAAAATGAGGTGATATTTTCGACAGTGTTTTTAAAGTTTATTTCATTCGCAGCTTTTCCATTCCGAAATTTAATAATTCAACGAATTTCAGTGAAGTTTAGTTTGAAAAAAAAAAAAAAAACTTTTATGTTAAGAACTTAAAAGTGAAAAAGCGAAAGATCTCGACTAAAAAATACCCTTTGAATAGATGGTTGCCCTTGAGATGATTTTCAAGCCCACAAATGAGTCATCCGTAGCTGATCACTACCATCACTACATTCAAGGGATCCTTCTATCGATCGCTCTAAAATTTGATCGATTGGCAGATCTAGAGGTTAATTTATAGACTCATATATTTCAAAACTACTTAATTTGTAACAAGCATCCGGACAAGTACATCATGCCCGAGTTGTGGTCGGAAAAAAGGCAAGTTATTCAAGAAAACCATAACAAACGGGCGAACTATAAAAGACACTTGACCATCAACATTCGACATATTTAAGGAAGAACTACGGCCAAGATGTTGAGCAAGCTTGTACCCCGCATCAAAGCCAAGCCATTGACGGAGAGGACTCGGTCCCGCGATGCCTTTGTTTACTTGGATCGAGTGCAGAAGCTCTTCGGATGGACAGCGGTCGAGGATGAGAAATGGAAGATCCCCTACATTATTTGGGGTATTTTCATGAATGTGCTGCTGATCTTCCTCCTGCCGATCTCTATGCTGTTGGCATACATTCAGATGTTCAAGAGCTTCACAGCGGGCGAGTTTCTCAGCTCCCTGGAGATTACGGTGAATATATATGGATGTGTTTTGAAGTGCATCTACACCATTTGGGGCTACAAGGGGTTTACGGCAGCCAGAAAGGTGCTCGATGAGATGGACCTGCGCTGCACTAGCGACGAGGATCGAACCAGTGTGCACCGCTGCGTGGCTCTGGGGAACCTGAGCTATGTGGTATTTCACATCTTCTACTCGGGATTTGTGGTCATCAATTGGACGGGATACGTCCTAAAGGGCAGGCATGCCTGGATGATGTACCTCCCTGGGCTGGACGCTGAAAATAACTTTTTTATAGCCAGCTTGTGCGAGATGCTTCTGATGAGTGGCGTTGTCACCATGGATCAGTGCACGGACGTCTCTCCTCTGGCCCACATGCTGATGGCTCGCTGTCACATCTGTCTGCTTAAGAATCGGTTGACTAAACTGCGCACGGATCCCACCAAAGATGAGGATGAACACCAAGAGGAGCTGAACAAATGCGTCCACGATCATCGTTTGATATTAGAGTGAGTAGTTTCCTCGTCTGCACTCTTTTGTTGTTTGATTAAAATGTCAATATCAACCCCTTAGCTATGTCAATGCTCTGCGGCCCACCTTTTCAGGGACCATATTCGTGCAGTTCCTCTTGATTGGCATAGTTTTGGGTCTGTCCATGATCCACATCTTGTTCTTCTCGACCCTCTGGACGGGCCTCGGCACCGCGTGCTTCATGTTCTGTGTGTGCCTGGAAACCTTTCCCTTGTGCTACTTGTGCAACTTGATCGTCGAAGATTGCCAGGAGCTATCGGACAGGCTGTTCCAATCGGATTGGATGTCAGCCAGTCGCAGATACAAGTCCACGCTGGTCTACTTTCTACACAATCTCCAGCAACCGATTATCCTAACAGCGGGTGGGGTTTTTACCATCTGCATGCAGACGAATCTATCGGTAAGGACCCTTCGGATACTATCTGAATAAGGCAGTATATAACCTATCGATTCTTTAAAGATGGTGAAGCTGGCCTTCTCCGTGGTGACTGTAATAAAACAATTCAATCTGGCGGATAAGTTTCAGTGAGACAAACTACTGATAGATGTATGTAAAACATACCTAACTTGATTAGAACTTGATATATTTATTGTCAATGATGTAGGAATTATAAGTAGAACTAATTGCATCTGTAGAGGATACCAAATCGTGTAGAAATTGGTTTTAAAGTCAGCATTTTTCTTGGGTAAAATTGTATTTTGTGTTGTGAAAAGTTTCCTTGGCCTTCATCCAGTTGATACTCCTTGCTTTGGTACTCCCCCATTAAAAAAAATTCAACCCCCAAATTCTGTTACCGAAAATAAAGCTAATTATAAACGGAAGACCATTTACTCACCTAAATTATATTTTGGGCTTGCATATCGTTCTCTGCGGTTTCCTTTCCATTTGGAATTATGGCCAAATGTCACATGTGCACTCATCATAGAGTTTTGGTTAGGCCACTGCAATAATGCTGTATAAAATGAGGTGACATTTTCGACAGTGTCTTTAAGGGTTATTTCCTTCGCAGCTTTCCCATTCCCAAAGTTAATATTTCAACAAATTTGAGTCAAGTTTAGTTTGAAATCAAAAACAAGACTTTTTATGTTAAGAATTTAATATGTGAAAAAGCGAAAGGTCGAAGATCTCGACCGAAAGATACCCTCTGTATAGATGGTTGCCCTTGAGAGGATTTTCAAGCTCGCAAAAGAGTCATCACTCATCACATTCATGGGATCCTCCTATCGATTGCTTTAATATTTGATCGATTGGTAGATCTAGAGCAAGTGCATGTTCAATTTAGAGAATCATATATTGAAAAACTACTTGATTTGTAACGAGTACATCATGCCCGAGTTGTGGTCGGAAAAACGGCAAGTCATTCAAGAAAACCATAACAAACGGGCGAACTATAAAAGACACTTGACCCTCAACCATTGACATATTCAAGGAAGAACTACGGCCAAGATGTTGAGCAAGTTGGTACCCCGCATCAAAGCCAAGCCATTGACGGAGAGGACTAGGTCCCGCGATGCCTTTGTCTACTTGGATCGAGTGCAGAAGCTCTTCGGATGGACAGCGGCCGACGATGAGGAGTGGAGGATCCCCTACATTATTTGGGGTATTTTCATTAATGTGCTGTTGATTTTCCTCCTGCCGATCTCTATGCTGGTGACATACATTCAGATGTTCAAGAGTTTCACAGCGGGCGAGTTTCTCAGCTCCCTGGAGATCACGGTGAATATGTATGGATGCGTTTTGAAGTGCATCTACACCATTTGGGGCTACAAGGGGTTTACGGCAGCCAGAAAGGTGCTCGATGAGATGGACCTGCGCTGCACTAGCGACGAGGATCGAACCAGTGTGCACCGCTGCGTGGCTCTGGGGAACCTGACCTTTGTGGTATTTAACATCTTCTACTCGGGATTTGTGGTCATAAATTGGACGGGATACGTCCTGATGGGCAGGCACGCCTGGATGATGTACCTCCCTGGGCTGGACGCTGAAAATAACTTTTTTATAGCCAGCTTGTTCGAGATTCTTCTGATGGGTAGCGTTGTCACCATGGACCAGTGCACGGACGTCTCTCCTCTTTCCCACATGCTGATGGCTCGCTGTCACATCTGTCTGCTTAAGAATCGGTTGACTAAACTGCGCACGGATCCCACCAAAGATGAGGAAGAACACTACGAGGAGCTGAGCAGCTGCGTCCACGACCATCGTTTGATATTAGAGTGAGTAGTTTCCTCGTTTGCACTCTTTTGTTGTTGGATTAAAACGTCAACATCAACCCCTTAGCTATGTCAATGCTCTGCGGCCCACCTTTTCAGGGACCATATTCGTGCAGTTCCTCTTGATTGGCATAGTTCTGGGCCTGTCCATGATCCACATCATGTTCTTCTCGACCCTCTGGACTGGCCTCGGCACCGTGTGCTTCATGTTCTGTGTGTGCCTGGAAACCTTTCCCGTCTGCTACCTTTGCAACATGATAGTATATGATTGCCAGGAGCTATCGGATAATCTGTTCCAATCGGATTGGATGGCAGCCAGTCGCAGATACAAGTCTACGTTGGTCTACTTTCTGCACAATCTCCAGCAACCGATTATCCTAACAGCGGGCGGAGTTTTTCCCATCAACATGCAGAGCAATTTATCGGTAAGAATTGTTCAGATATTCTCTGAATGAGGCAGTATATAACCTTCCGATTCTTTGAAGATGGTGAAGCTGGCCTTCTCCGTGGTCACTATAATAAAACAATTCAATTTGGCGGATAAGTTTCAGTAGAAAACAACTACTGATAGAACATCAATATCTGCATACGTTTAGGGCGATGTCCATGCCTAAGGCAGGATGTAAAACATACCTAACTGGATTAGAACTTGATATATTTATTGTCAATGATGTAGGAATTAGAATCACAAAAACGTTAACTAAAGAAAGTAAAACTGATTTCACCTGTAGAAATTGGTTTTAAAGTCAGCATTTTTCTTGGGTAAAATTGTATTTTGTATTTTGAAAAGTTTTCTTGGCCTTCAGCCAGTCGATACTCCTTGCTTTGGTACTCCCCCATTAAAAAAAATTCAACCCCCAAATTCTGTTACCGAAAATAAAGCTAATTATAAACGGAAGACCATTTACTCACCTAAATTATATTTTGGGCTTGCATATCGTTCTCTGCGGTTTCCTTTCCATTTGGAATTATGGCCAAATGTCACATGTGCACTCATCATAGAGTTTTGGTTAGGCCACTGCAATAATGCTGTATAAAATGAGGTAACATTTTCGACAGTGTCTTTAAGGGTTATTTCCTTCGCAGCTTTCCCATTCCCAAAGTTAATATTTCAACAAATTTGAGTCAAGTTTAGTTTGAAATCAAAAACAAGACTTTTTATGTTAAGAATTTAATATGTGAAAAAGCGAAAGGTCGAAGATCTCGACCGAAAGATACCCTCTGTATAGATGGTTGCCCTTGAGAGGATTTTCAAGCTCGCAAAAGAGTCATCACTCATCACATTCATGGGATCCTCCTATCGATTGCTTTAATATTTGATCGATTGGTAGATCTAGAGCAAGTGCATGTTCAATTTTGGGACTCATATATTGAAAAACTACTTGATTTGTAACGAGTACATCATGCCCGAGTTGTGGTCGGAAAAACAGCAAGTCATTCAAGAAAACCATAACAAACGGGCGAACTATAAAAGACACTATAACTATAAAAAGACCCTCAACCTTCGACATATTCAAGGAAGAACTACGGCCAAGATGTTGAGCAAGTTGGTACCCCGCATCAAAGCCAAGCCATTGACGGATAGTACTCGGTCCCGCGATGCCTTTGTCTACTTGGATCGAGTGCAGAAGCTCTTCGGATGGACAGCGGCCGACGATGAGGAGTGGAGGATCCCCTACATTATTTGGGGTATTTTCATGAATGTGCTGCTGATCTTCCTCCTTCCGATCTCTATGCTGTTGGCATACATTCAGATGTTCAAGAGCTTCACAGCGGGCGAGTTTCTCAGCTCCCTGCAGATTACGGTGAATATATATGGATGTGTTTTGAAGTGCATCTACACCATTTGGGGCTACAAGGGGTTTACGGCAGCCAGAAAGGTGCTCGATGAGATGGACCTGCGCTGCACTAGCGACGAGGATCGAACCAGTGTGCACCGCTGCGTGGCTCTGGGGAACCTGACCTTTGTGGTATTTCACATCTTCTACTCGGGATTTGTGGTCATCAATTGGACGGGATACGTCCTAAAGGGCAGGCATGCCTGGATGATGTACCTCCCTGGGCTGGACGCTGAAAATAACTTTTTTATAGCCAGCTTGTGCGAGATGCTTCTGATGAGTGGCGTTGCCACCATGGATCAGTGCACGGACGTCTCTCCTCTGGCCCACATGCTGATGGCTCGCTGTCACATCTGTCTGCTTAAGAATCGGTTGACTAAACTGCGCACGGATCCCACCAAAGATGAGGAGGAACACTACGAGGAGCTGAGCAAATGCGTCCACGATCATCGTTTGATATTAGAGTGAGTAGTTTCCTCGTTTGCACTCTTTTGTTGTTGGATTAAAACGTCAACATCAACCCCTTAGCTATGTCAATGCTCTGCGGCCCACCTTTTCAGGGACCATATTCGTGCAGTTCCTCTTGATTGGCATAGTTCTGGGCCTGTCCATGATCAACGTCATGTTCTTCTCGACCCTCTGGACGGGCCTCGGCACCGTGATCTTCATGTTCTGTGTGTGCCTGGAAACCTTTCCCTTGTGCTACCTTTGCAACATGATAGTATATGATTGCCAGGAGCTATCGGACAATCTGTTCCAATCGGACTGGTTGGCAGCCAGTCGCAAGTACAAGTCCACGTTGGTCTACTTTCTGCACAATCTCCAGCAGCCAATTATCCTCACAGCGGGTGGAGTTTTTCCCATCAACATGCAGAGCAATTTATCGGTAAGAATTGTTCAGATATTCTCTGAATGAGGCAGTATATAACCTTCCGATTCTTTGAAGATGGTGAAGCTGGCATTTTCTGTGGTCACTATAATAAAACAGTTCAATCTGGCGGATAAGTTTCAGTAGGAAACAACTACTGATAGAACATCAATATCTGCATACGTTTAGGGCGATGTCCATGCCTAAGGCAGGATGTAAAACATACCTAACTTGATTAGAACTTGATATATTTTGTTTTTCGTCCATAATGCAGAAACTAGAATCACAAAAACGTTAACTAACGAAAGTAGAACTGATTTCACCTGTAGAAGAAAATAAATCTTTAAATTCAGATTTTTCCTTTGGCAATATCGTATTTTGTGACCATTTTTTGGCCTGCTATGAGGCCCCGAATCAGCTACCGGACCCCACATTCATGGTGCCCTTTTAAAAATGCAATCCCCACCTTGCAGTTTATGTACTATTGGCTTCATTATCATGTAAATTTTGCCAAAACAAATGTCGTTATGCAATTAGGCAGGACATTGCAATGCATGCAAATTCTGTTACCAAAAATACAGCTAATTATAAACGAGGAGACCATTTATACACGTAATTTATATTTTTGGGGTTTGCATATCGCTCTCTGCGGTTTCTATTCCAGGTGCCATCATTTTAGTGGCCAAAATTACCATAAAAATAATGAATTTTCACATTTGCACACGTATTGGAGTTCCGGTTAAGCCAATTCAGTCATTTCAATCCTTGTGGAGAGTATTGACAGCACTTTCAATCCTATTCGGACCTGAACTTTGATTCGAAATTGAGGCGATAGATTCAAAAGCCTTTTTTAAACGTTTTAAAGACCTAGAAGTGGTTTCGGAGACTGCATAATTGAGCCATTTCTTGAAAAACGTTATCTGAACTCAACTAAGACTTGGAACATTCAACTTTTTAAGATTATAAATAGTGCAGGCAATGGTTTTAGTCTTTATGTTGGGCCCACAACCATAAAAACATCTCTGCTCTGCTGTTCTCTTCGATGTTTCCTCTGTGAAACGTTAAACGTTGACGTTAAAGAATTCTTTTTCATTTAAAAAAAAATAAATATACAATTTTTCGATTAATTAACAGACTGGACAAAAGATTCTGCGGCACATTCGGTCTGTTCGTCGTGTCTTTCGACTGCGTTTAATTTGCATATGGATGGCGGTGGCCTTTTGTGGCAGCTTCCGTGTCTGTGTCTGTGTCCTCAATGCCAAAGAGTCAATATTATTACGGTCTACGCATCCCGTTTCGGTTGGGGAGAGGAAAAGGGGGAGGCGACCGCAAAGCGTTGGCAAAAATGCTTTCAATTAATTAAACACCCGAAAAGCGACACCATAATGAAAATTCAATGTGCTGAGAGAGCGAATAAGAGTGGCAAACTCGACCGACTCAATCAAAAAGGAATGCAAATTGTGGCTCAATGTCGATACTTGAGATACCCTTACAGAGCCATCTCTCTATTGGAGCTACTGTACGATATTAGACGACTCTGATTTGGATCAAAATTGGATCAGAGCAACAACAGCGATCGATCGTTTCTATAGAAGATACAGGATTTAAGGATCCTGTAGCTGATCCAACTGCATGTGGCAAGGGAAAGGTGCTCTCTTCTCGAGGGTAGAACAATGCCACTACAGCACCCAACCAGGACATAGGCCCTCTCTTGCTCTCTCTCTATCTGCTACTGTGTGCGTGTCTGTGGCAAGTGCGGCATGCAGCTCATTAATAATACAGATAATGTGTGTTGGAGGCAATCATTTTTCGGTTGCATGCCAGCGCGTTGGCGCTGATTAACACAGCCACCGGTCAGCAAAATGTCAGCGAATACTGAACGGTGGGTGGCGGGAAGTGTGTGGGGCCGATGCATGGGTTAAGAGTAACGGGAATGTGGGACAACGAACCATTACAATTCGAATTAATGGCGTTTTGGTAATGTTTTTACTCTGTTAATGGCATGTTCAGTGGTATATCGAAGGATTGGGCAGCGGCTTAATGGCATCTCAGTCATATATCTTGCAATTCTGTAAATGATAATCGAAATGCATTTTAAATGTAGCCTCTTTTAAGAGAAGCTCTTATGTCATTCTTAAGAGATTGAAAGTACATAGCATATATTATCTCAGACTGAGTGAAATGTTTTGTTAACCAACTAAAGATTATGGATATAAAATATACAGAAATCATGTGCTGTATCAAGCTGTAAAGCTAATGAGATTTTTCACAAGCTTTTGAGGGGTTTTATTGCAATTTATTGTTATATGTAGACTGTACATTGTGGAGCGACGTGTGCGTATGTACATATGTACATATATTGAACCTTATTGATAGACAAAAACGATAGTATGTATATTGGTATGCGTGTGAGCGACCGATGAACAACCGAAGATCGGCTCAAGGCAGACCAAGGCCAGCGGACCGAATTGTCCGTGCCCGAACGAAAGTGAGAGAATGAAAAAGAGCGACAGAATGAGAGCGCCAGAGCAGCTCGGGCTGCAGCTAAGCCGAGAACGAACGACAGACAGAGCGCGAGAGAGCTGCAGGAACGAAGAAGGTGGACACAGAGGCGAAAGAACGGCCACTGCAGCGCGTAAGCATTTACGGTAAATGGACAGTGGGCAGTGCAAATAGCGAAAATAGCACCACTGGCTATTATTTAAGGAATTTATTGACTAACATCGCGCTGTCCCTTAGCGGAATGCATTACTGTATCAGAAGATACACCCTTTTCTTGCTTTTAATTTTCTTTAGTGTTAGTTTTAATTGTTGTTCTTAATTGAGTGTTTACATTTGCAGTGTATTTCGAGTCACCTTTTCCTTGTCAGAGCTGGAAAAAACGCTTTATTTTTAAGTAAATTCCAAAAAGAGGAAAGCAAAGAGTTTACACTTCTTGACTTAAAATTAACAAATGCTCTGTGCACCAGTCCAGTCCCGCATCAGCATAAATTGATATACTATAAAGCGGGAAACTTAAAGTTTGGTCAATAAATCTACTGCTCTCGGCCCCACGAAGCGGTGGTGCCCGGAGCGACAGTCCCTTTCGCGCTGTCCACTTAATAAAGTGCAAACAGGCAAGTGATTATTTCACAGCTATTGTTCGACGCGCCCTCTCTCGCTCCCCCAGACAGCGTTCGCTGCAGGGAACCGGATGCGGGTAGGAGATGGGTGGGACAACTAGGGAGGGAACTGGTCCAACAAAAGGATTTGCGTAATAACCAAAGAAACGAACCAGAAACAGTAACAGAACCACCCGAAACAGATATAAAAAATACAATAACGAAAAGAAAGCGCGAAAAATTGTGCAGCGTGAAAAAAAATGTAAGAGTACGGGCGTACTACAATGGCAACAAAAGATGGAGAGGGAGGAGAGATTGGGAGATGGAGATGGGCCGGTCATCTGCTGCCCAGAGTGCTGCTGTAGAAATTTACGAGCTGCTTTATGGCCACCCACACACACACACGTACCGACATCGACAGGGAAATGGTCACGCACTGAAACTTATACGCCCACTCATACTCATTTGCCTCGAGCTGGCAGTCCTCTCAGCCACGCACACAATATAGAGAAGGAGCGCCTGGATAGCAGGGGAGACTGGACAAACAGATCCGTTTACTCTCTCTCTCCTTTTCGATTTTACATGCACACTGGAAAAAAAGTATAATATTTTATGGTAGAAGAAAGTGTAACAAATAAATAGATAGGCTAACGATGTATTGAACGATCCTAAGTATTATCCAGTAATCATTGACCTACTGATACAAGGATGATTTGTAGAATTTTTAGTCTAGTGTATTCATTTTTACACTCGCGAGAAATACTCTTGATTACACAAATCCCCACGCACACGCACACACACACACGGAGAGGAGGGATGTAAACATTTATGGGGATTTCGAACACCCTTTTATTGAATTTAAATCATTTGCATTTGCGGAAAAGAAAATCGTGTGGAATGAACTGTAGAAAGGAATTCTTACTTAAACAAGCTTAAAATTAGCTGAACGATAATTCATAGCCATGGTAGCTAATAGCTTCCACATTCATTCCATATTCCACAACAAAAATAGTCCGACCATCGGTTGGAATAACATGCCCAATACTACATACGACTCGTAAATATTGAACTTCCTGCGTAATTCAAATTTAGTTGCTAGACAACCATGAAAGGGTCTATGGCACAAAAAAATCTCACAAATTAGCGTTCATCATCAATCATCTGTTGGAGCTGGTGCTGCCACAGAGCGGCAGCAGCGTCAGTCGAGGCCAATCGGGTAGAATGCTGACGCTAATTGCAATTTGTGGTTGCATGCAGCAGCACCAGAAGAGGCAGCAACCAGCTCGATGCTAGTTCACGTTACAATCGCTGGCAAACATCGTTTGGATTTTGGCCCCGCCACGTTCCACATCCCACATCCCATGCCCTGAACCCCTTCCCTCAAGGATGATGATGGATTTGGGTTGGAAAGTGCCGCGAAGTCGAAAAACCGCACCATACGAGGAGTCATCTACTCTATTCCACGCAATTCAATTGAAGGAAGTTTGGGACTCGGGCCGGGTAACGGCAAACGTGTAACGGGTAACCAGGTAAACTCAATCAAGGACAGGTGGCCGACAACTGCTTCCACATACTCGTATTCAAATCAAGTGTGCAGTGTTTGCCCACAGGGCTAAAAGGCTTCGTGTTCAGTGTTTATCCTGCGTATGCACACTCGTAAATCGATGTGTGTGTATAAGTATCTATCTATCTTTGATCTTTCGTCCTTAAATATTTCAAATTTGGCTTTCATCTTAGCAATAAACGTATAATGGCCTAAGCAGAGGAAGCTGTCTGGCATCCAAAATGCAAATGAAGCTTAAAGGTAGGTAATAAACGGATTACTAGAAATGGTTTAGAGGTTAGCGTCCTTCATTGCATCTTAATATAAAGGAAACAATGAAGGACATTGCATTATGAGAGCTGAAACCTCCTGTTGGAAGCTGCCGAGGTTTTAAGAGAACTCGGATAGACATTATTGGAAGAGGTGATAGAAGTATCGTAAATATCTTAAGAGCTATTAGAAGCCGCTGCTGTTCCGAAAATCTCCTTCAAACCGTGTCGACTAATTTGGCATCACATTACCGTTTCACAGCCTGTTCATAACCGTTTCCCAGGAAACTAGCGGCTCTGTCAAACGGGTAGGCCTCGACAATGCTGTCAGCTGTCAAGTCACGGTAACCCGAAAAAAAGTGATCATTAATATATCATGTTTACTCGAGTTCAGTTATAATTTTACTCTAATATACCTACTAAACACTTTAAAAAAGTTTCTAAATTTGTGTATAACCCATTATGACTGCCACAAACGAGGAGCGTAACAAGGACAATGTCAATGTCTCCTTCGAAGCTTCACTGAGGATTGATGACAGGAAGAAATTTAAGTTTGTCAAACGTAAAGTGACGATCATGTCGTTGCATAGTCCCTTCAGGGTTTCAAAAAAGAAACTGAAGCCTTGGACGAGGAAGGTGAATTCGCGGTCTTTTATTGCTCTGACATTGAAGTCACTGACTAGACGTCGAGATCTAAGCACAGTTCTGCTGGTTATATGTCCCTCGTCAAAGCGCGATTGCCATAGGATCCACATATATAGCTCTAGAAGCCAGAAACATTTGGGCTCGGCGAAGGTGACCATCGAAGAGACGGATTTGCTTGAAAGCCATCGCAGTCCGGACAACTATTCGATGGCCTACTGCTCACTGCCCCTCACCCTGCAGGACGCAGCTAGGAATAGCGTGATCAAGAAGCAGATCTTCGACTTAGCCCGGGATCAGTCGCAGATTTCGCGGCATTTACTGTACCAGGGGAAACCGCTATGCATTTCCCATAAGTCCACAAGTTTCTTCCTAAACCATAAAAGTGATGACCAATATAAAATGGAAGACTTCAAGAATCAATCAAACTCCATTAACAGCAAAACGTTGGCAAAAAGGTTCCTGTTCTTGGAGTCTCAGGATAAAAAGGAGCAGAAGAAGGCTCTGCAGTCGAGGCTCATCATAAAGGAGAAAAAATCCCAGCTTCGCTTACTCGCCCGGAAAATTCATCAGGGCTGTTACAGGGAGTCAGTGGCAGAACCTGTCAAAAGACTATCTGAAAGAAAAAAAAGCCGTCACACCAGTCCACCTTTGGCCCCGGGATCAGGGTCTAGTAGCCAAACAGTTATTTCCGGAACTGATGATGCTCAGGCTGCCCTTGGGATCCAAAAAGAGCAGACCACCAAAAAAGAACAGGATCGGATTCAACCAACTTGTGTAAAGTGTCCTCGTCGTCTTTCATGCATGCGTTACTCTGCTTCGATAGCTGATATTGTTCCGAAGAACAGATCAAAAGAAAGTCTTTCAAAGCAGGACAGTCAACAAACATTACCCGAGTCCCCGCGTCGTTTTACATCTACACAAATGACTACCCGTCTATGCAAGCCCATAACTAATGAGTTTCCGAAGGACAAAAGAGAAGATAGGCGTTCAGCACAGAAGAGGATTCCACAAACCATGCCCAAGTCTCCGCGTCGACTTCCACCTACACGCTACACTGCTTTGGCTGAAGATAAAACAGATAAACTCCAAGAGAAACGAGAAGAGCTGAAGCGCAAGAAACAGGAACAGAACCAACGAGCGCTAGTCTTCTCTCCGACTCGCAGTTCCGTTCTGCACAAGCGAGTAGCTGAAGAAGATGATCCAAACCAACAAGACGAAGACTGGCGCAACGTACAGAAGGAGAGTCAACAAGCATTGCCCCAGCCTGAAAAAGATGAAGCCCAGAGGAATCCAAAAGAAAACAGCAGTTTAAAAGAGGAGCGGATTCCACAACCTTTGCCCAAGTCTCCGCGTCGACTTCCACCTACACGCAACACTGCTTTGTCTGAAGACAAAACAGATGAACTCCAAAAGAAACGAGAAGAGGCTAGGCGCAAGCAACAAGAACGGTACCAACGAGCGCTAGCCTTCTCTCCCACTCGCTATTCTGTTCTGCGCAAGCGAGTAGCTCAAGACGCTGCCCCCAACAAACAAGACGAGGACTGGCGCAACGCACAGGAGGCGACTCAACAAGAATGGTCCCAGCTTAAAAATGATGAAGCCCAGAGTAATCCAGAAGAAAACAGCAGCTTAAAAGAGGAGCGGATTCCACAACCGTTCCCCGAGTCGCCGCGTCGACCTCCATCTATACGCAACTATTCTATGCGCCAAACCAAACTCAAAAAGAAACGAAAAGAGCACAATCGCAAGTCACAGGAACAGAACCAACGAGCGCTTGTCTTCTCTCCGACTCGCAATCCCGTTCTGCACAAGCGAGTAGCTGAAGAAGATGAACCAAACAAACAAGACGAGGACTGGCGCAACGTACAGGAGGAGAGTCAACAAGAATGGTCGCAGCTTAAAAATGATGAAGCCCAGAGGAATCCAGAAGAAAACAGCAGCTTAAAAGAGGAACGGATTCCACAACCTTTGCCCGAGTCTCCGCGTCGACTTCCCTCTATACGCAGCTTACCTATGCGCCAAACCAAAATCAAAAAGAAACGAAAAGAGGACAAACGCAAGCCACAGGAACAGAACCAACGAGCACTAGCCATATCTCCGATTCGCAATTCCATTCTGCCCAAGCGGTAGCTGAAGAAGATTCCCTAAACAAACGAGACGAGGACTGGCGCAACGTACAGGAGGAGAGTCAACAAGCATGGCCCCAGCTTAAAAATGATGAAGCCCAGAGGAATCCAGAAGAAAACAGAAGCTTAAAAGAGGAGCGGATTCCACAACCGTTGCCCAAGTCTCCGCGTCGACTTCCACCTACACGCGCAACTGGTTTCTATGAAGACAAAACAGAAACCAAAACTCAAAAGAAACGAAAGGCGCAAGCAACAAGAATGCCCCAAACAAACGACACGAGGACTGGCGATCAGAGCAAGAGAAGAATCTACAAACTTTGCTCGAATCTCCGCGTCGTCTACCATTTATGCGTAGCACTGCTCTCCGCAAACTCAAAGCTAATGAGGCTACGAGGAAGAGAGCAGAGAACGACCGACCAAAACAGGAGGAGAGTCATCAAACTTTTCTCGTTCTATCATCTAAACGTAACTCTGCTATGCGCCAAACCAAAACAGATCAACTCGAAAGAAACGAGAAGAGGACAGGACAGTCTGCTCTGAGCCAACGCAAAACTGATCTCGCGAAGAACAAGTTTGCTCAACACAGGTCGGATTCCAAAAACCTTTTCCAGAGTCTGCGCGTCGTCTACATTGCTATCCGCAAACTCAAAGCCCTAGCCATGAGGCTACGAGGAAGAGAGCAGAGAACGACCGACCAAAACAGGAGGAGAGTCATCAAACTTTCCCCGAGTGTCCGCGTCGTCTATCATCTATACGTAACTCTGCTATGCGCCAAACCAAAACAGATCAACTCGAAGAGAAACGAGAAGAGGACAGATGCATACAACAGTCTGCTCTGAGCCAACGCAAAACTGATGAAGCTCGCGAAGAAGACAGTCGCTCAACACAGGAGCGGATTCCAAAAACTTGTCCAGAGTCTGCGCGTCGTCTACCATTTATGCGTAGCTCTTGTTCTGCACAAGCCCAGAGCCAATGAGGTTACGAGGAAGAGAGCAGAGGACGACCGATCAAAACAGGGGGAGAGTCAACAAACTTTGCGAGTCTCCGAGTCTCCGCGTCGTCTATCAGCTATTCGTAACTCTGATATGCCCCAAACCAAAACAGATGAACTCGAAGAGAAACGAGAAGAGGACAGATGCCAACAACAGTCTGCTCTGAGCCAACGCCAAGCTGATGAGGCTCAGAGGAATCCAGAAGATGACAGAAGCTTAATGAAGGAGCGGATTCCACAACCGTTGCCCGAGTCTCCGCGTCGACTTTCACTTACACGCAACACTGCTTTGGCTGAAGGCAAAACAGAAGAACTCCAAAAGAAACGAGAAGAGCAGAAGCGCAAGAAACAGGAACAGAACCAACGAGCGCTAGCCATCTCTCCGATTCGCAGTTCCGTTCTGCATAAGCAGGTGGCTGAAGAAGATGATCCAAACCAACAAGACGAAGACTGGCGCAACGTACAGGAGGAGAGTCAACAAGCATGGCCCCAGCTTAAAAATGATGAAGCCCAGAGGAATCCAGAAGAAGACAGAAGCTTGAAAGAGGAGCGGATTCCACAACCTTTGCCCGAGTCTCCGCGTCGACCTCCATCTATACGCAACTATTCTATGCGCCAAACCAAACTCAAAAAGAAACGAAAAGAGCACAATCGCAAGCCACAGGAACAGAACCAACCAGCGCTAGCCTTCTCTCCCACTCGCTATTCTGTTCTGCGCGAGCGAGTAGCTCAAGAAGCTGCCCGAGAAAGGCGCGACGAGGACTGGCGCAAAGAACAGGTGCGGACTAACATAACGTTGCTCGGGTTACCCAACCAACAAGACAAACAAATTCCGGATAAATATAATACCCGTCACAGCAATGGTCAATCGGGCACGGGACTGAGAAGAAAGAGTCGATACTTCTTTGTCAAAAGAGAAGCAGCTGCCCGGAACAACTCAAAAGATACCAAGAGCACACTACAGATGCAGGTTCATCCAACTTTGAAGAAGTATCCAAGTCTACTGTCGGCGGCATGTGGGACAACGGGAACGAAAGATAGAACGGTGGATAGAACGGAGCTCCTAAATATCTCCGAGCTGGCACGCAAGCGATTGTGCAACGATCACGAAAATCAATCCAACAGGGGAACGACCAATTGTGGTGCAATGTTGAACAATCGTGGTGCATGTTGAACGCAAAGCAGAGACCCCCGAAGAGCCGGACAAGAATGAATTTGTGACATTGATAGCGCCGGTAAATCTGGTTGAGTCGGTGGGTCATGTACCGCTGCTGTTACCGGGCATCGAATGCCCCAGATCAATCATCCGAACATCATCAACATCTTTTTGTCGCCTGTATCAGCCAGTCCAGATTCCTGCTGAGTTCTCACCTGCAGCCTGCCTTCACCTTAGGGGAAAGTTACACAATCTAAGCATAAGTCGAGCCTTTTCGAAATTTGTCAATCTAGTGAATGCTATCAACAGCACATCCAATCCCTTGGTCGATCACCTGCAATTCTTCTTCCAATTCGCCGAATCCATTCAGTTGAAGATGTACGCCAGAAAGATTCGCTGCCGATCAAAGTCGTCATCAACCGAGGAAGCGGAACCTCTACTTTTCCGAATTGAGTGCTACGTTTTTGAGGACCGTCGCGACTATATTACCTCCATCTCCATGGCATCCGAGCCACTTTTGCGGATTGGACAAGTCATTCCGGCAGTGGGGCGTAACTTGCAATTTATCGATGATGTCTATGAGCTGACCAACGTACCCCCAATCATTGCCAAGGGTCTAAAGATGGCCCTAAATGCCGTTGAGGCTGAACATCTCTACCATATACTTGGTGAAATCATCTATGCGAGGAGGAAACCCGCGGAGACGCTGATTAAACTTAATTTTATACCATGAGGGGAAACATGACGGTACATGATTTACATGATGATAATTTGTTTTTAAATATATACGAAGTTTTCTAAGTTGTTGACTATTTTTCTCATATTTCTTAAGTGTCAACGCCAATATTATGTCAATATTCCACGCAAAGCCCGCAAAATGTGCCCAATAGTATAGATCTTGAACTTTTCTGAACCTTAGGAAGTTTTTCTGTACTTCTTTAAGTATTCATTCTTTAACTGAACGTTCTACGAGACGCTTTTAGCTCAGAAACAACGTTCTCATCTATGAGGCCTCCAAGTCGTGGGCGTATCCTTGTGACTTGCAGCTTTGAACAATGCTGTTGTTTTTACAAAACTGTCTCCCCTATAATTATGGACAGGCAGTGCATACTAATGTCACCAGACTTCCTTTTCCCACAGTGCAAGAGCACTGCACTGCAGTGGTTGAAACAATGACTGGAATTACTCGTATCAAAGTTGGTTCTTCTTGAATTTCAATGATAATAAAAATACATAGTTGATAAATATCATTTAATACATAAATCGAGTACTCAGTCATGGCAGCTGCCACAGGAAGTCCTGTATGTGCGCTCCTTTCTGCTCCTCTGCTGACTGACTTCCTTTATCCACCTCTGTCTTGCAGTGGCAGCTCGCTCCCCCCTTGGGTGCCCGAGCATTTGTGGCATGCGGGGCATGCGGCACACGCTGCGTATGAGCTATTTTCTTAAGCCAGCGCCAGTTTCCTCCTTTAACCTTTTGGCTGCCTGACTCGACTTCCTTTTGTGTGTGTGTGCGGTGTGTGTGTGCGGTGTGTGTGTGCGCTGTGTGTGTGTTCGGTGCTCTGCGTCATGTGTGGCATGCGAAACATGCAAGGTTTTCCCCTCCGACCACCATTCTCATTGAAAGCATCTGAGAGTTATTTTTATGGAGCTACTTTATGCGTCCATCTGGGCGAGTGTGTGCTGTAGCAGCCCCAAACAACGTGGCACAAAAATGTGCCATCAACGTGTCTGGTTGGGTTTATTTATAAGCAGGAAGACTAAATATAATTCCTCTTTAAGTTGCTTATTATTGAATAATGTTTAACCTTTTATTTAGTTTAGTTTTTTGATTTAATTCCATTTATTATAATTTCTATCCATCGTCTCGATATTTTACTCGTATCGGAGCGAGCACTCGCTCGCAAGAAGCGAGTGGGCCAGGATTGGCGCACGAGGGAAGTGAGTTCTTTTTTTTATAGTGTTGTAATATGGGTTGAATTATGACGTTTAGCCGATGGCTCGAATCAGAATGAAAGTAAGAATGAAATCGAAAAGCTCAGAAGAGGGCAGTGCAAGGGAGTTGCTCTATCTTCTCGCTGTAGCCGAGTCGCTGATTGTGGATCGTGCCCTCTGCCCAAGCTGTGCTTAAGCAGACCCGGAGATCGCACTGCCTTGGTGCTTACGAGCCACGAAACGGTGAGCCCCGTGTGGAACGTAAGAGCTCACCAGAGTTCTGTTAGCCGCTCAACAGTGCTGTTCCAGCGCTGCTCTAAACAACAGGGCTGACTGTGGTTTTGTTGATGTTAACATGTCCCATTATGATAGGTTGGAGCTTAGAACGACTTTGATTAATTGTGGGAAAATTACCAAAAGCAAAACAGTTTGAACGGTTTGTTTATGTGGATAGTGTTAAGGGACTTTGAATAAAAGTCGTTCGATATACAGTTTTAATTTGAAAGTCATGGGATATACAGCTTTAAATGAGGAAACAAAAAATCGGTACTAGACTTTTAATGCAGGGCAGAGCAAGATATTTTCTGTATGTCGGGTTTCTATTAGAATTCGGATCTGTTTCCAATGCAACACGTCAGGTTCTCTCTGAGCGAGTTGTCTCTGTCCATACACACTCAAACCTCTTTTAAATCTACTGCCTTTCGGAAAACAAAAAAACTAGTGCGGAAAATTTTTCATTTCTAAATTTCCAAATTTTCTAAAATTCTAAATTTTCTAAAACTCAACTCAACTCAATAATGGCAGCAGTACCAGGACGTGCCCTGCACTATGTGTTCAAGATCGGAGATCGGGCCAAGAACGCCTTCTTTTTCCGCCACATCCTGGGAATGAAGGTATTGCGTCACGAGGAATTCAAAGAAGGTTGCGAAGCCGAGTGCAATGGACCTTATGACAATCGGTGGAGCAAGACCATGGTCGGCTACGGTCCGGAGAGTTCCCATTTTGTCTTCGAGCTGACATACAACTATGGTGTGACCAGCTACGAAATGGGTAAGGGGCAATCAGTAACAATCAATTTGTGCCGTCATTGTGCCAACAATCTTACCCCAGGTAACGATTTCGGCGGAGTCTCCATCCACTCCACCGAGATATTGCCACGTGCCGCCAAGTACTCGTACCCCATCGAAGAGATAGCAGGGGGCCATCTGCTCATTTCGCCCGACGGCTACAGATTCTATGTGTTCGACCACGCAACCGACGCCGATCCCGTGCAGTCGGTGGAGCTGCGTGTAAGCAATCTTGCGGCCTCTCGCCAGTACTGGGAGCAGCTGCTCCGGATGCAACCGCTGGCGGAGAACAAGCAGTCCGTGTGGCTGAGCTATGGCGAGAACCAGGCGTCGCTGCAGCTCACCCAGGTTCCGGATCCCATCAATCGGGCCAAGGCCTACGGACGGATCGCCTTTGCTGTGCCCTCGGCAACGCAACCGCCGCTGCACGAGGCAGTCATGGCAGCCGGCGGCACGATCCTCAAGCCGCTAATCACCCTGGAGACGCCTGGCAAGGCCACCGTGTCAGTGCTAATCCTGGCCGATCCCGATGGTCACGAAATATGCTTTGTGGACGAGGAGGGTTTCTCGCAGCTCTCCCAGGAGGAGACCGATGGCGACCAGCGACTTGAAAAGTACATTGCCAAGGATCCCTTTCAGCCGAAGTGATGCCTCGCTGAGATTTGTAGGAGTTGTATATAAGATTTACATTTGTTTGATGGCCCAACTAGAAATTTATATCGTGGTATATCGTACATATATCGTACATATTTCGGATAAATATTGTATCAAAAACCTACACACAAACAGGCAGGGGAAACTAGAAAACGATATTATTAGGATCCGACATGTACAAAATGCAATACATTGCATACAACTCTGTTTCCTTTTAAAATAAATTCCCCTCTGTATTCTTCCCACTTGATTACTTGGTTCTTCAAGGACTCTTAATTTTTTTGCTCATTTATTTTGCTGCCATAATTTATTGCTTGTTAGTAATCAAATTGCTGCTGAGAGAGCTGCAATCTAGACAAATTACCCATCCACTCATCTATTTTAGTTTTTTAATTAAAGCCAAGAGCGAGGTTGGTTGCATCCGTGGGGGACGACCGTAGAAGGAGGATTTGAGGGAGTTGTCCCAAAACATTGGCCAGACGCATCGGACATAAATCAAGTAAACGAGAACGAGTCCGACATGGACATGGCAGGACAACAAATCCAGCAGAACTGCTTCAGTCCTGATAGCCCATTTCTGGGCTCCTCCCCCTCCTCACTCACACTCCCCATGGCCAGAGTGAAATTCTGTGAATTGCAGCGGGTCGAAACTGGGGGCAAGGGCAAACTTTTTGGCGTAGAACTAACGAGCATCAGTGTAAACTGTCGTCGTTGCTGTCGTCGTCGTCGATGGCTTCAGTTGTTGCTGGAGCAGCCCTTCTTGTTCCAGTCGCGTCGGTTCTCATTAAACGCCACGGCCAAAAAATTCATGCGAACCAAAAAAAAAGGCTGCATTAGTTTCTACTCCACTGCAATCCCAGGCCATGCCGTGTCAACATTATGCCACGGCGTTCAAATTAGTTTGGGACTTTGTTTTTGTTACTGGAAAAAGTTTCAAGGGAATGCAGAAATTGAATTTGATTGAAATTTAAGGCTACTAATTACTGCAGCCAGAGAAAAAAGCCCTGAAATTATAATATTTATACCAATATATTTGCACCGAGAGTGGAAATTGTATAAAAGGAAAGTTTTTTCACTCAAGTTTTGATTTTAATATGAAATTATTTGATATAAATGTATATTCCTATTTGAATATTTCACTCCTGGCCCGGTGCTGCATCCTTCCGTAAATAAATAAATAATATTTAAATATTTGTCCTATTTAAATTGAATATTTTTCATTAACAGTATTCCATATTCAAATAAACAATACCTTTTTTTTTGTGGCATACCAGAAAAAATTTCACGTCCTTAGGGCGGGTATTGGTGGTTCATTGGTTACGATAATGCCACTGCCCAAAAGATAACCTTTCACTTCACCTGGAATTTTTATGGGAATTCTATGGGGCATCAAATATAACTATAAATTTATTTAAATTAAATAAAAAATATATTTATATTATTTAATATGGAATATTTAATTTAAACAGTCATTCGCATTGATTTAAAAATAAATATTTTCAAATATAAATATGAAAAATATTTATTGTGGCTTAATAAATATTTTTCATATCAAATAAAATCATTTTCATATCAAATGTAGTATATTATATGTAGGAGTTACAACTTATGGTCTTTTATTTGGGTAATGTTCGCAAATTTAAATGAAAAGAGTTACAAAAATTTAAATAATACGGTTTTAGCACTCAACGTTCTTAAACGCAAAATTAGTATTGTTTTCATCGAAGATTCGTACTCTCAAAAGAGAGACAAACGTGGGAGAGAGAGTGTCGTCGGGCATGCAGCTCTGCGGCTTTGGCCGATGTTCCTCACCTATCTATGAGCCTACCCTGCCATCAGCTGGGTTGCTCTATTCCCTCATGTATCCCAATACCACATACATATATATATTTTTAATTCATTTCTTGTTATTATTTATAGCTCCTGCCTAAATGATGACCCTGCTAATAATATTCCCGAGGATAGGTCTGTATATCTTTAATTCAGTAAATGTATTTCTCGTGTGAATTTTAACCAAAAATTATGCTATCCCATTAATTGTTCTATAAAATATCTTCATACCCTGTATCATGAATAAAAGCCACTGCCCATTTGCTCCACTTTATAGTCATAAACATCCAACTGCCATAAAGTTGTTCCTTTTAGCCAAAGGATTCCCATTGGTACAATGCCCGGCAATATACTAGTAGTACATCTGTAAAGTTCCTGCCCGAAAAATCTCTCCAACTTTTGTTTCTAAGCAGCTATCTCTCTTCATCTCTATTTCTATCTCTATCTCCATCTCTATCTTTTTGTGTGCCTCACAAAAGATTCACTGGGGACCGGGCAGCCGAAAAGTATGCAACAAAATGCAACTAGAAATCGCAGCTGCAGGCGAAATTGGTACTGGATCCTGGATGCCTGGTCCTGTTCTGTGTTCGGGCCTTGCTCCAGTCCTGGGGCGTGTTGTAAGCAAACTTTTGCAACATTTATCTTCGTTATTATGACGCTCGAATGGGCTATCAGCACGAAGACTGGAGCGAGCGACTGTTAAATATTTGGGGAAAAGATGGAGACTCCAAAGAGGAATAGAAATAAGAAGAATGCCCCGTGAACTGCAATGGCTAAGCAGACTCCAGACTCGTCCCCCATCGGAAGTCAGTGCATTCGCTCCCAATGCGAAGTGTCTAAAAATTTTACAGCTTGTCATACAACCAGAGCCGGCGGGATAATAATAAACGTGTACGGTGATGAGAGCAAATGAAAACTGTGACTTTGTGATAACAGTGATTATTAAATGGCAGTGATTATTTTTTATGGAATCCATTTTGGCATAGACTTGATTTTTCATTCCAGAGAACAGAGAGATATTCTCCGGAACGTTCCCACTAAATACCCTTTGCTACCCCTTAGTCACATGTAATTCCCAATCGCAGGGACTGCTATCATCTGGGCATCTCTGACAAAGCGCAGGACAAGGACAAGCTTCACCAGAGCTGAATTTAGCTACTATTTCGGAGAAGACAAAGACCAGCAGCAGCGCACAGGCGAAGCATCCCAGTGGCAGTGCCACGCAGCGTGGCAGTTGTAAACGGGAAGGAAATGGCAACTTTTTCCTGCACTTAATTAGTTTGGGCATAAGTGGAGCAGAAAAAGTTGTCCGCCCAGAAGGAGGGATAGTTTGGTGGGGCGTCCCCCTTGGGTTTGTCAACTGTCTGTCGTTTCTGTTCTCCTTCTAAGGAAATTGCCTCATAAATGTTCATTACTCAGTTCCCTGGAACTGGCAAATGTTTGTTCTGCATGGGTGTGTGGGGCTATGGGTGTTTTGTATCTGAATTTGGATGGATTTATATGGCTTGGTGGGTGTAATATCCACCATTTCACTGAGGATGTTCGCTGCATTCGAAGCGGAAATATTGTACCATCATTTTGGTTTAATTTTAGAAATGAAGAAAGATTTCCCACTCATTTCAGCGTTGCCATATCACCCAACTCGAATCAGCTCACATTAATCATACGCCCCGCTGGTCAACAGCTCTTTCTGTACTGGCATTTTGTCGAGCAAATTGCTTCCCTCTCGAATTTCTTGCGGTGTGGCATTATGCTGGCACTTCCAGACACACAAACAGCCCATACTCGCAGCAATTCAAAAATATTAAGTGCCGCAGTTGGGCGAGTACTTAGTGGAAACAACAGATGGAGATGGGAGGTTGGGCGATGGGAGACAGGAAAATGCCAGTCAAACAATGTGCAAACAATGGATACCCCACACGAAGGCACGACTGCAAATGAACCCACAAAATATTGCTCACAAATGGGGAGTATCTCCAGGGGGATAGAGGAAAGCGGGGTGGGGCAGGAGGCCCATAGAGATGAGTGCGTGAGAGAGGCCTACAGGGGCTACTGCTTACTCTACCGTTCAAGGAGAGCCATAAATCATAGTCAAACTATTCTTCATTCTTAAACCATCTGTCGATTTTCCACCGATCAATTGCCAAGGCACGCGCTCATCTCCAGCGAGCTGCAGCCATCATCCAGTCAAGTGGAGGAGGACCAGGCCAGGACCAGGACCAGGACCAGACCCCACCCAAGTCTGTGGGCACACCATCGAAGCTACGTTTGTCGGAACTGTCACATTAAAATGGATGATTTATTTGCGTTCCTAATTTATTGCGCCACAGTCACCGGCCGCGTTTCAGGACGGGTCCCAGGCAGGATATTGAGTACGCGTAATGCATTACCGAGCGAATGGGAGAGGGATCGGTATCGGGCTGGGAACACGGCCAATGAACTCCAGTACACGCGCAGCGGGAAGCGGGTTTTTGGGAGCTCGAATAATGAATTTTACACGAGACCAGCGCCGCTTGCCACTTGCCACTTGCCACTTAATAATCGCATTAGAGCGCTAAGCAGCCCGCTGACAGATGCGGGGTGGAACCACATCCGGCATGAAAAACGCCCTTCCGTTCCGTTCCATTCTGTTCCGTTACGCTTCATTCCATACCATTCCAGGCCTTTTCAGCGTCAACCTGGTAATGTTTTATTGTTTTGCTGATTGCTACAAATGATGGGATTCCTTTCCTTTGTTGGACTTCTTTGTTAGGTTTTCCCGCGGTTAATGCGAAGGATTCAGGATCCTGGCCATGTGATAAGTACAGGAACCATACCAAACTCAGAGATGGCTAACCATTTCCTTGAAGGAATTCCCAGTCACTTCAACGATTGAATCCCCCTGTGATTGAAGACAAATATCACCAGAGAACTGCTACTCTGAAGCATTCCTTTCCCTCAACAATCAATCTCAAACATCTTTGCCAGCTACTTCTAATTTGCACTTTACAACACTGACAGCAAGCGCCAAAGAGCAAACAGACAAAAAGTAATCGACAAGACTGTTAAAGACGAGGGCCAGATAGAGAGAGAGAGAGCTGGCTGGGATAGCATCTTCATCGGTTGACACCTCATATCCTTTGAACATTTTCCAATCGAGGGACTCTGCTGTCGCTGCTCCTTGGTTTAAGTCCATTAGAAATATTGCGCGTCCAACGTTCAATTTCTTTATTAGAAAAATCATTGGGTTTGCTCTTCTTTCTTTTTTTTTGGTTTCTTTCTCTGTTGCATTCTGTGTTTGGCCAACTGGAATGGCAGCCAGGACGAGGAACAGGTCCAGGTCCAGGTCCAGGGCCAGGTCCAGGACCAGGACCAGGTGAGGTTGTGATTGAAAAACACAAATAGACTTTGTAAATAGATGAAATGTTGGCACAGATATACTCGTGCCCTTACAGGGGCTCCAATAGAACTTAATAGGTATGTGTGTGGGAGAGCAACAGACAGTGTGTGATAGAGAGGGAGGGAGGCAGAAATGGAGTGGCTATCGCCTATTCAATTGGGCCCCCATTGCACTTTGCGAATTTGATCGAGTGAGTGGCGCCTCACAAAGCAGCAAATCGAAATTGAAGTTTTTTTTCTCGAATTTCGGTTTCAGTTTTTCTATTTTTAGAGGACTAATGCTCTTAAGGATTTGGGGTATGGTGATTAGGTATGGAGGTTTATCTAAGGAGGAAATATACAGGCATTGAATTAAGGAGTGATTGGTCTTTGATTTAGGGAGAATTATAGAGAATTTGTGGGGTAAGAAGGTGTTGGAGTCAGGACCACAAAGGAGATTATTAAGAGAAAACCTTGGAGCTGGCATTATAGAAAGATGCTCATCGAAGCTATGAAAGCAATCGTCCAGGAAAGAGTAATCTTCTAGCAGCTATTCACAGCTCCTAGACCTCCTTTCGACACGATATATTTTCTATTTTGTTGCCGAAACGAATAAATCAAATCCAGCACATAATAGAGTAAAGGAGAAATAAGAAAAATAAAAAAATAAATAAATGAAAAATGAATAAAAAGTAAATGCAACCAAACAGTGGCAAACAATTGAAAAAGTGGAGGCTGCACATGGTCCGAAAGCAGTGGTAGAGGGAGGTACTCCATGGAGGCAATATAACAGCACTGGGACCACAATAGACCCTCCCAGGGCCCATGTAAGAGCAGCATTGACCAAACATCAGGGATCAACCGACAACCGCAACACAGTCCAGAGCAGAGCCCCGCTCCTAATCAACATCAATTGGCTGCTTTGGCCTTGTGTGCGATATTTTGTAATTAGAGAAAAACATTTTTCGGCATTTTCAGTGCTGAAAATTTGGCATTCAATAAAGGGTGAGGTGAGATGAGGTGACGACCAGAAACGACCAGAGCAAACAATACGTGAATATGGTAAAACTCATTAGTGCCAACTGCAGCAGTGGCAACAGTGGGTGCCCCTGCCCCTGCCCCCCCCTTGGACTAGACCTAAATTATAGCCCGGGGAGAAAGTGGAGAAAATGCATACAATTTCGCAGAATTTCTCTAGTTTCCAGCTCCGCCCCCAAAACCAAACAAATTATTGTTAATTAGTCCCTGGGGATTTAAGTTGTGTTTCGATTGTTTTGTGCCTGTCTGTGCATAAATTTGATCGCTCGCCGGACCCTGCTTGGACCCCAAAAACATGCCTCAAATTTATATGCAATTTGCATGCAACGTTGAATCCTTTGGCAAATGTTATATTTTATTGATGGGCAAATCATTATGAACATAAATGCTAAACAAATGGTGCCAAAAACCCGTGAATTTATTCAATTGGAAAATTGTCATTTGAGAGGTTATTGACACGCGATAGAAGAAAATTTGTTCTGGCAATAATTGGATTGGATTATTCTCAAAAACTGTTTAGGATTTCTCCAGCCATTGCTGCTCAAAATTTAATTATTCTCAGACTTCTGGCTTTTAGCCTAAGTTGTACTTAAGTCCTATTACTTCGCACAAAACAAAAAAAAATTAGGTTATAGGCCTGGCTAAGTAGATCATTTCGTCATACTTAGAATTTGCCCTATACCCCCAAAATCTTTTTTAAAAATTCAAAAACCGTGACTTGGTGACGCACTTTCATAATTTTTGGTCGGCATGTGCAGTGCGGCTATCCACTAAAATTGATGGATTGAAAAGAGAATTGTGCAACTTTTCACAGGATTTTTGATTGGTATCAAAAGAGTGGATACACCTGAAGATATAGCAACCCAAAATTCGAATAGTTTCAGCTATAAAGAGCTCCTAGAAACCTCCAAAAAAGCCAACCCATAACACATTATTTAGACGGCCTAAAATACGAAAATTACTTTTAATTTATACCTAAAGTCCTTGCAATATTTATGCTGATCCTTTCACCTGGGAAATTTTGCGAGAAGTCCTTTTCAAGAGCCTGAAAAAAGTTTTAGAAAATCTCATTTGCCCGCATCTGGCGAACATTTGGAGAATAATGCCGTGAGTTTCACACATTTAATTAGTTTAATTAGTCCACACACACACACACACACACATGGAGGGTTTTCCCGAACTTGCCACGCCCAGCCAGACACCCTCTTAGCCAGCTTAATCATTAATCAGCCTTCATTTTCTTTGACTGCTACAAACATGGTGTGCCCCTTGTGCCCCTTGCTACGTCTTGAGATGCTCGCTTAATTTTTAACTTTTAACACAGAGATGCCAACTTGAATGGCACTTTGCCACGCCCCCCAGCCACCCCAGCCTCCTCCATGGGGGACTGGGAGAAAACCCGGGCTAATTTGCTTTGAGAGGAAAAGTTGGAGGAAAACAGGCCACTGACGTCATTACCATCACGAGAGGCTAAATATAGAAGGAGTAGAAAATGGAAAAGGGAATAGAAGGAAGAGGCAAGGGGAGAAAAGTAGAGGGCAGACCTATCCTATCGCAAAGAAAAGACAAACTTTCCGAACTGGCATTTTGTCACATCCAGACATTGAAAAATTTTCATATAATTGAATTTTTTTCGGCGCTTCTTGAAATTGGGTTAATTCTTAAATTTTCAGGGCACCCAGTGTCGCCTCGAATCACGGAAGAGGCAGCAAATCGAATCCTGCCACTTGGCCTCGGCCTCGTCCTCGTCGTCCTCGTCTTTGGCTGTGAATCAGGGGCAAAAGTGCAGGGCAAAAGCAGAAGCAAAAGCGAAATCATTAAAATTAGATTACAGAAGCCCTCTCACATTTCCGGCGGAAATTGCACTTTGCGTGCGGCAACCGGAGCCCAAGAGCCCAGGAGCCCAGGAACCCAGTGACGTTTCAGCATTCCGTCCGTAGGACATTCACGCCAAATGACAGATTAGTTAATAAAATCTTTTTTCCGCCCGCAAATGACTTTGACAGACCAGAGGCAGAGGTGGAGATGGAGACTGGAGAGCAGGAACTGGAGAAGTGCAATCCAAAAGCCAGTCTAAATTTGTCATCTGCCGGCTAATAAAATATGCAAATTTCCTGTGACACTCCAAAGCTTAAGTGTTGGAGTTGCTCTTTCCTTTCCTGTTGTTCCATATTCCCTTTTCCTTGTTCTTATTATAGTTATTGCCATTATTGTCATAACTTTTTGCTCAGTGCATTGTTGAGACCTTTTTCGGGTGTTGTATTTTATTTTGGCTGCTGCCAGCGACAGTGTGGAAAGCCACGTTAGAGATGGGAGTGTGATGTTCCAAAGAAATAATCATATGCAATCAAATAGTGCCTCAATGGAGGATACTTCTACACAGTTCTGCCCATCAAATAGTGATAAAACCAACCTCATTCAAAGAAAGATTCGATTCACCTTTAAAAGCCCTCTATCCTTAGTGATCCCCCGAAAGCAACTGCTTATCCCACAGACATTTACAATTCAAATACCGTGTTCACTTCCTCAGACTGCTATCATCTCTAGACTCAACCCAAAAAAGTATTCTCCAGCAGACTAGTTGCATTTTTTGTGCACTTGCACACGTTTTTGCAGTTGTTTTTTGTGGTTTTTTGTTGGTTGGGTTTTAGGGAAACACATAAACATGCTATAAAATATGCACATTATAAAATGCGAGTGGAGCTAGACAAAAGCCGAAAGGAATTTGCACACTCACGGCCACCGAAGACCCGGAGAGAGCTCACAATTTATATAAGTTTTTCCCCAGGATGTGGTGCTGCTGTGCTGCTGTTTTTGCTGTCGCTTCTTCTCGGTTTCATAATTTCCTTCCTGCTTATGTTTTGTGCTGACAACTAACTGCAGAAATATATTTTGGCATTTATTTATTTGTGTCTTGCACTTTGACAGTTTTTTCTGCTCTTTTTCCTCTATTTCCTATTTTCAAGTGCCGACAACGCTGCGTATGCGTTATAAAAGCCTATACAAAGCCGACACAAGTGAAATATCGACAGGCATCGAGGCAGATGAACTCCAGAAACGTGTCGACTTGCACTAGAGAATATTTATTGTGCATGAAATTGTATTGAATTGCTTAAATTGTATTTCCCCTGATTTGCTCTTGATAATTTCTGTAGAAAATCCTTAAGCCACTTTTCACAAACTGAAATTGAATACGAAACTCAAACGAATCGCAACTCTACATTTATACCCGATACATAGTCAGTATGGCTACATTAAACGACATAGAGTGCGTGCGAGAGAGACAGAAAATCAGTCAGAACGTGTCGACGGGCGCTGCGTAGCCACTGCAAATTGATTTGTTACTTTTGGCTATAACAATAATCCGATCTTACTCGGATTCGGCAAGGTTCGGCAATCTGGTAGATATGGCCATTCTCTATGATTGTGCGTTTTTAATTTTCTCCTTTCTTCAAAACTCTGGTTGCCACAGATTTTCGTTGTTAAAGGCTGTGGAAGGGGGTGAGGGGTAGCAGTGAGCTATCAACAGTGAGTTCTGCAGTGAAAAATTAAAAATAGTTTTGTAGCAGTGAGAGCTCTACAGTCAGGTCTAATAGTCTCTGAGATCTGTGGATGCTCCAGATTTTCGTCCTTTGCGGGGCCGGAAGGGGGTGTGGCGAAATTTTGAAACAAACTCGTCAAGGTCCGATATTTCAGGAGTGTGGATACCAAATTTGGTTGCTCTAGCTCTTATAGTCTCTGAGATCTAGGCGCTAATGTTTTGCGCTATGCAAAGCCGGCTATGCTACGTGTGTGTTAGAGAGAGACAGGGCGAGAAAAAATGAAATTGTTTTCTGCATTCTGGCTATAATAATGCTACGATCCAATTCAGATTCTGCAGTCTAGAAGATAAACTCATTCTCTACGATTCTGCGTTTTTGGTTTTCTCGTATCTTTAAAATTGTGGATGCCACAGATTTTCGTTCTTTGTGGGGGCGGAAGTGGGCGGGGCGAAGTTTTGAAATACACTTGTAACAGTGACATATCACAGAAGTCTGGATACAAAATGTCGTTGCTCTAGCTCTTATAGTCTTTGAGCACTAGGCGCTAATAGGGACGGACAGACGGACAGACGGACGGACGGACAGACGGACGGACGGACAGACGGACAGACAGACATGGCTCAATCGACTCGGCTATTGATGCTGATCAAGAATATATATACTTTATGGGGTCGGAAACGCTTCCTTCTGGACGTTACACACATCCATTTTCACCACAAATCTAATATACCCCAATACTCATTTTGAGTATCGGGTATAAAACTCAAACGAATCGCACATAAAGTTGCAAGAAAATTCACACAGCAGGAAAGAGAGAGGCAGAGAGGCGTAGAGGATGGGGAAAAGGAAAATTTAAATCAAATTAAAGTGAAACACCGAAAATTCAATGTTATTTTTTGCTATGAGAATCGGTAGAAAATCATTGACATCGTTAGATTGCTGAAACAGTTGTGATTGCAAAAAAAACACTTGAAAGGGCAGGGAGTCTAGGCTGAGGGATGCCCTGTATTTGTCAGAGACTTCGAATCGTTTATAATGGAAAAAATTATACCCTTTGTCCAAGATCATAGCTCCAAGATTGGATGGCTCTAAAAAAGAAAGATATACCCTGTATTCGTGCATCATTGTACTCATAATCACTCAGTCCTTGAATAAAAGTACAATAAATCGGCTTTGATTTGATATATTCTGTGGCATGTGTGTACTTTACAGTACCTTCTAATTCCATAAATGGTTTCCCCTTCTCCAAGCTCTAACCACCCCTCTTGCACAGGGTATTAAAACAGCAGCACAAGCAGCAACACGAACCCAGAGGCAATATGAAGTGCACTGAACTGTGCACTCGACTTGTATCTATCTCACTTGTTCTTTACACCCCTCTGCCCGCTCTACCCCTCGCCACCCGTTGCTCTGTCTTAGTCATGCAGCCCCAAATTGCAGTGGAAGGCATTGGCTGTTGATGAGATGAGCGCGAGCTGCCAGGCCAAAGCCATCTGTGGCACCACCCGACGTACATACATACGTACAAGTATCTGTGTGTGTGTGCGGCTCACACAAAATGCATCCGGGCATCCGGGCATGCATTGCCATTTCCGAAACATTTAGTATCTTTTTCTGAAGAAGTCACAGCTGAAAATCAGTTGAAGTCAGTCAACAGTTGAGCGCAAAATTCTATGACACAGCCAGCCCCTCACCCTCAAGGGTTGTTTTCCCTCGTTTCCTTTTGTGCTCGTATTTCAGTATTTTATTTATTTGGATTTCGTTTTATATTGTTATTGCTAAGAGACTTGGAAATTTCTCAGTTGGTTTTATTTTATTTTTATTTATTGAAGAAAATATGTAAACGAACAGGAAGGACAATGAAAGTTCTTAAAGTACAAAACTGAATAGGGCTTTGCTTTTCTATGCTTTAAACAGAATTTTATTGAATGCGAAATTAGCCTTAGATTTCGTTTTTATTAGGGTTCCTAACAGAAGAAGCCGCCACTTCTGTTAACACTTTAACACTTACAGAACTAGCTTCTGCTAACATTTTAACGATAAAAGAACTGCCTTCTGCTAACATTTTAACGATAACAGAACTACCTTCTGCTAACATTAGAATATTTACAGAACTACCTTCTGCTAACACTTTAACATTTACAGAACTGGCTGTAGATCAGCGGTCGGCACGCACACCTTGCAGTGCGTTTGTGTGCGTAGGCAGCAGCCACTGGTGCCGATCGCTGTTAATCATGTGTACGTGAGCGGCAGCGCAGCAGCAGCGCACTTCCCTATGCACATAAGATGCACATCAACTAAAGGCCTCTCTGTTATTTTGATTACATCTTTAAAATGGTATTTTCTGGCACTAATATTTATTTATTAACATTTTTATACAACCATCTTCCCATTTGATTTGCTGTTATGCGACTCGCTCAAGCCAAAAACGTGTTTGACCATCAAGCGTACAAAAAAGCAGAGAAAAATGGGAAAAATAAATCTCTATGCAAATTCAAGTTTTGCACAAATTTGCAAGAGTCTTACGACTGGGTCAACAATTTGACACATTGACTTTTAGCACAGTTTTCACTTGTGCAGTGCAGACAATGACTGTAAGGCGATTGTACTCGTTGCTAAAGATGTGTTCATAGATAGCTTCCTTTGCTTCATAGCCATGATACGCACTGTCTGTTTGTGGTAGGTGTTGGCCAAGAAATATGAAGTGAAAAGTAAATGCGCTTGCAGATGCCGCTAATCTAGCTTAGCCCCAGCTTCAGCTGCACTCCATCCACACCAAAAACCATCATCATCATCAGCATCAAAAGCTGTAAACATATATTTCCGTACACTCTTCCGCTGATTGATTATTTATGGACAATGCCGAATGCCTTGCCATAGCCCATGTAAGCAACGGGCTTTGTTTCTGCCACATAAAAAGTGAATTTCGGTTGTTCGTCGGCTGCTGACACCATTCTGGATTTGGTTTGGGGCTCTGACAAATCGTGCCCCAATGTCCAATGTCGTGATAAACGTCAGTCACTGTCTCTGGTTTGTTTTCTGTCTTCTGTTGGTTGGAGAGGGGAGAAAACGTTTATTTCAACTCAAACTGACGACAATGACAAAATAAATTGCTAACAAATCAAAGCCAGAAATGGCATGGCATCTCCCATTGTCTCTTTTTTGTCCTGATATGTGGTTTCCCTTCCTAATGATAATGATATTGCCTACGATGTTGTTTGACCTTTCTTATCCCACACATAATTAGCCTTGGTCCCTCGTGCGTAATGACATTTTAAGCAGTACAAATAAAATTTAATAAAAGTCAACTTTTGACTGAGTGTAATTATAATTTACTGCAACGGCACGCGCTGAAAGAAAGAGAGGGAGAGAGAGGGGGTCCTTGCCTTTGCACCAACTGTGGTCCAGGTGTAATTGTAATTACTCCACGCAGAAACCATCGCAGCAGCAGGAAAACATCCAGCCCACAAGGGGCAGGGCAGCCAGAGTGACTCGGACTCGGACGCGGAGGCGGAGGTGGACCTCGCTTTTCATTCCGAGAAATGTCCATTTAAATAGCTTGATTTATGCCAGCGCCAAGCTGCAAAACGACGCACCAACCGCTGTGTACGAACAGTGGGGCAAATCGATCGAAGATGGCACTTAAAAGTTGGTTCTAGAGCCAGATGTTACTACTTTTGAACGAGGGAAGCCTCTAGCCTCTAGCCTCTAGAGAGGAGACAGATCTATAATCAAAGATTATGGGAAAACTGTGGGGTAGGATAACCCCTATCAGCCAATACGGCATCCCTAGTGCATATTAAGAATCCTTAAATAGACGGCCACACTAGAAACTACCGAATAGAAGGCCACACTAGAAACTACCGAATGTAAGGCCACTGAAAAAAAGTAGAGACGCTCGATCATTCTGAATGGCAAATCTAGAAGGAAAAGTCCTGTCCGAAGAATAAAGAGCTATTACCATAAACCTCGTTTCACGCCCACAACTGATTCATTGGCATTGCTCTAAAGAAAGATTTACCAAGGTATTAGTCGTAGAGTAGTCCTTTCCCTGCCTTGTAGAACCTATACAAAACCCTCCTTTTTCCAAGTCCTCGACCCGAGTTTCATCCCTCTCCGGTACCCCTTCTCGATAGCCCACTGTAGCCCGTGCGTGTTTGTGAGGCAACCTAGTCGCCGCCTTTCATTTTTGGCTTTTGCCACCGAACTTTGGCCGAGCTGAGAGTTGAGCGTGGACTGACTCCGGCCGTGCCTTGCTTTAAGTGTATTTATTTGCTTTTTATTTTTATGACTGGGCCCCGTGTAATTGGCGCTGTGAGGGCTCCCTGGCTCCCCCGCTCTGGATCGCATTTTGATGGCCGTATACAAGTTGGTCGTGTGTTGTGGGTAGTACAGGGACACAGGGATAGTGGAGAGTGCGGAGTGGAGAGAGTGGGTTCTAGGGGGAGTCATAAAGTGCACGCTTCTTGTATTTTATACGTTTTATTTAAATTTACCCGTCGCTTTGGCAGAGTTCCCTTTACCACACTCCGGGCTTTATTTGTTTGAGCTCTCCCTCTCTCTCCCCCATGTGTGCCGCCTACCGCCTGCCATTCGGAGTCAGTTTTGCGCATTTAAAATGTTAATTAAATTTAAAAAGTATGCGAGTAGTCATTTGTTAAATATTTATGATTGTGTGACGGGCACTCGAGTGGATGCTGGCTGCAGGAAACTAAATGCCATTCTTAATTACAAACCATTTCAACTGCATTCGGGTAAGAGCCAAACATTATTCCCGTTTAATGGTCAAAGAATCATGGCCAAATAACCCACAGATACTCGTATGGAGTGGATAAGCTCAAAGCCAACCAATTAACTTGAATTGGTTTCAGTCAAAAGGTTAAGCATTTAGCTGGCACAACTCTTGGGTTCATTTCGATGATGTCCTGACGACAAGGGCAATGGGTTGTTGCCCCTGAGGGCTACAGGGACTCAGGCTGGGTATCTTTTTATCTTGAGAGAAACAAAGGAAAGAGTATAGGTTGCTGTTTGACTTCCTATTGACCTTTAAAAGACTCCGAATAGGAGCTAGAGTGACTGCAATTCGTTTTGGGAGTACCTTCACCGCATATGACATCATTTTGGACTCGGAGACTCTGTGATATCCTGGCCATATGTCTATCTGTTCGATTTTTCAGTAGAAAACCCAATTATGAAACCCTTTCAAAGCTGATGAGAGATTAATTATATTATATTCCTGCACAAACACAGCCACTTTTGGCAGCCTTTACCAAAATTCAAATTCAAATTCAAATTGCAATTCCTAAATCCAGAAATTAATTAAGAATTGTTCGCTAAAATTGTGTGCTGTGCTGTAAGCCAACAATATTTCATGTTGTGCCGCCCAGGCAGGCAAATTCGGTGGAATCATGCGTAACCAGAAGGCGGCGACAATCGGCAACGTCTGGCCATGGCCATAAATCAGGGCCAAGCGGTGCCAGGCAGAGCGAAAAGAGAGGAAGCGATAGAGATAGAAGCAAACAAGAATGACAGTTGCAACAGGAACGAAACGAGGCACGGAACACGGAATTCATTTGCATGCAACACGTTGCCGTGTGTGCAAACAAGAGTGGGCGGTGGATAGTGCGGCTTTGGGGTGGTTTGGTGGTTGGTGGGCGTTGGCATGCGGCATATGAGCGACATGTACAACGCGTCGTATGTGTAACTGTGCCAGCGACAGCTGCCATGCAAATGCAGCAACTACAGATGCGACAGTTGCTCTTCTCCAGGCCCCCCTCTAGAAAAAAAACCATGCAGTTAACTAAACAAGACCCGGTCAGCAGGCAGGTGCATACTCTGGCCATGACAGGGCTGACGATAGCTTTAGAAAATATTTATTATCACACAGGTGAAGGGAGGCACGTGGGGAATGGAATTGGGGTGGCAACTCTAGCAGAATCTGATGTACAAATTGTGGGAAAAATTAAAAATCTAATGAAATTACTAAAATATAAGAAATATATAAACATAGGAGGAATGTGGAAACGCCGTTGAACTGATGGCAACTATGGCGACTGTACTTTTTCATTAAAATATATCATGGAATATAAGTTCATCTTAACTTGTGACCATTAACATTCAGTAGAAATTACCAGTAGAAATGCGGTAGCGTTAGGAATATTTTTATAAAACAAAATATACAAAAAAATAAAAAATATAAATAATAAACTAAAAATAAAAATAATTAAAATAGGAAAAATAATAAAATATTTTTCTCGACTGAGACTCTTAATTTATTAACATTTTTCGCAATACAACGCCATTAAAATATAAATTATTTTTTTAAAAAAAAAAAAAAAAAAAAAATATATATATATAAATTAACAATTTTAAATTATTTTTCCGATCTCGTATTTTCTTTAAATTTTTCGTAATATAGTGCAGTTAAGTAAATAAAAATTATGTATTCGTTCACAGCACTATTTCAAACTAAAAAAAAATAAAATTCTTCCCGACTGAGAGCTCATATTTTCTTAACATTTTTCGTTATAAAAGTCTTTCATTATTAATTTTCATAATTATCATCATCAATATTATACCAATTTAAACACTCAAATATTCGGAAACTCTAATTCAATAAAATTCCATTCAATTATATCGAGTAATTATTATTATCGAGTAGTCCATCTCATATTCTGTGTTCATAAGCCACCTAAGAGTACACAGGCCAGCCCTGGTTCTCGTAAATAACACACAATCAGATCCAAAGAGACTCTGTAATCTAATTGCTGACATGGCCAGACGACAGCAAAGGGGCCAGAGCCAGATCCAGACTAGAGCAGGCAGTGGAGTGAAGACAAACCCGACTCAACCCAACCCGACCAGGCCATCATCGATGTGCTACCGTTGGCTGCTGACAGTTGTGAACGCGGCCAAAACCAGAGGCTGGGGGGGCAGAGCCAGGCCAGAACGGGACCAGAACAGAGCCCGAACCGAAGCCGAACCGGATGCCGGCACTGAATCCATTGTCGCCCAACCGCATTGCAATATAGAACGTGTTTCGAGTACAGTTTTGTTTTCAGTCGGAACTCCACTCCAAATTGGAACAAGTTAATCCAAACAAACTGTGCCAATTCTCGCTGCAAAATAATTAACTTTATTTTGATTTTAATTTTAATTTTAATGCGACGAGTGCGTGAAGTGGTGAAAAAGTTTCCAGAGTGGCTGAGGCAAGTACTTGTTTGTGCTTGTAGCTCATTCTCCTGTCGCTTACCACTCGGTAATTGCAGTGGTATTCTCGTACGAGTGGAAGGACGGATGCGGGATGCGATGCTCTTACCGGAGCTGCAGTTCATGAGCTGAATTTATTAGTACCCAAAGGTTGTGCCCTCCCACCTCCACCTCTGTGTATACATACCACTCCCTCTCTCTCTGGCAAGCTCTTCTCCAGTTTTAGTTAGTTAGCTGCTGTGTGTGTGTGTGTGTGTGTGTGGGAGGACTTGCCACAACGCTTAAATGCACTGCGACCCTGTTGACCTTGCGGCAATGCGTATGAAGGTACGATACGAGTATGGTTGTATAACAAGCTCCATTCTGGCATCCATGGAGACACTGCCGCACTGACAAGTAATCAAGTCAGCACCTGAGGTGAGGCAGATACATATATTAGAATAATTAGAATATTAGAATATATTCAATAATGATTCCATTTCAAGCCAGCCTAATGGTTGTTTAACCGATTCAAGAACTGACGAGAAGACAGAACTCAGTCCTATAATTCGATCAACAAAATCAAATAGATTTAGGTTTATTTTTACATATCTGATAGGTCAAAGCCTGAGGGAGTTCTGTTTTCTAGAGCTTACAAATGTGATATCGTATCTCTCCCTCTTTTCTTTCCAAGACTACCCATCTCCCTTTCCAACTCTGCTTTCATTTAAGTCAACTCCTGAAAGATTCTGCCACACATCGCCTTCCCTTTTGGTATCTTAGATACATACCTATACTTGTATTCTGTTGCTGACTCCCTGTCGGAAGTTTATGGGGGGATTAATGAGAAAAGTGCAGCAGAATTGCGTGGAATACACGTGCAGCAGACACCCCCCATGGTGATGTCACAGGCACCCTTGGCAGGCTGCATTCGAAGAAGGTGAGCCAATTCAGAATACAGAATTCGCAGTTGGAGCATGGACATTGTACTTAATATTTCTTTGGTATTCCCTTTAAGTTCTATCAATATTTCTTAGGTATTACATCCAAACTCCTTTGCCTCACCTTTCGTCAACACTTTTGTCTGGTGCTGTCTGGCGTCTCCTGTTTTATGGAATCTTTCTCCTACACGTACACTTGTTTTTAATGGCAAATGGTTATTGCATTTTATACTTTACGTACTTTTGCCTTCTCATTGAGGTACGACTAACCAAACCAAACCAAGTCCCGTCCAAACCAAAGCCCCAAGCTCATTACGGCAATGACAAATCAGTTTTCTTGTCAAACGCAACGACGCTGATGTCAAGTGTGTGTCTATCCGGTGGCTTCTTTCCGGGTGTCTGTGCGGTTGGCGTTTTCCAATTTTATAGCTGAAGTCATTCCCCAGCAGCCATCCTCAGGCATCTCTCATGCCAAACCTCCTGCTGGCTGAAGTAGGATTAGGATTCTGGATTCTGGATTCTGTGGATTGTGGCTCGCAAAATCCCATCCTGAGATGAGAGACGTGCCCTGCTCCAGTTCATTTCGTTTGTTTGCCGACATTTATGACACGGACTGTATGTGTGTGTGTGTGTGTGTGTGTGCATCTGAAGTTGCCAACAATTGCAATTTAAATTGAGGCATTACTCTGGTCAACACAATGATCTCCCTGGCGAATGGGGTTTCCGTTTCCGCTGGGGACATGCTTTCAAGCTCATGTCAGGGCGAATTCTGGGACAAGACCACAAAGCATTTGGTTGGCTTATTCCGTTCCTATTCAGTTAATTGATATCTTGGTGGAGCGGAATTGTAAGAATGAAAACTCGTAAAAATATACCCCTATAAACTCCATCCAGTAATTCATAGGTCCCTTCATGGCAAAATCATAATTTCTATTGCCTCTAAAGAAAAAATATTGTCATAATTCTACGGTTCGTATTTCAGAGACAGAGAGTGGTTTTCTATAATTTAAGAAGGCTTTATTTCCGTGTGAATTTGGTTTCCGTTCTGAACAAACTGTGAGCTCCGACTGACTATTCCCAGCCAAATGACAGCCTACTCGTTACTCGTTACTCGTTACTCGTTACTCGTTACTCGTTACTCGTTACTCGTTACTCGTTACAACTCGCCCTACTTTCCCATTCGTTTCAATATGTTCTCTGAAATCGCCAAATGACACATTTATGAACTTTTCTCCGAACTAAAATCTACATTCATTTGCCTCTCAAGCTGGAGTCTAATTGCATGGCCCCAGTTTTTTCTTTTGCTTTCCATTTCATTACAATTTCAATTTCAATGGCCTCCACTCCCTTGCCCTATCTTTGCTGTGGTTTTGCCTACCCATTTTCATTTTCATTTGATTTTCTTTTTACTTACTTACTTTTTTGTGATGCCTTTGCTTTTTTTCTGCACAACTTTTATTCGCATTGAAATGATTTTAATGACAGCAATTTGTGTTTCGAAATCGCGCAACATTAGCTTTGGATCCCAGATACGTATCTGGAGGGCAAAAGCGGTTCGGTATGGGCCATGGCGTTAAATGAACGTGTTTATAACGCTTAACTTTCAAATTAAGGCCCCCAGGACAGGCCTTGGACGTGGAGGCGAAGGCGGAAGTTTCGATTTGTCTGCAGCCAGCCGGAGGGTTTTCTGGATGGGAAATTGCGCGACGTTGTCTGACAGAAGGATAAAGACCCGAAAAAGCCTCAGACAGACAGACAGACAGGCGGAACATTACGTCAGCAAAGTCTCTCCTCACATCATCATCATCATCATCTCCGTGCCCCAACCCCAGCCCCTATCTTAGGCCAAAATTGTAGGCTAGTGGGCTCCCAGTTGAAAGAAATGTTTTGTGATTTCTCTCTCGTTATTATCACACTAAGATTTTGATTGATGAGATTTGGCCACGCTGTCGGGCTGGAGAGAACGTGATCCACCCATCTTCAGCGTCTTTTTATGTGGGCCTTGATTTTGGCCAACATTTCCCGCCCGCCTAATGGCGGAGTTGCGGCCAAAAGCCGCGGGGCTTGATTAGTTTTCTTCTCTTTTTGGGCCCCCCATAGCCCTCACACTTGGGGCCTAGTTTTGTCTGCGGCAAGTGGCAGCGTTTAAAGGCTGAAAGTGGCGAGACCTTTGGGGCAAGTTCTCCCCTCTCTCCCATCCTCCTTTCCTCCTGTCTGTCTCTGTCTGTCTCTTAAATGGTTGGATAGTGAAACCAAATCGTTTTCAGGGGAGTAGGATTCGTAAGGGAAGCATTTTCGAGGCTAGAGATGTGCTGTAGAGTGTCTGGAGAGTAAGGGAGAAAATCTTGGTGGCTTTAACTGAAGGAGCACATAGTAGAGATACAACAATTCCACTAAGAAATCAATCCCTTTCAGGCTTGCCAACAAAATCGTTCAATAATAAGTTCTTTTGGGAGCAAACACTGCCATTTCTCCCCCTGTAATGCTTAGTTTTCCTTTGATTTCCTCAAATACTTTGACTCTTAAAGGTGCCCCATCGAAATACAAGTAATTTCCATTAAACTACTGCCTGGAAAATACTTCTGTTGCAGCTTACAGGCTATCAGCAATGCTGTCTATTACGTTGCTTCAACAACAACACCAACAAATAACAAACAAGTTGCGGCCAGAGCAGCACTTGTTGCCCCATAAACGATGCCACACACAAACACCTGACACGGGGGCACGGCAAAGCCAACAGGGAAAAGCCGCCAGAAGAGTAACAAAAAAACAATTTCTGCGATTATATTGTTCACGTGTTGGCAGACTCTACCCCGATCCCCACTCCCTGCCACATGCCACCAACAGCTGGGTGTCGGCTGTGTCTCTGCATCTGTTTTCATTTCGCTTCTGCCTTCTTTTTTTTTGGTCATTTTACAAAACATTTTCCCATATTAAATCATAAAAATATAAAGGTGAGATGTACAAGAGGCGCTAGTAATTTATTTGTACGGCATTTTTATGTACTTTTTAGCTCTATTATTATTGTTATTTTTATGACTTGCTGCTGCGGAGGGTCCGCAGATACAGGTTGGAAACAGTAACGAAGGTTGGGGTACCCTGGAAAGATAGTAATGGATATATTCAGCCTTGATTTGGATTGAGTTTTAGGCAGGGTTTGAGGTCGATTTCACAGCGGTTCTCCCTATGGAAGGTATAGCTGTGGAAAGATTGGAATTACTGTATGGCGCTCCCTCTTATAAAAGTAATAAGAGGTAATATTTTAATATGTTAAGAGACACTTCCATAATCTATTAAAAGTATGTCCCTCTGGAGCCCGCCTCCAATCTTGCGACTCCCTTTACAGTACCTCCATTTCCAGGGTACAAAAGCCAACAATTTGCAATATGCTTTTGGTGTCCAAGTTTCAGTTTATGTCTCTACGAGTGTCTGTCTCTCTCTCTCTCTCTCTCTCTCTCTGCCTCTGTCTGTTGCAAATTGCGCCCGGGTGTTGCAAGAAGCTCCAAAGCGGCGGCAAGCTGTGTGATAAGTTGTTATACCACCGGCAATAACAATCACACAATCCGAGACCCTCTTTGAGGCATTTGGGGGTGGTGTCTGCCTAAAAAAGCACAAGAAGATTTCCATTTTTCATTCGTTTATGTGGAAACCTCGGCCAAATTGCTGATTTTGCAATCGAGATGCGTGTGACCTGAATTATGCAGATTTCGTGCGGCTTTCACATGGCAGAATGGCAGAATAGCAGAAAACCTGAAATGCTCAAGTGTAATTGTGGCATGCAACTTATAAGGTACAGTTGTACAGTTGGTTTCATCACTGGAAAGTGGTACAGGTTTATCACAGGGAAAGATGAACTGAAGTCGTCTTCATTTCAATGCATTTACAGATATATATCTATATCAATTATATATCATTTCCATTCATTTCCATATTATATGGTAAATTATTTATAAATTTTTCACTAATAAATATTAAAATTAATTATATATATCATTTTATTCAACATTTTACAAATTTCAATGAGAAATCAAATATAGAAATGTATGTAGAGCCTCTTGGATTCGGCCTCCAAGATTTTGGTTCATTCCCATACCATCGTCATAATCATGTTCCACCTTTCGACTATTTTTTATCATCTAATCCTAAAAAAGTGCGATTTTATTTGGATTTGAATGCAAATATCCGTATCATTTTAGTGCGTTTTAATGTGAATAATTTCAGTAATTGATAAATGGAATATCCGGCTGAAATTTTGATGAATGGCTTGACCTCCAGGCTAGAATATACTGATGATGATAGTAAGTTTAGTTCTAAGTTTCCTGGAATACTAGCCTAACGCCTATCTTTCCTGCATTTTCCCGATCGGTTTCGTTAACGCGTCGTGCGGCAGTGCCTCTCGGTCGGTTGGGCGGGAGGAGGGCTGCGCTCTTGCCTGAGATCCGCGCGTAACAGCCTTCTTCTAATGTCGAATGGGCCACTTGATGGTGCAACGTCTCAATATATGAAGCCATGAAGATCTCTTACCGCTGGCCTGTATCTCAATGCCTGCCTTGGCATGTGCCTTGGATGCCAAGGAGGGCAAGGAGACAAACACTCCAGCAAAGCTCTCATTTAAGGCCAAGAGCCATTGACGTAAGACATCTCTCCTCTATACTGGTGTATTCCCTCCTGAAACTTTCTACGCAAACCCCCAGAGATAAGGCAAGTAAAATGTCATGACTTAATCGATTTCTGTTTGGCTTCAGTTCCTACCCTTAAAGTTGATTTATCATCTGCAATTCAAATGCCTTTAATATTTGTTTATTTATGTGCGACTCCCCGCGAAATAGATGCCACCTCGAAGCGATTGAGGCGCCCCACCCAAGCCTCTGTAAGGAAAACAGATCTCGAGTGCCGCTACCCAATGAAATAATTTGGTGGGTATTTTGGGGGCGCGGCTGGTCAGCGCCCACTTCGTGGCACACTTAAATTTATTAAGGCTGTGCGTGGAAAATATTTTCGTTGAAATTCGCTTTTGACGTTTTCCTCTGCATTCATTTGTGTAATTGAACACCTTCGAAGGAGGAGTGCCCATGCCCCGGGACTGTGGGTGAGAGTGTAGATACAGATACAGATGGAGGTGTATCTAGAGAGAGAGAGAGATGGCCCCAACACTAATTATACAATTGCTTGGTAGAGACCCCGACGACGACGACGGCTGCTCCTCTTTTGGCGTGTGAATTAATTAAAGCTCCAACCTTGGAGAATTTTGCATACTAAAGAGCTCCAACGCGGCACAAGGTGTGTTCATTACCTTTGCTGGCTCAAAGAATGTCTTGGAATGGGCCAAAAGTCCACTTGATGTTTCTCGTAGGCCTTTTGCGATTTGTCATATTGGAGGGCGCCCCAGAGACACTCTCGGGCTTAATGACTTTGACAGCTAATAGCTCTCACTAATTGCTCTGATCTCTGGCACGAACTAGACTTTCAGCCAGCCTTTCAACTCGAAAGAAAAAGAAATTATATAAACATAAATACCCCCACTTAAAGCAGATTTTTCAACATCAAAAAGTGAAAAGTTCACCAAAACCAAAAATTATGAAAACTAGTTTTAGTTTTAGTTTTGGGAACACATATGTTTTTAATTGGTTTTTGGCTTTTGTGGAGCTATTTAAATGATTTCTATATAGATTTCAATGGAAAATAATTAGTTAACAGCTCATTTGGGCCAGTTCTTGTGCAAAATTGCATTGCTTTTCGGCAGTACATGTACAATGCAGGCAGAAGTGCTTCCAGCCAATACCCACTCTGTTCTTTTTCTTTGCCAGCTTCGTCTTGTGGGCGACATTCCGTCTCGGAGTTGGGCCAAAACGATGCCAGTTGGCAGGCAAATTGCGGGTAAAGACGGGGCCAAGACGGCTGACTGGCTGACTGGCTGACGGTAATGATGACGCCCAACTAAGAAAACAAAGAGCCAGACAAAGTCGATTGTTGGATGTGGAATATTCTTGTACTGGTTGTAGAGCACACACCCAAGACATAACCAAAACTGCTGCTCCTCGAGAACTGACCTTATTCGTGGGCCGTGGCTGTGGCTGTGGCTGTGGGTCGGGGTCTTGGCTTCTTGGCAATCGCTTAGAGCGCGTGCTTAAGTAATGAGGCCCAAAGATGTTTGGAGAGGCACGAGACGTAGGAAAAGTCAGCGGCAATTAGAAGAGACGATGACGAAGTCGCTCCCGAGGTCTCAATGACTTGAATCATTTGCTGCAAGTGGGCGTCTTGCTGATTGCGCTGACATTGGGTATTACATGGTCGGAAAGAGGGGCGGCAGGGTGTGGCCGGGCCCCCAAAGTGTGTGCATGTAAAGGTTAAGCTTTCAATTAACTCGAGTGCAGTGGGAGCAGCAGAGGGTTAAATGGAGGGGGAGTGAGGCAGCAGAGGGTTAAATGAAAGGGGAGTGAGGCAGCAGAGCAAATAGTGGGTTCAACTGAAGTGAGAGAACATCAATTCGAACTCAAAACTCACATGAATAAAAACCGAAGATAAAGAACAGAAAAAAGCAGCCAAAGAACGGGGCGGAGGGGGGAAGGGGGCAAGGAGATACGAAAACTGACCAAAGTAATAAAACGAAATGAAATGAAACGGAAATGAAACTTAACGGCTTCCAAGTAAATACACAAACAACAGAGGCCAAAGGAGAAACTTTTCACATACCGTTACCATAACCCCGACACTCGCACTCGCACTCGCACTTCTGCCTGTTCCTCTGTTGTTCCTCTGCCGCTCCTCTGCCGTTTCTCTGCCTCCGCCTCTGCAACGATCTGAAGCAGTGATGGCGCAGGGATCTAGCTGGAGGTGCCTTCTGAGTTCTAGCGGGAAAAAGCCAAAGAAATTTCCAGATGTAGGGCTGGCAGCCCTTTAACCATCTGATTTTAACCGATCTATCGTTATGGGCAGTTCAGGGTAGGCTAAGAAGATCTGTCGATAGGGCAGTAAGAGTTTGCCTTCGGAAGCGAGAAGACGTTTGTTATAAGATCTATAACAATCTACTTAAAACGAAGAATAAATATTATACCCGATTGAGTAATACCACGACGTGTGGTGCACTTATTTACGGAGTTTCTGGCGAAGATTTTGACTCACTTGTAGAGAACTCACTAAAACTCCCTACACAGATTTACAGATTTAATGGAATAAAAAATAAAATTTGATTAAAATGCTTAAAAAATTGATGGATTGGGTTTAATAAATATTTACTAATTCGTACATTTTATATTCTTTGTAGAATTTTAATGTTTAGTAGCTTATTTTGTTGAGAATTAAAGCCACTAAAGAGCTAATGTCTAAAAATAGGACCATTCCATAACAAAATTAGTTTTTCCAATGAAAAAGTTGAAAAAACCTTAAAAACTGGTAGAAAACTTCCACTTTGGGTCGCTATATCTGCAAGATATATCCACTCTATCGACACGAATCAAAAATCCTGTGAAAGGTCGTTCATTTCTCTTTCCAATCTATCAATTTGTATGGATATCCGCGTTGCAGAGGCCGAGTAAAAATTATGAAAGTGCGGAAAGCCACCAAGTCGAAGTTTGGGAATTTTTTCAAAATATTTTGGGGCTACAAACTGCAATTACAGTCGACATTCCATACCGCGAAACTCAAGGGGAATTCGTTATAGAGAATTTGTAGTTGCAGAATCGCAGTGTTCTGGAAATAAATTCCTTATATAGAAAACTTTGTTGTACAAAAGTTCGTAATAGAAAAGTACAATTGTATGGGGAAGTGATCTGCTCATCCAAGTCACAGCCTTGTTTTGTGCCTCATATAAAGTACATACATACATTCGCCCAGTGTAGCAATAGCAAAAGTCAACATATTTGGGTATAATACAGACAACAGGTCCGATTCCTAGCCATTAAGCCGCTAGGAGGACATCTCTGATGCATTCCTTTCGTTTCTTCGGCTGTTGCGCTGCTCTTCGCGGCATGCGTGTGTATTGTGTTGGTGTTTGGCGCTAGTTAAACTTTATCAAGGCAACACCAATAACAGCAGAATATATGTATGTGGGAGAGAGGGGTAGTAGGGGGCAGGGGGCAGGAGTGGCAACAAGAACGCCAGAGGAGAGGCGGCAACAGAAGGAGATACAGCGCCAAAGTTGTGCGTTCAAAACAAGCAAACGGCTTCTGCATCTCTCTCTTTCTCTTACCTACACTACACTGGGAAAAATACACACGGTAATATAGGATGATAATGGATCCATTAACGATAAAAGAACCTTTCAAAACCTTGTTTCAAAACACACACAAGATTTATTTGTTTAATTGAAACGTTCTACATTTTTTCTGAGTGCATATGTCTCTCTCTTTGCCCACTTTCTCCCTCTTTCGTCCTCTTTTGGAGTTTTTGACTTCTCAAGTTCAGGCCCCCTTCCAGCCATCTCTGTCCCGCTTAATGCCAAGTTATATATTGGCTAGAAAAACAGAAGCGAAGCACACATTGACTCGCTTTTTACTTTCGACTCCATTTCGCCCATGTGCTAGAGTCCCCCCCCTGCCCCACTATCCAAAAGTCAACCCAAGTTTACTTTATTTTATTGGATGCAACACATATTTTTCTTTTCTTTTCTTTACTTTTCTTTTATATTTTTCTTGTACTCTCGTTGGCGCTGTCTTTAGTTGGCCAAAAGTGCGTAAATTTGTTGGTCCAGCCCGAAGTTCCGCCTGGGCCTGGGCCCATATAAAGTTCGTAATGAATTGAAAGGTGCTGCCGAATATCATCCCCAACCGAAACTCGTATTAAAAGTTCATAAAACAGAGAGTTTTTCGCCCAAGTTTCCCCAGGACTTAATCAAATAACTCTTCAGGAATTTACGAGAATTTCAGAATAGTTGGGTGAAAAGATCCCTGATTTCCCTGTAAAAGAATACCAGTTTGAGGTGGGATTTGTATCACCTTTTTGATTGATAGAAAGAATATAATTTCTGGTGTTAAATTAATTCCAATTTCCATCACCTGTCAATCGCATTTTAAATTATTTAAGCCTTCTCCTAACTGAATTTTATTTCAATTAAAAAAAAGCCTTTTATGCAATCAATAAATTAAAAGCTTAATTGTTTAACGTTTGCCGTAGCCATATTAAATTCGTAATTAAATTTATTATTCAGTTGAAAATTTGATTTATTATGCAAATCGAATTTGTTCCATTCTTAGACCATAAAGAATTCAGAGTCAACAAGCTGACAAATTGGTTGCCAGCTTCCTGTGTGCCAAGGACAGTGCGTGGCAAAATTGTAAGACTGAATTTAAGGAAAGAGTTTGATCGAAGAAGAACTTAACCATCTTTCAATGCCAATTTCCTTCGCTTTTATGCTCATGAAAGGCACAGTAGTTGAACAGTAATAGACATAGATATATTTGCCCTACAGAAAGCGAAACTTAAATTGCATTGCCTCTTCCTGGTTGGGGCTTTGAGCCAGGTCAACGCTTCTCGCAAATTCTGGTTATATTTTAGTATTAAAAACGGCTTTGTTGTGCGCTGGCCCCCACCTGAGTGTCCGTCTGGCTAAAAGTAAACCCCAGCCTGAAGTAAGTTTATGCTGCTGTGCTTCCTGGCTAAATCCACTGACCCAAAGTGTTGGCCATTACTTGTGGGTGAAGATTATAGCATACTTTAAAGGGCCATAAGCTTATATAGCACTTAATAGCACATAAAACCGGGAACGTGATAATGCAACGCACTCGACACCAGTCGAAACTTTAAGCAAACACAAAAACAAACGTATACGGCAAGAGGTAAAAATTCATGGGCTATAAGAACTCAAACTGTGTACAGTTTCGCATAATTGGGGGCATGAAACATGCATAACATGTAGATAAAACGGAGGACCAAAGATAGAAGGAGACACCTCTTTAAGAGAAGAGACATCTGCTGTGAAAAGACCTCTTTTGAGGAGAGATTTCCTCGTCGAAGCAGTCACCTATCCATGCTTTATCCTTATTTCAATAAAAGGTGATACAAATCTCTTAATAAATATAACTTTCTATGCTCCAAAAACTCCCATCTTTATGCCAGATCTAGATCTAGGAAAGTTTCTCCAAACTTGTGCCGAGAGAATGGAAATTCCTTGCCTCCATTTAATCTAAATTTGTAGCATCCACTCACTCTGATTAGTTTGCTCACACTCTGCCGACATTTCAATGTTCCTTTCCGCCCACTCTGCCCCATCTCGCCCCCATCTATCATCGGTTGTAAGCCCTGAACTTTAGCCGCAGCAAAACCACATCATTCATTATTGGAGGGCACTCCAGTGTCCTTTTCTTTTCCGTTTTTGCTTAATTGACAACTATTTTGTTTTTATCCAAAGATTGTGTTGAAAACTTCCACAAGAATGTCAAATGTCAAAGTGTCCGGCAACAACAAACCACAAGAGATCGAAGTAAACAAAGGCACTAGAGCCAGAATCCAGAATCCAAGACGCAGTGCACACATCAGCAGTTCAAACAGAACCCAATTGACCATAACTTATCGGATGAAATGGCGCCCTCTGCCACGCCCACTATCAATCACAGGCAGACACAATAAGACACAAAGAGATATCCAAAAATTCGCTTGAAGAGGCCTCTGCCGAAATGACGAAAATGAAATCAATTTGCGACTCCAAATCTGTTCAACACAAAGCAAGAAAAGTGTTGCATGTCCGTTCTGCATTCGAGTCTCAGACGAGTCCATTGAGCAGCTTTGTCAGTCATTCATTCGGGCTAGTCCAGCCACAGACAGGAGTTGCATCCTTCTATTTTCTTGGGGGCAGTACAATATCCCCTGGTCTAGTCGGTTTTAAAATTGTTTCTCTTGTTGATGTTCGCCCACAGATTGGAATGGAAGGGAGTGGATAGAACACTTAACTTAAGGCTGTCCAATGGTTGGGCAAAAGTTCACCTCTCAATAGGGGCTTAATCACCTCTCGAAAAAGAAGAAGGATGGGTAGTTCGAACCATTTGAAGGACAATTGATGAGTAGTTGAAACGTATCCCCCAGTAATACTGTTTATCTATAGCACATTCCTTCATATATCCCCTATAATATACCCTTCCATCAATCACATAATCCCCAAATCAAATACGTAGCATCCTTCCTTTGGGAGACATGGAAAAAAGTTCTGCCTCAACCGCAGAGTGGAGACCGCTTCCATTTGGCAGGTTACAATACATTTTTGTGGTTTATCCTCTGCATTGTTTTACCCAAGTCCCCCCCATTCCAGACATTCTCCAATGTGTGACAATAAAGTTTAAGGGGTGGAAGGGTGGCTTTGGAAATCCTTTAATTGACTTTGGGGTTTCCTCCCCCAGCCATCGGAGATGAGTGGCAAAACAATTTCTTTGCCCCGAGTATCCATCGATGAGTCCACATTTTGCTGCTCATTGAGTGGATTTTTGTCTTGCTTTACGCTTTGGCAAGCATTTTATTTTATTTCATTTTATTTTGCATAATCGATTAGTGGCAGGAAAGCCGTAGAGCAGACAGACCCTGCCATGACACATGGAACCATCACCATCATCGTTCCTGTTCCGCTATCATGCCATAATGACTGGTCGGAAAGTCCATGCAAATGGCATTCTATGGAATTGGGCAACATTTGTTGACAATTATAGATATTCACAATGATGATGCTATGCATTTTTCGGTGGTCGGGGGGGCTCTATCTATAAAGATACAACAGAATGGAATCTGGCACGAATATGCTACATTTTTATTGCTGTGCCGGCCTGGGGGCTCCTGAACAACGACACAGCCAGTATGTTTGTCTTTCATTGTTCTCTTCAGTTGAAAGAGTGTCAAATGTACAGTCTGTCACGGTAGTGTATGGCTGAAAAATAGGCAAATGTATCCCCAATGCTGTTCCCCCGAAAGATCTTCCTCCTACTGCCTACAGCTATGTCGCAGACTGTCCTACTGCACCCACATATGGTTGTATTGATAAGCCTCTTTGCCTTTTGTTTCTGGGGCTGGTGTTCGGGTTCCTGTTTCTGGTTCAACCTTTTGTTTGCGGAATCATTTAAAGGGGTTACTCACAGGGGCACTTGGCCTGTTAATTTATGGGCCGAAAATAGGCAAATTTTGACCCAAAAATGTTGAGTGTTTCAATGTTTCGGCAAATTGTGTGCCTGGCCATTAGCCAGTTTGAGTTATGGTGGGCTTTTGTGCCTCGTTTTGGTCAGAGATAGTGCTCTGGCTGGCTCATAAATTCACCTGCTATTTGCTGAGATTTTCCTATGATTTCTAACTGAATGTTTAGCCGCTACAAATTGTCATAATTTCTCTTCCAATTAATTTTGTAAAAGTACACGAAAAACTACTTAATTCGATTGCAGTTTAGTGCGAAATTCAAATTGATTTGCCGGACAGGCAGGCTTTTGCATAATTCATTTCTATTGCATTTCAATTGCCCAATTACGCATACGCCATGTAGCCATGTCGCGTTGTCGCTCCGGTGTGCTGTTCATAATTTTCCATAATTTTCCACAATTACAAGTGTGGAGAGAAAAAAGCGAAAACATAAAAGAAAAACAGCAATAATTAATAATTAATATGTAAATACATTACCCGTGACAGGCGTGCCGTTTCACTTTCGTTTCAATTGACATCGAGGCAAAGCCGAAGTCAGTTTAAAATCAATTATGGAATTACATTTTGCATACAGTGGGGCTTGGAGATACAGAACAGGGCTGCAAGACTATCCCTCGAGCAAGACAGAGAGGTCTAGGGCTTGTTCTTTCACTCTTTGTACACCCATGACCCCCACAACCTACCAATTGGCATCAAGTGTTAGCGCTCCTCCGTTTGCCAATCAATAAATAAGCAAAATAATAACTGAATAATTGATAACCATACACGCACGCCCCCAATTATACGGAGACAAATGCCTGCTGTAAATTATAAATAAATATATACTTAAATAATTAATTGCCTGGGATTTGGTGTAATTTTTTGCTTATCCCCATTTTGTCGAATGGCAAACTTTCTAAATATAATTGGCAAAATGTGTTATTTTAATGGCCGACGATGCCGACGGGCATATAAGATACATATTTTTGCGGTTTGTTTAATTATATTTCCATTTCAGCGACAACGTTTCGATACACACATATATCCCCGATGAAACCAAAACAAATCGCCTGAAAGCCGTACAAGGTAAGTCGATATTGAATGGGGAAATGATACCAGTTTAATCTTTAAAGGCGGCTGGGCATATTTATGGGCTTTTATTTGCTTGAAAAATATTTGTTTATTGGCTTTTGAGACTATAAATTTTCGGTCAAAAGTTGGAACTATAAATATGGCCAACAGATTTTTATGTAGCCCAGCACTTAACCTTTTTTCGGGGATATCCAAAGAGGGGGCATAGAGGCTTTGTCTTGTCTGTTGGTTGGTATCAAAGGATACTGTTTCCACAGGGATCTTGGAGCGATGTAGCCTCTCTTCAACGCTCAATGAAGCCGCCCATCCATTCGGTATCATTAACACTGCCAGCTCTTTGACCATCCTCATGGTTCGATCCTTGACTAACTGATGACTTCTGACGTCTGACATCGTTCTGACCCCCCCATCGATGCGTCAGTTATCAGCCTCCGTGTCATAATCAGCAAATATCTGGCAGGACTACCCCAAGCCTGCTCTTCACACGTTTGCTGATGCCTTAACAATTAGGCAGCTCTGGCCATCACTCTCCCACCCCCTGACTCCCCCCTCTTTGATCACATTGACAAATGATGCATGTTAATGCAACAGCGCTGTTCTGTGGCTTTTGCAGCCGGACATTGATGCATGCCACTCAGAGAAACAGAGAAACAGAGAATCAGAGAGAGCACCAGAGAGAGAGAGAGAGGCAGCGTGACATTGATATGCCTAATGAAGTGATGCATGCAGGTTGCTGTCCGTCTAGGACTCTCAGGGTGATCCGATCCAGCAATGGAGTAGCGGCCAGGCTGTCGCCTTTGAAGCAAATCATGCATGCCACTGCCACTGTGCCTCCCCGCATCGACAGTCTTGGCTAATGCCAATAAGCCAAAGAGCTGCAGGGGCGTGCCACCAAGGGGCCCGAAATTGACCGCAACATTATTCGCCTGAATGTTGCATGTGGCAGCCGGCAGCTGCTGCCAAAGGGCTTTCGGCAGGTGTAAGTGCGGGCTTATTGGTGTTCTGGGCGTGTGCCTGGCCCTGAAGGGAGTCTGGAGCTGGCTCCCTAATGCCGGTTTCGGCTGTGCGTGCCGCTTGACAGAGTTAACATTTTAATTGTCATGAAATATTCATTTTGCGGACTCTGTGGCGGTGGTGGTGGCGGTGGTGGCAACCCTAACATGGAAATAGTTTTTGCATGCATTGTCAACCCTTCGCCCTACCGCTCCCCTCGGACATTAACATCTTTACATGCACGAGGGGTGGTTAGGTGAGTTTTTTCCCTAATAAAGGATGATACGCTTTCGAATAGATTAAGTTGGCTTAGGCTCAGGGAGGGGATAGTTGGGCTATGTTTTGTTAGGATACAATACATTTCTTTGGGTGTTTTGTTGGGCTTAAAACAGAGCTGGGGTTGTGGGGATATTTTTGGGGCATTTGCTAGGGTTTTGGTGTATCTGAGGGCTGTAGGTGTGTTTAAGTTCTAGAAAATAAGGAATGGTTTGGAATATAAAATACTGGCTTCAGCTTTGTTTCAGCCACCAATGAAAGGAATTTGGAATATTCCAGTGAACGAGTGAGAACTGAGAAAAAATGGAGTTTTTTGTAGAAGTAGCCCCTGTATTCTGTATTCTTTTAATTCTATTTTTTCTTAAGATTGTTTACAAGTTTCTGTAAATTCTGCTTTTTCCTTAATGGTCCCCAAAAAGCACTAATTTGTTGTGCTGCCAATTAGGCAGGACCTGCCAAGTGCCTATGAATAATTTACCTTCAAATCTAATGACAAATGGACTTGCATTCTCTTAAGAGAAAAATCTAGTAATATTCAGCAATTGTGCTTCAGAAAAAGCCTTAGATCTTATGTTCCCAAAAAGAAGATTGACTTTGAAAGTCTTTGTTGCAAGAATCTGGATAAAATCGCATCGAAATCGATCCTGGCTATAATGATGCTTATGCCCCAATGGCTGAGGGTTCCCTTTGTCTTTCCCTAATGGTTTTCCTTTCGTAAAACTTTTGTGGCGCCCCTCTGTTGCACACATTACTCCCATTAACTATTTAAGGGGCGTGACAATAAAGGAACGAACATGTCCATAGCCGCATGGCCAAGGAGTCTTTAAAGTGACTTTGGACCTTGGCATTTAAAACTTTGGACCAACTTTACCTCCCCCACTCTCTCTCTTAATCTGCCCCATTTTCTGCTCTCTGTTAATCTCCCAGACACTCTACCCCGCTGTCCACTCCTTCTCTATCTCTCTCTCTCTATAAGGATACGACTTTTGTTGTTATTGCTGTTTATGTGGCGGCGTCTGCTTTGTTTGTCAACCGATTAAGTTGTAATTATGCGATGCTACGTGTCCAAAGGCATTTGGGATGAGTTTCTCCATGGGGTGTTCATTTTTTGTACCCTTGTTAGAGGATATTACGAGGTGGAATAGTTGAACAGGAGAACTTTTAATCTTTTTGGGTATAAATGAATATATTCTCCCTAGCTATTTCCTCAGATGACTAAATTCCAAAGCAAAATCCAATAGAAACAGCGAATCATCAAGGGTATCCACAGATTCGATCCCTGAAAGTATCCTTCCTGGCTTGTTTCTCCTTTGTTTTGTCTGTTTTTGTTGGTGGGATGAAAGTTTTCCCCCCTGTTTTGTGGGTGGTGTTGCCCTCCAAGGAGTTGGCCCACAGACTGGCGATTATGGTTAGCGGCGTCTAATGAGTTGGCATTAATGGGTGGCAGGCGGGGGGCATTCACCTTCATCCCACAGACAGAGGCGGAGTCTGAGGCAGGGAGGCAAAGGTGCGAAAAGAAGAGCACAAAATGAGATTATTTGAAGTTGTTAAAGAGTGCAAGAGGCAGCGGAAGGTGAAGAGAGACGGACAAAGGAAGGAGGCTTATTACATGCCAGTTAAACCGGAATGAAAAGGCCAAAAGAGCAGTGCAAAAGGAGGAACAGAGAGTGCAAAAGGAGGAACAGAGAATGCAAAAAGGAGGAACAGAGAATGCTAAAAGGATAACCGATTCGTCGACATCAATAAGTCAAAGATTGGCTAGGAAAAACCTGGAAAAAGAAACAGAAAGCGAAGTCAAGGATCGAAAGAAAACAGACCAACAAAAACTCATCTAAAAAAACTCAAATAAAGAAATGAAAATTCTCACAAAAAGGGATAGAAAAGAAGGATAAAGAGAATCGAATTGGAATACCAAAAAGCCTGAAGAAAAAATAGAAACAGGAGGAGAAAAGCCAAACTGAAAGCAAAAAAAACGGAGAAAAGAATAGAGAAAAACTAAAAATGGAAATGTGATTTCGAGTCCGAGTCCGAGTCCGAGTCGAGTGGAGTCAAGGAATCCAACTTCAATTAGAAAGTGAGAATCTTTTGCGACAGATGTTAATGAAGGAAAAGGAGCCAATAGATATGGACACCGAAGTGGAAAACATGCATCCGAATGGGGTAAAGATTTTAAGGAGAAACAGAAATATGTGTGGGTATTTTCTAGTACAAATTCTAGCATACTTTTTGGGGCACCCCTTAAATAAAAACCAATTAAATCGAAAAAACGTGAATCTACGTTGAATCTCTGTCTTAAATAACTATCTTTTACTCCATTAGAATCTGTATATTTATTTGAAATGGTCAAACGTTTAAGCACATTCCTGGAGAAGAACTTTGATTTGACGGCAGATCGCGAATCGATTCCCTGGAAGGAACGCGAACTCTAGGGAGAAACTCTAGGGTCCTACAATCAGGCAGTAGATGGGTAGAACTGCAGAAACCGTACCTAAAAAAAAGGCTGAGAAGCCTTCACGAAGCGGCAGGCTTGGAAGAGATTCAATGTCCAAAATACATAAGAATCTGTAAGTCGGATTGAATCTAGTCTGACACTATTACGGCCTCTACAAACATCTATAAATTTGTTGTAAAAATGAACAATATTGTAGTACCTTATTCTGGAACAATGGCTCCTCGTTGACCACCCTTTTCTCTGCCTTGAATGGAAGCCTTGCTGGAGTGTTCTTCTCCTTGCCCTCCTTGGCTTCGTTGACCTTTATTTCGTGGTTGGCCTGCAGCAACCAACTCTAGCGTTTGTTAACAAACAAACGATTCGGCTGACCTTCTTATCGATAGGCCATGTTAAAACCATTCTTTGAAGCACAACATCTTGGTGTTGTGGAGACCACTGTCTTTCCGGCCATCGCTTAAATTCCAAGTTTAGAAGTTCCAAATTATTTGGCGGGAACGAAACTTTTGGAACGACTGGGATCTTTCCGTCAACGAAACAATCAAGTGCCTACTATTTCAACATAAATATGCACCCATAATATCCAATGAAGTATGTCCCAAAAACACAACAAGTTTAGCAAATCTAAGGACTTCAAAAAAGAGTCGAAAGAAGTCCATGATCGCAGGGATATGCTGAAAGCACTTCTCCATATACACTTCCGCAAGTGATCCTATCCTTATACCAAATGAAATAGCAATGGGGCGCCACTTCAGCTGCCACCGCATCGAAGGCACTCGCCACAGAGCGAGCTTCATGGCTTCATGGCGGCCTTTCTGGCCTTCACGGCATTCACGAGCTCAAATTAATTTTCGGATGAAAATTCGATAATCAATTACGGAAATTATTCACATTAAAAAGCGAATTAAAAGCGTACTAAATAAATACGGGTCGCAGTTGTGTTTTAGGATTAGATGCTAAATAAATAATCGAATGGCGCATTAACAGGTGGAACAGGATGATGACGATTGTGGGATTGGGGGACGGGGGACGGGGTCTCACGTTTGGGCAAACAATTTACGCAATTTGTATGCTTTTTCCAAAATAAATATGAAATCAGGTTAATGTCGGGGCATTACATTAATTTTGTTGACTTTCTGGGCGGCGGGCGGCTGAGGAAGGAAGCGTGTGAGTGTGTGTGTCTCCCTCACGTAGCCCATATTAAGATATCGCCCCAGTCATATCCATTTTTAATGCGCTAATTTTTCAGCAATATTCGGCGTAATCTAACAGAGCGTGACGGAGACAGCGACAGACACAGACACAGACACAGGTGGCACGTTGTATGCCCCACGACGCAACGCATCTTCCTGCTGTGCTCTTTCAGCCGGATATCCTTTTGTTGTCGAGCCTCTGCGACTTTTATCGCTGCTAATATGCCACGTCAACTGCAAGAACGGAAAGCGAGACCCAAAAAAAAAAAAATACCGAGAAAATTACAAGACAAGTGCAGCCTCGAGGCCTCCAGACATCAGCAAATGGAAGCTCCACTGAAGGTCTGGAGCAAGAATTCACTTAGTTCCAAAAAGGGAATACAAAAATACAGTCAAACATCCTCAAGGAGGATCTGTCTTATCATTAGAGCCGGAGGGACACCTCCTCAAGAGTTAGAGAACAACAGGTTTCCAGGTTCTGTAGAGTAGAGAATATATTAGAATACCTTTGTGAATCTCCAAAAGAAGATCTCAATATGCAAAATTGCATCTATACCCAACAGAACACAGAAAACCAAATGCAAATTTACGAAGAGCCCATACTTTCATGGATATGTTCCACAAAGTCTATGGTTGAAGCCTTTCCAAGAATGAAATGTTGTTCCTCTTATGATATTCTTGAAAATTCTCACAATTTTACTGCAAAAGTATGTCCTGCACCTAAAGTTATACATATGAACAGAAATACCGACAAGTCCACAAAATACCGGACAAATCCAAACCATGTACAACATATAAGTTGTATATTTTTCCAAAAATTCGTAGAAGGAAAATCAAAATTGTTAAGCTGCAGCGTGCTTGAACTTTTCTTAAGAATCTTTTAAGCTGCAACTCGAACTGAAACATAAGCTGGCAAGTATTTCAGGTGTTTCGCGGCACGTCTTAGCGCGCAACTATTTAAAGCTGCCAACATATATTGCCCTTACATAATTAGTTGTGCTTAAAGTTTTGTTCTTTTCGTTTTTATTTTCTTGGCTGAAGGGATGCGTGGCATGTGGGATTTATGGGGGTTCCGTTCCTATTTTGTTGGGGGTTCTGTGCGGAGCTTGGACTCTGTTATCGTAGATGTTAGCAGGTGCTGTTAAGCAGCAGTCTAAACGAACAGCAGGCTGTAACTATTGACAGCTGCTGTTAAAGATAACATTAAAGAATGTTAGCAACATTTGGGTACTCTGTTCCTGTGCAGTGGCTTGTTCCGTGGCTTTTTGGATGTTCTGGAATTTCAAAAACGAATCACCTATTTTCTGTAGTCAGATTTTACAATACTCATAATCCAAATCCAATTAAAGTTCAAATTTTGTATAATTAATACTTTAAATGAAAATACAAAAAATTTTATAATTTCCCAAAATCGTTTGCCTCTCATTTCCTCCTAATGAATGGATAATTGTTGCACTTTGCTTATTTAGTTAATTAATGAAGAGCCAATAAATGTGTTTGCATGTTTGGAGATCCCCAACACTTTTCGTAGGGTTATTAAACCTCCCAAAAAAATGCAATCAAATCACGAATCCCCGAAAAAAAACACACACAAAAAGCGGCATGCAAAAGCGAACCACTGTTAAGTTAACAGCAGCTCAGTCTCCGTTTGCTGTTGCGTCGCTGCTTTGACTTCGGCTCAGCTCTGCCGGCGCTAACAGTGGCCAGCAGTGGGTCTTCGGCTGGCTGCTGGCAGCTGCTGCTACGTGCCTTCACTGTGCTGCCTGCTGCCTGCTGGCTGCTGCTTTCAGTCACCTGCTAGGGGTTCAGCGCGTCGCATCGAAGCGGCAGAGTCGAGGTCGTTAGAGAGAGTATGTGAAAAGCCAAAGAGCGTGCCGCGTACGGTTTCTTTCCCTCAAACATTTGTGTTTCCCTAAACCCCCTCCATCCACCCATCTTAACCATTGTGTGTGCTTATGTGTTGGTGTTAATTTTGCATGTGTTTTTTTGTTATTTAAAATTCAAACACACAAAATATCTAAAAAAAAAACCTATCCTGTTTGAGAACCTGTTTTTTGTTCCACACAAACATCTTTGGGTTCTGTTCTATCTAATGCTCTTTGATTGAACTCGATTCGAAGAGCGGCCAGAGCAGCAGTGGGTCTCCGTCTCCAGCTCCGGCTCCAAGAGGAATCTTAAACGCGCGCCGTGACGTCGTCGTCGCAGTCACAGTCGCTGTCGCTGTCACCGGTTCCCGTCTCCCCGCCCTCTCCGTCTGGTTCTCAGCACCGTATCAATAGAAGTTTTTCATTTGATTTACCGTTAGCGGTCTGCCGCTACCACGGCCGCCTAGCACTGCTGCCTTTTTGAGATACCGCTGCAGTGGTGGGGCATGATGGTTGGGGATTATTTTGGAGCCTATGAAGCCTAACAGAGAATAGAATATATGGGCTATAAAGACAGGGTTTGATGGAGGGAGAAACCATTCTTTGACTTTTTTGTTTCTGAAGATCGAATGATCATAAAAATATCTATCGAAAAGTGATAGATATTCCAACAGCTAGCCCAATCGATATGATCTTGTAAGGATAGTTTTGTTCAAGGGTATCAAATACTTGGTCCCAAAAACCACACATTTCTACTACTATGTTCTCGAGTGGGCAGCGCCAGCGAAGCGTGCATCTCTGTGTTTAGAAAGCCACTTGGCAGGTCCCAGACCCACTCCCCAGTCCCCCGACTGCGTCTCTGCGTTCACCCCATCTTTGGGAGGCTTCGCGCTTGGGGCCTGGTCTTAACAAAAAATAAATAAAAAGCTAAGAGGCAGCAGAATCAAAGCAGAAGAAGGCTTAATTAAATTTAAAGCAAACTTGGCTCGAAAACTGTCTGCAGACAATACACACACACATTTATATACATATATGGCCAGACATTATAGATTGACCGACTTCTTGTAGCGAAACCGAAACCCCCGTTAATTGATTGGGTTCTGGAAACTGATTTTATAGCCATTCATTTGTTGTGAAGAGAGAAAATTGAATAGAAAAATATGCGTACAGTAGAAATCAAATAAATATTGGCATAACCAAAGAAATAAGTAAATAAATCAATTGATTTGCTATGCATTTGGTAACATGTGAAACGATACGAGTACGATTTGTAAATGTTTGAGTACTCTTTCAATGGAACAACTGGCTAAACAAAAAACGCATTTTTCCGCAAAATAAATATGTAAAGTGAAATTCCAGACCAAACCCTTTTCGGATATTTATTCCAATCAAATAAAAGAACAAAACCAAAACAAGAATTTTCCGTAGAAAAAAAGGCTTTAAATTCGTTATAAAAGCATGTGCCTCGAACAGACAACATTTCACATTTATCGCCGGACTGGCCGACTGGCAATCATAATTATTATTCGTGGCATTCCAGGCCCAGTTCTCATTCATTCATTCTCGGTTGGTTTGGGGGGAAAACCACACGAAAACATTCCTGCAAATGGGCAAACAGGTTGCCACAAAAAAACAGCTGAAGCCAGAAGGAAAATGAAAAATCAAACACGTGCACGGTAGAACGGCGGAAAAGGTTAACAAGAACAGCAACAATAAAAACAAAATTTTTTATCAAACAGAAAACCAAACCAAATTCAAGATTCGCGCGGAATCATTAAAAAACGACTAAAAAAAATAATAAAAACGTTAACAATATTTATGTATATCTCCTAAAAAAAAGTAGCCTACAACCGACCAAAAATATTCCCTAAAAAGTCACCTAAAAACCACGGAAAATTCAAAAAAACCAAAATAAAATTAAAAACCACCAAAAAAAGAAGGAGAACAACTAAAAGAATTTTCAAGCGTTTGGCATTTTGTCAACCCGTAAAGGGCCCCCCGAAAAAAGAGAGAGAGAGAGGGAGAGAGCCGCACAAGTGGCTGCAACAAAAGGGCTACCACCGAACGAACCCCCGAACCGCGACCCCTCTGGAGAACGAACAACTCAGGCCGGAAAACGCTTGTTTCGACACGTGAGAGGAGCAGAGAGGCAGAGCGGCAGAGAGAGGAGTGTGGCTGCAGCAGCAGCAGCAGGAGGAGGAGGGGTACAGAGAGAGGCCAAACCGAGGCTAGTGACAAGAAACAACAACAAAACAAACAGGTGAGAAAAGGAGACCCTGCATGAATGAATGAGTGAGTGAGCGAGTGAGTGCCTGAATGAATGGAAGGCAGCGCCAGAGCAGGAGCAGTGGTGCGGCTTTAAGGGGTACGGGGCACGGGGTGCGATTGAGTGATTGAAACTGATAAAGAATAATAATAAAAAAAAGGGCTTTGGCTGTGCCTGAGGATTTTCCCAAACAATTCTGTCGTACCCTGTCAACGTGGAGAAGAAGAGTATGATAAGCTGTTGGGTTTTTGTGTAACGAAAAGAAAAAGTGCTTGGACATGCATAATATGAGTGTACGATTCGGATCTATTAAAGCTGGAGACACAATAAGGTTCATGGTCGTTTTTGGTCGTCGTCGTCGGCGTCCGGTATTTTATGAGCGAGCAAAGCGAGTGAGCCGGTGGTTGGCGCACAAGCGAAGCGAGTAAGGAGGGGTCTTTTGCCCGCTAGTAATTTTATGTTTATTCATCAGAATAATTATAATGAAATATCGTAGAATCAGTGATCTAAAGAGTACTTTTGAAAATTGCCATAAAGATAAGGAACTCTGATTTCAAAAATTATAGATAGCAATGGTCTATTATAAAAGAACAGAAATAGTTGAAACTTAACCCAAAATGACCAAGAACCAGAGAAAACCCTTCTGTTTTGGGACCCAAATGAAGGTATTGGTCTCCTAATTCTTCGCTATACAAAATATACGTATTATCTACACATAAGATTCATAAGATGGGAATAGATGATTACAGATGATTATTGAATTAGAGGATTGTAATTAATGGAATATTGTATTATTCTCGGTATATTCTATTCAGTTTTCTCTTCACTAGATCTATGACATGCATATAGTATATGCATATATTTTTCATGGATTTTTAGAGCCGACATTCATTGCACCACCCGAAATCCATTCAGTCCAAAGGAAGACCACTCCAACTACTGGGTATCCCTAGTCGGAATATCGAAGTAACTTTGTGCTTTCATGTTGCTTGTTGTTTTCCTTCCATTACCCCCCACTGCCCCACTGCCCCTCCCATTGTATATATGCACGAGGAGCTGCCAGGGAGAATTCTGCTCAATAAGCAATTAATATGCACAAGTGTCTGCCCGCCGCGAGAGGGTTGCCCAATTGAGTTCCTCTGTTCGTTCGGTGGCAGCCCGAAATCTCCGAGCGGAAATGGTCTCGGTTTTCGGTTTGGGTTTGGGTTTTGTCAGTACTGTCTCTGTTGTGTCTGACAGTCTTCTCTGTCTGTCTGTCCGTCCGTCTGTCTGTCTGTGTGAAAAAGCGGGAAAAAGAAACACCCAGCGTGGCACATTGTTTCGCTTTTCCCGGGCAGTGTTAAGAGCTTAATTTAATTTCAAAAAGGTTTTTCAACTTGATGGAAATTGAGTTTGGTTTTGTCGTCGAAATTACAGTCACCCAAAAAGAAAATCATTCGAAAATCATTGAGGAATAAAGAAATCCATGGCTTTGTAGCTTTGAAATCTTGAATAAAAATTCTATCAAAATAATTGGATGAAATATCTGAGAGGTGGATCCATTCTTCTCTATCCCTCATTAAACATATCCCAAAAATAGTCTGTAAAAATCCGCAAATTGATGTCACGCGTCTCCTGAAATCGAAGAAGCATTTTCCAGCAATTAGTAAAAATCTTTTTGCAGCATTTGGAGAGCACTGCGCTGTGCACTCGCAATCTGAATCTTTTCCTATTATCTCAATTGAAATTTCCCTTTGAGTAATTTGAGACCAAATTTGATTCAGATTCTCTTCTCGACGGTGGCTTCCAGTCTCCCGCCTGTTGTTTCGCAATTTCTGCGTTGGCCCCAGTCACGACTTTAACATTAATCTATTGCAATTTATATTTGCTTTTGTTGGAAGCTGCAAACATCCCGAAACATACAAACAGAAAGAACTATTAAGCAGGGGCGTAGTCAGAGGGGAGAATAGTACATATTTCACAGTACAAAAAGGGAATGGGAATAGGGTTTGACTACGTCTAGTAGTTCTGCGGCTTAGAGAAGTACATTTAATCGTAGACCCTCCTCCACTAAGCCTCTGGACCCTTCAGCTTAACTCTTCTGTAGGAAGTTCCCCAAGTATCAACTAAAGTTAGCCCGGAAAAGTTGCCAAAACGTCTGAAGGAATGCCAAAAATACGCAAAATAAAAGCTGGAGATAGAAGAGAGCAACAACGAAAGAAAAACGAAATTCGACTAAAGAAAAACAATGCCACAAAAGGGCACAAATAATGCGCTCCGTATTGCCGGAGTCAAGTCGAATCCCCGGCTCCGGTAACAGTCTCCCGGTAGTCCGGGAGTCCTTGATACCATCTCTAGGCCACGTCGGGTCTCTCGTGAAATATCGCACTTTGCTTATAGAAATTGTTATCTGTGCTGGAAATAGAAATTCAGGAAAAGTCCAAATAAACCAAAACACAAACAAAAAGTGGAAAAGAGATGAGAATAAAGCAAAGCGCAAACAGACGCACACACTCAGACGCACAAAAGTAATGTGAAACACAATAAAAGTGTCTAACTGTATGAAGAAATGAAAGTCAAAATGGGAGGGGAGGGAGGGAGAGGCAGAGGCAGATGCTGTGGCAGCATGCGTTCGGTACTTCTCGCTGAAGCATCTTCTTTGTTGGCTTCATTAGCTGCCTCAATGACTTTGTTTCTCCCATCTCTTCTCTTCGTTCTTCGTTCTTTATGATTCTCTTTCGTTGATCTTGATCGTGAACTCGAAAATATTTCGAAAATGTGCTAAGGCATGAGAGAAGGAGGGAGAGAGAGGGCTCCCTCCTCGTGTCTGGGCTTTGGAGAAGAAAGCGTGCAAATTATGGTTTCTAGGAAACTGGGTGCCAGAATACCAGCCGCCTTCCCACCTGCCCAGCGGAGAGCCACAGTGGTTGATATAGCAATTACTGGAGAAACAGGTGTATGAAGAATGCTTTGATGCCCACAGTGCAGTGGAACGTTTAGACCATGAATTACAGTGGAGTTTCTCTGGCTGCAACTAATGTTACGCCTATCTAAGGAGTTCCAACCGCAATCCATCTTCACTACTCATCTCCACAACCTTCAAGACACACTCCCAGCTTTTTAGTTACGGCTCTGAATGCCTGCCGTACAAGGTAATAACCAAGTTTGGTTATATGGCCCACAAAAGCCACAGAAGCCACTTCCTCTCTGCCAAAATCTGTTACTACTTCACTGTTGGCCCTCCTTGCGGGGATAATTCAATTATGATCGGGGTAGGGGAGGGGAACATCGCGAGAGGGAGAGCAGACAAAGCTAATGAACACCGACTGAATGGCAAGTCAAGTGGGAAGAAGACAGGGCTCATCATAATGATGGCGATGATTATGTTGAATGTAAAATGGGAAAACGAAGGCCAGTGCAAGTGCCAGAGAGGGAGAGACACACAGCAGGAGATGGGGAGCGGGAAAGGTATAGTAGCAGAGTGCATGCCAAAGCGGGATGGTTGAGCAGAGTGCAGGCGCGAGCGGGAGAAAGAATACAAATGAGTCGCCGCGGCAATGAACTCGAAAGAAGCAATGCAGACTCACACACAAACAAAAGAGAAGTGGGAAGAAGAAGGAGAATGCATAACTTACAAAAATAAGGAAGGCTAGGCTTAAGAAGTCGAGCTATTGATACCCTAGAGGATTACTTTGGAGAAATCCACTCCGCTATTCATCTGATTATGAATTTATATGCGATTTAGTGGGAAGTAGCAGAGAGCTAAGGAGTCTGTAGAGTTAACAGAGCAATTAACAGAGAGAGAGAGAGACTTGAAGCGGCCGTCGCACAAAGAGTGGAAGAGCCGAGCCGAGCCTCAACGATCGACGGCAATATTCGGTGCCGAAGTCTCCTCGAGCCACACGCATACATACTTATAGCGAGGGAAATTATTTGTACATTTGTATTTACATTTGAGTAAAAGCACAGCGAATCTAAAAGAATATTCATAAATAACTCTAGCCTGTCGTCTGTGTTAAAAGCACAGCTACGGAATACCCGAGTCCATGCATGCATGTGCATGTTCTATCCTGTTTGGATTGGGTTTGCAATGATACATACCCTCTCTGCTAGGGTATCAAAAGCCTGCCAAACACAGAGAGAAGCAGACCCAAGCAAAGAGGGCAGCAAAGCACACAGAATGCAGTCTATGCTCTGCCTCTGCCGCTAGCGTTGCAGTTGCAGTTGTCAGTGGCATCATTATACCAACAGAGATTTTTGTTGGCCTATTAGGAGGAGCAGAAGAAGGATGGCGCCACTGGCTAACAAAAAAGAACTGTATTTTCTTTGCAGCTGCAGAATATTGTTAGCCAAAGGAGCAGGCCAGGCAGCAAAGGAGAGAGAGGCAGCCGCATCTGTTTCTGAAAGGAAGAGAGGCAGAGCGAGAGAGAGCCACACCAAGCGTGAGAGGAGAGACAGAGGAGAGGTCATTCATCCAGCGTTTATCGCGTTAAGGCTAGGCCTGGCACCCTCCCCACCTCCCGCTAGATGTGGCACTTTATTAACATATTTCTCACTCTCTCCCTCTCCCTCCCACACCCTCTTTCGTGGTTACTGTTGTCGGTTACTGCTTCTCCCGCTCCGCTCGCTTTTCTGTGTGGCCTTTGCATTCTTCTCCTTCTGCTGCCAAGTGCGGCTCTGTTTGTTGTTGCTTTCTTCTGCTATTTGTTTATGTTTTTAGTGAGTTTTTCCTAAATTCGCTTTGGTCTGTTAATATTTTTGTGTTTCTTCTTCTATTTGTTGTTTGTTCCGATTCTATTTGTGGCTATTCTTCTTTTTTGATTATTTTTCTTCATTTTTTGTGATATTTGCGTATTTATGTGCATGAATTGGCTTTAGGAATTCCCTTAGTCCAATTAGTCAACTATTTATACCCGGTACCCGAAGAGTTTAGGGATATATCGGGTATAACAGTAGAGCCACGGCCCTTGCCGCAGCCGCTCGTTTACATTTAGAAGACTACATACTATACGTACATTCCTTACCCTTAGAAGGTTCTCTTAGAAGGTACTCTCTCACTACTGTCAAGTATTTCCCTTTACACTACTCTCCATTTCCTGATATTAAAAGTTCTCACCTTTAGCTGAACTCTCAACCCTTCCCCAACCCCTACCTTAATCACTTTGTAATGCGTCAAAAGTTTTTGAAGGGTATTCCCCAGGCGACTCCACGGCTCCCCTGCTGCTGCCTGCTCTTCCGCAGACACTCTCTTTTTGAGGTTTCCTGCTGTCCTTCACTCTCCCAGCAGTGTCTGGTAAAGAGCTTCTGCTCCTGGGACCCTCTCCTGACCAGTGCCTCTGCCCCTCTCCGGCTAAGGTTCCAGCTCTACGGCTATACGGCCGTAGGACGCTTCTTTTACGCCTGCTGATGCTGCTGCTGTTGGTGACGCTTGCTTTTATGCATTCCGCTCTCCTTTTCCGCTCTCTCCTGCTTCCGATCCGGCCAGAGTTTTGGCCTACAGTTTTTGGCCAGCAGGAAATGGCCGACATTAGACGGGGGCCCTGGCACGTGTTTATGTTGCTTTGCCGTTATTTTATGCTGCACGCTGTGGCAGGAAATGCGACAGAAAATGCATTCGCCAGTCGCCATGGAATTTTCAACATTCCCCATGCCGGAAAAACCGTTTTCGTCTCTCTCTCTCTCTGGGGTTTTTGTTTTATTTGTCGTCCTCTCTCTTGGGCAGAATTTTTTTGCAAGCATAAATTTTGGCCAGAAACACAAGGAGTATGTGCTCTGGCTCTGTGCTGGCGATTCTGCTTTAGATTTCATTTCCATTTCATTTCAGTTCAAGCCGAAAGAGAAAATAAACAGGAATTCCACATCAAGCGACTATTTCTTTTATATCCAGAAGTTTCGCCGAAATGAGGTTTTTATGCTCCGCCTATAAAGCCGAAATAAAAAGCATTCTTTTTCGTAAATTTTTAGCAAAAGAAAAGGAATTTTCTTAGCCTAACATTTCAACGTTTTATAAGAGATTTCTTATAAAAATATCTTTGAAATCTAGAGATATTGAGAACAAAATTGAGGGAGAGTACTTCGAAAACTCAAATAATATATATATTTATAGAATAATTTATGAAAGAAAGACCTACAGAAGAATCTTTCACTTATCAATAGGGAGAGAAGGAGAGGAGAAGGGAGAGAGTGTTACATCAGAGATTTCTTATAACAATATCTTCGAAATAGATAGGTATTGAAATGAATAGCGTAAAATTGAGGGAAAAGTAAATCAATTTAGGGAGAAAGTATTTCGAAAACTCGAATTTTATTTTTATAGAATAATTTCTGGAAGGAAAACTTACAGAAGAATCTTTCAAGAATCAATCGAGAGTTTTAAAAAACTAAAAATGTTTACTAAAACCTCATAAGATCATATCTCTGTAATTTTATCTTTTTCTGATGCCCATAAAAATTCCCAAAAAAAAAACACTAAAAACCTCAACCCAACCATGAACAGTTTTCCCAACTTTTTACTTGGAAAATTAGTGGAAAATGTGCGCCCATTTACAAAGAATGATTAAAATAAAGCGCAGGGAATGATAATTTTCATGCCTGAAAGAGTTCCATTCCATGAAAAGTTCTCCCTGCAGAGGAATACGTGGAATATGAGCCGTAATAAATATGCAGATGAAATTAACTAATCTTTTGTGGAACTGTCTGTTAAGCTTTGCTTAAATTAACACCTTGCGGTGGAGAAACAAGTTTTGTAATGGAATTCATAGGGTGCTGGGTGCTTTTGTGTGTGTTGGTTTTTCCTGGTATTTCCAGCCACTCGTCAGCCACTCATTAAAAAGCATGCTGTCGCCCTCGAAAGTCACGCTTCCCCAAAAAGAACTGCAGCTGCAGACATCAGCCAACCATCCAGCCATCCATTCCATTCCCCCACTTTTCCCCCCCTTTAAAGCAACCTTTCATTTACACTGTGCTCCAGGGCATGGCATTTGCTTCTGGCCATTGACCATCATCGGAGTTGTAAAAGAGATGGAAACAAGAAAACGAAAGAGAAACAGAGAAACAAGGAGGAAACTTTGTTGCTTTGTTGCTTTGTTATCTGTCTCTTTGCTGTTTTCCACACAGTTTATTTTGTGGCTTATTTGCATTATTTTAATTTCAGCTATCGTTAAGATAGCAATTCATTCTATAAATCTGAATAAAATACAAAATTCTTACGGTGGTTCTCAAGAATCAGAACCGTTATGCTGTGGGGGGAAGGGGCTAGAGCATATTCCTAATTAATTTTCAAATCAAATGGAATGGAAAGGAATGGGGAAAACCCCATAGAACGAGTGGAACCATATGGCAAAACTTTCGACTTGCAATTCAATTTATTTTTCAACGAAAAACAGGAAAAACTAAAAAAAAACTGCTACTAGTAGAACAGGAAAAGCAACAACAATCATAGCGGGAGAGAGAGCAAAGGTAGAAAGACAAATTGCAACTTTTTGAGGCACAAAAATCACAGTTAGCAGATAGTTTTCCCAGCCACCCATCCACAGTTTTCCCGACGACACAAGACACAAGAAGAAAACTTTGTCCTGCCTCCCGCCCGCCGCCACCCGCCGGAACACTTGAAACAAATTGCAATTTGTTCCCTTCGCCTACAGCACGAGGGTTAAATGATTTTCCAGGGTATGGCAGGAGGATATAGCCTATAAATTAAGTGCAGCAATTAATAATTTAAAAGGCGTGTTAATTAGAGAGTTAGAGGCAGAAGGAGCATACCGAGCAGTGCCAAAAGGTCTCGCCTAATTGCAATTTCAATTAGGCGCATTACAGAAATCCTTTCGGCAAACACACAGTTTGGACTTGGACTCCCCAAATTGAAACTACATTTAAGTTTTTCTTTTTTGTGGATTTTAGGCACTTTTTCTAATGGGTTTTATGGGTCATCAGGTATTTCTAAAGGAACTAAAGTCGTTAGAAGCTTTAAGATAGATTAAACCATCATTTGATTTGGTTGAATGAATTCTTTGAGATATAATCCCAATAAAATTCTAATATATATCCAAAATAAATCTTTATAAATCACAAAAACATTTCCCCCCCGTCAAGACAAATACTTTCACTATTATTTGTAACTAAAACGCTTTGTCTTTCTATCTCTACCTCTCTCTCTTTCTTTGCCGTGTCCACTTCCCTCCAGTGACTGGCGATTGTTCTGGCAACATGTGCGAAAACTTACAACTGACACTGTGCCATATATATATATGTATATATTATCATTAAGGTGGCCATTTCCGCTTCCTTCCGCTGGGTCTCTGTCTCTGCCTCTCTGTGTCCATTTGGGTTTCCCTTTTGCGCCCCATTTCATCGGGCTGGGATCCAAAAGCATTTTTCGCTGACAATTGGAGACCCCTTCTGGACATTCTGTATGGAAGATACACTGAAAAAGAATGCATCATCGAAAGATATGCCATTTCCCAAGCGAAATTGTAGAGAGAAAACCAATTCTGGCATCGCTTTTCACCTGCAAATCGATTGAGAGGCGCCTGAACCTCCTCCATTTTGCAGCATCAAATTCTCTCTAGTTTTTCCTGCAGTGTACCACCCATATTTCATTTCATTGTGCGCGATATTTCTTTGGGCGGATGCATCCTCTAACTGGAACCAAAACCAAAACCAGAAGCAGAAGCAGAGGCCGGAAGCAGAACCAGACTGCTGACTGCTTAATATTTCACTTTGGTCACCGGCCAGGCCAGGCCGCACTGTTCAGTGAATCTTTTATTACATAACTTGGATTAGATTGAACCGAATGGAGGAGCTGCTGCTGCTGCTGGTGCTGCTGTGGCATGCCCCTCACGTTTCACGCGGCTGCCTAATTTAGTTATGCAGCCACTGGCACTATCTATCGGAAAAGGCGGCCTAGAAGGAGGCGGAGACGGAGGCTCGATTCATAACCGAACCATTGCTTATTCACAATCAATCAGCGTATTGAATCGGGGCAGATTCCCGTTACTGTTGGCCATTACTGGGCCATCGCTTGCCGGACTGAGGAGTGAGACCACAATTAGCTTCCCGAGTCATGAAGTATTCTGCGATTCGCCGAATTGCAATTGGATTTTCTATGCCAATTAGTTAATTAGTGGATAAGTGAGTGGCGGAGAGGTATGATATGATGATTGGATGGGATATTGGGGATACATACGTATATTCCTGGGTGTTGCCAATAAGCGGATGATTGAGGGGGAATTTTCGTGCGAAATGTGTTGGAAACAATGATTGGAAAAAGGTTCATAAACAGGAGTTATGATTGCTGTTGGATTTCCAATCAAGGGTTTAATTAAATGGGAGGTGAAATAAGGAATTTTCCCTAGAAGAATGGGTTGAAAAATCCCAGAGGGAAACCACGAAAGAACTAGAACTTAAGGTATGCTTGAAATTTGATTAGATCCTTGTTCATTTTTAAAGAATTTTCCAGGAATTCCCACGAGAATATGCCTTAGACTTTCAGCCTAATATTCCTAATATATAATCAGTCCAAGTCCTACGTTTAATTCTAGATTTTAACCCAAAGTAATACCTATAATCTGCCTTAAAATTTAGCCAGATTTCTTGATAAATAAAACAAGTGTTTGCTTAAATTCCTTTTCCCTTCCTTTCAGACTTTTCTATGACTAAGATCAAGTTTTAATCCACTTTAGAATTCAATAATTATGGTCTTTGCTTTGAATAGGCTGCAAATTCGTGCCATAATTCCACTCCCTTAAACCAAGACCCAGACTCCGGCCCGTAATGCCAATATTCCCACAGTTAATCAACAAAAGCAAATACGTAATTATTCGCAATGATTTGCGTGTATTTGCTTGTGTGTTAACAGCTTTGAAATCGAATTGCAAATTGCACGGCTTGTCCGACACCGACAGCACCGTTAAGCCCCCCCAAAAGCTGCATTCACTATTCATAAATCGCTCCAACGACATTCAAGCGATTGCCAGCGGAGCGCAGAACCCAAAAACCAGAAAACCCGAAAACCCCTACAAGAGGCACACACTCGAAACAATGCGTAACTCCAACCAAACCAAATGCGAACCGAAATTGAATCGAAACTAAAACCGAATCGAACTAAACCAAACCGAACTGAAAACCAAACAGAACAAAGGCTAAGCGGCTTTCCGGGCCCCGGACCCCAGACCAGAGGCAAGTGCAGCGGCCACTGGATTGTGCAACATTACGTACGAGCAACAATTAAAGCCAACTTTTAATTTATTTCCTGCATAAAAACATTCCATTTTAATGATGCAAAAATACCAAAAAGTTTATAAATAAAAACTCCAACTGCGATTTGCTGCAATTTGAATTAAGAACAAATCGAAACAAGCGTTTGTGGCTCGTAGGTTTAGATACCCCTTGAGAGTCCTTTGTTTTAGGGTAAGCAAGATATAGATTCGATTGTGATATAAATTTGGAAAATGTTTCTATGATTTATACGATTATTTGGATGATCTTCTGCAACAAAAAAAGTGGTTCACACAAAAAGAGGTATATTTTCCAAACGATTGCTTCCTATGACAGATATTAAAAGACAATCTCTTGCACTTCTAATCTCCGATCAACTAACACCATATAGGGAATTTTTTTAATTTTGCCTGGTCTGGCCCTCCAGAACGTTTGGCATCGTTTGGGCTTGTACGGCCAGCAAATTACTTTTTTACCATGGAAATTGAAAGTATATTGCCCATAGTATTTATACAGCTTAGTCTTGGTTTCAGTGACGGTTTTCTTCCCCAAAAAGAAGGCTTAATGAGCACAGGAATTCATCTTTTTCCATTTACTCTTCAAATTACGAGGAAGCCTGCTATCTGACAGCCTATCTGACAGCCTCCTAGCTGTCAAACACAAACAAAATGGCGCAGCTTCTGAAAATTGTGACAGGTGCATTTTGACAGCAGCAGTGTTTGCCTATCGATTAAGAGGCGGAAATAATTTTTAAATAATTTAATTCAACGCTGAAATGCCATTGAAAGTCACAGTTTTATCCAAAAACCCAGGAATGTTTGTACAAATGCCTGTGTGCCCTCTGGCTCCGCAAAACGGTAGTACCCTCTCGTAGGGTGAGAGATACCCCATAAAAGATTGAGTTGCAGTGTAAAATATTATGCGAATTCGAATCGACAGACGTCGGTAACTGACCCAAATGGGAAAATTGCTGAAAAACTAGCAGCGTCGGCAGTGGCAGCAACCTGCTGACTGAAACTGAAGCACAAACAAAACTCGGCACTAAAAAATAGTTTCTAATGAGGCAAATTAAGCAAACGTCAAACAATTAAAACAAAGCCAACAAAATGAGCGCGTAATTATTTTCGTATAATTAAATTCCATTTAGCCAAGACTCTGCCTTGCACGAGTATGTGGCAGCCACAGGCCACCACCAGCGGCTGCTTAGCTGCCAGGCAAAAAATTTGTGTAAGCTTTTGTGCATTTCGGCTTGCAACACAGGTGCAACAGGTGCAAATTACGACAGAGCCGGACAGAAAAAAAAAGGGTGAAGCGTCGCGTCGGGAGGGCTGCGGTGGGGTGACAGCCGTAATCGCCTGCAATCAACTCAAAACAACAGCAAACGAATCCGTTTCCGCCACTGAAAATTAGTGAATTTTGTCAGCGTCAGTGGGTCAACGGAAAAAAGGCTTTTGGCCAACTCTGACGAGGGCCAAAGCAAAACAGAATAAACAATGAGCCACAAACAGAGGCAAAAGCGATGAAATGGCATTAAAAGATAGAAAGGAAAAGTGTAATGCGGATACTCTTCTGGGGATGCTAAAGGATGGAATGAGCTATCCGTAGGAATAGATATTTATGGCTACTGATGAAAGTATCTGTAGATGGAAGCCATCACAGAGTTCAATGCTTTCCTTGGTGTCCAGACTCATTCGTGCAAAGACTCTGCCACGACTCTGAGTGTTACGATATTCACAACTGAAGAGATCTCCGTGAGTTCAGCAAAGTTTAGACGAGATGACCAGACCACGTACTTGTTTCCATTCAGGGGTCAAAGACTATCGTCATTTCAAGGCAAAATATGAGTTCAGTGACAGATGAATGGTCATGGGTGTTACATAGAAATGGAAGCAGAGAAAGATGAAGAAAGTGCAGCTGAAAGAGAGAGAGAGAGAGATAGAAAAAGTGAGATCTATAAAGTGAGACTGTGGTAGAAAGGTATGTACTGTATGTACAAATGAAGCTCCTTAAAGCCCTACTACTATTATTATGTTAGAGGTTGAGGTTAAAGGTTGTGCATCAGCTATAGCCTATAGCTTCTAATACAGTCCAATAGATTGCATCTCTTGTCTTATATCTCTATTATATAAAAAAGTCTTAGGTCAACGTCGTGTTCCCGATATTTTACTCATATCTGCGTGACCGAAGCAAAGAAGTGAGCCGAACGAGAGAGGCGTGTGAGCCGGGGGTTGGCTCAAAAGCAAAGCGCGTGAGCAGGGGGCCCTTTTAAGTCTATTCCTCAGTTAACCCATCATTTGTGTGGCCAAATCCGTAACGAAAGACAGCAGCTTCTGCCCCCAAAAGATAGAGTATAGCCATTAGGCATCGCCTTGCATTTCGCTCTCGCTGTTTATTCTGGGCTTTCGACAAAGTAATCATTTGTTTATTTGTACTATTATTATGTTTATCTTTGGCCGTCTTGTTGCTATTTCTCTTTCTGTTTTGTGGCAATCGAAGCTTTGGTGAAAGTCTGCGAAATGATTTGTACACTCCACTCCCCTCTCCTTTCCCTCTTGCGGCCGATCATATGCGTGCAACAATTTTATTTGTATTTTATTTCAATTTTTTCTTCTGTATTTTTCTGTATTTTGTGGTGCATTTTGTGGGAGGTGCAGGCACTCGATTGAGCCTTCTAGAGTGGAGTGAACTAGTTTCCATTTAATAGTTATAGCCCAAGAGGCAGGCAACGGCTACGGCAACGGCAACGGCAAAGAGAGCATGAAATGTGCAGCGAATTGTGGCAGCCACACAAAAAGATTTATTGAAGCCACTGCCGTTGGTGCAGCTATTAACAAAATTACTTAACAAGCGGCCGAAAAACAGAAAAAGAAGAGAATTCCGCCTACTTCTCCCTTGGACTAGGCCGCCGACAACAATAACAACAAAAGCAGAAGGAAAGGTGGGCCTTTCGATGCTAATGATACCCTAGAAGAATGACCCTATATAGAGGAAAGGTGTTCCCATTAGGTTCCTCCAATCGATTGCCTGCTTCTGCCTGAAAGTGCAGCTTTAATCAAAGCTGGAACACCCCTCGTGAAGGGTATAGAAAACCAACAACTGCCTGAGTTATTGCCAGTTGGCTGAGTTTTAGTTTGAGTTTAGTTTCGGCCAAGTCCGCAGGGAAGTGGAGTCCAAAGCCGCAGGGGGACCGGACCGGACCGACCTTGGAGCCGAGTCTGGAAGCTGGCGATATATTCTATTTAATTGCATTCGCGGTTCGGGTGCCAACCAAGCCGTGCAGAACAGAGAATGGAACAGAGGATGGCAGAAGCGGCAGCAGCAGAAAGGACACTAAGCCGTTGTCCTGCTTCCAGTGACGTGGCCAGCAGGGGGTGGGGGGGATCAGTGGTGTGTGGATGCAACTCCAAGTGGAATAAATGTGTGTGTGTGTGTGTGTGGAATGTTGAGCCCTGGATTACAACGACCATCAAAAGTGGGCAGAACTTGGGAGCTTTGATTTATGATTGCACAATAGTGGGGTGCGAGTAAAGCCACTACTATATATCCCTATATATCTCTACGGTTAGTTAAGCCCTGAATGCACCAAAAAAAACACAAAGATATGGCAGAGAACTTGAATAATAGAGAAGGCACACCATTGTGTGATTCAATGGGTACTCGGACGAGTATTCTGTGGTTTATTTCCTGGTTCTCTTAGACTAAACTCATAAATTATATCGTTATTGATAAATATCGATAATAAATTGTATGGCTAATAAATTAGGTGTATTTATTAATACTCAAAGATAGCATAAACCCGATTTGAGTGAAGATTTATCGACCATCAATTAATTTTTTGCTAATAAGCAATGCCATTAAATCTGTCAAAAATATTTGATTAAATTGAAAAATAATACAAAAAAAATAAAGCAATAATAATAAAATAATAAAAAAAATAACAAAGAAATAATAATAAAAAAAAAATAATAAAAAAAATAATAAAAAAATAATAAAGAAATAATAATAAAATAATAAAAATAATAATAAAGAAATAATAATAAAACAATAAAAAAAATAATAATAAAATAATTAAGAAAAATAATAAAGAAATAATAATAAAATAATAAAAAATAATTAAGAAATAATAATAAAAAATAATAATAAAATAATGAAAAAAATGTCGCTAGCAAATTTTGATATCAGTTAAAAAAAATATCTTATAAATTACTAGATAAATTTGGCCTAAATTGGTTTTACAATCAGCTCGACCAGGCTCCGATCAGTTCTTTGCTCTCATTTACCCCTCCTCACACTTTCCTTTTCTTCCTCTTCCCTCTCCTTCTGCTCTTTTTTAATCCTTATAGTCTTTGCTAGAAATATCCAGTCTTGGCTCTTGCCGGTTATAAATTTACACTAACGACGCCCCTGACACTGTGGGGAGTGCTTGTTTTTCGGTGGTACAGTCCCGCAGAGACAGGAGCAGTGACAGAAAGAGCAACAGCAGCAGCAGCATCGAATGAACAGAGTATCAGAGGAGGAGCAGGGGAGCAGGGGAGGCAGGGGTGGCTGCTGCAGAAGCAATTGCGGTTGTCGGCTGCCTCCTGCCTGCTGGCTGCTGCCTGCCAATCGGCAAAAGTTGACGACCGCAGCGCTACGCCGCCGCTATTGAAAAGCAATAAAAACAACATTTATAAAATAGCTGGAAATAGAAGCAACAGCGAGGGACAGCAGGCAGGAGGCATGCAACAGAGGGATACCAGGATTGAGGCATGCAGCAGAGTGGGACAGAGAGAGAGAGGCAGAGAGATACGTGGCTTGAAGGACACTGGCATCGATGCAATTTGTTATTTTGAATTTTTGCAATTTTAGAGTTGGAACTATTTTTGCGCACCAAAAAGCAATCGGAACAATGCACAGAGGGGCATGTGGCAGGCACTAGAGTGCTGCAGAGGCGAGGAATGCAGGGCAGATGAGAGACAGGACAGATTTCATATTAGAGATGTGCGTGCAAAGGGGGTTTCCAGGGCACGAAGCCAAACGATGGTTCGAGAGTCCATAGTCATGCGTGATTGAAGGTGGATTGTATAGGAAGTACCATGGGATAGAAGTGTTTAGAATTCCATTTAGATCTAGATTCAGTGATGTAACTAAAATCGATAAAAATCGATAAAAATAGATTAAAATTCGTGCAATCAGTGCTCGTAAAACACTGAAATTTCACCCACTGAATGGACCTTGGCAGCACTGGGCCTTTGCCCATCCTTCTTGCGATACTCCTCCTCCTCCTCTTCTCTCCTCTCTAGTCACTCTTTCGATTCCATCTCTGGATTTCAGCCTGTCTGATATTTAATTAAATGTTGCGCGCATTCTTTCTTCGCATTGAGAGCGAGATAGAGACAGAGAAAGAGGCAGAGAGTGAACTCGAACCGACAATTCGTGATATGTGAGGCCGCCGGAGGCGTGGCAGGAGGTCCACTGCCAATTGCCGTGGGTTGGCAGCTCTATTATTAGTCCAATCAAGGATTCTTCTTACTTAATGATTGGTTCACTCCACTGGCGGCGGCCAATGCAGAAGTCATGCAATTCTCAAGTATTTTTAGAACACAGCGTGGATCCCCCCCACTTTGGCATACCTTTTTTGAGTGACTATCCTATCCCCAAGGACACAGGCCGAAGGATGGCCGGGAGCTGTGGGAAATATTTGCAAAAAATTCCCCAAGTCAAGGGCTAAATAAACTTTGTCGCCCCGGCAAAAGAGCAAAAGTGTTTGGCAATTGGGCGAGTAGGACGAGTACGAGAATCCCTTTCAGGGCACCCACTTTTTCCCTTGACTTTCTCCTTTCTATTTCTCTTTGCCCAACCAATCCCTTTGCCTTCCAGCCACCCACTTGGCGCCACTCCTTTCAGGCTTTCTGCCTCTCCAAAAATGTCTATCAATTCGAGATGGTAGGTATCCTTGTGCATATCCTTTGGCCATAGCTCACTGTCGGCAGCTTGTCTGCATCTATCTCGCTCTATCTCTCTGTTGTGCTTTCAGTGGGGAAAATTTATTGAATTTAATATGCATATTGCATGCAAAATTTATGCATTTCTTACCGTCCGTCCCGCCTTGTCCTTTGCTGTCATTAAGTGTTGTGCAACGTCACATTTTGGGGCTTTTTGTTGGCATTTCCTGTTCTTGTGTGGCAATGGATTTTCAATTTGATTTCTTGAATAGCCCTAGACATTGCAAAATGTTTCTTTTGTGGAATTTTTGTGAGCATTTAAGCAATTTCCGTAGATGGAATTTTCCAAAACCAAAACTAATTTGATCTTTCGTTTCTCTCTTTCCAGGTATGTCAACAACCCCCAGGTAAACCCTCCAGAAAACACTCCACACGCCATCAAGTGGCAGTCGAAATTCCCCCCATTGACCCCAAACATTGACCCACTGCGCCGATCGGCGCATTGGATTTTTTTTGGCTAATTACCTTTATGGCCGGGCCAAGACTCAGCTTTGTGTCTGTTTTGGACACTTTTACGAACAGCTCTCAAATGACCCATTAAGCGGGAGCCCATTAGCTTCTAGCCCAATGACCCCCCACAGAAAAAGTCATAAACGAAGTGAAGCCAAAAAGAAACCAAATTAAAATTCGAAAAAGGAAATGGAAATGAAAATGAAACACTGGAATTGCTCATAAAACAAAATAAATAACCAATTAAGAGGGAAACAACCGCCGTGCCCACCGCCGAAAATCCAGTGCGAATTTCATTAATTAGCCATAATGTTTTGGGGATAGCCGGAGACGGCCATTGGCTATTGGCATATCAGAAACACATGTCGCATGTCATGTGTGCCAAATGTGGCATGCAACATTTAACTGCAGAACAACAGTAGCCACAGTGGCAAAGGCAGTCAACAGCAAAACAGAGCCATAAACGCGGCTAATTGCCAGAGGAATGCCAGAAGGTCGGGTCGTGTCAATGTGTGGGGAATGGAATGGTATGTCATCCGTCTGTGGGGATCCATTCGTACACTTGGAGAATATTAGATAGGATATTTCCTAGATACATTTCGACCGCTTTCGACCTCCACTAAACACTCTTTAAGCCCAACTTAGAGCCGCTTGAACGGGCTTAAAGTAAACGTTTCGAAATGCTCTCGATTTTCCATGGACCTATTTTCCCCGAGTGTAGGGCGGGGGAGAGCGTGGCACATAAGTAATATGTGACACAGATTGGCTGGCTGGCAGCTTGGACTCTCCGGCGCTCGGCGCGCGGCGCACGGCTCACAGCCCGTAAATTGGTGAAGAGCCCAGATTAACCGTTAATGGCCACGAGTGGTGGAGGCTGCTGGAGGCTGGAGGCTGCCGTTGCTGTTGTTGCCACGCTTTTTGATTTTGGGGCATTTAGTTACGCTTCCCAACACCAAAAATACCGAAAACACACACAACTGTTTGTCGGTCGGTCGGTCGGTCGGTCGGTCAGTGCTGGGAGCCATACGCGTATTCCCATACCCCATCCCCCCTCTCCTTTAACTCGATTGACTCGTTTTTTTTGTGCTTCTTTTTGGGTATTTTGTTTCCCACTTGTTTTCTTGGCCAGGCCAAGACATAATAATGATGTTTGATGATGCGGTAACTGAGATGCCGATGCTGATGCCGTTTGCCGATGCCGATGCCTTTGCCGTTCCACTGGCAATTTGCCGATGTTTATATGCCTATTTGAGGCCGTTTTTCAACTTGGCTTCATTCTCCGATTCCGATTGCGATTCCGATTCCAATTTCAATTGACTTGTACAGTTTGCTCTTGGAAATGCGAACCGAAATCCTGCTGCACACCATCGAATTCCCCCCCTTCGCCAAGATAAACATAGATACATGTTGTTGTCGATGGCGATTGGTGTGGGGGTTGGGGCCTGAGGATTCTGCAGCTGCATGGAATCCCCAGAGATGCAAACAGCCCCCGACGTGTGTTCGGGGAATGGAATGCATTCCATGTTGCAGCCATTAAGTGGAATTGATATTTGAGTTGGCGGAGAAAGGAACGTGAGAAATTTCTGTGGACGGGACTCGAGATGGGGATTAATATTTGGGTTTCTAGAATAAATATTTCCTTGCAAGCAAATTCCTTTGGGAATGTTTAAATAAATCGTTTGAAATTTGAAATTTAGAGCTAGAAAAATGCCAAGAATAAGGTAAAACTTATAGGAGTTTCCGTCCCCAAAAAAAACACATATAATATCTCTAATATCAGCGATCTATGGATCCATGGACTCCAACAAGAAAAACCTCTTACAACATAGCAATTCTCCCACCAAAAATATTTTAAAACACAGAAAAAACAACACCATAAAACAAGGGTATAAAAAGGGTTTTAAAAAAACGAAATACTAATGCGACAAGAGTTACAACACAAGTAAATAAATAAATAACAAGGCAGAAAACAACAGAAAATACCAACAAATCAAGCTGAAGTCATGCGTATTAAATACCAACGAAAAACAACAAAAACAGAAACAAAATCAAATGCACGGGGAGCAGTGGAAAAAAATTCAAATCAACGCGCACGAAACTAAATTGCAGCCAATCATTTGGAAATACAACAAAAGTCGGAAAAAACGAGCCAAGATTTTGGGGCACGAAGTGGAAAATACTCTTTTATATGGATTGTTTCTATATAAGCCATAGATGTAGGAGATGTAGAGGCTTCATAGATCTTTAATTCTATGCAAACTGTTCAAGCCTTTACTTTATTATTGTACATATGTTGAAAATTCTAGAGTTTACTCTAGATTCTAAAATTATTTACAAAAACCAAAGGAGTTTTGCTCACTAAGATATCCCTTATGATCGTTTAAATTAGTGTAATTATTGAAGAAACATAGTGGTATGTTTTTGATCAAATTTGGATTGAATTATTACTGCTTTCCAGTTCGATTTGTATCCGATATTTGTAGGTTCTGTGGAATAATGAAAGGATTCAACGAGTAGTATTTCCCGAAGAGTAGAATTTGGTACGTTTTAAAAAAGATATCGTTATAGCTAGGTAGAACTATAGCTGACTGACAAATAATATGTGCATACGAAGGGGCCGCCTGCACATTGGCTTCCCTCGTGCGCCAACCCCCGACTCACGCGCTCTGCTCGCTCGCGCCGATTTGAGTAAAATATTGGACGACTCATTTATATAATAGAGAGATAATCACATTCCCAGTACCGACATGTTTTCTGCTCTGAATGGCGAACATTTTGCTTGCCATGTAATACCCTGTACCACCATAAGGGTATCGCAACACACACATCGACAAACTTGTATCGGCAACAAAGTGTAGCTACATGTGTACGCAGTCACGATTAAGTGCTCGTGGATGTATGTGTTTATGTGTTTATGTTATTTAGGTCTGCGTAAACGGTTTCGGTTAGTGATTCATGTTGCTAAATACAGCTATATTAAAGCGGACATTTATCGCTAACCGATATCTTTCACTCGCGAAAAAAACGAACAAAAAAACAAAAAAGATTGTGCCACTTGTGTAATTATTCCATTTGACATGTGGAGAGTGCTGTCGGCAGGGGGCAAGGGGGTTGGGGCTTGGGTTCGATTCGATTCGATTCGAGGGGAGTCTGGGGACATACTCTTTGATTTACAGCGATCAGCGAATGGAATCAGTGCAACTAACAGTGCAACCTGTTTCGGTGGAAGGGGCACACACACACAGACACAGGCACGCACACTGGAAAACCAGTCTCGAATGCAGCCTGAAAATTGGTCCGCAAATGGTTTTCCTCCTCCTGCATCCACCTGCATTCCCATCCACCATGGCACTGACCACAGCATCGACAGCATCCACAGCATCCAGCGACCGAACGGGACACTTAACGTTTTGGCCATTGACAACGATTAAAAACAAGTTCTCTCTCCACGCTCCTTCCTTGCGCCGAAAAGGGGAAGAGGAGCGAAGAACCCGGGAGTGGAACTCCCAGCGAAACCGGGACCAGGGCACTTGTCCACCCAACGTTGCGTCCCGCGCTCACTTGTTTGCTTAACCGTTGAACGGCCTCGCCTCGCCTCTACTCTGCTGCCCCAGAATCTCCCTCTGTCACAGCCTCTCCCGGTCCCTCTCCCACCCATTGCTGCATTGCTGACCCACATACAAAAGACATTCAATCGACGAGGAACTGTTTTCTTTTTTTCAATACCCTAACCAACATCGGCACTACGGCTTTTGAGCAGGCATCGTGCAGCGCACAGAAGGGAGCATCGTTAAACCCTCCTTGAATAGAATGTACATCCTATATTCTTTAAGACTTCATCTACAGATTCGTTGAATAATGATTTGACAGCAAGATATCCAAGTTTATATCCCAAACCACCACCCGTCTCATGACAAGAAGGGCATGCAATCTTCGACGCCCTGACGTTGGCTTTGCTGAACTTTTTTTCGATTCTCTTTTGCCTCCGCCCGCCTGACCGGTCGCTACGCTTTTATGGCCTTGAGTGGCTAGGGTATTATGATTCTGATAGAGAGCTGGCTCAAGTGTGCGACCAAGGAGTCTGCTTGTGGCTGGTGGCTGCTGCAGTGCAGGGGATTCCACACTTGAAATTGCTAAACTTTGTGGCCAAAGAACTTAAAGTCGCCTCAAAAGTATAGCCATCGATCCATTGGAGTTAAAGGGTATCTCTGGGTCGTTACTGCTTTGTTAATCCCTCGTTTCTTGTTATAAATAAACATGAAACGTCACTGCCTGGAGAAGGAGACAGGTAGAGTCCAAGCCAGGAACGTTTTCGGTGAGCGTATGAGTGTGTGAGTGTCTGCGATGATTTACAGTTGTGGCCTCATATACTGGCAGCGTGACAGACAGAGAGAGGGCGAACCAGAGAGCGGCTTAGCTGAAGAGAGCAGCGGAACAGGAGAGCTGTCGTCTGTCTGGCTACGCTATCCATCCCCTTCTTCCCGGTCGGTGATTCTGTGCCCATTTGAACGTTGCCCACACATACGAGTACAGCTGAGGACTAGTTGGCTTGTTAGCCAGTGTACGGTACTTTGCTTTCATACAGGTGGATAGACAGAGACGGAGAGACAGCGAGAGAGAGACAGACATGTCAAAGCGTGGAGAAATGTTTCAATTTCGAGAGGGAGAGAAGGGCAGGGGAGTGTGTGTAAGTGCTGGTTGCAATGTTTCAACTAAGGGTTAAAGGATAGCCATAATTGAAGGTTCCCATAAATACGAGAATATTCTGTATTTTAAGCCAAGAAGAGATGGAACCCCGGAGAAACTGTGACCAAATAGGAACTGTTTTTAGTAGGCGTTCCCTTCAATCAGTAGCTTCTCTCTTCAATTGTCAGACAAAAGATAGTCCCCAAAACTATATTTTACAGAAATTATCATAGTTCATAGTTATCATAGTTAGAAAAGAGTTCTTTCGGATACACCGCACCCCTGCATTCATTCAGAACGAGGATCGATGGCTGCTTTGGTTATTGACAATGGCTCGGGGATCTGCAAAGTCGGTTTCGGCGGCGATGATGCACCCACCGCCGTCTTCCCATCGATTGTCGGCCGACCCCGTCACATGACGGCAATGCTCGGAATTTGGGCCAACCGTCCGTCTGGAGGAGGCCGTGTCGACGCCTATGTGGGCGATGAGGCGCAGAAATCCCGCGGTGTGCTGGCCCTGAGGTATCCCATAGAGCGGGGCGCTGTCGTAGACTGGGATGACATGGAGAAGATCTGGCATTACGCCTTCGACACCGTCCTGGGGGTCGCGCCGGACGAGCATCCCGTGCTGCTGACAGAGCCGCCGCTGAACCACAAGGGCAGCCGCGAGATGGTGACCCAGATCATGTTCGAGAAGTTCGACGTTCCGGCCATGTACCTGGCCGTCCAGGCGGTGCTCACCCTGTACGCCTCTGGTCGCACCACCGGCTTGGTGGTGGACTCTGGCGACGGGGTCACCCACAGCGTTCCCATCTTCGAGGGCTATGCCGTGACGCACGGCGTCTCGCGCTTGGAGCTGGCAGGACGCGACCTCACTGACTACATGATGAGGATCCTGCACGAGAGTGGCAACTCGTTCCAGACCACCGCCGAGCGGGAGATCGTGCGAGATCTCAAGGAACGGCACTGCTATGTCGCCCTGGACTTTGACCGGGAGATGAACAAGGCGTCGGGCAATTCGTCGCTGGAAAAGTCCTACCAGCTGCCCGACGGACAGACGGTTTCCGTTGCCAGCGAGCGTTTCCGATGCCCCGAGGCGCTGTTCCAGCCGGGGCTCCTGGGCGTGGAGTCCTGCGGCGTCCACGAGACCACCTATAAGTCCATTCTGAAGTGTGAGATGGACATTCGCAAGCATCTGTACAGCAACATTGTGCTCTCCGGTGGCACCACCCTGTTTGCGGGCCTGCCGGAGCGTCTGCAAAAGGAGCTGAACGTCCTGGCGCCTTCTACCATGAAAATCAAGATAGATGCCCCTTCAGAGCGCAGCATCTCCGTGTGGCTCGGCGGCTCGATTCTGTCCTCGCTCTCGGTGTTCCAGCAGATGTGGGTCACCAAAGAGGATTACGATGAAATGGGCTCCTGCATAGTGCACCGAAAGTGTTTCTAGGGTAGGGAATATTAAAGTAGCACTAAATTTTGGGTTCCTCGTCTTATGCATCACTTATTGTATTCCAAATTCATGTGGGATGTGTTCCAAATAAACGTAGGGACTGTAAGAACTACAGCCAGCCTGCCTCCCCGCCATCTGTCATACTTTTAGGGGTTTGAAAGTCTTTGGTATAAGAACTCTTATAACTATATTTCGGTGCATTGATCCCCAATTGAAATTGCAGGGAAAATGCCTACGATGCAGATTCCCAGAGGCCGCTAACAAATATGGGAAAAAGTATTCATATTCAGGGCAATGCGTGTGGGGGGGCGCGGCCCAGTCGTCGAGTCTTTGACCCGATCTCGGGAGGCTCTAACAATCCTCGTCCCCTTCTGGGGGGAGGGGGTGTGGGGCTGGGTGTCCAATCAAAAGCATCGTTTGTTTTGGACTCAGAGACGGCTCTTCAACTAAGCGAGATGGTACAATGAACTCTTGCCGAGACTGTACAGAAGAGGGGGACTGGGACTCGACTTTTGCAAGGCAAGCAGAAACATCAGAGAGGAGGCTGGAGGCGGGGACGGGGACGGGGACCAGGGCAAGGCTGACTCTGTTGCGTCGACTGCGGCTGTTTGCATTTAAATTTTTCACATTCAATTCATTTGAGGCGGCTCGACGGGGCACACACAAAAAAAAAAAAAAAAAAAAAAAAAAAAAAATATGAAGAAGAAAACTGCAAACAAAGTTACAAAGGCAAAAGGGGTTATGAGTAGGGGGTGGGGGGAAAGCGGGAAAGCGGCTAAATGCTGCAAAAATGAAGCTAATACTTATGTTGCAACTAGGGCTACTCCCCCTCCCCAACCCTATGTGGCACGGCACCCTCTGTGGCAGGCTTCATCTCGTGCACCTGCAATGACTTGCGGGCTTCTCCATCATCATCATCATCATCATTCTCGTAGTTTTTTCATTTTTCTGTTAGCCCAGAAGTTACCTTTTGTTACCGCCCACTCCAGTGCATTGTGTGGGCGTGGCAAACATATGTGGCATGTGTGTGTGGCATGTGTGTGTGCTCGTGTTCCCATTTTATTCATTTCGCTAACTTGCTCTTTTATAGGAGTCTCGTCTCTGGCCTCCATGAAACATCTTTCTTTCCCTTGTGGCCGCTTGAAAGCCCCAAAGGTTCCATCATCAACCATTTTGTTGGGTGGAAGGGGGGTGGAACGATACGGTTAAAGGTTAAAGTGCAGACGCAAATTAAGGAAGAGTTAAGAACTGTTAAGAGAGTTGTTGGGGCAAAAAGGTTCATTAGGAGCGATATTTTAAAGGCTTATGAAAGAAAGTTGGGAGCTTGATGGAGGTTAAATATCTCTTTGGACTGGACCCAGAGGAGATGGTAATGCTTGTAAAAGGAAAGTAAATAAGGGAATTAAAGCAATCAAAGGATGGCTACTTCTAGGCATTCTACTTCTAGCCATCTATTGAAGTTTACTTCCACTAAAATGATGTAAGAAGACTGTCTCTGTTATTTCTGCAAGTAAGAATCCTTAAGAAGAGCTTAAGGTTTAGGATAATATTCACAGAGTCACAGCTCTCGAGTTCCCTTTCCAACGATCCATAGAAATATTTCCCCTTTCAATTCAGAATAAACCTTTGCTCACCGATTATTTGAGATAGAAATCTCCAAACTCTGAAGCTATTCCTACTACCAAATGAAGACTTCTTTCATTCACCCATTAAGGGATTCAATTCGATCTGTTTTTCCATACACACTCTCCAAATCTGTTGCCTCTCTTCTCTATTTCCCCACACTCTCTTTGTAGACAATCAAATTAGTGAAATCATCTTGAAGAAATGTCTTTCCTTTCGACAGATCTTTTCAAAGATCTTTCAGTGCGTCTCGTTAGTGGCACAAGCAACGTTTACACTGAATAGATTTCATTTAATTTCGTTTCATTTCTCCGTAAGCAAACATTTACAAGGCAAATCTTTAACACCTTCACAAAGATTTGCTTTTGACAGAATTTTGTGAAAGGCGCCGCCGACAACCCTTTTTTTTTTGGTGAATGGCCAACAGTGCCGCAAATAATTAGCACTTGAAGTGGTGGCAGCAGCGGCAGAAGAGCTCAATGGAATGCCAAGGAAATTAGCAAGTGGCATTCCAAAGGCAGGGCTTTACAGCGCGTGTCATGGCCATAAAGTTGCCATTAATCCGGGAGAACTAACTAAAGGGAACCTATATTTATGTCGCTTAGTGTGCCCAACCTTCTGCCTCCCCTGGCAGCACCCTCTTCAAATGCCTTTCATTATGCTGGGCACGCATTCGCCATGAGTTGTGGCAGAGTTTATCTGGTGCGACGCCGTGCGCTAGTCCTAGATAAGGACCCTCTCCTAGTCCTTTCGCATATTTACTTTATTACAATGTGTGACCCCAAACAAGGACGCGCCGAGGACAATATTTGGGTTGAAAACTGTGCCACGCGCGAAGCCATTAGTTGGGCAAGTTTTCGATGTGTTTAAAACTGCTTGAATATTCCTATAAATAAATGTATGCCATCGGGGTTTCTCCTGTTCTTTATGGAATTTAAAATCTGGTACTGTACTCCCCATCCTCCGCAGTTTGTTCAGGACATAAATAACGTATACGCCGCATAGGACAGCCTCTGCTGCTGCTCCAGCACTATCTCTCCCTACCCCACCCTGCCACAACCACTCTCTTTTCGAAGCATATTCTTTGAGTCATTTATCATATTTCATGGCGTTGACACTTTCACTTGTTTCGGACAATAAACTGAACCAAAAAACAGAAACACGACAACAGACAACAGACAATAAAGAAAAAAGACACAAAAACAACAAAAGCCAAACCATTGACAAGTCAATTTTGTATGGTACCCCAACCAGCCCCGCCCCGCCCCGACCCAAACTTCATGCTCGTTATGACCCTGTCAAATTTATTAGTTTCGATATAATTTGACAACAAGAAAATTTGTACATTTACCTATTTTGTGGCCCACAGCCAGGGTTCCATTTATCAACGGTTTTGACCTCTTGGTTTGGGGGTTGCACCCTTTAAGAGGGAGGGTGTTATGATTTCGATGGGCACTTTGGTGCCCCATACATATTTTGAGGGAAGTTCTTCAGCGCTTTTCTGTTTATTAAAATCGAATGACTCTTAAAGCCTACAAAATCCTACCAATCATTTGGTTTTTTTAACAATATAATTTCTCCATAATCCTCGCAAATTACACTAAAAATCGTATCACCTTTTTATTGTCTGCCATAAAAGTCATTGTGACAAGTGTATCTGCAGCTCCAACTCCTCCTCCTCCTCCTCTCCTGGCCATCTTTCTTGCATTTTGTGTTCAGGTTTTAACTGTGGGGCTCTTAACGGGAATTTATGTTTATTGCACGGAGACCTTGGCCAGAAATTATCATAAATTGCACTGTCATTACACACCACCAACAGCAACAGCAACAAAAGATACACAAAAAAACAAAAGCAAAAACGAGACAATAAATACTACAATATGAAAATACAGTTATTTATCATAATTGCGGCTTTGCGGCGCGGCGGCGTTCATTTCAGTTCATTTCGGTTCACTCTCGTTCGGTCGCCGTCGACGTCAACGTCAACGTCAGCGTCAACGTCAGTGAAATTTTGCTTTCATCTTCGCGCGGCAGAGGCGGCAAAAACAAAAGTAAAGCGTGCAGAAAGGGGTGGGCAGAGAAGAGAGAATGAGCTCAAAGAGCAAAGCAAAAGTGAAGTGAAGTGAAGTTGATTCGAGATGGACGCCATTTCGTGCGTGATCGTGCAGGTCTTAACGGAGCTAAAAAGAACAAATGAATGGTTAAAGAACAAAAGGATACTGCAAAATGGATACATACGAGTATACACTTGCTCGCATATCTCTGCGTACACGTAGAAAACGAACTACATTTTTGTGTTCAGTTGTGGATAACTTTTAATGTAAGGCACTTTAAGCAACGATTCTTTTTTTATAATATTCTTTGCTTATTTCTAAACTTATCCATATTTTTTTTTTGTTCAATAAATCAAACTTAATAGGAACAAAAATTCATTTAGAAAAACATAAGAAAAATTTGACGCCTCAAAAGTCTGCGTACACTCTAAAAATTCTGCGTACAATGCCGGAATTCGCGATTACTGTTAGTTTTTTCACTTTGCTTTATTGTTTTTCGTTGATGTGCGTTATTTCCCATTGCGTTGAAAAAATATTTGCACGCGGTTGACAATGGAGCAAAAAGGAAAAGAGATTTCTGTCGAAGTCCGAAAACTTATTTTAAAATATAGGTTGGAGGGCAAATCCTACCGAGAAATTGGTCTATTGCTGGGCAGAACTCATTCCTCGTGCCAAAGAGTTTAAGACAATTATGTGTCTTCGGGCTCCATACTGTCAAAGCCCCGGTCTGGCCGACCACCGTTCTTGACAGAACGGGAGAAAAAGCGTGTTGTCCAACTGGTGCCACTAAATCCTAGGATTACTGCTCATCAAGGACAGCTTGAAGTTGCAGAACGTTTCTCCAAAGTTGTATCTGAAGAAACTGTCCGACGCACTTGGAAAAAGGCGGGGTATCATGGCCGAGTTGCTCGCAGGAAGCCGCATGTATCTGAGGTCAATAGGAATAAGCGTATGGATTTCGCCAATGAGCACATTTCCAAGGTTCCCAGCTTCTGGAACAGGGTTATTTTTTCATATGAGAGCAAGTTCTGCATATTTGGCATACAAGGAAAGAAACTTGTTTGGAGAAAAAGCGGAAAAGCCATGGATAAAGAAAATTTACTACCGACTGTAAAACATGGAGGTGGTGGTGTAGTGGTGTGGGGTTGTATGGCGGCCAATGGTGTTGGAAATCTTATTTATATAGAATCCACAATGGACCACACTGCCTATATTCAAATTCTGAGTGAAACCCTTCTGCAGAGTGCCCGAAAATTTTAGCTTGAAGACGACTTTTGCTTCCAACAGGACAATGATCCGAAGCATACTGCCCACAATGTGAAGCTCTGGCTGCTTTACAATGTAAAAAATCAGCTTCGATCGCCTCCTCAGTCCCCAGACCTGAATCCCATAGAACATCTATGGGATTTACTCGAGCGCAGGACTCGTGAGCACACCATAACTTCTAAAAACATGTTGAAGGATGTCATCATGGAGGAATGGGCCAAAATAACAGCCGAGGACACCAGGAATCTGGTTGACTCAATGCCTAGACGTCTGGCAGATGTTCTAAAACAAAAGGGATATCCCACAAAATATTAACAATTTAGAATTTTAGTGTTGTACGCAGAATTTTTAGAGTGTACGCAGACTTTTGAGGCGTCAAATTTTTCTTATGTTTTTCTAAATGAATTTTTGTTCCTATTAAGTTTGATTTATTGAACAAAAAAAAAATATGGATAAGTTTAGAAATAAGCAAAGAATATTATAAAAAAAGAATCGTTGCTTAAAGTGCCTTACATTAAAAGTTATCCACAACTGAACACAAAAATGTAGTTCGTTTTCTACGTGTACGCAGAGATATGGGAGCAAGTGTATATCATCTGTGCTATGGTTGCGCACTGCCCCATCAAGCGACTGGCCCAAGGGACAGCGATCCAAAGTTTTTTAAGCGCAGACCGACCGATGGGCGATGCTGCAAGACGCGTGAAACGGGGGCGTATATGCAGGAAAGGTTAGAGATCGATGCCATTTATGAGTAATGATGATAGTAGAGGGTTTCATGAACTATTCACAACCTTTTAGATCTATTGTACTTCCTTCTAGACTTTTCTAGGAGCTAGAACCAAATCTTGCTTAAATCCAAGAATTATTGCCCTTGAAACATATCTTTCCCTAGTAGTCAGCTTTATCTAGATACTATTACTGCTATGTTAGGGTCTTTTAAGATGTGGATTCAACCTCCAACTATTAAGATTATTCTCCAGAATGCAGCATCTCGTCGGTTTTGAGACTTTTCTCTACAATATTTTAGCAAAATCCCTCTGATCCCTTCTGGAAGTACATATTCCAAAACTCCCATTTCGTGTCTTCCAAACACAACTCTCTCCCATCTCTAATGCCATCCATTGCCGTCCATTTCCATCTGTCCAGTCTGCTCTGGTTTATGTGTTTCTTATTTCATTGCCTTCGCTTCGCTTCTTCTTGTTTATTTCTTTCTTTCATTCACTGTTGTTACATTTTTGTAATGTTTTTTGATGTCTTCATTGTGTGTGATTATTTTTATTATTTCGCTGATGAACTTAATTAACATTTGGCACGACTTTCAATGTCAATGGCAATCGCAGTCGAAGTCTCTGCTGCAGTTGGAGCTACTCCGCAGCAAATGCCAGCAAATTAGTTAATTTCTTTGATTGCCCGATAAAGAAATATGTAGCTCTACGACTAATGATCGGATCGCACTATGTTGGGCGGCAAATGATGAGAGAGTTGCACTTCTTCACCTGGAAGAAAGTGATTTGGGGCATGCAGATCCCAATTGACGCTAGTTTTTCAACTTTAAGAGTGTCGTTCATCTTCATTTGGAGGAACAGGTGTAAATGATCAGGGATTAGTCAGCAGAGTGGGCAGATCTTATGGGGTTATAAGAAGTGTGAAAAGATACATCGATTATTGGAAGGATATTATAGCAGCGCTCTCTAGTAGAGCTATACAATCTTCATTCCTCCATGTGATGTAGTAATCGATGTCATGCGATATCAGATAGGTTCCGATAGTTCGAAAAGTCTGATTTTTATTAGCTCTCTTAGTAATTTTTAATTTTTCCCATTTATCCAAACATCTATTCATCCTTTATCGATTTCACATGAAACATCAATTTAGAATTTTCCGATAGTTCGATGTAATAATCGATCTTGTGCGATAACAGAAAGCGTTCCGATAGCTAGAAAAGTTTGAATTTTATTAGTTGTCTTAGTAATTTGTACTTTTTTCACATTTATCCAAACATCTATTCGACTTTTATCCAATTTTACACCTTTTACATCGAATTGTTTAATTTTTATCGATGTATTAATCGATCTTGTACGATAACAAGCACAGATAACGTTCCGCTAGCTAGAAAAGTCTGAATTTGATTAGTTCCCTTAGTAAGTTTTTCAATTTTCCCATACATCCACTAGTCCTTGATGCCTTTTCCATCCCATGTTGTTAATTTAGTCGCCATTTGATGACACTTACAAGGGTACACACTCTCGTGCCCATTACGCACTTCAAAATCAATTTAGCAGCAAGAAGGCTCCAGGACAAGTAAATTCATGTACACACTCGCACACCCTCCACAGCCCACATCCTCCACATCACACATTCAACAAATGAAGCCGAACGCATTCCTAACTCTAAAATACTCGACCTGAGACATATACTTTACATTTAACAAGCACTCAAGTGGGAGGCGGGGGCGGGGTCGGGCCGGGGCTGACGAGCCAATGCACTTAAGTTTATTTGCTTGGGGACAGGAGGCCCACGACAGGACCCAGAAGACAGGGAAAAGACAGACAGACTGGAAAAGGGGAATGGAACGATTAGGAAGGCACAGAGAGAGGGATCCCAAAAATAGCAGTACAGAATCCAGTGGGCAACATCAATCTACTTATCCATAAGCCGTGGAGGTAGGCGCATTTGTTTACAACTCACTTGGCTGGTCACACTTGACCCATCATCATCGTCATCGTCGTCTCAGGACTGGACTCGATCCCAACGACACTTGAAAGACTCACGAGAGTCCGCTCGAGTTGTTCCGTTCCCATCGAGTGGAAAGAAGAGCCACATAATTTATTTGATGGCATTTTTTTGTAGGTTTTTGGTTGATTTGATGTTTCTATTGCCGTTTCCATCGATTAGTTGTCGTTGATGCTCTCTGATGCTCCATGCTGGCCTTGACTCTGGTCTCTTGTCTCTGAGGCAATCGATAAAGAATTTTGAAGTTTCAAGTCTCAAGCACTTCCTCGAATAATGTTGCGGTACAGTGCGTTTCGAAAGGGTTGAATACATATAGGAAAAGATAAAGTATAGGCAAAACCCAAGGCTACGTCTTTGTTGATCTGATCAGATGTTGTGCCATAGATCTGTTGTTTTCTGTTCCTTTACTCCACTAACCATACGAATTTTGCATAATTTCTTGCGAGGAATATTAAATGATATTTTTTCTTTAAATTTTCCATTTTTTACTGAAGTTTAAACCATCTTAAACTTGTGAAACGCACTGTTTTTTTTTTGTATTTACACATTTTGAAGTCTGCCCACATATTTTTGATTCGTCATGGCATTCGGCCAGCATCAAACCATCATATCATCATCATTCGGCACCACAATGGGGAATACTTTCAATACTCGTGTATCTGTTGCTGTTTTTTTGGCCCCTTGGCATTTGGTCAACTTTTTAATCTGTTTTTGCGGCTTAATTAAATATGTGTTTGTGTCTGATTTTTGCTAGTTTTTACGCTCCATTGTGGATGTGTTTTTCCATTAGCATATTTTTTGTTTGCTTGCGACTTGCCCCTGCCTCTGCCCTGCCCCTCCACCGACTCCCCGCATCGGCATTAAAAGTTTATGTCGATTGCTCGACAAGTTTTTCCTCGAGTCACAGCACATGGGGAGTTCTACGACAAGTTCCGGTATTTCCGGGAAAACTTTGTCGTTTGAATCGCTTCTCTCTGGTGCATAAACAGGAAATCGAATGCCGAAATCCGAAATGTTGTTTCGGCTTCGAACATAACAATCTGTTATGATTATTTATCAATGCCTGATTTGTTCCGCAGCCAGAAAAACATTTGTATTGTGTTTTGTTCTTGGCTGAATCTCTGCTTATTTATAGACGGATGATTATGATTTTATTATGCTAAATTTGACATGAAACTGGTTAGCTGACGGAACTGGGGATATCGATGATTGGGGAACGAGTGAGCGTCTTTTTATGGCTGTCAAAAAAACATCTTAAAGATGGCAACGTGGAATCGTGGAGGAATGGATATCTTTAAGATGAACCATCAAGATGTTTGAGGTCTACAGATAGATATGATTGTATCTTTGAGTATCTTTGAAATGTGATTCATTTAATTTGAATTTTATCATTGGAAAGGTTCATTAGTCGCCTTTCGGTTCCCAACTGTTAGTTATTGCCTTAATAAAAGAGAACTTTTACTTTTTTATATGATTTGTCCCATTGGGTCTCATTTTGAACTGGGTCAAAATGGGAGCTACGGCTCTAGAAACCAGTATTTTTGTTAACTTTCGTTTTGGGTGTTTCATTTGTTGTGCTGATTCTTCTGAGAACAAGTTAATTCATCATTCAGTTCATTTACTTTACAAGAATCTAAAGATATTTGGAAATATTTGAAGACTTTTCTGTGTAGTATCCAAGATTATGCAATACCAAGATGTTGCTTGAGGGATCGAAAAGCTGTTCTATGGCGGAGTTTGTCGAGACGCCCCGTTGACAGAAGCTGAGTGCGGGCGGGGCTTCAATTCTGCTGAGTCGGTCCCAAATTGCTGCAACGTAGACTCTTTCGTTCTGTATTCGTTCTTTTGTATATTGTATGTCTATGTGGATCTTATGTTACCGAAATCTGATATTTGTCACCGAAAACTCCCCGCTTGGAGCTATAATATATAGCGGATTAACTTCTCCATTTACTTTACCTAACCTTTTTTTACTATTCATAAAAAAACTGTACTTTTTATAAACGAAACACAGTTCTTTGACTCAACACTTTCGATTATTTAATTTATTCTAATATTTCTAAAAAATCTCTAGACCAACCAAAACACCCCACCCGAATCATATATCTTGTGTCACATGGTTCATATCAATATAAATCATCTTTGGCTGCCTGTCCATGGCGCTGACAACAAATCTCTTAATGTATACAAATCATATTTTCCAATTTCTGACCCCTCAATCTCCAGCCATAGCCATGAAGCCTCTGCCTGTGCATCCTTCGCCCAAACCCAATCCCGATCCCAATTCACGTAGCAAATCACTTTACAACTGTCAGACAAACAATGCCAACAAACTGATGGCCAAGAGAGGATTGTTGGCAGTACAATAGACAGCGAGAGAGGGGGGTGCTGCAAGGGGGGGGTGCAGCTGAAAGATATCCTTCACCGAATCCTGTCCAGGCATTTGACTTTATCACGCAAATTGATTGCTTTGACCCGAAAACGATTGACGAAATTTGATTGATAACTTATTAAGTTTTCCATTGTCTTTCGCTCTCTCTCTCCCCCTCTGGCTGTGCGTCTGTGTGCGTGGGTGTATCTGCAGTGGGTGTGTCGCCGCCCCTATCTGGTCTTTGATTTTGCATGCTGGCAGAACTTTTGTGCGCTGCTCCTTTGGCTCCTTCTTTTCTGCTTCTCGTCATGCATGAGTGAAAGCCTAATAAAGATAAATATGCAAGATGTCCAGAGCTGGAAAAGGACTTGGGATACTCCTTGGAGCAGAACAAAAACCACACATCTTGCGCTGCCTCAAAAAGTAAAAAAAAACAAAAGATTTAAATCCGCGAATATATCACTCTGTTCCTCAGATTCAAATTCAAGTTTCATCTCAAAAAAATGGAAGAACAAGATGCCCAAAGGCCGAGATGGAGACACGACCCCCGAGAGCAAAGACATTGAACACCCAAGAAAAAAAAAACAGAAAAAAAGACAACGCTAAAAAATGCTAATACAAAACAAGCAGATTTTGCGGTTTATGCAAATGGCCAAAACAGACCCCTAACAAGTCGTATTCACAACAAACAGCAGCAAGCAGCACGAGCAGCTCCAAAATGTTGTATATGTTTGTGTTAAAAATATAAAAATAAATAAAGATTTAATGTTCAGTAGAGCCCGGCCACTGCAGGGCCACCAAAAGTGAATTACAAAATATTCGTTCATACCAAAAAAAGAGAAAATTTTATAAGAAAACAAGATTGTGGCTGGGATTGGGATTTAGGGGAAGTGAAATATGGATGCTCTTAAGAGTTTAAAAGAATGTGAAAATATATGTGAATAAAAGAAGAAAAATTAAGTGGTCTTTTATGCGATTTTTCAACTAACAAATTCTCTATTTTAACAATTCAATTTTACATACAAATGATTCCTAGAAGGCATAGGTTTGGAGATCCATAGATTGTATGAACATTGCCGAGGATCATTGCATCTTCTTCGATGCTAGAAAGCTCTTCGATTTTGTACATACTCGTATAAACATAGGTGCTAAAGAAGTAACCTTTACAATGAACAGATACTGGGACCGATGTCTCCTTCCTTGGATACCAATTCGTATCTTTCGTAGCATCCTTGTTTAGAGTACCCTACAGTCAGTAAGGAAATCGTAGCCCTGTAGAAAGACTTTCATATAATTACCCTAAACCTGAAAACTCCTATGCCCTCGCTTTGCTTGGGCGCCAACCCCCGACTCACTCGCTTCACTCGGGCGTCAACCCCGACTCACTCACTACGCTCGTTCGGCTCACTTCTCCGCTTCGGTCGCGCCGATATGAGTAAACTATTAGGCGACGACTCAAGACTTTTTTATATAACAGAGAGAGATGATCCCTAAATGAGCCTCAATTTGTTCAAATGCACTTCTTTCAATTATTCAGCATTTCCACCTTCACGTACATCTCTACATCTCCACAATATCCCCTCGTTTTTTTGTCGCTGTCCAATCCCCATAATAAATGATATTATGCCCGGGCTTTTTCAAGTAAGTGTATTAAAAAACCGAAAAAAGAGCACAGAAATTGGCAAGCCAACAAAACAAATTGTTTGGTAAGCTATAGCCATGGCTGCCATGCGAGTGTCATGTACAAACACGGCTATGAGTACGGGTACGGGTATGTGTTTATTTGATGCTCAGCTGTGTCAAAAAACCGAAGCAGTTCAAGGCTGCTGCGGCCGGGAGGGACCCGACCCACTCGTAGTTTGGCTTCGGCCCAGCCTCAAGTCAGTTTGGCCCTCAAGCCACACACACACACGCAAAAAAAAGTTCAAAATAACAGTCAAGATAATGCCAGAAATGCCTGGGCTAGGAGTATTCTTATGTTTATTTAACACACACACGCAGACACACATCTAAAGCCGGGGAGAGAGTTTGAGCGTTTTCCTAGTGCGGTTGTGTTTATCACGAGCTCCAAGTTTTCCTTCAAAAAATCCGCGCCACGCCTGGCAACTGAAAGGAAAGCTGTTAAGAGCAGGTCACTGAAGCACCGGTACGTACTGTGTATGAAATCCGCCCTCGCCGACAACCCGTTCGGTTGCAGGGGCATATCCAGTGCGCTACGTGCAGGAGGGGGAGAGGGGTGAACTCTTGTTTGGCGCCCTCCGCTACACACATTGTTGGTGGAGTTGAAGCAAAACAATTTTCTCACTCAAACTTTTCTTTCTTTTCTGTTTACGGTTCTCGCCGGGAGCCTCCCACTCAGCAGCTGATCACGGAGCTGCCAGTCAGGTGATCGCGCAGGGTGGCAACTCGGACGGTGTTGCCGGACAGCCTCGAACGGAACAGGGCTGCCGGAGTGCCGGAGCAGAGTTACGCGCCAAACGAAATTTGAAATTTGAAATTAAATTCGACCCCAGAATTAACTGGAACATCGAGCAAGAGGAATGGAAGAGGACGAAAACCTGGCTTTCATGAAGGGCAGCAAGCTCGCCCGATCGCCGGCAGCTGCGTCAGCTCCAAGAGCAGAGTCACAGAGCCTGGACCCGGACGCCCGGGAGACCCCTAAGAGGGTACGGGACCCAGCCAGCCCAGAGAGTCTGCAAAGAAAAACGCCGCCCAAGAAAAGTAAGGCCTGTCCGGAGGCAACCTGCCTTGAAAACCTCCAAGAACTGGGAAATATCTTGGATGAAGTCCATAGCAGAATGATGGATAAAAACACGCGCCATATCAACATGGCGACGAGAAACATGTTCGTGCGAATGAAGGAGCTTCACACGAGCATTAACGAAGCAAGCCAAGCATCAGCAGCGGGCATAAGCGCCAGGCAGGAAGGCCTTGACGCTGCAGTCCTGTGCTCAAAATGCTCACAGAGCACTAAGAGCATGAGCATGGATAAAGAGCAGCAGACGACGACTGTCTACAAAAAGAATGCCGCGGCGCAAACGGAGCCGTGGCGTAGGCTAAGCCAGCCACTGGTGGAGCTGGGTCCCCCCCCTCCCCCCACGCGCCCAAGGCAGCCAAAAGGCGCCAACGCAACCAGGAGGCCGCAGAAGAAAGCCCCGTTGCCGCCACAAGAAGACGTGGCGACGCCCAGCGTTACGAGCCAGACAAAGAGCCCCGAGATCCCGGACAGCGGATGGAGGGTGGTGGCCAAGAAGACGAGGGCAGCCAAGAAGCCGGCTTGGAAACCTCACCGCCCGGACGCCGTGGTCGTCGAGGCGAAAGGGAAAACCTACAGCGAGGTGCTGGCTCTGGTTACCCGGAGAGAAGACGGCCAGCTTCAGGACCTGAGTACGAGCGTCAACAAGGTCCGCCGTACCGCAAATGGTAACCTGCTCCTTGAGCTGAACAGAGGCGATAAACAAAGCGCAACAAAGATTAAGGAGAGCCTCGAATCGGTACTGGATGGAGTAGCGGAGGTACGAGCCCTTTCTGAAGATACGAGGACGAGGGTGCTAGCGATCAGCGACCTGGACCCGCTAGTAACCACGGAGGACCTTGTCAAGGCCTTAGCGGAACAGTTTGCCATCGAAGCCAACTCGGTGAACGTCAGAAGCCTACGCCCATCATACCGGGACACCCAGACTGCCGTAATTGGACTGCCGAGCAAGGATGCTCAAGTGGTCCTCGGCAAGGGCAAGGTCAAGGTGGGATGGACGGTGTGCAAGATCAAGGAGAAGGATTCGCAGCCTAGGTGCTACAAGTGCTTGGAGATTGGGCACATTGCGCCAAACTGCCATAGTGCAGTGGACCGAACTGGGTGCTGCATTCGCTGCGGCGTCAATGGGCACAAGATAGCAGACTGTCCAAACAAGGCAACCTGCTTTGTCTGCGCCGGGAAAGGCCGAGAGGACAGAGGCCATCAATCGGGAAGCCGGCAGTGTCCCTTCTCGAAGCTGGGAGAGGTAGCCGGAAAAGAGGATGGAAGTGATCCAGCTCAATCTAAATCACTGTAGGGCCGCACAGGACCTGCTCCTGCAGACGGTGAGAGAGCTCAAATCGGACCTGGCCATACTCAGCGAGCCGTACAAATCAGGTGACAACGAATCCTGGGCGACCGACAGAACAGGGAAGGCATCCCTGTGGGCATGTGGAGGCGATCCCTGCAAACTCAGCAATGTGCTGGCAGGAGACGGATTTGTGCGCGCGAGAGCTGGCAACCTATGGGTATACAGTTGCTACCTAGCGCCCAGTCTACCCCTCGAGTCCTTCGCCCGAATCATTGAGGATCTAGCTGAAGACGCAAGAAACCGCGGGGCAGTCCTAATCGCCGGGGACTTCAACGCGTGGGCACACGAGTGGGGCTGCCAAGTCACCAACGCAAGAGGCCGAATCCTACTAGAAACATTAGCATCGCTAGACCTAGCCCTGCTGAACGAGGGCTCCCAGCAAACCTTCTGCAGGGGCGGCGCTGGGTCAATCATTGACCTAACGTTCGCGAGCCCTTCGCAGCTGCGCAATGCAAGGTGGCGAATAGGAGACGTGTACACTGGAAGCGACCACGAAGCCATAGTATGTACCATTGGCGAACGCCCCAGACCCAGCAGGTCAAGCACGAGGAGCAAAGCCTACATCGTGGACACGCTCAACACCAGCTATCTCGCCAGAAGCCTCGAGACGTGGGAGGCACTCAGCGACACAAGCGCCAACGAATCGGCCAACCAGCTCGCCTTGCGAATGGAGGAGGCTTGTGACAGGAGCATGAGACAGCGGAAGCCATTCATGCGGCACCACGAGCCAATCGTCTGGTGGAACGCCGACATCGACAGACTCCGGACAACGTGTCTAAGGGCCAGACGAGCTATGCAGAGAGCGCGACGCACGACTCGGTTCGACACATCGCATGAGGAGTATAGGACCGCCAGGAAGGCACTGAAGCATGCAATTCGGAACAGCAAGCGGGAATGCTTTCTCCAACTCTGCGACACAGCGGAACAAGACCCCTGGGGCAGGGCGTACAAAATCGTTATGAAGCGGCTAAGTGCCGGGAGCAAGGCGCCAACGGACCCCAGCACCCTCGAGGACATAGTGCACACCCTGTTCCCAAGCGCGCAACAGAGGCGTCCAGGCCCCTTAGAAAGCAACGCACCGATCACGGGCATCGAAAGGATTACGGAAGCGGAGATCCTGGAAGCCGGTAGGAGCCTGCCCAGCAAAAAAGCCCCAGGCCCGGATGCAATCCCAAATAGGGCTTTAAAACTGGCATTGGCACTACAGCCATCCGCCTTCGCAGAGGTTTTCAATAAGTGTCTGCTAGAAGGTACCTTCCCCGATAGGTGGAAGATCCAAAAGCTATTGCTGCTCAACAAGCCAGGGAAACCACCAGGTGAGCCTTCCTCGTACAGACCAATTTGTCTCCTAGACAACGCGGGGAAGGTGTGCGAAAAGCTCATTGCACGCAGGCTCAGCCGTGCCATTGAAGATGCCGGCGGCTTGTCGCCCAACCAGTATGGCTTCCGGAAAGGCAGATCAACCCTGGATGCCATTGGCATAGTCACCAACATAGCGGAGAATGCAATAAGTGGGACTCGCTGGCGAGCGGGCCAAAAGCAGTACTGCCTGTTGGTTACCCTAGATATAAAAAACGCGTTCAACTCTGCGGACTGGGGTAAAACGATGGAAGCCCTACGGAGGCTACGGATCCCGGAATACCTCCTGAGAATAGTGGACAGCTACCCTCAGTGAGAGGGTGCTGCTGTACGAGACGAGCGAAGGGACAAGATCATATAGAGTAACTGCTGGAGTCCCGCAGGGGTCGGTGCTGGGGCCGCTCCTGTGGAATACGATGTATGATGGAGTTCTGCGACTCAACCTTCCCGAGGGCACGACGGTCGTGGGGTTTGCCGATGACGTCGCCATCGTAGTGGTGGCCAAGGACCTTGCAGTAGTTGAAGCAGCTGCAAACGGGGCAATCCGTGCCGTGGAGACGTGGCTCGCCATAGCGGGATTACAGCTGGCGGCCCACAAGACCGAGGCTGTTCTGATCAGCAGCAGGAAGAAGGTGGAGACAGCCCGAGTGTCGGTCGGCGGACACGACATTACATCGCAAAGGGCGCTCAAATACCTAGGAGTTATGCTGGACACTAGGCTTTCATTTAGAGAGCATTTGGAATATGCCAACAAAAAGGCCGCACAGACTTGCCGAGCACTCTCGCGAATCCTGCTCAACACCAGGGGGCCAAAACAAGCAAGGAGGAAGCTGATCACCAGCGTCGTCTCCTCTCAGCTCCTGTATGCTGCCGCAGTGTGGTGCAAAGCGACGAAGGTGCCGAGCTATATGCGAGGAGTCGAAGCAACGCACCGCTTATGTGCCATCAGGATCGCCTGCGCGTTCAGAACCATATCCGACGACGCAGCACTGGTCATCGCGGGACTAGTCCCAATAGCAGAGCAAGCGAGGGAAAGGGCCGAGGTGTACGAGCTATCTCGCAGGGACACCCACAATCCCCCCACCGGAGCCGAGAGAGAATCACCCAGGCGCGAGACCGTCAGGAGGTGGCAGATGAAGTGGGATTCCTCGACTAAAGGACGCTGGACCCACCGGCTCATTCCGGATATCAAGCTGTGGTTGGAGAGGAAGCACGGACAGGTGGACTTCCACCACTCAGATGCTGAGCGGTCACGGATGCTTCAGATCGTACCTGAAGCGGTTCGGACACGAAACGGAGGACTGGTGCCCATCTTGCGGTCGAGGTATCGTGGAGGACGCTCACCACGTCTTCTTTGAATGCCACCGTTTCGAGTACGAGAGGCGCCAGCTAGAGGATGAGCTAGCCACCAGCATTAGCGTCGGAGGGATCGTGCCACTCATGGTAGCGAATCCCAAGGCGTGGATGCCACCACTAGGTTCGCCGCCACTATAATGCGGGAACTACGGAGAGCAGAGAGGGAAAGGAAAGTGTCGGAGGAGTAAGGAGGAACGGCTGTGCGAAGCAATGCTTTGCGGCCGTACCGCATAGCTACGCCCCATTACCCCACCAACAAACCACAGACCCAGACCCTCACAACTAGTTGCTAACCTAATATAAGTACTAGTATTAAAGCAGAATAAAAGTAATTGAATACAAAAAAAAAAAAAAAAAAACACATCTAAAGCCCCAAAATGAGTTTGGCCAAAGAGCAATAATTCATTTTGACTTCCATTCTGACTCTGATGGAAGGGAAAACCTCTCTCTCTTTTAAATTGAATCCAAGCTGCAAAAAACATCATTTGGCTATTTGGAAACTGAAATTGAAACGATTGTGTTTGCTTATGCAACGCCCCGATGCCCGATGCCCGATGCCCTGCTGGTCTCTGGATATTGATTACATTTTATTTTTCATCTTTTTGCCGCCACAGATTTTGAATTTTTGTTCATTAGTTTTGACTGCGATTTAGCCACTTTTTCACTTTTTTGCACACTTAATGTGCGAAGCGTTTAAAAGTTTTAGCCAAATTGTGGCTCATATTTCTCTGCCCCTGTTTTTGCTGCCGCTGCTGCTATGAGATGTGGCAAATATTTGCTGTGTCGAAATGATAAGAAAATACAAACAAGATTTTCCCATGCGATTGAGCGATGAAATATTTCAATGCTTTTGGAAATTTTTGTTAGTTGTTTGAAAGGACATTTTTGGGGTAAAATTGTGGATGGAAATTTAACCATTGAACCCACAGATGTGTTTGGATATTATCTCTATATGGAACAACTCTATGGGACGGACATTTTCTTCACATTCGCAGAGTTTTGGGGTCTGTATTCCCTCCATTTCATTGAATTTCCATACATTTTATTCCGGCTTTAAATGAAAACTGCTAGCGACAAATATTTGTCATTTTTATTCTTTTTGTGGCCCCCAACTATTTGGCAAAAATTGTGCAGTATTTTTTCTTTTTGTTTATAACCATTTAGTAGCAACAAAAAAATAGCCATTATATCGCTTGAGTTTTGTAGTGTAGGAATTGCACAAATTTTGTCGCACAACTTTTATGTGGGAAAAAAGGGGAAGCATAACCGCAGAAACGGGAATGCAGGAATTACAAATACATATACATACTTGTATCCCCCTCTCTCTCCATCTCATACGCCCCTGTACTGCACAGTGGCTCCCTTAAGCACACGGAGGACAGCCACCCACATGCCATAAATAATTTTGGTCCAGAACCAAAGTTTCCTTTTTTTTGGCTACAAATAAAAAAGTTAATTTTAGCCACTATTAATATCTCTCACTATTTCTATCTCTTTCTCGTTTTAGGTGGGTGCGAAAAGCGTTTTAAGCGTTAAATTGTTGAAACTTGGATGGCAAATCCACAGAAACAACAAGTAAGAATGTTTTTATTGCTTTGGGATGGATATACCCAAATATTTAGATTTTAAAACTAATATTCGAAAAGGTAGGACTATCCCACAATGAAACGGAATGGGGTCTGGGAGATCCTTCCATCGACTGATCACATAGCACACTTTCTACGATAGCAAACGCTTCCCTTTCCTTGTCTCATATCCCACAAACCCTCCGTAAGCCCCATCAAAACACCCACAAAGATTGCACCAGACAGTGGCCCCAAATCAAAGTTGGTTTCGGTGCAAGTGAGACGTGGAAATTGGCTCAACTACAATTTGGCTCAAGCTCAACACTTTCTTTGCTCCCCAAGCCCCTGTCTCCCCCTTCCCACCGGTCCCGTTCCCACCCACACACCCATGACGACCTTCAAAGAGCGACAACAATGGATGAATCTTCTTCGTTTTCTGCTCTCCCCCTCCGTTGCATCGCTTTTGTTGTTTCTTCTACTTTTCTGTGTCTTCGTCTTCTACTTTTTGATGTCTTCATTTTTGGGTCATTTCCGTGATTTGGTTTTTGGCTTTTGCTTTCCACGATGTCGAGAGACGAGAGACGAAACTTCCGTTCCCGTTCCCATCTCCGCCTCTGCACTCCTAGACCCTCTTCTTTTATTCCCCTCCTTGTCTGCCTCTCTTCTTCTCCATCTCCTCCCCCCCTCTCTAAAGTTGTTTCTGTTTACACTCATTTTCGTACAAATTTGCATTTTAATTTGTTTTTTCCGATCCGATCCGATCTCTTCTTTCCCTCCTGCAATGCTTCTTGGAAGGTATGTAAATATAAGGTGAGGCAGTAGGTGCCTATTTTAGAGAGTCTTCTTCGAAGAGAGAGAGAGCTATTCACCCTATATTCATGCACCTTTGACTTCTTCATCTCTTAGTTTCTTTCCTTATCTCTCCCCCTTTGTGTTTGTTGTCCATTGCACAATTTGAAGCTGTCGTCGGTCGTTGATGTCGTCGTTTTCGTCGTCGTCATCGCCGAAATCTGCTTGCAGCGCAGTAACGTCGGCGACGGCGATAATAGCAGAGACAGCAGCGACTGCATTAGCCGTGAGAGAAAAACAAAACCAATGACAGAAGCAGAAGCCGAAGCCGAAGCAGCAGCAGCAACTGCAGCGTAGGCGACCACAAAGCAAAAAAAGCCCGCAGCAGCTTACGAAGCGATGGCCTGGCAGGCAGAGCTTTTCGAGAACCTTCTGCATTGCAAGGCACTGGAAGGCGACGTCGCGTCGGCAGCGTCTATGTCTATAATGAAAGCAGCGAAGCTTGCGGCAGAATTGCTGCTAACAACAAAGACAACAACTAAAGGAACATAAAGTAATGCTTGCAGCGGCCTTTGCTCCAGGAGATTTTCTTCAAAGCGCAGTCTCGTTTGCGCTTAGCTGCAGCCACAACAAAAACAACCACCGCGGGTGTAATAACAGCAGAGAAATGCTGGAAGCAGCGCTGCTGCAGCGAAGAGATCAATGCGAATGTTGTTGCTGCCTGATGTCGCGTCGCTGCTTCCCATTTTGGTCCAATGTTTTTCGATTGACGTCTTCCGCTTTCATTCGATTTTACATTTTATTTTAGCCACTGACCCGTTTGTGCCTGCTCCATCGATTACTGCCGCTAATTAATTTGATAGATCATTTATGTACAACTATATAGTGCATATATATCTTTATGAGTGTGCGAGTGACGTTGTGTCATGGCCCGCACTTGTTTTTACCTTTTTGAAACACCCTTGCCAAATGCTAAATGCCAAATGAAAGTTGTTTTCCCATTCGACTCGATTTGCCATGAATTATACAATGTGCGACGAGTCTTTGACGAGTACCACAAGGCATTGAAACGGATTTCTATGCGTCTAGAAATTATTTGTAAATATTTAAGCTTGCCTTTGAAATGCTTTTCGGATTAACAGGGGATTATAATTTAAAGAGAATTCGGACATTCAACATTATCATAATTGCTCCGATGAAAGCGAAAATTAAGTTATATAAATGGGTCAAATGGTGACGGATTCGGAATCAAAGCCCCAAACGATTATTTCATCATTCGCTGAGCACTCTTCAGAGCTGGGCTTTCAATTATGGAATTTCCATGGAAATTAAATTAACAAATTTCCCCCCAAAGAGTCCTTGTCCAGCGGCGTATCATAATAAGCCTTCTCGATGCACCATACATATCCTTGATTTATCAAAAAAAAAGAGTCAGAGAGAGAGAGGAATAAAATATGCCGCCTGTAAACGGTTTATGTTAATGGACTTTTCCATTCCGCCCCGAGAGCATTAATTTTCAAGTTTTCATGGCTGTGTGCGGCACTTTTGAATTATCATTGATTGCACTTTTTGTCCGTGCCCATTTAATTGATGCAGGAATACAGCCATAGCTATAGGACATACTCTCCATACTCTCCATACTCTCCCATATTTATGTGTTTTTTACAAATATTTTCATTTTGCGGCTCATTTAAATTTGGCTTCACATTTCTCCATTGGATTCCTGCTCCTGCCACTGGCTCTGGCAGCAAATTGATAAACCTTTTTTTTTATTTTATTGGTTGGGGCTGGTGTTCTGATTCTGGCCTAAAAGTATTTAAAATTAATGCCTTGAATGGACTGTCAGGCCAGGTTTAACAGGCTACCGATTAAAGTCGCGCATTTGTCGTAATTTTTAATAAAAATCACAAACAAATACGGGAAAAAATAAAATCCTTTTTGAGTCGGCAAAAAGTTCGTTCTGCAAATATTGCAAAAATGTCATTTATTCAAAATGTAAACGACGCCAGTCCCCGACACGCACAAAGGACATAACATATGTACTTCCTTGGGCATAAATTATTCAGCATATTAGTTGCACGATATTTGCATATGGGACATGAATAATTGAATTGTGCTAGTATTTCAACATTATTACTATTATTTACAGCCTCGTAGCGGTTTTAAATGATGTTTGAGTGGGTTTTAACAAATGATTTACTTTTGAATTACATTTAAAAATATTTAATTAAATTTTACAGCCTAGAAAAACCAACTCTTTCCATCTATAGATGTCACAGTCCGTGTAATACTCTTTCAATATGGAATACAAAAATATATAAAGAGGCAGGGGCTTAAAAGAGGGGGAATACATCCCCTTTTCAGTGTGGAATAAAAGGTTCCCTGCTCAAAAAGATTGATTTTACCATTCACTTAAATAAACCAAAGTTCCTTAAAAACAATAAACCTTTTCCTTTATAGCAAACCATTCATTAACAGCTCAATTTGGTAGCCTCATAAGCACGTTTGTTCCCACCTTAAACGGTTAAAATTATGCGTTATTAGGTCACTCGCTAAAGACCATATAAGAAATGGTTAATTTCGTTAACGCATTATGAGGAGAGAGGGAGGGAGATGCTTCACAGCTATTAGGGTTTAATTAATTTTTACAACATTTTGCGTTGAATATTTTTTTGTGTTGCCTTGGCGCAGATATTACGATGGCGCTCGTTTAATGGAACATCATCAACATGGTTTAAGTTTAATTTGATGTTGCTTCTGCTGCTGCTGTTGCTGCTGTTTTCCCTCTCATTTTTTCCTCTTTTTTTTGGTTGTAGCCCCAGGCACTAAACGAGATGCAAACTGATTGGGGAAGCCGGCAGAAGCTGTTGCAATTAATGGTGGATGGAAACAGTTGGGGGCCTTGGGCAAGATGCCAAGACAATGTCTTCAATTTGTGATTATTTTCAATCCAATTGTGACATTTTGCCAGAATCTTATGTTTTAATTAGTGGACCGAGAAGGTCAAGGAGTGGCACTGGGCAGGCTTTGCTCTCGGCAGATTTATGTGCATTCTAAAAGCCTTTCCAAGAGTGCAATGAATGCGGAATACTCGTATGAGACAGCCACAAAGCCCACGAGGGACTACGTTTGCATATGTGAATGGGGGAGTGGAAATCCCATTTGTCAGGCTTCTGCAATGCAATCCACTCTGAACGCTGAACGCTGAACTCTGAACTCTGAAGGGATGTACACCCAAGGGTACTCAATGCCTGTGGTATCGTAAAATCTAATTTAAATGCAAACGCAAATGTCAAAAATTGTAGAATTAAAAATCACATTCGGTTTGATTAAGGCAGACAGCAGCGTACACACCATCAGCTCTTCAGCTCTCAACTATTCCGCACATTCGTAAATCCCATCCCCCGCCACGCCACGCCCACGCGTGGAGAGCAGAAGGGTAGGCGACAGACACGGCGTATACGCAACATATTTTCAACCAAATCTGTCACATCGCGTATACGCAATCAGTCGACAGTCAGTCAGTCAACAGGATGCCACGTTATTGGTAAAAAACTCACACGATAGTAAGTCGCAGCCCCAAAAAAAAGAAAATAAAACGGGAATCAATGAGATTAAGATATGGAAGTCGCCTCTGGGGATACCTTAGAAAGGGTTGAAGATAGATTGGAAGTATAAGATGTTACCGAAGGTTTTATTCTCTGCATATACTCTGTGGGAACATAATGAACATGTCGGGAGTGGTTCTGGGAGGAGACCTAGATCTGGTACTCCTATGTTTATGCTCTTAAAACTGTTCCTCAAAACAAAATAAGCATCAAAGGATTATCTGAAAAAGTTTTAAACAACTCCCTTGAGGGAAAAGAGGCTTGGTTAGGCTCTCAAACATCACCAATTATTATCATTATGCTCTTTTCCAATATACCCTTGCCTTCTACGGTATCCAAATAAAAGTATCGGAAATCCCTGGTTATCTGCGAGATGCGTTTGAAAGGTTTTTACATCAAATGTCAACTATGTTGATTGAACTGCCTGCCATCTGGCCTACACTCCTCGCTAGCCCACCCTCTCCCACACCCCCTTGTAGCATAGATACCCATTTTTAACCATTTGTGTGTTGGCCATCAAATATAACAAATTTTTTACTGATGCGAAGCTAACTTTCATCAATATCAAAATGCAGAACGACCAACAAAAATGCTGATGTGTAAAATATGGAAAAATATGTATTTGCGGGTTTTTGCAGTTGAGAACTGTTCAGCTCTGGGATCTGTCGTCGGGTGATTATAAGCTTGTGCTTCCGGGAAACAAGTTAAAGCCAAAGGAAATACAGCAGATTTTTCACGCGAATAACTCTCATTTACAGGGAATATTTCATTACAAATTGAATTGCGTAAAGTTTCATTTATATGCCATGTGGCATGCCACACAGATGCAGCCATGGATGGGGATGGATTGGGGAGGGGGACGGGGTCATGTGTAAAATGTAAGTTTAATTTATGCGCAGAGACATCAAGCGACAGGAAGGCAGCCAAAACTGAAGCCCCAGGTCGGCAAAGAGTTGACAGAACGGCACACGCACACACACAGACACTCAGACACATACATATACATACGGGTGTATGTATACATGCATGCAGAAAACGGAAACGGATACGGAAATATGCGCAATTTCTCAAAAAGACAATGTCTGAGGCCAAACTGAAAAAAGGAGAAAGAAAATCAAGCTACCAGACCCATCGAAGCTTTGGATACCCTTGGGAAATAGTAGAGATCTCTTCTCCTTTTCAGCAAAATCCTCATAGCCTCCTCTGCAAAAGGGTATACAAAAAGGAAAGGCGAGACACAGAAGAGGAACTTCTCCTTGTCATTCCCATTTCCAATCCCAACTTTCCCCTGCAGTTGCTGAAGTTTTTCCTTTCCGTTTGAGTTTCCTCAAATGTTTCTTTGTCTTAAGTGCATTTTTAATATCAAATAGGATTTGGCAGCAAAAAAAAAAGCAAGAGTCTGGGCAAAACTTTATATAATTATGCAAGTGTCTGGCCAAAGCTGCTGGAAGTGTGTGCCGACAATTTATGCATAATTAAAACTTGATTCTGTGGCTTAGAATCAGGAATGGACAGGGGGCTGAGGCGGTGTTTGCTTTTGTGCAGAAATTGGACAAGTTTAAACTAATAAATGAGTTATTCACTTTATTTGGATTGAAAGTGTGGCTTTTTAAGTACTTTTCGGACGATGGTGGGTAGACTTAAGATTAAAAATGGAATTTCTAAGAAATTTAGTTCAAATTTTGCTATAGATGTTTACTCCAACCCCGATCCCAGAGCTTCCTGAAGCCTAAAACAAACTCCTGAACCATTATTACCCAGGATCTTCTTTTGTATTCATTTCATTTGACTGGTTTCTATCCCCCATATACATATGTATGCTTTTATGGGCCCTCCTTTGTCTACAGTGCCTGCCGATGAAGCCATTCTTTGGGCATCGCACACAATTATTTTCGCTCCAGTTGAGCAGCTTAATTAAATTTGTCAATTGCATTTGTTTGCCTGTATTTATTTAAGACGAGTACAAGCATCGCTTTGTGCGTGTGTCAGCTGTAAGAAAATTGCCTTTGAAGCAGTTTCCCTGGCATGAAAATTGAGCAACCTAAGCGGCCAGTCAATAATAATTGGGCAAAAGTATTTTGTTGAAATTATCAAACAATAATCTGAGCCACATGAGCAATTTGTTAACACACACACAAGCATAGGTCAAATGCACAATAAACTAAATTTCTTTGTCCCTATTTCTACATGTCTCCGAGTCTCCCAGTCTCTCTGTGTCTCTCAGACTCTCTTTGGGTGCCATGGACGACTTAATCTTGATGCTCTGCTGTTCACAGTGGGAGAGTCGTAAAGCAAACTTAAGTCAAACGAGGCATCGGCCTGCCTGCCGTTTGACTTCTTGATTGTGCCTGTGTGTGTGTGTGTGTGTGTGCCTGTGCGTGAGACAGTGATGGGAGATGTGCGTGCATTCGAGAGTTGGTTGCGTGTCCCGCTATACGAACAGTAATGCACACAAATCGTTCCTCGGCTCCCGTCTTTATTCGTTCGTGTTTCGCTCGTGACACGAAGCATGGTATGCCCTGCTCTCCCATCTCTATTCCGTTTTCGCCTGCGAGTAAACCTCGCGGCGAGTAACCAAACTAAGCCGAAAACTGAACTAAACTTGACTCAAAGCCATCCTCATCCTCCTCTCGCTCTCTGGCAACAATCTCAGCAGGCGGTTCATGGGTGGGGGAGTGGGGGACAAGAACAATGGCCAGCGATAAATGGCAAAGTCGCAATAACATTAACCGTTAGCAGGCAGCATTTGCCGCTGCTTTTGGTGCTCTGCTCTTCCGCTGCTGCTACTGCCTGCTGCTGCTGCTGCTCTGCAGGCCAAAAATGCGGCAGTTGACCCAATTCGACGACGATGTCGACGACGCGTTCCCAGCCAACTCTTTCAATGGCTCGGTTTCAATCGCCTGCGAGAAGCAGCAACAACAGATACCAGAAAAGGAAGACTGGCTTTTGTGGGACGAATACTAAGATACCCTGGCATTTAAAGACTAGAAAAATAACCATAGAACTGTGAAGAATCAGATGGGATTATCTACAGAACACAACAAAGTCGTATAATCTTTGAACAGCTCTAAAATATAGACATAGATCCAATCTTTCCACTCACCTGTTGATTTTGGTGGAGAACAAAGCCACTTCCTTTTCTAAATCCGCTAAGAATCATCATGCCCATTATCCCATATCTGCTAGGGGGTAGCCTCAACTGAAATCCCATTTTGTCTCTGCGTAGGCTCCCATATTTGGAGCACACACACACACCAGAGACGGACAAACAGACAAATAGACGAGAGACAGACGGTGTTTGGTCTATCTTTTAAGCAGTCCATGCAGGCACTTACCTCACTTTGTACCACTCTAACTCTCTCCCCCTCTTTCTCGCCGCGTGTTGTGGCTGTGTTTTTGTGGGCCAAGCCGCTGACGCAATTTACTTGAACAGCGCCAAATGCATTTCCTATTTGAGATGGGCAAGTGGCTCCCGCAAAAGGTGCGTTCGACAGGGGATTGCGTAAGTGTTTAACAGGAAAAGGCTTTCCACGCACAGAAATGGGTCAGCGATTGAGAGAGCGTTTTGGCTGTGGCAGCGGCATTTCGATTAAGTGATAGATGGATGGATACTGCAACATAGCAGCTCGCAGAGCATCAACCAAACAGAGCATCAACCATGCCTCAGAGAAATGAAGAGCCAAAGAACTTAAGAGCGTAAGGGTTCCCTTTTGAAAGATAGGAACCATACCCATAGAGGGGCATACTCTATCGATTAAGTGCCATCCAAAAGGAAGGGAATCCGAATAAAGTGCAGGCAACCCCAAAAGAGGGCAGACAGATCCCTATCACCCCCCACTCACGTATCCTTTGCTGTTAAAGAGCAACTTCCAGCAGCCAAAGTCTCACCGCAGGAAAACTTCCGACAAAGTGTTCCCCCAGCAATCACAGTCCCCCCATCACCCATCCCCCATGCACACACTCCTTCCACCTCTCTATTTGGCTGTGCTTTCAATTGGATTTCCAATTCCGTTGACCATCAACAAGCAACATTTTCAATTGCTTACAGTTCCGTTCAGTTCAGGGGTGGCCTACAGAGGGGTTCCTTCAACTTTAACGGTGCATTTCTGCTTTTGGTATTTGCCAATTTAATTAGCCATTAAAAATGAACGGCAAGTAGCAGCACCAGCAGCGGACACGCGCAGAATATTTTTCATAAATATTTTGTCTGTTCCGCTGGCCCATATTTATACCCTCTAAAAGCTGATGGGGAATGATGATTTTCCCAAGCTGTTCGGAATGGAGAGAGTAAAGCAAATAAGATATACATATGTGCCTATCTATATTCACAATATTTACAACCTATCCATCGAATATTATATCAAATAAATATTATTATCAATTCGAAACAGGAGGCATCTTCTAGTCGTAATCTCCGTAATCTCCTTGGTTTTTATCATTCAGAAATTGTTTCTTCTTCATTTTTTTCGTTGCGGGGTAATTTATATTTATGGTGGGGTGGGGTGTGGGGAGGCAGGGGAAATTTACGCAGATTTCTTTGTGCCCGACACTTAAATTTATTTATGCTGATATGTGAGATTCGCTTCATCATCATTTCGCTGCCACTGCCACTGCTGCTGCCACTTAACACCTTTCTGGCAGCAGCTGGCGGCACATCCACACCCAGCAGCAGAGCAGCAGAGCAGGCGTGTTAATAAATGTCCACCCCCTCCAGGCACACACTACCCCGCCCCTGTCTTCCTGGCAGCCTCCTGACAGATGCCTTGATCTGCGTTCCAACGTTGTCGTTGGCGTCGTCGGCGTCGGCGTTGTCATCATCCTTGTATGTCCCTGTATGACAAGCAGACAGTCAGATAGCAGAGAGAGAGATACGGAGACCGGTGAGGCATTAAAAACTTTTTAAAGCTTTAAGCGGAGAACCGTAACAATTCCCATCCAATGTGCAAATGTTTGTCCCGCGGAGCGCAGACAAGCAAAAACCAAACACGGAAGCGGGTCGAGAAGGGGGGGAAGGGAGGGGGGAGGTAGGGAGGGAGCAAGGCTTACAAGGCTCATATCAATAATCCCATTTTCGGCAGATTTACTGGTTTTCAGCTTGAGCTTGCCGCAAATAACTCGAAAACGTGTTAAATCAAAATAAAACTTTTACGATGATTATATGCACAAACATTTGAACGCTTTCCCAAGTGTTTTCGCCTTAACGAAGTGGCAATGGCAGGCAGAGACCGAGCTTTATACCATTTGGCTGCCGACACACTTGTCAAAAGTTTATATCTCTATAACTTGAAGCAAATGATTCAGCAGAATATCGTGAAAGAAAGGTTAACCAATACGCATTGGGATGGTTCGGAAATTGACAAACATATCGTTGAAGAGTATTTGTACTATGGCTTAATTAACATAATGCTTAGGTCTCAGTTACTCAAGCGGATGTGACCTTAATGCTGAAATTATTAAACAAAATAACTCGTAAATGGCCAAACCCTGTTTAACATGCTGTACCCATATGCCCAAAAAAGAAGATGATTTCATGTTATCCAAAAACCCGATTGAAGGCGTCCATCATTTGAACCCACGACAAAATAAAATTAATTATTCACAGTACAGTAGTAGCTGTCCCGCTTTGACACACAGAGCCCAGCCACCATTGAACGGCGCTAATTGCTGGCAAACAATTGGCATCTTCAATTACAGTTATTTGCCAGCACTTTGCAGAGAGAAGACGAGACCGAGAAAGAGCTCAAGTGCTAACCCGTGAGACAGGGAGAGCTGTCAATAAATTTGCGTTCAGAAATAGACCCAAGAGCGCGAGGGAGAAGAAGAGATCTGAAGAGCGGACAGGTGTCACCCACTCAAATCTGCGTACAAATGCGAGTATTCATCTCTTTACTTATGCACACAACAACAGCAACAACAACAACATCATCATCATTTGAGGCAAATTTGTAATAAGCTGCTTAAGACGCCTCGTGCTCTCTTTCGAGATTGGAACAACAAATATGCGTAAGCACACACACACACATACTTACGCGTAGCTACACTAGTCTCAAAAATAATTCGTACGCCCTCAACGGCAAAGCCCGAAGTTGTTCGCTTCCTCGGTAAGCTTGTATTCAGACCTAGCTTTATTAATTCTGAACTTCGAAGGTGTACGCATACTTGTTGGACGTGGTGTGTGTGTAGATAAGCGTGAGGTGCGGCTGCAGTTGACAAGACTCCAAAGAAAAAAGAAGAGAAGCAAAGCGAAGCAAAGAAGGAACGAAGCAAGCGAGATGAAAAAGTAATCCCACCTGTATTACTGTAAATTTGTCATTGTTGTTGTTGCTGCTTGATGCTTTGGCACGATTTAAGTTTAATTTTCAGTTTTATGGGAAGACATTCATTCATCCAGGGTATATGCGATATAGTCAAGGTATGCAAGGAGATACAGAGTGAGTGAGAGTGCGGGAGATGCAACAGGTTTTATCCTGATAGTCGCCCGCAGCAACAGTAAATCGAAAGTGCGCTTAAAGTTCATGCATTAGAGGGTCATAGTGATGTCTCATGGCTTTCCAGAGATAAACAAGTGTCAACTCTCTCTCCTCGTGGTGCAGCTGAGAGCTCTTGCCTGTGAATTCATTTGAATCGAATCTAATTTCTATCATTTCGCTGTATGTACTGAGTATCCCTTATTCCATCACAATGTCTCGTTTCACTCTCCCTCCTCCTCCTCCTCATTTGCAAGCCATCAACGTGATTTTCCTTTTATTGCTTACTTTTAATTATTGAGTTGTGAAACTTACTCTATACGAGTATTCGAGTATTCTTTTCAGTTTTCCCTTGCTTTTCCATTGCTCTTGTGTTGCTCCGCTTTTTAGCGATGAATATGCAGATTTGTGCAGTTTAGGAGGATGGCTCTGGGTTTGGGTGTCCGGGTGTCTGCCATGGATTTACGAGTATTTCTATGCTCTATTATTATTTAAGGTCTCTGGCACTTGCACAGGCCTTTTGCATATTTTATTATGGGAGAGGAGAGGATTGCTGGTCGGTCAAGTGCGGGTGGTGGAGGGGCTGCAAGGGGACTGATTTTCCCGAGCTCAATTATGGCCTGTGGGCGAGGAGGACTGCTTATCATTGCAGTTTGCTGACTGAATAATTCATGGCCCAGTGCGAAATGCAATCCCTGATTGTGAGGGTGTCTCTCATAGAATGATTTAGGGGATATTCCGACAGTAGGATACCTCCTACTGGGATTTATAAATGGCTTTGGATACATATGTGGGTGTGAACGGTCTAAAGAAACTATATTTTCTACCTATATTTGATCATATTTCTCTCTCCTTAGAACATCCTTCCTTCTGGCTCATCAAATGCCATATACCCTCTCATTTATTACGAGTAACGGGCTTGCAACACTTGAAGAGTTTTATTTTCTATGAGATTTTTCAATCTTTGCCTCAGATTTTCTTCATTTTATTCCTGTCGTGCGGGGTTCAATGGAAAATTGAAAATCTCAACGAGAAACTCCTCAAAGTGTGTGTTCGTGTGTGTGTGTGTGTGTATTTGTGCTATAATTCAATTTTCTGTGCAGAATAAAAAAGGAAAAACTTTCATTAAAATTCAACTGCATCAGCAAGATTGTAACATCCACAGATACACACACACACACAAACACATGCCATATAGAGAGACACACACAAACACACGTATACGGATACGGATGTAGTAGGTGGACCACAAAACCGCCAGCAAATCAATTGGAAAACCCACTTTTCCCTCTATACACGAGGATACGAGTACCGCACCCACCCCGCACCCCTCCCCCCCTCTACCAGATCATTCAGCATTCACCATTTCATGCCAAATTGAATGCAAGAATTTAATTAAGTTTCTCTCTACTTTTTTTGCAATATTATTTTATTGAATACATAAAAAGATATGAATGAAGTGAATGTCTGCATGAATATAATTTCAAATATGTTTGGCTTATTTTTTCTGCACAATTTATTCCCTGATTTATTGAATAGCACGGGGAGACCGTGCCACAGCCATTGGATCTATCTGTGGGCGACAAAAAACCATTCGCTGGGTGTCATTCGAAAAGAAGTGCAACAAAGAGTTGGCAGGAATAGGAAATAGTTGAATAAATCCTTAATGGCATGCAAATCCCATAAATAGAAAGGGGAGCACACTATTTGGATGCGTTTTTGTGATAAGGAATTATCCAATAAAGGTCCTTAAATATTAAAACCTTTTAGATTGCTCTGTGTCCAACAACTAGTGTGAGATTTTGTTGCACGAACGTAATCTGCATCCACTTCTATTAGCTGCAGCATCCACTAAGCCATTCCCATCAGTCCTTGGCCTTTAAATGGATATGGAATGTGGAAGCCGGCTAAAGCAGGAGGTAGTTATGCCAGCAGATGCCCCGCAGTTGCAACTGCAGCCTGAACGGAGTGGAGTGCTTATAAACACTCACATAACTCCTGCCCTCAAATGCAGTAAATACAAATTTATTTTACACTTTTACATTTTCGGTTAGAGCCGAAACCAGAGGGAAATTCAAGGAGAAAATATGCTGCACAGGGACGTACAGGGGGGGTAAACAATGTTGCGGGCTTTACGAGGCAAGCAGGCAAACGGGCAAAACGGGCAACCGGGCAAACATCGCCCCGACATGTACACAAAACAATTATTGCCCGTAGGTAATTTAGTGGGGAAAACATTACCAGCAAACGGGCCCCCAACGAGGGCCAAGGAGAGAAATGTTTTATGTCTTACCAGAGCTCTGTTCTCTAGATGCTTCGGTCCCTGCCCCTGCCCCTGGAGCCCCCAAGGAGTTGGTGGTTTGTCCCCCCCGCCCCGCCACACTCTTGGAGTGTGCGCTTAAAATAATTCCGGTTAAACATGGCCCACAATTTGCTTATGGGCCCAGACTGGAGACTGGCATTGGGCACCGCCTTCTGCTGCTCCTTCTCGTATTTGGGCAATTTCGTGTCTAAAGTTTGGCTAGTGGATGCGTCCTCTGCTGCCTCCTGCCTCCTGCCGTCTGCCTCCTGCTTTCGTTGCCTGTCATTCAAGTGTGGGCTTTCTTGCGGATTTCTTTGGGCCCCAAGTGCCGGGCCGGGCCGGAGAAGTGATTATGTGATTATATGTGGCAGCAGATCCCAGAGTGCAATTCCTTTAACTGTTTTGCGGGGGGAGATGCTGAAAGTTTGTGCCCCGAAAGGAATACTTAATAATTTCTTTGTGTTTATTATTTAAAGCACCAATAAAACCAAAAATAAAGGAGATACATATTAATATAATAGTTTAAATAGTCTAGCGTATGCGTATTGTGGAATAACATTCATATTCATTACTTCAGTCGTTCATCCTTAATATTCCTTCAAAGATTCTGCCAATTTTCATTCCCTAAACAAAGGCTGTGCTCTCCGTGAAAGCGCCACAGAGTCTTAGTTTTTCCCCGTGACAATGGCCCTCATGAACTGTGGCCCCAAGTACAGACCCTTCTCCGTACTCTTCGAGTCGCCATCCAGCCTTATGATATAGTCCTTGCTGATCAATCGCTCGGCCATGTCGTGCTCCAGCTTGGGTATCAGTATGTCGTACAGGGTGCCATCCCCGGCTGCCGTCAGCTTGCGATTGACAATCGTGCAGCAGTTGTCGTTGCGGAGGATCTCCAGGAACTGCCGCTTGACCTGGTCCAGGGAACTCTTCTTGGGATAGCCGGAGAGGCGCTCAAAGCACTTGAACTGATAGAAGCGACGCTCCAGCTCGGCCAGGTCATCCAGAAGCGGGCCAATCGGTGGCAGATCATCCGACTGCGAACGCGAAAGGCGGCAGAGATCCGTGAGGAGTTGCTCGATTTGGGGGCTGAAAAGATCATCGACTTTGGCATTGCTGAAGATGTCCTAAGAAAAGAGAGTGCTTTAGTTCTTTCCTTCATTAGTTAGAGTCCTTTACTCACTATAAGCTTGAGGATACTCGAGTGGAGCACTGGCACTATGGTCAGGTGGTAGATCTCATGCATCTTTCGGCTTTCCAGATAGTGCAGAACCTTCAGGGCCTCATTGGTGTCATCGAACAGTCGCTTCTGTCGGGCTACGGGCACGGGATGGGCCTGTTGCCAAACTGTTAGCCAGGTGTTGCCCTCAGTGGTCATTCTCACGCTCAACTGGTGAGTGATTTCACCCGTTTCTGAGGAGTATAATTAGGATAGATATATACTGAGTGCATATTTATCATACTCACCATCCTTGACCTCCTCCCAGTCCTTGGGGCTGTACCAACGGATAAAGTCCTCCATTTGGGAGCGAGGATTGGCCGCCTTGAAGGCCTCCATGTCGGACAGCAGGGAAGTGCACATCATCTGAGTGGTCAGACCCGAGCCGGGACCCAGCTTTAGCATCACCTCGGCATCGTCCTGCAGCTGATCCTCTGTCTTGGGCACTGGCTCCTGGGTCTCTGGGATGTAGAGGTACTCCTCGGGCTCGTCCAGCAGACGCTCATCCCCCAGCCGCCTCAAGCGACCCTCGGGCTTCAGGCTAAGCACTGCCTTAATGGGGGAGCCCGAGCCGGAGTTCGGCTCATCGCAATCAAAGAACTCGCCCTCGTCCTCATCCTCGTCCTCGGATATGGCCAGTGCCTGGTCCTGGTGCTGTTTGCGTTTGCTGTTTGCCTCCCGCTGCACGCGACGCTCCACGCAAACGTTGAGCATTTGCAGCTTCTGGTGGAGCAGGCAGGTGCGCGTGTCGGGAAAGCCAGGTGCAATGCTGTCAAGAGGGAGACAGAGAGAGAGCATATAATTAGGTGTTGATAGATACACTATTTCTTGGGGCTGTTTATATGATAGATCAGGGATTTGCTTAACTTTGAAGTCCCTTCTGTGGTCTTCTCGCTTTCAATCTCATACTCACTTTCTGTCTGAATGCTGTGGCATGATTCTTAGTAGTATCTACATATCTACAAGTATCTCTATCTCCAATTTCAGTCTCTTTCCCTAGCATGTTCTCTTCTTTCTCTGTTATAGTTCTTCTTGGCCTCGTAGTCTCGTTTTCAGTCTCTGTTTGAATGAAACTCCCAAGCCTCGTCTTAGTTTTCTTTCTTTCTGTTGGAATATGCCTCTATTTCATACAGTTTCTGTCTAGTCTCCGTCTTCAATCTTTATTTAAGTTCCCATTTCACTGTCTGTGTCTGTGCCTTCTCTTTGGGCTTCGTTCTCTGTCTCTTGGAGTCTGTGTCTTGGTGTCAGTTCGCGGAGAAGTGCTGCCAGTGCCTTCCTCTTGTCAGTCTCCCATTCCAGGCTGAGTCTTAATCTCGGTTTCAATCTATCTGCAAGATTCTGTGTCAGAATGCATCTTAGTCTTCTGCCAAGTCTGCGTTTCACTTTTCTCCACTCTGCATGCCACCATTCTTCACGTGCAACTCCTCCTCCTCTGCTCGTATCAGCACCATTCTTTGGCTCCCATCTCAGACCGCACATCTTTGTAAAACTGGCAATAAAACCTGACGAGGGGCTGGGCAAACAATGAAAGGCGGCGATTGTCGCCGCTTATCAGACAGAAGGGCAGAGAAGACAGGCGAAGAGCTCTATGGTAAGCTGTCACACATATAACGCATAAGCCATGCATGCATATATCACGGGGCGGACCATGGGTGTGTTCCACTCCCCTCCCCCTGCCTCCAACGATGTCTCTCCTCCCAATTGATATTCACGCTCATCACGCCCTGTCAACGCGTGCGTGGCCCTCTCGTCTTGCATAGCCAATGAGCCCGAAGCGAGCTCCGGCAGTGACTCAGCCCCCAAAGAGTTTGTTGAACCTTTCTGGCACATACCATAGCAAGTAGTGGAGACGGAGAGTAGAGGAAAGGGCGTTCTATGTACACTGGGGGGATCTTCTATCTCAGGCAGATAGATTTCCCAAAAGATAGACCCTGACATATGATTGAAATCGTTTCAAAATATATACAAATTTATCCTTAAATAAATCCCCTTGTAACATAGTTTCTGGCCAACTGTTTCGCCTCTGTTTTTCTCCCAGTGTAAAAGGGAAGAAGTGACTTATTTGGACCGCAGCGCAGCGGATGTTTTCCAACCCAAAAATGGGAAAAATGGGGAAAAATGGGAAAAAATGGACAAGAAAATGGGGAAAAACGGCAGCTCCAAAGGGAGCTCTTCTGTGGTGCAATGGCATTTGCATTTGCATAAAAGTTGTCTTATTAGTTGGTGGCAGGAAGAAACACCAGTGCCGGGGCACAGTGGAGTGCCAGTGGCGGTGGCAGTGGGGCCGGCCAGCAGCTGCTTAAAAGGTTTTTCTAAGTGGCTCAAAGACTGCACTCAACCGCAGAGAGGGAGAGGGAGAGGGGAGAGGGGGAGAGGGTGGGGCTCGCATCTTCTGCTGGCTGTTGGCCAGCGTTTTATTGACCAACCCAATGTTGTCCAGTTGATAATGTTCCATCTTCCAGGCCATAGCCATAGCCCCATCTGCCACACACACACACACCCGACACTTTCATTTTAGTTTCAATGAAATAAAAACATCAAATGTGCTTCATGTCATTAATTCAATGTCTATGGTCTATGGTCTATGCCTGGGCGCCACCACCACCATCCTCTCATCATCATCATCATCCGTCTTCCTCGTCGCTCCATCTCTGGGCCAATAAACTAGCCCGAGTTACGTTTATTTTTGTGTGGCCAAGAGAACGAGAGAACAATTCACTTGGCTTCAACGACCAAAAAGGATAAGCTGCGGTTAAACGGAAATTGTTTTTGGCCTTAATAGAGAATGAGATGACAAAAGCCAGCGTCGTGTTTAAAAGGGGATTTTCCTCGCAGCGGTCGCACTGGAATTTATTCAAGCTTCCTTCCGCCCCCGAACCCACAAAATGGCTGAGGATTTCCCAAGGAAATTTATTGAATAATAACTTGATGCTATGGGGATCAGGCAATTTAGTTATTGGGATTGAGGGGCTCATTTTGTTAATTGAAGTCGCCTTATTAAAGGTGTAGCTTCTTAGAATTATCGATAATTGTGCCAGTCTATCGATTTTTAATCAAAACTCTTTTTTTAAATACATATTTTCCCATTTTTTTGAAATATTCTCTACTGAAAAATCTTCCCTCAAAAGTTAAATCTCTTCTAAAAAAAATATCAAATTAATACAAACCCAAAAGGCTGGCCAAAGCTCAAACAACGCACCTCAAAAATCACACCCCTCCCTCCCCCCACTCTCCATTTAATTCATTTGCCCTGAGAGCTGACCCAAGAGATTATCAACCTGTGCACACACTCCGGCACTCCAGCCGAACTCTATATATAGCCGCATAGCACCTCACCCCCCCTCTCGTCTATATATAAACTTTTCAATTGACAACTTTTCCCACACAGAGCAAAAATCTCCCCTTTTTGGGCCAGAAACCACCTCGAAAAATTCTAATCCACTTAAATGCTTAACAGAATTATGTGACCCAAAAAACCCCACAGCCGCCCCCGAAAGCCCAACGCCCACGGAGACCCACAAGAAGTGGGGCCCAAGCTTTTGTTAAATAAAACTTCAATTAAAACATTTTTCGGCCCGAAAGGTGTGATGGGAGGCAGAAGATTGCCTCTTGCCCAACGCGCCGTGCCCCAAAGCCAAATAGACGGAAAAAAACGCAAAAACAGATAGAAGAAAAAATCAACCGCTGGACCATTGTCTAAAAATGCAAATTTCCAAAGCCACAGAAAAAAACCAGAAACAACAAAAACACAAAAAAAAAAGAGTGAATAATTATGCGGCCACAACAAAAGAAACAACAAACACCTGAAACGGACAGAGAATCCAAGAGGGGAGAGAGGTGGAGATGGAGAGAAAAAATCATTTGCACCTTTCAAGTTTTTTGGGTGAGAAAACAAAAAGTTGCATCGTTTTGTGCATACCCTTCGAAAGGGGGATACCCTGGAAGAGGCAGAAGGGGCAGAGAGGCAGTAGAGGGTTTGATCGAGGTTCTTAGTCAAAAAGATCAAGCACCAGAGCTGAAAGAATTCTGAAGAGCTGTTCTTTGAGCTGTTCCCCAATTGAGACTTTCACAAATGCTTCGGATGATAGCTTCTGTCGACTTCAGTATAGGATTCTTATAGAATGGAAGTTAATAGATGGAAAATCTGTTGGAAAGTTTAATGGAATAGATCATGATGGACAACTAAGACACTTTGAACTACTGCATAGTACATTTTATGGTTCTGTTATGAAGAATCTGGCATAAATAGCATGTAACTACTATACAGTATTCTAGGAATATCTGTTATAAGAAGTTTTTTGAACAAATATGATTTTTATATTTATTTTTAAAAATTATGGCATATTATTTAGACTTTAAGGCATAAAACCCAACAGAAATATATGCATAACCCCAAAACTACTAATTTTGAGGGATATACGATAGGATATGGCTATGAAAACGGATAGGGATATCGTATAGGCAGATCTTGTTCATAATATTCAAAAAATTCAATCTCTGGAGGGTATTTGTGGGTTCATTCCGCAAAAATACCAAAAAAACAACTTCTGTTGTTGGTAGTCATTTTGAACACTTTTGCTGTGCACAACTGTACTTGATTCGCTTTTCATTCATTCAGTCAGTCAGTCATTCATTCAGTCATTCATTCAGTCATTCAGTCATTCATTCAGTCATTCCTGGTAGCAGTTGTTGCTGCATTCTCTTTCTTTTGTATTCACAATGCAATTTTCGCACTTTTCGCGCATTAAAAAATTTAGTGATGCAATTAATACGCAGAAGGAAGAAATAACAAAGGGAACCAGAGAAAGAGAGAGAGAGTGAAAGAAAGGGAATAAAATGGTGGAAGAATTTTTAATTAAATTTGTGGCCAGACAGTTGAGTGAGAAATGAGAAATGAGCAACGAGAATAGACCCAGAGAAAGATAGAGAGAGAGAGAGAGAGAGAGAGAAATGGGGAATGCACAGTCAGGCTTGAAATATTTTCTGACTTTTTTCTCGTTTTCTCAATCTGTTGTGTGTTTTTTTTTCGTTAAGTTTTAGCCACGTAATGCAATTTATAAGTTGAATTAAGGAAGAGACAAAAGTCCAACAAAAAAACCCAAAATGCCATGAAAAATGAAGTCAGGCGCATCGAACAATTGAAACATCAACCGGCAACCTCCTCCTCCTCCTCCTCCTCCCAGCCTCCCACAGTGCCCCCTCCATCCCCCGCCTCTGGGCAGTATCTTACGGATGCACGGAGGCGTGAAGACGAAGTCGGAGAGTACGAAAAACTATCAATCAAAAGACACAAATGTTGATTATTATTATTTTTGGAATGTAGCCGAGCGTGCAGTTTAATTATTATTCTGCGGTCTGAAGTCTGAAGAGATGATCCGCGGGATTGCCGATGCCGCCGCTGGGATGGAACTTCAATTTGTTTCAACTTTTACTTTGATTTGGAAATAAACATAGGAAATCTTTGGCAGCCAAATTGATTGTTTGATTGCTGCCCGCACGAAAACCTTCAATGGAGAGATGCAATATGATTTATCGTGGATTATATAAGATCGCGGGGGATTGTGGCCCGTATGCAAATATCAAAGATTGTTGAACTGTGCAGGGAAATATTTTACATACGTTTTGGGATAATTTAAGGCACTTAAAATGGTAGAAAAATAATGGATAATTGGTCTCAAAAATGATTAAAGTGGATTGGACTCGAGGCGAACACTTTTACGGTATTTAAAGGTATTTCTTACAAACAAAAATGTTTAAAACTAAACGATATTCTGGACCAAAAAGTCTTCCTAAATCAGAAAGTTCTTAAAGAAGTAGAACCTATAATACTACTAATTATATTAATGAAGATTGAGTCTTCCCCCAAAACCACCAAACTTGCTTATTTGTTCCCATCTTGATTTACTTACGAGTTACCCAAGAGTCCATTCACCTGTCATCTGCCAGCACCTTTTTAATCCCCTAATACAACAATAATCCAAAGAACACAAAGAACTCTCCGCCGAAAGGCAACCAAAACAAAACTGTGGCCGCAACAATGACAACCACCAAAAAAACCCAAAAGGTTGGGCAAAAGGCAAGGAAAAACGAATGTCATCATAACTCATGATTATGCATAAAGGTCAACAGCTTCTGGTTCCTACCTCCCCCACCATGTTTTTTGCTAACCTTTCACCCATTGTTTGATTGGGTTCCGTGAGAGGGCAGGCCATCACGTGCTTGGCGTTTTATGATTCGTTGAAATTAAATTAAATGGCCAACAAAAAGGAAGCTGCGCCGCGTAACACTTTTTTTGCGGGAGGTGGGACTTTGAAAAGGATTTACTGGATGCCCAGTAGCAGGTCTTCTCCTTGATTTCTTTTCACTCCCTTTTTTATGGCCTAGCAGAAGAGTGACTGAGGCTGGGGCTGAGGCTGTGAAGCACCTCGTTTGACAGGCAGACAGGCAAATTAATCAAAACTAAACTGCCCCAAGGATCAGCATCCCCCCATGGCCCCCATGTCCCTCCTCCTTTCACGCACTGTTTGGTGTCTAACGAGCATGAAAATGAAATTGAAAGTAGTAGCCTGCCAAACTGATTGATAAAGCCTTCTTCCCATACCATCCCACACGAGCACTCTCCCTGGTATCCTCCTGTCTTGACCACTCTCTCGAGATGTGGAGGAAGGAGGCGAGTCCTAGCCGGTGGACAGGCGACAGCATTAATTGGATAATTTATGACCCAACTGGACCAGACAACCTTCACTTTTTCACTTGATGCCCCTCCTCTCTCCAACAGCAAATCTAACAGCAAATTTGTCTTTTGTCCACAGCTCTATGCCGGCACCAAGATGAGAGGCAGCCGAACCACAACGACAGCCACAAGCACCGCCACAACGACGATAACGTCCCTGCTCCTGCTACTCCTTTGGGTGGCCCAGGCGGCGGGACAATGTCCCTGGCAGAGGGATGTGCCCGACCTGCAGACCAGCTGCATATGTGCCTACAATCTGGGAAGGGAATTGAGCGTGCAGTGTGACCAGGTAAGGAAACACCACCTTCCCCCTCCCAACCCCTTGGTTCAATCAATAATCTCTTTCCAGGTGAACTTCGAAGACCTCCTGGAGGCCATGAACACCCATGCCCGCCTGAAGCCCGTGGATCTGCTGTACGTGAACAACTCCTCGATATCGGAACTCCCGGATGCGATCTTCAGCAACCTGAGCCTGCACAATGTGCAGCTCTCGAGCTGCGGCATCAGGCGGATAGCGGAGGGTGCCTTCAGGGGCCAGGAGGGTGTGCTGCGGAACCTCAATCTGCAGGACAATCTGCTGAGCGATGTGCCGGTGAAGGCGCTGCAGCTGCTGGGCAAGCTCAATCTGCTGGACCTGTCCAAGAACCAGCTCACCCACATACCAGACGATGCCTTCAGCGGCCTGAGCAAGCTGTCGACCCTCAAGCTGAACGACAACAATGTGACCCTCTCGGCGAGCGCCTTCCGAGGGCTCGAACTGAGTCTGAAGAACCTCAACCTGAAGGGCACCAAGCAGCGACGAGTGCCCGAGTGCATCAGGGGGCTCAAGAGCCTGGCCTTCTTGGATCTGTCCCAGAACGGCATCAAGGAGCTGCCCGGAGCGGGCGGCATACGGGTGTTCGACGGCCTGGATGCCCTCACTGCCCTGAATCTCGAGCGGAATCTCATCCAGAGCATTGGCGAGACGGCCTTCGCGGGGGTACGCAAAACGCTCAGCTCCTTGAGTTTGCTCAACAATCTGCTGGCCGAGTTCCCCATCGGGGCCGTGCACTCCCTGAAGGAGCTGCGCGTCCTGGACATTGGCTTCAATCTGCTGACCAGCCTGCCGGAGGCAGCCTTCCGTGGCAATCCGGGCATCACCCTCCTCGCCCTCGACGGCAACCCGCTGAGCACCGTGCCCGAGGGCGCCTTTGCCCACCTGAACGCCACGCTGCGTGGCCTGTCGCTGGGGGGCCGATTCCTCCACTGCGACTGCAAGCTCCGATGGGTAGCCGAGTGGATACGCAACGGGGACCTGCAGGTAGGGATTACACTGAGAGAAATGCGCGACAATGCTCGAAAGAATGTCTGTTCGGAGAGGAGTTGCCTATGAAGCAAGATCTTAGATCTTTCTCAGCTAAAAAGGTCCTTAAAATAAGGAATCAGGAGAGGATTCTTATATTTTATTTTATGGATAAAGAATGTATTTTTCTTTTACCTAGAAATTTCTTTCCGTGAACATTCTTTCAATAAATCTAGTTCCGCTTAGATCTCGCCCCCTTCCAATTTGTTCCTGTACGTTTCATTAACTTTCCCATTGTGTGTTTACACTTCATTCCTCCCCCCGGCCACGGCCCTGCCCCTTAGGTCACATCACGAGAACGCAATCCCCAGTTCTGTGGCACCCCACCGCGTTTCCGGGACCGTGGCTTCTACTCCATACAGCCCGAGGAGCTGAGCTGTCCGGACATTGCCGATGCGGCGCTCCGCGGTCCAGTTGGCCTGGCCGATAACCTAAAGCCAACGTTGGCCTCGTCGTCCGTGGATTCCGTGGAGTATGAGACGGGGACGGGCACGGGCACAGGCAGGCACAGGCACGGCTGCCTCTTCGCCGGTGGCCAGCAGTGTGAGCAGCTCCACAACCACAACGACATCGACAACGCCAACCACAACAACCACAGAAGAGCCAACAACGAAGCGTTCGAGTACGGTGAGTGTCGGAAGGATACTGGGATATAGGGATGCTTTCGATGTGGATTTTAATACTCTTTCTTTCGCTTTGACAGACGCGTCTTCCGGCCAAGACAACGGCCAGCGTTTCAGCCAGCACTGCCTCGCCTTCGGCGGCCACAAACCTATCCGCAAATGGCACCGGAACCGTCCAGGCCACCACCATCACCACAAGCAGTTCCTCCTCCTCCTCCTCCTCCGCTGCGTCGGGTGTCCATGCGAACAGCAAACAGGCGCCGGGCTGGCGCCAGGGAGTGAACAACAACGGGGGACCGCACAAGCCGCAGAGGCCGCCGCTGGTGCTGGGCTATCCGCCGCAGAGGGGCACACGGATCGACGACGCCAACGAGGTGCAGGTGAAGCACGCCTTCCGCCAGGACAGCTCCGTGATCATCCAGTGGGACTCGGACACCGCCAACATCCTGGGCTTCCGCGTGGTCTACCGCCTGTTCGGGGAGAAGGCCTTCAAGCAGGGACCGCCGCTGGAGGCCAGCGAGCGGGAGTTCAAGATCAAGAATGTGCCCGCCCAGGAGTGCATCATCGTGTGCGTGATCTCGCTGGAGGAGCTGCATGTGACCCCCGAGACGGTGCCGTACCAGCAGTGCCGCGAGGTCCGCACTGTGGCCTCGCAGGCCTCCAACATGGACAAGATAACGATTGCGGCCAGTGCCGCCATTTGTGGCACCATCATTGTGGCCGTGATTGTGTTCATTGCTGCTAGCAGGTGAGTCCCCACTGTGCTCCATTGGCCATGAGTTATGGGGCCGGAGCTAACAACAGCAGAGCCACAGACAAAGCCAATGACTGGCCAAAGTGGCTGGCTGATTTATCGCAGGTCCTTAAGTTGTTGCCACGCCATGGGTTCCTCCCTCTCTCTCTCTTTCTCGATTGCATTTGCTACGCTTTGGCTCTATTTAAGCTATCTGCTTACTTCATCATCCTTCTTGGTCCCACCGCATCAACCACAATCCAATCCCATTATACCCCACAAGAGAGAGAGTCTATCCTTTTTTGCCGCAGCAGTTCTTTTGTGGCACAACTTGGAAGGAATTTAGTGCCAATCGGAAGAAGATTTCCGTCTTCAATCCTTGAAATACCTGCTCCATTTTCCACCAGGGTATTCTAAACTTCGATCCCATTCCAAGCTCTTTCTCCATAAACCATTCTCATCGCATTTCTTCCTCCCATTGCAGGCGCTCCCGCAAGCTGCAGAACAGCCAACAGAAGAGTCCACTGCCAATTGGAGGTCTGCCTGTTAATTGCTGCGGTCCGACCGGTTCCCCAGGACCACTTGGCTCCATTGCAACGCTATCGGCATTTAACAATCACAAGGTGAGCCTCCCCTCCCCATGCCCCAGCCATCCCCAAACCAAACTATCGTTCGACTCGGTTTAGTTCCACTTTTATGCAGCCTGCCAAGAAATTATCTCTGGCTTCGGGGCTCCGGGCTCTGGCTCTGGCTCCGGTTAGATGTTCGGACCATGACTGCAAAAATTGGCAGTACCGCGATTTGATGGCTGTTGATTGTACGGGTATTTACGGCTCTCCACAAATTAAACTGACCGCAGCGTAGATAAATACTGAAGTATTTCGGATATGCTTGATCTTCGTCTTACTTTTTTGGCAAAGGTTGCCTTGCCAAAAAGTTAATGGGAATAATTTTGTGGATGATTGTGTAGTATTTTTGATGGGATCTAAGCTGGAGACGATATATAGATTGAATAATAACGAAAGAAGCATATTTTAAGGTCTTTGAAAAGATTGAAGACCTACAAACGATTGGAAGAATGCTAGAATGACATGTTTGAGACCTAAATACGATGGTAATGGGACTTTAAGAAGACTGAAAGCTAAATGAATCTAGAGTAAGACAATCACGGAAGACCCAAGGAGTTCGGGGAAGAATGAAAGGAGATTGGCGAATATCATAAGATTGGAGGACAACTCCCATAGCTGGCAGCTAGACAGAGGCTGGAGGAACACTCCCAAGAAACCAGGAACCTAGAAGAAATTTTCACCTATTAGAAGGATTCATTGGGATTCATTCCAATTCCATTCCATTTCAATTCATTTCAATAATCGAATCGAATATTCTCTTGGTCTCTTCCAGGAATGGGACCAAGTGTCCGCGTATAGTGGACGCTCGATACCGCGTCCCCGCATCTATCCCGTTGAGCAGCCCGACGACATGCGCAGCCACTTTTCCGGAATGCCCGGCAAAGTGGGCAAATCAAGGTAAGGCTCCACGGACCCCACAGACATTTCCCATCGAAGCGCACATTCCATGGCGTGGCCCAACATTGGCTTGCCCCACATTGAGCTTGCTGCATATTTGATGGGGCCGTCGTTCTTCAGTTCCATTCAGCTATGATTTAATATTGCGTTCGTTATGTTTATTTCATTGTTTGTTCGACCCACACACACACACACACGACACACATGCATCATCACAGTCGATCCATTGCCGATGGCCAGTCGCAGCACAGCTTCTCGAACAACTCGCATCGCGGCTATTTGGGCAGCGCCTTCCCCTCGAACCTGGTCAACTCGCGTCCAGAGCTGCGGCAGTCCCGCCAGTCCCTGGCCGCTGCCTCGGAGCGCATGTCGCGCGCCTCCTACGCCGGCTCCATCCATGGCGGCAATGGGGGCGGCGGTGGTGGCGGTGGCATGCAAATGGGAGGTCCCGGTGGCCTGCCCGTGAGCAGCCTGATGAGCATGAGCGGCATGGTGGGCGGCGGCGGACCCGCCAGCATCGCCTCCAGCGCCAGACGCTCGCGTCCGCGCTCCAGATCACGCGATCAGCTCAATGCCACGCACATACATAACCATCGACCGGGAAGTCGGTAAGTAGAACGTCACACATCTGCCGCATGCCACAGACTCGGATGCGAGTGGCAACTGATTAACCAAGCACTCACACTCTCCCCCACACACCATCACCAGACATTCTGTCTGTCACCATTCAGATCTTGAGATCTTGAGATCTTAAGCCGACTCCACCACAAATCCCACTTTCAATTCTACTTTTACGTTTCCTTGGTTTATGGCTCTTTGGCTTGGCAATTAATTTAATTAGCATTTTTTAAGTATCGCGCGGGCTGCCATGGGAAAGTGTCGGGCGGCTCTGAGGAGCGTTCGAAAATCAAGTTTTTTAAATGCCAACTACTCGACCCCCTCCCAGCACTCTCACTGTTGATATTTCTGTTGAAGTGCGTCTCAGAATTCAAGATTCAACCATAAAGTAGATATATTGAAGGGAATTTATGGCACACTTTAAAAGCCTGTGGGGTGTTGCGGCACTCGGGCCTCGACATCAAGATACCCAGTACTCAAGTTTGTCAACAGAAGTACAATAGAACCATCTTTCTACTCTTTCCTTCAGTAGCTTAATCGGTAGAAGAAGTATTAAAAGATACAACTATCTATAAGCGGAATCACTAACCCCAAATCGATTAAAGCAGAAAACCTTCATTCAATTCACTTTCATTACCATAACCATTACCTTCCCAACCTTGATTGGAGACCCGATCGACTATCCATCGCTGAAAACAAATCAAATCCAACTTTCATCTGTCTGTAAATTCTGTGGAGCATTGGGCACTGGCCATGCATGTGGATTTAAGCCACAAATCCTTTCACCACCTAACACCGCTCTCTGGCTGGCCCTCTCCCGGCTTATATTTACCGATACCATTAATTTTAATTGCGTTTCGCTTGGATTCCACCAACATTTTTATTGCCACAAATCATGGGGCAATGCAGCAGCAGAGTGGCAGAGTGTGTGATATAATCGATGTACTTGCCACAATTTCAGATACTCGCAGTCGGGCTCAACGCACACGTTGAACAACTACTGCGATACGTCGGATAACTGGACCGATCACGATATGGACATCTATATGGCGCGCAATCCGACAACGCGCAACGGTTTAGTGCCATTATGAGGGCGGCTTACGTTATCCTGATATTTCAATGTTGTATTAAATCTGGATGGCATTTTCTGACAATATCTGACGCCGGCCATCGAGGGGAGTGTTGCCACAAGGGATGGTCGGCGTCAGCAGCAACAGCAGCAGCAGCAGCGCAGAAATGGTAGACATTTGCAACATCAGCAGCAGCAGCAACAGCAACATTTGCAGCATCAGCTGCAGCATCAGCAACAACAACAACAACAACAACAACAACAGCGACATAGAAACAATCAGCAATTGGAGCAGCAGCCATATCAACAACCACAACAGCAAACAAGCAACAACAACAACAACAACGATTACATTACTATATGCCACAGACAGAGCGATGCACCTCGCCACCCGATGTGGTGCCTCGAGCCGCCAATTTCCATAATAGCAACAGCAATATCTCCTCCAACAGCAGCAACAACCTGCCACATGCGCCTTCGGCTGCGTTGACAGCCGCCACCGTAGAAGATGCCACAGCAGCACAGGCGGCAGCGGCAGCGGCAGCAGCTGCCACGGCAGCAAGTGGCATTGTTGTGGAGAATTATTTTAACGAATATGAACGTCAGGAAATCATTTATCATCATCCCGCAAGCAACAGCAGCAGCAACAACAATAGCAACAGGGGCAGCACCAGAAGCAGCCACAGTGGCAGCATCACGGCAGCCACATGCCACATTCCCCGCAGCAATGCCTTTCGTTTACAGTTACCCGTTGCAGTGGCAATGGCAACGGCAACGTCTAACAATATTTTATATAATAATCATGATGTAGAAGCTGCAGCAGCAACGGCAGCAACAGCAACAACTAGCAACAATTATAAAGCGCATACGTTTAGTGATAACTGTAATTGTACATGTAATTGTAGTCTAAGCGAAGAGGAGACTGCCACAGTCACAACAGCAACAACAACAACGGCAAGCCAGGATGGGGCAGACACTGAGACGGAGACGGAGACGGAGACGGAGACAGACGGAGGTGGAGATGGAGAGCGTGAGGCAGAGGCCTCATCCTTGGCTGCCAGCACCTCGGTGTCAAGCATTGAGCAAGTGCAGCAGCAGCAGCAGCACGAGGCAGCTGGGCAGGATGTGGCCTTGTCTCTGAACTTGACATTGGCTGACACCGACCCCAATCCCGACATAGAGGCAGTGGTAGAGGCAAAGACAGTGGCAGTGGCAGTAACACTGGCAGACAGGGCCAAGCTTTAAGTGCAATTCTGATTCTGATATTCTGCCCCTTCAGATTGTTGCTGTTGTCGCATGCGGCATCTTGAGATTTGCATAATGGAAGCACACACACACACACACACACAATGGAATATATGCAAGAGTTACGAGTAGGAGTAGACGACACATACGATACATACGATATTTTTATATGCTGTTTAGAGTGCAATAAATACTTTCCGTAGTTCTTCTTTTTTGCTATTTGCGATTTGCGATTAGTTGTTGGAAACGATGAAGAAACACCAGATGTTAAGCAATCAAAGAACTAAACCTTAAGTCAATATGGTACTAATTATACTTAATAGCTATTAAATCTGTTTAACTAATGTTTAGGCTTAGCAATGGAATATGTACTTTTCTTTATGCTGGGATAGACACCGCATAGAAGTCGCTGAGAGAGCACAAAAACGCAATAGATTGTATGTAAATAACTATCATGTACTCGTACATATGTATGGGGAGATACCTCCTCTAAGATACTATTATAAACTGAATTTCAAAACCTTTACAGAGCAATTTCAACGATTTCCCCCTTAAACACACAGAAACACTCTCTAGTCTAGAGCTCTAGAACCCCCCAAACGATTTCCTTCTGCTTATTTCTTCTCCATTTATGAATTTCATTCTATGTTTGTCTATCCCAGCCATAAACAGATTCTTCATTTCAACCAATACCATTTTTACTGCCACCCAAAATACGATTTAGATCATTTCAAAGTCAGTTTCAGTTTTTTAAGGATTGTTTCATTTCGTTTTTGTACAGAAGCTTCAATTGAAACATATTTGTGTGCTACGTTCTTTTACGATTATGTTTATGATTTCCAACTACTTTTTAGTGAGATTTTAATAAAGTTAATATTTTAAAATTATCGACCATTTTTTTATTTTTATCCCATTTGAGACTAAAGTCAAGCCCCTGTACATCTTTGTATATACATATGGAACATAGTTTTAGGCGTTTTAAACGATTTAATTTCTTAGCATTATCGATATATCGATATCGAACGGTATCGAGGGACGAGCCCGGGCAAACAGTCCGGGCAAATCCGGACGCAGTTGACAGTTAACAATATTTAGTGCCCTTGGGCGGGATCTCTTCGCGGAGAACCAACAACAACGCCCAGGTCTGGCACTGAATACTTAGTGAAGTAAGCAAATATATATATCGATCTATACTATATACTCTACTATATATACTGATTCTAACGATAAGACAACGGTTATAGACATGGCTTTGAGCATTAGATATGTAAGCACAATTTAGGTGGAAAACGGGAGCAATTATTTAGACGAACAACAACAACAACAACAAATATTCCAATAAACTTTAGGCAATAAATTCAAAGAAAAGCGTATAATAATATGTAATGTTTCATGTTTCACTTGTAAAGCAAGCAAAAGAAAACGTAGAAGAAACAATAACCAAACAATCCCAACAACAACAACAAACATATTATAAGAACAAAAGTTAAATCAAATTTAGTGTTAAGCAAGAAGCAAGAAGGAAAACATTAGAGTATTCAACTGCCTTAGCACCTGGAAAAGGTCTGATATAGGAGGTACTCGTACGATATACGAGTGGAAGAGCGAGCACGTGCTTAGATTTAGATTTAGTTGCACTTGAACAAACCCAACCGGAGAGGAGAGGAGATGAGATGAGCAATATGTACTTATAACAGATACTGCCAGCTAACAAACAAACAACAAAGTGTATAGAATATCGATGAAAATTGTACTCGTACTAGAGGGAGACCTCCTTCAAGGAGATCCTTCCCTCCAGTGCATGGACTGCTCATCTCTAGCCACACCGAAGACACCGAAGACGACAGACACCAAGCGATATAGTGGAGGATTCCGATCCCTACCAGCCCTACCGGTTAGATATTTAAATGTGCGTTAAATTGTTACACGTAAATCCAATTCGAATGTTAACTTTGCGGCTTCACAGATTAGCAAACTAAATTTAGACTAGACTAGAACGTTTACCAGATGTTTCGTTTCTGTTTTGGTTTCGTACGCATCAAGTTCCGAATAAAAAGCATATTTTTGTTACGATTTGAGGGCATTGCTGATTGTGTGGGGTGATGGTGGACTCACCCGGGTACGGCTAGGGAATTGTCCCACAGCAAACGCAGCTGACGGGTGAAGGCGGCCCACAGTTGGGCCATGCCATCCAGGCTGCCCGAATGGGCATGACATGTGGCCAGGAGGCAGCTGAGGCGACAGACCAAAGAGTCGGGAACGGCGCTCTTAATGCGCATTGGATCGAACTGGAAGGAATTGAAGGATTTATCAGGATCGGCCCTCAAAGATGATGTGCGCATGAGAAACACCCACCTTATTCTTGAAACTCTGTTTGACATATGGGAACAAGGCCATTTCGGGATGCATATCGGGAAACATGTAAGCCAGCAGTTCGCTCAGTTCACTCTCGGTCATCGGACCGGGCAGACGCTTCGTTAGACCCGCTTGAGAAGGCAGCTCATAGTTCCGATCCCGTCGCTTGGTCAACTGGCGTTCTGTTAGTTTGTCCAAAGGATTGATGCCCTCAGCACCGCTGCTGGTTCCAGAGAAATTGCGTCCCACGTATGACTCCAGAGAGCGAGTGACGCTGGCCACAGCCTGGTAGTCCCTCAGGCAGCACGAGAGATAAGAGGAGGCCTCGACGGAGAGATAAACCTTGCCTAGCGGCGCCTTGGAGGGTATGAAGTCAGTCCTCTGCTCGCTGTCGAAGGCCACATGCTCGGACAGCTCCGGCCAGGTGTAGACCAGATAGATCTCTGTGCAGGATTCGGGCGTATAGCCATGTGGCAGGGCATAGAAATGTTGAACATCCACATGGGCCACTTCTCCAGCCACGACTATGTCCTCGGAGTTGAGGCCGTGATCGAAGGGCACATACATGGGCATTCGAATGCGCATCGTGTCCAGGGCGTAGGTGGTGCAGACAGAGACCATGGCAGACTGCGGATACGAGGCAGGAACCTTCTCCCTAAACAGCGTCAGCAGACCCATCAAGTAGCGACACTCGGGCGGGGCCTTCTCCAGTCCAATCAAGCGGAAGTTGGTCCTGAGGGCAGGCGCCGGCGAAACACCAGTGAAGAAATTCCACTTGGGATCGTAGATCTGTACAAAGATGGGCACAACACTTCCCACCTCTGCGGCCACAACTGCAGCGGCACTGAGAAAGAAATTAAATTCCGCCGTGGACTTCATGTAGTTGACGCTGGCATTGACCGGGTGGAGGACAATGAAGCGCCGTAGACCATATATTCGGGCCAGAGTGTGCAGCTCATTGGAGCTGCTACGTATGGGCGGACCAAAGCTGTTCCCGCTGCTCATCAGATCCTGATGGCATTGTGTTCGCTGCGGGCATCTATTCTCCTTTATCTCCTCCTTGATTTCCTCCTCCTCTAATTGTGCCTGATAGTGTTCCACCTCAATGCCATTGCTTAGCATATCCAGGGTCTCGCTTTCCACCTTCCACTTGCAGCGAAAGATTTCCTCGGGCTTCAAAGATCTGCCAACATCACCGCTGGCAGTGACGTCCCATTTCTGGAGTATTTCGCCCAGCTGGGCATTGAACACCTCCCAGTCCGAATCGGCGCTGAAGTTCTCGCGATAAAAGTCATTGTCATCAATTTCTTCTGCCATTTAAATGGGAATTTAACGCGTATCAACAAGGACAGACAAAAACATACAAAATAGGGCTGCACAACCATCGATGACGACAAAACAATGAAGGGCGCTGCCAGATCGCTGGAAATAGTAGCACCGAATCATTTGCCAGATGTCATCTTATTTAAAAGTTTTTAAAACATTAAAGTAAATAAATTGGTGCTCTATACGAATACTTATACGCATACACATGAATATGTGTACATTTCAAACATTCAATCCAATTGCTTACACCCAACTCAGCGAGATGGCAACGCCACAGACACAGCTGGAGTACCCCTATTCAACATTTAAATAATAACATTACAAAATACTACCGATGCATTTAGTATTATTAAAATAAGTTAGTTTGGTCACAATGGAGTATGTACTCCCTCTTTCTCGAATCTTGTGAGCGTGGCACCGAAAAACGTGGTGTTGCAACGAAAATATAATTAAAGAATATAAAGATAACACAGCCCCACAAAAAACAAGTGTCGTGCGCGGCTGACCAGAGTATCATATCCCTATGTATTTTGGGGCCCTGAACACGAATCCAAGGTCAGATTTGGACCATCACGTGGACGTGATCGTCAGGTTTTTTTTTCTAACCTCAAAAAACCAATATGATCGAAACATGGTGGAAATTCATTTGAAAAATTCATCGGATTTGCTTGAAACTCGTCACTCGGGGGCTTTCGGGGTCAATAATTACGAATTTGAAGTCAGTTTTTAAAAATTCCAAATGGCGGATCCAATATGGCCCGATTCACTTAAAACGAATAACTCCCCGGCCTTGCTACATCTACATCTACATCTTCCCCCTTTAAATAGATCTTTTAAAGAGAAAAGAACTCAATACATCTCGAAACAAGAAAACTGACATCAAATTCGTAATCAGCGACCCCAAAAGCCCCCGAATGACGAGTTTCAAGCAAATCCGATGAATTTTTCAAATGAATTTCCACCATGTTTCGATCATATTGGTTTTCTGAGGTTAGAAAAAAAAACCTGACGATCACGTCCACGTGATGGACCAAATCTGACCTTGGATTCGTGTTCAGGGCCCCAAAATACATAGGGATATGATACTCTGGTCAGCCGCGCACGACACTTTTTTTTGTGGGGCTGTGTAATCAATTGACGAAAACATAATAAAATACAGTATATCTTTTATTTAATATAATAGCTAGTCAACCAATATGCAACAACCAAATCCAACAATGCAAAGAATGCTGAAAAGATCCCGAGGAAAAAACTTCTCGGAGGCAGAGGTACGCATTCTTTTCCAGCTGGTGGATACCCACAAGGATGTACTATTGAACAAGAAGAGTGATGCGGCTACCTTGAAGCTGAAATCCGAGACTTGGGCGAAAATAGCCCAAGAGTTCTACACTCAATCAGGTGTGGCTCGTACGTGGGTGTCGCTTCGTGATAAATATTACAATGCGAATAGGAAGAACAGGCGGTGTCACGCCGACTTGACACTATCCTTCGCTTCAAAGCTGTCAGAAGCCGAAGACTTTGCCAAACAATGTCTAAGTAAAAGTGAGGAACTCATTCTTAAAATTTCTATCCTTGAAAAAATCCTCAATACTTCACCTGCCGATGATTCTGATGGCAAGTACCCATGGCAACCCCATGTTCCCATTTGCAATAAGAATAATTATATCTCTTCTTTGCAGGAAGCAACAATCAGGCGCCGAGCGAGCTCCAATATGAAGAAAACTATTCCGAAAGTAGTCAGGTTAGTTTCCTTGCCTCATTGTAATACAAATTTGTTCAAGACAAAATGTGGGTTATAGGAAGGAAGAAATAACCTATGGGAGGAAAAGTTGTCCCTGATAAAGCTGCAAAGGGACTACTTTCGAGATGAGAACACTAGACTTGCAGAGACGCACCGAATTGAGATGAAGAAGCAGCAGTTGGAGCTGCAGCGTCTACGCCTGAAGAACCAACTGCTCGAACAGAAGATTGAGGAGAGAAAGAATCGCGGGTGATAGTTTGTGTGGTTATAGTTGATTATTATTAGGATTAGTCATTAAAGGATTATACAGCCTCTCGTCTGGGATTCCCAAGAGCTTCCATCTTCATTGTTTGTTCACACTTGCCACACTTTTCACTTGATCGCGATTCGGATTCCAATGCAATTCGAATAAATGTTCGTTTGTGCTCAGAACTTCTGTTTGGTTGTTTTTATTAATTTACATCAATCCATTCACTATTTTGTTGGTTTTCTTCTGCGGGGCTTAAACGATAACAACACTGTAAATGTTTCTAACCAACGATGAGGGTGCCCTCATCGGGGAACTCGTGGGTGGGAACTTCCAGGTTCAGGGGCGCCGGTCCCTTGCGGATGCGGCCCGATGCGTCGTAGTGAGAGCCGTGGCAAGGGCAATAGTAGCCACCGAAGTCACCGGAGTTCGCGATTGGCACACATCCCAAGTGCGTGCACACGCCAATAACCACCAGCCACTGGGGCTTGATCACGCGTTGCTGCAAGAGATGGTGGACACAATTAGCCAGGGTTTCAGGAGAGGATCCAGGCTGTACATACATCATCAGTTTCCGGATCACGCAGCGACGATGTGGGCACACCTCGTTCCGTATCAATCTCGGCCTGAGTACGATGACGGATGAACAGCGGCTTGCCACGCCATTTGAATGTCACGGACTTGCCCTCGGCGATGTCCGCCAATTTAATCTCGATCTTGGCCATGGCCAGCACATCGGCCGAGGCGCTCATCGATCCCAGGAAGGCATTGACCAAACCCTTGGCAGCATAGGCACCTCCAACGGCTCCGGCACCAACCAGGAGGTAGGAGAAGGCCTTGCGCTCCTCGGCGGACTCATTGCGACGGCGACTATCCTTGACAGAATCCCGACGGTAGGCGCTGAAGTCGGGCACTTGCAGATCGGTGTGTGCCTGGCGGCTAGCTGAAAGTAGGGAAACGGGTCAGTACGATTCTGGCAAAAGGGTCTGGTCTGCAAGTGTATCAGCGTTTTTGTCTGTGCCTCACACACTCATTCGCACAGCAGTTGTTTTCATTTTCCTGACGAAGGGCGAGGTTATGTCGAAATTACGTAAGGAAATTTGCCAAATCTGGTTAGATATCCTTTAATAATTGGCTAAACTGCATTCCCGTTGAGCCAACGCAGGAAATTGATCTTTTCCGTACTCCTTTCATTATGTAATGAATGTTTTTCGCGATGGGCCGATGGCCTTACCAATAGTATTGACAGCAGCGCCGCTCGTCTTGAGGCCAGTGGACAGTGCCTGGGCACCGCCACGCACATATGCACGCGACACGGCGTTCAACATGGTGTTAACTTTTTTACTAATTTATTGCTAGTCCACAAAATATTCGTGTCGAAAATTTCGACGTTCGTCTTGTCGCCTGCCTGGTGTGACCGAGAGATTTTTCGATAAAATATACGGTCTGTCCAACAGAAATATACCCAAATATTCCATCTCATTTTCAAAATATATCGTAAATATACCGATGGAAAAACGAACTTCGCCATTTTCCTCTGAACTTAAGCCCACCAGCCTTCTGCTGGTGTTAACATTGATGTTTGAAATTTTCACATTCGGTGGTGGAAAATTGACCTAATTCTGTTTTTACGGTAATTGGTTCCTGAAAAACCGTAAAAAGGATATTGAAACCATATTGCAAAATTTTGATGTTCCGTCAAATATTACATATTAGCTTTATATACCCAAATATTCCTTCTCATTTTATATTTAATTTTATTTTGAACCGTGTTAAATGGAATAAAACCGTAAAAAAAATTGTTGAATTTACCGATCAAAACCGGTTAAAAAAAGACCGGGTAAAAAAGAATTATTTAAAAAGTTCAATTGATTTTTCTCCAAATGGTAAATGGCGGAAAATATTACTGAGTGTAAATTCAAGAAAACTTTTTGCACCAAACCGACGTATTGGAGCGACTTTCTCAGCGATAGCGATAGATAATGTAAAACAGATAATCGTTTGAATCGTAGTAATCAGATCAGCTAGCGGCCGAGTGTGACCCTGCCCTACGGTTGGGGCTTATCTATTGTATTGGCTTCCCCAATACTATACAAAAATTTTGGGTACATCCAAGTTTACTCTTTTATCATCCATTACTTCCAACAGCCATATACATTTGTACGTGTTGTAGTCCAAAATTTAGAACAGTTTATTTAATATTTCGCCATTATTTGCTTACAATATTTCTTACAAAATTAATCATATCGCCGTGAAAAATACATTGTTGGCGTTTCTCCATTCTGAAAACATGGATAAATAATTAGGTTTCTTGAATTGAAGAGAAAAATAAGACTTTCCAGAGCAGGTCCTCAAGGAAATGTACAAATTTAAGCTATACAGTTTGATATTTTTCGCTCGGTATTCAAGAAAAAAATTATTGATCGATATTTTCGAAGTTGAAAAACGCCAATTAGTTGTTCAAAAAGTTTCAAAATAAAAATTATAGAAAAGCATAGTTTACAGTTTTTAGCTCAGTATCTAACTATTTAACAGTGTTTACTTGATATTTAAGAAACTTAAGCGGATTAACCATGTTTTCGATTTTACATCAATAATGTTTACGATATCTTAAAGCCCTCTTCATTACGACTTTCCATTTTTTTGGACAAAAGTTTAATGGCTCATTCCTCAAGAAACTTAAATAATTTATCCACCTTATCAATGAGTATCAAATATATATAGTATGAGTATATGTACAAATATCTGGTTTTTTCCTTAAATACAACTTGCCTAACCAGTGCAGGTTGTCAAAGAAATGCTGGTTGTCAATATTTGTACTATCTAGATTGGGAAAGGCCAAGACGAAAGGGTTTAACCAATGCTAATGTCTCAACTTAAGGTTTTACGTTTAAAACTTAGTATTCGAGAAACTAAACTTAATTTTTACGATTTTCAAATGTTTGAGAAATTTAATCGAGGGTCTTTAACTTGTCAAAAATATCATCGTTATCTTTCTCATTTTGATTTAAACGAGCGCGTTTGACTCCAGCATTTCCTCTCTTATTTTGCGGTTTCTGTGAAAATACAAAAAAGCGAAGAGCTCAAGAGTTTCAGTAATTGCGGATCAAAAATATACCAATTGAAGAATACATACCGAGTCGGAGAAATCGGATATGGCTTCAATAGGTCTGTTTGGTGCAAAACGTTTTCTTGAAGGAGCAGGTGGACTTTCAATAGCCAGCTGCGATTCAGGATTCTTATTTTGGTTAGTCTTGGATGAGCTTGGTACCGGTCTTACAACTCTCACACCGCTGACAGGCTGGTCAAAAACACTGCCAATTCGATTCATCTTGAATTTCAGCTCAGCTATGATACCCTGCAAACAGAATTATAAGATTATCAATAATTTCACATATACATATGTTGTACATAATTGCTAAAGCTAGAGTTCTAGCTTACATCCTTTTTGCGTTCCAATTCGGCGTTTTCGTTTTTCTTGCTGTTTAGCTCCATTTGCAGACTGGCTAGCTTTTTCTGCAAAGTATACATTTTGAGATTTGTTGCATATTGACAGACACTGGGACTTATTTTGTACCTTTAGGATGTCCGTTTGCGACTCTAGCTCCTGTTCAAAGTTGGACTTTGCTGTCGCCAATTCGTTGGCCATTTCTCCATGTTCGCCGAGCAGCTGATTTACGTTGTTATTCAGTGCGTCTCTCTCAGCCTCCAAACATGTGATATGCTGTTGATGAGCATTCATTTTACGCTCAAGTTGCTCCAGTTTAGCTTGAAGTGTGTTGATGTTATCTTTGTAGTTCTGCTCCTCATCCCGGAGCTGCGATACCAAGGCCTGGTTTTGTTTAGTTAGTTCGCTTAACTTTGCTATTGCATCGTTTAAATCGTTTTGCAAAATCTCAGTTTTGTTTTGATGGTCGCTGGCCAGTTGTTTATTGCCGAGTTCCTGCTTTTGACAACGCACCTCGCTCTCATTGAGCCTGCCTTGGAGATCGGAGAGCATGGCTTGTATGTCATTTACTTCTTGTGCGTTCCGCTTGGATAGATCGCCGCAGGTCAGATTCTGCTGCTCCAGCTCATATTTTAGTCGTGAAACCGTGGCCTGAAAAGTCAGAATGTAGAATAAAAGGGAATAAAGGAAAGCCCAAATTTGAATTTTTCTTACCTCGAGTTCATCCTTTTGTTGCTTTAATTCCTGAGCAAGGTTAGTCTTTGCAATGGCAAACTCTACTGCGGCTTGGTCGTTTTGCTGTATCAAATCGTTATTGGAAACCTTTAATTGGTCCCTTGCAGCCTCCACTTGCTTTAGGTAGTCTTTCAAAGTGATAAGGTTTCGGCCCTTTTCCTCGTTATCTGCTTTAGCAGCTTCGACTTGGTTTCGTTGAAGCTCAAATTCATTTTTGAGTGTGTCATTGCACTGCCGAAGCTCGCGACAGTACTGTTCCTTTTCAATCAGCTGGCCCTGAATGTGCGATATATTCAGATTGCACTCTTTTAGCTGCGATTCGCTGCGATTAAACAGATCGGCCTGTGCAAGAGACTGGTTTTTTATCTCTGTTTCCAACTCTGAAATTCTAATCTGTAAGAGAAAATCAATTAGAAAGACACACTGTCATACACAAATATATGTACCTCGTGGAGCTGCTTTTGGGCAGCCAACTGTTCCTCCATATTCTGCATAGCGTTACAGGACTCCGTCTTTTCCTTAACGTGCCCCAAAAGTTGTGACTGCAACTCCTGCAATTCGGCCCTTAGCTGCTCATTAGTTTGGGTCATAGTATCGACTTGGGCACTTATTTCGAGATAGTTCTCCTGCACGTTCTTGACCTGAAAGCAGATCAATAGAGGATTGATGTTTAAACGATATTATTGGACTACATATTTATGTTCCTGTACCTCGCACTCCAATTCATCATTTCGCGACTGCTTCATAGTAATTTCTGCTTTTAGCTGATTGATTGTAGTTTTGATCTTAGTTTGCTCTTCGTCATAGTGTGTTTCGCAGTGAGTGTACTGTTGAAGCACAGTTATGTATTTTTCATTGAGTTGCTTGTAATTCCCTTTGACCCCTTCCAGCGTTTTCGTTAGTTCCTTCAGCTCCTGTTCCGCGGTACTCAATCTAAAATGGAAACTTGGCTTTAAACAAATACATTGAGAGTGTGTACGCAGGCACATACTGTACTTTTAGATGATCATTTTCAGCTTTCGTTTCCATAATAGCTTTCGTTTTCTTGTGCATTTTCTTTGCAATCACCATGTTATTGCGTTTAATGTTTTCAACTGCTTTGCTATGTGCTTTCAGGAAGGACTGGAGCAAACGGGATGATTGTGGTGCATTCTCATCGTCAGAATCATCATCACAACTAGAAGTGGATTGCTTGAGGAAACCTTGCTCCGGGCCTTGACTTTTTCTATATAAATTGTTTTTGTTCGGCATTTTCCTGAAAATAGTTGTGATCAACGCAAACCTGCGTATGTATGAATGTATTGGTGCACGCTGAGATTGCGGCACAGACGCCATATTTGCGAAGCCGCAAATGAATTGGCTCAAAGCACTGGCTAGACATGTTCTTATTGCTTAAACTTTGCCAAATATACTTACGCAACTTTTAAAAAGGTTATTCGCAATATTCTTTGAAGATAATATTGTTGTTTTGCACAGAAAATGTGGAAAATTGTACGAATTCCAAAAACCAACGGTCAAAGTAGAGAGCAGTGTGACCGCGGACTTATCGTTAAAATATACCGTCCGACCCTCAGAAATATAACAAAATATACCGTAAATATACTGACGAACTAAAGTTCTATTATACATGTTCCGTAATTTTGATATTCCGTCGAATATTATTAGCTAGAAAGAACGCCCAGCTATGCCCATATAATTTTATACAATTAATGAATCTATTTTCCACTTGACTGGTTGATTTTAAACTCTTGCTTTTGTTGGATTTAGTCTAAAAAAAGGTTTTAGCGAAGAAGGTCAAATAAAAAAAAAACTTAATAAGACTTAAGAGAAAAATCGTTACTATTGGTCAATTTTGATATTCCGTTGAATAATGCTGAGTAACTAAGACTTTCAGCCCTGCTCACATAACTTTATCCGATTAATTAATCAATTTTCGACTTTACTGATCAAATATACCGTCTGACGCTCAGAAATATACCGTCTCATTTTCAAAATATACCGATGAAAAAACGGCCTTTGCCCACTTAAACCCCATTTATTTAAACAGAAAAGCAATTTTAGTTAAACCACTAACCATACAGTACACAGATGTGCCAGTCCCTACACCGAACACGTCCCAAACGAACTTTCTGGATTAGATCCCAGGGCTTCGGATCTGGCGTTCAGGCTTATTATTTATTTAACTGCACTTCTCACGACGTACAACGTACGACATACGTGCTTCGCAGGTGCATATATTACCGACGTATTCCCTCCTGAACCATGCTTAGCTTCATCGGCTTTGACCGGGTAAGTTTTTCTTGTTTCCCATATATTCATCTTTTCCATTGACTATTTATTCTTGGTTCTTCTCGTACTTTTTGATTCCTCCAGCTCTATTGGCCGAGACCCTCTATGCCGCGATCCCCGCCTCTTACCCCACCAGGTAAAGTTATTAAATTTTTATTTATTAATTTACTTTATTTAAGTCTTCCTCTCATTTTAGCAGGTCGCCCCCTTCGATGGCCAGGAATAGCTTTTGCGTGCCCTCGGACACCGATATGCCCACCGATATGGTCTTCCAGAATTGATTCCTGTCGGCTGTTTCCTTTGGCCTGGGCGGCCTTTGGGTCCGGTTATTGCCATAGCGCTCTTCCTTGCGTTTCAAGCTGTTATCTCCGCCTTTCCAGTCAGCTTGCCGTCTGTACCTCCTCCACGGCTGATTCCGCCGTAGCTCCTCGTCCTCTCGGGGTGTCCAAGGGATGTGCTCCTGGCTGGACTGTGGCAGCCACTGGCTGTCCTGCTTCGGGCCATAATCAGGATGCCACAGCCGTCCCGTCCGCTGCAGCAGGACGACGGCAGAATTGTTGGTTCACGCCCACGGGAAATGATGTCAGCAACCCCCCCATTCTACGCCGCCGAATCAAACGGTGGGCTTCAGCTTCGAGACGCGTAAGTGAATCAGCATATGTATAATTGTGGATATATTTTATAATATATCTTCCTTTACAGAGGACAGAGGACCTACGCTTTGCCACAAACCGAGGCGTATCCAATTTCCCAACGCCAGACGGAGTCCTATCCAAGTATTACCGAGGCGTATTCGAGACAGACCGAGTCCTATCCCAGCCAGACAGAATCTTATCCCAGCAGGACAGAAGCGCACCCCTTGCAAGATCCGAACATAACCTGCCATCGTAATCCTTCGACCTGGCAGACGAAAAAAAGGACTTTGACTGTGGCAACCAAGGGAGCGGCTACGCGGGCTACTAGACTGTAGATAGATATCGTCGTTGTTAGGCTTAAGGATATACAAGTCCATATATTTAGATGGCAGCCGATCGGAGTGCGGCATGTCTTTTCGTGATCGGGAGAGTCCTGCCAATCGACTGCCATCGGAAATAGGGACATCCATTTGTTCACGATTTTCACAAAAAATCATGATGGTTACATCATTAAATTTTCAAAAAATCGGCCTCATTTTCATAGTCGAGATTTTGATGCCGTTCGACAGTCTGGATCCTCACGATCCTGGGAGAGTTGGTTCTTCACCGATCGGCCCATAAATAGGCAAGATATAGCCATTCGAAAATTTGGATTTCGCATTTCATTAGAATACTGTTTTTTTCTGCACGCTATATCTCTGCTATATCACAGCCGATCGGAGAGCGGCATGCCTTTTCGTGATCGGGAGAGTCCTGCCAATCGACTGCCATCGGAAAAACGGACATCCATTTTTTCACGATTTTCGCAAAAAATCATGATGGTTACATCATTAAATTTTCAAAAAATCGGCCTCATTTTCGTAGTCGAGATTTTGATGCCGTTCGACAGTCTGGATCCTCACGATCCTGGGAGAGTTGGTCCTTCACCGATCGGCCCATAAATAGCCGAGATATAGCCTTCCGAAGATTTCGATTTTGCATTTCATTAGAATACTGGTTTTTTCTGCACGCTATATCTCTGCTATACGGCGGCCGATCGGAGTGCGTCATGTCTTTTCGTGATCGGGAGAGTCCTGCCAATCGACTGCCATCGGAAAAACGGACATCCATTTTTTCACGATTTTCGCAAAAAATCATGATGGTTACATCATTAAATTTTCAAAAAATCGGCCTCATTTTCGTAGTCGAGATTTTGATGCCGTTCGACAGTCTGGATCCTCAAGATCCTGGGAGAGTTGGTCCTTCACCGATCTGGCCTGCGGTCACCGAGATATAGCCATTCGAAAATTTGGATTTCGCATTTCATTAGAATACTGTTTTTTTCTGCACGCTATATCTCTGCTATACGGCAGCCCATCGGAGCGCGGCATGCCTTTTCGTGATCGGGAGAGTCCTGCCAATCGACTGCCATCGGAAAACGGACATCCATTTTTCACGATTTTCGCAAAAAATCATGATGGTTACATCATTAAATTTTCAAAAAATCGGCCTCATTTTCGTAGTCGAGATTTTGATGCCGTTCGACAGTCTGGATCCTCACGATCCTGGGGAGTTGGTCCTTCACCGATCGGCCCATAAATCAGCCGAGATATAGCCATCGAAATTTGGGATTTTGCATTTCATTAGAATACTGGTTTTTCTGCACGCTATATTCTGCTATACGGCGGCCGATACCGTGCGTCATGTTTTCGTGACAGGGAGAGTCCTGCCAATCGACTGCCATCGGAAATAGGGACATCCGTTTTTCACGAGCAGGACAAAAATCATGATGGTTACATCATTCGAAAAAAATCGGCCTCATTTTCGTAGTCGAGATTTTGATGCCGTTCGACAGTCTGGATCCTCACGATCCTGGGAGAGTTGGTCCTTCACCGATCTGGCCCTATTTATCTGAGATATCGTCTTTGAAAATTTGGATTAAGGATCATTAGAAACTGTTTTTTTCCACGCTATATTTCTGCTATGGCGGCCGATCGGAGTGCGGCATGTCTTTTCGTGATCGGGAGAGTCCTGCCAATCGACTGCCATCGGAAAAAGGGACATCCATTTTTTCACGATTTTCTCCAAAAATCATGATGGTTACATCATTAAATTTTCAAAAAATCGGCCTCATTTTTCGTAGTCGAGATTTTGATGCCGTTCGACAGTCTGGATCCTCACGATCCTGGGAGAGTTGGTCCTTCACCGATCGGCCCATAAATAGCCGAGATATAGCCTTCCGAAGATTTCGATTTTGCATTTCATTAGAATACTGGTTTTTTCTGCACGCTATATCTCTGCTATACGGCGGCCGATCGGAGTGCGTCATGTCTTTTCGTGATCGGGAGAGTCCTGCCAATCGACTGCCATCGGAAATCGAAGGGACATTCTGTTTTTTCACGATTTTAACAAAAATCATGATGGTTACATCATTAAAATGGAAAAAATCGGCCTCATTTTCGTAGTCGAGATTTTGATGCCGTTCGACAGTCTGGATCCTCACGATCCTGGGAGAGTTGGTCCTTCACCGATCGGCCCATAAATAGCCGAGATATAGCCTTCCAGTCCGAAGATTTCGATTCCGCCGCATTTCATTAGAATACTGGTTTTTCTGCACGCCATGATATCTCTGCTATACGGCGGCCGATCGGAGTGCGTCATGTCTCTTTCGTGATCAGGAGACGTCCGGAATCGACTTGCCATCGGAAAAAGGGACATCCATTTTTCGCGATTTTCGCAAGAAGTGGAATCATGATGGTTACATCATTAAATTTTCAAAAATCGGCCTCATTTTCAGATAGTCGTATCCCAGCATTTTGATGCCGTTCGACAGTCTGGATCCTTCGATCCTGGGAGAAAATGTTGGTTCTTCACCGATCGGCCCATAAATAGGCAAGATATAGCCTTTCGAAAATTTGGATTTTGCATTTCATTAGAATACAATATTTTCCGCACGCTATTTCTCTTGCTATATTACAGCCGATCGAAGGAAGAGCGGCATGCCGATTAGAAATTTTTCGTGATCGGGAGAGTCCTGCCAATCGACTGCCATCGGAAAAACGGACATCCATTTTTCACGATTTTTGGGGAAAAAAAAATCCATGATCCTGTTTTACCCAACATCATTAAATTTTCTTGATAAAAAAAATCGGCCTCAGATCGGATTTCAAATAGTCGAGATTTTGATGCTGTTCGACAGTCTGGATCCTCAGGATCCTGGGAGATTGGTTCTTCACCGATCGGCCCAAATAAGGGAGAAAACAAGAAAATATGCTGGAGAAAGATATAGGACTCCATTAGATCAAAGGATGTTATTCTAATCACAGGAACCCAAGATTTCGAAATGGCGGATTTGCCATTTCAAAATTACAACAACCTGGTTTTTCTGCAACAACAATTTCCAATTTGGTGGCGTTCAAAACCGGCGGCCGATCTGGGATACCAGGCGAACAGTCTTTTCAGCAGAAGGTCGGTGGTCTTTTTAAAAATTTTTCCCGCCATGCCAAAACCCCTGCCATGCGGAAAAAAATTTTGTAATCCTAAATTTATCTGAGATTTCTGTAGCGCCTGGTATCCCAGATCTGAAGATTTGGATTTTCGCAAAATCATTAAAATTCTGTAACAATTGACAATTTTATTTTGTTGTTTCTTCCTTTATTTGAGGCAGGATCGGGACCCTCGTTCCTGTATTCGGAATAACATCCTTGATCGTGCCTGCGGTCATCAAGGACCAAGGTTTAAGGATTTTTCTCCAGACAATTATATCTTGTTTTCTCCCTTATTTCTGGTTCGTCCGATCGGGGCTCTTCTCCCGCCGTGATCAAAAAAAAGTCCTTGATCCTTCGGTAGGTCCAACAACCCCAACTATAAATATTCGCCGTTTTCCTCGCTATTTGTGAGGTCTGGACGCGCGATCCTTCCTCTCATCGAAAAAATGTCCCTGATTTGATGATGTCCGACAAGGATGGCGGACATTTTCCCCAGCAGGGACCAGTAATTTCGACGGCGGAATTTTTAACTTCACGCCCCGGGATATTCCCCAAAACAGGATACAGCGAAATGATTTTTCAAGAGTTTTATTCATCAAACGCTGGGTGTAAATAAATAAAACAAGTGGAAAATTTGTGAATCTAGTATCTAAATATATGTACGCGTATATCCTTAAACCTAACAACAACGATATCGAGGCGTGATTCAAGTAGCCCGACTTAGTCCTATTCCGGCCAGATCAAATCGTTTCCAATGACCAGGGTCGAAGGATGACGATGGATCCGAGGTTCAAGGATCGTCATCCTTCGACCTGTCATTGAAAACAACGATTTTATCTGGCCGGAAGGGGACTCGGTCTGCTTGAATACGCCTACTAAGATTCAAGCTAGATATCGTTGTTGTTAGGTTTAAGGATATACGCGTCCATATATTTGATGATAGTAGTGATGAATGCTTTCCACTTGTTTGACATTTTATCTAAGCTAAGTTCTGATGAATAAAACTCTTTGAAAAATCATTCTCGCTGTATCCTGTTTTGGGAAAATATATCGGGAGTATAGTTAAAAACTAGCAGAAAATTACTCTTTTTGATTGGGGAAAATGTCCTTGATCCTTGATAAGGACATCATCCATCAGGGACATTTTTTCGATGAGACGGAAGCCATCGGCGTCCAGATCGTATCACAAAAGCCGAGAAAACGGCGAACGGATAGTTGGGGTTGTTGGAAGTCCTGGACGAACCAGAAGGATCAAAAGATTTTGATGATCCCGGCGGGCCAAGCAATGGATGGGCCACAAATCGGTGAAAACAAGATATAATTGTCTGGAGAAAACAGGTAAACCTTGGTCCTTGATAAGGAATGCATTAGATCAAGGATGGCCGTCGCGTCCCGATCGGGCCTGAAAGGAAGGAGAAATAAACAAACAGAATTTTAATGATAAGCAAAAATCAAAAACTTTCTATATTCAGATAACCGGCCAAATGGTGAAAACGAAATTTCCCAGGATCGTGGGATCCAGACTGTCGAAATCGGCATCAAAATCTCGACTACGAAAATGAGGCCGTTTTTTTGAAAATTTAATGATTTAACCATGGCGGGGAAAATTTTGAAAAAATGGATGTCCCTATTTCCGATGGCAGTCTTTGGCAGGATTCTCCCTGTTCGCCTGGTATGACGATCCGAAAATCGTAAAATCTCGGTTTTGAACGAAAAACCAATTGGAAATTGTTGTTGTTGAAATCCAAATTTTCGAAAGGCTATATTGTTGATATTTATTTGGGCCAGATCGGTGAAGGCATATATCAGGATCGTGAGGATCCAGACTGTCGAACGGCATCAAAATCTCGACTACGAAAATGAGGCCGATTTTTTGAAAATTTAATGATCCTTAACCATCATGATTTTTGCGAAAATCGTGAAAAATGGATAATTTTTCCGATGGCAGTCGATTGGTTTTCTCCCGATCACGGCCTGATCGGGGCATGCCGCTCTCCGATCGGCTGTGATATAGCAGAGATATATTCAGTTTGCGGAAAAACCAGTATTCAAAAACTGATTTTTTGAATGAAATGCAAAATCCAAATTTTCGGAATGGCTATATCCCAATCAAAATGGGCCGATCGGTGAAGGACCAACTCTCCAGGATCGTGAGGATCCAGACTGTCGAACGGCATCAAAATCTCGACTACGAAAATGAAACCATCATGATTTTTTGTGAAAATCGTGAAAAAATGGATGTCCCTATTTCCGATGGCAGTCGATTGGCAGGACTCTCCCGATCACGAAAAGACATGCCGCGCTGCGATCGGCTGGGATATAGCAGAGATATAGCGTGCAGAAAAAACCAGTATTCTAATGAAATGCAAAATCGAAATCTTCGGAAGGCTATATCTCGGCTATTTATGGGCCGATCGGTGAAGGACCAACTCTCCCAGGATCGTGAGGATCCAGACTGTCGAACGGCATCAAAATCTCGACTACGAAAAATGAGGCCGATTTTTTGAAAATTTAATGATGTAACCATCATGATTTTTTGCGAAAATCGTGAAAAAATGGATGTCCGTTTTTCCGATGGCAGTCGATTGGCAGGACTCTCCCGATCACGAAAAGGCATGCCGCTCTCCGATCGGCTGTGATATAGCAGAGATATAGCGTGCAGAAAAAAACAGTATTCTAATGAAATGCGAAATCCAAATTTTCGAATGGCTATATCTTGCCTATTTATGGGCCGATCGGTGAAGAACCAACTCTCCCAGGATCTTGAGGATCCAGACTGTCGAACGGCATCAAAATCTCGACTACGAAAATGAGGCCGATTTTTTGAAAATTTAATGATGTAACCATCATGATTTTTTGCGAAAATCGTGAAAAAATGGATGTCCGTTTTTCCGATGGCAGTCGATTGGCAGGACTCTCCCGATCACGAAAAGGCATGCCGCGCTCCGATGGGCTGCCGTATAGCAGAGATATAGCGTGCAGAAAAAAAACAGTATTCTAATGAAATGCGAAATTCAAATTTTCGAAAGGCTATATCTCAGATAAATAGGGCCAGATCGGTGAAGGACCAACTCTCCCAGGATCGTGAGGATCCAGACTGTCGAACGGCATCAAAATCTCGACTACGAAAATGAGGCCGATTTTTTGAAAATTTAATGATGTAACCATCATGATTTTTTGTGAAAATCGTGAAAAAATGGATGTCCCTATTTCCGATGGCAGTCGATTGGCAGGACTCTCCCGATCACGAAAAGGCATGCCGCTCTCCGATCGGCTGTGATATAGCAGAGATATAGCGTGCGGAAAAAACCAGTATTCTAATGAAATGCGAAATCCAAATTTTCGAATGGCTATATCTTGCCTATTTATGGGCCGATCGGTGAAGGACCAACTCTCCCAGGATCGTGAGGATCCAGACTGTCGAACGGCATCAAAATCTCGACTACGAAAATGAGGCCGATTTTTTGAAAATTTAATGATGTAACCATCATGATTTTTGCGAAAATCGTGAAAAAATGGATGTCCGTTTTTCCGATGGCAGTCGATTGGCAGGACTCTCCCGATCACGAAAAGACATGCCGCGCTGCGATCGGCTGGGATATAGCAGAGATATAGCGTGCAGAAAAAAACAGTATTCTAATGAAATGCGAAATCCAAATTTTCGAATGGCTATATCTTGCCTATTTATGGGCCGATCGGTGAAGAACCAACTCTCCCAGGATCGTGAGGATCCAGACTGTCGAACGGCATCAAAATCTCGACTACGAAAATGAGGCCGATTTTTTGAAAATTTAATGATGTAACCATCATGATTTTTTGCGAAAATCGTGAAAAAATGGATGTCCGTTTTTCCGATGGCAGTCGATTGGCAGGACTCTCCCGATCACGAAAAGGCATGCCGCTCTCCGATCGGCTGTGATATAGCAGAGATATAGCGTGCAGAAAAAAACAGTATTCTAATGAAATGCGAAATCCAAATTTTCGAAAGGCTATATCTTGCAGATAAATGGGCCGATCGGTGAAGAACCAACTCTCCCAGGATCGTGAGGATCCAGACTGTCGAACGGCATCAAAATCTCGACTACGAAAATGAGGCCGATTTTTTGAAAATTTAATGATGTAACCATCATGATTTCTTGCGAAAATCGCGAAAAAATGGATGTCCCTTTTTCCGATGGCAGTCGATTGGCAGGACTCTCCCGTACCGATGTTGCGGGACAATGTTGCTTATTTTTTGATAAATCCCAGCAGCCGGCTTTCGATACTATCGACTGGACATTCTCTAGAGTTGCGCGCCAAAGTGGAATTGTTTAAAACCGTGACAAGTATATGAAATGAATGCAATCCAGTGGAATAGATGATGCAGGGAAGCACTATTTGAAGAAAAGAAAATTCAAATTACCTGCGTATGGACATTTCTACACCCTATGTTCTGTAATATACATATACAAATGAAATTTAATAGATTGATTTCTTTGAATTTTCCGAATGTCTGCCAGTATATTTAATGCCTATTGCCCATCTAAAGTAAAGTAGTCAATTGAATACATCTAACATTGCACTGGAACTAAAATCTCAGCCCTAGAACCAAGTACCGAAATCCTAGATCGTCGGTTGTTGGTAGGGGTTGAAATTCGTAAGTACTCTCCAAACTTTTTGTATACTTGATCATCTACAAACAATTTTCAAATCTTTGTCAATTAGAGTTTGTTTCTATTTAGGTTGTTAAATAAATGGATTGGATGTATAAGTACAGCTAATATAACAAAAATTCTTAATAAAACAAAAAAACAAAAATTTGTTTATGAAGAATGTTTTAAAAGGGCATATTTTACTTATGGTGTGTGTGTGTGTATGTGTGTGTTTGGAGACGGGCTACGATAGATTACAAGAATCAACCTAAACATTGTTAAACAATTATTTATATTAATATTTCTTCATTTTAAAATTAGGAATAGTTTTGCTTTCTGTTTATCCTTCAACTTGGACGTTGAACTACGGACTACTTAAAACTTGGTTCAAGTTTTGGTAATGCGTTGCAGCTGGTAACACGATTCTAACATTTGGTAGTGCAGTGTTTGGTTACGCCTCCAGATCATTTACAAATAGCACCTCGCGATTCTTTAGGCCCACATCCTGGAGCGTTCTGCTGAGAGTCTCATTTACGGCACTTTCGGGACCGTCCATGTCTGCCATGGTATAGAGCACACGTTTGGGGAAATTCGTTGTGATTTCAAACTCATCCGGCGATTCAGGATGACAGAACAAAAAACGGTAGACATCCTATACAATAAATGGGAATGATAAGAGTTTTGTAATCAAAATTCGATGCTATTTTATAGCTTACCAAAAGCGAATTGGTCTGATCGAAGCGTCGCTCGAGTCGCGTTCCACTGGGCATTTTAAAGACCACTGCAATGACTCCAGCAGCGTCGGCGGGCGGTTCGGAGGGTACTAGGGTGGCCAACTCAATCTTCTGCCTTGCGATCTCCTCCTTACGCAGCTCGACATTCTGCCTGGCTTGCTCCTCAGCCTCTTGCGCTTGACGCACCACATCACGTTCAAGTTGCCGTATGCGTTCCTTTTCCTCATCGGCCAGCAAACTCTGCTCGTATGCCTCGTCCTGCTGTCGTCGTAGGGTCTGTGTGAAGTTCCGCTCCAAGCGATCTGCTCTGGCCTGACTGAGCCACACTTCGTTGGCGGCAGTCACCGATTGAGTCGTCGCAACAGCTCCTCGGGGGTGCAGTCGCCTTCGAATCGTCCCACAATCATCATGCGATTGGCTCTCAGACTAATCATTACCATTAATGGGTAATTCCGGACCGTAATGGACTGCATGACTCTATAGCCCTCGGGCGAGGACACGTCACAGCCCCAGAGTAGCGTGTGTGTGTTGATATAATCGATAACCGATCTTGACGAGAGCGTCTCACGGCAGAATGAATCAACATCTGGATTCTTGCTGGGATCCGTGTGCAGATAGACAATCAGAAAGCGCAACTCCTGCTTGGCATCGTTCAGGGCCTGCGCGTATGTGCCCTGATAGAAGACTGGATGCTCGGGATATCTTTCGTAGTAGTCGTGTATGAACTTCATGACATCCCCCAAGGGATCCGTGACCAATCGGTTCTCATTTCCTCCACCAAGATTCAGAAATGCACCGACAATGCTCGTTAGCGTCGAGTAAAAGTATTGGAATACAAAGTTAATCACATAGCCCAGAAGGCCCGTAAAGCTGCGGGGCATTGGACCGCTTGGCACCCGACTGACCGTCCGACCCCCGGGCATATTCGCGGAGAAAACCTGTTGCAGGAAACGATCATTGATCACAGCCGGTGCCCGTACCTCTGTGGAGGCTGCGAACATTGTGGGTCGACCTTCGCGTATGTTTAGCTGCTCCTGGAAAGCAACCTGCAACGTAAAGAATGTTACTTTTCAGTTCAGTTCTGCTGAGCCTGAGCCTGACGTGTACGTGTACCCACCTCGAGATCCCATTGATGTCTGATGAGCACATCGCGACATATATTCATATCCTCTATGCCGGTCAGGTCCTGAAATTGTAGAACCTTTTCCGTCTGTTCATTTGTAAGTCCGTCCGCCTCCATTTTCGCAGCAGGTGAGGTGATGGTCCGTCAGTCCGTCTCCTTGGTTTTGGTTTAGCTGTCTCTGGGCTGCGTGTATGTGTGTCACAATTTCGCTGCTTCTAGTGTTGTTGTAGTAGTTGGCCTTTGTCCACTGCTTTTCCTGTGGCAACGGGGTGGAAAGTATGGTGTTGTTAGTGATTCAATAGCTCTGCTAAGTGCGTAAAATGACATTAGCGTAAGGAAATTGCAAAAATTACAAACTTCTTAACATTTCTTGGAAAATATTGTTTTTTTCTTTTTCGCAGGTGACGGTTCTTCTTCTTGCTTTTCCCAATGCGAGGGATGGCGATTTGTGCAGCCGCCAGCTCAGCCGTTCGCACTGATTTTAGCAGCGGCGGCAATAAATGCCCATTTGCCACTTCTCAATTTCAAAAATTGTATGTTGTTTTTCAAAAGTTTTCTAAAATTAAAATCTATGCACGAGTTCAGTGTAAAATTGATCGAAAACAACAAACCGAACTACGTCACAATTTTCAAAGTATACCGTAAATATACTGACGAATTATTTGTATTCAAGTTCCACTATATTCCTCGTTTTTGATATTCGGTTGAATATTTCTAGATAGCGAGGACCCTCAGCTCTAAACTCATTAATTTATCCGACTATAACATCAATTTCCTACAAGACTGGTTAACTTTAAGCTCTCATCTTTATTGGATTGTTTATAAAATAAGGTTTAAGCAAAACCGGTCAACAAAAATGTCCACTAAATTATTTCCCTACATGGTAACTACACGCGAACTACACATTTGCTACATGTTAACTACATTTTCATGTAATTAAACCCCATATAGGCCCGATGGAAGTGTGAAAAACCTCCGTTATCCACTTTTTGACATGCAAAGGCATGTATCCGACATTTTTGAAAAAATTGAGATTTTGATGGCAAACGATCAGGAATTCGATGCCGATCACGAATTAGTATTCGATGTGGCCTGGGACATGGCTCTAAGCGGCATTTCTACACGGTTTCTACATTGGTGCATTGGACAAGAGGGTGAGTCCATAACGCGTCTTAAAATATACTGGAAAATACTATGAAAAGTATAAAAATTGCGAGGTGTGTGAGCTAGACGTGGTGGCAAGAAAATAAGAAAATCCGATAAAGTATACGGTCCGACCCTCAGAAATATACCAAAATATACCGTCCAATTTTAAAAATATACCGTATATTGTATCAATAAATCCGCGGTCACACTGAACAAGTAGCATTTCGCACTCAAATTTGAAATTTCGTTAGTTTTTAATTTAATTTAATCATGCATTTAATTTCAACCTCCAAGAGAACCGTGCTTTCCGACTTTGCCGACTTGGAGACAAAGTCGATATATGTGCATGAAAATGGGGAGCCCACAGATTTTCAATTCAATGCCCAGCGACGGGTCTTCGTCGAGGTGGATAAGATGGCGGGTTTGGCTGTGATGCGCATACGAGAAAAAGAGGAAAAAGGTAATTGGAAAGACCTGAAAGATAGTCCATACTACTTATAAGGTATCCAATTGGCAGCCCCCGAGATACAACGAGTCCGCAAATTAACCATCGATAATGCCTTTAGTGTTTGCTGTGCGAAGCAGACGTCGGAGGAGATCGCTTTGGGCCAGACTAGCGGCTGTGTGAAGATATACAACTATCGCACCGCACAGCTAATCCACAGATTTCCAGCGGATCAGAAGCGCAGCACTGTCCTCTATGTGGATTACAATTGCACGGACGAGTATATCGCAGCGGTGAAGGAAGGCGGCTCGCTCAATATATTCGGAACCAAGACGAAGCAAAAGATCAACACGTTCACCATCGATGAGCAGTGAGTGGTGCTACCTTGAAGTGGGAACTCTTTTGCATTTATCTCGATGTATTGCAGGTCTACCTTGGCTCGCTTTCATCCCAGCAAACGGTTCCAGCTCTCGATTGCCTCATACAAGGGCGCCGTTACCGTCTACGATTTTCAGAGTAAACGCAAGATCTTTCACGTGAGCGATGCTCATGATGCTCCCTGCCGGGATGTTAGCATGTGCACGGCCCAGCCTTCGCTGCTGGTCAGCGTTGGGTACGATTGCAAGATAAATATCTTTGATATTCGCCGCAATCGGGCACAGCCCGCGACTAGTCGACTGACCTACTCGCATCCTTTGTCCACGGTGGCTCTGAGCGAGTGTGGCACCTACTTTTGTGCGGGAAATCTCAAAGGTGAACTGATCGCCTACGACATAAGGAATACCAAGTCGCCGCTGGCCGTGCGTAATGTGCATGATGGCGCCGTCACTCGTGTGGCCTTTGTGCCAACGCCCACGGAGGAGCAGCAAAGCATTAGTTTCTCCAGCGCTGGCAACGTGACCGCTGAAGCTCCCAAAGTGGAACGCCTGCCTAGCGACGAGCTGCGCAAGTCTATTGCCGCTAATTTGCTGAGCACTCAACAGCAGCTGAATAGCATGGCAAGCCTGGGCTATGGAACGGGAAGTGTCACTGTTCGCCCTCAGCGAGACTCATTTTGTGACTTCCTCGATGCCCAGGGACCTCGGTCCGTCGAGCGCATGTCCACACGTCTGAACACGCACCGCGACAGCTTCGATTGGGAGACTTTGGGCCGCAGGACCATCGAGAATTCGCATCGACTGAGCCTCTGCCCAGCGGGTGGCTCTGGTCTCAGCTCTGTGGACAACTCGTGCAACAGCTCCAATGCCGAGTCTTTGCATCGTAAGTCGAGGTGTTCCTATCCCACTCCATTTTTTAATTATCCATTCTCTTCCAGAAACATTGAGCGGACCACTCAAGGATCGCAGTAACATTTCTGGGGATGCGAAACTGATGAAAATAGCCGAGACCGATGAGCACAGCGAACGGGAAGTGCCTTCGGCCAACTGCTCCGTGGCCAGCAGCACCACGGGCAGCGACAAGGAGAACCCCCAAGTGGTGGACGCCGAACTAAAACGCCGCCTGCGCATGCTCTCGGCTAGCAGAAACAGTACCCCTCATCATGTGAACACCACGCCACAGTCGTCGAGCACTCTACTGAAGCCCCAGCAGCTGTTGGCCAAGTCATCCAGTGGTTTATCCGCCCAGGTGGATACGGATATGCGCAAGGAGATCGGAGAGTTGCGCGAACTTGTGGAACAACGCTTCGAGCATCTGGAGAAGGAGATTAAGTATGCCGGCGAGAAAAATAAGTGGCAAGTAATCGGCCAGATGTCCAACTGCTGGAATCGTCAGCTGGTGAACACGCAAGAGATTCGCGATGGCCTGGCCCTGCTCCTGCAGGGCGATCGTTTCATGTACGAGTTCTCGCGACTGCAAAACGAGAACGAGATGCTCAAGGCACAAGTGAAGCACCTGCTGAGAGAAAGAGAGGATAATGAAGGATCCACTGGAGAGTGATCTTTTAGTGTATTTTATCGCGCATTTTTAAAGCTTTTTTGCTCGAGGGAACAATTTGTTCATCTTTAATCTTTATTATTTTACTAATCTATTTAAGGCTCAACTGTTTGTTATTTATGAATCTTCAAAAGAATTGTGTTTACAGGAATCACCAAATCCACCAAATTGTTAACATCATTCCCATTGAATATATATGTATAGGTATAGGTATATTGTAACTAATGGATTCTCTCATTCCCTTCTGTACTCCAGGCGCAGATGATCGTTTAATGGCTGCTGCTTCATGGGCATGTCCACAGAAATGGTTCTGTTGAAGTTCTCATAGTCCACCACATAGCGCTCGTTGGTGACATCGTAGTGAATGATGTTGACGAAACGCTGACCCCAGAAGATCTCCCGCGGCACATAAGAGGTTTTGGCCTCGGTCATCTGTGCGGTGGCCGGGGAGGTGCCCACAATGGACACATATAGCTCGAACTGTGCCGCATTGAAAAGCCTGGCATTGGTGAACTGATGGAGGGGACTGGACTCGTCGATGACATGACACACAATATCTGGCCACACGATCAACTGCTCTCCATTGCCCTCTAGCTTCAGTTCCGTGTGGGCTTTAACGACCTCGCCCTCGCGTGTGCTGCAAACGGAAGGGATGGGATTAGCTTCCCCACAAGAGATGACAGACAGCTTGATGACTTGATGACTCACCGCTTGTCCACAATCATGTAGACGCGTATCTTAGACTCGATGGACTGCTGCTCGCGTGGATCACACACACGAAAGAGCAAACACAGCATCCCATCGCGATAGCAGATCTGGAAATGATAAATGATAGACTTGAACTGGAACTGGGAGGTAGTTCCTCTGGCTTTTGGCTTCTGGCCTCTGCACTCACCACCGCCTTATCGCTGAACTTGAGCTTTGTCATTTGCCTGGCGGGGCGTGCGGTCTTGGCATAGATAATGCTCACCATGCTCCCCTCGATCAGGGCAGCGCAGACCATTTGCATTATGAACAGGAACACGGTCTCCGGGCACTCCTCGCTGGCGTACTTCTCGCCAAATCCCAGTGTCGTCTGCGTCTCCACCGAGTAGATGATCATCGTCACCCAGGAGGTGACGCCATAGATGCAGGGCCTGTCGCCTTCGCCCAGCCGCACGCCACTGATCTCATCGAAGAGGAAATCGCCATGGGAGTAGGACACCACATAGCAGAGGACGGCAAAGAGCAGCCAGCTGAGGAAGTAGCTGCCCAGGAAGAGGGTCAGCATGTACTTCCATTCCAGTTCCATCTGTCGATGATCGAAAGGGTGCGATGCAGTATCTCCCCCAGATTAGGAATGATCGTGGATGCAGTTTGTGTTAAAATATTGTTTATTAGTGCGAGTATTGCTGTTTGGTTGTTGTCATGTTGTCATGGCCGTGCTTGGATGATCGATCGACTGATTGATTAAATGCTAAACGTTACGCGTTCGGTTTGTTCGGGATTAGTCTTCAGATGATTAGGATTCGGAGTCGGACTCGGATTCAGATGCAGCTTTGCCGGCGGCTCGTGGGCCAGTTCATCCAACTTGCGCTGTATGCTGGGCGTTATGCTGTACACATCCGATCGCGATGACTCTTGGATGATCGGTGGTGATGCTTTGGTGGTGTCGTTGGTCTTGTGGCCAAACCAGGATCTTACCAGCGTGGTTATGACATCGCGCATATAGCGCCACGATTTCTCTGGTATGCGACGAAAGACTACATTCTCGTTGCCATTCTTCGCCATCACACGATGAAGGCTGCGCCTGAGGCCATCCCCGGTGCTGGAGGTCGCCGCTGCTGCTCCTGCTCCAGAGTCCGGGGTTAGTTCAATGGTGCTGCCTGCCCAGTCGTGTGTATAGGGAAAACTGAATGGAGATTGGAATTTCTTAGCGGAATGAAATGTGAAATGAAGATGAGGAATGGATTCCCTTACTTTTGCTCACTACGCGTCTCGAAGTGATCCGCAGGCGATCTGGATTTGCGCCGCCTTACAAATCCCGGACTCTCTGGATAGTAATCCGCCTCATTGACCGTTTCCTTCTCGCTGGAACGGGCCAGAGGCTTCGTCTCGAGGGGCTTGGGCTTTACAGGCATCGATGTGGAGCGATGCATTGGGAGACTTTCGACTGGAGAGCTGCTCATGGTCGCGATATCGCTGCCCACACAACTGGCTTTTCCCTCATATAATTGTCGGAAATTTGGGGCAATTTCACTTTGTCCCGTAGATTTGCGTTTTAATTTTAATTGAATTAGGTTGCAATCGACGGTAGTAGTAGATGGAGACCAGAGCTCAGTTGTCGTCTGCTTCTGGAGTGTGATTGCCTGGCTTGGCTGACCGCTTGACACTGACTGGGGCACAGTAGCATCTCCATGATCGGACCCTCTGATAAATGGCTTGTGTTGGGGAAACGCTATTATCAGCTAGTCTAAGATATGCACTTTAATTTATTTATTATCTCCAGCCTGCCTCTCAAGCTCCCGACAGCGTGTGTTTGCTCGCAATTCATCCGCAAGTCTCCCGCTGAGATTAGTTCTTCAAAATGTGGCCCCATTATTTATTGTATAATTTTTCTTATCTATGTATTTATTTTGCGAATAATCAAATATTGTCTTGTATAAAATTTTTTTTAAGCAGTATAGAAAGTGTCTAGTCTTGATTACGTCTATTGAGATACAGAACTAGAAATACATTTGAATTTAAATTGTGGCGCGTTTGCAATCGCTTACAGTAAGGCTATCGACTGTTCAACCCTGGAAATATCAGTTGCTGCTGCCTTTATTTTAAATGTCTCTAAATATTTTCCAAATTCGGTCATGGATCGGATTCCTTGGCATCTTTAATTTTTGCGCCCAATATTCGGACCATCGATGTTTCCGATAGTTCAAGACTAGTTATTTGAACTAGTTTTGGTTCATTTGAGAAACTAGGTTCATTTATGGCCAATCTGGTTCCGAGAGAGCCACCATCAGCATGCAACTAGAATGGGGCAACATTATCTACCCTTTTGATAAGATATTATAAAGTTTCTGAGAAGTTTGTAACTCACAAAACATTCCGTTACGTATGTATATATATTCTCGATCCTGCATATATGAACCTCTCAGTTTTAAAGCTACCATAACTAAATTTTTCACATAGTCTTCTTTTAATAGGGTCTAAACCAAGCCGTTCTGAGAAGAAAATCATAGTTGAACAAAGTAATAGAGTTTCTAGTTAATGAACACGGAAAAGTAGGGTATAGAAACATCCATATTCAATACCCTGCAAAATTCTTTCACGGGCAACATGCTGACGCCGTAGAGCTATCAGAATGTTAGGTGCATTTTACCTTGCGTTCGTTGTGTTTTCTGGGCCGTTTTGCCTGTTTTCCATACCTTTTTTACCTTGCCGGGAACATGTTTTCTAGCAACATGTGTCCAGCAATATTCAAAACGGACGTATTTGAAAGAACGGCCTTGCCGCCCCAATGTTTCTCACAAATCTAGCTCATAATTTTTCTGCCGCGGAAACTGAAACAACAGAAAAATAGTGTCGAATTTTTGTCTGATATCAGTAAAGTCCGTTGGTACATCCCACAAACAAAAAATACAAATATATTATCAAAAAATATATATACATCAATATTCGATACTCTCAATAATTATTCCAACTTTTGACCGAGCGGTTGGGTGCTGCTCGTCGTCGAAAAAAAAAAAACAACATTTTAGTCGTGGCTCATCGATTGTTTTGTAGGTTATCGATTGTTATCGTGACGACACGGACGCACGTTCACGACAGTGAAAGATAGGAGATAGTTTAATTAATAAGATACATTTCGGTTATTGTACGTCGTCTCGCCGAGTGAAATTGCACAATTTGATTAAATCAAGCACAATCCAGCACAGTGTACACACAGGCAGGCGAAGCGTCTGGCGTCTGGTGCAAGTCAAAATATATTTCGTTAGTGCAAATTGCACAAAAATTTGTGTGCGTGTGAGTGTGATAGTGTGTCGTCTCGTGAAATACTGTGAAAGCTAAACTAAATAATGCTTAAAATACAATTTACATAAAGTGCCAACTAGCTGAATGTGTCGGAGCACAAACAAATAGCAAACAGCAGCAAATCAAAAGGTAAAATAGATGACAGCCACACAATTAAAGCAGTATTTTATGGGAGGTGCTATTCTCCCTATAGATCCGCTCGTACATGTTACAATCTCGCCTTCAAATAGTTTGTGGATAGCTTTCTGGTCCATTGCACTTTTGGAAACTGTAGAAAATTCCAATTAAAAAGGGAATATATGTATGAAAGTGCCAGCCATCAAAACACTGTGACGGAAACAATCATTGATAAATTCCGCAGTTGTTCAAGAGAAATGGCATTCTCGGAAATGGGAAATGGTACAATATTTAATAATATAAATATATATTTACAATATAGATACATATATATATGGGGATGTCGCTTCGTTCGCCCCGATCTTTCGCTGAATGTATGAGAGTGTGTGCCCAAAAGCGACAGAGAGAGATACGAAATTCCCAGAAACGCATTTTCTAATTTAGACCGATTTCTGAGAAGTGACAGACAGACAGCCAGCCAGCCCAAGCGGCCAGCAGAAGCAGCAGCAGCTCAACAATACCACTACACAGACACACTCTCGTGCTGTGGCCTCACACAGACACGAATACTCATGCACGGATACACTCGTGCCCATGCTTCACACACACACAATGATGAAAAGAGCAGGCCGAACATGGGCAGAGACGTAGAGGTGGCGGCGGGTGGTAGTATCTGTATGTGTGTATGTTTTTGCTCTCTGCAGCGATGATGTTGGCAGCTGCTTTCGTTGTAGTTGTTGCTGTTGCTGTTGTCGTTCGCGCTATTGAATGAAATGCTGCTGCTACTACCCCTGCCCCTGCTGTTGCTGCTGCCCCGCTGCTGCTATTGCTGCAAACATTTAACACCGCAAACCAGGCTGAAGCTGGCCATCACACAGATACAATATGCGGATACAGTGGAAGCTCGCCAAAGTTGAACAAAAGTTCAAGTTTTTTCAAGGGAATTCGCTGAAACGAAAATATGATTGAGAGCCAAATGGCATTGAAGTGGAATTTTGATAGAATTTTAACTTGACGGTTCCTGAGCTCGAAGATATGTATATATAACCATAAATCGAACCAAAGAAGAAATGATTTGCGAGTGTTCAATACATATAATAGATTGAAATCCACTGAATATCAGATGAACTTGATGTTTTGATGGTTTTAAACGTAAATATTTGTCTGTAAAAACTATATCTATATCTATATATCTAATCTTTAAAGTTCCGTCATAGAAGTTTCACTGTAGTTCTTCAGAAAGAGAGTTTGCTCCCAATCAATGAATTCAAAGCTACATTCTATGCCATCCATCCCATAAGGAGACTTGTCAAACAGGCTGTCAGCATTTCCCCCCGGTTCTCATCTCAGAGTGCTCACTGTATCTGTGCAATGCTCTCACCCATACCGATGGGAACACACACACACACAAACACACACACTCTTCTGGCTGACTGGATAGATGGCTGACTGGGCTGGTTATTGGTCTCTGGCTCTTTCGGCCTTTCTGGCTTCTTGCTAAAGGTGTAGCCTATCCGCCGTGCCGCTCAATTCGGCTGAAGCCGTACAACAACAACAGTAACAACAGCAACATCTGAAGACTTCTCCCTCTCTTCAGGGAACGTTCCGTTCGGCGTTGTTGTACCCTTCATAAGAAAAGGTGTTATTAACTTTGTTTGTAATGCGTCAAAGAGTGTTGTTGCCGTCTGTGCTCCTCTCGTTGGGAGAGTGTGTATGTGTGTGTCTGTGTGTGTCTGCACTTTTTTGATGATTCTTGGTAAAGAAACCCGCTCTTACCATCTTCTTCCGCTCATTTCCTTGAAATTTGGTATTAAACTTGAGAGCGTTTTCAATTTTGTGTACACTTTAAAGAGGGTCCCATTATTTTGAGCAGATGTTTGCCCTTGCTGCAGATTCTATAGATACATTTGTATCTTTTTCGATTCTCTTAGATACAAGGCCATCTCAATTAAACTTTGGAGTAATCCAGCTCTTTGCTTTAGATATTTCAACGAATTTTACAGATTGCAGATGAATATTTCATATAAACGATGATGCGGCAAGGGTACCTTAAGCTTCGGTGTTCAAAGCTGGGCTTTCTTTCTTGATTTTTAATAGCATTTCATGTGAAATTGTTTCGAACAGGATAAGTGCACTGGGAGGAGGGGCAGCAGACACAGAGAAAGAGGGAGGGACGGGGACGCTGCTTAATTGGCGCTCCACGAGAGGCAAAGAGATGGCAGAGCCACAGCGAACGTGAACGAACATGAAAGATCTTGCAAAATGCCAAATTGTCTGCTTGGCAACGGCCTGAGCGAATGTTCAGCTGCTACCACTCACACAGATACACAGACACTCGCAAATACACAGCTACAGCTACAGCTATAGATGCAGATACAGACACAGACACAAATGCAAACAATCATAGGTACTCCGTCCGTAGGTTTTTGGCTATTGCCCTTCCTCTTTACTTACCTTTCTTTCTTTTATCCTATTGTTATTTGTTTTTCCTTTCTGCTCTTTGGCATTTTCGATGAGATTTCGCTGGAAATTTGATTTTGTTCGTTTCTCGTTTTTATTGTTAATTGTTCGCGTGAATTTGTTCAATTGAAACGCAATGCCAAATAGTGAAATGTGGGCAAAACACTCAATTCTGTAGGTGAGTTTGTGTCTGTGTGTGTGTGTCGAGTGGCTTTATAAAGCGGGAGGAGAGGGGATGGGATAAGTACTCGTACTCATGCTGTGAGAGGGAGGATGTATTGGCCTAGGCCTAAGTTTGGTACTGAATTGTAGTTATAGGGAAATATGATATCGTATGAACATTGCTTGTTTTGGGATTGTAAAGCCAAAAGAATGGGAACATATTATATTGTTTGGCTGATTGAGATGTTGCGGAATGAATACCATTTGGAATTATTCAGAAATGCAGTACAGATTCCCATCAAAATCTGTCACTTTCGTGTTTTTAAGATCTCTTAACTTTGATATGCATATCTTATCCATAGTTAAACAGCTTCTGGATCTATTTATTCTTTGTTATATTTTTAGAATTTTGTATACATGTACATAGTACATCTTATCATAGTTAATCTGATACCAGACGATCATAGGTCACGGCTATATTTCTAAGACTGAATTATTCAAATTTTTGGTCCCATGATCAAGAGACTCTTCCAAAGTCTCTTCCTTTACAATATACTCCAATAGTCGTACAAGTTGTGTCTCGATTCTCCTGCTGACTGCTGCACTGACCTTATTGTATGAGTATTTCCATAGTAAACCCATTTAAGAGCACTCCACATAAAGGTGAGACGAAAACTGTTGTGACAAAAGCAACGAAAGACCGAAAAACCAGTTCCAAGCATTTTTTCTATTTGTGTCCAAGTTTCGTAATCAATGGTAACACATATACGAGTTTGTGTGTGTGTACATTTGAATGGGTTTCCACGACAAAGCTCCCGGGACTATGAGCAATAATCAACATGCGATTGGACTATATCTCTTGACCTTACCCCAGCCAGCTCTCTCCTCCACTTATCAGAGCCGCGTGTCTCCCGTTCTCTGTCCCCGCCCAAACCCCCCGACTCTCCGTCTCTCCGTACATATTTGCTTTTCCTGGGAAAAGCGAACGAAATGCTTTTGATTGTTCTAAGAATTTTGTTTCGTTTCAACTTTGCAAACGTACGGTTTCTGTTGATAAGCCGCCGTCGTCGGTGTTTGTGTGCTCTGACAGTATCTGTGAGCGGGCTGGGCTATCTTTGTGGGCGGGTGTTTGTTAGTTCTGTGGTTCGTAGTAATTTATCAATGAATTTTTGTATAGAAACTTGTATAATCTTTTCGCCTTGCTGATAGTGTGATACATACATACTTGTCCTCTTTAACGTACATATACGTATATTTGTATATTTCTACGTATTCGCAAAGGTCGCTTTAGTTCTTTTCGTATCTGATTACGTTTCTGGCCAATCGCAATCACTAAAATTATAAATTTTAATCAGTCACGTTTACCGTTTACCGTTTACCGTTTGTCGTTTGTCGCTCAAGTGCTTTTCGTTCAATATATTATGAGAGTGCTGCACTTTGTCGTTCAGTTAATATTTCCACTCGGAACCAAACAGGTAAAAACGGAGGGAGACCTTCCAGTGAAACGGATTTTGCGACCCAAACCTACCTCAATCTAGAAAAAGTGCAAAAATAGTTTTACTACTACTATTATCGGTTATGTGGTTTTCATCGGGTGAATACAAATCGATTTAACTTGAAAGCGGAGTATTCTTTCATCAATGTGATACTGTAAAACTTTGGATTGGCTTAAAGATGATTTATTGCCAATTTAAAACTTATTCCTAGACGATAAACTTGAGAAATTAACAATAGACAAGAGATCAATATCCCATCAACATACAATAATTAATGAATCAATCTTTCGTTCCTAAAAAGTTACAGTCATGGGTTTTCGTATATTTTAACATTTTCTTCAGTGAATTAATTTTGTTTTAGTTTTATAATTTTGATTGAAGTTCAAATAGTAGCAGTAAAAAATCGTAATATAGAAAAACAATAAGATTCAAAAATCTTTATTTAACGAAAATTCATTTTATAATTTTTTAGGCCTGAAAAAATGATATAAATAATATCTACTAATATCCTATACAGTAAATTTTCTTTTAGTAAACTATTTTGTATCTATACCTACTTCTACACCCCGTTTTTTTTGGATATCTTCAATAATATTTCTCTAATATATTTTTTGGATATCTTCAAGTAATATTTAACAGCAGAAGAAGAGGCAGTCTAATATTGACGTAACTTAAGCCGCAGCAGGAAATCAGCCGAGATTTCACAAAATTATTGTTCTCACTCATCAGACTACCGCGATTAATAATATTAATAAACTATTCCTAAATAATATCTTACATATATTCCTGAGCTAGGTATAGCTTTCCCTAAGTTATTCATGCTCTAGACTCTAAACCTCTAAAACGATCTCTTATACTCTACACTTCAAATGGTATTAGAAACTGTTTAGAAACTTAAGACGCAAGTCTGGCGGAACGACCTCCGTTCCACAATGTTATCATTCAGGAACAAAGACCTCGGGGCCGCCCGTGGCTACCAAAACAAATCTTTTGTACGTCACAAAGTTTATACAGTTCTTTACACATTTCTTTATCTTCTGGGGGTCTATTGTGTACCGTTAGCGTTCGGTGCGTGCTTATGCTCATAATTTCAGCTTAACACCAGGAGGGTGCCCGAACAAAAGATACAAAAGTATCTAGTGAGAACATCTTCTATCATAGAACTAACACTACTACCGGGGTTTAGGTTGTGGCCTCGGACAAAGTGTGGTGGCAAATTAAGTTGAATTTTCTGTTAGGTTAGTGCTTTCGTTTAATCAGAAAACAGCATAAACCCACATGGATACATGTGCATATGTACTTATAAGTACATACTCGTACATAGAATGTGTGCATGTGTGTGCGTGTAGAGGGTATATAGGGTTTGGGCAACTTCATGACTTCACCAACATGTGAGTACCGTGTGCATATTTTCCAAGAATTCCATTTCCATGTCCATGCATGTGTGTGTGTGTCTGGGTTGGATTTATCATGTAGAGCCTTTTCGGTTGTATCTGTGAGAGTCGTGTGCGAATTTCCAAGAAATCGCCTCTTTTCACATTAACTGTTAATATTATTATATTCATTATTATCGTTTTGGGTCTATAGATAATCAACGCAGTCGCACCTAGCAATGCTTACGTATGGGTTTATAGTGGACATAACACCTAGTCTCTCTTTTGATAAGAGAAATATACTATAAAGAACTGGGGAAACACCCATATACTATACAGAAAAATAGAGATATGCATATAAAGTTAAATTTATATATATATATATATAGATATAGAGAAAGAGATAACCAATTTGAACGTAAAACGTAATATAAACAAAATTCTTTGCACACGTCAATGTAGATTTCTCCTTAAGTCTCCTACGCCCCTCCCCGCCATACGACCACCCCATAGAGCATAATCAGTCACGAACTTTTCAGCAAGAAAGAGACAGACAGACAGGTGCTACATACATTTGTAGAGCAGGAGAGAGGAGAGCGGCGATAAAAAGCTCGTGCCTGTTTAGTGAATTTTACTGGAAATTCTAATTAAAGTTCCGAATAAGTATGAATGCCGAATCACACTCAGATATTCTGTTTTTATTTATTTTCCGAAAAGAGCCAGCAATGAATGGGCAAATTGCGAATGAAATCCCACCGTAGACCCCAGACCCGACCGCGACCCAACCCCGAAAAACGTAATAAATAAATCTCATTTCAATTTTCCAGTGAAAAAATATATCAAAATGGAATACACTTTCTCAGGAGCTCGCTCTCCCCCTATACCTTTCCTTGCCCTGCCCTGCCCTGCTGTCGCTGTCTCTGTCGAACACTTTGCTGCTCCGTTTTTGCATGGGATTTTATTTTCAAGCGAAGTTCATTTGCGAATTCCAAGTAAATGCAAAGCACAAAAAAGAAACAAAATGAGAGAAATACTCTTGCAAAAAAAACGACAAAAGAAGCGACGTCGGCAGCAACAAAAAGTAATTGAATTCGCTTTAAAATCCTACAGTTCTCCTCGGCCCCGGACCCGATCCGACCCTCCCGCCGTCGTCGTCGTCGTCGTCGGCGCTGACTTTTGTTGAGGTTTCTTCTCATTGGAGTTGACTTGAGGTTGGTGGATGAGTACATCGGTTGTGGGAGAGAGCTTGTTGCACTCACATTAAGCCGCCTTCTTTCTGATCATTCCATAAACGGAAAAAACATATTTGATTACACAAAAACAGATACATTTCCTTGGAAATGAAATTGGGGGAAAAGGCTTACAAACAAGATACAGTAATCATGGTACAAAATTCCAGCCATTTCAGCTGTAAAATTCAGTATTAATTTCTCACGAAACCAATCAATCAAACTTTTTGTCATTTTCATCTTCCCAGAAAATTTCCGGGAAGTGGGAATTATGAGAAAACAATCTCTCCAGACATAGGGCGTAGGGTGCTGTAGGGTGCTCTCTGCTTCGTTGTGTCCGACTCTTGCGCTCCTTTGTGTGGTGGTTCGTTCGGTTTTGCACTTGCCTACATTCCGCGTCGCGTCGCGTCGTCCCCCATTTGTCTCGTTGACCGCAATTCATTTTTTTTCTCGTTTCTGTTGTGACAATTTCTGCGTAAAACATAATACTACAATATTGTACATACGAGTACCAGTACCCAGTACACACCACACACTCGTGTAGCCAGCCAGGCCAGATCTTTGTTGTTTGTTGTTTGCTGTTTCTGGTTTCTTGTTGGGTTGGTGGGAAGGTTACAGAGTCATTTCGAGTGTGCTGGCTTCCAAATGGGTTTTTAATAACGGACCTTGATGGGGCGCGGTCCATGTACGAAATAATATTCGCTTACAGATAAAAATAATACAATTGATTGTATGGGTTAGAAAACGGGTTATGAAATTTCAGTTTTCAGTTTTCCTTGGGGTTATTTATAGACTGTCGCGTGTGGTCATTGCTGAGATTGCAATATTCAGGAACAATGTAATTTATAATGTCAGGTATTATTATTCAGGTATACAATGTCTAACGTTGAATACTTTATCAAGAGGATTCAGTTTACATGTATGTACGTACCTGTAAGTAAATGCCATCGAGCATAATTGTTTGTTGTTTGTTATCCCTCTCCATAAGCTCTCGCCCGCTGAAGCTTGCGCTCTGTTTTCTCTTTCATCGCCGTTGCGTTTGTTCTGAGCTTTCGGCTGCTGCAGCGGGGTCGCAAAGTTCTGACCACAAAAAGGTGATATATTCGATATCCTCCTCTAAACAATATGTATGCGCGTTCACTTGTGAATTTGTATTGGTTTAAACTGCTTTCCTAGCTACCACTTCTCGAAGCAAACAACAAATTAACGAAATATTTGTTGCGGTTAAGACACAAAAAACTTGTTTCCCTTTGAGACATTTCAATTTAAAAATAAATAAAAATGTATTTTCTTTTTTAACATAAATAGAAATGCAAATTTTATATTAATACATATTTCAAAATCATTGAAACAAACATTTATTTAATATGCAAATTTCTTTAAAATTGGTTTCGTTTTCTCACAAATGTTTGGGGATTTTGTTTGAGGTATTCTACTTTTGGTGTTAATTTTCGAAGGTGATTCCCCCTATTCCATTCCCCATTCCCATTCCCCATTCATCCGGGAGTCCCTTATTAGCCATTCAAATTTTCGCCTTTGGCTTTCTCTCTATCCTTTGCCTTCGCCTTCGCCCTGCCCGCTCTTTAGCCAGCGTTTATCACCGTTTTTTACTTTGGGCAAGTTATGTATTAGATCATTATCCGTATTTGGTTTTCTGACGAAATTCCGCATTGTCTGCAGTACAACAAAAACAACAACAACGGCGAAAACGAAACGAAACTTCAGCTGCTCTGCGCTCTCCGGCTGGCAACAATACAAAAACCGAAAGCAAAAAGTGGAAGGAAAAAGTTTAGCACTGGGATCGGATCGGGCCGGCCTCTGAAAAGTGCCAGGCCGGCTGATAAACATGCACGCCGCTGCAGAGAGCCCCGACCGACAGACCGACAGACCGTCAGAGCTCCAGGAGGCAGTGGAGTCGTCATCCTGTGACTCATGGGACTACCTAAACTGCGTTCTGCTGCTTCTGTCTTCTGGCCCCTGCCTTGAGTCTCGTACGATCCCTTGCGGGCTTTTATCTGCTGTTTCAGTTTTGTATTTCCATTGAAAAAATGTTGTTAGCTGACTTGGCTGTCGCCTCATGCGGGCCTCTTGGAATCAGAAGTTGAATCTTGAGTTCAAGTCGCTGGCTATTTCTGTATTTCATCATAGTCGCAAATATACACATAATAATGGTTGGATCACTCACTAGCGGGGCTCCCTGTCTCTCTCTCTCTCTCCATCTCTCTGTCTCTATTATTCGTTGTATGACATGCACAATGATTACTCATTCGATTAAGTCGATGCATCTGAAATCGATTAATGTATGCGATTGCTTGCAGCACGTGCCCCGCCACGAACTGTACTTCTAAGTACGACTGCCGTTAGACAGCGCTGCTAACGGTGAATACATATTGAATTATAAACAGACAGACACTCCATAATTTCAACGGAACGGGGGCCCCACTTCCACGTAAATAATTTCATTTATAATTTCGATTCTCGTTAAAAGGCTGCCAATTTTGACTGTTTCAGCCAGCCCCCCCGTCCCCGTCCCAGACCCGCTTTTGGGCTCGCATTTCCCGGAAGTTGGGCTTGGATTTTGTGGATCGTTTGCTTTGATATTTCTCTGTGTGTTTCTGCTTTTTCGTTTATGGAAAACTTGTGGAAATGTATGCACTGTTAATTGCCTGGATTGTGGCAGTGTTTCAGTGTTTCAGCGTTTCAGCGTTTCGCTGTTTGAGCGTTTGAGTGTTTGATTAGGCACAGCACAAGGAGAAATATTACTCGTTAAGTGATTAACTTGAGTGCTCTTTTCGGATAGAGGGAATTCCAGGGAAAACATTATAGCAGGTTGTGTGCTTTCCGATAAACGGTAGGCAGCAGGGGGGCCAGAGAGTGCAGTGCGAAGCATGTGCGAGGAAAAGTGATAAAAGTTTATTAGAAATCATTGTTCCAATGAATTTTCGGAATCTATATTGGCACGGGAATTCTACAAAACTGTGCGATTGCAGCTATAAAAATACTATTCGCGTTCGCATTCACATTCGTATTCGGAGAACTGATAAACCCAAATTTCCGTTTAAGCTATGCTCTTGATTGTACATTTAACGTGTTCTTTATAATTTTTAAAAATAATAATTGCCATCAACTGATCATAATCTTTACGGAGGAAATTTAGTTTTATTTATGATCAATATAGAGGTTACTTCGGGGCTATTTATTCGGTGTTCTACTGCGACAAGTTTCAGTTTATTAATTTCCAACTTGAGAGACAGATTGAGGTGGTATTCCTACGAAACAACTGATTAAAAGTAATCTACAATCTACAAGTATAATTATAAAGGCTTGTCGCACAGCGACAGTGAGATATTATGTGGGAGATTCCTATACGTAAAGACCTTCAATTAGGGATCTCCAGGGCCCTATATGAATATATCATCCGCCTTAACGTTGAGTATTTTCATTAGCTTTAGCTCTTGCTATCGGGCATGCGACGTCTTTCTTTTAATTTCATTAATTGGCAGGGATTCCCTTAAGATTTTAATTATTCTAGACTATCAACAAGGTTCATTAAAATCATCATAAAGGTCAAGTGATTTAATGAATCTTTAGGATTTGCATATGGTACAAGTACAGAGTTTTACCCAATGACTTTTCCATGATCATCTTTCTTGATATAGTATTTGGGGACTTAACAAAACTTCTCTCTCTCTGGGAAGTAAATGTAAAGAACCTTCATGACTGATCGCCTATCGATCAATCAGTTGTGCAATCAGCTGATCGGTGATCTAATTATTTCACCATCGAACAACTCAATTAACACAGAACGACCGGCCGCAGAGCTCCAGTTGGGCAAACCACAAGAGTTTCTACCAATAGCAGATGGAAGGGTAGGGGAGTGGATGGATGTGGCGTTGGGTGACTCATTAACCTGTGCTTTGGCCCCGTTGTCATGTGGTATTCCTGTCCTACTTCCTGCCCCTGCACCACTCTTTCCTAATACCACACTTAGGGGGGAAGATGACGCATCTTCTTAGTGGGTAAATTACGAGTAAGTGGGGGCGATAAGGATTTCGATTTTGGCTAGTGAGATAGTAATTACTCAGAAGCAAAGGCAGACGGATTGGAATTGGAAACGGGACAGGCCCACATTTTGTGGTTGTGATTGAATTGATTTATCAGTGAATAATATTAACAATTTCCAATGAATGGGGGCTTACTGTTGCGCTCTGTGTGCTGTGTGCTGTGGCCAGGCCAGGCCAGGGTTTCGTTTCATTTCGTTTTCTTTGTCGATTATGGGGTTTCCAATTTCTATACAGATGATAAGCCGCTTTGACCTAGAAGTCAGATGGGTCTAGAGATTCTGATGCTGGTGATGGGGGTCGAAGCACATGTGCTTGGGTGTGTGGTGTGCTAGGGACGGGGGGCAGGGCAGGGCATGCCTATAAATAGGATGAGCATATTACTTCTTGGGAGAACTGATGCGTGGGATTGGTATGCCATTGTTTACAAGCAGCATCATCATCATGATGAAGATCTCTCTCTGGTTTCGCTCGCCGCGCCGCCTCGAATGAGTCAGTTCGTGGGGGAGCAAGGGTACATGGTCTTTGAGAGGGCATGTGCTCCATGCACACACACTGGTCTTCAGGGTGGGGGTGAGACTGCATTCAATTGCCCATTTGACCGTAGATTGCTTCGCTGGAGACCACCAGCAGGAGCCCTCCCTCCCTATATGTATCCCAACTTATCTTTCCACTAAGTAACTAATTAAGTCGGGAATGAGGATTGAGGATGGGGTAATGGGTGAAGCCCCCACCATGTCTGGGAAGATTGCTGTAGGTCAAGACATTTCACACGCTGCCGGAGAAGAGAGAATGAGCAAAACTGGTTCCCTCGACTCTCAGCGACTACTATTTCTGGAAGTTGCGAAATGATTGTGTGAGTGTGTGGTGTTTGTGTGTTTAGACTGTAAATATTAAAAATGTGCTAACTCCCGAGTAAAATATAATCTGATCTGTACATAGAAACAGCAGTAATAAAGATAAACTGTACACATATCCCAGAATAGATATAGATATAATCCCAAGAATATCCCACAATAAAATCTAATCAGATATTCCCTGTACTCTCTCGCTTTTGCAGATCGAAAGAACAGAAAAGACTCTCCACAGAGCGGACAGACAGAGCTTCCAATGGGTCATCACTTTAGCAAGCCAACTGTACGCGTTGCCAGTCAGGACAAGAACAACTCCAGCAATATCCAACAGAAGAGACTCGAGGAAGTGGAAGACGAAGCAATCAGCCTGGCAGAGGAACAGCCCCAGCAGGTGCAGCTAGTAGAGGAAATCGTAGCCCAAACGGACGCCGCCAGCTCGGAAGTGCGTCAAATCATAATCAAAATTCAATTGGCCAAAATGGAGAATGGCAATGGTGGTCAGGTGCTCCACGAGGAGGAGGAGGTGCAAGGTGTCGCCATCGCCGCCGCCGCCCTGTCTGCGGACACGCTAAATGCAAATGAGCAGCAGATTGTGGTGGAGGCGAGGGCGGTGGCGAGTTCCGGAGGCGGACTCGGTCTCGGAGTCGGTGTCGGATCGGGTGCGGTGTCAAATCGAACTGCTGGCAGTTCAGCGGAAGCGCCAAAAACCGAGAGACAACAGCTCGTGAATAACAACAATTTACCGGGAAGTGGTGTCGGAGTCGGGAACATTGTGGCTGAGGCAGCGATAAGTACGCTACAATTGAACGACGTCCACGAAGCTAACGCTGACGCTGATGATGATGATGATGATGATGTGGATGAGTCGCTGCTGCGTCGGCGTCACCACCACAGCCACGAGGCCGAAGTCGTTGAGTACTGCGAGGTGCTCGAGTCTCTGCCAGTCAGCGAAATGTTGTCGACGGGAGCACAACACACCAGCCCCAGCGGCCCCATCGGCCCTAGCGGCAGCAATAGCAACAGAAACAGCAAGCAAGGTGAGGAAGCAACTCATAGAAATGGCAGCACCACAGATTACTCATTAGGCAATGTTTATTTCTTTTTCGATTTTCTTGGAACAGCTCCTAGACAGAGTGCCGCCAGCGGAAACAGTTGCTGTCGGAGTCGTAGCAGCAAAGCCATGTCCATGGGGGCAACAGAATCCACAGTCGCAGCAGCGGCAGCGGCAGCAGCAGCACCAACCAGCTCCAAGCGGCGCTGCTGCAAGTGCAAGTGCCGGGACGCCCTGAGGGGCTTCAGAGACATGCTCGACTCCAGCAAGGACAAGAAGGAAAGCAGCACATCATCGTCATCCTCCGCGGTGACCAGCAGGAAATCTCGCACGGCAGATCGCCGGTCGACGCCACCCACTCTGAGTGGGGCTAGCGGAAGCGGCTTGGGGATTCCCCAGCAGCGCCTGCAGACACAGAGGAAACGGAACTCCGTGGCGGTGCCAGAGCCAAGTCAGTTGGCTATTTGGACAGCCCCGGCGAATGGTGATGTCATCATCCGAATCAGCTCTCCGCAGTTTGTGGTGGAGTCACCCAATGCCCGGGTAACAGTGGGCCCCAACATTCGTCTGGTCACGGAGCCGGCGCCGGCACCGCTTCTCCCACACCAGCAGCATCAGCATCTGCAGCAGCAGCAGCTGGATCCGCAGCAGGGTCCCCAGTGCGTCTCACCTATGGCCGTCGCAGCGTGACCGTGCACTCGCAGATAGACTTTATGCATTGCCTGGTCCCCGATCTGGAGCGGATCATCAACAGCAGCTTCTACTGGGGCAAGATGGACCGCTATGAGGCGGAGCATCTGCTCGAGGGCAAGCCGGAGGGCACTTTCCTGCTGCGCGACTCGGCCCAGGAGGAGTTCCTCTTCTCAGTTACATTCCGCAAATATGGAAGATCTCTGCACGCGCGCATCGAGCAGAGTGGCCACAAGTTTAGGTAAGTCCTGAGAGAGAGCTCTCTTGCAAAACGAACTCCCAACTAATTGAGATTTTCCTTTTCAACAGCTTCGACTGTCATGATCCGTGCGTGTTTACCGCGCCCACTGTGACGGGCCTGCTGGAGCACTACAAGGACCCATCCTGCGTGATGTTCTTCGAGCCCTGCCTGACCATGCCGCTGCATAGGAGACAGACCTTCTCGCTGCAGCAGCTGGCGCGAGCCACGATCGTCTCGAGCACCAGCTACGATGGCATCAATCAGCTGGAGCTGCCGGGGCGACTGAAGAGCTACCTCAAGGAGTACCACTACAAGCAGAAGCTGCGCGTCAAGCCCTGCGATGCCCACACACCGGCACCGTTCTACGGCAATGTATAGTCCGCGGCCCATTCGGCTCATCCGGCAACCCAGCAGCCGATGGGCTTCTTCTACTACGAGGAAGTGGACAGCGACGACGATGATGAGGGTGTCAATATCGTTCACCTGTCCTACTTGCAGCCCGATGAGGAGGTGGTCCGATTACAGGACAGCAGGCAGGCAGCAACCAGCGGAAGGCGGCCTCATCGAGCTGTCTCATCGAATCTACAAGAGCAGCTGTGCCGGCTGCCCCATCGCATGGCCGTTGCCTTGGGCCGGATGTCGTCGAATCTAAACTGTTATCAGCCCATGGCAACGCTGCAGCGCAGCAAGCGCAACGCCTGATGCAACGCAGCAAGAAATAAAACCAAAACTCAACTAGAGACAATCCCAGTGCATCGTGTGCCGCCACCATAAAGTTATAGGAATACAATACGGAAAAAGCCTCCAAAAAACAAAAATTGTGGAATCAAAATCAAATCTAATTACTAAGTATTATCGCTTAATGCAATTCCTCCCCTACCCAAACCCTTAGCCCTACCTCCACTCTCCTATGATAAGTATTGCTAGAAAAACTCGTTCTGCATTTTGTTTTCCCGCAAGGAAAAGTATTTCTCGTAATATTTCGAAAGATAGTACGTATTTATTTCAAAACCATTAATTGTAATTTATGGAATCTAAATTATGTGTAAATATGAACAGTTGTAGCTACATATATCAATACTATATATAGTAGATCGGATACGTATATGAAATACAAAATAGTTGTGTAAAAACTCTCTCTCATTAGCCAAATTTCAAATAATTTCATTTATTTATATGTATTTATGTATGTCCGCTCGTACATTTACATTGTATTTATTTATTCAAAGAAGTTTTCCACATACATATGTATAAAGGAAAACCGTTCGATTGTACATATTCTGGATCTTCGTATTAGCTATAGTTAAGCATTATCCAATATACAAGATACAAGATACATGTATTCCTAATTAGGTGGTTGCTGTTATTCGTAAACATTCAGTAAGCAGTTGTTTCCAAGACCCTAACATATTTTACATATCCAAAACTGTTGATGAGCATGAGTATCCCCGAAAATACAAAAAGCCAAACAAATAAAGTTGATGATCAAATTTAGCAATGAACTCAAAAATGTGTCTTTTATTTCAAATGGGATTCAATGGAGAGGTTCGAGGTCTTTTTGCACTGTCTACATACCATACTCTTGTAGATCCATCGTTCATTTTAACACCTCTACAATCTATCCGTATGGGTAAAGAGCATATCTATGCGATGCATGGAAAATGCGAATTTATAGAAAGGCTGAATATCTCCTTCGCAGTACATCCTTTATAAAACAAAGTATAACTCAAGATAAAAGACTAGACATTATTTAATTTGAATTACACTGGAAATTTACGACATTAATGGCACATTTTAGCAAGAGGCTAAGACTAAGCAGTTTTGGTTGGGTTTTCCTGTGGGTTCGGCAACGACGCAATGGTTATTTAGAAACATTAGGACTTATATCGCATGTACAATGCGACCTACCTATGATGTATAACTCAAAATACACATATACGACATTATGGACAGACCTGCCCAAGATCAGCGGATGGTACTTTGTTGCCACTTTCTTGTTTTTTGGCTAAAAAAGAGATCGGTTTCAATTATGCTATGGTTAAAGGAATGTTGTGCTTACCCTTTATTGGCTAGCAACGGCGGTTAGTATTTTTCTGCTGGATATTAAAGATAAACTTAAGAATATAAAGAATTTTATTTGACCGTGATTGCTGCTTACCATTTTGCGGTATCTCTCCTTCTGCTTCTTGTTTAGTCGACACCAAGCCTTGGTACCACGCATGACCATTTCTTGCGGCAGGAGTCCGCAATGTTTTTTCTTGAAATCCCGTAAAAAGTTTAAATAGCCATTATTGGTCAGGCGGGCCACCTTTTGTGGCTTGTAAGTTCTTTTCTTTGAACACTTTTTAGCTTTAGCCATTTCCAAAAATATGAATACGAAAGTATTGTAATAAAAACTGTAGAGTGTACACTTTTTCAAAATACGACTTGTGTTACACACATTTCGTTTTGACTTTTATTCTGAACAGAAATTATTTTTGGGGGACTAGTAGCGATATTTCACTGAATTTAATTATTGAAAACATCAACATTTATTTGACTCGAGATTCCTGCTTACCATTTGGCGGTATCTCGCCTTCTGCCTCTGATTTAGTCGACGGACAATTTAACAATCGAGAATGCTTAAATTTACGGACAAGCCAATGGATACGTCCGTGTAAACAATTGGATTTACATGGCCGATGCGCAGCGCTTCTCGTTCACAGACACATCGACCCAATCAAAGTTTAATGCGAGTCCCTGTTCTCGAGCACTGTGGGAGCTTCACCATTGTCTTTGCTTCTTCCACATGCCTAGCAGCTGTTCAGAAAATGTTCCTTCTGAATTTGAATTTAATCATTTCACCCGCGAAACAACTTTGCAGTGATGGGCAACTTTAAAATTGGCATCGATCTACAACACAGGAAAATCTGCAAGTCGCGATATATCGGTCGAAAAAATATAATTACCAATATCGAGAATTTTTGATAAAATTTTATAAATATGCTATTGGTTGATATGTAGCAAAAATTGTTTTAATTACCGTCTTAGTTTAAACCCATTGTACAAACAAATTACATTTTTGGGACCTTCTTAAAATTAGCCAGTCTTGTAGAAAATTCGTCATCATATTTACGGTATATTTCGGAGGCTCTCTTCGCTCTCTTCGAATCGGTTATGACTATCTTTTTTGCTCTCCTTGAATCGGTAGCATTATCCAATTTTTAGAATTGAGGAAATGTTTATTATCTGATGCTGAATGCATCTGTCTGTTTGAAACCTATTTCAACGATATTTTGCAGCTCATCGTCTTTCTACAGAGACCAAGAATAGGTATAGGGATATATATAAATACAAGATAATAATCATATGCATGAATATGTCTAAAACATATCAATTTGAGAAAATTTCTTTATTGATTACGTATTGAAAAACAGTTTGAATAACAGGATCTTCATATTAAATTAACGAAATAGGGTATACAAAGACCTATATACGCATCATGTCTTCAAATACCAGCAACATTGCTACTAATTTTTTTTGTTGAACTATTTTGTCTAAGCCTTGTTTTAGTCAAAATACAATAAAACAAATATTTAGAATAAACCAGTCAAGTAGAAAATTGATTCATCAATCGTATAAAATTATGTGGGCATGGCTAAATGTTTTATATAGCTAGTAATAATTGACGGAATATCAAAATCGAGGAATATGTATAAGAGAAATTGAATTCGTCAGTATATTTACGGTATATTTTTAAAATGAGACGGTATATATTGGTATATTTCTTAGGGTCCGATAACGATAAGTCTGCGGTCACACTGCTCTGTAGAATATTTATTTGTTAATTTACGTGATTGCGGTAAAAGTTTTTTGTTTTTGGATTTTTCGGACAAAATCCAATAAAAGCAAGTATTAAGAATAAGCCAGTTAAGTAGAAAATTGATTCATCAATCGTATAAAATTATGTGGGCATGGCTAGATGTTCTATATAGCTGGTAATATTCGACGGAAGATCAAAATCGAGGAATATGTAAAATATAACTTGAATTCGTCAGTATATTTACGGTATATTTTTAAAATGAGACGGTATATTTTGGTACATTTCTGAGGGTTTGGTGGGACTTTCTTGGGACTTTTTTCCCCGCCACAATGTCCTTTTCAGCTCAACAATTTCCCTTACATTCCACTCTCACTTACGGCGCATTCCATACTCACTTACGTTTTCTTACGTGTTATGTTGCTGGCAACATTAATTTGTATGGGCCAGACTCATGTGCCGAGAAAACGAGCTACATGTCCCGCAGCATGGGCAACATTCTGCATACCCTGGAGAAATGGATGTTCTAGAATTGAGAAAATGTTTGTCATCTAACGCACCAATAAAGGCCAAAACTAGTCAGTCTCTGTTTTAAAGGTATTTCAACGATATTTTGAAGGTTGTGGTCTTCTTACAGAAACCAAGAATGGGTTTCGGGATCGAGATAAATATATAAATATATTGCGAATACACAAGACCCTAATCATATGCATTAATATGTCTAAACCATAACAATCTGAGATAATTTCTATATTTATTACGTTTTAAAACAGCTTGGAAAAACAGTTTCATTATATATATTGACGAAATAGGGTATACCTGTGCCCAAACTCCGGTTGACGTGACATTTCATACTCACTTACGTTGCCACTGTTTTTTTGTTGACCTTTTTTGTTTAAACCTTGTTTTAGACACAATACAATAAAAACGAGTACTGAAAAGTAGCTAATCGTGTAGAACATTTATTCATCAATGGCCCAAAATTATGTGGGCAGAGCTAAGGGTTTTAGTTAGTCAGCATTATTCAACGGAATATCTTAATTTAGCAATAGGAACGATATTTCTCTTACGTTTTATTACGTTTTATTTGTTTGACTTCTTTCGCTAAAACCTTTTTTTTTACAAGAACCAATAAAAGCAAGTATTTAGAATAAGCCAGTTAAGTAAAAAAATGATTCATCACTCGTATAAAACTATGTGGGCATGGCTAAATGTTCTATATAGCTAGTAATAATTGACGGAAGATCAAAATCGGAAGATGTAAAATATAACTTGAATTCGTCAGTATATTTACGGTATATTTTTAAAATGAGATGGTATATTCTGGTATATCTGAGGGCCGGACGGTGTGTCCGCGGTCACACTGCTCTGTAAAATATTTATTTGTTAATTAATTGTAAATTTTTTGTTAGCGCGCGTGCTGTGAACGACGCCGCTGAATGATAGCTCTGAGTGCATTGTTAACGAAGTACACGATCGGTATTATGAGCAATCTAAGCAATGGCAATCCTCAACAGCAACAGAACCAGCAACAACAACAGCAGCAGCCACCGAATGCAGCAGCTGCAGCAGCAGGCCAGGGGAATGCTGTGGGTGGGGGCGCGGGTGTGGGTATAGAACTGCCAGCTCCTGCTCCGCCCGGACTGGGGGCTGCCGTGGGCGTGGCGGCAGTCCAGCGGCAACGTCTGCTCCAGCAGGCGCAACAGAACACCGCCGCCGAGGGCAGTGGCCTGGAACGAGGAAGCTGCCTGCTCCGCTATGCCTCGCAAAACTCCCTGGACGAGAGCTCGCAGAAGCACGTCCAGCGGCCCAACGGCAAGGAGCGCGGCACAGTGGGACAATACAGCAACGAGCAGCACACAACGCGCTCCTTCGATGCCATGAACGAGATGCGCAAGTAAGAAAAACTACCAAGTGATGTGGACAGGTGGATTAGTCGCTTGACTTTTGGCCCAAAATCTGAAAAATATGTATAATCACTGCAAATGTCAGACGATCGTCTCGGCATCCCATCCCATTCACATTCCCATTCGCATTCGCATTTTGCATATTTGCGCAGTTGATTTCTGTTTGTCTATTTGCCTATACATATTTATTTTGTATAATATTTACCCTCACCTTTTGTCAAGGGGCCATTCGCATTATTATTATTATAATGGGTTGTATGCGCTGTTTTTTGGTTTCGCATTAGAGCACGACCTTGAACTTGCGGCGTATGGCCCAACGATTTCTGTTGATTTGTTGTGGTTACTTGCTTCCGCATGCCTAATTTTGGTTGACTGGAAAACTACTTGATGGCCAGAAACCCAGAAACCAGTTTCCAAACCAAATCCACAGTGGTGTCAGAGCCAAAAGTGAATGTGGTGAAACCTTAAGGTGAACGAACACGTGTTGAGCGTAGGATTCAAGCGGAGGACACCGGGAGTCAGATAAATATGCATGTATAGGAATGATGACCAGCTTAGAATCATTCCCAATGAATGGAGGAAAAAGAGGATTCAGTTCAACAGAAAACGGGAAGATAAACAGAAAACTGACAAAATTATTGGTACAGGAAGAGATACAGAAAATGAAGGCTTCCCCAAGATCAGTTTTATTTAAAAAAAGAGCAAATAAACATCTGGCTTTACTCCAAACAAACAATAGCGATATCATTCGTATTGATTAAACCACTTAACACCTACTAATGCTCTCGGTTTCTTTGTCTCTTTGCTTCTTTTGCATATTCGCAGACAAAAACAACTCTGTGATGTCATATTGGTGGCCGATGATGTGGAGATTCATGCCCATCGCATGGTATTGGCCTCGTGCAGTCCCTACTTCTATGCGATGTTCACCAGCTTCGAGGAGTCGCGTCAGGCGAGGATCACACTACAGAGCGTGGATGCACGAGCACTGGAATTGCTCATCAATTATGTGTACACCTCGACGGTGGAGGTGAACGAGGATAATGTACAGGTCCTGCTGACGGCAGCCAATCTGCTGCAGCTTACGGATGTGCGGGATGCCTGCTGTGATTACCTGCAGACCCAATTAGATGCCAGCAATTGTCTGGGCATACGCGAGTTTGCCGATCTTCATGCCTGCGTGGAGCTGCTCAACTACGCGGAGACGTACATCGAAGAGCATTTCAAGTGAGTTTCAAGATTATGTTTCATGTCGGAAATATAAAACTATAGAGAAAGCAATCACAGACTGACGAGATGAGATAAGGTTTGGCACGTTACCGAATGAATTTTGTACAAATTCAGCGTAAAGGTCAGCCCTATATTCAGTCGTTCTGAAACCAGTTTAGATTTCTATATATGTTTCATTAATTGTAAAAAGATTGACCGGTTTATTATCTTTGCCATTAATTGCATCTCAATCCCATATTCCGCCGATGAACATTTATGCCCCAATTCACTGATTGCTTTATTTATGTATTGCCTTTGCATTTGCCTTTTTCTGCAGCGAGGTGATCCAGTTCGATGAGTTTCTGAATCTCTCGCACGAGCAGGTTATCAACCTGATAGGAAACGATCGCATTTCGGTGCCCAATGAGGAGCGCGTCTACGAGTGTGTGATCGCCTGGCTGCGCTACGATGTGCCCATGCGGGAGCAGTTCACCTCGGCCCTGATGGAGCATGTGCGCCTGCCGTTCCTGTCCAAGGAGTACATTACCCAGCGCGTGGACAAGGAACTGCTGCTGGAGGGTAATATCATATGCAAGAATCTGATCATAGAGGCCCTCACCTACCACCTGCTGCCCACGGAGACGAAATCGGCGCGCACAGTGCCTCGAAAGCCGGTGGGCATGCCGAAGATCTTGTTGGTGATTGGCGGTCAGGCACCCAAGGCCATACGCGCCGTCGAGTGGTATGATCTGCGCGATGAGAAGTGGTACCAGGCTGCCGAGATGCCCAATCGTCGCTGCCGCTCCGGATTGAGTGTGCTGGGCGATAAGGTCTATGCCGTGGGTGGCTTCAACGGCGCACTGCGGGTCCGCACTGTGGATGTGTACGATCCGGCCACCGATCACTGGGCCAACTGCTGCAACATGGAGGCTAGGCGATCCACTCTGGGCGTGGCTGTGCTGAACGGCTGCATCTTTGCCGTGGGCGGATTCGACGGCACCACCGGACTCTCCAGCGCCGAGATGTACGACCCAAAGACTGATATCTGGCGATTCATTGCATCCATGTCCACGCGTCGCAGTTCCGTGGGTGTGGGCGTCGTTCATGGCCTGCTCTATGCCGTCGGCGGCTACGATGGCTTCTCCCGCCAGTGTTTATCCTCCGTGGAGCGTTACAATCCCGACACAGACACCTGGTCTGCCATCGCCGAGATGACTTCCCGTCGCAGTGGAGCCGGCGTGGGAGTGCTGAACAACATCCTGTACGCGGTGGGGGGCCACGATGGCCCCATGGTCCGCAAATCCGTTGAGGCCTACGACTGTGAGACGAACACCTGGAGCTCTGTGTCGGACATGTCCTACTGTCGCCGCAATGCCGGAGTGGTGGCCCACGAGGGGCTGCTCTATGTGGTCGGTGGCGATGATGGCACCTCCAATTTGGCCTCCGTGGAGGTGTACTGCCCGGAGTCGGACAGCTGGCGGATCCTGCCCGCTTTGATGACCATTGGACGCAGTTATGCGGGCGTCTGTATGATCGATAAGCCCATGTGAATGGAAGAGCAGGGTGCATTGGCACGGTAAGTGAGCCCCACTAATTTGATAGAATTCTGATTCCTGAACTTGAGTCTAATTTTGCGTTTGATTACAGACAAGCGGCTTCGCTGGCCATCGCACTGCTGGATGATGAGAATAGCCAGGCTGAGGGCACCATGGAGGGTGCCATTGGTGGGGCCATTTATGGCAATATCCCACCAGTTGGAGCGGCTGCTGCAGCAGCTCCAGTCCAGCCATCGGCGGCCCCTCAGCCCCTAAATCATCCGCACTACGAGAACATCTATGCGCCAATCGGTCAGCCCAACAACAATCAAATTGTGGCCGCCGCCAATGTCAATGCCCCTGCAAATGTTGAGGATGCTCAACAGCCACTCCAACAGCCACCCCAACCAGCGCCAACAGAAGCCAATGCCAACATTAATCCACCCCTACAGCCAGGACCCTCACCACCATCGCCTCAGCCACAGCCACAACCGCAGCAACTAGCACCAACGCCACAGCAACGCGCACTGCCTATGAACAACTATCGCAATGATTTATACGATCGATCTATAGCTGGTGCCGGGATCCTAGGCTCCAGCGCCGCTGCGGCGGCCTACGATGTGCCACGAGCAGTGCGCTCAGGCCTGGGATACCGTCGAAACTTTCGCATAGATATGCACAATGGTAAGAAGCAGCTTCAGGTAAATCTAGGAGAGAGTATACAATGTTTTCTTATCCGCCCTAGGCAATCGCTATGGAACCGGACTGCGTTGCACCCCGCTCTACACCAACAGTCGCTCTAATTGTCAGCGTCAGCGCAGCTTTGACGACACCGAATCAACCGATGGTTACAATTTACCCTATGCCGCAGCCGGAACAATGCGCTATGAGAATATCTACGAACAGATACGCGATGAACCCATCTATCGACCCACTACCACCAACCGAGTGCCGTTATATACACGCCTCGATGTGCTGGGGCATGGCATAGGCCGAATCGAACGACACCTGAGCTCCTCCTGCGGCAACATTGATCACTATAATCTGGGCGGCCACTATGCCGTGCTGGGACACTCGCATTACGGAACAGTTGGTCACATACGACTCAATGCCAATGGGGCGGGAAGCACGGCTGCGAGTGGAGGAGGAAGCAGCACTTGCAACGTGCCCAGCTGCCAGGCGTATGTGGGGAGTGCTAGTGCCGCTGCTGCAGCGGCCGCAGCCGCTGGAATGGAGTACGGCAATGTAAAGGTTCCCGTAAAGAACAGCGCCTCGAGTTTCTTTAGCTGCCTGCACGGCGAGAACTCGCAGAGCATGACCAACATTTACAAGACGACAGCAGCGGCGATGGCTGCCCACAACTCTCCGCTAACGCCGAATGTGTCAATGGAGCGTGCGGCACGCTCTGCCTCCGCTGGAGCCGCAGGAGCAGTCGTCGAGGATCCATCTGTCCCGGAAAGCGCTTCCAGTTCATCAGTAAGCAGTGCCATTCGCCCAACAGGAGCTATACCCAAGGTGAAGGCTGCCAGTAAGGTAGCCAAAGAGTCAACTACATCTTTCACTGCTGCACCAATCGCTGGTCTAGATAAAAGTGGATCGACTGCGTCGGTCAAGATTGGACCATCTGCGGCCGTTAAGAGCGTTTCAACTGCGGCCGTCAAGAGTGCTGCCTTGGCCAAGAAAACCACATCGACCACAGCCCGTTCGAGTTCTTCAGGAGATGCCAATGGGAATAACACTCTGAATCGCATATCCAAGTCCAGTTTGCAGTGGCTGCTCGTGAACAAATGGCTGCCACTGTGGATTGGCCAGGGACCCGATTGCAAGGTAGGATTTATCTTTAGACGACTACCAAGGATACTTACTCATATATTTTCCTGTAGGTGATCGACTTTAACTTTATGTTTTCGCGTGATTGCGTTAGCTGCGACACAGCCTCCGTGGCCTCTCAGATGTCGAATCCTTATGGCACTCCACGTTTGGGTGGCTTGCCCCAGGACATGGTTCGCTATCAGAGCTCTTGCACTGGATCCTGTGCAGCATCGACTGCATCCTCTACTATGCGTCGGGATCCAAATGCAGCAGCCCGTCCCCTTCACAGCACTTTGAGTCGATTGCGGAGTGGAGCCGACAAGCGTAATCAAAATGGGGCGGCGGCATCAAATTATAGATACGAAGATCCCTCGTACGAGAATGTGCATGTTCAGTGGCAGAATGGATTTGAATTTGGACGCTCGCGTGACTACGATCCCACCTACCACCATCAGCGACCGATGCTGCAGCGTGCCAGATCCGAGAGTCCCACATTCAGCAATCAACAGCGACGCCTGCAACGCCAGGCGGCCCAGGCACAGCAGCAGGCACAACCATCTGCCGCCAAGCCGGGGGATCCCTTCAAGAACTACAAACTGAATACGGAGAACAATAGTTTCAAGCCCAAGCCGCCAGTTCCACTGGAATTGCCCGACGAACTCGAGGGCGCTGTGGGTGGTGCAGCTGTGGAAGTGTCTGTCGCGGAAGTGGATGCGGAACTGCCTCTGGATCCTCCTGTCAATTTGAGTGATAATGAGACTGAGACAACCAACAGTCAAAACAACCCTCAAGGCTCTACCACCACCAGCAGCAGTAGTAGCAGCGGAAGCCAGAATAATGTGAATGAACACCACGATTAAGATCGGATAAAATTCACTTTTTTTTAAGAGCAGCTTTTAATTTTCTATTTTATATTTTATATTTTTAATTTTGTGTTCATTTTCTGTCACGCTGCTCCTCTCCTCAAAATTGGATCTCAAAAAATGAAAAATCAAAATCGAATCGACCAAAAAAGCGTTTAAATTCGAATCAAATTTTAAAATTTTATAAAATATTTATACTTAAGATAAAAACTTTCCCATGGTAGAATTTGATAGCATTACATATGTATGTATTTATAAGGGGCAACATTTTGTGTAACCAGCCAAAGCTCAAAATCGAATATTATGTTGGATAAAGTAGTTTGTAGTTCAATGAAGAATTTTTGTGTCATAAGCGCCATATCAAGCACACACTCTACTCTCTATATATACCATACCACACTATACATGTCCAACACATTCTACCCACAAGCAATATGCATTTGATAAATTATCTAATTATAATTTCAAAAGTTCCAAATCATGTTCCACTGCCTAGACAAATTTCCATTGTATCTTAGGGCTGTTGGAGGCCAGTCCAGTTCCAGCAGTCTTGGATATCCACTCCCTTTGGTTTAATCCATTTACATACGTTAGGTTTCGGCTTTAAAATCATACAATACTCCACTAGAAAACCTATATGTTAAGTCAATTAGAATTACAGGTATTATTTACATGGATATACTATATATGTCGTAGCACTTATACACCCGCATATACATATAGAAGAATAGAATACTCCATTTATGATTATAATAACCATACTTACATGTGTATTGAGTTTAACTAATTCATAATAAAACTAGTTCAACGAAACACCAAAAAGATAGGCGCCACTCTGTATTTCTGGAAGATTTTTCTTTTTATTTTAACAAACTATTATAAAATTGCATGTTTCGTTCTCATTGCTTTTGTTTTGTTCATATACACAGATAGTACATTAAATATCAATATCATTAATGTCATTAAATTAAAAAATACAATATCTGCCTGTAAGATATACTGGTACATATCTCTTTTTTGACCAAGGAATTGTTTTCCAATCGATTTAGCTGGATATGTTCTCGCTATGCCCTCTCTCATATGGATAGACCCAAAAAAGCATCAACATCGATGAGCGCTAATTGAATTTTGATAGTATATACGGGTATCTATGGTAGGTATACGCATATCTTTATAATTTTGTGTGAAAATTTCGTTCGTTTGTTTATATTTTTGTTTGTTTGTTTTGGTTTGTGTTTTGTTTCTATGTAATTCGAATATTACGTGAATGCTTATTCTTCACTCTTCATATAGTTATAGTTATCTTGGTTTTTCTCTTGCAATTTCTCGCTATGTCTACAAGCTTCGTTTAAATTGCTGATAAGTTCTTTAGGATTAGGTATAGTACTCGTATATTTGTTGCCGTTTTCTGTTGTTCTTCTGGTTGCTGTTGTAGTATACTTCGTTTCACCGCCTCGTTCAATGCTAAACTTAAAATGTACACAAGAAACTATCAACTAAACTAGAGAAATGCTTTAAAAAATTAGCCCAGAACTATACAAAAACGCTTTAAGCGCCTCCTCCCTCTGCTCCATACTCCTCTCCACTCCACTCCACTCTCCATACAGACCTCACGCAAAAAAAAATTATATTTAGCTTTATGTAAGCCCATATCAAACTCCCCCACATGGTGATCCTCTTCGATCTGCCAGCACTCTCGGCCGAGGCACTCTCTACTTGGGCAACTCATAGATCTGGACGGGCAACGCTTTTGGCGTGATGATCTCATCCTCAAAGTCCTCGTCATCGCCATGGATGGCATAGTCGCCGCCATTGTGCTCGCTCTCGAACTCATTGGGCACGATCTCCACATCGCTGGGACGGGAAGTGCTGCGCGATCCTCCACCGGAGTCGCCGCCATTTCGATTCGATCTCGTCTTGGTCGACTTGCTGATGAAATCGCGGAGTATGTGCGAATAAAGGATGTCATCCAGATAGTACATGGTGCCCAGGTTGTACACGAATACCTCGCTCTCCGTTATCTGGGCATTATTGACGCTCGTATAGTTGCTGCCCGGGTTCCGTGTGATCTTTATGTGACCGCCGCCAATCGTTTCGTAGACCTCATTATCGCGCAGATCACGGTTGTAAAGACGGCCGCGTACAAAGTGATTTAAGAGCATTTTTATTCCCCGCTGAGAGGCCTAGAAAGTTAGAAGATTAGTAACTTATATTTCCTAAAACTCTACCACGAATACTTACCATTACCTCATCCGAAAGTCTATCGAAACCAAGCTTCTCAAAGGCCCGATCCTCTGGCACAAAGAAGGTGTAATTGGCTCCTGAGATATGGGGAGCAATCTCTGCGTTGTTCAGATATCTTTTCGGGGGATGGAATAGAAGACATAGCCCAGCATATCTCATATAATAATCCAACAATTTCCTTACCTAGTAATCTGGGTAAAGCGTGGATCTCTTTCCAGGGCCAAAAACGAATGCGACAAGAACTGTGCCCCAAACCAGGGGAAGGCCAGCAACGGGGGAGTCTCCTTGTCCTTGTGCATCTGCAGGAGGAACAACATTACATTAGAGCAGACACTAGAATGGGATAAGCCATAACCGGGTTACCTGGTGCAATTTGGAGACGACGGCCTCAGTGACAAAGAGCACCTCCGATATAATGAACACCTGATTGCCGTTGGAGAGAGTGAAGTCGGACATAATGCTGACATTATTCACCGTGGGGGTGGCTATTCAAGGGGGAGCAAATAAGCAAAGAAGCCGAGGAGGAGAATGTTGTCATAAATTGAATTTGGAATATAGTTTATGGGGCCACTTACGTTGGCCATGGAAGACGACATCATCACCGCCCATGGTGTGAGCGACGACCTCGTCCATGTTCCTCACATCCGATAGTCGGAGGGGCCGCTGCATGGGCAGGAAATGATTGAGCAGCACCGACTCGGTGAACTCTGGCACACTGAACGGATAGAAGCCCCAATCGATGGGATGCCAGCGCTGGAAGGCATTGTCCGAGGGTATCAGCACCGTATAGGCATTGTCATCCATTATGCGTGTCAGATTGCTTTTCGATAGAAAGTGTTGGAATACTTTTGTGCCTGTCTTCATGTTGGCCAAAAACGACATCAGCGGACTGGCCTTCGACTCCTTAATAATGGGCTCCACTTTGGCATGTGCATTCGTAATGTTCGGCTGCTCCAGCGGCTGGGGGTCGTTGTAGCGGCTATAAGTGGGATGGGCACAGATAGATGTGATATATATATAGATGGGATATATATGTATATGTATATGTATGTATATGTGTATGGGGAGATTCGGCCTTTACCAGAGGCGGAAAAGGAAAATCTAAATGTGTGTGTGTTTGTGCAGAAAGTTGGACCAGCAAAAACTTTGTTTGCGGCCTGATAAATTTCGCATGAGTGCACTTTTGACCGCAAACAAACTAGGACCAGGAGGAACTTAGTACTCGCTAGATAGCACCGCACAGTGGTTCGAGATAAGCCCCAAAGTTGCAGTTGAGGAAGATGAAGCTCTACAGCCCAATCTGTGGCCAAACTTTGAAAGACTTTTGTAGGATTCATCATAAGCTATTTATTTATTGCAGACCTACATAATTATCTAAATACATATTCATCTGTCTGTCAATCTATCTACAATATCAATCTCACTATTTGCCTACAAAGCATACATATATGGGTAGTATATGTGGAAGATATATGCATGTGTAACTGATAGATCAACTTTAGCAACCACCAATTTGTATGGCCACCAAAATGCTCCTTATCAAACATGTCCATCTTGAATGAAAAGTATTCACAGTCACAGTCACAGTTTTAAGGAGTTCAGATGGGAGTTGCCCCACTGTAGCGTAACGAAGGGCTGTACTCACTTGTTCGTTTCCTGTATGTTCCGCTTGGAGTAGGGCGACTTCCTATCGCCCAAATAACCATCAATTCCAATGGCCATCAAATTCTCATTGATACGCAGCTTGTAGAGTATTTGCTGTCCATTGAGTAGCCAAACATTGTTGTGGGACTTTTCCAATTTACGAAAAACGATTTTATGTCCGTTCCCATTGCCGTAGGACTCCTCCTCTTCCTTGCTGTTGGCCACACCGCTATAGCTGTCAAAGAGCTTCCCAGGCACCAAATGCTCCAACATGAACTCCTTCAGTCGCGGCTTCTCGATGGTCCGCACATCGATTTTGGGCACAATCAATGTATATGGGATATCTGCAATTAGAATCGGGCCATGTACATACATATAGACATACACAAGAGATGGGATAGAGAGAGAGTTACTTGGGGAATTGCTCACTTAAAAATGTAAACTGTTTTCGTTTCATTTACCCACAAAGGTATCCCTGAATCCCCTACCTGTCTGCATGCTAATCAAGTAATTAACTTTCGGCTGTGCTCGGGGTGTATGCCTTTTATTTTTGTTCTTTTTTGTGGGTGTGTGAAGACTACCGTCTCCCGTCTCGGTAGGGGAATATGCTGGGCTAATTATATCATATTATTATGCAGCACGCATAAAAATATACATCGTTATGCTGGGCTGTGGGTGGCTGGGTGCTCGGGGAGGTATTCGCAATGATGCCTAATGAGGTAATAAGTTTTTGGGGTTCCGCCAAGTAACTACATTTTTGTACATGATGTTCTTTATTATTGCTGTTCCATTATTAATCAGTTTAATAGTATTTAAATTGGATTTTTCTTTCATAGTAACTGAGATTGTATTCCTCTATTGGGTTTCTCCCAATGATCTCTGGCATCTCTATGTAGAAGCATAGAATAACTATTACACCATCCATTTGCCTTGCTCTGCCAATGCCTGTCTATCAGTTAAATGAAGTAGTTTTTGTTTATGATCAGCATTTGGACAGTTGAACGAAGCCATTCATCAACGTCACACAATACCATTTTCCATTGCGGAGTTGCCAAAGCTTCGAGAACTGTATGGCACCGAGAGCCAGTCTTACCATGTCCTGCCTAACGAGAACACTGCAGCTGTTGCAAGTGCTGACATCGATTTCGGGTTGCAACATCTACAAATACGTGCCACAGAAGCGGGCATTTCGGCTGAGCTCCCAGTTGAATATGGCCGTGGGAGTACTCCACGGCTTCTGGCTGCGACCCTGGCTACTGTCGATCTTCCTGATTTACTCGGCAATGTTCATCTACGAGATCATAGGCGTCCTGGTGAACTTGAAGCCGGACAGTGACAGTGCTCTGGATCTTTTCTACATGGCAACTCGTTTCTTTATACTCAATAATCAAATTTTCATAGCTTACATTATTGCCTATAACTATGTTTACCAGCGGAAGCGGATGCGGGACTTGCTGAACAGATTCGCGCGCATCTATTACAGATATAGTAGTTATATGTGGACAAGGGCCTACCATCAATTGGTGGCTCTTTCTCATGTACATGGGTAAGATCGTTTCCATGACAATGACCATGAGCCGATCTCTACTGGACATGATTCCATTCCTCGGCCCTGACTCTATATTCAGTACGTTTTTAAATCGCTCAGGGTTTCTTTTCGGGAGGATTCAGCCATTTCTGCTGGGGGTTGCTGCCCACTTGGGTCTTCTGATCCTCTACTCCTGCTATATTCTGCCACCATCCCGCCCCAACCGACGGCAGTTAATACCACTGATTGATTACTACAAAACCTCATCGAGTTGCGCAGACGGTTCGAGCCTCTAATCAGACCCCTGGTCTGGATCTGTATGATGGATGACTTCATTTTCTTCGTGACCACCCTCCACTTGTTCTTGTCTAAGGAGCCCAGCTCCCGCTCAGTCGGCTACTACTTCTACACTTTTTGTTTATCCTTCTCCTATCCTCTTTGTCTTGTCTATGTCAATCTCGCTATCGACTCGGCCCAAAGAGAGTTTGGACAGTTCAGGGATAACCTTAAGCCCGAGCGTCAGGTGGGTCTGGTGAATATAAAGAAAATGTTGGGTTCTGTATTAACCTTCTTGTTCCGCAGTTACAAATGTTTTGGCTCTACCGATTGACTCTACATAAGGGAGCGGACAAGAGCGATTTGAATGTATTTCGCTTGAATCGTGGCCATATCTTGGAGGTGCTCAGCAAGGGCTTTACGTGGGCCATGTTTTCGAATAGCATTTACGTGAATAGTACAGAATTTCTGAAGAATTATGAGAAGGTTAAGGAAAAGCGCCAGTAGCTGATTTTCTGTTAGCCCTTGATGGGATTTCGAACAGTGGTTTTGTAATCCTAAAGAATCATGTAATTGTAATCTTTTCTAAAATAGATATACTATGAATTACATACATTTCTATACCAAATATTATGTATTATTAAACATACTGTTAACCAAATCTTTCGGATGTTTGTACCAATAAATATGGGAAAAAGCTCAGAAGTAAGTGTATTAGGGAGGCTCTACTTTCGTTGGTTTGCCTTCCAATAGCCTGGTCTATTAGGTTAATGAAGTAGTTCTCTTTTTTCGATCAGCATTTGGACAGTTGAACGAAGTCATTTGTCAACGTCACACAGTCCCATTTTCCGCATCTGGCCACCCATTTCTTGGTAATCAGTTCGCCATGTCCTGTCTAACGTACATACTGGAGCTGTTGCAACTGCTGACAACGCTTTCGGGTTGCAACATTTACAAATATGTCCCTCGGAAGCGGGCATTTCGGCTGAGCTCCCAGTTGAATTTTGCCGTGGGAGTGCTTCACAGATTCTGGCTACGACCTTGGCTATTCGTGATGTTCCTGCTGCACTTCATCTTCTACCTCATGGAGTTCCTGGAGGCCCTTGTGGACCTGCGGCCTGCCACGGAGCGTTCCCTGAATCTGCTGTATATGACAGTGCACTTTTGTGTACTCAATATGAATTTGCTCATAAGTTACAGCATCGCCTATAACTATCTGTATCAGCGGAAACAGATGCAGGACGTACTCAACAGATTTGTGCGGATCTTTGAGAGATATAGTAGAATCTGTGGACAGGAACCCACGATCAACTGGTGGTTCTTCTTCATACACCTGATTAAGATGGGAATCATGACCATTTTGCCTCGTCAACACGATTATATTCCGTTTGTGGTACCCACTTCCAAGTTTTCAAAGCTTTTACGAGGCTCGGCGCTTCTTTTCGCCCTCCTTCAGCCCCTGCTGCTGGGGGTGACCGCTTACATGGCTCTTCTGATCCTCTACTCCTTCTATGGTCTGAAAATATCCCGCTCCAACAGACACCTGATTGACTACCACAAACATCTGATCAAGCTTCGCCAGAAGTTTAACCCTTTCATGAGGCCCTTTGTGTGGATCTGCCTGATTGAGGAGTTCTGTTTCATCGTGATCATCTTCCATTTGGTCTTTTACGACGAGAGATTGGCGGGTAAATTGATATATGGTTTAACTGTGGCATTAGGCTATCCTCTGTGTCTGATCTACATCAATGTGGCCATCTACTCCGCTGAAGGAGAGTTTGGCCGCTTTAGGGCCAACTTCAAGCCTCAGCGTCGGGTGAGTACATATATGGAAGTGTTCTGTTTTTTCCTAACTTTCTGGCTTCTTAGATGCAAATATTCTGGCTCTACCGATTGGCCATGCAAAGCGGAGCGGACAAAAGCGAAATGAATGTCTTTCGCCTGAATCGTAGCCATCTCTTGCAGATCCTCAGCCAAGGCTGGATATGGGCCATGTTCTCGAACAGCATTTTCGTGAATAGTACGGCATTTCTGAGACGTTACGAGAGGGTTAAGCAGGCAGCAAATGATAAATGATTGCACATTCTAGTAATTTTGGCTAAAAGTTTTGTAATTTCATACTTCAGAAATATAAAGTGCTTAATAAATTCAGAAATGAGAATGTCCCACTGCGGTACTCACCCCTCTTGAACTTATAGGCATAGAGCTCGAGGACGGGGAAACCATCGTCAATAAACCGGACGACTTGCTGCCACTTCTCATCCTCCTGATTGCGTTGCAGGCCATCCAACTCGGGCAGCACTCTGCTCTCAATCTGCTTGGCGTTCTTCAAACTGGCATCGATTTGACGTTCCAGCGGAAAGCTGATGGTGGATGCATCTGGGGAGGCAGCTGCAGCCGCAGCCGCAGCCGCTGCTGGTGCTGGAGCTGGAGAGGCCGAGGCACTCTGCAGCAGCAGCAGCAACAGAAATGTTGCCACCGGCACTTGCAACATTTTGCGCGACATTCAAGTTTCGGGTTTCCCTTTATTTATTTTTGCTTCTTGTTCGTTTGCAATTTGAGAAATTATTTTTAATTGCTAGCACTTTCGGAGAGTTTTCCCTTTGTTTTGTTCGAGTTTTAGTTATGTTCTTCTAGTTTTTCCACTTGGTTTTCTCTCGGTTTTTTTGTTTTGATTGTTTTTACGGTACCACGAGTTTATTCATTTTCGTTTGTGTATAAGTTTTTGGCCAAGAGAAGCTTTACATAATGGTCGAGAGCTGTGTCCGGGAGCAGAAGAGAAGAGGGTTATAATTGGGCACTCTATCAAAGGCGATTTTGATGAGTTTGCAAACTCTGGAGCTTATTGAAATTCAAGTCATTCCCTATCGGGCTGAATGCGGGGTCTTCTAGCAGTGTTTTGTATGCAAATCATATCGCATTTTTCGTCTCTATAAAAAAGATATGTACATATATAATATATATATGTGTATATATAGTTTGGCTGGGGTTCATCACGATTGGATTTACATTTGATTGCAGTCGGGTGCATATTTGGTTTGGGGAAAAGCCCAAGAGGTAGGGTAGGGTGTGTATCTCTATAAGATGCAAAATAGATGGTAATCAAGAATGGCTGTGGTTAAATTTTGCACACTCCTCGAGTCGTGATCCTCTTTTGTCAGATTTTATTTTCAATTTGCATATAAACCGTATCTATATAGTAAGCCATCATATGCGATAATTTGCTTATTTGCTGACCTCTGGGCTCGGATCTGATCGCATACAAGGCTGCTCGCCTCAGTCGGCGGCATGTGTTCACAGATACAGATACACAGATGCCCAGATACGATGATACAACAGATACCAACACATCTCTCAGATATGTGAAGAAAGTAAATTAATTTCAATTAAAGTTGACAAAACTAAACGGCAAACTACGGCGTAAATAAATCCAGAAAAAGAGGAGAACGCACAAACACTTGGCGGCAACTTAAACTAATCAAAGCGACTAGCGGAAAAGCTTCCACGGAAAATATCCACAAACACAACAAAACTGCACTCTTGGGATGACTTTTCCCACTCTGAATCTGGATCCCCACTATTTCTGTTGAATTTTGGAATATTTTTAAAACAAATATTTGGCTTGCTTTTTCACCTTTGGCGCGCATTTGGCTTACTGAACTGAACTCAACTCAACCGAACCGAACCGAACCGATTCCCGTTTCATACTGCGGACCTGTGGACCTGTGGGTCTGGCTCTGGCTCTGGTTCTGGGCATGGGTGGGCGAAGCGCCCGACTGGAAGACCAGAAAGAAGAGACTATGGAAAGAGCAGAGACAGAAGGCGGAGAAAAACGGGCTCAGCGTATGCCCACTGGGAAATGGGATGGCTCTGCCCCAAGAGGGAACCTGTGTGTCCGGCATATGGGGAATGATGGAATTTTGAAACTATAGGAAAACATATATATATATTTTTATGAAGATTATAGAGAATTTTGACAAGTTTCTTTTAAAGAACTAATGAGGAAACGTTTTAATTCTCAATGTCCATTGATACCCTGGAAAATTAATTGTTCGCATATAGATGCCCACTAAGAAAGAGAAGCTTAATGTTTTGGCTCATCTTAATTAAGGGAGTGATTCACACAACCCTAATATGTATGTCCTGAGTGCAACTCTGGCACAACCCTAATATGTATGCCCTAAGAGTCACAATCCTGGAGTGCAACTCTGACACTCCGTGGTTCTATCCCTACTATTTATACACTCTTCAACCATTACTTCTCATATTTTCCCCATAAACAAGCAATGATTTTTCCCATTCCATAGCGAGAAAAACAATTTCCTTCTCATTCATATTCCATGTGCATTCGCCACTGGGCATTTATCACTTATCACAAACGCTCATTATTCATGATTATGCTTTGGCTTTTGTGCAAAATTGTGCAACTACCGCCGCTCGTCGCTCGATGCTCGATGCTCGACGCTGTCCCGGCTCACATGGACTGGCTGGATGGATGTCTGTGGCATGGTCTGGTCTGGTCTGTCAGTGGTTCCCCATTATTGTGGAACTCTAACCAGTCTGTCCGCCGGTCTGTCTGTCTGTTTGTCTGTCTGTCTGTCCCATCGGTCTGGAAGCAATTGCTGTGATTGTGCTGATGGGGGCTGAGCTGCTGAGCTCTGCTCTCCCGGTGGCCACAGACTACAGAAGACTACAGACTGACTGACTGCTGCACCACGTAAATGTTGTCTTGTCTTGCCTTACTACAAGTCTGTATTTTTGGCTTCCTTCCCGATATCTTCCCTCTGTGTGCGCTGCCTTATATACACTATAATGAGAGTCTCGTGCAAGTCGTTTTTTTTTCTCATTGTGGGTCTCTGAAAGCGAGTCTGCCGGCTCGGTCCACGTAATTGTAATTGATATTATGGTCATGCGGAGACTTTATTTTTAGTCAGCTTTTAATAAGCCACCATCGGGCTGCATTTCGTATGCGGCAGGGGCCTCGACTTTTTATATCTTGATTAAATTTTGTGTTTTTATGGTTCCACTTTTTTGTTTTAAATTAAATTGTCTGGATGGTCGGAAACAAAAGTTTAGGGAACTATTTCTTTAAGAAGAATATGTGGATATGTGCCTTCAAGTTTCGAGAAATGAAAAAGAGGTCATATATGGTCATAGGAAAAATTCTATTCTTCGAAGAGGATTTTTTAAACAGGAAAAACTATGAAAAAATTCTTAAAAATTTATAAATTTAACGTTCCATTTAACGTTCCCTTAAATGTTAAAAGATGATAATGCTGAACGCCCGGAAAAACATACGCTTTGACACCTTTCAAATACTGAAAAGTTCCCTAAAGTTTGGGGTCAAACCACTTTGGAAACATATTTTAAACTGTTGACAGGAACTGCCAAGATGTGGCCCTAGTCCGGTGTCACAGAATATTAGAGAAACTACTGAAAATTATTTAAGCACCTAATTAATTGAGTTTCAGGAACTTCCCAGTGAGGAATCAACAATGAAAGCAAATGTCAGACATCTCCCAGGTGCCACATTTCACGGAGGAACTTGTAGCAAAGTTGAGCAAAGTATTTATAAAATTATCCGCTTTAATGTGAACTTAAATTACTCGTAATTGGCAGCTGTGATAGTTACGGAGCACTCGCCTTGCCATCAACACGAGCTTTTCCCCAACACAGTTTGTAATTACATTTTCCCGTAGAGCTTGCGCTGGGTTTTTGCCAGCTGCCTTTCATTCTCCCCTTTTTGTGCACTCTGCATTCCTGTATGATTAAAAAATTCTTGGGAAAACTATGCTCATAGTTTTAGCCCTCAGAAAAGCCGGTAAATCAAGCCAGACACGCACACACTTGTTATGGAGTCATATATCCGTATGTGGGGTATGAGAACGGGCCACAAAGGGGGGGTTGGGCAATGTGAGGCACATTGCCACCTGACAGGGCAACTTTTTGCCAAATTTATGTATACGAAAAGCAGGAAGACTACTACAGAGTAGTAGTAGTGATAGTACTACGACTACTACTACTACTACGAGTAGTATTGAGCACTGCGGAGTGGTATACGAGTAACACAGTGACGAAGAGCAACAGAGAAGCAGCAGCGGCAGCGGCAGCAGGAACCGCAACAATAAACAGAGCCGCATACGGAATGCTGTATCCAGAGTGCAAACCAATTGAAATTAATTTGCATAATATAAATCTGGACATCCAGCAATAGAATGGAACCGAATCCAGGCCCAATTCCCCACCCAGGGGACCGCGCGGTGCATACGCCGCTAATTCTGGGATTATTCACAGTTTATTGCACTTAGTTTTCTTGCACACAAAAGTCTTTTCCAGAGTCTTTTCCAGAGTCTTTTCTCTCCTCCTTCCCTGCTTGACGGCGACTTTTCACCGCTGGCTTTTCCTCTCCATTGATTGAATTTCTTTTGTGCTCCGTTTCACATTATCTTTAGCGAGTTTTGCTTTAATTAGATTAGGTTTTGTTGGCAGCGGACTGCTCAATGTTCCACTGCAATTTTTTACTTGTTTCACTTGATTTTATTATCCGCTCGCGCGGCTCTCTCTCGGCAAATGTTGCGTCTGTTGTGCCGGAAAAGTGGCGACAAATGAGGAGCTTTTGCCTCGGTTGCGTCGCTTTTGGGGGCTCCTTGGCTGGCTATGGTTGGCTAGGGTTGTCAGGTTTTGTGGGGATTCTCTTGACCCAGATAGTAGTATTCGAAAGCAGGTGGAATTATTTATAAAAGTAAATTCTGCATATTTATATACCACCTTTTTTATTTCCATTGACTGCCTGCATTTCTTTATTTTTTCATCTGCGCCCTCAGCGCTTTGCTCTGACTACGTTAGTCAAGCCAACTAAGCCGAAGCTTTCAACTAGTCTAAGCTTGCATGTTAAAGCTTTAATAACGAGTCTACCAAAGCTTGTATGATTAACCGAGACACAAACCAGAAGTAGTTGAAATTTCAGTAGTTAAATAAATATTACTTATACGCACTGATGTCATTATTTTTATAAAAGTTATATTAGTTAATTGAAATTATTAGGATATTTTCTTTAAGTATAGATACATGTTTAAGAGACCTGAAATTGTCATGAATTCCCTAAAAATACTTACATGCACATATCTTATGTAAATCACATACTGATTAGGATGATGTGGAGGGGGCAAACCCGCATCCGATTACCTACAATGCCAAGGGGAATATGGAAATATAAGATGTGCAAAACTGTAATAATATTTGTGTGCAGAAAATGAAGAGGATTTGATTCTATGCAAATGCCGAAGTTTGATATTTCTGTGTTATCGTTTTCAAGAACTTTAATCTTTAACAAAAATATTTCAGTAATTTTTAAATGTGGTAAAATGTTAAAATCAATTTAAATCCACAGTAAAAATTGTTTAATTATTCGCGAACACCTCTTTGCTTTCTCTCTCTCCGTTTCGCATCGTGCATTCAACGCATTCTTTGCATTACTTTTGCTCAATTATGTATTAATCAAGTATACGCCACGTACGCCACGCACTCAAACTCAATATGAGAGAGTACCATAGTCGAGTGTCTCGGCAATGAGACACCCAGTACTTGGGATGCACTTGTAAATGAGATTCCCAAATAGCTGTATCTTTAAAATCTACAGAGCTGGCTGTGCGCTGTGTCTTCCTGGGTGCTATGCTTGGGATAAGGAGGTAATGGCCATATCAATTGGCAATTGATGATAATAAAGAACTTACACATTCCTGGGAGTTATATTCGCTACAATATACCCTTCAACTCCAGGAATACCCTGTATAAATATACTTCAACAAGACATAAACACATTGAACAGCACGTAGCCGGCTATTATTAACACATTAACAGATCGCTACTCGTCTGATTTATTTGGACAATTCATAATTATAATATGCAGGAGGCATCATTGGTAGCCGACACGTGACAGTGCAAATAATATATAAAATATGCGCCAGCAATTTGTTTGCCCCAAGCAAACATAAAAAACAATGAATACTTAATAAACACAACAACACTACAGCTATACAGCTATTAAATGTCAAATTAATTTTCATGCCATTAAATGCAGCAAAAATATAGAACAAATGTTCAACAATCAAACGCAAGGAAACACAAATCAAAGCGAACGATTCAAGGTTTTCCAGGCCAGAACAGAGAACGAAAACCCACAGAAAATAATGGGAAAACTGGAGATGAAAGGAAAACAGACCAAACAAGAAAGGAAATTTCTCTTTGGCCATCGATGCTTCAGATACACTTGAAAAACTACTTGTATGGGGAGAGAGCAGATGCAGGTTATACCTAGATTTAATATTTTGAGACACACATTAATTTGGAATACACAGAGAATGAAGGCTGCTGCAGCTTCGTTTGGGATTTCATGAGGGACCGAATCGGTCAATAGCCCATCAAGTAGATCAGAAAAGAAAGAATGCTGTCAGATGATGGCCGGTCCTGTTGGGTTTACAGAAAGACAAGTTTAAATATGAAGTTGGTTTAGTTTTAGTGATGTTTCTCATTACCATAGTCTCATACTTGGTCTTCTGCTTTCTAGTAAGTGCACACCAAGCCTTAGCTCCATTTCGGACCGTGGCTTTTGGCGTCAGCCGGGGATACGTCTTTCTGTACAGCCGCAGGTAGTTCCAAAAGCCATTATTGGCCAAACCGAGACATTTTTGCATACGAATACTACTCCTTTCTTGTATTAATTTCCTTTTTTGTTTCTTGCGCCTTTTAGGTGGCGCCATATCTACTATCAGCTCTGTTCCAAAAATGTTTATTATACACTTTTTCCAAAGCCAACTATATTCCATGCCTTAGAAATAGATATGGAGCCAACTGCCTGTGGATAGGTCCACAGATAAGTCTGTGCTTAGTCTCCCTTAAGTTGTGGAACACCATCGAAAGGGATCAGATATCGTGCTCGGTGTCACAAGCATCAAAATCACAATGCTCCCTGCAAGTGTATAGACAAAAAAAGAAAGGGAAATGAAAGCAAAACATAGACCGAAAACTGTGCATAAATGCGGCTTAAAGGGCGACTGGCTTAAGGTCTTAGGCGTCGTCTGAAGAGTGCGCACATGGGGACTGGGGACATGGGTAATGCCATTGGAAACGTGCATTGAGCTAGCAAAACAAATAAATATGGCTATACAATTTATCCAGTCGAAAGTTTCCATTCCATTCCGGCCATGGCCCATGGTCCATGGTCCCATGGACCCATGGAGTTGCTCTTTTATTTACCAGCATGTATTTACATAGATTTACATTGAAAACACTTTAAATGCCTGGCAATCAACGCCTGGCTGACTGAGGACCTAAGTTAAATCGGATTGGAGCGGACTGGGGACTGGGGGCTGGGGGCTGGGGGGGCAGGGACTAGGACCTGTGCACAATTGTCCTGGCTGAAACATAGTTAAATGACATAAAAGACCGATGCGATGCCCCCTGGCTGCCAGGCCTCTCAAAAAGTGCAACGAGGTCGACAACACATACAGAGGCAAACTTTGTGGTTAAAACTAAAGTGGCCTTTTTAGCATTCTACAAATACCAAAAAAGGAGGCAGGGAAAGTGTCCAGATAGTTGAAAGTAGAAGAGAATTCTGTGCCTGCTCATCTGCATTTGGCCACAGCTTTCGCTTTGGCCTCTTTTTTAATATTTCAACACATTTTTCGCACTGCAATGGAGAGGCACGAACCGGACCAGGTCCAGGTCCAGTCCAGGAGTCCGGCGTTGAGGACTTTGGTCTTTCGTGTCTCTTTGCGGTAATTTATGCATGCTGTTTGCGTTCTCTCGACTTTTTGGCCTTTGCTGGTTATAAAATAAATAAGAGATGTCACAAAAATGCTTTGACACGCTTGTTACTCTGCCGAATATTCGTAGAGTAAGTCCCCGAGCAAAATCTACAAATTTACTTGATTTAATAGTGGTTACACGACACGTTTCCCACCGATACTTTTTTGATAATTAAGCAAACCCCTTCGTCGGCCTTCCAGCGAGTGCCAGAACAGCTTTAATGCTCCTTCAAGTGCTGTGGTTTATGCTGTTGATGTTGATCCTCGCTTAATGCTGGGAAGTGTCATCCTTTATGGGTCTAACAGAAATTATCGCCAGCAGGCCATGTTCCAAGGCCATGCCCAAAGAACTGTCTTTGTTCCGGGCTGGAGAGGCTTTGGGTCGGGGGCTTATCACAGAATTGGCAGTTAGACTTAATTGAATATTCAAATGGTGTTGGGGCCGGGGAAATGGCCTGGGAATACTCATGGAGCCTCCCCTGATTCAACTTTAACTTTCGGCAAAATATTCTCCATTGCACAATAGTTCTTTAAAGACTTTTTAATTGAATTATTCCCGACTGAAGTGTGGAAAACGACTGCTTTAATTGAAAGTGAATCGATTTTTGTTTTGTTTTATTAACGCGGTCACACTTTGTATTCTTGTAATTGAATTATAAATTGTGTGTGGATATGAAATAAGAGCGCTTAAGCTTGGAAAATTTGCATAAATAATTTACATAAAATGGCAATGCATTAAAAGTGTTGAGTCGAATAAAACCGTATTAAATTTTAAATAGAATCAGAGTCTCTGAGGAGCGTCAGTCCTTGTTTGTATTTTATCTACTAAGAACTCTTTGTGATTCTCAGAGGACAACACTTTGAGGAGGCCCCCATGCGTGGGAGATTTTATTTTATATATTTTTGCCATCCTTCTCTTCCAGTTGGATGACTTTTGTGTTTCTTGGCTCTCGCTGAGTGGCCTAATGAAAAGCGTCCAAGTGAGATTTACTTAAACAAATTCCAAGACATTTCCCCAGGCACTAGCCAGATGTCTTGGCCCCTTGGATGCATTTTGGTAACAGTTTCACAGCAGGCCTTCGTGCGCTTTCCCATCGAGTTTTCTCATTTGGCTGTTTCGAAGTTTGTATAAACTCTGAATAAAATTAAATGTGTTCATTTGCCTATGCAAAATTCAGCTATGGCCGGCTTTTTTAAATGCCATAAAAAACTGAGTAAAATGCACAAATAAATATACGAAATACGAAATAAAATACAAGACAGCTTTTGTTTAAATGCCTTTTATGTGCAATATTGAGCCAGCAGGCATACACATGAGCAATAAATCAATGGCAAATAATTCATGTGCATATTGAATATTTTTGCAGTCCTTGCAGTTCGCACAGTTCTCGAAAATGTTTTCCGAATAAAACGAGAGCATTACACTCACACAAATCCCGATTTATATGTTTCAGTCCAAAAAAATTAGCTTAAACAAGGCTTTGACTTTGCGCAGGACCTTAATGAGAGCGTCTCTCTGAAGGGGCATTCCCCTTAAGCTAAATGAATTATAGTATTTGTAGTTAGGGATGGACTTAGTGATACCCAAGAGGTGTGAGCAGTTATTATCTAAGATATTATGCTCGTTCCAGATTACATTTATCTTAAGACTAATTTAAAACCGAAAAAGATTATTTGAATGCCAAACACAAACTGCGGGTGAAGTAGATTGTAGAAAACCATTCTTTCCTGTCTTTCCGCGCGTCATGCGGCAGCGCCCCTCGGTCGGTTGGGCGGGAGGAGGGCCACTTGATGGCTAACAATTAGGACTACCCCAAGAAGCCTCGCCTTTACAGGGTAAAGCAGCAAAAGGGAATGTTTTTGCTTTGCAAAAAAAAGTACAGCCAGGAGAAGACGCAGACCCGACATAGTCGTCGGCTGTCGGCGACCGGAAATGGCATTAGTGCTCAGGCCGAGCGCCCCCTCGACATTATAATTAAATGCGCTGGCCACGAGGATCCCGTTCGCCAGGTCTGGCCATCGTCTGGCTTCTCTAAGGGCCCCTACCGGGTCACAAATAGTGCACCCTGCAAATAATTAGCATGGCTACGAATCCTGTGAGTAATTAAGGTAAGTCAGCTGTTGCCCTCGTCTCAAAGAAGCGGGCAGGAAAAAAAACTGTCGCCCATTGTCAACGGAAATTAAAGTTTAATGGGGCAACGCGTTCATTTTTTTGGCTGCGATTCACATGTGGAAGTGCGCGATGAGCTTGTCGCTCTGTTTTTTATGCCAGCCAAATGCTGGTTGCATTTCCAGCTATTAAACTAGAATTTTACCAACCAGTTGACAGGAACACAGGCTGCAGCTGCAAGGCGAGAAAATTGGTGTAAAAATACGGAAAATTCCCGGCAGGAGTTTTATTTTAACTGGTGGCATGTGAAAAGCAATTACAGAAGTGATTTAGAAATAATTTCCAGAGGGGAAATATTTGGTAAATTGCTAAAAATAAAATCTACCAGGGAATTTGGGAATTTCTAATATTTTTTGAATGGAAAAGTTGCAGTTTATAAACAAAATTATTTGCGAGAATGTTTCCACCGAGAACAGATGGTTTTAAAATTATGTTTTGGGTCTGAAGTTAACCCTAATGGCCAAAACCAAATAAACCATTCACCATGACGTTTATATCACTGATGTGGTAATGGCTCATTGTTATAATTGTCCATTGTGCGGGGGATATTACATTAATTAATTAGACACATGCGTGGAGTGTACACATATCTCGGCCACTTGTTGGCACTCATTGGTGGGCAAATATGAGTTTATTTATAATTTAATTCCATGTATTCCACTTCGAGAGAACACTTTATCTAGGTCGCTTTTCGCGCTCTCTCGATTAGATTCGTTTAATCAACTGAATGCTATCAGCGAATGCTATATACTAAACACTGTCTAGTCAGAGCAAAATTTAGTTAAAAAGACACAAATTTATGTACGTTTTTTGGGGAACTTTTGTTTATTTAATACTTAGTTTATATCTCGGGATTTTGCGATATTAATGCCTAAATTTTCTTTAAGCTTCCGATTTGTTTGCACAACACATAGGCCAAGAGCATTTTGATAGCGAACCGGGGTTATTAGCACGACATTTTTATACGAAAACTCAGCCAATTAGTCACAGTACACGTACTAATGTGGGATCACCGTACTCTGATGGATTGAACCTCTAAAAAAATCATAAACGCCGCAAAGGCCAGATATGCAGCCACGATGACGAAGATGTGCAGGGGGCTGGTCGTGAAGAGCTGGACCACCAGGATCACGGTGCCCAGGCTGAAGACGCAGCTCAGGAAGACGATCATCAGGATGGTGGACCAGTTGCGAAACCAGGCATGCTTCTTGTCCGGAGGTGAGACATATATGGGCTTGAGCGGACTGTACTCCTTCCGGTACTGGTCCTCGTAGCCGCTGGTAAAGTCGATCTCATCGTGGGCCAGGCCGGGGCCCGAGGCCTCCCTCGCCTTTATCTTGTCCGTGTCCATTTCGAGACGCGTTCGCCGCTCAACTACGGGTCCGTAACTGGCGGCGCAGGGAGCGTGAAAGAGCGTTTATTTCAATATCTGTTTCCATTTTAGTTGATTACCAATCATCAGGGCCCAAGCAGTTGTTGGCTGCGTCATTATCACAGCGGCAAAAGGTGTTAATTGAGGCAACAACGAAGCAAACAGAAAAACAGAGAAACAGAGAAACAGCCTGAGCTGACAATCTTTCTGTGTCGTTCTGTGACTCAGATAAGATACTCGCTTTCTGGCCAGATACCCGAGAACAAGAGAACTGCAGAGCTCCCAAAACCAGAGCCAGAGATAATGAAAACATAAAATGCAGGGACGACTCTCTCCCAAAACTTATCAGAGACTCTCCAGAGTCGGACTGTGCTGCTGCGTTCTCTTTGACCACAGCATTTCGGTCTTGAAAATTCTCTTAGAATCTTGTGATAATTGTCCAGTGATAATTTTTGTTTGTTTGTACTACTACTATGTTTTGCCTTGGCAAACAAAGTTGTTGTGGCTTTTTTTGAGTTCTTTTCCCATTCAAGGCGGAGTCCATGACATACGAGTATTTGTGAAAATGAGATCAAAGAGACCGTTTTCAGCTTTATTATACAAAATTCCGATTTAGAACCAAAACGTTTATTTTAAGAAAGACTGATTTTTCGACTGATTGCTCCTATATCAGCTATATCCGACTTCTAAATGTATCTTCTCTACAATAGCTATGGTATTCCTATGTGGAATGGTTTGTATTCGGTTTGAAATCTAATAAACAAGTATTTAAGGCTATGCGGTAATAAAGATTCTATATCAGTGGTTTGATACGATTTCTTTTCCACCGACGCTTCTTGAGAAGTGTCTGAGGTCAGCCTCAAACATTCGCAATGCATCGCATCGGGGGCATCCGATGACAGAGAACAACTGAAAATTGAGTACAAGAAAAGCAAACAGTGTACGGGTCGGTAACAAAACAGCAACAATGATAGCCGTACAAATAAATACTACTATACAAAAATTTCATTGAGTGTGAATATGAACTACAAAGTTTCAAAATTTTGATGATCTGGAGATCATATGTCAAGTATTTGAAGTACACCCAGAGAAAAAAGCCCTGAAACCGCCATCTTGAACTTTTTTTAAAGCTCTTACATTTATATTTAAATCAGAGTGAATTCTATTTAAATTCATTATATTTGTAAATAAAAACCGAATATTAAATTTCAAAATGGGTGTGTCTTTTTACTAAGCCATTTTTCTCCCAGTGTATTTGAAGGTTCTGCCTTTTTTTTTGGCATGTTTAGGCCTTTAAACTCTTAAAAATTGATATACCAATATATAAAATATTTAAATGAAATTCTCGCAGTGTAGAAATTCCGCTGGATTTGTTTTCTTGGAATTCATATGCAACAAGCGCTTTGCGCGGGATTGGCAAGCTCCCGTTCAACTGATTCTTTAGTATGCTAAAAGCCTTGAGGCTGCACAGATCAGAACTAATTCGGAAAGCAATGCGGTAATATACCACTTTTTAAGCGGAGTCTTGTAGTTGTGAAAAATATATCGAAATTGCGTATTCTTTCAAGTGACGACAAGGAGATATTGTTAGATGGCGACAGTTACCGTGACATTATCCAGATGGATCCACCTGAACATGTGTCCAATGAAGAGCAGCAGCCGGATCCACCCGAACATGTGTATATGGCAATTGAAGAGCAGCCACCAGCAGAGTTGGACATTCTTCAAGACCCGCCTCGATCTTCTAGATTTCTGCACAATTGGAACAGTGTGGGAATTTGCCTATTTTATAATCTATGCATGATTGTGTTACTGGTGTTAATATTTATCTACAAGCGAAAGAATTAAAGCATTCAACAATTAGTTCAAAGAGCAACACGATGTGGCACTCGAAAGCCAGCTTAAATAGGCCAAATGGGTTAGCATCAAAGAAAAGCGAAAGCTGCTTTGTGATCTGCGACCTCCGAAGACCCTAAATGGATTCCAACTTTGTTCTTCTTTATAGCAGCCAAACAATTTAAGTTGTTGACAAAGTCATCAGCATGCAGCAGGCGGCAGCTGGCAGCGACTCCCCAAGATACCAGCGCACTCGTAATGCCGCATCAGCAGGAAAAAAGGCAAAGCAGAACTTGCCTCTGTTGCACTTTCAGTGTTTCAGTTTTGTTGACAGAACTTTTATTTGATGCACTACGAACTCAACGGAAGAGGGCGGACTAGGGCGACAAACATCTGCTGAGGAGTGGCTTGCGATGGCTTTCTGTTCAGCAATTAGGCAAATCTTTTGAGGCCAATTTGTTTGTTCTTTTTTCTGGATATTGTGCCACTTCTGGAGCACCCTTTCGACTTTATTGTTTTGCCATTACGAGAGGGAGCAACAACCATTAATGTGGCCATGCCCGTCTGTCTTTTCCGATCATTTTATGGAAATGATGGATCTGCTCGTAATGGAAAGAATTTGCTGATTCTCATTCTCATTGATTGAACAGCCCAGCTTTTCTCCTAGAGCATTTCACAAATTCCTTTTACTTTTTTGTGGCTTTGGGTCGACATAATCTGTCTTGCGAACACCCCCATAAATCTCTAAGCCTCACACGATTGAGGCCCATGCCGTGCACCTTGGCCGAGGCTCATTATTCAAATCTAAGACGCGGCTTAAAGCGAAGGCGATAGAAGGAGCCATACAAAACAAAAAATACAAAAGAAAAGAATCAAAATTCATGAGGCGGTGCGCGAGAATTATAGCGACTTACTTGATGGTTTAAAGGCGCTTCTGCCACAGGACTTGCCCCTGCTTCTGGACGGGGCCATGCGTTTGTTGTTGCAAACTTTTTCCATCAAAAGTTTCGGTTTTCGATACGCCTGCTGGTGGCAGTAGCGGCAGCCACATCCAGCTTCAGCATCAGCTCCAGCTTCAGGTTGGGCTTCAGCTCGGAAAAAGTGCCACTTCCGCTTTGCGTCAGTGCACACGGCTGCCGAGCACAAAAGTGTGACTGAAGTGGTTTCTGTTTCCAGCCCCATCGGTAGGGGCGACAACCACCGAACTGGTGGTGGTGGTGGTGCCGGGGCCGTGCAACGTTCAGGTGTTAATTAACTGGGGGCCGGACTGCGGCAAGTACTAAATTTAAAACTGCAACTTGCCCAAAATTAATGAGACTTGCATTTGTACGAATTACGCGATGGGAGATTATAATTTGGCCGCGCTACTTTTTTTGTAAAAAACTGCTGGCAAAGTGAACTTTCAAGTGGCCGAAGAGGATGGCTGAATATTCAGGGGTCTGCTGAAACATTATATCATCTTAATTTACTTGGGAACGATGTACTCAGGTAGTTTTAAGGAATCATGTTAAAAAATTATACAAATTATGTAAACTTTGTCTGTATCCTCAGCTGTTCAGACATCCATTAATTCACTTAGTCTCCACCTATTAATATTTCAACGTATTTGTATCTAATTTAAACACAGTTCACTGTTCTAAACTTAATTATACCTACAGACAAGCCTCGTATTAACAAGTGCTTGAGATCCAGACACCATTGATGTCTGTGTGTCATCGGTCTTTGGTCTGTGTGTGTCAACGAGGAATGTTGGCCAACTACTTAGGGGATATTAGCCGGCGAACAGAGGAGGAGATGAGTCCGAGCGAACTGTTGAGCTCAATGCCATGACACTAAATCAATTGGGCCAAGTGTCTGCTGTGACATGTTCAACTAATGATGATAGATCAAGCAGGCACTAAGTCACTCACATGCGGACTGGCAGCGGGGATGTGCCTGGTTCTGGTTCTGGTTCTGGTGCCTGTTTCTGGTGCCTGCTTCTGGTTCTTGTCCTTGTGCGACACCGTAACTAATTTCCCTGCCGGTTACTTGTAGTCTCCTTTGCCATGTCATCCAATGCCATAGCCATACCATTCCATCGCATTCCATTCTCTCCAATCCCAGCCGAGTGCTGTAAAGGACATTAAGTCACATGCAGGGCCATATGTCAGAGTCATATCTCACCCTTCACTCTCCTCATTATTTATTAATTTGATTTAATGTTGATGAAAATTGTGTGCAACTTTCCAGGGTCACTTGTCCGCCTCATTAGTACTAGTCGATGCATCAAAACGTTATTTATTTCATTAACTTTTTGTGGGTTTCCGGTTTCGCTAAACAGCCGCTAGTTTTGGGCCACGTTTTATCGCATAAATTAAACAAAATAAATTCCAACATCATTTTAATTAAAGGACATAAATAATTTCGTGTTAGATACGTGGTTTTGGGGTTTGGATTTTTTCCTCACTCTTTTCTCATTTTGTGGTTCGAAATTTTAATTAACGAAATGTCGAAATCGCATCTGAATTGCCTTGGGGTTGCGGCGGGTGCCAGACAATGTGAATTATTAGTAAATATTTGCAAATAAATAAGCCATTATGCCAAAGAATGTTGCCAAATTAGTGATAGTACGGGTTTGCTGGTTTGCTGAATGTGTTTGTTGCTTTTCAAATATAATTAAATTTCCATTTTTGCTCATTGAATTTTTGTACTGTACTGTATCTGTATCTGTTGGTCCAATCACTAGCCTTAGTATGAACTAGTAATTATATTTCTCTATTGTATGCACATATCCACTTGATTGTCCGAATCATTGACACCTCAAAGCACTGTGCAAGTCCCCCCGATTGAGTCCTCTGTTGCGTACAGTCGCGTTTCGGGATGTAAGCGAGTGCTAAAAGGGGTTTTACAGAACTCAACCACCTCTCCAATAATTTTAAAAAATTAATTAGATTTTATTTTAATTTTCTCTAGAATTATCTAGAAAAGTTCTTCAGGATTGAAGAACATGCATGTAGTTTTCAAGTAGCTGTTGGAGAGCTGTTAAGGGTCCTGCAAAGATAAATAAATATTTTCAATGTCACATACATATATGTATATCCATCGTCTAATAAATTTCCCTACAACGCTGCCCGAAAACATTGACTATCAAGGACTGCCATGCCTTGTCCATTGCTACGGAGTCGGAGGATTCAGAGTCACTGTCCTCTGATGAGCAAGTGATTGAAGAAGAGTCTTCAATATGAGAGTCTTGAGGGAAAGGTCTTCAATCACATATTCATCAGAGTACAGCGATTCTGTGGAAAAGATTACGCTTTTCGGGCCCACGATGGGGTTGAACAAAAGTCTCGCTTAAATATGTTTGGAATTGATTTGTATATGATAAATCAGAGCATTAGAATCCTTAGTGGAGCAGCAACTTTGTGTTAAAGACAGATTTGGACAAATGAGTGCAATTGAATTTTTCACGTATTTAATTGAAACCCATTTTGCCAGATTGCACGCAATTATACATACATCTATGTGGACTGGACTGGACTAATTGCAGCCATATGTTTTTTATTAAATTATAAATTTCATTTGCATTGGCACTCCAAAGCCTCCGCAATCGGCTTACTCTCTAATGCCCATTAAACGTAATTAACTTTGCGCACATTACTCGCATTCGGTGCACCGCCGCCGCAAAAAAATAAAATACTCAGATAAATAAATGTTGAACATTTTGGGAATATTTAAAAAATACTTCGGTTAAGTGGTGACAAATTGGACGTGAAGTTTGAAATTAATTTTATACTATTTTGACAGTTAATGTTTTCCCTCTTGGACTGTTAGTTTATTAAATTAAGCAGGCATTAAACGTGACTGCATGTCTGTGGGCCTGGTATTTGGGTCATCAGTGGGAAAAACCAGTGCCAGTGCCAGTGCCAGTTCCAGGTCCAGGGCTGGAATTTAATTAAATGCGCGAATAAATTATGCAATATAATGGCAAACGCACTCACACGGTGCCCTTGCATATGGAATCGTATATTTCATTGCCTTTGGGTTAATACAGGGCCCAGAGAGAGAGACCCAGACCCAGACCCGGACCCAGCGAGACACACAGTCACTGGCATAATTATATTTCCAAATATTGCATTCTGCACGCCGAAAAGTATGCCAGTCGCTGTCGACTGGTGTCGCCTCGTCCTCATCCGGGGGCCCGGCCCTGGGTCCTGCACTATTATTAATGCAATTGCTGTGGCGATGATGGGGTGGCGCCTCCCGGAGACCACAATTACATCCCAAAACGTACATTATTACTCTGGAGATTTGCGAGCTTAATACTTGTTAACCATTTGGCTGTCCTCTGAAAGAGAAACATCTATTCTGCCTATTTTAAGAGGGGTTTTTGCTATCCCAAACATATACTTCCCCACCATTGTGTCACGATAAAACTACTGGAAATTAAAGGTTATTATTTCAGAGATATATGTATAGTAGAGCTCTTTTTGGCAGATCGGATAAGGAGGGCAGGATGTATGACCACTACGATCATCATTGCATAAGGTTGTCCTTTGGCGAATGGTACCATAGATTTTCCTCTCTCTGCAGGACTGTTTACTCTTTAGGTACCTTTAAGTCTGGACAGCTCTCTAATTTTCACTGAACTCTTGCATCACTGACTATTTCGAAAACAAGTTTTTGGCGATAATATTGTAATGAGATTGCAAATGAAATCATTATCGGGAACATAATCGAATCGGAGGGCGATTGTCAACAGCCTGAATAACCGCACAGTTTGTTTTGGCTGCCATTTGCGTGGGGCGGATATGGTGGATGTGGGCGTGTCACAGTTTCAATTTACATGCTTGTACTTCACACGCATGTCCATAATTTGCAACACACGCATACCAGCACCCACGCACACACACAAGTGCAACAAAATTGCCACTGCCTCGGCTTGTTATTGTTTCTGCTGCCACTTTCCCCGCTGCTGTTTCCCGTTCGGTTCAAAACAGTTTGCACATTGTCGTCATTAACGACAGTCCTTACACCCTTGTAGAGGGTATAACGAACTGATAGAGGAGAAGGAATTGGCTGAACAGTCGAGTAGATAGGGACATGCCATTCTAGAACTAAAACCAAAACCTCTATAATACATATGTTCAAAATCGAATGACCTAGGGTGAGTAAGGGTAAGTAGGCTTCGACCTCTGAACCAGTCCTTCCTCTCCTGTTGTTGATGTTCCTGCTGAAAGGCAGGGGCCATTCAGTGGGGTAGACCGCTGTGTGCAGTGCAGTGCCATAATAATGCCATTGTTTATGTTGCTCCCGGCCTCGGCCCCGGCCCCGGCTCCGATCCCGGCTTCGGCCCTAATATTACAGTAATTTCAATATTTAGTCAACCACTTAATAATGTGCGGCTTACTAATGATTATTAATTATTGTTAAATGTTTGTTATCATTCTGCTGTTGCCATTGTCTGTGCTCTGCCATGACTCCATGGCAGTATGGGGCTCTGTTCCTTGCGGTTTTGCTGTAAGCCGGTTAACCGCATATTACAACGGAAGTAGATGGAAGTTATGGATGGACGTTCACGTGTGACGCAGGTGAAATGCTATGCCATGACTCAAACGGGCTCAAACGATGGCTGGAATGTCGAGTGCACATTAGCTGGATCCATAATTATGGTATCTAGTTACCAGAAGGGGAGTCCACACTTTGGGAGGAGAGAGGTTGTACAGGAAAAGTACGCTTTGAAAGGGGAATCTCGTTTGATATCCATACTAAGGCAACCACCTAAATGTCTCACGTTTTCAGGCCATTATGCACTCCATTACCAGATCATCGATAAGATTCGGCGTGTTTATTTATTGTGTACAGGCACACGACAAGGCAACATCGAGCACCCATTGGCCACTAATTACAAGTATGGTCAACAATTAAAAGTCATTTATTATCTTCGCTGCCTCGTCCTTGGCCATAACAATGACTTATGGCCACTAATTAAATCAGCAAATTACAAGCACGCACATTACATAAATTGTAAATTACAAATAATCCCCCCCAGGGCCCCCCAGGGGTAAGTAACTGCTCGACCAGGTGAAATCTCTGCGAGCAGACACCGTGTGCACATCCTTGAACATTTAAGGAAACGACTTTAAATACATATTTCCAGGGGGAAAATGAACGAAGGTAATGGCTTAGGTTTTGGTGTGATTATTATGTGAGAATTGTATGGATGCTTTGCCCACGATGAGGTGGTCTCGACCTCAACCTAATGGCCCTGGGAATGGCCGACTCCATGACCCACGTCTTCGAGGAAAAGGTGAAATGCTCGGCACGGGAATGTCCATGCTGAACCAGGCCTGCGCAAAGGGGGACATCACCTTTATCTACCCGAAACTCCTGTGTACAGCGGTCGTTGTCGCCCGACCGCAACGTCATGATCACCTGCTCAAACGGCTTCACTCCTTTGCTGTGGGGTCGAAACTCGTAATATTGGAACTAGGACTAGGAACACTAGGAACTTGAGATTATGCCAGAGCTTCAAAAGAAATTCGCACCCGATGGTCGCGCCTGCTGCCCCTCTCACAGCTACTTAAAGCCTTAAGGCGCAGACCAGACGGTATGTGTTTCATAGGTGTTTCAATAGATACCTTATCTATCCACCTGCAAGTCCGGAATGGTTTGAATAGGTTTCCCGGAACTAATTCATTGCTTTTCGAAGGTATCCCACTCTTCTGCGCTTACAGGTCGGGCCGCAGTTGAAGAAATGTGTACTGTGATGCCTCTTATTGCAGTGCAAGGATTCCCAGGCTCAAGGGCAATACTTTCACCAGGAAAGGGCAGGATCATGGCTTCAATTACAACGTGGATCCAACCTTTCTGGCTGGTTTGCCCATTACATTTATCTCCCGTCTCCCGTCATCGGAAATAAGGAAAGTTGCTTCGATCTCGCTCATCCAAAAGTCGCAATCATCATTCAGCACTATTTTAGATGACATTTTCTCACGAAAAACAGTAGAGTTTTGATGCCCAAATTTAAATTTAAAGAACTGTTGACTTTGAAGAATTTGTAAGCTTTGTCCTGCCATAAACTGGCACTGTTTTTCTTCGTTTTTTGTTTTCATCTAAAATGGTAAGTGCTCTTCGCCCGACTATGTTGCCATATGGATATGTATATGCCATGTATATTCCCACACATCCCCAAGTCCGACTGGCTGCCAAGCCACAAACGGGACAACAAGGCAGAGGATGCTGCCAAGTCAGCTGCTATCGAGCTCTGGGGGAGGTGGTGGTGCTCCTTCCGCTACTGCTGTCAACACTCGGCACTCGGAGCTGTCTATCTCAGGGCTGTGGCACAGTTGCAGTGGCAGTGGCAGTGGCAGCTTGTATTAAAAGAAGACATCCTGTGCGCCCTGCCCAGTGTATGCCCCAAATCAGCTCTACAGGTATCCATATCCTTCCTTCTATGTACGGGTGTGGTGGGGCTGGGACAGGTGAACTTGGCTTTGGCTCTAACACTTCACTCACTTTTGGTGGACTTTAAAAACAATTTATGCAACATTCTGCGGCGATGGGGCACTGCATGTGGAGCGCATTGCGCTGGTGCCACATGCCCGCAAACTTGGGCATGTCCCGAAAAAGCCAAGACCAACAACGCTGTCGTAGATGTGGCAGCAGCCAGTGCAAAATACGCGTTAAATGCGCAAAGCGTGCGGCACGCGCGGAGATAGCCAGGAAGTCTGGGGGCTGAAAATGGGGGCCCTGTGAATATGTTGTCAAATTCTCGTGAGGGCTTTGTCTTGCTGCTTCTTGTGGCGTGGAAGGCGGCAGTCAGATGCCAAGCAGCCAAGCAGCCAAGCAGCCGAGTATCCAGGCAAGCATATTTCAAAAACCCAACTCCTGAGTGGGCTAAGTGCCTGCTTACAGATACATTTGCCTAAAGTATAACGTCTAACGTCTAACGTCTTCGCTCCACTCTCAGTCACACTCAGTTCCATGTCTGCCCGTCTTAAACGTATATCACTTTTATTTGAGTTTGTGTTTGTGGCATTAGACATATTACGTATACGCATACGCATACGCATACGCTCGGGCTCCACACCCGTGCAGCCATCACGTTCCGTGCATTACACCAGAACAAGGCTTAGGCCCCGTCCTGTTGCTCCTCTCAAATTAGAAGATTATGATTTCTGCCTTGGCTCTAAGCTTTTGCTAATGGCTTAAGCTTATGCGTTTTCCCTTCTTTTGTTGTGGAGCAGAGCAGGCGAAGGCAGACTTAAAGTTTCTCAATATTCGAGAACTTATTTCCTGTAAGCTTATACATTTTAAATGTACTCGTGCTTCCGCAATTTGTTAAGTTTTCTAAGAGGATTTTGTTTGCATTTTTTTCATTGTTGGCAAACTTTATCTCGGGCTGGAATACATGAATGTAAATATTGGCTAAAATCCTTGAATCCTTGAAAATTTCTCTCAAATCAGAGCGTGAAATTCAAGCAAATTTGTTTGTTTTATCTTAAACCGAAAAACCACTTACCTGTTTGTTGTATGTTCTTGTAAAGTAAGAGTCCCAGAAGTGAATGGCAAAAGGCATGGAAGATGATCTGCATCTGCATCCGCATCCGCATCTCCGTGCTCATCATTCTTATGCAACGAGCAAATAGTTGTTGGAAAACAAAGAAATGAAACAGTCGGAAAACTCACTTAAATATGGATTTTGTTGCATTAAATCTCTTGTTTCACTCTGCCACTTTGAGCTTCCTTCCCCCTTCCCCCTTCCCCCTTTGCATTAGCTTTTCTTTTCTGCTCCCAAAAAAGTTCTTTATTGAGGGGGGGAAAACTTCTTTTGACTGATTTTATTGTTGCCTTTGGCTGCATGCATCATTTATGGCTCGTGTGCTCTGCAGCATCCGGAAAATGCATTTCTAGCTGCTTCAACACTTTATTTACCCGCATACAGACCCTCAGCCAAATCATCCGCATGCACACCCACAGCCACACCCACTCTCGAGCCCCAATGTCAATGTTTATTGATGCAAAACAAGATTTTGCCGCTGACTGCAAGGAAAATGGGAAAATTCAAGCCATTCGCTGGGTTCCATACACGTTCGTGTTTTCCTTTAATCGTCTTACGTATCCAATGGATTGAAAGAATGGGGTCACCATGTTGTCTGGCTATAAATGATAGAAAACATATAGAGTCGATTGACTATTGGGACCCCAACGAAGCAGCCAAACTCTATCTTCATTTGGGATCATAACTTAGGTCAGAGGTATTAAACATTATTAAATAAACTCTTATTGAATCCCTCATGGAACCAATTCGAGAGCTTAACCTTTTCGTTACCCTCTACCGACTCAAAGCCTTGGATTCCTCTCTTTGTTGGCTTAGGGACGAAACGTTTACACTTGTTAATGGATTTTAAACAGTTGGCTTTGAGCACAACTGCCTGCGGTTCAACAGGTAAATTGATCAACATTCTGCTACAATTTCGCTTTCCTTTCTCCCAGTCGCAGCACTTCCTGCAGCGCCACGAAATCAACACAATTAACAAACTTCACACACCTGAAGACAGAGAGACACCGAACATACAGATAGACAAACCTTCATTTGCACTTCAGCTAGTAGACAAAGTAATCATGCTGAAAACACCGCAAAACGCTGTGGAAACTAACCCACATACTCGCATAGACAGAGACAGGAAGACGGGAAGACGGGAAGACAGGAAGACAGCTTTTAATTGCATGCGCTTTGGAAAATGCACTGCAGGTCGCAGGTTGCAGGTTGCACGGAGTAAACCCTGCCACTGATTCAAAGTTTTTCCCGTTGCCTGCTGATGCCTGCAACTACTTCACTTAGCCGGGCCGCAGGGCCAGCCAAAAAGCGTTGCCGAGCATTAAAGCCAAGTGCAAACACGACAATGACAGGCGACAGGCAGGAGGCAGGCGGCGACAGGCGACAACAGCCAAAGATTATCCCTGATGCTTAAATTTAAGCGTGTTGGGGGTCGGTCTTGGGCTTGGTCTTGGTCGTGGCTCGGGGAAACGGCTCGGGGAAATGTGCGAAATCTAAGGAACGTGGCAAACGTGAGGGAGGTGCGTGTCATGCTCTAATGCTCATTGCGCAATCAGTTTGCTTAAGTTGGCTTTTGAGGGATGCGAGCGTGACACACAAATACGATGTTATTGATTTCCCGAATAAAGATGTTGCCGCATAGATTTCGATGGAGTCTAAATCTAAGAGAGATACACAGATCCCGCAACGGCTTTAAGATAGATTTTACACACTATTTGTTTAGGTGATGGTCATCCCAGTATCAAATATCTGCTTCCGACACGCTTCCATCTCTAACCAAAAAATTGCGTATACGACCTGTGGAACATTTGAGCCACAACCGAGGAACCACCAAGTGCTGCTGATGTTTGGAAGGGCCTACCAGGGCCTCTAGTCTCCCACCGCATACCCAACAAGTAATCATAATAAGTGCTGGCCAGCATGCAGAGCCGCTGCACAACTTAACAAACACTTGGGCCCTTGGAGCTCTTGGACTTCCTTTAAAAGAGACCTTTGGAGCTTTAATGTTTGCTCTTTGCCATGTTTCCCTCACACATGACACACAAAATCAATGCCAGAAAACGCTTCTGCAGCCACGTGCAACATTTTTGATGTGTGTTTGAAATTATTTGTGGTAATTCTACGGTTTTGTGGCTGGCTGTGGAAAGAGTTCCCACTGTGGCAGGTAACATTAATGCGCATTTAGCATTCGTTTGGATTTCGGTTAGGGGTTTATCTGCGGGTAAGGAGGCTGCTGCTGCTGATGGCTCTGTGACGTGCCTGGAAATTTCAATGAGCAGAACTAATACATTTTTGAAATGGCATTGAAAATCAGAGTCGTGTGTTATTTATGCCAGGAATTGATTTACCACATTTGTTGGATATAAACATACATTTTCTTTTAGGAAAATGTTTACTCAAAAGTTGAGAGAATTTATAAATGAGGATATTGATTAGATCAAACTGAGGTCAAGGCTAATCCAATGAGAACGTCTCTCTTTAGTTTCCCCAAATAAAAGACAATATTCCCTACCAATCCTGGGCCCATTATTAGCCTGAAAATGTAACCAAATGGCACTTGATTATTATTCATTGTCTGCTCATTGAGCGCAACTTTATGCTCTGTATCTTTTTTCTTCCTTTTCTCCGGCTAAGCGGGCACGGGGCGTCAATTATGCTAACAACCTCAAACACTCATAATCACTCCACAGGCAATCGTTTAGATAAGAGCGCGCCGCGCTAAGGAAACGCTGCGGGATATGCGATGGCTTCGCAGGGAGACAGACGGCCATACTTAGGAGCGGCGAATCGTGAAACAAAGGGCACAGCAAGCTGAATAAATAGCACGATAAATGCCATAAACAAGAGCCAAAAAACTTTCACCAGAATGGGAAAAGAAACGGAACAAAGTCCAATAAAAGTCACGCAGCCACGATGCAGAGAGTCAGCACAAATGTCCGAAAACAAGTCCATGAACGAGTGAGAGTCGAGTGCGAGTCCATAAAAAGCAACAACTGAAGAAAAGTGCTCAGGCTTGATATCATAATTGCTTTAAGGAAACCCTTGCGTACAATTTGCAACTAGGTGGCAACACCGCCCCGCCCCGCCACGCTACGCCCCGCCCTGTGAACCGGTAACAACTCTCCAAGGACGAGATTTATGCGATTGCCGATAAGGACACTCGGGGAGTCGAGTCGAGTGGAGTCTTTTGTCGTGTAATGGCATTTGTAAGCGTTGCCAGTGGGAAGCTCCTTAAGGCAATCACATTGTCCTTATTGGCCGTCGTCCCTGCCACGGACCTCATTCTCACTCCCCGGACCCCCCTTTCGGAGCTGAGCCATTGTCCTGCTCCTGTGGCTGTATAATTTTCATTTTTGTATGCAGACTGCCTCTCTGGCAGGACTTTTCGTGTATTTATTGTTTTTTTAAACGCTCATTTCAATTAACATCGAAGACCAAACAAAAACTTGTACTGCCTTCCATATTAATTATTCATTAATAAAGCGGCAAAACAATACCATTTCTTTATGCCTTCTCTAGAAGAACCATCTTAATTGGACTATTTTGGCTGTTGTATATTTATGATAATTGTCTGGGGTATTTATAGCAAGATTGGGGGGGGCTTCTTTGGGTGGGCGTGAGGCACGTCGCCGTCTCCTTTGAAAGAAATTCATATTTATGAGAATCGAAGTTTATGAGCGCCAAAACGAGCGAATATTTTGTGTTTATCGATAAAGTTGGCTGGAAGAAAGTCTAGACCTGATCGAAAATGGATATTCCTGCACCATAAAACAAAGCATTAAATTTTCAAGATTTTTCAGATTTCGCTGAACTATGAAATGGTGCCTTTTAAATTCCTTAAACGCTTCCAACAGCCATTCTCACTTTATCTGGCCAATTTCGAAGTGGTATAAAGATGTCTTAAAAATGGCTTTCATCCATTCTGGCCAGATGAGAATGTATTTTCAATCACTCATAATGGAGCGAAAGCTTTCCCAGAAAGTTTCTGCGCATAATTTACAACTATGCTCTAGTTAGCATTCCCATTCCCATTCCCATTCCCGTTGCCATTAAGATCTCTGGGCCAGCCCGTGTTGACCTTTGCCCAAGACCCGAGCAAACTTCACGGTGCCAGAGTTAATGCGGCTACAAATTTTCGCTATCATCGTGGCACGCTATCGGCATCATTCATCATGCGCTGCCAAACAATTGACAACATAAAACGGCAAGGACGAGGACCAGAACCAGCGCCAGGACGAGGTGCCGGAGTGCTAAAAGTCCCCCCCTACCCCAAACTAAATCCAACATTTACCTGCAAATGAAACTTTTGAATTTTGATTGCGTTGGCGCTGGCGTTCGGGTTGGTCTGGGTGTCGTGGTGTCGGGGTTCATTGTTATGGTAAAGTGCTTTCTTTTTATCTTTGCTTCTTGCACGGTGGCTCAAACTGGGTCGTCAGTCAGTCCGTCGGTTGCCGCGTGGCTTGTTCGGGCACTTCATATGCAAAGTATGATCCACTTAATGCGATTTATAACGCCACTACAGCCTCCAGTCTGAGGTGGCGCCAAGCAAATATACTCGTACATCGAGTGCCCAGAGCCCTGCGTAAACTATGCCTTGGGCTGCAGCATCAGCTGTAGATTTGCCTTTCCATATACTCGTTTGTTCCGCCTGTCATGCCTCATGCCATCAGCCTCCTGTCTCCTGTCTCCTGTCTCCTGTCAGTCTCCAGTCTCCTCGGTGCCGTAGTCGATGATGCTGCGCTTTCATTCATGGCGATTATGTCGAGTCTGCCATTGTTGCCTTAGCCTTAGAAAATCCATTTCAAATCCCCAGTTTAGCGTAAATTTATACGGTGAAAACTGTATTTTGTTTTTTTTTTTTTCTCATTTCCTTCTGCTTTTATGCTAGTCGTATTTATGTCATAAACTCGCTTTAGTTGTTTTAATTTAACGCCAAAATGCAAAAAGTAAATGAAGACGAGGCCAAGGAAGGAATCGGTTTATCCAGCGCTTTTCCCCCTCTGATGATGTTACATAATTGTGCGCGAACACTTCCATTTAAAACAGATTTCGCTTCGATGGACCAAGCCCCCAACCTCAACGGGGGTCCTGAGCCAGCACCGGTCCCCATGTCGTATGCGTAACATTGTTAGCCATTGTTCTTGGCCGCGCATCCCCGCGGGGTAGTCGCTCCGCTATGGTGCTATGGTGCTATGGTGTGTGCATTCGCGGTTCAGAAGAAATCAGAAGTAAAAGTGGGATACGAAGCTTGGAATACCCTAGAAGAGCCAACGTTTCATGGCAGCTAAAGGGTATAGTGAGCCGATTTACCATTTTATTTTATGTTAAACATATAGTTACTGTATTGTAGGTCAGGTATATACTAGTTTGATCCTTTCTTGATGTTTCCGACGCATATATTCTCCTCTGGACATACGGACTTTATATAAACCCAACTTCTGCTGCTGATCACAGACCAAAATAGGTACTCTATAGCGTCGGGAAACCACTGATCATAACACCCTCCTTGAGCCCATAAAAAGGGTAACAAGGTTGTGCAAAAAACATATTCAAATTTGAGAAAATTCAGCCAGACTGCAGCCTTTTAGCCCGTTTGGGGGTACACATAAAAAATATCAGTAAAGGGGCACAAAATATTGCCAGAATATTGCGGTGCTGCGATTTAACTTTATCAACTGCTGTGGAAATTCATCGGAGCGGCCCAGACATGTGTAAGAAAATGGTCTCTTGAAACTTGGCTGCCGCCACAAGTTGCCGACTCATTAGCAGCTACTTAAAAACTACTCGAGCAACAGCTGTCAGGTGTGCTCATACGACACGGAGCTCGTGCCACACCGCCTCCGCTCCTGCCACGTTATATTCAGACTGGCGCATAACGGTGGCAAATGTCAACATAACGTTACATTCAGGTAAACTGACAGGCAGGTCTCCGTGGGGCAACAGCTCTGGTCCCTGGTCCCAGGTCCCTGGTTCCTGGTCTGCGCTCTCTGGCGGTTAATTAAAAAATGGAATGCTGCCAACGCACCGCAAAACACACAAAAAAAAAAAAAGAACCCGAGTGTTGAAGTATTGCTGCAGGGAATAAGCGTATGCGAAAATGTTCTGCTTAAAGCTGGTGATTACTTACCCAGTTAGCTACTAAATTTAGTCCAGCATGTACTGGAAAACTTTATCTACTTTTTGCTGCGTTGCACCTGTCAATGAGCTCATTAAATTGCAATTTGAGAAGATAATTTAGTAGAAATGGAGCCGGAGCCGGAGCTGGAGCTCAGCTTCAGCGCTGATTACGCGTACTTAATGCCCAACTTTTTTCCACATTGTCTTCCATTTCCCGCTGTCTGCTCTTTGAAAGTTTAGCTGCATTCATAATTAAATATGTCTGGAGTTTTACTTACTTCACAGCTCTATGGTTTTTCCTTTTTGCGGGAATAATTTCAGTGAAATTGCAAAAATGTTATGCCCGCAGAAGAGTGGTCAGTGAAGAGATAAAAAGTTATCCAAGTTGGTTTACAATTATAATTAAATTAGTTGCAGGTGTGTGCAGAGGAGATGCTTGATAGAAGTTGCAGAAATCTAAGTGTTATTTGATTTGTTAGTTAATGGAACTGAGAGGTAAATGAAAACAGCATTTATATGCATTTGAGAAGAGGTTCGCCTTCGGAGACTTTAAGCCGAGGTCAAGGCCAACCAAGGCCCTGGGATATAATTTAATACCAATAAAATGGTTTGTCTTTCGTTCAAATTAAATTTCACACTTTTCATTCCTTTCCCAATTCAATTTTTGATATTATTCCCTGACAGACCAATAAAATTGTCACATTTCGCAACATGTCTCTGACAGTTGTGTGCGGTTTGAAGCTTCATCTCCTTCTTCTGGCTCCGGCTCCAGCTCCGGCTCTGGCGCTGGTTCCGATTTGTTGTTGGGTCAGTTTATTGTTTGTTGGGGAATACCACCAGGCAAGGGAGAGGGCAACGCCGGCTCCATGTTGTTTGGACGGGGTGTACGAGTATGCATCATTGAAATATGTTTTTCGTTTACAGCAGCAACAGCAGCCGAAGCCCAGAACAAGCGAAAGCCGAGTGCAAAAATATTTTAGCAGCAGGAGAGGAGCCGCAGTGGCAGGAGCAGCGTCCTGTGGCAGTGCCACGTTACCGCAGCAGGCGGCCGACCAAAAACCAAACATTAAAAAAGGAGAGAAATACCAAAAGCAAAACCTTCATTAATCTTATTCAATGTCCGGCACATACTTTAACCCGATCCAGCCTCCAGTCCGCCAGTCCTCCAGATCTCCAGCACTCAGTCCTCTCACAGACATACGAGTATGTTTGTTTGTTTGTTTGCCCGCAGAGGGGTCGAAGTATAAACAATTTGCACATTTTAAGTTGATTTCTTTTGCAGAGTGGCGCATCCTTTGCGGCGCATCCTCGGAGTGCTGCAGCCTTGCATCGGTCACGCATTGCATACGTGTGTATTAAGTATACGCCGTGTGGTGTCCTGCGATCTGGCTTTACGGAAACTTTATGTGCTTTACGTGCAGACAAATAAACATAAAAACGCAATCCAAGCAATTTCAAGTATCTGCAAAAATACCATGTGCCAGGGTAAATCTTAAATTATTGAACATTTTCTAGCTGGAACTGGAAGTTGAACTGTTGTGAAATTTTTGGAAAATCAATTAGCCATGACATCTGCATATTTAAATAGAAATTACAAGATTTTCCGATTAATAAATGGCCTCCAGAAGTCAACACGGCAGCTGTTGTGCATGAATTAGCATAGTTATAGCAAAATATTTTGGGAAATATTCCTGTGCACACATTACGCATACGACGTGTGTGTCAGTTGACTTTTGTAGATATTGGCCTGGCAATTCATATTCAATTCATTAGCTGGACAGCGGGGACAGGTGGCAAGGGTGGCTTTACAGTTCAAGTGGAATTAGCATAATTAAAAAATTGGGCTTAAACTAGATCCAATCGTCATGTGCAGGCATTGAAGGTGGACAAGTAATTGAACATAAAGTTGAAGTAAATTTTGCAGTTAAGTGGCGTTTAAGAAACGGATACTCTTTTGTAGATAGATTGGCATAACATTTGGCCTATTCCAAAGCATTTTCCGACAGAACTTTCATATGTTATATTCTCATAACATCTTTGTTTCAACTTTGAGGTAGGTTTATTGTGTTCCAATCACAAGCAAATCCCTTCCACATGAACTTTCTCAAATGCTCCCTCTTCCCACATTTCCACCATGTTTCTGTGCCCTAGGAAACTGGAAACATTTGCTCTTTTTGGCCCTTGCCAGCTGGCAGTGTGTATTGCTTTCAAATCATCCTCAATCTTGCGGCTTGCGGATGGCTTTCAGTCTGCGGAAATCAAAAGACACATTGTGCCCCGCCTGGCAAGTGCATCATGTGGCAGACTGGGACAAACAACAACGTCGTTGTGGCTGTCATTGACACACAGTCGGCGGGACAGCATGACTGGAGGATGGATTTTCCATGCACATTATGGAAAAGGACGTGCCTGACGGCTCAGAGGGGGGAAAAGGGGAAAAGCGTCTGCGTAGCGCCCAACTATAAAGTCACAAAGTCAATTCATGGCTGCTGCAGTCGACGCACATAAATAAGCCCAAGAGGTTGGCAGATGTCGGGGCTGAGGACTCCTGAATCTGCTGGAACTGCCAGTAAACTGCTTTGACTGATGAGCGGCTTTCAATGGGGGCTAAACAGCCGAGTCCGCTGCTGGCTGGCGCACTAATTTCACTCGACTACGAGAATCCTTTAACTATTACCTCAAAGCCTGTCTGACTCACAGTTTGCCTGAAGTTTCTACCCTGCAAAAACACTCATTCACTGCTTGAACAAATGAAACACAAGGAACAGAGAGACAGAGACAGAGAGGGACAGAGAGAGCAAAGTTTTGTAAAAGTAATAACAATGGCCAACTGACTGAAAGTTTATTACAATGATGATCATGCGGATGACGATGATGGCAAGAATGCATTAAATTAAATACAAACGAAAGGAAAACAATCCTACAAAAGCAACAAAATCTGCAACGAGTTTTGTTTGTGACTGCTTTATTTACATGAAGTTTTTCATTTGTTTTCTTGTCAACATCGGAGTGGAAAAATACAAATTGCCGGAGCCGGAGCCAGGGAAAATGTTGCTGAAATTGGATTCAATTTTTTTTGGGGACATTCAATTGAATTTATTAGGGGATACAAAAATATTGGTTCCATCGGCACAAAGTGTGTACATATGGAGAATACCAAGACGAACCTGCCTGCAGTTGCATCCCCAAAACAAAGTTCAAGTTCAGTGTGGAATCACGCCTGCCCCAAAAAGTAGGCAACATAAATAAGCTGCACCCGAAATCTCTTCCAGAATGCTGTCCTCCTGCTTTTATGTATATTTGTTGCTCTTTTAATGCGATTGTGCTTAAATTTATAGCCCAGCCAACAAGAGTGCAGCCCTCTTTGTCGTTCTCGTTCTTCTTTCTTCCTTTTTGGCAGTGCAATCAGAAGTGTTTGAGTGCCGGAAACAACTCGTTTTTCTTAACTGAGCAACACGTTTGCCTGCTGCCTGCTGCCGCGACCGGGCCGGGTCTATCTGCGCTGTTTGCTTGATATTATTATTGCTGTTGCAGCTCCCGCAGGTTGCATGCATTTCCACTTGATAAGCAAACATGACGAAGGAGAGGAAAGGAGGGAAAAGCCGGCAAGAAAAATCAACACAAGCCGGAAAATATGCATGTACTTGTTACCGGTAGATTTCCATTTTAGATGGCAATGTCGTCGCCGCTCCAACGTTGTTTATATTTATGATTAGGGCAGGGCCCCACAACGCCCACATCCACATTTGTATGAGGCACAGCGCGGCCCAAAGTCGCGCCCATCTGCGCCACATGCAAACCAATCGAATGCCACCTAATTGGCTTTTTATGCGACACACTTTTTCCAGCGGGCCCCTAAATTTCGATCAAGCGGGGCACAAGAAATGCAATTGCAATTTGCAAAAGCGGCAAGGACATTGCCATATTATTTTTATGGGCGGTTATTCAAAAAACCAACAGAAACAAACTCCAAGAAAGGAGCTGCAGGCGAAGTTTTTCCTTGGCACAGCCCGAAACCCCAAACAATTGTCTGTGTGGCTCTGGCGTTCTCGAATTATTTGGTAGCACGAAAGAAAGCCAGAGAAAATTATCTAAAGGTGCCTTCACACTTTTCCACCGCTCCCACCGAATTCCTGTTCGAGAAGTGTCTTCTTTGGACTGAGTTTCGTTTCTGCTTTTCTGGCAGTGTACTTTTTATTGGCGTCGTTTTTTAACCCACTCCTGCAATTTTCGCATCCAACTTGAGTAAGAACAAAACAAGTTGTTGATCACATAAAGCGGAGCCGAGTCGAGACCAGACCTGGCCAAAGGCAGAGCCCTGGCAGAGCCCTGGCAGAGCGGCGTCACTTCTTGTTTTCAGCATAAGTTCAAAGGTAATACAAGTGGGCACGACATGCGACCAGAGGGGCATGCCCCTGGCCGGGGGCACGGTGGCCAACAACTAAAACAAAACATTGACATAAAAACGTGAGCGCTGCTGTGGCTGCGGTTACAACAAAAGTTTTTTTAGCGAGTTCCCTGAAATGCCCTTGGAAAGTAGGTATTACAAATTGCTGATGAAGTCTGCTGGGAATGCTTGCACGGCAAAGTGGGTGTGTCAGATTCGAGGAGAGCTCTCAGAACTCAACGTATGCTAGGGTTTGTCATGTTTAAAGGTCTTAAGTGGTTCTATTTTTGGGGTATAAAGTGATTTGATAGACGTAAAGTAAGGTCAAATTGTGGAGATATATTTCTGGAGTTCATTTATACAATTTAAACAAAAATCTCAAATAATTCAGCAGGAATTTGAGACTATAATAAAATCTAGGATGTTCCTGGTATATTTAGCTGTTTATAAATTAATTATTAATGTTATGCACTCATTATTACAGCCATTACAATCAAGCTCCTACTCCAAAAGGGCATCTCGTGTTTATTCAAAAAAAATTGCACATTTTCCCATACTTTTCCTTCCGTACCCTACTATACGTATGTTTGCCATTTTTCTTGCTGCTAACGACGTTAGTTTGCTCAATTTTTTCCACCTTGTTTTTGCTTATTAGTACATAGTTTTATTTTTATGCGACGGCTGCACGAGTTTTTTCATATTTTCCTTTTTTTGAAGGTTGCTCTGGAGTACACGGCTACAGCTATGGCTATGGCTATGGCTATGGTTTTGTGTGTTAACTGGGCCTGTACTTGGGCCATAAATTTTTGAAACTTGAACGCAAATGTGCTCCATGGCTTGCATTGTTGATGTGCTGCTCCGCTGTTCTTGTTGCAGTTTTCTTCCATGAAAATGCAAAGCTGAAAATTTGCTGTGAAACAGTTTCCCTGTATTTTTTCCCTGTGCCTGTGCCTGGGCCTCTTGTTGATATGTTAATCGGGGTGTGCATGCCATTTTAATATTATTTGGTCGTTTGTTTAATTTTAACGCCACCGCGGCAATATTTTTCGAATTTAAAGAAAGAGTAATTTTAATTACAAGAAGGATCCAGGCGAACTATGCCTGCCACAAGATATTATGCAAATCGGTAAACACCCACAGATAAACAATATACGAGTGTGTACGGACATGGCTAGGGTCCCGCTGTCGCCCCTGCAAACACAATCAAAGGTATGCCTCATATAAATGCCTCAAATTTTATTGTTTTACGTGCGTGAGGGGAATCGTGCGCCTGCCTACATGTGTGTGTGTCTGCGTGTAGCCATGTGTTTGTGTTTGTGTTTGTTAAGGAGCGTGAGAGCTCATAAAAGGTGAAAGAAAGGCTGCCATAAACGCCTCGTACGGCTGTGTGCGTGTGTGTATCTCTGTGTCATAAAATGTGCGTAAAACTTCCTTGTGGCATTTATTGATAAAACGTTTGGGCAATGAATTTCCATTTGAAGAAAAGGCTTAAAGATAAAATGAACAAATATCATAAGCGATGGAAGATGGAGGATGACATTGCATATTTGGAATGTTTTATCAGCGCATTATTCATTCGAAAGGAATTTCTTCTTGAACTAACGCAGCAGCCTTCGAGCGGATGGCAATTGAGTTGTAGATCAGAGTGGAAGATACTGGTTCTATAATCTATGTTTATTAAGCATTATCCACCTCAATCTTTCTGTTCTATTTAAGCTCTTCATAGCATAGGAAGATAACAGAACGATCTGTGCATTATTGCACTTCCAAATCCAACGATTTCTGGAGGGAAAAACCCCTGACTGTTAAATATATCTGTGAAATTTAATGCCTGAAATTTCGGGCATTGCCACAAGAAGTGAGCACTTCTTACACACATCTACACATCTCTAAAACAAACTGAAATGTGAACACAACCACTCCGTGGATTTCACAACCACTTCAGATATTTCCAGGGACGCAACAGCCATAACACGTAGGTACCACTGGTCCAGATACATTATCATTATCTAACATCTTCCATTCTGTGTGCTATCGGCAAGTGTCAATGCCAGTTATCTGGCGTGAGATACAATTACCGACCGAAATTGATATAAAAGCAATGCTCAGCAAAAATGTCCCAATCGAATCGAATCGAGTCGCGTAGCGTCGCATTCCACTCGCAGTTTCAATTTTACAGAATACAGAATACAGAATGGAGCTCCATTGGTTGTGTGTGCTGCTGCTTTGGGTCTCACCTGTCCGCTGCCAGGTGCAGTGCAATGCGGGGACAGCCGCCCGACAGAAACGCATTGTCATACGCAGTCCGGGAGCGGGGCAGCTGGGGAGTTGGACAGGTGCCAGTACCGGGTGGCGCCATGGAGCAGCCAGGTGTGTCAAGTGCGCATTGATTTCGAGCGGCTGGAGCTGCCGCAGCCGCAGCTTAACGCCAGCACAGGGACTGTGGAGTGCGGGGACTTTCTGCAGGTTCAGCGCTTCCGCCTCTGCGGCCGCAGCAGCGGACAGCACCTGTACGTGCCCCTGCGCCGGGGTCAAGTGCTGCAGCTGCTCTTCTCTCTGGCCACGCCGCTCGCCAGGCAGCAGTCCACGTGGCAGCTGACCCTCACCCAGCTGGAGTGTCCCCGCGATTCATTGGCAGTGTCGGAGGTACAGCAGCCCAGAGTACGCCCCTTTCTGCCATTTATGAGTAATTTCCTGCCAAGGACCATTTTCGGTGGGGAGACGGGCATAGGTTCTGGTCAGGGTCCAGCTGCACAGCTCATCCAGAGCTTGAGATCCCCTTCGCTGGCGGATCTGGAGCTGCTGGCTCCGATGGGCTGCGATCAGTACTGGAGGAGCCAGACGGGCGGCATCGTCAGCTTCAATTTCGCTGGCGGCATCTACATGCCCAGCATGCGGTACTCCATCTGCGTGAAGGGAGCGTTAGACAGTGAGATAAGGTATGGCAGATAATGATAATGAGTCACCTCTTGCGTATGTAATCATTTCCTTCCCTCAGCTACAAGATCGAACACTTCGAGCTCTCGAAAACAGATGCCGACAGGGCCGGGCCTGGCTATGATACGGACTGTCGCAGCACTGTGCGAACGGCGGGACGCGTGTCGGACTATCTGCTCATACCCAGCTCGTACGTGATCAACCAGCCAGAACTGCAGCCCACTTACTACTGTGGCAGCGGGCTGGCGGGCCGGGAGCTCGTTGCACGTCCGCCATTTGTCATTCACTTCTCCAGCGATGCGCAGACAAGTGCATCCGAGACCGGCTTCCAGCTGACCTACGCAGTCCGGCAGCAGCAGCAAGTGGAATTGTAAATGCACCCAAATTGGCATAAATAAAGCCGTAGCATTAACTAAATCAACGCACACAAGTCATCCGAAATTGACATTATTAAATGCCACTGCACTGATACGCACTGCCGGGGCATGGTCACGGATTTGCCTTAATTAAATGGCAACTCCAATGGCATTGAGTACCCGAATCTATATATTGTATGGACAAATAAATTATGGAAAACCCAGTGGCATAAATGGCATATGCGGCTGGGGCTGGGCAGCTGTAATAGTTGCATTGACATTTGAATAGCAGCATATTTCATAGTTGATTATATCGATATGTAGTGGCTACTATCAGCCATGTCTGACTGCAGGACATATTCGGAATTAATGTCCTTCTTATTTGACAAATGCCTCACATTGGTTGAGCACTTCCAAAGCCAACAAATTGATTTTGAATTTATATTCTCTAAGGCCAAGGCAACAACTGGCTTGGAGGTTTCGTTCTACATTTGTAGAATAGTGTAGACATCCATTATCTCACGAGAATGTGTCTTCGAGCATGGGATTTATTGATTTGAAATACGATTCAAAATTTCCAAGATAAATCCGTATAAAAACCACGAGCAAGTGTCAAAGTTGTCTCTAACAAATTGCATCAGATATATCTACGTTTTTATTGATGCCACAAAAAATATATATTCGATTCATTCAGAGTATGCATCATTCAGCTGTCATCGCATAGAGGATATGATTCCAGTTTTGACAGGTTTTGGGACCACCCTAAGCCCAGACCCGTCTACAAATTCAAGCGACTGCCATGCACACGTGGATATTTACATATATAATTGCAGACTGGTGTAACGTGTTTGGATATTCCGGCGGACTATCATGCTGGTGGAATGGGAAACCATCCCATTACCGTACCCATTCCCATTCCCAGGGCCATTGCCAGCTCCATCCTGGCATCCCTTTTCACACATGACTGCCGCAGCGGATGCAGAAGCAGTCCAGGAGGGGATTCGCAGTGACATTTTGATGCCAGCACAGCTGCCACAATTGCCAGGCCATGTATTTTTAATGAAAATTTAACAAAATTTCTGCGGTTTAAGTGCGAAAATGGTTAAAGGCCCCAAAGGGCTTCCCCCACCCTGGCCTGATGATCGATAAATTTGGCGGAAACGCATACGGAAGTGAAAAATTTGCGACTGAATTGATTGAGAACATTTGGCAGGACTGCAACAGCTGTGCATTAACACGAGGCCGGTACAAATGATGGTAGAGGGGGGGCTGCAGGTGCCCCGCAAAACGGATATAAAAAGGAAAGATGTGCATGCAAAATTGTACCATCATTAAAGCCATCTGCGTCCCCAGGGAGAGGACAGTGTAAAGTGTCTGGTAAACAGACTGAAATTGCATTTGCATCGATGACCCGAACACTGGGGAAAATTGCCTTTCAAATATGCATAGTCATATGCGCCACCAGCACGATGCCAACACAATGTGATGCATGCTGGCAGGCGGCTCCCAGCGATGTGGCATCCACTGCTCTCCATAGAAAGGACCTTAAGGACCATGTTCTGCGTTCCCTTCTAATGTTTCTATCCTCGGGCAGATTGTTTTTTTGCCACAGCAGCACAAAATATGCTTCAGCATCTTGGACTTATGGTCGGCCCTTGGCTTCCAGCCAGGGCCCACAACTTAAAGGCACATTAAAGCCCAGAGCCATCGCACGAATCAAAACTTGAGAGCACTTTATGATATCCTATCTGCGCCAGTGGCTTTCCATTGCAGGCGCTATTCCGGGGCACTTAATGCGGACTTCATTGAGGCACGAAGCAGCAATTAAAACGCTCGACATGCACTCAAATTGGGATACGATACACATTGTGTGGCAAAGCTGAGGCTTCTCCGCAACATAACGACTGTTGGCCTGGTGCAATTTTAATTGCGGAATATTCAAAACTCCTGCGATCATAAAGCTTCCCAAAAATTAGATATAGTAAAACAATTTGGCGTTCATGTAGCGTAAATTTCAAATTTCGCATGTTTTGGTTTTGAATTTTCCTTAATGGTATATGGTTTCCATAACAGCTGCTGTTCTCTAACATTTCGTATCAAATTAGGTTCTGTTCTGCAATTTTTCGCTCTTTCAATTGGCCAGGAGTTTGAGTCCACTAATATATGGTTTCTGAACCATTTCCAGCGATTGTTTTCCTGTTTGGCCAATGCAAAGCTACAAAATGGAGATAAAACTGAAAACTACACGCATAAATACTGTTTGGCTACCCCGAGCACCACCGTTCCGCGGCGCAACCAGTTTTTATGAACACAGAAAAAAAAGCGGGATTCACTGGCAATTCGAGGATTTTTTAAATTGAATTTTTAAAATTTTTCAGCAACATATTTCGGGGCCTGTTGTTTTGGAGCCGGCGCGCAGTGGTGTATGTTTATTTAATCATTTTTTTGTGCAGATTTCCCTTCTGATGCTGTCAACTTTGTAGCGTTCTAGCCAACGCCAAAGGCCCAGTGCAATTTTCGCTGCCAACAAAATGGAAAAAGATGGCATAGAAAATTACAGCATAAATTCTGCCAGAGTGAAAAATGGGGGAACGCAAAAAAATGCAGGCGAACTCTGGAGGCAAAACTGCGGTTTCAACATTGTAGTTAAAGTGTCACAAATTATTAATTGCCCACGAATTTATTTAGCGGCCAGTTTCGGGACATGTTCCGATTAAGTTTAACACAAATGGTGCACAGCGAATAGGAGCTACATATCTTCAGAGTTTTATAGAAATATTTGAACAGTCAATGAACATGGGAAGCCATTTAAAACGGATTAAATTAACAGAAAATATTGTGTAATTTATTTATATATAGTTTCAGAGACTTAAAGTTTAACAAAAAGTTAGAGTTTGTTTCTTTTATAAACACCCAAGCAGTATTACTTCTTTGACCACACTTTTCCAAGGTCAAGGACTCAAGGCCTGCCCCACACTGCCCCGATAAAAACTGAACTCGTCATCTATGTATATCATGAACGCCTTATCTGTAGCTGGAAGACAAACATTTTCACTAACTTAAATGCCAATTAAATAACATTAAATTGTGCGAAAAATGAACCTCAACAAGCGGCCCAGGCTCTCTGGGCCAGGCTCCGCAGAAGAAGTCCTTGAGCCGAACGACTGTCAACATGACAAAGGAAAAAATTAAGCAGCTAAACAGGGTTTTATAGACGGCCAACAGAAATAAACAAACAAGGCCATTGGAGTTGGGATCCAAGGGCAGAACCAGACCCAGAACCAGACCCAGAACCAGACCGAATCCATAAGCCGAGGCAACATGACACTGGGCACACTCATGCCCAAAACCTACTCAGACTTGGACAACACACAAAAGCCAAAGCCAACAACATAATCTACGGGTTGTCAGCAGCCCAAAAGACCATAAAGGCCGTGTCCCACATTGGCCGAGGAGAGGTGTGCGAGGCAGTGGGTGGGCACCGCAGAGCAAACAAATTAGTATGCAAGTCAGGCAGCAGATTAGGACACCGAAGTTTTTCGCGACATAAACGGACAGCAGTCGAAGGAACCGGACAGCGGGCAACAATGGCTCTGAGCAACCGAACACACAACGACCTATCCCTCTCCATCTATGTATCTCTCTATTTGTGCTTTCAAACACTTTTTTCTCTGGGCTTTGGGGATTTTGTCGAAATAATGAAGTCGGTCACTGACGCGATCTGTTGCTTGTTATGCTCAGCGGGGAAAAACCGCACCAGCATTACCAGAACTATATAGAAAAAGGTCCAGAGAGTGTATTCCCTGGGTACTCGATTCGATTTGTACCTCAGATGGAGGTGTAGGTGGAAGGGATTGTAGGGAAAATTAGACCAAAGGTATAAAAATACATAAAAAGACGGGAAAATAGTCATACTTTTACCACATTTCCACTTGGTATATGATTCTACCACGATCAAAAGATGATTTTTCAATGTGTCACAAATGAACGCCAGAATGAACACTTTCAACCATTGTTAGGGCCTAGGTATAGGCATTAAAAAGTATAAAAATGTCAGTCAGTCTGCGTACCTTGACAACCTATTCTGTAAAATGAAATGCGGTTGTTGTTGGCCTGGCATAAAGGCCATGTGGCTGCCTGACAGACTGGTCCTATCCAAACGGTACGTTTTTTTGCCTCCCTTTTCGTGGTTTTTTTTTGGGGGGGCGTTTGTTAAATTTTTCATTGAAAATTCCTCGCACAATTGCACATTGCTGTGGTTACTTGACGGGGGAAAAAAAAGGAAAATCCCAAAAATAGAAAAGGTCTGAGCCAGAAATCTTATCTTTTTCTTAAAATTTGTTTCACAGTAATTATTATTCAAATAAAATGGCTATTATCACACATTTGATGTCAACAGGCAAATAAATGGAGTTTCATCTGGAACTACACTTCATGGTAGGCGTAAATAATAAATTTTATAAATATACACCCGACCATAAATCAATTGTTGTCCAAAGATTTTATAAAGAAAATGTACCAAAATGCTGTAGCTATAAGCCAAATACAGCAATGAATGCAAATTGAAGTAAATAATCGTGTGTTGACATCCGTTTTCATTCGGTCCTGCCCTGCCGGCAATTTGTCAAGGTTCTGTGGGGCGTTTTATGGACTCAATTTTGGAATTAAAATATGCCAGAATATTTGCCACATATTTGTGTTTAAATAAAGAACATTTGTTTACGCCCTGCTGCATTTTGAATCAATAGCAAATAGCTTAAGGTTTAAGGTAAAATATAGTTTCTTCTTATTTTTCAAGCCAGGATTTAACGAAATTCTTAATTAATATTTTATACAGCATTTCCTTTCCTTAAGCTTAATCTCATTGAGAGAATTGATTACAATTTATTGGTGTACTATTATTTATGCCACAGCAATTTTATGTGCATTTTGACATGTTTTAGAAACTGATACTCTAAGCTCAAAATGTTTGTGTTTTTTTCTGGGAAATTCTTAAACAATGTTGTGTGTTTTATGGCCTCATGGCTTCGCCCCCTGTACTTAAGTTATGGCCGACACATACTGGGACTCATATAATTTTCATATATCCAGTTTTTCATACATTGTTTAACCTGAGCTGCGATCCGTTCCGTTCCGTTCCCGTCGTCCGAGCCCAAACAATGTGTGTGCAAAACGTAAGTTGGCGTGCTTGGCGCATATAAATTAGTCGCTTATAATATTCTTTTGGCATTTTTCAAATTTCCAGTCCGGTATTTGTTGCCTTGCCTTTGGTTTTGCCTTTCGCCTGGTGAAAGAGTTCGTACGCCGTAAAGTATGCAGCTTACGTGCTCAAGGCCCTCTCCCTCGCACGTGGGATGGGCAGCACGAACGAAACAACAAAAAACAATTATTAACATATTAATAAATTTTAGCATATTTGAAAGGCCATAATTTTGTGTAATTCTAGATGCTTGCAGCTGGGCAACACCTGAACGAAATTGGATAATCCCCCGGGAAAGTAATTTGAATTTTTTATGGCTTTCCACCGCCTTTAAATAACTTCGAGTGGGCGATAGCTTTAAATAGTCCGCAAATACTTGCTATGATTAGCGAGATTATCGCCGAGTACGGAATAACCAGTCTTATCGGTTCCCTCAAGTGGCGTCGCCTTGTTTGTCGTTTCCTTTCACTCCATCAATGGGTTCGGGCCTTTGTTCGTTGTGCCATTTGTGATTCATAGAGACGTAGATGCCCCCCGCTACCATGGTGAGGCCTATGAGGAGGAAGGCTATGCCCGTGTATTGTCCGATTCGAGGAACATTCAAAGCGAGCTGAAAATAGACGACAATAAGTTTCTATGATCTACTATAATACTTTTCTTACCTGGACTAAACTTCTCAGATTATCATCCATCTCTCCATGCAACATCAGGGTAAAGAGGGGCGCATAATGATCGTAGGCCACATCTTTGAAGAAGCTATGAAACATCATCATTATTTCCATAAACTATCTCAATTTGCACAACTTTTCACTCACTCTATAGCCTCATCGCGCACCACTCGCACACTAATCATCAGCTGTCCCCTTAGCTTCAGAGGTGCCCCCAATGTGGGCTCCATTATCACATACATGGAATGCTCCGAGGCATTTGGCTGCAGACCAGTCGTGTTCTCCCTGAACATGCCGTCCGTCATGTGGAAATGGGGATGTGACATATAGAATGGACCGTGATAGGTGGCCGGTGAAAAGTCCAGCACGCCGTTGAGCGGGCACTCCCGCTGGCCCACGCAAAAGCATTTCGTGTCCGGGGACAGCTGTCCGTTGTCGAGGGTAAGTTCCGTGGAGACATAGCGCCAGGCGTCAATGCCATCGACGGTGACGTTCTCCGTGGGATACAGATTTAGAAAGCGTCCTGCATCGGGCATAAATATAGAAGTGGGTCTGTCCCACTCTCGGTCCGGAGACCACAGCTCGCCGGTGCTGCCATTGACCTTTCCGCACTCGCCCGAATAGTAGCCGGTGTGGTTTTTGCCCTTCCAGAGCAGCAGGTCTCCCATCTGGCTGCGATCTCCACGACCCGTGTGTATGGTAAAGTTTCCCTCGGCTGTCTTGGATTGGTTCCGCTGATAGAACCAGCCGAAGGTGCCGCTGGGAACGGGCAGAAGCGGGGAATGCAGCTGCTCCACAAAGTCCAGGAGCTCGTTGTAGTACCCGTCGAAGAGAGATTCCCCGGCTGTTTGTTTTATGAAGGTGGAGCCACCCTCACGATTGAGGGCAAAGTTCATTACCTTCCGAAGTACGCGTCGATACTTGCGCGAGAGAAAGGAAGCTGTCTGAAACGGAATACGGGATTAGTGGCTTGACAGATGGTGGCATTGAGCCATTACTTTTCCTCTCACTCACCACAGCGGCAAAATCTGGGGTGACAACCACATCCTCGAGGGACCCATTCGATTTATCGCGCACAAAATGCCAAGTGCGTCGACCGTAGTAGGTCACCTCGGGCTGATCCCACTCCAGGTCCTCCTTCACTTTGTAGTCACTGAACGTATACGGTCCCAATTGCTCAAAATTCGGCTTAACTCCCTCCTTGTTGAGGTCCTCCGGGTTGGTCCAGTTGAACAGATAGAACGTACTGTACAGCTGCACGGGTGTTGCGACCCAACGCTTGTACATGAAGGAATCTGGGGCCAGCGGCAGCATTCCCAGTATCCACTGACGGGACAAACTCGGCCAGGCGGCGACCAAGATTATTCCCAGTACAAACGCCAGGCCCCCCAGGGCAAAAACCCAGATCTTCTGCTGGCGAACACTACAACAATTGCAGCACATCGCGACGGATCGAATGAAACTGCGCAAAAACCCGCAGTTTTTGGCAATATTTATATATTTTGGCCTGAAATTATACGTGATTAGGATTAATAGTTTGTTTAGAGTGAGATTAGATTCCGAACGGACCCCCCTGGGACTCTATTGGAACCCAGATGGGGTGAAGTGTTTATAAAAGATCAGCCTACACCTTATCAGTAGGATATTTTTAGTATGTTTTGAGTAAAAATAGTCACTGAGCGATAGGAACACGTTCCACTCAGTAGTTCGGGTGCTCCAAAAGAGAATATTTCCATAACCCGAGGTTCTCTTAATTCGGAAGCCATATCTGGCTTGCTTCTTAATGACAAAGAATGTGTTTTTTATACTATTTACATCTGGTATTCCGTATTTTAGTTAAATCTTTATTTTAACAATTGATACGCCAGATTTAAATCACTTTAAATCGCACTTAGTTTTCTAAAGATCACAAAATAGTTGCTTCTACTCATTACCAGGAACTACTTCTGTTTCGCTTTCAATCACCTCATTGTCTCTAAGAGCAAGTCTGTCAGCCTCGGCTTGGCCATACCACTTCCGTTTCCAAGTCAAGAGAGCTCCAATGGCTATAAGGATGCAGCCCACACAGAGCATTCCCACTCCCATATAGCGAGCAATAGAGGGGAGACTCAAAACCAACTGAAAAATGTACATAAATATTAGAAGTGTTTTCCGGAAGAGGATTGGTCACCTACCCTCAGTTCAGAGGCCAGTGCCGCGTCTATTTGCGCTTGACTGGATGTGGTAAAGAGTGGGGCGTAGAAGCTGGGAATGCCCTTTAGGATGCTGTGAAAAGATGGAAACAACTAATTAAAAGATCCCCAACAAAAGCGATTTCAATACTCACTCGATAACATTGTCTTCCTCCAAGTACAAAGAGATCATCACATTGGCGACCACCTTCAGGGGAACGCCCATTTTACGCTCCATTATGATGTAGAAATTGTTCTTCTCGTACTCAGGATCGAAGCCGGTGATCGTGTTTGCATAGCTTTCATCGGCGTACATAAAGTGATCCGCAGACAGATACATGGGAGCTCCATCGCCGCAGGGAGCCAGGGACGTGGCTCCAGAGGCGGGGCAATCATCTGGGTACCTGTCCGCAGGACAGTAGCACTTCATGTTTCCATTCAGCTGACCATTGTCGAAGGTGTTTGGGGTTACTTCATACTTCCAGCCGTGGATGCCTTCGATTTCGTAGCCCACTCCCGAATACTCCAGATTGATGATCCTACAGGTGTCCGGGATGAATATGGTGAGAGCCTTCTCCTTCGGCTCGTCGGGCACGAAGAGGTCTGTAGTGCTGCCATTGAGCCGTCCGCACTCGCCCTCGTACCAGCCCGTGTGGTTCATGCCCTTCCAGTACTTGATTTCACCCATCTCCTTGATGTCGCCGACACCCGTGTGCACTGTGAAGGGTCCTTCGAAGTCCTTCGACCCGTTGCGATGCAGGAACCAGGCAAAGTGATCATCCAGAATTTCAGGGGCCAGGGGATTGTTCAGAGTCATGGCGTAGTGCAGGAACTCATCATAGAAGCCCTCAAACAGCCACTCTGAGGCGGTGTGGGTGGTGAACAGAGCTCCTCCATTCGCGTTGAGTGCTTGGTTGAACATGATCTTTAACAGTATATTACTATCCTTCATTGAATTGGCAGCAGCCTGGAAAATAATTGAGTTTTAGGAACTCTTTTGTTAATATACCAAGCAACTCACGATGGATGGCAGGTGTGGGCCAGTGATTATATCCGTCTGTTTTCCGCCCGACATCTCCTCCTCCCAGTACCAAATACGTCTGGGATTGAAGGTGACTGTACCATTAGCGTGCCACTCCAAGTCCATTTTCTTGCGTTCCTCCCGATAGACATACGGACCGAGTTGCTCGAAGATCGGCTTCACACCATTGGCCTGGACATCGTGCGCATTGGTCCAGTTCCAAAGGAACATGTGCAGGTATATGGGAATGGGCAGCTCCTCCCATTTCTCGAAGGTCTTTGAGGTGGGCGTTAGGGGCAGTTCCTGAGAGGAATTTCCAATTAATACTTCCCGAATTTTCCTTTGAGTTTCCAGCTCACCTTCATTATCAGCGAGTCCATAAAACTAGGCCCCCATATGATGGACAAGAGTCCTGATATGCTCATCATTGTTCCGATGCCGAAAACCCATACCTTCTGTTGGGTCACCCCACAGCAACGACAGCACATATCGATCGAGGCGAAACAAAGACTGCCAGCTGAATGCCAGACGATCAGAATGAGCCACCGTCTTTATTCATCGCCCACCCACTAGATTATCCCCTTCTCAGCAGTTCAGTTAGTAATCTGCCTGTCTGCCATATTGATTCGATTTGTTTGTTTGACTGCCCGACCCATATCGGTGCCCTGATTGTGAAGTAATTTAATCGGCACTTAACCGTACTGTAAGACCTTGATAAGTGCCGTCCATTGCACTAGACTTTTCGTGGGTGCATCGTTATCAGAGGCTGGCTACTTGAAGTTTGCAAACAGGAACACCTGGCAACCGCACTGATGCACAGTGGTTAAAACGGATTATAAATGTACATAAATTTGATTTTAATGAGGGGAAACGTTGTGAGTCGCAGCTACGGCCGTGACCCTACATTTATACCCGATACTCAGTCAATGTAGCTCCCCTCAGCCAGAAAGCGCACGGAGTGTGGGAGAGAGAGAATGACTAAGCGGGTGGACGGCGTTGTGTAACCACTGAAATTTTATTTGTTCCGACTGACTATAATAATAGACTTCACTTTAGAAACCTACGCGACATTTTACCCGTTGGATTTTTCACCATTTTCCGCATTTTCTCGAATTTAACCGCGGAGCTGGCTTACGAACGCACGCTTTGACCGGCGGGAAAATGAATTTGAGAGCGGTGCAAATGCGTTCATTCTATGCTCTCCTGCTCTTCTTCCTAGTTGCTCTCTCTCCCACGCTCTCTTCAGCTTCTTTTGCGAAAACGAATCGAAAAAAAAGGAGACTACGAAACAATAACACACTTTAGATTTTTACACATGAAAAAAAATCGAATTTATGGAAAAACAATATGTTTACCAACATATAAATCAAATATATCAAATATATACACGTATATCACAAATTGCTGCATTTTTGTTGCCATTTTGCCTCTTTCTGCGCCCCCGCCCATGAGCAAACACATTTTCTTGCAATAAACACACATTTTTTTGTTCATTTGTATTTAATCACGGCATCACTACACTGAACTTCCATTCACACACCTGCGCGACATTTTACCCGTTGATTTTTCACCATTTTCCGCATTTTCTCGAATTTAAACGCGGAGCTGACTCCCGAACGCGCGCTTTGACCGGCGGGAAAAATGAATTTGAGAGCGGTGCAAATGCGTTCATTCTTTGTTCTCCTGCTCCTCTTCTTAATTGCTCTCTCTCTCTCACGTTCTCTCTGGTACTTTTTCTTATGCTTAACTCCACTGCCTTTCTTCATCCTCTGCTACTGCAAAGCGAGATCAATTAATTTTATTAAATGAAGTACTATCACAAAGAGAGATCAATTAATATAATACAATTAAGTTATTTCACCATACGCTGCACTTACACCGCGTACTGTAACTCTCTCATCAGTCTCTGCATCTCACTCTCACTCCCACTCCCACACTCATTTGAGCTCTCTTTAAAGTAGCAGAGGAAAACGACAAAGAGCATGATGCAATTATTCCAGGTGGTCCGCTAACTCTTTTGCGGGTTATTTTACGCTCCGCACTGCTGACAGCGATTGTTTGTGGAGAGGGAGAAGCATCAGTTTTGCTGTTGTATTGAGAAAAATAAAACCCGAGAAGAGTGCGCGTTGCGAGAGCTGACCACCTTGTGTGAATTCATCATGAGCATAAGCAAAAGTAGCTGACGAGAGCGTGGGAGAGAGAGCAAATTAGGAAGAGGAGTAGGAGATCAGAGAATGAACGCATTTGCGCCGCTCTCGCTAAAATTTTTTCACCCGCTCAAAGCATGCGTAAGTCAGCTCCGCGTTTAAATTCGAGAAAATGGGGAAAATGGTGAAAATCCATTGGGTGAAATGTCACGCAGGTGTGTAAAGTGAAAATTCAGTGTAGTGATGCAGTGATGAGATATAAATGCAAAGTAAGTGTTTTAATGCAAGAAAATGTGTTTGGTCAAGGGCGGGGGCGCAGAAAGTGGCAGAATGGCGGCAAAAATGCAGATCTACGAAGGAAAAGTGCATCAATTTGTGATATACGTATATATATTTGATATATTTGATTTATATGTTGGTAAACATATTGTTTTTGCATAAATTCGTTGTTTTTTTATGTGTAAAAATCTAAAATGTGTTATGGTTTCGTTGTCTCCTTTTTTTCGATTCGCTTTCGCAAAGGAAGCTGAAGAGAGCGTGGGAGAGAGAGCAATGAGGAAAAAGAGCAGGAGATCGAAGAATGAACGCACTTGCACCGCTCTCACATTCATTTTCCCGCCGGTCCAAGCGTGCGTTCGTAAGTCAGCTCCGCGTTTCTATCCGTAAAAATGCGGAAAATGGTGCAAAATCCATGGGTAAAATGTCGCGCAGGTGTGTGAATGGAAGTTCAGTGTAGTGATGCAGTGATCAGATATAAAAGTACAGAAAAGTGGGTCTGAGTGCAGGAATATGTGTTTGCTCAAGGGCGGGGGCGCAGCAATAGGAAAATTGGCAACAAAAATGCAGCTCAACGAAGGAAAAATGCGGCAATGTGTGATATATATGAATATCGATGTGATATATCTGTAAACAACATATTGTTTTTCATAATTTCTTTTTTTAATGTGTAAAAAATAAAACATGTTGTTCTCGCTTTTTTTTGTTTGATCACGTGAGTTCCAGCAATGTGTGTGTGTGGGTGCTTGAACATTTGTCTAGTCTCGTCCCTTTCCCACTCCCATTAGTGGTAGTAGTGGGATGCAGTAAAGAAGAGAATCAAAGAGGAAAGAGTGCTCTCGTTCCAAGTGAAGTTCATGATACGGTGAGGCCTTCCCAATACTGCTGATCTGACTCTGTCTTGTTTGGTGTGTTTACAAGAACTGCCGCCCACCACTGCCTCACCTTAAATTAATATGCGTAAAATTTGTGCTCTTATTGGAAATCATTTCGTGCGTTTCGTTTGCGATTTCGGTGCGATTTACTCGTAACTTCGAAGTCTTCGTGCGGTGTCTCTCTTCATCAAAATCGTTAGAGTCTCATTTGGAACACCAGGATAGGAAAATAGAACGGAACAAGATTATGGGTAAGTGAGAAAAGAATACAACTTTGTATGTCTGTGTGTACTTTTCTTTCATTCTAAAATTTAAAAATTTGCGCAAAAATTTATTGCGGCAGTGAAAATCTATTTGTTTTTTGAGAGCGTACATCTTTACAAACAAGAACTATGGATAAGGTCCATCATGTATATAGCTACCAAAAATCTATTTCGGAAATCGAAAATTGAATTATTATAAGCTGCGAGTATTTTGGAGGTTTCACCCACTGTGCGATGGTGCAAAATATATGGAAGTCTATATGCTGTCTATAAATGTTAATAAAATTCGGGCTTTTTATTATCTGACAATTGTTAAAAGGTGCTCTTCAGTGGCCAGAGTCTAACTGGTCTAACTAAACCTATTTTTAAACCAAACAAAACTGTAGCTACGGTCAACTATTTCCTAATTGAGTCCCCGCCATCTTATCGCTTATCACACTTGAAGTTTGAATGCAGTTTTTCCCATCGCACATATTGGGGGTGCCATAAAGTTCAACCCGATTAAAGGGGATAATCTAATCTTCTTATCAAAGCACTGGTGGTCGATTAGGGCCGTGCAAAATCATTTTGCGAATTTGTTTGACAATCCACACTGAGTTTTAGCATTTCGAGTTGATGAGTGTACACTGTACACACAATAATTGGCCACAATTTGCACACGGAGCGGGAGATTGGCAGAGTACCCGTGATACTCGTCGTAACTGCCGTAAATCGCTGTGGCTAATTGAAAGCGCCAAAAGCCATGTGGCTCCAAAGGATTTTCAACTGAAAATGGTTGATGCGCAGGAATCGCGAGCTGTTGGAGCTCGTCTCCCATGATGTGAGCTGAAAGAGCGCCAAAGAACGCTGCAATCAGCCTTGGAAAGTACGGAATAATGTTGATGCCAGAAGAACCTTCAGTTATTGTAGTATTAAGTGCATTGCAGAGGTTGCCCATTGTCTGGCGGAATATCAACTCAAACATGCACAAATGGTTCTGTAAGGAACAGGATTCCAAGGAAGTACAGATTGCCATTCCATTTAATTATCTATTTTCCAGACTGACAAACACTCTTGCCGAGTATTAATTTTGTCTGATTCTGAAATTACTTAGCCGCAAACCTACGGCTTTGTGTGGAGTACAATATATAATAGTGATTTCCCCAGTGCACTTCGATAAATACATAATCTGTGAAACATTGCCAGGGGGGCCTTTCATAGGAAACTGCATTAATTAATGCATTTGCCAGCTGAGAGTGTGTGGGTTTTTGGTCTGAGAAATGAGAGAAATGTGAGAAATGAGAGAAATTTGAGAAATTGAATAAGCCAATAAGCCCAATAATCTCTGCTGTCCATCTTTGGAAGGCGTGGGAAGGCGTGGAGGCCGCAAAGACTCAAGCAAGGCATGTATATTTTGTCCATATTTAATGGTTTGTTGAGTTATATTTGTAGTACACATACACACATATTTGAATATTGATTTTGCTATATAGGAAGAGTACGACGCACGACGACTGCAGTACAGAACATTTTCAGCAACATCAGCTTTTACACAGGCCTACAAACATCGGTTAAACATATAGAAATACGCAGTTGAGGTAATCGTTTCCGTTTCCGTTTAGGCCTCGACAGAGCCCTCGGCTTCCAGGGCCTTTCGGTTGGGCTGCAAACAAAACAAAATTTAATATATTTTAAACGTGTTTTTGCTGGAGATATCGCCCACCTTTGGGTGCATCAGAATGAAGGGCAGCTCGGCGCAGAGCTCGCCGCCCAGGGCTCCCAGGAAGAGCTTGACCTTCACGGCATACGAGACGATTATGCCAAAGGCATCCCTGGCATCCTGACTGGCAATCCTGCAGAGACAAATGTGATCCTTCAATATACATGTATTCACAGATATTCCCCGTACTCACAGTGTGGTCGATGCCAGGGCTGTGTCCTTGCGCTTGACATCCCCCTCCACGGCAATGCCCGCCCGATCACAGTTCGCCACCAGAGTGGGCACCAGGTACATGACCTTCTGCAGACTGGAGCCCGGGTTCAGGGGGCAGCCCTCGCTCGTCTCCATGAAGGCAATCGTATTGCGGAACTGTCCGTTCTGGAAGAGCACCACGTCGACGCCCTGCTGCACCATGGCCTTGACCTTCTTCACCACCTTGTTGGAGTTGTTGCGCACACAGATGTTGACCGAGATCTTCTCCCCGTGGTGGTACAGCTGCTTGTCCAGGGTCACCTCCAGCTCCAGTTCGCCGGGCGACAGGAGGAAGTCCTTGCGGACGACGGTGCAGGGCTGGATGCCCTGCTTGGTGGGGGCGTACTGCACCTTGCGGATGCCCAGGTTGATGGTGCTGCGGCGATGCGACCTGTCGCAGTCGCTGTCGCCAGTGAAGATCTTCACGAAGTACTGGACGCCGCAGGGCTGGCTCTCGTCGCTGGCCTTCTGCTGCAGCACCACCGAGGCCGGGGAGCTGGGCGGCATCTGCATCACGAAGGGATAGGCGTTGGAGCCGAGCTTCTTCAGCAGACGCTCCTGCATCTTGCTCAGCTGGAGGTCCTGCTTCTGCGGCGGGCACACCTGCTGCGAGACCAGCGTGAGCTCCTTCTGGAAGCGCAGGCCAATCATCTCGTCGTCCTCGCGTCCATACCGGAAATTGCACACCAACTGCACAAAGATCTTGCGGTTCTGGCGCACGTACTCATCGTCCAGGACCACGATGCCATCTGCAAATGGAAGCCTAATTAATTGGGCATTAGAACCGCCGCAGCAGCAGTCACGTATCCTTGCCGGATTCTGTGCGGATTCTGTATGGATTCTATGGTCACGTAACTAATAAGCTGCTTTTGTTGGTAATGCAACTATCAGGGGTTGCATAAATTAGGGCTTAATTTAATTAGGTCTCAGCCAGGCTAAGAATGTTGCATAAAGTTGGGGTAGGACGGGCAGGGACAGGGCCATTTGATAAAAAAAGGGCCAGCCTCCAGACAGATCGTTTCAGTTTCCCGACTTTGAAGGCAAACCGATGTGATAATCCCATTCAGGCGGTGATGCCTTAACGACAGACGATGATAGTCCGGAAATGTGTTCTACTTCACGGTTCTAGGTGCTTGTGCATCTCCTCCCAGGGCCTACTTTCAGGCAGCGATAGTTCTCGCTGCTTTCTACCTACCGATGGGCTCCACTTGCGTCACGGAGTCCACGAACTCGCGCCTGTTCATGTACAGCGTGATCATGTTGTTCGGGGAACATTTCTTGAACACCTTGAAGTTGACCACCATTCTGAAGCTGTTCTTCGGGAGTCTATGGGGAAAATAGTATTTATTCTCGTAAACGTTTCGCGCTCGTCGATTGTGATACGCCGCGTTGCGTCGTTCGCGTCGTTATTAATTAGCGCCCGCTGGCTGTCCGGCCTTTATACCCGGGGCCTTGCCAATCCACTGCACCTGCCTGCAAATTCAATTAGCCGCCGCCGAAACCAAGCAAAATGCTGACACTCTGCCCTGCTAGGGCTTCCCAGCCTCGTCTTTGATATTGACATTGCAACTTGCGCGGAAAATCGATTAATAAGTGTACTACATGGCGTATTAGCAGTGCCAGAAATACTCGGATCGAATCGTTGGTTCATGCGTAGTATTTTGGTTTGTTGTTTTCCCCAACTGTTTTTCCGAGTCCAGCGAATGACGCAGTTGCACAGAAATATTACCTGCCATTTCCCTTTTTCTGTTTGCGTAATTTTCCCTAATTTAATAGAGGCTTTCGGGGGCAGTGGAGCCGCATTTAAGGCTAGGAGTTTGTCCCGATTTGGGGGACCAAATATTACAGACATCGCTTTGGAAATCGCAGAGAGTTTTGAGTTCCCCTCCTTTAAAGAAGATTCTCTGTATTCAATTATGTAAAAATATTCGCAGACACAGCGCCCTGCCACAGTTTCGTGCAACGAAATCACATTAGCATTAAGTAGGCTGCTCAACAAAGTCAATGAACGTAATTATTATGCTCCTGACATTAAAAATATGAACAAAGTTGTGTGAAATATATTGTTCTTTATTGTGCGGCCTGGGTCCTGGGTCCTGCCCCAACTACTGGCGGCGGACAGTCGCCTTGGGCCCCACAAAACCGACAATGAGGCCCTTAATAATAGCAAAACTTTTGCACTCACGACGTGTGAGTCGGCCGGGCGGAAAATGGCCCTGGTTATGGGAATGTCCCTCATTTAAATACATTACAAGTGAACTTTCGAGAGGCGTTGATACGAGCAGGGGCCCTGTTCCCTGTTCCAAAAGCCCACTCCTGGGCAATATGCTGGGAATTGAGTTATGTTCGAGAGGGTCTGAGGAGCAATTAAATTCAATCTCCTTTAAGGTCTCCTTTCGAGTGCAAAGTGCTGTGTGGTTTGGGCAGCTCAAAGCTGGTTCTGTAGCGACCACAAAGCGCGGAGGTAACCTCATATAATCGAGAGCTTAATTGAGCAAAAGATGCCTTAAACATTCCATTTCTCATAATACCTCAATCGCTTCTTAAAGCAGGAACGGAACTCCCCTTAACCCCCAGCAGAGGCAGACGCCTGCCCAACCCAGTTTGCTCCTTCAGCGCATTCCAGCTAATTTGGGAAATTCAATTGCCTGACCAAAGCGAGACAATAGCGTCGGGCAAATTGCATTGCACAATCAGTGGGTTTGCCAGGGTCCGGAGTCTGGCCCAGGCACAGGCAGAGGCCCAGGCCCGGGCACAGGAGGCATTGAAGCCAGTGCAATTGTCGTTGGGCACATTGACAGCTAACTGGAGCCACAGTCAAGGCGTTTCGGACCAGAACTTTCTGCCAAATGCATCTCCGATTCACCTTGAAGGAAGGCAGGCTTCTGCTGTGTAAGCCTGGAAAGTTTTAGGCCAGAAAAGTCTCTCATCAGCCCGATCCTGATCAGCCGATCAATAGCACGGAAAATTGGAACCATGAGACACAATGTTGTTGTCTTATGAGAAATAAAAGCGAAAGCAAACAGAATTGGCAACATTGCCCCCACGCCCCCAATGACGCTGAACCTCCAAGGCGACAATCGACGTTGCCGCTCGCAGTGGCTGCCATTTCCAGTTACCATTAGCCGGAGGAAGGACATGTCGCACCCTCAAACAAAAAATAACAGAAAAAAGCAAGGCAGAACGGTGCAACGGTGGAGAGACTCGACGGACGGGGTACCCGGTACTGGGAGGCTCCTCTAGGAGGCAGGGAGGATGCTGTTGCAGAAACCCTGGCAAGGAGTTTGGACTACGAAAGTTTTGAAGGAGGAGCCTAGTTGATGTGTGATGCTGATCCTTGCGGGAGTCCAATATACCCTTCCTCGCGTTGCAAAAGCAAGGAAAAACTGCTCCTGTGCTGCATGAGCGAACTTGGCAGAGAAGTCGTCGACGTCGCCGTCGCCATTGCCATCGCCATCGTCTGACGATGTGCAAACTGGCGGAGTGACAGCAAATGGCGCGGAAACTGTGTGTACGCCAACGTCAACTAATCGTGGGTGAACAAATCTTTATATATACAACCAACCAGCCATTCATCCATCCATCCAGCCATATGTATATCTGTGCCGCCGCACCTACCAGCCAACATTCAATGCTCTGGCATTGCGTCGTCTGTGCGTGCAGCCAAGAGGCAGGGCCTTCGATTGCAGGTGGCTATGACTCTGGCTTCTACGCTGGGCGTTGACTTTTAGCTGTCACTGTGGCTCTGCAAGTGGTACTGGATGAAGGCATCATGGTCAGGAGGCAATGATTGCTTTGACTTCTGAATGAATGGCATTTTCTAGGACAAATCAATTAATGAAACCTAAGGGAGGAAAAATCCACATAGATCCTTTGGGGCATAGCATTGTCTATAGAATAACCCACAATCTTTTGCAAATAAATATTAAAATATATGTATATTTTTGTACAATTTATAGCCCTTACTTCCAAGAATTCTAGTTTAATATATTACCCATGGAAATGGTAACAAAAAGCACTCTTAACTGCTGAAAACTATGCCTCAAATATTCCTCTGTATTCTCCATAGGTGATCCAAGACCATGGCCCACTAGCCTGAAGTAAAAACCATATTTTGCCGACAAAAGCCAGAACCAGGAGTGTATCCATATCTACGAGTATCCTTTATTGTTTTTCCCCGTCCCATATTTCACATAAACTGTCTTCATAAGACGATCTATGCTCAGAAGAACTATGTGCAGAAAATGTTTGTAAAATTCCATCGGTGCCCTTTTGGCGGTGGCGGTATGCACGTGTTGCAAGCCCAGTCTTGTCGTTGTCCGAACCGAAAAACCGAAACCGAAAGAGAGCGTTATTGCTAGCTAATTTCCCATGTGCATGCTTGCTTGTTAAACTGATGCATAGTCCCGGGCAGAACCAGAGCCAGAACCAGGCCAGGACCCAAAGCCAGACAAGGCGAAAGTGGCAGGCCATGTTGCACAGCATTTTGGAGCGGGGGCAACCCCCTAAGTGCAGTGCAGCAGCAGCATAACTGAAAATATTGTGAAAATAGTAGAGCCAGCCGCCGTGCAACAATGGCCGCTGCAGGAGCCACGAGCTCCGGTGCCTGCCCCGCCCTGCCCCGCCCTCCGATGCAGGTATTTGCGGTTGGGTTTTTGACACAAATTTTGCCGATGACATGTTCAATACACAAAGCTGCGTGCTTAAGTTCGCTCATCCGTATTGTTATACTCGTACTCGTACCAGAGTGGAGCCCGGGTGGTAGATGCCACATGCAACCGGAGAGGAGTGCTGTGCTCTCCTCCTCCGTATTTGCCCTGCCCTGCCAGCACGTGTTTAGGGCTGCCACAGCGTCGCTTGTGTGCTCTGCCGACGAGGCTTCAACTTCATTTATCACATTCGAAAAGAAATTCGAAAAAACCCCCAGAGAGAGTGGGCCTGGCTCTGGCTTTGGCCTTAAAGCACTTGCTTTTTAAATTTGCATTTTCCTGTCAGCGGGCGTCACATAAATTCGACAATATACTCGCACCTACCATTCTTTCGGCTCCGACAATATTTTCCCAAGCCGCATTATCCTATTAAGAGACTTAATGGAGTCACACACGTGTGGAACTTTGTCTCGTCATAAATCTGCGAAGCCAGCCGCCAGCACAGCGGGAAATGCTCTTCTGTCTTGTGTCTGTGGCAGAGCGTGAAGCGGGAGGGGGATGCCCCTGGATGATATGATATATCCACCTCATATCCGATATTTATGCCTTTCACTTACCGTAGGAACGTATGGATTTATGTCTGCCACAGCGATTGTGGCAAATGCCCAAAGTTTGCCTTCAAATTAGCCAATGCTCAAGCATTGGCCATGATATATACGTGTGGCGTTTAAATTATTGAAACTTTTCTGCCAGAAAACCAAGAGCCGCCGCAGAAATCTATGCATTTAGAAAACTTTGCCATAACACACCCAGGGGACCGTTTTGGGGGGTCGGTGGAGAGATATATAGCCGGCAATTTGGCGAAAACACACTGTGGCTGCTATCTACATTTTGATGGCCAATACACTAAAGTTTTGGGAGGTTCCCGAGGCAAATTTCACCCCGAGATGAAAGCGGTAATCATTCTGGTTATAACTTTCACTCGAGTCTGCTTAAACCTTGTCGGATCCCTGCCCAAAAGAAGCTTTAATTGGCTAAACTGCAGATGTGTGCTGCAGCTGCTCCTGGCTCCTGGCCCCCCCCTAAAGGCTCGGGGAGCCGTCCCCATGATTTCCGTTTTGCATTTTCTGGCAAAACCACAAAAAAGACTTTTCGATTTCAGAATTTGTTTTTCTATGGCCCAGAGTGTCGGTTGGCAGCAGCGCCTCTGCCATAATAAAAATCGTGTCCCGACATATCTCAGCAGGCTTGTCACACGTGTCGAAGCGGTGCAGGAATCTCCTCCTCCGATCCCCTGCCAGTCCCCCGTGGACTTTTCAAATTGTTCATTTGCTTTTGCAACTCTTTTCTCGATTCTTTTCGGCTGTCAGAGCCGTCAGAGGTTAAGGCCTAATGGTTTTTTGTTGGCTCCGTGCTGGGCCACATTTACAAATGCCTTGAAAAGCAATTAGTACTGACAAATGCGTGCCTTGACATTGGCCCGGCCGAAGACAAGGCCTGTCAGGGCCGCCCAACGATTTGTCAAGCGGCAAGTACTGGCTACAAGAAAGGCAATGATTGATTTTGCCAGAAGGAGGGCTGGAAAATGACTCATCTTAAAAAGGATTGATTTCATTGAGAAAGGAAGTAATTATTGATGGATTCATGGGTTCATATTGTGGGTACATGCATTCCAAATGGGATATTCATTCCATTTTCTTTATAACCAAACGCTTTACCTGGTTAGCCGCTGTCAAAAGTGCATTTAATTCAATTTCCCCACAAAACCAATAGAGCGGGCGGAAGGGAGACGGGGAGGCCCGCTAAATGGCTAGGATCTGGGCGCCTGCTGCTGTGCCCCAAAGTTGAGTAGCTGCCTGATTAAATTTACACACTGAACCGCAACTGTTGCATCCACAGGCACACACACACACATCCAGCAGATACATCCACTAGATCAGGGGAAAAAGTAATAAAAAGGCAGGCAGCTTGAACGAATTTTATATCCTCGACAGCAGGACAGCAGGACAGCAGGACAGCAGGAACAAAGCCGAGGAAGCTGCTTCTTCTGTGCCTTAAAGTAGGAAATCAATCGAAGGCTGCCAGATGGGAGACGGGAGCCCCCATCAATTGCTTGTAAGTGGGTGGGCTGTAAAGATTTTTATAACAAAAACTGCACGGACAGACGCTGCGTATGAGCAATTTCAACTGGGGGCCCCTGCAAGTGGCTGCCTCGAGTGGCTCGAGTGGCCCGAGTGGCTGCACCGAATTAAAAGAGGATGCACCGAAGGAAAATAGTCGAAAATTGGAATTGGAATTTTGCGGAGTCGCATCTGCGATGGCAGGCAATTGGGTATTTCTATTGGGTATTTTTCTATAACTCTTCCGCACGAATGGCACACTTCAAATGTTAATCAGTGCCGGACGGGCCGCCACTCGGCCCTCGGCATGTGTCAAGTGTAGCAATATTGATGTGCAATCTCAAGAGCTCCAACCGCATTGCTCAATTTGCATGCACAAGAGCTCCAACTCTTCTCCTCCTGCTGCTCCTCCTCCTGCTGTGCACTTTCCAATGCATTTTCCGAGCCTTCACAGGGCTCATGCATAAATTCAAATGTTTTCCCAGCCAATATACTGCCTGGGAGTCGACTGGGCTCGGGCTGGACATTGTCTATAAGATTCATGATTCGGCAAACAAATGGCTGGCAATTTTTCACAGCGATCGAACGTTGCTTTGCATAATTGAGGCCCGGCCTGGCCAGAACGGAGAGAACGCACTTTGATGAGTGCTTCTGTGAGCCACAAAATGTTGAAATTATTCTTTAGTCGGTGCTAAATCAAAGCGATTCGATGTGGCATGCCGTGGCGTGGCAGCTTGTTCACATTGCAATCAGCAACAATAGCAATCCGAGTGCCGTATCCCAGCCACAGCGGAAACGGAAGCAATTTTCATTTGCGTCGAGTTTGGTTTCAGCTCTGGTGGTGTCGTCCTTGCGGTCGCTTAGGGCTGGAGCACATGCTCAGCGACATGTTACCAACATAATTTCAGCTGCCACACAATGGGCCAAGACAGATAGGTGGGGTGTGGGGCAGGAACCGCAAATGATGCAAGAATGCAGTGCGGTCTGCGAGTGCGGGTATGTGAATTTTTATTAAATAAATTTCCAGCTAAGGTTTGCATTCTTTGGGAGCAGAAAAACGAGCTCGCGCTTTGGTTTCATAAACAGTCACACTTTATTATGGATTCGGATATTGCTGTGTAAAATAAATACAATTTTCTGACTTGGGATTATATCGAAAAATGCCAAGTTCTTGGGGGAACACAAAAAGTCGGCTTAAACGGGGAAATCTTTCGTTTATTTTCGGGGGCCTGTTCTTAGACTTAGACTATCTTTATATATATATGTAAGTGTGTGTGTGTGTGTGTGTGTGTGTGTGTCTGGTAAATCTATGCCACTAACTACGTGCTATTTTATTTTATTTTTAGTTTTTAGTTTTTAATTTTCACGTTTAAATTCTCAAACAGCGGCTGCTCAATTTTGAATCGCATTGGCCAAATATACAAATCCTTCTTTCTTCCGTTTTTATGGGGTTTCTATCTTGCTTAATATTTATTTACAGATTATACTGGGTTTTTATCACATTTGAAATGTGTGAAAATTAATTTTAAATTGGGTTCCGGGTTTCGCTTAGGTTTCTACCAATTTTATATACAGACGAGCATATAAAAAGTGTTTTGTCTTTAAAATTAAATTACAAGTATCTTAGTGAAACGCCTGTTAAGGTTTTTAATTGTGAAAATGGCAGTATGATCGTAAAATGATTTATGCACTTGACTGCGAACTCAAATCCTAATTACTGCACTTCAATTTGACCCCAGAAACAGTGCTGCCGCACTGCCATTAATTATACGCCCCGCAGGCCCGGGGCTTACGTCCGTGTCGTGCTTACTGTTTGCTTGGCAAACCTGCCCGCGGATGCCACTGATGCCACTGATGCTGCGGTCGAGACGTGGCCCCTGGGTCAGTTAACGCTGACCAGCGGCTCCAGGGTGCTGCTTAAATGGACCAGCTGCTGCTGCACCTCGCGGAGGCTGGCCAGGCTCCCCTCCATCGGGTGGTGGTGCTGCGGCGGAGGCAGGACCACAACCACAGCCTCGGCTGGTGGGGGCATGGGCATGGGCATTGACATTGGCATTGGGGAGGGGGCGCCCGGCGGAATGACAGTGGCTGCAGCTGCCACGGCGGCCATGGTGGTGGCTGAGCCGGCGGGTCCGCTGCCCGGCGAGTGGGACACGCTGTACATGAGGCTGCCCATGCTGGGGTGCGGCTGGTACCCGACTGGCGGTGGGGGGGCCGGCGGCAGCATCAGTTCGTCGATGGTGCAGACGCGATCGTCGATGGGAAAAGTAAAGTTGATTTCCTTTCCCTTGTCTTCGCCGGCGCTCGGGGCTGGGGCTGGGGCTGGGGCTGGGGCATGGGCTGGCGTGCTGCCATTGCCAGGACTCGGACAGGGACTCGCTCCATGTCCGTTGGTTTTTGCTAATGGTCCAGATGCGGCTCCTCCTGATGCTCCTGCTGCTGCTGCTACTGCTGTTCCTGTGGCCGGGGATGTGGCCAAGGTCAGTGTGGTTGTTGTTGTGGGCGAGCTGCCACTCCCATTTCCACTCCCATTTCCCAGCGCTGTAATTGTGGTTGCCTCCAAATTCTTTTCCAGGCACTTGCTCTCGCCTGCGGAGTATACAAAAGGGAAAACGGGAAAAGGAAAATGGGGGAAAAGCAAATGAGTATCAGCGATAGCAGTGGGAGACTTTCTTTTCGGTTTCGGAAGCTGCGGAAGCTGCCTTGAGGCACGGCCTCCGCAGCACTGCAGTATTTATGGGTGGGCTCCCTCTCTGTGGGAGTATCTGCTGGTGGATTCACCTGTCACTGTTTAATTCACTGTTCACTCTCATAGTACAGATCCTAGAGAAATATCTCAATGGGCCAATTGACTGCCCGAAGAAAGAGTTTCCATCTGAAAAACACCACCCCAATGGGAGACCCCTTTAACTCTTTTTTTGTTCCCAATCTCCCTGGCTAAAGGCACGGCTCTGTCCCTTATTTACTTGGCTTTCAGAGGAGTATCTTTCGGCTGTGGTATCCATGGGAAAAAGTCACAGTTTCGGCCACTTTTTGCTCAGCTCTAGGACCAACAACAAACACCCCGTGGGTGGGGTTTTTTTCTCCTTCTGTCAGCTGAAAAATGTTCCGTATTCTTTTTTGCTCCCCTGCCCCTCCCTCGCTCTCCCCTCGGCCCCCGCCAGAGTTCGTTTATCGTGGGAATCGAATTTTTGTGTGCGGCAAAAAGTTTCCGTGCGGCGAGGCGACAGCCTCTAAGGCCATTTTATTGTTTGTGCAGAAATGCTACAATTGCGTAAATTCAGAGAAGTTTTTTGTTTTTTGCCCCGGGAGTACGCTCTGCTGAATGGGGCGGGGCGGGGCAGGGCCCCTGGGCCAGTTTCAGGTGAGCTTGCCCCACCCTGGGGGCTTCCCGGTCCCGGTCTGGGTCTCGGTTCTGGGCTGGTCAGTGTGAAATTTATTTATTCCTCAATTAGGGGGAGCAGGGACTCGGACTCGGACTCGAACTCGGACTGGCTCTAAGGACCTGGCATAATGAAGCACGTTCTTGTAATTAATTAAGTGCGGCGACTTGTTCCTTTTTTAATTTTGGGGGAATCATGCGCGTGTAAGAGCAGGGCCCATAAATAGCCGGATGTCTTTGGCCAGTTCTCGCCTGAAGCTGGCAAATTGCCCGTTACTCTCGCCGCTCTTCAGCTTCAATAGTAATTAAAATGGAGGCCCTGGAAGCCCTGGAAGCCCTGCTAATCTCAGTCTGCGATACTTACTGCCATTCAGGTGATCCTCCCTGGTGTAGTAGCGGGCTCGGTTCTTGGAGAGGCAGGCCACCAGCGACAGGATAATGACGGCAATTAGCACAAAGATGATGCCACCCAGAATGGCCAGAGTATTGAGGCCGCCTGGTGGGAGAGAGAACAAAACGTTGCAGATTAAGGAGACATTCAGGTGCTGGCACGTATTTTAATTTTAAGTGTCCTTCCCCCCTGCAGCCCCTCCAGCCCCTCCAGCCCCCCTATATCTATGGCTTACCGTGCTCAAGAAAATTATACGATGTGCTGGCCGCATTCTGCTCCTCGTCGCTGATGTAATCCAGGCACGTGTGCAGCCCGCCAATGTCCAGGTTATTTATTTCGGCGCCTCGCAAACTTTTGGGCAGGAAGCAAATTGGATATGTGTCCCATTTCCACTGCAGCTACACGGGGGAAAGGAGAGAGGGGAAAAGCGTGTCAGCTTGGGTTCCACCGACACATGAGGCACATTTCTGTGCCCTCAAGACCCCTAGACCCCTCGGTGGAAAGCGAGTGTCGTGCCTTTTGGGGCATCATCAATCAGCCAAGGCTTTGAAAGCTAATTGAAATTTCCAGTGCACGACTCTCGATGCTGGATGCCCGATCCACGATTATTTGAATTTCACTTACTTGCCGCACGACATTTATTAATTTTCCCATGTTGCATTCATCGCAGATCAGGGGATTGTTGTCGAGTCGCACGTTGCGGATGCCTTGGATCCGCAGTGCCGTGTCCTCATTGATGCCGTGTAATTGATTTCGGGATAAGTCCAAAAACTGTGGAGGAAAAGCCCACAAAAGTTCAATTAAAAGTGCATTACAAGACAGAGAGAGAGAGAGAGAGAGGGAGAGAGAGGGAGAGGGCAGAGAGAGAGAGCAAAAGCCTGCTGCTGAAATGACAATTAGCTAAGGACAGACGGAGGGACAGACGGACCCACAGGAGTCCCTGGAATTGGGCAAAAACAATTTGGGTATTTTTGTGGGGTGTGTGGGGGGAGGGGGCCTGCTGGAGTGAAGTGTATACACAATTAAATTCAATTAAAATGAAAGGCTTAATGGCTATAAAATGATTGTTGTTGCAGGACCATAAATTTGCCACAGTCTACGGCCACAATAACAAAGACAGACGGACGGACAGAGAGCCCACTTTCAGAACTGGGAGCGAAAACAATCCTCCAATAAGAGTGCTTCTTGCAACAGAGAGGGAGGGAGAGAGGTGGGAGGGCAGCCCGAGTGACGTGGGGCACGTACAGGGACATCGGACGGACGGAGGGACGGGCTGCAACGAAATAAAGCCACGGGTTTGGCTTGTTGTCAGAAATGTATAAACAGAAATGGCAAACGCTAACGAAAACTGCAAATAGTAATGGCTGAAGGGTCCTGGGCCATCCTCTGGCATCCTGTGTTGTCACAATGTTTCAAGCGGTGAAATATTCTACAAATTGGCCAGAAATAACAATAGATAGATCCCTCCTTTGGAGGGACAGAGAGAAGGACTTACCTCCAGCTCTCGACAGGGATCGATAACTTGCAGCGCCATCTTGTCCAGGGAATTGCCAGAGATATTCAGATAGCGCAGCTGCTTGAAGGGCGTGAGAAGGCCAACAGGCAAGGGACCCATGTCCGCAATGGCCAAGTGCGTCAGCTGGGGAATGAGCTGCAAGAAGGACACCATAAACACCGTTCAGAAAGGAGGAGCTCCCTGTTAGACCCACCTCGAAAGTATCGCGTATTTCCATGAGATCCATCAGCACATTGCCGCTAATATTCAGGGCCAGCAGATTGCCCAGACCCCGCACGGACTGCGGCTCCAGACGCACCAGCTTGTTGTAGGACAAGTCCAAGAATGTTAAATTGGTCAGCTGCAGAAACGAATCGTTGGGCACTTTGGCCAGCCGATTGTACGATAAATCTGAAAAGGGTTCGAACAAAAGCATAGAACCAAAGGGGCAAGGGGCAAGGGGAGAGGGGGAAAGGGCAGGGGAAAATTGCGGTCACTTGAGAGTTTTTAGGAGCGTATAATTCCCAAGGCTCACCCAAGTGATTAAGACTCTTCTGCATGCGAAAGAGCTGGTCCACGACCACCGACAATTGATTGCCGTCGAGCAGGACTTTGTTGAGGCGCTTCACATCGCGGAACTCGTCCTTCTCGAGGAACTTGAACTGCAAGGAAAGGCGAGGAAAATAATTGGAAAAACTGAAAGGAATTGGCTGTATGGCTGAAACGACGACAAACCTCGTTGCGTCCCAAATCCAATTCGCTTAAAAGCGGCAATAAATTGTACAGCTGCGGATTGATTTTCTTTAGCTGACAATTTCGGCATTTGAGTACTTTGAGGTCCTGCAGGAGACACAAAACACAGAACAATGAGAGGGAATGGGGAATGGTGTGTGGGTGTTGCTATCAAAACACTCACCGACACATCGCGGAACACATCCGGCTGTAAATCCTGGAGCGGATTTCCGCTCAGGTCCAGATACTTGAGTCTGCTCAGCATGAAGAAGTTGCGCTGCACGAGCTCCACGATTGAGTTATCGGCCAAATTGAGACGGCGCAGATCCTGGCCAAAAGCACAGCAAAGGCAAAGCAAAGGCAAAGCAAAAAGTTTATTACGGCACGCACTAAATTAATAAGACTTTATGATCAAGTACAGGACTACAGGACTACAGGACTACAGGACTATAGCTAATAATTCATAAATCAGGCAAACATTCCCCGGTCCCGGGCGGACTCCGGAAACTGCCAAAAAAGTTGCAACTGCAGCAGCAGCAGCAGAAGGAGGGAGGACGTGGGAGGAGCAGGAAGTCGCTAGAGTGCAGTGGAAAACAAAATCGAAAGCAAATTGAAGACAACGAAAGGAACTTTTGGTGCCCGGACCCGGTCCCGGGCACGGGCACGGGCACTGGCACTGGCACTGGCACTTCCGCTGGCTGCTGGGGCCGCAAGGAGAACTTAAATTCAAGCACGTAAGAACCAACTCCTTTGCCTCCTTTTTGCCCCAAAAAGTAGCTGCTATTAAAAATTCCATAAAATTTATTACAAGGCACAGAGGCACAGAATCTACTCGTGCAAGAATTGCAATCATCTTTGGGCTTAAATGGGGTGCTCTTTCGGGGATAACAAGGACTGGACAGATGTGTAGCCAGAAATCAAGGGCACGGATAAAGAATTTCGGATAGCACTGAGTCTTTGGAGGATTATCTGTATTCCCATAGAACATCTCGATCGGTTAATGTTTGCAGGCAGATTAGATGCTGTTAAAGAAGTAAATGAAGGACCCTGAGGCTCTACAGAGGGTATAGACCCTGCTGGTTGTTGATTGCCAATAGCTTTAAGCCCTCGGGTTGGCTGCTTCCACCAGTAGCCTCATAATTGAGTTGGAAAATTCCCCATATCTCCGTATAATGACATTTTATTTGAAACAAACAAAAAAGCCATCAGTTATGTCATCCATCCATCGGGGGGGTCTCCGGGGGGGTCCCTGCCCTTGTACTCACCGTCAAATGACGAAACGTTGAGCTGGCCATGCGTAAAATTTTATTCTTCGATAAATCCAATTCAATGAGATTATCCTGGCCCCGAAAGTTGTTTTCCGTGATGTTGGTAATATTGTTCTTGGACAGGTCTGAACGTGACAGCGAAGCGGCGGATACCATGATGGAAATGGAGGTAATTGTTGTTTTTATTTATACGTTCAAAGCGGCGAAACACATGAAAAATATGCAGAAAATATGTGTGTAAATATTTGAAAAAAAACATATGCCCCAAATATCTACAGAGATTAAAGACCGAAGCATTTCCGCTGCCTAATGCCCGGCCATAAAACACATTGCACATACGCCCCGTTGTCTAGGCAACGTCACGACGGGCTGCCACGCCCCGTCTAAACAGTTGGCGAAATTCATTTAAATACAAAAATAGGGAAAAAGGAAAAGCCAAGGGAAAAGCGAAAGCGAAAGCGAAAGGAAACCCCAACTGCAGCAGAACTTTGCTTTTTTGTGGCATGTGGAATGAAAAGCCAGTGCGAGCACAAAAAATAAAGATCACAGAATGTAAATAATTGGGGACCGGGTATCTGTATCTGTATCTGTATCTGTATCTGTTGTATGCGTATCTGTATCTGTTTCGGTCCCGAGGGGAGTTGTAAAACCCTCCCGCGGGGCGTTGTGGGGTGGGGGGGGGGCCACAAATAAACAAGTTTAAAGCCCCCACCGATATCGGCCCAATGCTTTCGTTGGCTTTACACTTGATTTTTGGTTGTTTTTTTTGCTGCCGTCGATTCGTTTGCCGAATCTTATTTTATTTTCGGGGCGCTTTTTGCTGTTTGGCGCATCAATTTCAATTTTATTGACAACACAACAACCTTCTGGCCGTGGAATGGTGACGGTTGGATGCCCTTACTACCTTTAGTAGTATTTTATATCTTGGACAGCTTTTCTACCCCCAATTGATGGCCTTCTTAGGCCACTCTTGGCTTTAATTAGTAGTGGGAATGTGCTGGCACTGGAATGATGTAAAACCCCACAGACCCCTTGATAGGATAGCCGCATCCTGCCTTGTCCTGGCCTGCCACTGCTCTGCTCATTTAACGTTTGCGCTCCTTTATTTGCCTTCACGTTTTACGAGGCTGCAGGACAACCGCACACCGATCACTGGGCTCGTCCTTTGATTGTTCCCATATAATATTTGCATATCAGTGGGTGGGGCAGCTGCTTAAATTGAAAGCGCTGAAAGCCGCCTTTTGATTTACGTTTATGGAGAGCTCCGCCTCGTAAACCGATTGATTACTCACCTAATATCCGCAGATATTTGAGGCCCCAGAAGGACTCGGCCCCGATGGCGGGCAGATTGGAGTCCGTGATGCGCAGGATCTCCAGCTTCATGAACTGCCGCAGAGCGGGCCCAATCGTAATGGAGTTCCTCGGCCCGCGTATGACGATGACTTTCACGTCGATGTCCAGCTCGCTGGCGGACAGCAGGGAGTTGAGGCCACCTGTAAAAGAGAGGGGCAGACAATTTAGGTCTCAGTCGAGGGGCTATAAATACGGGGCACTGCTACGTGGCTTGGCTACAATAGTGGCCCCCGACAATGCCAACAAGATCATTAATTGCAGGCCCTATTCGTGGAGTCCTTTGTGCCGGGGCAGGGGGAATCCCAACAATGTCCCTCCAGCCAGTCGGAATCTATTTAGAATTTGCCAGCAACTACTGCCAACTGAACGGATCCCAGTTACCCCCTGCCCCCTGCCCCCCCTCCCGACATTTGTATGCAGCAGAATTTTTTAGTTTTCGCTTACTTTCCATTGTGCTCCACAGAATAGTGCTTCAGATCTGGGCTTTATGCATTTTGCATGGCCAAATGTTTGGCTGTGTGTGTGCACCATATACTTTGTGTGTGTGTGTGTGTGTGTGTGTGTGCTCGTCTAAGGGTGAAGTTGCATTATAATGCGCTCATTGTACTGCAGTTGTTGTTGGCCCTGTTGTTGGCCCTGTTTAATGTTGGCTGAGCACGCTGCGGGAATTTTCATAAAAATGCAAAGCATTAACGCTGATTGTAACATATTTTAACGCCCCTCCCCGCAGTTTTATTTCGTTGTTCGCATCGCATTATTACTTTTTTGAATTTACTTATATTTGTACCATATTTTTGGCGAGTTCTTTTTTAAAGTCTCATTAGTCGAGCAATAGAAACACGATAGAGTTTTATAGCACTCATGGTTATGCATTTTGCCTGTGGAATTTGTGCCCTTAGAGCCCTCAACCCGGCCATGTCGATCGGCTGGGCTTGAGCGGAGGAAAAGGGAGCAAAAGATGCCACATTGAAGACAAATTTAGGAGCAAAAGGCGAAGAATTAGCGAGGATTAAGTGTTTTTTATTAAGGAATCGAATGGCTACTGCTGCTTGGCCTGGCTGCTGCCTTCCCCATCGTTCTACCATGCCCCCAACCACCAAGGGAGGACAATTTCGACACCTATCATTACTAACCCCATTGTTCCTAGTTCTAATGATTTTTCCATAATTTTAATCGCACTTCTTGAATCCCAAAACCCATGAAATGGATACCCTACTAATCCATATTTGGAATGAAATTAAAGCGAAGGATTCCTATCCCCATTCAAAGCGATTCCAAGGACTTACCCGCACAATACGTAGAATATGGGTGCTAACCAAACAAGCGTTAAATTGAAATTATAGATTTTCGTAGATGGTGTCTCGGAATGTGTGTGGGCCAAAGCTCCCCAAGAAGATGGCCAACTGGAGGGGAGAAAAGCTTCAACCACAGCCCCAGTCGGAGCCCCAGCCCCAGTCGGAGCCCCAGTGACTATGCGTCGGCAAACGACAGTTGAACAAATTGAAATTGTCAGACATTTAAGAAAATGAATGGCTGAGAGCTCTAAAAGTAATGTCCCGGGGATCTGCGGGAGTGTCGAGTGGCGCCCAAGGAGTAGCGTATCGAACGGGATATGTAATTATGATATCCAACTGGGGCACACTCGGCGAAGCCCCACTGTAGCCAGTAGGGGCTCTGGCTCACCTCATTCTTTGCGCATAATTTGCAAGCATTTCCCCTTATCGGTTCTGGGCTCTGGGTTTTGCATTTATTGCGCCACTTACCTTTTGTGCAGATGGCCTGATAACGACCCAAGTCATCCATGCTGCATTGGCATTCAGCGGGGCACTTCCTTCTCGTATTGCTGAACAGGGCCGGCATTATGCACAGGCTGAACAGCAGCCACTTCAAGAGCATCTGCAGGCGACACACAGAGAAAGAGAGAGAAAGAGAATGTGGGAGATGGTATGAGAAAAGAGAGCACAAAAGCAGAAAAGCAGAAAAAGTTATTTCACTTTTGTGGTTAGTGAATGCAATTAGTGGCGTTTTGCCTTTTCTAGTCCATGCCCCTGCCCCCTGCCCCTGCCCCTTGCAATGAATATTTTAAACCCCCATCCCCTGATGGGTGGCCTTTCCTGAAACTTTAACGAAGCGTTCGCAAATCGAACCCCTTTTAATTGCTTTGCCAGGTGATTGAAGGACCCGCAGAACTAATTTAACTTTTCGCCTCTTTAGTTCTGGCCTTCAATTACGTCAAGTGGCCATCTAGTTGGAGTCAAACATTAGGGAATACTACTATTTCCAATATTCATAGATAGATTTTTGCGCTGCCCACTGCACCACACTGTAACCTACACACACACACCTACACATGCTCCCGCCCATGATGAGAAGTGGTCCGCTCCCGCAACGCACTCTCTTTTCGGGTCTTATTTTGCTTCGTTTTTCTCTCATGCATCAAACACGGCGTCAGAGCGTTCTCAGTAGTGCTGGCTGAGCGCAAGATAAGACCCGAAAGAGAGTTAGAGGACCACCCCGCCCGGCAGCAGACTCTGGAGCCGCTCTCTCGCGTCTTTCTTTCTTCTTTCGCCTTCTCTATCGGTCCCTCTCTGTCTGTCGCGCTCTTGCCCAGCAAACCAACAAACGTTATTTTTCCGAGAGTCCCGCAAAAGGCTCGCAAATGAGCTCGACAGCGAGCGTTTACATTTCCAAGCGATACGTTTTTGTATCGCCAAACTCTCGCAAATCGCAAAATTCATTTGCGAGCTATCATAAACGATACTTTCACTGCCACAATCTGAACGACACAAGTATCATATTTCCATCATATGCGGGTCCGAATGCGAGCGTTTTGTCGGGTTATGTCTCGCCTTTGACTCGCATGCGATATAATTTGTGAGCGTTTGGTTTGCTGAGGGCTTGCCACCTGCCCTCCAGACTTTATTCTGGATCTAGCAATCACTTTTTGCACCTCGTCTGTCGTCTTAGAGTAGATCTTCAAAGCGACTCAGTCTTGAATCGATCTAATCCTCTATCGCTATCAAATCCGCACACCTTTAGCTGTTGTTCGATATGCTATAAGCCATCGCAATAAACCATATATATTGTGAGAGTGAATTAAAGTTACTTTTAAGATGTTTTATATGTTTAATTCTCCAGACACGACTTCCTTTCTTTGATGCGCCATTCAGAATGATCGAGCGTCGATCTCCATGCTTTTTTATTCGGTATTTTTCTAGAATGGCCGTACAATCATGGATTATTAATATAAACTAGGGATGCCGTATTGGCTGATAGATAGTAGTAGCTCATCAACTAACATAATTACTCTTAAATCTCCTAAGTCCACACACCATTCAGACCCTGCCGCAAGCCGTTCTTCATCCAAAAAAAGAGAGACAGCTGTGCTGTAAAATTGAGAGATTTATAAGCTTATCCGTTGGATAAACAGCAGCTACACATGCATAGAAATACATATACGTATGTGGGTGTGTGTGTGGGTGTGTGTGGGTGTGGGTGTGCACACCTCACACCTCCCTATCCACAGAGCCATTCAAATTGAAATCAACGTGGTGTCACATGTTGACATGGTTTCAGCTGTTCTTCTTCTTCTGGTTGTTGTTGTTGTTGCTTCCATTACTATTTTTATTTTTAGTTTTTTCTATGGGAAAACAGTAAGTTCTGTGGTTTTGTTACATAGTTTCGCTCTGTTTGCTTGTGTGTGTGTGTGCATTGCGTATACGCCATGTTGACCTCGGTGATTTGTGGTCGGTGCTCGGCACTAGGACACTTGTGCGCGCCGCGGCCAGCGATAAACTGTGGCACTGGTCGGGTTGGTCGGGTTGGGTCGGGTTGGGTCGGCTCTGGTTGGGTCCTGTGGTCCTGATGCAGTCCGACGTGCTGCATAAATTAGCCGCAGCAGCACATTGCGGTTTAGAAAACAGCCAAAGCGAGAGGGAGAGGCGAAAAAAAATCAAAAATTATAAAAGAAAGCCACGTGACTGGCACCAGAGTTAACCAGTTTTCAATTTGCCTAAAAGCCGACATCCGAATGCATTCGAGAATTAAATTTCGGCCAGGATATGCTCGGGCTTTCTTGCAGACGTTTCCCGGGGACATGCGAAAGCCGCAGGATTTATGTGCAGCATATTTTTCATTTCACATATTTGGGCATAACGCAGGCCCAAAGGGGGACGGGGGGGACGGGGGGGAAAAGAGTTGTCTGGCTGGCAGCAACTGTCAAGTTGCCGGCTCATCGTCGGCACCTTATGCATTGTGCCTGGTGCCTGGTGCCTCGTGCCTCCTGCCTCGTACCTCCTGCCTCGTGCTCGTCCGGATACTGGTGTTGTTGTCAGGATATTGCCGCTGGGCTCAGTTGAGTAATATTTCTGCAAAAGTTGCGGCGGTAAAAGTGAAAAATTGAGACAGCCGCCGCCGCCGCCGCCGCCGCCGCTTGGAGGACACTTTTCCCACCAAAGGAAAAGTTTCCGATGCACATTTCCAACTCTTTATTCGCTCACACTCGCACTCCATTTAACATGGCACATAACTCGGCATAAACTTCCGAAAAGTGCATTTAAATTGGGAAAACTTGTAGGAAAAAGAGTTCCAGGCAGGCCTAGGGGAAGAGGCCTCAACTTGTGAGTTGTGATCATCCTTTAAACCAATACTTGGCACAAATTAATCACAAACACCCCCATCAAAGCCGAGCCAGAGATGGATAGCCCAGAAATCAGCATCTGTCAGAGTCGTTACCGCAAAGACCCCTCCGCAGTCTCCGCCGTCTCCTCCGGCCAGCAGCTGACGTCCCACACGCTCCACTTGGGCTTTGGCAAAGTTTTGCGGGGCCCAGGCCTTTCCTGGCCTGCACATGGCGCACGCGAAGAGATGGGGCTCCAAAGTAGTTGTTGATAGCAGCTTTCAGCGTATGCCAAGCCAGGCCAGGCCATGCCTTTCCCTATTTAAACATTGGCAAATTTGTTTGGCCCGTTGCCCACTCCCAAGGCAAACAGAACCGAGAAGAGCAGAACCGGAAGCAATCCGAGAAAAGATGCCGAGTGGAAGGAGTCTGAAATTACTCATACGCCTCGTGGGACACTCCACGCAACGCAACGGATGTGGCATTTAATACGTTCGCTACTTTTGTAATTGAATATGATAAATCAAACGAAACTTGCCCCCCCCTTGTCACTCATCCCCTTTCTTGGCCCTGGCCAAGGCGGAAGTGGTCTCCAGTTACACGCTGGCCCTCGCTTGAACCCTGATTCGCTGAGGTATTCATTCGCTGGTCACTAAATTTAATGCCTCGCTTCAAAACCAAATAAATCCCAATATTTCTGGAGCCAAATCAAATTACGCTGAATTCCTGCCAAAAGGCTAAGCCCCCCACAGAAAAGAGAGAGAGAGAGCGTAACATCTGGCATAATATTATGAATTATGCTGCTCGGTGGCAGTGTGGGCGTGGCCGCTGACCGACGACGAGGGGCAGCATTAAAATTCATGAACACATTTATTGCCAATTACTGCGAGGCCCCAGGCACGTTTCATATACACACCACACGTACATATACACATACACACACATATATATATATGTATTGTATTTATGGCTGGCAGGAATCGCAGGTTACAAGCCGAATTTTTCGCCCCAAAAATTGATAAATTAGATTTACGCTTCAGAAATTATATTACAATACAATATATATTTTTCCGACTGCAGATTTGTTTTTATTTTGCTGTCGGTCGGCGCTTAATGTGCCACCAAATTATTTTAAGGCCTGCGAATATTTCATGTGGAATTTTTTGTGATATTTTGACCCCAGGGTTTATTTATCGCTCGCTTACGTGTCGGCTGGGGCTGTGTAACTGTTAAATTATGTCCTTCATCAAACAAAGCCGATAACTGTTGATCGCACGCCCATTTTTTGGCTTAAAAAATTGCGTAAATGTTTTATGCGAAGGCAATTTATCAAAAAAATGATGGGGTCATATGTATTTTCAGGAATAATGAAGGCAAGGGTGTAAAAAGCCAAGGACATGCCCCTCCGTTTGTATTTCTGTGGAATATTTGGCACTTGACAATCGTCAACCATTGGCTTCCTCTGTTTAGGCCAAAATTCAGCAATTTGGAAGCCTTCCATGTGGCGCTGGACACACATTTTTATCAATTTCCAGTGGAAAGAAGTCCTCAGGCCATCTGTAAGCCGTTCGGATTGAGCAAAGTGGCGGCGACGCATGATTATGCCCTGGTTATCGGGAGGATATGGACAAATGGTCACGAAACTGCTCCTTGAGGAAGGCCTCGAACGCTCCGGGCATAAAAGACTTGAGCGATTAGCTGCCGAACGTGCAGTGCATGCGATTGGGAGAAGGAACGATGAACCAGAGCCCAGAGAAATAGCCCGGGATCAGGCGCAGGTCGAGCCGGAATATGCCACGTGCTGGCCATTGCATGGCCCTCGCCCATAAGCCTAAGCTCCAGCGGGCCACCAAAGAGCCTTAAGCCACGATGACCTGCCCCGTGGGAGAGTCTGAGGGAGGGGATTTACATGAGAAAACCAAATAGTCGTTTATAGATACATCTGTATCCAGGAGGACACCCCCTCCGCTCGCACACGTGTTGTTGGCCAATTGTTGATGCCGTAATTGTTGTCTACAAACAACTGGCACGTCCTTCTATTTTTCTTGATTTATTTTCACACTCAAATGTGAAAGCGAATGCGAATGCGAGAATTTTCATGTAGGGACATGGGGAAATTTATATAAAATTGCCAGGATGGCCTCTGGCCGGGTGTCGGTGTCGGTGTGTGTGTGTGTGTGTGTGTGTGTGTGCAATCAGCTGCAGATTTTGTCGCTTGTTTTTTGGGTCATTTGGTCAATGCGATTAGTTCTGGCCACACCCACAAAGCCCACAAAGCCCCCAGTGTGCCTGGGCGTGGGCGGAAGTGTGGCCAAGCGGAAGAGGGAGTCGGGGCTGAGGCTGAGACTGAGGCTGAGGGGGGCAGGCATTAAGCTGACATTGGCCAATTAGGCACGGCAAATGAGCAGCAATCTTTCGAGGCAATGATGCCCAAAACAGGGATTAGTGTCTGCCCCACACACACCTAGGGACAGGTCCCCGTCCCCCTGCCTCCAAAGAGCGTATTGATTCCCATTTATTCTTAGTCTTTAAGACAATTTACCTTTCACCAGGCTTCAAGCCATGCGTGTGGCCCCCAGATTCCAAGAACCCTTCACTGCCACTTCCACAGGCCACTCTTGAGTCGTGAGTCTTGAGTTTCAGCTGCCCCAACCCCATTTTGCAACCAGATATTAACTTTCAACTGACCGCCGTCCCAGAAACGACATCGTCATCGCCATCGTCTTGGTCGCGGTTTTCTTTGCCTGTCAGCCCAGAGACAGCACCTGTCCGGCTCTGGGTGCCTCTGTCTCTGGCTGTGGCTGGTCATGGTCACAGTTGCAGCTCCTTTTGTCTGGCTTTTGATTGCATTTTTAACGCTTCACGCCCGCTTGAACCGAGCAGTTAGCCATTGTCTCTCTCTGTCTTCTAATTGAATTACAAATTCCAGAGAAAGAAGGGCGATCCAGGCTTAAACCGACCCCTGATCGAGTTAAGGTGCCAGTGTACGCCTTTAAAGGCTTAACTTTCAATTATAGCCCACCGCAGTGTCGACCTGGCCCACACATTCCAGTGATTTATCTTAATGCACTTTGTGTGCGAGGGCTTTAATTTTAAATGCAGTTTAAGGCCACTCGATCTGACAGCGGACACAATGCGGAATTTATTTTCATTGCCCAGCATTTACCAGGTAATTTCGGGCTTAAACGGGCTGCCCGGCCTCCCATCGAACCCGGGCTTAAAGTGCAGGCAGGGATTATCCGATGACGGGCCGAAAAACCTGAAAACTTTCCTCATGCAATCATTTAAAGTCGAAGCCTGTAAAAGTCGGGTTTTGGAAGGGTTAAGGGCGCCAAAGAGGACTCCATGCCCTCCCCCCCACCCCATAGTTTTCCCTTTTTACTTTTCTTTTTCCTTGGCAAACTTTTCGCTGGCTTTAAGTTTGCAAAAGGCAAATTTTTCAATTAAGCCGCTCCCCGAGTGTCTCGAAGTGCACTTGAGACTGTCTGGTCTGCCTCCAAGAGGGGTGGGGGGCGGGGGGTGGGGCATTCCATTTAAATTTATCATTTTTTAATGAGACTCTTAATTACCGACTGAGGGACGGCCAAAGCGAGATTCCCTCAGCCAAACAGCATGTTGCAAATAATGCTACAACGCTAATTGTTTCCGCTTGTTCATTTGGCCAACACACACACACACACACACACACACAGAGAGAGGGGAGGATGGCCCACACAAATGCCAGTTCTGGCATCATCTCAAGGAGACACAAAAGGCAGAGGCAGAGGCCACGGCTGTGGCTGTGGCTCTGTCTGTGGCTCCACAGCCTCACATATTTTTCGTGAGAGAAGGTAGTGTATCCTTGTGGCACGTGCGGGGCCTGGTCTGGTCGGTTGGTCGTCTATCTTTTCACCGCAAGTCTCCCCGAGAGGCAGGCTCTTCATTAGGTTCGTTTAATTTAGCTTGTTCGAGACACCCAGTCATTCCAATTAAATCACAGACTTTAAGTTGTCTCCGACTCCACTCGACTGGTGCCTGATGAGCTCTGAGGAGACATCAGAGCTTTCAGAAGAATGGCGAAGCACGAGAGGAAGCCGCAGACTTGTATACCCTGGAAGGACCTTTCTGTGGACTGCCAAGAGGCCAGGCCGCACCAGAATACCCTCTTTGAAGAGGGACTGTCCCTCTGAGGATGCATTAAGGACAATTTAGAGATGGGAACACGATATGGCCGACAGTTGCTGGGAGTATCGATTGCAGCCGATTCCCACAATTGAAGCTAAAGACCACAGACCTAGAGATACATCTTTTTGGGTCAAGGTCGGGGACGTACGTATTGGATTGCTAATGGAATTGTTGTTTGGGCTGTTTGAACTCCATCAAATCAGTGGAGCCCCTTCTGGGGCGTACTCCAAACGCCACACGTTTCAATATTTATTATTGCCTATTGACACTGAGCAGGTCGAGGGCCCTGGATGGTGGGACGACCCACGAATGCAGTGCAAACACATTTCCAGAGCGGCTGCTGGAGTGCCGGAGTGCTGGAGTGCCGGGGTGCCCGAGTGCCAGTGGCAAACATATTATTGACATTTTATGGTTGGAAATTCATCGAAAAAACAATCAAAAAAGGGTAAGAGGCCTCCCTCCCAGCCACGCACGACTGCCAGGGCATAGGGTTTTGATGGGAGATGGGAGATGGGAGATGGGCCCTCCCTCGCCCACAAGTCGATTAACTGTTTGATTGAGTTCTCCCATATTCTCGCATATCCTCGCATCTGATGCGGTATTTGCGGTTGATGTGCTTAAAAGTCAATACACACTCAATGACACTCGCAAAAGGAAGGAGAGGAAATCTTAATGGAAAAATGCCTCGTAAAAATGTTATGCGGCAAGAAAGCGGGGGCCTGCCCCCCCCTTTACGGGCTCCTGCAGTTGCAAACGCAATTAAAAAGCCCCAGAGCCCAGTGACAGGCTGTCTGTCGGTCCAAGCGGCGACGACACAATGGCCTCCTTTCAACTCTTCAACGCCTCAAAGAATGTTTGCATAGAGGCTGTCGTTGATAAATTAGCGATGCCATTCACAGGAGCACAGCCGAAAGATGGACAATATGTTCGTTTGAGGGAAGTCCTGCAAGGGCAGGAGTGAATCCAATGAAAATTGAAGGGAAAATTCCCTGATCTGCGGCAAAAACTTCGCTTAGCTTCTGGCCAAAACATCCATCATGGAAGTGCTAGGAAAATTGAATAAATTAATGAGCATTTGACGGGCAAAAGGGGGGCAGGGGGCACAGCAATGCGGCTCTGGCATTCCCAAAACCAGGGCCATTTATGGTTTGAGCTGCGCGAATGATTAATGGCTCAAAAGTGACGTTCGAGTGTCTTTTCCCACTGGCAGGCGATAATAAAACATTCAACTGTTCGACAAGTGCCAAAGACGGAGCAATTAATTTCAATTTATTGAATAATTCGCGATGAATTTATAGGATCTGCGGGGACAACAGTCCCTGCCACCTTTTGCCTCCAAAAGTAATCTTTTTGCCGCAGTGCTGCTAAAATTAATCAGGGCTAAGCTGCCATTCAGAATGTGGCCAGACACAGTGCGGGCTTCGCTGGCAGCGCATTAATTAAGATGGGTTTATGATTAAGCGGCGAGTAGATGGTTCTTCCGCATACACATACCCGTACCCGTGCCCATACCCATTCCAGTGGCACTTTGATAACTAATTTACAGACATTTATTAGTCGCTGTGCAGCTGGACAGATAAGCTGATGCGGAGGCAGCGGCTGAGGCAGAGGCTGGCACGTTGCTCATACGCCATGTGGTGCCTGCGGTGTGCCAATAATGCTGGTGTCTGGAGCGAATGGTTCGCCTCTCTGTGTGTGTCAAAGCGCGCATTTAAAGCTTAAGGGCTTACAGCGGCATCCCCCCACCGCCATTGTTCATTCTGCACAGACGCTGGAAGGGCGCCCCAGGCCCCAGACTAACGATCCAAGGAACACCTCTTTAAAGGCTCTTCTTTCCTCGAATCTGGGGAGAAACTTGGGCGAAAGTGTTAACGCTGGCTCTGTGAACTTTGCCCTTAACTAGCTTCGTTCTCGTTTTAATTAAAAACTACATTTCTAGTCGCTTTTTTCTCTCTCTCTCTCTCTCTCTTAGCAGATTTCTTGAGCGAAATGCTCTGATATATGCGTATAATTTCGTTTTATGACTTCTTTCCTCACACACACACACAGGGGAAGGGCGTCTTTTATGAGGGGGGGAAATGCTGTTCGCATAATGATTAAAAATTCAATTTAGTCGACGCTCAAAATGAAATTATTTATGGAATGCCTTGGGTGGGGGTGCCACCGGCTGCCCTGTTATGCGATACAGATTTATAATTACTCAAAAGCAACTAATGGACGAGGTAATCGAAGGTTGTACACACTTTTCAGCATTTCTGCAGAATAATTTATCATTTCCCAAGCTGTTGAATATTTTCTAATTAGCAAAAAAGCCATGAAAAAGAAACACGTGGGAAATCCCCGAATGCAGACTCACCCACGCTCCCCCAGGGGCTCCCCCCGCCCACTCGCCAGTTGTCCATTTAGCGTCTGTCTCTATCTTTTTCCGCTTTGGCAGCATTGTTTGCATGCCTTTCTTACTGCCACGTCGACGGCGACGTCGACGTAAACCCCATATACTCAAAGTCTTACACTCTCTGGGGGCCTGCACTTCCACTCATTCATCAGTCATTCAAAGGCAACGGCAGCGGCAGCGGCAGCGGCAGCGGCAATGGCGCTGACAACCAAAACACAATCAACGCGAGAGAGCGCCTCTCCCTCGGTCGTTCCGGCTGTCCCTGCCTCCAGGAGTGGCAACATGTTTTTGCAATTTACCGATTTGCGCTGTAACCGACTCAGACAGGACTTTTTCTGCCCCGTTCCGCACTGAAACTTTTGTGGAGAAACCCCACTTTATGCCCTTTCGGAGGGTCTTGTGGCAGATACAAAGTGTACATCCGACTCCGACTTAATAACTATGAAAAGGGTATTCCAATCGTCGCTCTCTACTACTATTCCTGCTCGTCCTCGCTCGTTGTCCTCATCAGAGCGCAATTCAAGCGGAATTCTGCAAAATTTACTTTGACGCTCAGGCAATGCGCATACGACGCGTGGGCCCCGTCCGGACGGAGCCCGTCGTCTTAAATTCTGTTTGCTCAGGCACTTGACGCACGAAAATACGGAAAACAGATGACACTTCCACGCTCTCCAGGCTCTCCACCCTCTGCATTCTCCGTTCTCCGTTCTCATATTTGATTAGACATTTAGACATTTAACTGTTTGCTCAAACGGTTTCGGCCTGTACAGTGGAGGCTCGCCATCAACTGACACAAACACATTGTTTTGCAAAACAAACTCAGTCGAGTGGATATCTCATTTCTTTCTGCTTGGGACCCTAATCAAATACCGAAACTATTGACGAGCTTAAAATACAAAATAAATATATAAAAACCAGGATTATGTTGCATAAAATTATGTATAAATTAAGTGTTTGACAGAACAGGAATTTAGTGAAATTTGCAGTCCCGCCTTTGCCCTTTTCCACGACGGCAACGGACGTCTTATGAGTGCAGCTGTCGCCTCGTGCAGCTCTCTTCTCCTGAGGATCGAAGGACTATAGCGGCTCAGATCTTCATCTATGACCTTCTAGTGGGTTAACATCGATTGCCCTGACCTGGTTAGCAGCATTGGCTTCAGTACGCCTGCCAGGAGCCGACGAACCCATGCACCCTTTGTGATTGATCTCCACCGGACCAGCTATGGCTTTCATGAGCCCATCTGTAGGGCGCTTAGCCAGCACAATGCGCTGCCAGCTGGGATGCATTTCGACTTTTGACAGGAAACAAGTTAAAACTGAGACCAACGCTAAGAAAAGGAGGGATGTGCGGCACTTGTTCCCACGCTCATCCCTTCCAATGACACCTACTGCATGCAGGCCGCATGTGTGAATAGATTTGGGCTCATTAGATCCTTTTTCTCAAGTGGCCTCCTTCAAGTGGACCTGTGGGATGGCTTGTGTCGGTTCCCGTTCATGTTCCGGAGCCCAAAGAATTGCCCCACGTTTAGAGATCTCTCTTCTGCACTAGCCGAACACCCACTCTTACCTTTCTATTCATTTCACGAACCTCTCTTTGCGTTGAGTGTTTGCGTGTATCCCAAAATCGAGTCATCACTGTCTTCCGTTAAGTATTGACAAATATATGATTTGGCTGCGCTAATTATGAGCAATTTCCCCATTCAGAGAGCAAACATCCATGACATTGTTTCCGATTCGAGCCTTTCCTAAGGACTTGAATCAATTATCCTCAAGGACACTTAATATTTCTGTTCCGTCAAATATTGGATTTCTTTATTTTGGATTTCTCTTTGATGTGCTTAGCGTGGCTGGTGGCTCCACCGCCTCCGTCCCGTCCCCGTCCCCGCCACCGCCCTATCATTCGACGATGTCTGCGCCCACACGCACGAGTGAACGTCACCGCCGTGGCTGTAATGTCGTTCTGGTTGGGGCAGCATGATTTTGTCATTTCGTAATTGAAAGTTAATATTTGTGGGCTGATAGAGCGGCAAATTGGCCAAGTGTGGTGTAAACAATTTAAATGGTAATACAAATGGCATTACGGGGAGTGCTCCGACAGTCTCCGGTAATTGCCGCACCTTTGTGGCAGACACATGTCGCAAAGAATCTTCCCAAAAATGGTGTGTCTTTCAAGTTAAGGCCTCTAATGTACTGTTCCGGGAAACACCGGAAAAACGAGCAACAGTTTTGCCCAAGTCATGTGTAGGATGATGACGCCCACACACCCCCGCACATAGTACATATGCGGCAGTCGGTTTTTTATAGATTAAGAGCCTGGCCATGATGGTCATAACAAGGAGCCCCATAAACGTGGCCGTTGCCAGGGCAAAAATCTGGGCCTCGGACTCCTAGCCGGTCTCAGTGTTTAAATGTTTCAAATTGCCGACAAGGGATTTGGCATCATGGCATTCACGCCCAGATAAGCGCCTGTAGTGGGTCTTATCCTTAAGGATGCTCGCATTTCCAGGCCTGCTGCCCTCGTTTCGGCCGTGTGTGTGTGCGCCAGCGCCAAGATTTATTACAAGCCATTCTTCTTACGCAGGTCCCACAATTAAAGCTGCTTTTACCAGCCCCCACTGGTTTTTTCCTCCTTTCACTCGAATAGTTAGTGAAATACTTTTCGAGGGCTGGGCCCGGGCTGGGCTGGGCTGGGGCTGGGCTGGGGCTGGGTATGCAAATTATTCGCCTTTAATGTGTGCCGAGAAGTTGGCCAAACTTGCTCTCAATTTAGTCATTAAGCTTTAGGCCAAACTTTTGCTTTTTCCCTCAATCCGTATTTGTGTTTCGGGCGGGGGCATGGCAAGCCTTTGGTGAGGGAAAACAATTTTTATCTCAAGTCTCCCTTTTGTGCCTCTCTGTGCCGCTCTCTGTGCCCCTCCCTGCCCCTCTGTGCCCCTCTCTGTGCCTTTAATGCAAGCAGTCAACTTAAAATATAATTAAGTCGAGCCTGGGATGACAAAGCAAACACATGGCCGAAAGGAAATGCCTCAAAGTGCAGGAAAGAATGCGCAAAGGAAAATACGAGACGGAAAAGCACAAAGCAACGGGCGTCACATGAGTGCGGAGAAGGAGGACGAGCTCCAGTCGGAGGGTCGACCGAGGGACAGGATAAAGATGCAGCAAGAACCTGCCACATCTTCGTCTTCTGCCCCATTTCCTGGGCCCGAGAAGTGCGAAGAACAAACGCTGCCAAAGGCTGCCCGGGCAAAAGTTTTCAGTTTCAGTTTAGTGGAGTGCGCGCCATGAGAGACATAATTATGCGATTTAACACTTTAGTGCCGGCAAAGTGGAACGACCGACAGCCGACAGCCGACAGCCGGGGGGGCCTCTGGCAGCGTCCTCATCATCCACATCCTTGGCGCGTCGGAACAAAGAGGAGAGCCTGCCAACAAGAAAAGGAAATTTGTGCTAAAAGTGCACTTCCAGTCAAAGGGAGAAGCGGATAGCCACAACACAATTTAATGAAGCTGCAAATATGGAAGGATGGACGTATTCCTGGAGATCTTCTAATTTGCATGCTCCACAGATGGGGGACTCCCCAGATGGGGGATTGCAGAAAATGCCTGCCTCATTTAGCGGGGAATCAAATCGCTTCATTTCTAAGTGGATAAACACACAAATGATGGCAAATAGCCATGAATCCATGAATGCATCTAGCCGGGCAGAGGCCGGGCAGGGCCCACGCTAAGCGAATGAACGAAATTGAATGAAAATTATGCTGCCACTCGACTGGCTGTGGGCCTCGTCCTGTTCCTGGACTGACCGCCGGCTCGGCCGTACCTTCTGCTAGATGAAATATAATTTTTGTAAAATAACTTGGCCCTTTTTTCAGATCAGTGAGCCAGCCAACCGGCCAAAAGCAAATAGCCAGCGCCCAGGCCCAGGCCCAGGCCCAGACCAGAATATTTTTTGCTAAACAAAATTGAATTGTGTTCTGACTGGCGCTCGGCCCCAGGGCCCCCGTTTTGTTTATTCTGCTTTTTATTTTTTTGGCAGCCAAATGACGGCGGCATTTCAAAGGGAATTCTTAAAGAGAGGCCCAGCCTTTAAAGGCAGCAAACAATCATTGATTCGGTTTAAAGTCCGCTTCTTGGAAGCAGTTTTTGTTGTACAAAACTTCGAATTCAATTTTAAATATTTCCAACAATACAATAAAATTGTAATTCGATATAAACAAAGTTTTATGCCAGCCCAGCCCCATGCTCATATTTCCAACAAAAAGGCAGAACAGGGGCCTGGAGAATCACCGCAGGCCTCGTAAAAATGAACATTTGAAGAGCCGAAAGACGTCGAAATGTGCACACATAAAACCGCCACCAATTGATTGAGATGTAATCAAACGGGCGACCCAAAAGAGTCCCCGAAAGCAGCGACAAATGTGTAAAGGCATAAAAGTCATAGGCCCAACGAGGGGCGAGCGGGCGAGCGGCAAAAATCAAATTACGCATACGCAGTGCAGACCCAACGGAGGGCCGGCATATGGGCCAACTTACCAATGCCAACTGAGGTTAAATGTGTTTATGTTCCGGCGCTGCCTTTGAGGCACATACATCAACGCAGACATAAATTACTGGGTCATATATAGGCATGACTAATTTGGAGAAAGGAAAGGGCTGTACCCTGTACGCCTTTGATGCTGGCCACAAAGCCAGCCTAGCCTTCATATTTTATTAGTCTGTGCTCTAAACAATTTATTAATCAAACTGGGCCTTGGCTCAAAAAACAGTCACCGAAACCGAAACCGAACAAGTCCTGCCATCTCCGGTCTGCTGTGTGCCCCGGTATATATGTATAATTTATGTGCCATGGATGTGTGACAAATTGTGTGCCAGAGGCCAAGTCTTGCCTCTTGTTGTTTGCCACAAGCCAGGGACAGGGCGGCGTCTGTCTCAGCCTCTCATCAGCTTCGGTCCCCCCGCAGCAAAAGTGTTACAAATTTATGACATTTTCTTTTTGCATTCGTCGACCCTTTAAAGCATCGCCAGCCAATGGCCAAAATCCACAGCACAGCAGCGGAGCAGCAGCTTCAAAAAAGGTCAACAGAATGCTCGAGGTTAGACGCTGATGCTGCTGCTGATGCCGATGCTGGCCAACAGCAAAGGGAAGTAGTAAAAATGTTTTCTTCTTTCTTGTTCTTTACTTTTACGGTTTTGGGTTGGACATTCACAAAAAAAAGACAGAAAAAAGACAGAAAAAAGACAGAAACTGTAATGGGCAGAAGCTGCAAAGCAACAAAACCAAGGCACTAATGTCGCTCATCTTTTATTAATATTTCTTTGAGATTTTTATGCTGCCGTCTCCTTGCCGCAGGGCGCGTATAATCTAGGGGATAAGCTTTAGTTTTCGGCCCTGGCCGACAGTTGAATGACCTGCCGGGGGTCAAAGAGAGAGGTAATCCTTTGGCATTCCTGAAAAATAATCATAAATAAATTCTGGCCTTGTTTGGCTCTTTTTAATGTGCTGCCAATATAAATATCCAGCTAATCCTTTGATATAATGTTTTTCTGATAATAAATTCCCATAAATTTCAGCATAATTTGTGCTAATTTAATCCGCTGCTCTCTGAGCTTCAAGTCGCACCGAAAATCAATATGCTCTGCCTTTGCTCTCCTCCTCGTGACATAAAGCATTCGCAGGGCATCAGAATATGAACCCTGGGGCACTTGATTTGTTACATAAGGCGTCGTGTTGCTTACTTTCACTGTCATACTTTCTTTTGTGCCCGACGACCCTCCGAGTCATGTCTGCCACGTCCCACTTCCTTCCCGCAGCTTCCGCCCGGCTTCCGCCCGGCTTCCTCCCTGCAAAAGTGATTTAGCGGAAATTGTTTTTTAATGTGGCAGACATTCTTAAACTATTTAACCTGCAGAGCGGCCCAGTCACGCTCAACCGGCAGAAAGGGAGCAGGAATGTCAACCATTTATCAATGGATAATCAATAGACCTTGGGACCTTTTTCGCTCTCTCTGTGTGTGTGTGTGTTGTGGAGGCATTTTATAGTTGGGGGCACACACCCCCAGCCAGAGTCGAGTCATAGGCAAAACAACTGCGTGGCATGCGATAAAGTCGCTCAGGTGGGCTCCCATCGCAGGCTAATAGAGACCCAAACATCCACACATGGCCGGCATTAAACTAAACATCCGCTGCAGCATTTTGACATTGCGGATTACAATAAAAGCGTTTTTATTCGTTTGCATGACTTTGCACGGCACACAGATCCAGCTCTAGCCGGCAGATGGGACAGCACAGGACGGTGACGGGGACGAGGGGGATGTGAGTGGGAGTGGGAGTGAGTCTCTGGCCTTCATTAGTCGCTCGCTGGCACGTTGTCGTCACATGTCAACCTGCAGTTTAGCCTCTGTATTGATTATCCCATTTAGCAGCCTGGCAGTGGCTCTGCGAGACTCTATTTGTACACCTGCAGGCGGGTATTACGACTTAGCTGGGGTCTCTGCCACGGACAGAAGGAGCTAGAGCAGCAGAACGCCGCCTGAACAGCACATACTCGTACTATATTTTATTCCCAAAAAATCACGCATCAAATTATTTTTAAATATCACTAATTATCGATAGCATTCAGTCGGCAAAGTCGGGAAGTAAGTAACGTCCATACTGCAGGCTCAAAAGGCTCTTATTCGGTAGGATAAGCCCTAATAGTCAGTACGTATTGGCTGATATAGGTTTCAATGGGGCTGTGTAACCTATATCAGCCAATACGGCATCCCTAGTTCTATATTAAGAGTCCATAAATGTACGGCCTCTCTTGAAGAATACCGAGTGCACGGCCACGGAGAAAGAAAAACATATAAAAAACATCTAGGCAGTCACTTTACCTCACACTTATTTCTTTTGATTTAATTTGGAATTTAAAGGCCGAAATGGGGTGCAAAAGAGCGGCTAATCATTCAAAAATTAAACTAAAAATATCGAATAATACTGACTGCTAAGACCAATATTTTCTTCAGTGTCTAAGCGGAACAAAAACCCAACAGTTTTAAGATAAAACTCTCAAAATTTGAAGAATTTTGTATAGAAAAATTTCTATTAAAATTAAGACCTTAAAAGAAAGGCCTAGACATTTGTGAGTTGAGTAGTAAATTCGACCTAAATTATATTCCTTAAGTACAAACCTTATATATGATCCACCAATGGAGGTATGAGGTACAATTTTGCATTCTATTGTAATCGCTAGACCCACGGATAGGATGGCAATTTGAGTGCATATCATAAGTGCTGTTTTGGGACCATATTGGATAAGCCTTTCTCCACCTTTGGAGCCTTTGTTGTCGCACTTTTTAATTGGTTTACAGATCTCCGCTCACACCCGAGCCCGAGTCACAAATTGTCTACTTTTTGTGTAATTTCCTTACTTAAATTTAGAGTACGTGTACAAGATACCCCCTCACAGCCGAGCAGCCATAAATTGTGTTCTTTGTTCATTTAAATCTAGAGATCGGCTACAAAAATGTGTTCATGTTTGAACACTGACAAAAAAGAGTATCTAAGCCTTCGGTTAACGAAACAAGGCCAGCGTCTAGCTATTTTTAGTACAGCCTTGAATTATCCGCTTAGGGGGACCAAATTTATTCAATCGCTGAACGAGTAAACCGAATTGCATACAATTTAAGAGCAGTTTCAGTTTCCTTTGCCAAAGTTGTGTTTTGCAGGTTCTTGGGGGATTTGCAGCTTGAGCCGGGCACCAGAGGCAATTTAATTTTAAATTTAATTTGCCTGAGTGAAGATTATTAATTTGTGCACATGGCAGGCAGGCTCCTATAAAATCTTGGGCATTTTGCACAGTCATAAACTTGGGCAAATAACTCGGTAATCATCACGGAGAGCAGAGCAGCACTTTCCAGGGCATTATAATTACGTAAAGATGGGACTCGACTCTCCTGGAGAGCGGACTCTCCTGTGCTCTTTACACAGAAATAAAAAAATAATAAAAAAACACAGGCGCAGACAGCGTACCTTTTTCCTTTCTCTGAGCCTGTTTATGACAGCTCTCACTCGGCACACACTCACCGCTCACCGCTCAGCAAACATTACGTATACGTAGCGTTAGCCAGGAACACTGGCAAGTTTTACGATTTTCAAATGATGTACGTACAAATTCATAGAATTTTATATTTAACAGCGCCCAAAAGTATGCACCGCACGCTTTATGGTGGCGTAGTGTGTGGTGCACTTGTGTGTGTTTGTGTTTGTAGTTGCTTAGTGTGGGTTTATAGTGCTGTACTGGATACTGGGGAGTGTGTTGGTGGGAGAGTGTAATTTTTCATTATTTGCCCCGCAGTTTCGCATTAATCAAACATTTCGGAGTCGCGTTGGAAAACTTTGCAGACAAACACAGATGGAAAATTACTGCCTCCGCTGGGTTATTGCCAATTAAAAACTGTTTCACAGCAGAGCACTCCTATATGCTCGTGCCAGAAGTCATTGGCATTTATTAAAGAAATATCTGAGAAATATTGGAGGCCATCTTATCCGTTTCGACGGAATGACAAGCTCATTACGAGGACGAGGAAACTTTTTTAATTTAGTTAGCCCAAGAAAATAATATACAAAAAGGAAAAACCATCATCATCATTGACATAGACATTGGCCATCAGGTTTTTCCAGCTGGATCCGTGTAGGAAAAACTTTTTCCAGCCTACTTTTCCGCACCGTCACTCACCCACTAAATGCAAATTTTTCTTATTTGAGTGGCACCTTCTTTGTTTTCTGTTTATTTCCGAAAAGTAATCTCGTGATTTCCCTTTCTGCAGCCGCAGAATTAATCAGGCATAAAATATGGAAAAAACAAGAAATGGATTTTAGATTTTAGAAAATATATTCCTTCGGATTGCCAGAGCAGCCGGCATTTATGGAATTTTATGTTCCATTTTATGGGGCCATCAAAAAGTGTGTTCCATTTCATAAATTGGATAATAATTGCACGGAAAGTGGGGCCTGGGGCCTGGGGGCCTGGGGGCGGCAGCCTTTTGGCACTAATTGCTCTTTGGATGGAATAAACAAGAAATACAATTTGATGGCTAATTAAAAGAATTTCCAAGAGCGAAAATGCGTCAAATATCTGCCAGATTTATACAGACTTGGACACTCATCTCTAGACAGGACTTTTATACCCACAATTCCCTCCCAAGACTCACCTTTGCTTTGGTTACTCGCTCCTGAAACGAAACAGAAAGTATTGCCTTCATTAATTAATGCTGGGATAATTTCAATTAGTCAGAGAGCCCTCCACACTACACACGAGCATGCAGCACATGATTCACATTAATTCACATACGAGTGAGTATTCATATTAGTTTGTGGCAGAGCCAGGCACTTGCCGCAGCTCGAGGGCCGCTTGAGAGGATCTTAGGAATTAATATGCAAAACCAAAGGCCACGCGCCCCCCAGGAGTGGCCTCGCCTTGACTACACCTCCCATTCAATGACAAATGTTAACCTTTTCAGCATAAAAATAACCTTTTGTAAGCATTTGCGGCCAAAGTGCCAGAAGGCAATTGACATTGGGCATGAGAATGTGGGAAAGTTGTGAAAGAAAAGTGTTTTCCAGCGAGAGATGCGATGATGCGGAATGCCCAAGTGGGGGGCATGAGGATGACTAGTGTATGAAGGAGTACATAAAGAGACGAATAAACTATGGCTACATCCCTAATCAGAGCTGTTATTGGATGATAGATAGATGGGAGTATATTAGAGAGAGATGCAATGCGGAATGCCCAAGTGGGGGGCATGAGGATGACTAGTGTATGAAGGAATACATGAAGAGACGAATAAACTATGGCTACATCCCTAATCAAAGCTGATATTGGATGATAGATAGATAGGAGTATATTACCACGTTCTTCTCTGGGACAAACTGTGGCCACATCCCTAATCAAAGCTGCATTCTTGTGGATGATAGATTGAAGTACTTATTACGCACATCGATCGTTGCAGCTTCCATGAGGACAGACCCAGACATACTAAAGAGCACGAGTCTGTATCCAAATAAATGCATTTCGCCAGCCATTCATCATGGACCATGGCAGAATTAGCCCAGCGACCGACTGGCAGTCCCAGACCGACTGTCTGTCTGTCTGCTCACCCCAAAGTGGGCGTGGGCGTGGGTGTGTCTAAATAAATGGCTTGCACTAAAACCAAAACTAAAACACCGGCAGCGCGACATTGACGCGTCGAGGGTGAAGCCCTGAGCCAAGAGCCAAAGTGAAGGCAAACAAGGGGCGGGTGTGGCAAGATTTATGGCGACGGCCGAGGTCAGAGGGCGTCTGACAAAATGCAATTGGATTTTAATGCAACTGCAAAGAGCAGCAAATATTCCATTAAAATTGTATTAAGCAGCGAATGCCGCCGTTACACAAACACTCATTAAAAGGGAGGCCCGGGACGGACCGGGACGGGTTTTAGTATAATTTTGATGGGGCTTTGGCATCGTCTGGGGAATTCAATTATGCCGCAACAAGCAGCCGGCAGACAGCAGCTTCTGAGAATCAAGCCAAGGAAAGCCAAGCCGAGCCGAGAGTTAATCAGTTTCACTAACTTCATTTGTGGAGCGAACAGAGGAAACTTTTGTGCCAGAGGAGGGGCTCAGGGAGCGGGGAGCGGGTTGGAGGCAATTACACGCACTGCAATCCTTTAGAGAAGTTGCTGCAGATCCACGTGGTGCTTGGGCGCGTGTGTTTACAGCCACTCGAACAGCAGCTCGTGTTGCGCCTAAAAGTTCTCTAGATAAATGTTGCACTTGCCCAGCCGCAGGCGGAGATTTATGGCCAGCCGCAGGGCTCCCTCCCCCCCTGCCGGGGAATGCCGGAGAACACATTAACCTATTTTTCGATTCGGATTTATGGCCTGTTGCACACGTTCCGACATTAATTAGAGCCCCGCTCCGGAATCGAGCGAAATAGACACCTGTTAAATATTTAATATGTTCGCTTCCGATTAACATACGGATTCGTTTCTGTGGGGATTTAAATACTCGTAAATATTCCGCCCAGTCCGTCCGAATCCCGAATCAATATTGCAGAGAGGCCTGCAATTTTTATGAGCTGCTGTGGCCTTTGGCCAACGATTGTTAGCCTGACCTTTGGGGGTCGCCAATGACTATTTGGGTCACCGCCTGCCGCCTGCCGCCTCCCGCCCGTCACTCAACCCTGCTTGACCCCAAAGCCACAGCAGAATATATCACATTCAATTTGGCCATAAATCAGAGCTCGCTGAAAAAGTCTTGGCAATTACAAAACAATTAAATTGTCTCTCTTACAAGGGCAGAGCCAACCAGCAGCAAAGCCAGTCAATGTCCATTCAAGGCCCCCCCCCCCTTAGGAGGACTAAGGCCATCCCTGCCCTGGCAACATCCTGCGACTTGTGCTGCTGCTTGCTGCTCAGTCAACACGTTTCCGCTCTAATGTTCTCGGCCCCGAAGGAGGAAATGGAAAAAGTGCACAACTCGAGCAGAATACAAACTTCATTGGACACCAGGGCCACTTCCGCCAAGGCCAAATCGAACCGGCAGCCGGTTCTGCCGGCAACGTCTGTTTCCATTATTTATTTGCAGCAAATTAAGCCCCCGGCCAAGGGGAGAGCACAAAAAACAATACTCCCCCGGGAAAGGGCCAAATAAAAGGCAGGCGATGGCCAAGTCAAGTGTCAGCATAAATGAAATTTCCCACCGCAAACTTCCGGCCAAAGAAAAGGACCGGCGAAAAGAGTGCTGGCCCACTTTGCTGGCTGCTGGCTGCTGGTTTCTGGTTAACAATGCATGTGCATGGCCCGAACCTTCCCCTCGGACAGCGGACATCGGACACACTTCGCTGGCGCCATTAACCTGCAACAAAATGTGAATACGAATGAAGGCATACGAATAAGTATCTATGGTACATGCATACCCCTATGGGGAAGTGTAAGGCAAATGTTTCCACTGTGTACTTTGCATCTGCACATCTGTGCACCCTTGTGGCTCTCACAATTCAATTGCAACGTCATTTCCGGTTTCGACTGACACCCTCAGAGAGCCATTGAAGCTGATAGCGTGCGGGGTGGGGGCTAGGGGTTGGGTGCTTCCTTTTTACGCGAGTGAGTTCAGGATTTAGTTGAAGGAAGTCCAACTTTAGTCCTTTAGCATTTACGGAGGTTTGCTCCACAGGGAAGTAATCGGAACTTGGTCCCCCAGCCTCTTAGATTAAGGCATAGTATCTGTAACTCTATCAGCCTCAATTTCATTGACACAAACATCACATTTCGTATTTGCCTCAAATAAATTCCAGAGTAAGTATGGAAATTCCAAAAAAATCCTATATTTCGACCCTTAAATGGTTTCTTGCAGGTCTCTTGGCACCGCTGCCTAATCAGAACAAGTAAGTACCTATCTGATCTCCCCCACAAATCTATAGTTCTCCCACAGGCCCCGTCTGTAGCCATGACCAAACTATTACCCATTCTGTTCGCCTGCTACTTGCACCTCACGTCGGACTACTCGCTCGTAAAGGTCTACGAGGACCAGGCCTACTGGGGCAGCCTGGTGTTCTTCCTGGCCATGATGGATCTGCTGTACGGCAACGATCTGCTGCCCAAGAAGTGGTTCCGCAAGGCCAGGTTGTTCAAGACAATGCTGGAGACCGTCTGTGTCTACCTCATCGGTGAGATTCCCGTGGCGTATTTCTGGGTGAAACTAGAGGGCACCCTCGACATGTTCCTGCGTCTCGTCGCCGAGACAGACGCCACTCGCTCGGTTCTTCTGGAGGCCATCACCGTCGGCCTAGGTCTGTTCTACTGGACGATGATAGTCTCCCCAGCCACCCATGAGGAGTACAGGCTGCATAAATTGCCAATCCGTGCTTGTGGCAAGTTGCTGGAGTCTTTCAAGGAGTTGCTCCGAGATTTCGATAAACCCAAAGTTCGCCCAACTAAAATTAAATCGATTTTGAAGTGTTCAAAGCATAAATGCCAAGCAAATTGAATGTCGGCAGAAAGAGATGTTTGTTTTAAATACATTTTTAAAGGTTTCTTCTGTTTGTGCACCCTTTATTCCTACGGACGGCATCCATAACCAGGAAAGGTTCGGTTTGCCAGCCTCTTTAAAGACTTTAAAGACACTCGTGTTGATCAATCTCCACTGATCACAGTTTTCGACCAGTGGACCTATTCGAGGCCCCCACGAAAGTCGCCTAGCGCAGTGGGTAATCGGCACTAGGATTCTTGTGTGGATTGTGGCCTATTTCGGCCTTCCAGAGCTCCAGCTCCCACTAGGACCGAGTGTAGGACGATCTCAGTGACTAGAGCTATTCTTACTGCTGAAAGCTATGGAGCTCCGGTGCATACTAGTTTCATTTTGTAAAAATTTGCGGCTTATATACAGTTTTTGACGTTCATTCAGGTCTACAGAACTATAAATATCCTATGGAGTATTCCTATTCCTCCCATCATGCATTTGATCATTCTAATTCATAGGTGACCTCTTTGAGGTCTTAGCCAGTCGTGGGCTCGGGCTTCTGGGGCTCCACCGCAGGCTTGGACTCGAACTGGGCGTCGAGGACGACCTCTACAGGCACAACTTGGGATTGATCCTTCTTTTCGGCAACTGATCAGCAATTGATCCTTCTTTTCAGCCACAGCCTCCTTCTCCATCACAGACTTCTTCTCCGAAACAGCCTCCTTCTATAGAACGACGGGCACAATCTGGGATTCAGCGGGCACTTGATATCTACTCAGGTCTATTCGTAGAAATCGTAGCCATTTCCGTGTGTGAACATGTGAATCTTTTTCCAGGGTATCCAGGGTAGCCTCTTACTTGATTGTTTTCGCATTCGTTCCTCTCCCTTTGCTGTCCTTAAGTTAATCACAGCATTTACTCTTCCTCTGACCTCTCCATTTTGCCTCCATTTTGTGGTCGCCCACAAATGAGCATCGTTTCCGTTGATTCCATTCCCCCCCCCCTCTTAGGTGTGTAAAACGCCAGGAACTACAGATAGAAGAGTGCCAGGGGGTGTATGTGTGGGGGGATGGGGGGGGCGGAAAAAAAAGGCGAATTCTGCAAAGTTCTAGTGAAGCGTCACATTTGCGGGGCCTCTGCCTCGCTCCAGTCGAGCGCTTTTTGCTGCCTTTGCCTTTGCTTTTGTGCTAACTTTTTTAATGAACTTGTTGATGTTGCACGCACGTTGTGCCCGTGGTTGCAGCTGTAGTTGTGGCTGCAGTTGCTGCCGCTTGTCTGTCAAATGATTTGCTCAAGTCCGGGGCGATGTGCAGTGCGTGTAATTGACTTTTGAACCCCAACATTTGGCACTCAATTAGCGGACACTTCAAGCCACTACAATGTAGTCCAAAAGAGCCATTCAATGGGAAAATGGGAGTAAAAGATGATCAGAAATTGCCGCAGCTGAGGACGGGAATAGATTCGGACTTCAACAGATATAAATCTCTGATCACACACACATTTGTAGGGCTACAGTCGTATATCTTGCCTTTCGGGTGCCAAATTTGTCGAAACTCAGAACTTTTCAGGTGGGAAATCGTCCAAACACTTGATTCAGTGTTTTTCCATGAAAAGTATACAATATTTTTGAAGATTCTTCGACTTTAAAGGTTTTAGTTTATGCCGGAACTCCTTCAGTTGTATTTCATTTCCGTTTTTGCTTTTCCAAAGGCCTTCAAGAGGCGCAAGCTCTTCTAGCACCTCAAGATGTATCCGCCACACCCACCAGACCCAGCAGGTCTCGGCCTTGTGGCCCCCAGAGTCTGTTGTAAAATATGCAACACACTTTTGGTTATACATTTTTGGCAGCACTCGACTGCATAATGAATAATTAATTAAAATTTAATTAAAACTGTCTAACAGAGCAGGGCCCTGCCCTCCGGCCTCCGGCCTCCCCTCTCTGTCGTTAAAACTAATGCGGCCTGCGGGCTGCGGGCTGCCAACTCGGGCTAATAAATCAAGAGCGTGTTAACGAAATTGATATGCCAGTGGCCCAGTGGCTCGGAGGCTCGGAGAGGGGCTCCACTGTGTCCACCGAAATGGTAAGCTAAAACTTGTATCCAGCCAGGCGTTAAATGCACAACGGGGTAAATAATCGTCACAGCAGCAGCAGCAGCAGCAGTGCAGATACTAACTACAATGGTAACAAAAGGGAAAACGTAACAATTAATGTCATCAGCTTGCAATATCAACAGCAGCGACAGCCACAACTACAGCGACAGCAACATCAGAGCCAGAGTCAGATAAACAATCGCCACGAGTGGTCAACAATGCCAAACAACGTGGCTGACTACAAAATGGTCCAGTGGTCACTCATCGTGGCCAAAGCAGGCGGCAGCTGCAGGCGGATTGAAGGCAACGACTGCTGCTGCTGCTGCTGCTGCTGCTGCTGCTGCTGCTGCTGCTGCTGCTGCTGGTGGCAGGTGTATTTACATGTTGTTCTGGCCACCACTGCCGCTGGGCAACTACATAACTTGTTGACTTGTTGCGACTAATTGCCAGGCGGGAGTGGGTGGCCATCAAAGGTAAATAAAATCTATTAAAGCAAACAAGTAGCGGCAATCAGTCAGCGGAATATAATGCCATATCCACGAGGGAGGATATAGCCACAGATATAGAGGAGTTCTTCCAGTTGTGATGTTTGGCTGGCAAAGTAGAAGGGATCCCTCCTCTTATAACCCTTCTCCTTTCCTCCGAAATACCCAAAGTTTCATTCAATTTGTGTCTCAGCTAATCAACACATTTCACAGGCTTCGAGTAGCTCATAAATATCTGCACCAAATGATTAGCTCCTGCCTCATTCTCACCTGCTCAGAGGACCCCAAAAATACGAGAATACCCAAGTTAAATGACCGAAAATTGTGGCACATTTTGTAGGCCTTTCTACGCATTCACCTCTCTCTCTCTTCTCGCACAACTATCATAAAGACGGGGCTAACTCATGGCACTAATTAAGTCGAAACCTTAGCATTTACCTTGGGGTGGAGTGGGAGTTGGAGAGGGAGGGGTGAGGAGGCTGGGCAGGGCTCTGGGCCCAGAGATGTGTATTAATAGGAAACCCTTGTTGCGAAGGCTTCGGGGCACATAAAAATGTCATATGTCAACTACAGGTTGCCTTGTCAGCACTCATTAAGCTCTTAACCTCATTCGGGCATACACACACACACTCGTATGCATACATAAACGGGGCTCTCAGACGCACACACTCCCACTCGCACTCACACCGTCCTGGCCAAATGCAAGTGAGCGCTTTATTACCAATGTCGACACGCCCGGGCTGTGGGCAGAAGAACAGAGGACTTGGGACATCGGACAACGGAGATGGCAGGACTTTTGTTTCTGGTAAGCTGGAGCTGTGGCTGTAGCTGTAGCTGTAGCTGTAGCTGTGGCTGCTTCAATGGAGGCGAACATCCCCAGCACTCTGGCGACACAAGAGCCGCCTCTTTAAGCCCTCAACTTGCTGGAAGTTATGATTGTGCAGTAGGCAGTAGACAGTCGCGGAATGCCTTTCTTCGGAGTGTTTGGGCTCTTTCAATTAATTTAACTTTCGCTGTTTTGTTCGCTTTCGCATTTCCCCGACTGAAATGAATGAAATCAAATTAATTACGAGACGACGACGACGACGACGCTGATAGCAGTGCCAAGGATACGACGTTCCCTCGTTTCCTTATGCACATGCATGAAAATTTCTTTTCATAATTTATGTTGCTTCTTCCTGCGCCTTCGCCTTCGCCTTCTCCTTCTTGGCTTTTTGTGCCAGAACCAGTCTCAGCCTCCGTCTCAGCCTCCGTCTCAGCCTCCGTCTCAGCCTCCGTCTCAGCCATTCATTTGGAGGCATTTCGCAGGCGTATCTTATCTGACCTCTTTATCATTATCAACTTCATCAGTTAGGCAGCCGGCTACCAGTGCCAGAGCCAGGCCAAGACTGTGTGGGCGGCCTGCCTGCTGCACTGAGGCGGCTGATTGATACCCCAAAAGGAAAGGGGTATATCAGTTGGTGGCACATCAGAAGCGACAGAAATGTCTCTCTGGAGAAGTCTCTCGCCAAGAAAGTGTCTCTCTTGTGCCACAAAATAAATAAAATTGAGCAAATAGCTATGGAAATATCGATATTGATCAAAATATATACCGATTCCATTCTTCAAGCCCCAAAAAAGGGGTAATCCTCTATTCCGTTCCATATTCTGCAGCCCCTAAGTGCATGTGTGTCCCTACATTTTAAGGGTGTGTGTGTGCTGGCTCATAATTTGATTTCTCGTATGTTTGATTAAGGATGTCGAACACACACCCACACCCTACTGAAATCCGTTCCACACCCACACACAAACGAGAAATACGTTTCCGCATCCGAGCTGGAGCTGGAGCTGTGGAGCTGTGGAGCTGTGGCTGTAGCTGGCAGTCATTTTGTGCTTTGATATTGGATTTCATTTCGCATTGCTGCCATTCTTTCGCCTATCGGGTTTCGCCTTTGAGCCATGGTCAGCATATTGTTAAACAAGTTCGGATTGGCCGCTGATTCGCCTGCTGCCAGAAGGAAATAGTTGCCAGGAGCCTGGCTCTGCCCCAGCAACATTTTGTGGGTCAATAGATTTGGAAATTTATAGAAAATATTTTCTTTAAATACGAGTACGAGAAATGCCAACGGAAGAGAGAGAGATGATTGATAAATGCAATAGATAGATAGATAGATAGATGGATAGATGGATAGATGGATAGTTGACTGAATGCAGCTGTCAAAGCAGCAGCGGCAACTGTCACCGAACTCTCGGAGAATGCTGTCAAAACAATCTCTGCGCAAGCAAATACCAGGACTTACCCTCTCTCGCTCTGCGTTTGTTGAACCTTCAACTCGTTGAACTCTGAATGCGAATCGGCTCTGTCTGTCTGCAATGAAGAGACACAATATATGGAGATTAAAGTGCATTAATCAAGCCGAATTAAATGAATTAAATGTTGACAAAATCTTAATCAGCAACAAAGTTATCTCTGTACTTAATTAAGCAAGTAGCAATTCAATTAGAGCCCGCCCAGTGCCACATGGGGCACACAACACGGGCTGCACAGGTGTGCTAATAAAGCCACGCCACGGACAGAGGTGGGGCCCGGCCCTGCCCTGGCAGGCCGCAGAATCAGAAATGTTAATTAAAATCACTGAGCGCCCGGGCGACAGGCGCCCAGGCTCCCCCAAATCATTGGGGAATTCCCGGCTATCCGGAACCAGCCCCTGGCCACAGCCACAGCCACAGCCAGTAGGCGCCTGGCTAAGGGAGACAAATGCTACAGATGTAAATCTGTTTAGGTTTATTAAATGTTCGGCTAAATAAATTAATTTAGAGTATTTGGAGGGGAGGGAGAGGTGTCAGGGTCCTTGGGATTAGGGGGTGTATCTTCTCATTGGCAAGGAATGTGATCTGTGAGATCTTTGAAGGCCATCCAGCGGGCCATAAAATAGTCCTCAGAGTGGATTTCCACTTAACCTGATTTATATATGCCAAAAGCCAGAAAATTAGCTTAAAATAAGAACAATAATGGCCCCGTGAACTATCTAGGATAACCTTTCATTGAGTGAAGCCATGGAAAACCATTTTCCGTGAAAATAAATATCAAACAAATAAAAACCCCCTAAGCAAGCCCTCAATGCAAATCATTTTATGGCCAACTTCAAAGCCCTTCCCCTCTTTCTTTTTGTAAATAAAAAGGTATGAAAGGCAGGGCCACAACAAAGCAGAATTGCATTTAAAATTCGTAATGGACGTACAGGAAATACAGGATTCCGATCAGGAAGCATGGGGCTCCGGAAATCAACTGAAAAAGTGCCCCACAGAAGGAACAAAAGCGAAAAGATACACAAACTGTGGCCGACCGAAATAAAATAAACCGAAAAATGAAACAAATATGAAAATGCAGAGAGCAAGGGGCGTGGCAAGACCTTCCCTTTGATCATAAATCGGGGGGCAATAAATTTAATAAATTTATTCGCTCATCCAGTGGGCAGCCTCGAAAGCCACAACAATTAATGAGGAGTGTCCTTAAAGCCCCGACTAATACCGGCTTTAAGGCAACTTTTAATTCTGTCTGGGTCAAAGTTCGCGACTGAAGCTTTCAGTTTGCGGCTGTTTGATGGGTCTGGGCTCCAGTCACGTGGCTTCCCTCCGCCCATAACCCTATTAGCAACAACAAGTTGCATTAAACCGGATGCTAACTTTCATTAAAAACCACTTAACCCGTGCCACGACAAGAGAGACCGCTTCCAGCCCTAGTCACAGCTTCACAGCCCCAGTCACAGCTCCACAGCCATCCCCTGCCTGAGTTCTATTCCCAGCTACGGCTCCCAGTCCTCACTTGACCAACCACTTGACCCATATGACCCACTGTGGCAGCAGCAGCAACAAAGGCACTGCCGGCACGTGGATGGCTCCTCCCATACTCCCGGATCCAGCTGAGTCCTGATGCTGGCTGGCTAGTTGGCTTAGAGAGAGCTCAGAAGTGTAGGCGTGTCTGCCCGTCGTTAGTCATATTTTTTCTGCCCTGGCGAGGAGTGGAAACTTTTTGGGAAAACACGAAGCCAAACGAAAAAGAGATATTTTTAATTAAATTAAAGAGCATTGCGTGGTGCGGAGTCCGCAGAGGGATTAGCCGGAATGCAAAGTCAAAAACTGCTGCAGTGTGTGGCCAAAACTCTCAGCAGATTAGAAAGATTTCTGTTTCAAAAATCTTAAAAGCAAAGGCCCCAAGGGATGCTCTGGCTCTGGGATTACATCAACAAATTGAAAATCCCTCTTATCCCTGCCTCTGCCAAAGGACATTCTCCTCCATGAGCGCATACTTTTATGACTAATTGTCAAGCAGTTAAAAAGTTTGTCGGCGCTGCACAAAGTTTCACTTTCAGTTGATCAAGAATATTTTCCATACACCCCAGAGTCACATGTGCCTCGAGTTGATGGCCAAAGTTTGTCTGTGGCAGTGGGTTATAGCCATATAGCCATATAGCCATGAATGGATGAATACCCCCTTCGATTGGCAGCAGAGTCAGTGCTCGCTTATTTCTATTTCATTACTGCTGTTATTTTCATTTAATTTTTACCCGCCAAACAAACAAACAAACAAAGAAAAACCGAAAAACAGCAAAAGTTGAAAAATGGCTACGCAGGAGGCAGGGGGCCCGGGGTGCCCAGGGGGCCCAGGGGGCGGGGCACTGCAGACAAAACTGCAAAACTTTGCTGCCACTTTTTTCAGCTTTTTTTCAGCTTTTTTCGGTTCGAATTTCTGGGCCAACTGTTTTCTTTTAATGCCAAAGCGTGAAAACAAAACTTTTTGCTGCCACTTTTAAACGGCGACACTAATGGCTGGAAATTGAAATGGATTTTGTGCAAATATGTTGCCGAAACGAGTGTCGTGCGGTCTGGCTGCAAATACAAATAAAGCAGACTTTTCCGAGAGCCTCGTATGCGTTATTAGCCCAAATCGAAATGTGCAATCGATCGGAGGAGTCGCAAACAGCCACTTAGCTGCTCTCAGGAGACAGGAAAGCCATTAGGAAACACTCCCGGAGCATATTTAACAGCCATTCTGTGAGTGTGTTCCTTGAAAGCATATTTATAATGTATCCACAATGTTTTATTCTGTGTCTTTGAGGCAATATTGTCCAGCACTTGTCTGCCTTTGTTGCCCGATGAATGGCCAATTAAGCTGGCCGTTTCGGGCTTTGTTAAATGGCTGTGGAGGCTTAATGTAAATTAAATATTGCATGTGATACCCCGTTATGCAAATGCCAATGAATGTCCGAGCAGGACAGTAACAGTATTGCAATCGGGACAACCGATTTGTTTGCCCGGTTGTTTGTGTGACCCAAATAGAAGTTGGCCAGGCCAACGCTCAATTTCCGCAAACAAACAATCAAACAAAGGCAACATTGTGGGGCAGGTTCTGCTGCTGCTGCTGCTGCCGATTGGTCACTACATAATTAAAATTACTAATTGAAAAGGTCTGTCGAACACACGGCAGGGCATCGGCACCACCTGGCCATCCATCAATATTCGCTGTAAATTCAATTTTCCACAGCATAGAGTCGGAGCGGGGCAGCCAGACACGTTTTATGGATTACTCGGCAACTTCTGACAGCCGAAGCCTTAAACAGAAATTGATTGGACCAGCGGATCCCGCATCATTCGCCGCAGAGCCTGGTAAATCTTTAAAGAAAACGCCACACCCTGCACTGAACATATGTTTGTCCCTTAATGGAGGTTCTTCCCCCCCAAAAGGCAGTCTGGAGCCAAAAATAGTGGGCGCTATTTGGGTCAGAGATGCATTAGAAAGTGCCGGCTAAATGAAATGAATGCGTCGTCCGATGCGCTGCCAGAGAGCACATAAATATTGTTGCTGCCATCCATGGCCGGTAAACAAACTTTTGCGGTCCACTGTGCGGGCTAATCGATGGGCTATGGAGGGCCCAGCCTGACCTGTGGTCTACGGAAGAGATCTTTGATTTTGCTGGCTTCTGGCATTAATTGAATTCGGTTGCTGGCAAGCTCTGCCAAACTTTTGCGGTGATTGTGGGGCGACAACAGGGTCCAAACATTTCTAAAAAATTAAATTCAAATGCGGTGCCAAAGGCTGAAGGGCGCTGAAGGGCACCGAATGCCATCGAATGGCGGCGTGCAACAAATCAGGAATGATTTAGCTACTGAAAATAGTTGGCATATAGGAAATTGGATGGAAAACAGAGAGATACTTCCCTGAGCCAGTCCTCAGTCCTCTACCTTTTCGGCTCTCCGTCCGGTTCGGTGTTTGGCAGTGGAGCACTTTGTCCACTGGCACATAAATCTTGAGTGCAAATTTTCGTTTTGGCCATAAAAAATTAACAATGCGTAAAGAGGTTGGCTGGAATTACGAGCCAAGAGCTCGAGGCCGCTGGCAAATTTCTAGCATAAGCCAAGGATGTCCCTGCTGCACTTGCAACGCCCCCACACACCCGTACCCGTACTGGTGTGTGTGTGTGTTTGGCCATCAAGGTTTTGCGGTCCAGTCGGGCAGACTCTCCTCCTCCTGCGGGGGAGCCCATGGGCTCGTATTGCGGTCACTTGGTTCTTGGTACTCGGTTCTCCGTTCGACTCTGCATTAAGTAAGCCGGAACACGGACTCTCTGTCCGATTCTCTCTGTTGTTTAATTTTATATGCTCCTGGGCCTTGGCCATGGCAGGGACTCAACTGAACTGAAGCGAAGTGAAGTGAAGTGAAGCGAAGTGAGGCCTGGAAGTGTCTATCCCTCTGTCGGTCGGTGCGGGGGCCGTAAGTGCATGGGGGACTTGGGTTTGGGCCCTCGTCTTGCTGTCCTTAATTGTGAATATGTGTTAATGTATTCCCTTTAGCATGTTAACATTTTATTCAGCCATTTTAAATGTACCGAGTGCTTCCTTGAGCCCCGCAAGGAGAGTGGCGGGGGGCCGTGTCCAACGTGACACCGAACACGTTTTAACGGTGAACAGCTCCTGGCCCCGGCCCTCATAACTTATGCACATAGATAAGCAGCCTCGTCCTTGCGGTTCCCGTGGAGATTCTTGTGTTATCCGTGGGTGGCTGTGCGTGGGCGGAGGTGGGGGCGGAGGCGGAGGCGGAGGCTGGGCTTCCTTTTTTAATGCCGCTGGCCATTTAAGGTAATTATGAAATTTTCATCATTCTGTACGAGTATTGTAATTGCTTGAAGATTGCCTTAAATTCGAGGACCAACTTCCATAATGAGAAAGGGCGGAGGTTAAACGGAGCTCCTGCAGGTAAAAGTGGAGCCAGAACCCATCCAAACGATGAGTTTTAAATGGCAAAAACCCTAGACGAATCTTTCCCTTTAAAGCTGATTATTTGCCATTTATTTTATGCGTGTATTCCCCAATGAATTACCCAAACAAACTCTCTATTTATTTCAAATATTTAGTGTAAATCCTTTTCTAGACAATTGCTCTTCAAAGCTGATGGTATCCTTGGTGGCTGACCGCAAAGAAATTGCTGGATGGCTGATGTTCGATAAACCACAATCCGTTTCACACATGCCCCGAAAGCCGGTCTTACGCCGCCTACCGCCCGACCTTTATTTATATTTAATTGTATTTACCGCAATGTTGGCATGCGGCACCTCAAATTGTAATTATTTCCTTGATGGACTCGAAGTCGGAGTCGTCCTCGGAGTCGTCCTCGGAGTCAGTGCACGTTCCATTAATTATGAAAATATTGCCCAAACACTTGTTCTCTCTGCTTTTCGCTCTGTGCATGCTTCTCTCTCTTTCGCACTCTGTATTTCCGTCTCGTTTTCCAGAGGCGCACTTTCCACTTTCCACTTACATTAAATTTAAAGTATTTACCACAATATTTTCGCTACACTTGCCTCAAATTGTATTTCCAGTTCGCCATTTGTTACAGTCCCCACACACATATACGTTTATATATATCAAGTATATATGTACTGCTGCTGTTTAAATGTAGGTATTGTATATTTTTCAGAGTTTTCGTCAGAGTTTTCTGACGTCTCCTTCTCGTTTTGTTTGCGGCTGTGGCTTCTCCCTCCTCCCTGGCTCTCTCCGGGAGCCGTGTACGTGATTGTGGGATTACACGGTAGCCAAACGGGCCCCAGACGGGCAACGCCTAGAAGGAGGGGCAATAGCCCAGCTCCTGCCAAAGAAGAGTGTCTAAAGATCCCCTTGAAGGCACTACTGGGCATTCTCTGAGTCGTTTCCTAGACTCTTCTACCAAAAACACACTTACACCACATTTGCTAAGCCAAATTAAGGACTCGCCCCCGCCAAAGACCCAAAGAAAAATCATTATTGCCAAATTTAAGCCAAGACGAAAACTTAAATTGAATAACTTGTTGGATGGAATGAAAAATGTGGCCATAATGAATATTAGGCTGCCAGACTGAGGCACAGATTTGGCTCCGCAAGTCACGTTTCGACACGTGGCCGCAGGACATTTAATAGGCCGACCAGACCCCCAGACCCCACCAGACCGAACGTGCAATTATTCAAAGTGCAAAAAGAGTTTTGGCCATTAAACGTGCAACTTTTCGGGGGTTTTGGGTGGAACTGGGTCCAAGGAAATTGTTCATAAGTCGAGGAAAACTTTCGGTTAACTTTTTGTCGCGCAAGGAAACATTTTCCTACCAGTCAGCCTCTAATTTATTGCAGTAATTTGCCCCAGCCCTGCTGTTATTGTGGCTGCATATTAATTCAAGACAGCCATTGCCGAATTACCCCCCGAAATGATTACATGTCCCTGGAAGCTGGAAGATGGTAGATGGCTCCTGGCACAGCTTCGCCTTGGCCTCCATGGCTGCTGGTTCTTGTCCTTGTCGTTGTTGCGGATTTACCAACGCGCCGCTGAAGATCAACATCAAATTACCCTAATCAAATTGTCATTACGCATATTTTAAGTAAATGAGTGCGTGAATTCGGATCAAATTAGCAGCCGGCATCAGCGGCTGACAGCCTGACAGCCTGACATTCGATTTACATGCGATTTTGGCTTGAGACGAGGCAGAGCCAAAGATGTTTCGACTAGGGGATGCCTATCTTTATTCCCGTATGAATCGTGGCATGGGAGACACTCTATCCGCATCCGTAGTCTTCTCTATGGGGACCAGGAATGACTAACATAATCCCTAGGGACTCCATTCATATTTGCCATTCTTTGATAACTAATAAACAGAAATTTCCTCCCAATAAACAAATACCGAATCAATGGATTCACACCTCCCACTACCCCCACCCACTGCGCCTGCCAGCACGTGCCCTCAAAGGCAAGCAAATCCCCCGTTTGTGGTGGAAATTAATCAGGCAATGAAACGGGTTAACCGCCTGGCCGTTGAAACGCTTAAAGGCTTGCCCCAACTCGATTCCGGGCGATTCTGGGCGATTCTGGAACTAAACCTTAGTTAGCAAGCAGTTTAGGAAAACTTGAAAAGCAAGAAAAAATAAGTAAATACAGAGCGAAGCGTATAAAACTCTTAACAAGACATAAATGGAGGATGCTGCAGTCGGAGAAGAACTGCAAACTTTGGGAGGAAGGGCCCTGGCCCACACATCGCAAAAAAAACAAAGTTGGGGCTGGGCAAACACCTCAAGGATGGGGCTGGGGGTTGGGGCTGGGGCTGGGTAGAACTTTCCACTGAACTGAAGCTGAACTTTTATTTGTTTGACTCGTGAGGAGGAAACTTTGCACTGCTCCATGCAGTCGATGTACAGCCAGTACTGTCTGTGGGTCCGCAGTCCTCCCCTGTTGTTGTTCGCTCGATTTTATTGCTGCAGAAGCGTCACAGGGGCCTCCGCTGCTGCACCCCCAAGAAGTGCTCTTCGGACCCGGGCGAGTGCACTTTAAATTACTCGAATGATACTTGATGGTTGCAATCAGACTGGAGACCGGAGAGCGAAGACCCCAGAGCCCAGAGCCAGCCACACAGACTTCATTATTTTGATAGCAATTAGCAAATTGAGTTGTGTAATATTTCTGTTGTGTGTTTGTGTAATTTTTTAAATTTTATTGCCAGTCTCTTTGAATGTTGTCACGCAATTAGTGCCGCACGACGGGCCGTTCCACACGGCGTATGCTTGATGCAGTCGCTTCGATCCTGGCTTCATGTGCGAACACTTTGCAGAGTCCCATAGAACGGACTCCCCTCGACAGCTGATTCAACACGGATTCGCTGACAAAGCAAGCAGCTGGAGGGCGGGACCAGCGATTCGCCAGAGAAACTGCGATGTTAGGGAGAGTAGAGGCAGGAAACTATATCAATCGAAGTCTGGCAAGGGAATTGGATACCCCCCAGCGCCCACATAAGCATAAACAAACTCTTCTTCATATCAGTGCCTCACCCTCCTCTAATGGGTTAATCATCTCTGCAATTGTTATTCTCCCGAAACATTTAACCTTCTTGGCACCCGGACAAGGGCCACCAGAAGCCAAATGAGCTGGAAAGACTCGTACAATTTGTCAGCCCGTTTTTTGTCACCCGATTTGGGGCGATAATCCCGGCAAACGATACCCGTAAAGCCAACAAAAACAGGCCATAATATTATGAATATGAGGGGGGAATATGATACTTTAAGCAACCATATACAATACGTTGTGTTTTATGTTGATATGGCAATGGTTATATAAGCAGCCGCCCAGAGAGGATGTGACGACAGAGGATGCGCCCTTTGGCGGCAGTCGGCAGTCGGCAGTCGGCAGTGGGCCGCCCATCAGCATTGATCCATGTTGACAATTTTTGGCGGGGCGCACAAATAAATAAATATGCCAAGATATTCCCATACTTTTACACTCCGCTGCTCATCGCTCCGCGGTCTTCGTGTGGGGCACAGCCACAGCACAGGGGCAGGGGCAGGGGCAGGGGCAGGAGCAGGGGCTTGTGGCGAGACTTCGAATGCCCTGAAAGAGGGTATTGCTATTCTGAGAACAGGTGCAGCTCCTACACGATACAGTGTATCTAGGGAGCAACCCATTGAGGACACATTCAAGGGTATCCAACGTCTCGGTCACCGAACCCCGCCTCGGTGGTGCTTTGTTTTGGTTCGGTTCTATGGCTGGAACAGTTTATTTTTATTGCCAAGCGGCGCTACTCTGGCACATCGATGGGGTGCTTGTCAGACAAAAGGCAAATGCTCCCATTTGTCATCGAGACAACGAGCTGACGTTTGGCGAGCATTCGGAGGCAGCATTCGGTGGCAGTTGTCAGCCATCAGAGTGCTGATTCCCAAAAACAGAGAGCCGAAAACTGCCACAACAGCAGCTCGAGTGCAGTGATTGTTTGCTTTAAAGAATCACACGACTATAAGCCCCCCATCGATGGGGCCAGCCCTTTGTGCATAATAGGCAGTACGTGCTGCTCGGCTGTGCCTTTAATTAAACATCGATATGCATTTAAATATGCGAAAGCCCTTACATATTTAATTAAAAGAAAATTGTATCCTGTTCCCATTCACAAAGGGACTGCGTCCTCGTTTTTAATTGCGCATTTCATGTATTTTAATGCGACTGCCCACATAAAAAGACAGCCCCACCGAGGACCGAAGAGAAAAGCCAGAAAAAACATAAATTTTATATGTTTTTCAACCAGATCTGGATATGGAAATAAACTCTGCTGGGCCTCCCATCCGCTAATCAAATGTAAGCACATTTAATGTTTAAATAAACAGAAATGAGTTGTTCCAGCGCAAATAGAAGAAAGAGCTGCAAAAGACCAAAGCTGGCTTAAGTCCGGGATCCCCACGGCCGGGACTGGGGCCGAGGCCCCTTTGATTAAGTCCCGCATAAATATTTATGTGCAGTCGAAGCAGCAGCAAATATGGACATTCATGACGGGCAAAGTGGTATTTAATTGAGAAGTAAAATACGGCCGTATTATATATGAAGCACGTGGCAGCTGTGGATACAGCAGAAAGCGGTTGGGTGTGCCGGGAACGAATGACAGATACCCAGGGATAAGCCGGCTTGGCAATCCCTGAATATGGGATGGCAGAAATTAGCTAATCCTAATCATAGCTTAACAGAAGGTACAGTAGATCACAGATGCCCCTAACTGTTGCACAGCGAGTCCCCATTCGGGGATGCTCTTCTGCTCACTTGAGCACAAAATTCGAAGCAGCAACTTCAACATGAAACCAAACACATGCGATGCGATGATGCCACTTGAAAAATATAACATAAATTTTATTATTAAAGCAAAAAAAACACAGAAAACAGAAAAGAAACGAGAGCCACTTCCAGACTTTCCAAACAAAACAAAGTCACTGCTCAGCCTCCGATTTTATTCCTTTTGAAGTGGCACGACCAGAGCCCCCACAGAAGGAGGCGGAGAAGAGCGCCCCCACAGAAGGAGGAAGAGCGCCCCCACAGAAGGAGCCAGCCCCACACAAACAAAGTTGAGTTTATGTCTGCCCCATAATTCTGCTTAAAGACTTTAACGCTTTTTTAATAATTTTTATTGTCAAAAATTTCATTTTGGGTATTATTTGCATTTCGGAGGAAGTTCTTTCGCGGAATGCCATCATCGTTTCAACTTTGTTTGCGTCTCAGTTTAATTTGTTAATTTATTTGGATTGTCAGGGCTGGATCCCAGCGATCCATGAGAGATATTAATTCCATAAAAATTAAGGCAAATTGTGTATTGATTTGTGACCCGCAAAGGTCGCAATTGAATGAAAAAGGCAACTGCATTACCATATGGATTTTATTGTCAATCGATGGCCAAACAGCAAACAAAACATTAACTTCTAGGGCGATTGTACGAGTACTCGTATAAATGCCTTTTCAAGTTAATCCCCTTTGTTCGCCAATATTGTCCGGCCGTGTTTTTAAGCCGCATTTATGCGTTCGTTTATATTTAATTTGCATTCGCTGTGGCTGTCGATAGCCTTGTTTCTTTTCAGCTTTTATGGAAATCCATTTCAGCTTTTTTTCTGCTCCTTTGTCGGTGGGAAAAAATATCATTTTCCATTTGTATTGCAACATTTTGTGGCATGGCAGAGCAAACAAGCGGAATGAGACGAATGAGATGCAAATAAAAGCCATTGGGAGCGAATTGTCGCAGCTGCAATTTTTCAAATGTCAAATCAAAACACAAAACCAATTACTTTCGATGATTAATTACCAGTAGAACAGTAGAACAAATGTTGAGGACCACAGAATGATTTTGATTGCGACCCCGGGCCAACTGTTTGCTTGATTTATGATGCCATCAACTGACACGTCCCTGATGTGCCGGAACCCCCTTCGTCTTGGCTTACCTTAAAATTCATAGGGTTTTTGGGGGAACTTAAAACTCTGGAGGTGTCGGGCCAGAAGCCGCAAGTAGAACAGCAGCTGCATGTCATTAACTATATGGAGCTCTGAGGAATAATCCTCTCTGGTCCCAGCCACCGCCACCACAGGACGTATGCGTAATGCGACCAAAGTTTTGAGCGCTTCATTTTTCGAACATTTAACACCCACACTCGGCACTCCACACTCCCCACTCCCCACTCCCCAATTTGAGTGTGTGGCACCTTTTGCCATGCCACACTTTCCCTTTTGGTTTTCCGCGCTTTTCTTCATTTTTTCCCTATTTTGTTGTCATCAAAGCTGCGGATTATGCGCACAAAAACGAGAGTTTATGTATGAAATTATGCAAAAGAGCAGAGCGGATGATGATGATGGTTACGATGGCTGTGGATGGCTGTGGATGGCTGTGGATGCGCCCGAGACCGAGTCCGAGCCCGAGTCAAGGTTAAAGCCGAAATGGGTTCCGCTCCCCTTTGTTCAATTATAAATGCAATTTTTGTGTGCGATTATAATGATTGAGATGGAGAGTGAAATTCGCTGTAGGCCTGCATTGAAATTTCATATTTTAATTACAATTTGCTTTGGCCGCCAGTGACCCAAATTTATATTTATTTATACATATATATGCTCGTATATAGGAAAAAAAGAAAGAAAGGGTTCTTTTTACCCTTTTTGCGGCCAGTGTCGTCCCCAGCTGCATGCCTGGCTGCATAATTATGTTGCCGAACTGGTTGGCTGGCTGACCGGCAAAAACCAGCTAAAAAAACTCAAATACGCAAAGAAAAGGGAAGAAAAAAGGGCTCCCCTCTCCCCCGAGCGAAACCCCAAGTTATTTGAGCATGACGAATGGCTTTGTCAAGTTTACCACTTTTACGGATGATTTTATTAAAAATTGCCCAGACACAGGTGCAACTTCCAGTTGGTGGAAGTTTTCCATATTTTTCGCCAACTAATTTCGGGAATTGAATGTTTTCTTCTTCCGTTCGGGAAAGTATCCCCCGAATCCGACCTGTTGTCGAAGATTAAATATTTATGGCACCCATTAATAACATCTTCGGCCGTCCGAAGCCCATAAAATTTGCCTAATGTCGCGAGGCGCTAATTTATGTTCTAGCCTTGAAGTAGTCATTGGAATAGCTGGTAATTATTCCCTGATTTATGCGAAAGCGATACACTTTCTCGGCGCAAAGTTCTGCGAACAGCGGAAGCCCTCTAAGGGCGGAAGCAGTCGCGATCCGATGCACCCGCCGTGTGGTTGCGGTTTCCGATCGACCAGACATTGGAGCAGGTGTAACCGAATCACGAGGCAAAGGCCGGGGCTGGCGATACATGTGTTTTTCTCAAGGGGAAAATAAACAAGGCACTGAAGGGCTCAAGATTTGTTTGGGTACAATATTTCTAGCAGAAACTAGACTGCAACGAATGGAGATTAAGCGGGATGACTATTGGAATATACTAGAAATATCCAGTCTTGGCTAGGAGTTGTTTGTTCTATGAAAAGTTATATTTATGTTCTTTCCAAGTTTAAAATTCTTCAAGAATCACTGAAAATTAATCCCTGGCACCCTTCAAGGGTTTCGATTGTGTGGGTGGTCTCTATCCTCAATATTTGCACTTCTAATCAGAGCCAAGTCCATGGATTGTATTTGTTATTGTTTATTTGACCAAATGCTGAGTTCTGTAGAAACTTAAAAATTTTAATTCTAAAAAAAAATGCTTTTTAGCTTCAGTTTCAGACGAAATGCATCAATTAAGCGCATCCTGAATATTTTAAAATTTTGAACAGAAAATGTACAACATTTTCATCCTATATCGAGACCGAATATTTCAAAATACATTCAGTAGAGTAGGTCTGACAGTGCTCAACCAACCCTGATTCCCGATTGAAATAAATCCAATCTGCGAGTGCCCGCCCATCTCTGATCGTCTGCCCAATGAATTTTAGATAAACCAATCTATAAAATGTGTACCGAATTTAAATCCGAAGTCGAGTCTTCCGTCGCACTTACCTTATGCTCAGCGGCATGTAAATCGAAAATTATCAAAATTGTCACTTTACATCACGGCTGCTGCCGAGCAGAGCCTATATAAATCACGGGGCAGGGCCCACAGACCGCACAAACGCAGAGAATATATAGTCGGGGTGGGGGGATAGAGGTCTGAATATTCAAATCAGTGTCTGGCAGCCAATAAATGAGATTTGTTACACAGACACACGGGGGGGTCCTGCACGGCCCACGCGGCAGACACACGCGGCAATATTGGGCAAGAAAATGTAGCTGGTTCCGTTTATTCAGCAAATGAAGCGTACTTTTTGTTGACTCTGTTGCCAGATTCACTCAGGGGTTCACTCGGCAGTTGTTCCTCTATTTTTGGCACTAGATAGCGATAGATCGGCATAAACCAAATTGGGTTGAGTCCGGGATGAATGGCAGGTTAATAAACTCCAAAGATCAGGCCCTGATTAGTGGCCAAGTCAAGACTTATCTGCCGGATCACAATCGCCAGAAACACGCTCAAACATCCCACAGATACGACAGCAGAGAGAGTCGCGACCGGATTGCTTCACGAACCGCGCTGCCCGAGACACAAACGAACTTTGGAGGCGCCTCGAGACGCGCGCTTGCTGTTAAATACGAAGCCCGAAGCCGAGAACAGTGGCTGTCTGTCGAACAGGTTGGATGTAGAGCTTGCAACATGTTGCACGGGGTACGGACCCGAGACCAACTTCGGGGATTCCATGTTTTCAGAATGAAAGACTCTGATCTTTGCTTTAACGGTCCGGAGGTTCTATTGTTCTATAGCTACAAGTTTCAAATTTGTATCTTTGTGGCGAAGCAGGGACTTGGTGCTGGAAGGGGGCAGATATTTATAGATATAAAAATATGGGCAATTAATCCGCAATTTACTGACTTACCGACTGACTCCTGGCAAGCCTTTCACCAGCCGCAGGGACAGGAGCTGCAGCAACCGCCGCAAGGGCCACAGCAAGGCCCACAAGGACCACAGCCACCGCAGGGTCCACAGGGTCCACAGGGTCCACAGCCACCGCAGGGCCCACAACTATCGCCACAGCAGGGAGGACACGGTCCAATATATCCAGGATTGAATAAGCAACCCATTGTGCGTATGACCTACAAAGAAACAAAACTAAACTAAGCAAATTTCGGGGATTATTTGAGGGAAAAACATACGAAATGGACCCCGAACGGAACAAATTTGGAAACAGTCAGACCCGGACAGTCGGAATTTTGAGAGTTGAATGGGAATGAGCCTCACCTTGACTCCTGAATTCCCCAAGTGACGCTAGAATCCAGGGGAAACTGTTGCTTGGCCAAAAGGAAGAAAAGAACTTATCTCAAGTGCAGCAACCTTGCGAGGATGACAATGCAGCCGACAAAAGTTTTTGCTTAAAAACTAAAACTCAAAGAAGCCGCACAACTTTGGCCATAAAACACGAAACAAAGCCACACACACACACACACACACACAAGGAAGGAACACAAAGAGAGAGCTCTCCTGGCGGTGGGGCCGGGAAAAGCAATGAAAATTCCGACCTACCGCAATAAATTCCGCGGGAAAAACAGCGCAAGCACTGCCAGAATGAGAGTGAAATGGCCAACACAGGCGCACACACAGCACAGCAGAGCAGAGCAGAGCAGGGCATAAGCAGACCCCCAAAAAACGCCTCAAGGAAGCATAACGCACACAAGGACACCTCCTGTACGGCGCCATAAATCGCGCTAAGCCGAAACAAAACATAGCAGCCGAACAGCATCAGAATCAGGTGGAACAGGAGGCCGGCAGTAAGCAGTCGAGGAGTCGGGCCCCAAAAACCTTTGACCTGACACAATGCTCCACATTCTATGTTTAGGATTTGCTTCCGATTTGATGCCGATTCGGGTTCGTGTTGGAAGCGCGACTGCGCACTGGGGCGGCTGGCCACCGAACAGCTGTTTGAGGCCAGACCTTACCTACGACAACATGAGCCTACTTTCGAGGTGCAAGCCCCCCGATTACCCTCCAAGCCCATTCGTGTACGTTTTTGTTGCAGATTCATTTTATTATGTTGGGGATATCACCGAAGGTGTTGGATGTGTGGTAGACCCCTCCAAGGCTCTCATTTTCGAACAGCAACATATTTCTTCAGCACTAATCTTCAGGTTGGTACAGTCCCTCTGGAAGAACACATATCTGCTGCAATGTGTGCACTTGATCCTCAATTCAGCGACTTACCAATGGTCCTTTCACCAGCCGCAGGGACAAGAGCTGCAGCAACCACCGCAGGGGCCACAGCAAGGCCCACAAGGACCACATCCACCGCAGGGTCCGCAGCCGCCACAGGGTCCACAGCCACCACAGGGTCCGCAGGGGGCGCAACAGCCAGGGGGGCAGGGTCCCACATAGAAGGGATCGAACTTGCAGACGATAACCACCATGATGGCCAGCAACTGTCGCGGACTCAGAGACTTCCAAAGGAACTTCCTTCGACTGCTTCGGCTTTTGGTTTATCGAGTTCGAATTTTGGAAATTAATTTTGTTCGTTTTTTGTGCCGAAGAAATATGTTGAGGCGTTTCCTTGGCTACAAATTTGGGAAATCTGTTTCTATTGTCTCATTTTTTGGCCTCCACAAAATAGATGTTTACCGAAACAGTTGTACGAAATGAATGAGCTCCGGTGTGGATGTTCGAGCAAGGGAAACGAACAAATCTGGACAGTTCCGGAACAGCCCTCTTCTGTGATTTCTTCTTCTTTTATTGTAACTTTAAATTTTCACCCGTGTGTGCCGCCTGCTTGCCGAGCTCTTCCTTGAATCCTTGTTATTGGGGTTTTCTTGGATGGTCGATGAGGTCTTTCTCTTGCTAGCAGGTTTCTCCCTCACTTTCGGCCTTGTTTCCTTCCTGTCATCGGGATTGGGTTGTGTCCTGGCCCAGCTCTTGCCAGAGTCGACTATTCTCTCCACCGCACTGTACACCCGATGGCCGACGCGGCGGATGGTGGAGCATGTGGGACCCATGTTCTCGCAGTCCACTATCACGGGCGCACCTTCGACGGGCGTCAGGCTGTTTATGCATCGGGCGCAGGACTCCACCAGGTCGGACAGACCTTCGCTCAAGTGGACGGAGACTCTGGCGGTCGAGTGGGAGACGGCCAGCAGCAGGGCCAGCACACCCACCACCCCAATGGCCCTGTGAATCAAATCCGTGGCGGAGATCATCGCCTAGCACTCGAAAAACAATCCCCCCCGAAGCGGTGACGGCGAAAGCAAACGACACTCTGTTATCCGGCCAGGACCGACATAATATCGTATGTGGATCTGGCCAGCCCATAGATCCACCGGGTGGCCCTTATGGCCACATTAGCGTCGATGACTGTCCCCTGCTCCCCGTGCAGCTCCGGAGAGGAGTCGCTCATGATGTGCATGACGCTTCGCATGGGCAGCAGAATGGAGTCCACATCCAGTACTGCCTCCGCCTGCCGATGGCTGTCCAGTTGGACGAGGCTTCGCCTGGGATCCATGTCCAGCACTGGCTCCGCCTCCCCATGGCTGATGACAAAGGACTGATGCAGGATAATCACCCAGCCCGGATGGCCGGCACTATGTGGTCCCTGGTGTACTGGGAGCCCACAGCCACTACGTCTTGCACCTCCCTCACAATGTCGCTGAACAGCTGCCCAATGGCCTCGCGGAGATCTGTGGTGGCAGCCATGGCCGGAGAAGCACAAGCTCGAATTTGGATCCAGATTTGTGTGTGTGGGATTACTTTTTTATTGGGACAGAAAACAGATTTGGATAGTCAGCCTCCTCTTCCCGCTCCTTGACGTTTGCTGAGTGTTCAAAACGTGTTGGCCCCTCAGCAGCAGTAGCGCCAGCCACACGGCGTATAGCCCGAGTAGCACCCATAGGGGCACGGTCCGCAGGCGCACTGGGGATAGGGTCCGATGTAGAACGGATTGAACTGGCACTTGTTGCAGCACGAATTGCACATTCTGAACACTCGGCAAGGGCCTGCAAGTCAGTCTATCAGTTTTCATCACGGAACATCTTCCATCGAACTCACCAACAGATCGGGAACAACGTATCCAAATGTGTCGCCTGCAACTGTATACGACTGATGATTCTGATTTGTTTGAATGTAAAACAGGAGCTTACCTCGAAGAGCCTACTTTCTGGCTTTGCTTTTCGGGGCATTGATCCTTGGCGGCTGGCCGCAGATGGAGATCAGGAGGCCGCGTTTCACGAAGCGGGACTTGAGGATGGGTCCGGCTTCGTTGGGATGCGAGAGGATCAGTATGCGTTCACGGGCCTGGTCCGACCTGAGGATGTTGTCGAAGTGCCAGATGCTGAGGTAGGTGCCGCGGCAGCCCACCGCCAGGCGGCTGTCGTCCACGGCGAAGTCGATCGTGCTGATCGGTCCATTGTGGTAGGACAGGCTGCGGATCGGCCTCTCGTTGGTCGTGTCCCAGATGATGAACAAGTGGTCGAGGCCGGCAGAGATCAAGTAGCGGCCGCTCCTCGAGAAGGCCAGCGCGGTAATGGGCTTCTTGTGGCCGAAGAAGAGGCGCACCTGCTCTCCCCGGCTGGCGACGTCCCACATGCGGACCGTGAGGTCAGCTGAGCCGGTGGCCAGGTACCGTGAATTCGGATGGTAGACACAAACCCCCAGCTCCGCCAGGTGGCCGCAGATCAGGAGGATGGGCTCGGCGCAGTTCTTTATCCAGACCCGTGCCAGGCCGTCCTCACAGGCAGTGGCAAAGTAGTCGGTCACTGGCGCGAACACGACGCTGCGGACGGGGCTCTGTTGCCTGTAGATCCCCACGCATACGTGGAATACCAGGCACCACAGGCGAATGGTGCCGTCCTGCGAGCAGCTGACCAAGAAGCGTCTATCGGGGGAAATGTCGCCGGTGTCGACTTTCGCCCTGTGCCCGGTGAGAATGCTCAGCACTGTCACGGGCTCGGTCAGCTTCACCGAAACGAGGCGGATCGAGAAATAATCCGTGGCAATGCCCACCCAGCATCCGTCCTTGAAGATGACCGCGCAAATAATCTCTTCCGACTCGTGGCGCAGGGGCGGGCTCAGGAAGCACGAGCTCAGTTGCTTTTCGCGCGGCTCCAGGTGCAGATTGTTCTTGGGCGAGTGCGTCAGGTCGGCCCAGCGGATTTCCTCTAGCGGGGGACGACGCAGAGGCACGCGCTTCTGATGCGTGGTCTCGAGGCCGTCGATGGCAATGTGGGCTATAAACAACTCCTGTTGGGCCAACGTCCACTTGGCCATGTGTTCGAAGAACTTGATCAAGGCTTCCTCGGGCATTTTAATGAGAACCAAGTCGTGGCCAAAGAGCAGCTCCTGGGCCCTGCCTAGCACCTGTTGGGGCCTGCGGATACGCCTGAGCTTGGCGATGCTCCGGTCGTAGATATCCTCCAAGTAATCCTCGTTCTCCTCCAGAAACTCCTTGGCCATCCTGAAGTTGCCGCCGATCACCATTCTCAGATATCCCAGCACTAGCATAGGGTACAGCATCGCGGATATGTCGTGCTTGAACTCGTTGGGCACCTCCTCAACCAGCTTCTGCATCTCCAAGAAGCCCTGCTGGTAGTCCAGGTACACGTCATGCGGCGTGAAAATTGGATATTTCAGGATCTTGTTGGGAATGTTTAAGGCGTTGCCTTCGAAGAAGTCGTTAAAGTGGCCTTTGGACGGAACCTCTACCTCACTGGAGTCGTCACTGTCGGTACTGTCCTCTCCGGACTCCGAGTCGTAGCTATCCTCTTCTTCCCCTTCAGAGTCATCACTCTCCTGGTCATCGGAGTCGCGACTCTCTGCCTTCAGCCCATCGGATGTTTCGCCCTGATTCTGGGGCAGCTGCGGGTTAGCTTTCCCCGGTTTATGCTCATCTCCAGACCCTTGGATTCCATCACCAGTTCCATTAGACACTTGAATGGAATCCCCAGTGGTATTTTCGCCTGCACTGAGTGCTTTACCGACCAGGCCCTGGACGATTCAATGAAAATAGGAGTTTTACATCATATCTCGGTTCTTTCCTGGTACTTACATTGTCTCCATTCGGTTCGTTGACTTCGTTTTCACTATTCAGATTCATATCGATCAATTTCGTAGCTTTAATTAATAATTTCGCACAATTTGTGGCAATTTCCACGCGGTTTGGTTCTCAGCTACAAGTGCCAGGGATGCAGGCTCGCATCAATGAAATCAGTGTCGATTATGCTTCGATAACTCCCTAAGTGAGTTGAAAATATACGAAATATAGGTGTTACTATAGTCGTCTACAGCTGTATGAGACTTGGCTAGCTGCAAAAACAGAGACGACCTTATGGGAAAAGCTTCCAGTTGGCAATTTTGCTGGCTGGCAGGGTGTCCGTGTTGAAAAACATCGTTTGGTCTTGATGTTCTTCTTCATGCCATCTCTCCTCGCAGTAAAGTCTGTTATCACTATGTGATGCAAAAATGCATAGCCTGGGCCCTTATTTCAGTCAAAAATAAATTGTATAATTTGTTAATAATTATTTAATGCTCAAAGAATTCGGAAAATGTAGGATTATTCAGACAATGTAGAATCTACAGGCTGGGCGAAGCGGGCGGTCCACTCCCGTGCCAAGCGGTCGTGCTGCTCGCGGTCCGTCTTGTACATTTCAGCAGCATCGCAGTTCAAGGGGCTCTCCGGGTTTGGGTCCGCCAGCAGGGACCGGATGGACAAAAGTATCTTCTCCACGGTCAGGGCAGGCGACCACTTCGAGCGCAGAATATCCACGCAGATAGCGCCGTGGTATATATTACAATGGTAGACCTTTGTAAGGAACACTACAAACGGCGGTTGAGACGGGTACGTCTGGGGAAAGCGTAGGCGTAGTTCAAACTGCCCGCCCTCGTAGGGCGTGTCCGAGGGCCCGAGGATAAAGGCCCTCCATTCGTAGATGCAGTCGTCTACCAACTCCACTGTGCACCCATCCGTCGAATCGGTAGTCATTATCTGCATCTCCCTGCGGAGGCGGCGTAGGCCCATTTCAGTGGCCATTGGATTTTCTTGCGCCGCAACTGCACGGCCAGCGGTCAGAGCCTCCGCAGCAAATGCACGGCCAGCGGTCACAGCCTCCGCCGCAGCTGCACGGTCAGCGGTCGCAGTCTCCGCCGCGATTTCCCAGACGCGGACGCGGACGCGCGCGGACGCGTTGGTTAGCAGGGCGCTGGTTTGCAGGGCGCTGGTTTGCAGGGCGCTGGTTTGCAGTGGTGGTGGCCCTGCGGCTCCTGACAACGGATATGGCCTCTACTGCGCGGAGGAACGCAGCGCGTCGGATCGTGGGCGCGGCGGCAGTGGACGCCTGGTTGGCCGCCAGAATACGAGCACTTCTCCGGGGCGCCATTATCTGCAAGACGGCAAAAGCTTAGAAACACTTTTACGGGAAAAACGATCAGATTACTGAAAATGTGATTTTTATTTTCCCCGAACGCCTTACAACCTGGCACATGAAATGAAAGTGAGACAGGCCTGCTTTCCAACACAGGTTCCTTCGACTCGTTTTCCAACACTACATTTTGCCCAGCTGTTTCGCCTCTTCCTTGTTTTGAACTTTCACGTTTCCTCCGCCGTATACGATATTTTTGCATTTTATTCTATATTGAATACAGTCAAATAATTATATTGTAATTTATAGCCCCAGCAATAATACACAGGATTGGAATTGGGAGCTCTTATAAGTCTTGTGTGGATTATAAATCCCACTGGCACAATAAACTGCTTTATTTGCAAAAGTTTTGCGCCTGAAAAGGGAACGATACGATATGGAGGGCACATATGGAACACATCTTTATTATCCGCATACTCTGGCTTGCTGGTTGGTAAAAGTGCCAACCAAATTGAGCAGAAAAGAGAGCATACAGCACCTTGTGTAATTTTATCATGGGCCAAGTTATCTTTTGCAAATACTATTGCATGATACTATTTCGATACGTTAATCGCTTTGCAAAATATCTATATTACATAAGTCGGAGATGTATGAGAATGAGAGAGAAAGAAAGAGAAATGTATAGCATTAAGAAACAATAACAATAAAGAAAGAACAGAAACTGCGTAGTAGAGTGTTCTGCTGTGCCTTTAATTCGCATTTTGCTGAGAGCGCGTCTCGACCTAGTGTGGAGCGGTGCTTTTGCATTTGAGAGAGCGAGCTCAAAAAGGAGTTGCGAAAGGAGAGCAACTGAGTCTGGCACTAATGCGTGAGCCGAGAGAGGCTGACACAAGAATGTGCTCGGCTGCTTGCTCATAGAATTGAAGAGAGAGAGAAAACAAAGGCGCGACTCACTGCGCTCGAGGCTTAAACAAAAATGCAAGAAGGAAAAGATCCCCTGTCCCTCAGCCTCTGCCGCTGACACATACAAAAGTTTTGGGTCTGTCTTCGTATTTTAATATCGTCAGATTCCTGTAACAGAACAAAGATTGTGTGCTATACCGATCTATTTAATTTGAGTAGCAATAAGTTTGTAGGATGTGAGATCTATTGCTACAGGCTCCCCTCCATGTTGCTGGAGTCAGCATCCATTTTGGTGGCTTTGCTGCGTCTGCAATTGGATGGGGGTCGACGGCGGTGCATTTATCGGGGCTGGGGAACAGGCGCACGGCGGATGCTCTCCTGGACACGGACCGCACTCCCAGTTGTTGCAGTGCCCCTCCACAACGCAATCGGGGTCGCAGCAGGGGGGATCGGGTCCGATGTAGCCGGGATTAAACACGCAAGGCATGTCGCAGCGTCGCCTGAGACACTCCGAACAGGATTACGGGAGCGGGTTGGTTATATTTTACAGATTTTGATTTTGAATTTACATAGAAGCCAAGGCGGTGCTGGTGGTGGTGGGGGCTGGTGTTTTCGGAAATGCCCAGAACCTCCCCATTCCTGTGGAGACTAGAACACACAATAGAACAGGCTAACTAGATGCCTGGCCTACCAGCACAAACAAACAAGCCCGTACTACGGCACAGGCGGCTTTTAATTATCGAAGAGCAGACATATTGACCCCAAACACACACACAAAACACAACAAAACAAAACAAAACAAAACAAAGCTAAGCTCCCTTCGACGTGACAGCGTGGACAATGCCCATAATTATTTCATAATCGGGCAACACTTCATATTTATGGTGACAAAAGCCTGCAGATGGACAAAGCCCCTGCAGGGAATTCCGTCGGCAGCCCCAGCCCCAGCCCCAGTCCCAGTCGCAGTCGCAGCCGCTGCTGAAAGTGGGCCAAAAATGGTTTGGTTCAAGCTTAAATTAATGAATAATTAAACCGTATTGGGGCAGACGATCGAGGCGGAAATGCAGCATTTGCATAACTAACACAATGAACTACATGCGAGTGCGCGCCAGACAAGACATTTCTATTTCGATGGCAAATGGATGGACGGACGGACGGAGAGAGGGAGATATGCAAATGTGCATTCAAAACTAACGGCATGGCCTTTGTCAATTAATCAATCAATCAGCGGCAGCTCCAGAAAGCAGCTCCGTTGCGGAAATAACTTGTCCATCTGCCCGGCCAGCCGGCAACGCCTTCAATCCCCGTCCATGCCTTCCACATCCATAAACGCGTGTGTCACCCATGATTTTTGATTGGCCGCAGAGTTCAAAACGCTTCATCGCTGGCTCTGGGGCTGGGGCTCATCATCGATGCCGATCTCCGAGGCTAAGGCGTTGGCAGTGTCATTAGCTTCAAAGGGTAACGTGGACATGACAGCGGTTCGGTTGCACCAGCAGCTCAGCACAGTGGAGCTTCTTGCATGAAGATTGGCTGAAAATTATGTTATGCAGGGCCCATGGCGTGCCATGACTGTGTCTCAAATTACGACAAATTATCCCCAACTTTGTATCGTCTTATATCTGGGCACCACTGTGCAACGTCTCTTCAATGTCGAACCATCAAAGTCGTGTGCACTATTTGTGTAATTCATATTCAAAGCGCAGCGCGCGGCGGCTAGTGCGAGTGCTTGCGTGCCCCATCGCGCCCCTTGGAGGTGGACATGGAGGCGGGTCTGGTCTCTGGTTCTGGTTCTGGGCTGGACCTTCTCCACTTCCACTTCCACTTCCACTGGCTTGCTTGTGCACTCGCGCGAACTGCTTTTAAGTGGCGTCGGCGGCGGCGGCGGCGTTGGTCAGCGCTGGTCAGGGTGTGTGCCTCGTTGGATTTTATGGCTGTTGGCGTTGGCTGCACGGGAGGAGGCACCATTTGAGCGCAGTGTGCTGCTGCTGACGATGCAAATTCGTGGGCAGCTCTTTGCAACGTTTTGAATATGTTGCTGTGCCCGCCCGCCCAGTAAAAGAAATTGTTTTTGGGGAACAAGAATATGGACTAACGAGGAATTGACATCAAAGATAGAGAAAAACCCAAGCCAGAAAGGTAATCTTCAATCGAAGACTGTGTAATCCGCTTGAATCGAACACACTTCCAATTGCTTTCAGTGTATGGCCCCACAAGGGAGTCCATCGTCTATCGGGCTTATAACGAATCGACTTTGTCTATTCAACTTCCGCTTAGTGCCCCGGCCAGTGCTTACTTCTTCTCGGACTTCGTTTCTATTTTTAATAATTCAAGTTCGAGCTGTGCCTGGTCTGAGGGCTGGACACGGGCTGAGGCCGCACTTGTCCCATCGTAACTGTTTGAGAAATGTTGTGGAGAAATGACAAAGTGACCGGAAGATGATACTGTAATAAAAGAGGAGGCACGCAGCCAGAGCCGCCAACAGAACAGAACAGAAAAGAACAGACATACGGACAGCACTGTGTGGCTCCACTGCTCGCAGATGTGTGTTTGCCTATAGGAAATAGAAAACCAAGTACTGGAAATGAACATGAACAATGTTTTATATGCTCTATGAGCTGTTGTTGTTGTTGTTTTTCGGTGCCCAACCCCACTCCATTTTTCGTTGGCTATTTATTTACAAATGAACAATATTTATGGCCTCTTTCTGAAAGAGTTGTTGTGGGAGTCGTGTCGGTGGTCGCTGGTCGGTGGTCGGTGGTCTGTGGACTCCCGCTGGGGTATGGGGCCCCGACTTCCGTCACAGCCATGGCATAGAAACGATCACTTCATAGGAGTACGAGTACTGTATATTTGTCTACATAATTTTGTGGTTTTATTTCTGGTTTATGTGTTTGGCATAATCAAAACTGATTAGGAATTATGTACACCCTTTTGTTGGGGCAAATAGATTTGTCCAACCATAATGCTAATTTGCAAACAATTATGGAACGCCAAAAGTGCTCATCCAAACATCCTAAAAGTGTGAAGAGCAAAGCAATTAGAGGTGTATTTTTGGTCAAGAATCGATGCAGGAATGTGTGCAGAATATCTATGCTAAATGAAGTTAATGACTGTTCCATAAATATTCAAATTAATTCCCCGATAATCTCGCCTAGCCCCAAGGTGGGGAGTCTGGGCGATTTATCGCGGAATAAGTAGCCACAATCAAACCGAACCCCTTCATTTCGAGAGCCCTATCCCATAATTAGAGATGTCATGGGAACAATTTATGACGAGCAATTGGAGACGCTGGAACTGGAACACTAAACGGCGGCACTTAAGCGATCATAACTTTGTCCATGATAAATCGAACTGGAAACGCCTCCAGAGATACCGTCCAACAGCCCATGCAAAGCATCTTTTCTTGGCAAGAGCAATCAGAAGAGGCCCAGAAGATGGGGCTGAGGACCCCGACCAAACTATAGAACTTTAAGGCAGCTGCTGCCGTTGAAAGGCACCAGACCGCTGAATGAATTGGGCTGTCGTTGTCTTGGCAATCAGCGCTACCGGGCATAGAAAGTTAACACACCCCGAAACCGGCTTGGGCTTCGGTTTCAGCCAGTTGAAGTTCCAGTTGTCGTTGCCTCAGCCTCAAGAAACTTGCCAGGATGGACTGCGGCGGATGTGTGTGAAAGACAAGAGCGCAGCAGCTTCTAAGCGTTTTGGCCGTCCCCTTCGCTTTGGCCCAAAGTGGGGAGAGAGCGAGAGAGAGAGAGAGAGAGAGCGAGAGCGCAGCCAACTTGAAATTGCCGCAATTGCGTGTCGACCACAATCTTAACCAGCGGGAACTTGCAACCGGCTGGGACTTGTGCTGGATGGGAATAGGGACTGGCACTGGCTCTGGCTCTGGCTCTGGCACTGGCACTGGGGAGGGGTGTTGGCCCATCTCTTCTCGGTTCCTGTCTGTTTCCTTTTTGTTTTTAATGAATAAGTTGGAACACCTGCTCGTCGTTCGTCGCTCGTCTCTTGTTGAGATCTCTTCTGTCCGTGTCTGTCTTGCTGTCCTTCGGTGTGTGTCTGCTCCTCCTGCAAACTCAAGTGTGACGTCGCATATGTGTTCTATCTCTGCATCATGTTGAACCATTGTTAATACCCTGCCAGGAGCGGGGTGTGTGGGAATTCCGGAGTGGTTGGTCCCGAAGGAAGGCCCTTTACCCCACTTTTAGGTAGAAGTTCCAGATTGACTAGCTATCGCCTGTTTCTAGGGGGTTGGGATTGATTTTCCCTGAACTGCCACTAGAAACCCCTACCATTTCCCACTAATAAGGGAGTGCTCTCAGAGTCTTCTGAGAAGCATCGGACCTCTATTCCATTCGATATATCCCCACCTAACAGGCTTTTCTGCTTTTAATGGATTCCCTGGAAAGCAAATAGAGCTCAGGCCTTAGCCAAGGGGCCGAGGAGGGGCCTAAGTCAATAAATAACCTGTTTGAATATCATTTCGCATACATCTGAGCCAACGCACGGCTTATAATCTTCATTCATTAAATCGGGCACACCTGAACGGCAGACGAGACGAGATCCGCTCGAGTGTCCCTGACATTGAGTCCAGCCCGGGGCTGGCTGGTGGCTGGGTGCTGTATTCTGAGCTCTGTTCTGCGCCAAGTCAATGCCACGACAAGTGGCCATTCAAGTTGCAAAATTAAAACCAATTTCCCTGGCATTGTGGACTCCCAACTGCGGCCTGCCGTATCACTTCCTCATCAACAGAGAAGCAGAGAGAGAGAGGAGTGGGGAGTGGGGAGTGGGGAGTGAGTGCTCATGATGGGCCAGTCATGGGCTGGAACAATGCGAACGAGGCCCAAGAGCACAACGAGATAATTGTAATAAAGAAATACGTAGCATAATTGATGCCCGAGGAGGGGGGCCAGAGAGGAGAGCCCCCCCCCACAGATACTCGAGGGCCGAGCCTCCTTCAATGCACCATCCATCGATATCATCCATCCACCCTCAAACGGAATGCTTGAATGTAAATCGAATTTCCCATCCGGATACGGGGTACGGGGTGTGTGTGGGGCTAAAAGTAATTTCGATTGCAATTCTTTCACTGCCAGTGGGTGCTGCAGTGGTAAGTGAATTTCATATGAAGGTGACTCGGCTCTGACTCGATTTACGAGTATATGGCATTACATAAGATTCAATTTGGCAAAGCTCATGCAGAATGCAGTGCTCTTTCGGATGGAATGGGAAGTGGGAGAGGAGAGTGGGAGAGTGGCAGAGGAAGTGTCTGCCCCAGAGACAATTAAAGAGGCGTGCAGTTAATTTAATGTCGGAAATCAAAGCACTTTTACTTAGGCACTCTCCACGACAATTACATGGCAGTGGCACGACAGTGGCCCCTCTCTTCGGGCTACTTTGCGGCAAATGATTTTCTTTTTCTTGCATTCTGGTGTATGTTTTTTCTTTCTCCAAGCTCCTTTTTGCTGCCACTGCAGACATTTTTAATAAGTTGCCTGGCAGCCGTTGCACGTCTCTCTTCGGCAACAACACAGCCACTGCCACAGCCACTGGTGCTGCTGCCAAGTTGAAAATGAAATTCGTGGCACGAATAGATTTCCAAAACATATATGAAGAGCAAAAGAGGAAGCGGACACAAGGAAAGAGAGGATGAGTGGAGTACAAGGCACGTCGAGTATGACAGAAATTCGAAAATGAAGCAATTCACTTGTATATTTGATACCATCCGGCGGCCATGGACAGTTGTCAACGATCTGCAAATGGGGACAGGCGGGAACAGTATCGTGGGGCGGACCACTGGTGGGGCGGACCACTGGTGGGGCGGACCACTGGCGGTGCGGTTATTAAGTGGTTTCCCCCATGGCTCCGATAATTGGCAGAGCATATTTGCGGCATTCGCCGAATCCCCGCGCTAATGAGCTGCAAAGAGACTGCAATTACAGCTCGTTTGTAGAACGATTCGTGGAGTGAATTTATTCCAGAGACCTCTATGTAATTTAATCTTCACAGAGACTTCCTTCGAAAGGAAAACAATTCCCAGAAAATGTAACATAAAGTGATTTTCCACCTCGGCATATCCAAAGTTCCAGCCACCAGCACTTCCACTACCATGTTTGTCCCTCACTATTTAGTGACTATTAAAGTTGACGGCTTCTAAGAAATTATTTTGTCACTGCCAGAAACCCTTCCAGAAAGCAGAAAGCAGAAAGCAGCATCCACATCCGCACGAGCCGAAGCCATTGGAGGCCCAAAAACTTGTTGAAACTTTGGCAGCGAGGCGCAAGAAACCAATAAAGAAAATGCGGAAAACTAAGGGAAAAGTGCCACGATGCCAGGCCATAGACCTACCTAGCGGCAGTATGGCCTTAATGGCTCGATGCTGGGTCTGTAGGTGTGTTCGGAACCCAAAGGATGGCACAAATAATGGAAGTAGAGCGCTAATACTACGTGCAAAATGGTTTTAGGCTTCCGCTGCTGCCGCTGCACATTGCGTATACGTACCGTGGGGCACCGTACCCCTTGTGGAGCCAGGGAGAACGTAGCTTATGCAATGCAATTTTCATTTACATAAATTTTGATGTTGTCTCTGGCAATGGGCGTGTCTCGGTGTGTGTCTCGGGCGTGTGTGTCGCAGCCCAAAAATGAAACAACACAAGTTTTCGGCTAGAAAAGTTTCACCTCGCTGTTGTCTTTTATGTCAATTTGCTGGGAAATTACCTTCTGTGTTAATAGTGGCAGTGGCGCTCGCGGAGGCAAACATTAAAAGTAATTCAAACGCTCTGCGACAACGGCAGCCACCGACTTTGTGTAGGACAACAATAAATGCTTATTTAACTAATTTTGCAGCATGTATGCAAATATTTACAATGCAACAGCTGCATAATGAGCGTGGGTTCTGGGGGGAATACTCTGTGCCCCCATCCAGGAACGTACCCCTCCGGGGGTATTCTGGGGGTGTCGGAGCAAGTGTAAATAGGGATGTCTAGCAAACGACTGCCATTAGGGCTTTTTGTTTAGTTTTTAGCCGCTTCCCATGCGGCACGTCCTCCCCTCACCTCTGTGGCAGCCGCAAAACCGCGTGTCTGTGTCTGTGTCTGGTTGGGTGGGTGCTGGTGGTGGTGGTGGTCCTGTATCCTTTCAGGTGTCTGACACTTAAGTGCTTTGCTTTTATGGACAATTTTGAGCTGATTAATTATCAGCTTTGGCTTAATGCCTAATTAACCCGTGCTTGCTGGCCGATCAAGCTGACACGACGCCTTTGACACTTCATTTTATTAGCGGGTGAGAAATTTCGCACTTCAATCATGTCCAGACCCCAAAGGAGGCGTTAAAAATGTGGTACATGACCCTTTGACACTTCAAGAGGAAGCTAACATGACTAAAGGCGGTGCCAAACGATACGAGATATTAACAATTGTCTTATGGGTCGATGGAAACCCTGTCGTGTACTGAAGAAGATATGTACGATTATATTTTATCGAACCTATAAAAACAATGCATCCAGGATACACAGAATCGCTGCCGCTATACGCTATACGGGACGACTCCATGGGCTTATGCCGGGACTCCCCTTAAGCTCCTCCGGACGACTGCTGCAGAGTACAAGCCATGTTGCGCCTTTGTAAGTGACTGAAGCTTATTAAATGCCTCCGCTGGACACATTTAATTAACAGACACGAACAACTTATAATTACCACTCGCACACATACACATACATACATACATGCCGCTCCACTCCACTCCACTCCACTCCACTGGGTGCTGCAGAAACGAGGTAATTGTTTCTGTTTTCCTGCAGCTTCTGGACTCCGGCGAGTCCAGCGAATGACCCAAAGGATTGGCTGACTGGATGACTGACTGCTCGTTGCGTGTGGGATACACTCGTACTCGTAAATATTCTGCAGGCTCGCATATTAATTACCACAACATGCGAGAGAACGGCACTGAGGACAAGAGCCACAGAGTGTGAAAATGCTGGGAAATCTCTCGAAGGAATCAGAGAAGTTTCACTCTTTCTGTTTCCTGTTCCTCCATCTTTTAAACCCAATTAAAGCCCTCGCTCCAAGGCCACTAATCAAGGAAACTATTTATGGACAGGACAGGGTTCACTCTGTGACACACGAAAACTGAGTGTATCCAGGTCAAGGCCTTTCCCTTTGAGACTGCCAGAAAAAACAGAGAATGGAACTATGCCCAGAGCGGGGAAAAGTTGGAGCCATGAGGCCATGCTGGCGTTAGAAAATTGCCAAATAAATGTCGGATGGAAGGCAAACAAAAATAATATATTTATTAAAAATTGCTCCATGCCTCATGCCTCAGTGTCCGCTCAGTGGCGGCCGTTATTATTTATTGTCCAGTCCCGATGTGTGGAAATGCCAGCCAGCGTCCGAGAAGAATGCCTTTGTTTGAGGTGGAGAAAACTATGCGGTTCCCATTCCACAGCCCATAGTCCGGCGCATAGTTGCTGCGGTTTAAGTTTAATTAAAAGACTCCCCACTGCACTCCACTCCACCCCCCCAGCCCCCCTCGCGGAGCAAACTTTGGTGTTTGTTTTAATAATTTTAATTAAAAAGAAACTGTTCGATTTGGCGGAGAGTGGCGTGAAATAATTCGCTCTGCAAATAAGCAAATAATCAGCCAGCCAAATGCTGTCAAATGCCAAAAGGACCGCAATCGAATTGTTGGCCAAGTGGCCGATTCGCGGCTCATTGCCATGCAAGCGGCGTTTGAGAGTCTGCTGCTCTTTGGCCTGATTGGTGGCGGGATATCCAAATCCAAATCCAAATCAAAATCAAAACTAATTAAAAACCGCACGCACTTCTCTCCACACGTGGGCTCTGGCCTGGACGCATGGCTAATGAAGCGTTCGCGTTGATTATAAAAAGGAAACCTTGTTGGCGATGAGGTTTCGGCCAGGGCCAGTGCAAGTGCTGGCCAATTAGCATGCTGCGGTCGGCCGGGGGCTGCAGGTGCTTTGTATCTCTGTTTGCTCTCATTAGATGTTTCATTATTTATTTATTAACCTTCTAGAAACAATCTCTGGTGCTGGACGAGCCAGTCGGGGCCTCCAGTGGAAGCTACTTGTTCTCCTCTTCTGCCTCGTCCTTCTCGGGCTGATCCACGCAGATGCCCATCAGGTGGCTGTCGCTGACGAAGCGGACCTGCAGTACGGGTCCACAGTTGCTGGCCTTCGCCTCCATGTCGTACGCCCCAAACTCCATGACACTCATCTTGGCGTCCAGGCTGCCCGCCGCGACGCGGGTGTTGTCCCTGGCGAAGGCTATCGAGGTAATGGCGGCCTTGTGTTGGCTAAGGACACGCACCACCTGCTTGCAGTGCATGTCCCAGAAGAGGATTAGACCGTCGGCGACACCTGCTATCATGTAGCTGCCGCTCACGGAGAAGGCCAGGGCAGTGATCGACTTTTGAGCCAAGTTGATGGGCTCAACGCTATCGCCGCCCTTGGCTTGGTTCCATATGCGGACCTTGCCTGAGGCCGAGCCAGAGACCACGTACTTCTTGTTCGGATGGAATATGCAGACCGTCAGCGCTGGCTCCTGGTAAACCCTTCTCTTGCAAACTGTCTTCACTCCGTCCGTCTTCCATACGGTTGCAAAGCCAATGTCCTCGACGGTGGCAAATGCAGCGTTGGGCGAGTCAAATGCGATGCCACCAATGTAGCTGTGGATATGCCTCAAGAAGCCCACACAGCTGGCGGACTGTACGTTCCACATGCGGATGTTCATGTCCCTCGAGCACGTCAGTAGGTGAGTCCCGTCGGACGAGAACGATCCGAGGTAGACCGGGCCTTGGTGACCGCTGAGGGTGGTCGTCTCGCCTTGGGTCCAGTCCGCGTCTGCGCCGCTCTCATGGAGCTTCAGCCGAAAGATGACCACCGAGGAGCCCTCCTTGGCCACGGCCAGCAGGCTGGTGTCCTCCGAGAGGTTCGCGCAGAGCGGCGTCCCCCCGATTTGGAGCCCGCTCGTGGCCACGAAGGTCGATTTGAGCAACTCCTCGGCCGTATCCTCGCCAGCCTTTATTGTCTCGATTGATTTCAAATAGGAAGTTGAGGTATTTTCTCGGTTATTCTACGGTTTACTTACGTTTTCTTCCTTGGGCTGCTTGGACTTATCGCTTTCCGACATCTCGTTGCTTTTCGTTGGAGTTATGGTGAAAAATCTGCCACAATTATTGAATGTGACACGTCACGCTCCACAATTAGGCAGGACCAGGGATGCAAGCTCTCAGCGCTGCACTGAAGTTGATGTCGATGATTAATATCGAAATTCCCTTATCGAGAGATCCCTGGAATCGAGAGACTCCCTCGGTAGTGACTTTTTGAATGACTGCGAACCGAAAGCCGCCCCCGCCCCCCCAGAGCAGTGCCTCCAGCAAAGGAGGCACACAAAAATACCCATTGTGTCAATGGCAAAAGTGGAGACAACAACATCAAACATTGGACAAATGTGTGTGTCGCGTGTTCAATTGTGCAGACGCCTCCTCGCAGGACTCTCCGTTCGCCTGCCCACCCCATCCCATCCCCATCCCCAGGCGCTGATGCTGCTCTGCCCTCCCATCCTCGCACTGACAGTGTTTATTTTATTGATGTCCCTGCCCCTGTAGCCCGAGGCAGCCGCGACGAAGCCATCAACGGGACTAGCGGGGACCTGGCCTTGTTTTACGACCATCGAAGCGGCCATAATTGTGCATTCACATTCACAGGACCATTCAGAGGCACAGCCATAGCCCCGTGCTTATTGTGGGCACTGTCGGATGGCCCTTCCCTTCAGACCCCATTGGGGGCTGCTTGCAGCAGCGTAATTTGCAAGTGATTTATGGGACTTTATGCATCAAGGAGGCGGAGGAGGTGGAGGAGGCGGCGGGGCAGGGCCTGCCACTCTGTCGAGTACGATTTCCATTTGGCGCTCGCTCTTCCGAACACTTGATTAGCGTCGATGATTGAACGGTTATTGGTAAATTGAAAGTTGTGTTCCTTGATCCCGGGCAAGTTTCGAGGGTGGCAGGCATTGGGGCATCGAGGGTTTGCTGATTGTACATTTCGGGACGGGCGTTTAGCTGTTTTTTAAAGTATTGTTCTGCAGATTGTCCCATGGAATAGAGTGGTATTTTTCTGGATTTTAGACCGAAGTAAAATGTATGCCCATTGCGCAAGGGCGGCAGCGCCAAGTTGGTATTTTACAACACTGCACTGCACTTCATGAACAGCTGTGATGAAAAACCCAAGTTTTACTGTTTTGCCATCAATTCTATTTCCACTAAAATCAAGCTAGAAATGAGGTCCAAGACTAGCATGAGCTATAATATGCAGTGCCCTTTGGTCAGTGTTTACCTCTGGGCTGGATATCATTTTGATTTATTAGCCACTGCCAAGCACAGACGATGCCGCCGCCAGTGCCACTCAGCAGCACTCCGCAAAGAATAATTTGTGTAACCCCAAAAAAGAGAAGCCCCCAGAAACACACCCAAATGACAGCTACAAAAAATATTATAAATATAAATATATATTTCCAGAACCCACATATGCAATCTTGTGCAATTTCCGCACTCCAAAGGAACAACGGAGCCCCCCAGCCACGGACACGGACACGGACACGGACAACCGACCCGTATCCCTCCGCCTCCGCCTCCACCCTCCTCCCAGCTGTCAGCGCGAACAGTTGCAAACAGACATGAAGATTATGGTACGTTGGGGGATTTTTGGGGGCAGCAAACTGCCGTTACATTGTAGTTACACACAACTGCATATATAAACTCGTAGATGTGGCATGCACACTATAGAGATAGAGAGCGCTTCGAGATCCTCACGTTTTTCGCTTGTTTGTTGGAAAAACAAATTTGGTAATTTTGTTTCCAGCAGACAGTTGAAATTTCCAGGCTTCCTGGAAAACTTCTGTGCGGTGCAGATGGCAGTCCGGTATGAGCACTAGCTCTAAGAATAACCATCCATTTGCCACACACATAAACCCATTCGAGATGCGAGCATTTGTCACTTTGCGTAAGAAATCAGCTTCAAATAACACAAATTGAATTTGCATTTGCCGAAAATCAGCTTGGGGGAGTGATTTTAAGCTGGCTTTTAGGCCTTGACAAATTGAATTTCAATTGTCGCCGCCGAAAGGCTTCCTTGAACTGTTTCTCTAATTAGAATTGGTTTTGTTTCCCATTTCAGGTCATTCCCCGCTCGGGTCATAACTCGAAACAACTTGAATTTTCATTCGCATTTTTCAGACGCCAGCAAGACTCCCTAAGAGTCCTTAAGCCTGTCAACTGAAGGCGCGATTTCCAGCTTTTTCCTCTTGAATTCTGTTGTTGTGGGAGACGCGTCTAAGCTGTTGGCAAAATCGCAAATTTATGTTAATTTTATTGTAAATGATGAGAACAGAGAGGAAATTAAATGAAATAAAATGTGAAACTCCAAAGGGAAAATACTCAAAATTATTTTAGGATATTTCCCTGCTCCCTGGGGCTTTTTTTATCCACTGCGAAGAGTCCAAGTACATGCTTGGCTTTTAAATAAATCAAATGGAATGCACAGGAGGTCAGTTCTATGACCACGTAAAATCTTTTGGCAAATCACAAAAAATCCAAAGAGCTGCCATTCAAATCCACTTAACAAAAGGACCTGGCACTGACCCACAGGACCAACAGAAGGCAGTCGCAAGACACACTACGGCAGAAACATGGTAATAAGATTTCCACTACATTTCTGTACATTCAACTAGCATTTTTCATGCTCTCTACAGCTGGGTTTCATCTCATTTGATTCCACATTTCATTTGATTTCTCTCTATGGGCGGGGATCTATCTAAACGCAGGATTTGATAGATGTTCCCGCCGGGCGAATGTGACGCATTTTCCATTTTCCATTTTCCTATTTCTATTTTCTTTTTACACCATTTTTATGCGCCCGGAAAAGTTTGCTTGTCCGCCTGGTGTCGGTTTGTTTAAGTCTCACTATCACTATCGCTCGGTGTCTGTCTGTTTATTTATTTTTCAATAAAATGCCAGCTCCAACTCGGCTCCCATCTTATTCCTTCGCTGCAGTGCTGGGGAACTCTCCAAGAATTGAATTGAATTAAATTGAACAAAGTTTGCGAGCTGCAGCGCCCCGATAAGGTGGGGCTCTCTCTCGCCTCTCCCAGAGGCCAAGGGGGGCACTGCATACACTCGTAAATGGTTCAATATTCGAGTGGCGCATCCACGACTTTTCCTCCATTTATTACACAAAATATTACTTTATTGGGGAGCTTGGAAGTGGCTATAAATTGTGGAGAATTAAGCGGATTATTAGGCACTTTAATTAGCAGAATACAAACATTTAGGATTCACTTGCTGTGGTGTCAAGGCTTCGAGCTATTGGTTACTAATAAAATCTTAGTAGATATATCTTCCCATTGTCCTTGCATTCCATCTTGTACATCTTGTTCGTTCTCATCAGAAGTCTCTTTATAGACATAATAGACAATCGTTTTCCTCTGTCTCCAGCTCTGACTCCTCAGCCTCCATGGCCTCAAATTCCTTGCTCGCCTCGGACTTGTCCACGCAGATGGCCATCAGGTGGGTGTCGCTGACGAAGCGAAGCTCGAAGATGGGTCCGCACTCGCTGACGCGCGAGCCTACTAGCACGTCGTCAGTGCCAGAGGCCTGGCCTGGGACCGTGGTCCGCACGAGGTGCTCAAAGTCCCATACGCTCATCCGGGTGTCCATGCTCCCCACCGCGAAACGCCCGTTGTTCGGGGAGAAGCCAATCGAGGTGATTGCTCCCGAATGGTGGCCAAGGCGGCGCAGCATCACCTGGCTCGTCGCATTCCAGACAATGAAGAGACCGTCGTTGGCACCTGCCACCAGGTAGGCAGCGCAGTTTGAGAAGGCCACGGCGGTGATGGTGGCCCTGTGGCCCAAAAAGGTGCGCACCCTAGAGTCTTCGATGGACATGTTCCACTCGCGGACCGTGGCGTCGGTGGAGCCAGTGACCAGGTAGGCTTTCTTCGGGTGAAATGCGCAGGCCGTCAGCGCCTGCGGGTAGTAGTTTTTGTCCACGTTACACAACTCATTGCTGGGGCCCGAATCGTTTTGCATCCAGATGAAGGTATAGCCCAGCTCATCGATGGTGGCGAAGTAGAAGCCATCGGGCTCAAACAAAATGCGGCTGACGTGGCTATGGGTGTTCGTATAGATCCCCGCACAGGTGCGGTAGTCCAGATTCCACAGACGCAGGACCAGATCCGGCGACCAGGTCACTATATACTTCCGGTCTGGGGAAAAGGCGCCGAGGGTGGCCGGCACATTGTGCCCGATGAGGTGGAACCCGCCGTCAGCGATCCAGTCAACGTTCGCTATGGCCGAGTTGAGCTTTAGCCCGAATACGTGGACCAGGCTGTCGGCCTTGCCAACGGCCATCAGGCTGATGGGCTCCGAGACTATCACACAGAGCACCACTCCTTCCACGTGGTGCTCGCTCGCGGCCACGAAGGTCGACAGTTGCGGTGCCTCCGTGGGGGTCTCGCCTTCGGACACCTCCACAAGTTGGAGAGCGTGATTGAGATCGCTTCGATGGTTAGCACTGATGCCGCTTGCGGCCTGTATGGCGGCACAATGGATTGAATATAAGAATTTGAGATATTTTCTTACATTTTACTTACATTTTCTTGCGCCAGGAGTATGTCAGGCATCTTCGACATTAAAGAGAATTATTTGTACAATTATCAACTCACAATTGCAAAAGGCCGCTGCCAGTGTTGACACCAGCTCGCATCTCCACCAGTGTGTCCACACATAAAACCCCACTGCCCTGAAATGTCTATCGATGTGTGACTTTTAAGACACATACAGTGTGCCTCCTGTTGCACACTAAACTAGAATAAGTGCAAAAATGATTATGAATTTTCCCTTTAACTGAACAGATTCGGATTCAGTTTCCCTGCCCCTGCCATCGTTTAAAGAATCTCTCACCGAAATGCGGCAAATTTGTGACTTAATAAGCGACTCGGTTGCGGCGAACCAACACAACATGGAAGGAGCCCGTCGAGCACACAGTTTCTTTTCTGCTCGGAAATGTGTTTGCTCTTTTTGGTTGAATCTCTCTCCTGCTTCGTCCTGGCAATGCCAGGAGCTTCCTGTTCCTCATTTGGCAAACACACAATTACCTGAGCGTGGTCGGGCCAGGATTTGCATTGCACTTGAATTATTTCCGTTTGCAGTGTTTTCCCTTCCTGGTGGCGCCTGGTGCCCCTGGCGGGGCAGTACCCACCGCACCGCACATATATGCATAATTTCATGCTCACTGCTGCTACGTGGCGCTCATTTGTGTAGTTTTCCTTAAACGCTGCCATACTTTCGTTTCCTTTCCTTTCCGTTTCCACTGCATATCACCGTCTGGGAGAGGATACGTGCACGGCGAGAATATGCACTCCTTGGCTGAGGCGGCGCTTTGTATGCAGATTACCTGCATTTCGGGCTGGGGATTGAGGTCTCTAATGGGACTTGAGGCATAGTCGTGGGCCCGCCCCTCCCCAAGAAGGGCGCAGAAAAAATCGCATAAAACAAAGGAAGTCGTGCGATATGGGGCTGGGATCTGGATCGGGGCCTTGCCTCGGGCTGCCCCAAACATACATATCATGCGTTTGGTGGATGCTAAGTTTATACGCAATGAAGAGTGAAAAGCAATAAGCTCTGTTAAGTTGTGCATAAAAGGGAAATTGCCCAGGACTCCCATGAATATGGGTCGCAGGGCACAATATGTTTATTGAATTGTCGCCAGCAGAAGGGAAAACGAAAAACTTTTGCAATAGCTATCGTGTTGAATAAGGGAAATGAAGACAGGAAAACTCTTGATTATGGAAATATCGAAAGGAGTAACGAAAGTACCCTCTAAAATGAGAGGAGAGGTAGGAAAATACAGCAGAAAACTTATTACTTGATAATTTGACATTTTAGGAATTAGAAGAAAGACAGTTTCAGTATTTATTTCGAAGAAAGACTGCAAAAGCACAGTATCGTACATCGGCATCCATTTTAATTACACTAGAGTGTGTGTACACTGGGTATCCAGTGCATCCCTGACTTCGTAGCTTCTGCCATAATTCATTTTTGTGAAAAATACATTGTCTGTACGAATCATGCAAAGTCTCAACGAAAATGATATGGTCACCTGCCCGTACAACCAGCAGCATGTGATGCTGCGCAAAAAGTATCAGCAGCACATCTTGAAATGTCGTGAGATCTACAAGGACACGGTGGAGCTTCTTGCGTGTCCCTTCAACAAGGCGCATCTCGTACCAGCGTTGGAGTTCCATCACCATTTAAAGTCCTGTGATGATCGCAAAATAATTGTGCAACATCAAACCAGCGACGAGCTGGCTGTACTGCCCGCTGACACAAGACATGAGAAAATTGAAGCCGACGAGAACTGGGACGATGATCGAGTGGAGGACTACAATCCGCAGGTGTATTGCGCCCAGGCAAATCTCATACGCGAACCGTGCGGCATGTTCCCGGCCCAGCGCAAGGCATTCGTTAAAGAGGAGGAACGTCGTCGTCGCGGCGCTGCAGAGGAGCCGGGCCCGTCCAAGTCCCGGGCTGCCTTCCCAAAGTCCTAATGGGTCTGGGAGGCTTTGCCCGAGTTGTCAAAGATCGCAAAAGCCGAAGACGTCGCTTGGCGAAGTCCTGCGAGGTCTCTATATATATCCGGCACTTTAAACCGAAGCCTTCCCGATTCCTTTTTGGTTAGGACCATGCCTAATGGTTTGTCTCATCCATTAGCAAGTGCCCATCCCATTCCAGGACTCGTTCTGATTGCAACCCATAGAAATAACGAGGTGTGCACGTGCACCCATCCGCCGACCATTCCACTCGTCCATTCATTCATTCATTCATTCATTCATATAGAGATAGAGCTGCACTTTTTACGGCCCTCTCACCCGGGGCTATGCTATCTCCGTGTGGCCGTGTCCGTTTATGCAAGTGTTAAATAAAGTATCTCCAGGCCATTGTAGTTTATGCCTAGCCTAGTCAGAGTCGCTGACATTTATTGCTTGTTTTAAGGCGGACTAGAAAGGGACCGGGAACACCATTTGTTACGGGCTGGGACACATAAAACAAGAGCACAAACAGTTTATAGTTGTTAGCCATATAAATGGCGGGGTGGTAATATGTCTGCTTGTCAGCAAAGGTAGCTGGCAGAATACTGGAGCATAGAATCGCCGGCAGCTGGCAGTGGCATCATAGCGATGCTCTTATCCAATATAGAATCCGGAGGACAGTTGAAAGTTCAAAATAAAGTATCTGCAAAACAGCTGGGCAAAATGTAGTGTTGAAAAGCGAGTCGACAGAAGCTGTGCTGGAAAGCGAGTCGGCTAAAGTTGTGTTGGAAAGCAGGTCAGTCTCTCTTTTTTTTTCACGTGCCATGTTGTAAGGCGTTCGGAAAAAATAAAAATCACATTTTCAGTAATCTGAGCGTAAGAAATGATCGTTTTTCCCGTAAAAGTGTTTCTAAGCTCTTTGCCGTCTTGCAGATAATGGCGCCCCGGAGAAGTGCTCGTATTCTGGCGGCCAACCAGGCGTCCACTGCCGCCGCGCCCACGATCCGACGCGCTGCGTTCCTCCGCGCAGTAGAGGCCATATCCGTTGTCAGGAGCCGCAGGGCCACCACCACTGCAAACCAGCGCCCTGCAAACCAGCGCCCTGCAAACCAGCGCCCTGCAAACCAGCGCCCTACAAACCAGCGCCCTGCTAACCAACGCGCTGCCAACCAACGCGTCCGCCCGGACACTCCCCGTCCCCGTCCGTTCAACGCCGTAGTATATTTGGATGATGATGATGTCTGGCAAACCCGTGACAACTTGACGAACTTCGACATGTTATACCGGCGGTTCGCGGCGGAGACTGCGACCGCTGACCGTGCAGCTGCGGCGGAGGCTGTGACCGCTGGCCGTGCATTTGCTGCGGAGGCTCTGACCGCTGGCCGTGCAGTTGCGGCGCAAGAAAATCCAATGGCCACTGAAAAGGGGCTACGCCGCCTCCGCAGGGAGATGCAGATAATGACGACCCATCCAACGGATGGGTGCACAGTGGAGTTGGTGGACGATTGTATCTACGAATGGAGGGCCTTTATCCTCGGGCCCTCGGACACGCCCTACGAGGGCGGGCAGTTTGAACTACGCCTACGCTTTCCCCAGACGTACCCGTCTGAACCGCCGTATGTAGTGTTCCGTACAAAGGTCTACCATTGTAATATATACCAAGGCGCTATCTGCGTGGATATTCTGCGCTCGGAGTGGTCGCCTGCCCTGACCGTGGAGAAGATACTTTTGTCCATCCGGTCCCTGCTGGCGGACCCAAACCCGGAGAGCCCCTTGAACTGCGATGCTGCTGAAATGTACAAGACGGACCGCGAGCAGCACGACCGCTTGGCACGGGAGTGGACCGCCCGCTTCGCCCAGCTTGTAGACTTAACGTCCGAATAATCCAAATCATCACATCCACGGATACACAGCATTTTCCAAATTCTTTGAGCACCTTTGTAGACCATGGTCGCCGGCCATGATCACTGAGAGTCTTATTGTGTCCATCAGACGTCCATCGCTGCTGGCGGACTCCAATCCCAACCCCAAGGCACGTGAGTGGACCGCTCGTTACGCCCGGCCTGCTAATTCCATTTAGAATGTACGTACCTGGATCCAGCAGTTTACACATGTAACCGCAGACACATATCCAATAGAAACACATCCAAACACGTGTATGTCGGCTCGGACTAATTCTACATTAAACGTTTGTCCAGCAGCCACTACCATAATTATTTTCCACTTTTTATTGCTATGCAAATGTTGATTTAAAACTTTATTTTTCAAACAAGCCAGTGTATGCGGATAATAAAGATGTGTTCCAGTACACCCAGCCGTATATGCACAAGATTTGAATTTGTGCTATGTGCCCTCCGTATCGTATCGTTCCCTTTTCAGGCGCAAAACTTTTGCAAATAAAGCAGTTTATTGTGCCAGTGGGATTTATAATCCACACAAGAGTTATAAGTGCTTCCGCACACCTTGCCCGATGCCCGACGCCCTATCCCCGATTCCAATCCCAGTCCCAATCCCAGAGAAATCACTTAAAAAAAGAACGAGAGAAGAAATAAAGAGTTACGGAGACCTCTGGTCCTGTCCTCGTCCATGGGCCAAGGCGCAGCATTTCAAATTAAAAGCATTCGCCGCGTTTTATTGCTGTGCCTGCAATTTTTCTCCTTTTTTTTCTGGCCCTGCTGCCCTCCTCTTGTTGGACATACAAATTTTTATGTCCATTTGGCTTTATTTCACACTTTCTTGTTTATTATTGCTGGGGCTCCGACTCAGAGCACACAGAACGAGAAAAATTTAAGTATTTGACCTTTTTTCCTTGCTTCCGTCGTGCCCAGTGCCCCGTGCTCCGAGCTCCGTGTCCTTGTCCTCCACCATCCTCAAATAATGTTGTTGCCATTGATTTATGCAAAGAAAGATTCACTCCAGGCCAGACCCTGTCCCTTATTCGCCTTAAATGCTAACTTAATTGTTCTGCCCGTGTCCAAAAAAGGGCTTTTCCCTGAAAGTGTCTTGGAAAAAATCTCTGCATTCTCTTGGAGCAGTTAATTTGGCGCAAAATGATTAGCGACTCGAATTTTGGGAAAGACCCATTCGCCATGGGCCTCCCAATGTTCACGGAAGTAGAACTTTGAAGAGTCTGCTAAAATTGAGTGCAAACTGGGAGCAAATAGAACCAAAGGCAATTAGAAACACATTTTTGCGTTTTAAACAAACAAAAGGCTAAAATCAACTGAAATTTCTATGGCCATCGCTCTCCATGTGGTTCAAAGCATCCAGGCTGTACTTCTTGTGTAGCTCCATGCAGTCCACTTCGCGGACAATCCCATGGGCCACAGGCCCGACGTGATGCACCACCACCATTCCCCCCGTGGAGGCGTCACAGAGGGTGGCGTGGTAGAGGGACTGGAGGGCCAGATCGACGGCCTCCTCGTCAGTCAGGTCGAAGCGGTACATCGGGTCGAGGATGCCCAGTGCGTTGCTCGCTCCGCTGCCCACGGAAAATTTCTTCCCACTGATGTTCACCCCGTCGGAGTCCACGTAGACAAGGGACGGACCCTTCGGAGAATAGCCAGCCAGCAGCATGCCCATGTCCAGGCCCGTTCTGCGGTGCATCTCCGACACGTGGCAGATCATCTTGGCGGCAGCGTCAACGGACATTGGCCTCTTGTAGCGCAGCTCATGCAGGCGGCTCTCGCGGGCCAGGACCCGATACCAGTACTTGCAGTCAGCCGCCCCGCCAGCCAGAGTGCCCACTACCTGACTGCTGACCGGCACGATCTTGTCCATTGTCTGGCTGGTCACGTTTATGCCACTCGCTGACCGCGAGTCCGCGCAGAGGACTATCCCACCCTGGTACACAAACCCGAGAGCGGTGGTTCCGCGATCAATCTTCAAACTTCCGTTCGTTAAATCAGGTGTGCCAGGGACTGGAGCCATCAGTCGGTACGGGTTGTTGAAGTTGCTGGTGATCTCTTGAAAATCATGCGCGCTTATCTGCCTCATGGAATTTGAATGGTTTGTAGCTTTTAGGAAAGCTTTGAGGCCGCATAGCTCCTCCAGTGACATTTCTTGTGCGTGCAAGAAATATATATTCTCGGATTGTATTATCTGTGGGATACAAAAATGTTGAGCATATGAAAAGGTGTTACTTTCTCGTAAAAGATACATAAATATGTGGAACAAGGTGTTTGGGATTCGTTTGAGACAATAAACTAGTTTCCATTTAAGCCTTCCTGGGATCTGTCTCAAAGAAATACTTAAGAATAATATAAAGTGCTGCTTGGAATTCCATGAAGTATTTTAAAGTAGTTCTAAGCCCAAACATTACAAATATACTGCTCTTACAAAGAAAACTCAGCTGCAACATACATATTTCCACATTCACCTGAGCGGAATCTAATAAAATATATGCCAGCAATTTTGTATTTACAATACTCGTTTACTGGTGTTAAATTCAAGCTTACGTCTTCGTTTTATGCATATAAATTTTCATTTTTAGTCTGCATTTTTTGGCATGCCATGGGTCTTATGAGTCTCCAAAACAGGGCCAAGAAACGAGAAGCGAGCACCGAAAATTGAATATCAAATAACCCCGAGCAATAAACAGAATTACAATGTGTAATGTGGGCTGAGAAGTGGGGGGAGGGCGGAATTACAATGTGTAAATTGTTTATGATATTAATATCCGTTTGTTTGTGCAATCATTTAAAAAGGATTACGCGATTAGCATCCGACTGCGGTAATTGATAAGCGTTTATGGAAAGGCGGAAATTATCATTTGTATTAATTTCATTCCTTCGAAACAGTACTGGCTGTGGCACCGCAAAAGATAGCCCCATTTGAGGGTAAAGTGCGAAAATCAAAGCCACAGATGGGCGAAGACCCTTTAACTCCCAGTATCCTGGCCTTCGTTTATGGGCCAATATGTTGAGGTAATCAATTTTAATGTTCCCTGGACCCAAGCTTCTATATACACCATTTCTATGGCACCATTGAAATGTGTGCGGCCTGTCAAAGGTTAAGGCGTTTTGTTGTATTGCCAAATTTGCTTTTGACCAGCGCTGAAGGCGTTCCGAAGGGGGAACCACATTGTCAATCAGCAAATTCCTTCCCCTCTCTCTCGCTCTCCATCTCCCTCTCTCCCTCTCTGTCTCTGGGCTATTTGGCAATGTCGGAATGGCAAACACTTGGACAGCACGTCCCCTGTTTGGTCTTTGCGTTTGGGTTTGGGTTTGGGTTTGGGTTTACCAGCAGGACAGCAGGACTTCACCACCACCTTGCTCCGCAATATGGCCAAAATTTATGCATTGCAGTTGACTTATTAGGGTCTGTCCCTGTACATATATGTATCTCCTTCACCGGAGGGAGCCCTTCTATTTGGGCTGTTGATTCGCTTTGATTTGGCCGGGATGCCCCAGAGCTGGCATAACTGTGTGTCACAGTTGCGCTTTGCATTCGGCTTGGAGTCCCTCTGGGCAATGTGTTCTCCTTAATAGTTGCTAATTATGTTTAATTATTCATTTGTGATTTTGTAGCCAGATTTGGGCCAGATTTGCCCTCAAAGCACGCATCGTCCTATAGTGTGGAGCATTAACAAGACATCTGGAAGGATTCCGACAGCATATGGTCGGCTTTCCTTTGAATTCCTTTCTGTAATTACAATATTATTTAACCTAGCCATAGTCAATGTCATATTTCCGTTCGGCACCTTCAAAAAGTCATCCATGTATTGACCAGGATCACTGCTCTTCCGGATTATTCGGCTTCAAGCGAATTGCAACTTGTTTTAGCTTAGAGTTTTAAGAGCATCCTTGTAGTCGTCTTGATTCCTCGGCTAGGAGGCACTGATTAGCTGCCAACCTGAGAAAATAATGATAGATTAGTGTGGGAATACCTAGATATGAAGAAAACTCACCATCTTACTGAATATTCTCAGACAAACAAAGGCAAACGTTAATCACTACATTTTCCTGTTACTAAATATATATTTCCAGCTAAAGATAACACTAGACAGCGAAGATGAGGCAGCATTGCTACTCAAGAAAGCCCCAGAGTATGCGGCAACAATTCATCCTTGAAGTGGGGCTTTTAATCAAGACCAGCGCACATACCATCGTGAGCACAAAGACATATGTACATATCTGCATCCACACCTCGTCGCTGCTCCACCGAGATAGAAACAACATAATCACATGCGTGGCTGCAATTTCCGTAGCATATTTACAGGCACCAATGTCGCCAAGGCTCCTCCGGTGATATACGAGTATAGCAAACGGGCCTGCGATTCGCAGGCTGTAAATTTTGACTTCAATGCTGTGCAGAAGGGAATTTGACATTTACTAATTGCCAGATTATGCCAGAGACGCAAGGGAATCGAATCTCCTAGAGCAGAGGGATTAAATGAATGTAATCAAAGCCCCCGAGGACTAGAACTTTGTTGTACAAGAACTTTATTTGAGGCAGAGAATCCCCCCCTGTACTATGTTCAGGTATGTTCATTACAGGCACATTCAAACGAAATAGGTTAAGCTGTACTTGGCTCTGAAGGGGGAGCTCGACTAACTTCGATTTCCGTGCAGATAAAGATTGCATTGGCGAGGCTGTCATCGACGGGATTAATTAATCAACGTTATGCCTGTCAATCGAGGTCTGTTCTAGCCATCTCGTTCCTTTGCCTCAGTGCCATTCCTGTCGTTCGATGGCATTTGCTTTCCTGCCTTGGAGAATATCACTTTCGCAAATTGAAGTTGCTTTTTTCACTCATTCTCAGACACACTCACTGGCACACTGGTACACGTGGCTTCTGCTGCTGTTGTTTCTGTTGCAGTTGGATGTGGATGTGGCATGCTTCATGGCAACTCATGCATATTCATTGTTTACAAGCACACTGCCACACTGCCACACGACCAGACAACAATCTCTCAAAAACTGCACCTGATTTCTTTCACATTCACATTCCCCTTCTCCTTCTCTTTCCCTGCCTCAATTAGACCCGGCTTTTCCTACTTTTGTTTGCTATCCCTATACCTATACGTATACCGATACCGATTCGCATATATCTTTGGTCCGGTCCCAGGCTGTTATGAATCTTTGAAATGCAATGACCATTAGGAGTCCATTCTATTGTATCACTCGTCATACGCTTGCCATTTATGTAATTTGTGGCCATTAACCAACAGGCATTTTGTGGGTGAAGGGCAACCAAAGGACGGACGGAAAGTTGCACAGGAATTGTTGAATTTTAGAAGCCAAAAATGGTATTCAGATACACATACACTACTTGTAATAACAGGTTACAAGAAAGGAGGATTTACTTTAGGCAGAATTCCCCATAAATATCAAAAAAATAAGGACTTCCCATCTGTGGATTCAAGCTATCCTTAAGCTCTCCTCGCAATTCCTATTGTAAATGTTTATCTGCTCTGCATACTCGTAAGTATCTGTTGGATTACCCACTTTTATTGCCAATTACCAGATGGAGAGACATTTGCATATCCAGATGAACACTTCGGATCCAAACGCAACCTGTAACCCAATTTCTGCTTCTGTTTCTTCAATGTTTTCAATTTATTATTTTATTTATTTGCCTGGACAACCATAAATTCCATGTCGCAGAACGAATAACAATCATAATCTTCGATATAACTTCCACTTTATGGTTGTGTTGCGGTGGGAAGATAAAAATTCACACATTGATATGTTTTTATGGATGCAAAAGATACAAGTAAACACATAAACAATAGGCAGCAACATCAAAGAGCAATTCCAATGTAAAATTCTTAAGACACCAGGACACACATGCCATTTCCATAGCCATTTCCAACTTCTGTCTCCTCCTACGATTGTGCATTGAGTTCTTCAATAGACAAAAGGAAGCCCGAATACGTATCACATAATTTGACAAAATCCATAAACCATAAATTCTTGGCAAAGCCAGCACTAAAAGAGCCTGCTCCGCCCAGAGATTGTCTCTGCCCGAAAGAAAACTGTCTCGTAATCGTTGGCAATAAAAAGAAGCCCAGAAGCAGGCCCATAAAATAATATCGAAATCAGTACGTCTCATCCGAGTAGTTGGAAGGAAACATTGGCGTGGCCGTCTGTCTACATAAAAATCACATAAGCCCATAAATCGTCATCAGGCCGCAACAATCACGACTATTAGGTTAAATCAACCCAAAGACACAAAATCGAAATCAACATGAAATATATTTAGAGCTCACTTTCAGGCATTTATCATGCCATGTTCCACTGTATTAGACGCCCAATTAGAGTGATTATGCCACGAATTGCGAGTCCAGAGCTTAAATGAGCCGCCGCTTCCCGATTCACAGCACAAAAATGTGGCACAGAATATCCCATTAAATCAGGGCCCTAAATTATACAAATATTTGTAAACTGTTGGCCACAAAGCAGCACAGCAGCATATCTGCATGGCTAAAATAGTTGCGAATTCTTCTTTGTCGGTTGGCTGTGTACATTTTTTGAATATGGAGCACGTAGAGCACACGTGGAAATGCTCATGCTTTTTGGGGATTGTTCTGGATAACAAATTCGACTCATTTTGGGCCACAAAAATGTAATAAAATTAACAAACTTAAAGCTACTAAAACATTCTTCAATTCGGAACTTGGTTTAAAGACATGCCAGTACGAGTTTGTTCCTCGCTCCAAAAACTTGGTTTCTTTTTTGCCTGTCAAGTGCTAAAAAGAGAGGGGGAGGGTGGAAAAGAATGAGAGAGGCAATGCTGCACAATTTAATTATACAGTTAATTTGCTTAAATGGTTGACGGCTGGCACAGCAATTCAAGTGTTGACAGTGGGAATTGCCGGAGGAAAAAAGAGGAATATTCCATCACATCACAGTTTGAGGCGGAAGGGGGCTTCCCCCTTCCTCCCATGCCATCCCACATTTTTCGACCAAAAAACTTTGTTTGATTCCAAACAAGAATGAAGGAAACGAAGTGGAGGACGATGGCGCTTTCTGCATCAAACACATGCAGACAGGTTAAGCGCTTGATGCCAGGCGGCGCTTTGCCTCTGCCTCTGGCTCTGGCTCTGCCTCTGGCTCATTCTCGTACACCTCCAACATGCACCGGTTATTAAATTTGGGCCCTTTGTAAGTTCTCCCTTTCTCTCTGTTTGGAGCTTCTGGGATATGCGGTATCCTGAAATACCTTACGGAGTTAGTTGGCCTAACTAAGTTTTGCCAAAGTTGGGGCTCAACTGGAATCCCCGTGCTACCCCAAAATGCGATTAGAATCAAGCAAACTTTATGCGTAGTAATTCCACCAGAGGAAAGGCGTATGGGTATTTAAAGCCTGCAATTGGAAATAGGGAATATTTGAATGCAGAGAACAGCCTATATCCGTGCTCCCAATATACTATTCTTATATGGAATCAATGGATTTGTGGTATAGTACCCGTAAGTGCCCCATCCCCTGTCTCTTACATCAATTGAATCTCCTCACGTTGTCCGTAAGCCCAAAGCACCAGCTGTCTCTCAATATTGAGATGCTACAGCTTTGGCCAAGTCATAAACTTGCTTTCCACCGTGTCTTGTCTTGTCCCGTCCTGTGCTGTCCTGTCCTGTTTCGTCTTGTCGTGTGCGTCCTTCCTCCACTCGCTGGCAAAGAGCATTTCAGCACGCCCGTACAATTCAATTAATGGGCATTCAAATGATATAAACCTACTGAGGCATTTTTAGTGCAGCCACATCGTCGAGTGCTCCGATTCATTAGCAAGCACTGAGAGCGGGGATGCATGAGAAGTGGACATTGCCCCACCCCCTGAGGCCGGAGGCCATAGCAACTACCAGTCTAACACGTGTCGTGTCGTGTACCCCAAGGAAAACAACAGGTGCAAAGACAAAAAAGGAGCACCAAGACAATCCTTGCCTAGTAACGGGGCAGTCCACATACAAGCCGAGCGCGTGGCAACCCTGTCACGTTGCCCCCAGCAACCGGAAGGTACAACAAATAGTTGGGTTTCGAGAAAAGTGAAAGAGTTTTCCGTGAAAACCGAAAGTTAAATCTAGTCAGAGTATATCCAACGATCGAATTGGATATATTCGTGTATAAAAACATCTCAAGATGAGCCAGCGCACTAAATTCATTATAAATACATCGGGTAAGTCTTCAGAACTGATGGAGCACTCCTACCGCCGGAGAAGGCAAACTAAAACACTCTCGACACCTGCCTCTCCTGCTCTGCAGTTGAGTACTTTGCAGCTCGGATGCCGGGCACGGAGCTGGATGAGCAAACAGCCACTATACTGGAGTTTCTGGAGCAGGAGGAGCACACGGTTATCTCGGCCGTGCATAATAAATCCGATGGCAAAATCAAATTTCACCATCGTATACCCAACGACGAGGTCTGTTTGCTTTTCTACAAGGTGCCGCAGGTCGGCGGTGGCCAAGGAGCCGGCCCCCATGTCGCCCCAGCAGCCTCTGAGCCCCTGCTGGGCATATTAACACTGGAGGGTGGCCTGGTTAAATCCATTTACAATTCCGTTTCCCGTGTCTACTCACCCGCCGTCGCCCGTGTAAGTTCCGTGCCATGTGTAATACAGATCCGAGTAGTGCAGTGCAGTGTAGTGTAGTGTAGTGCAGAGTAGTGCCATGCCTTATAAATCCTACTCGGATCAAATTACTTTGCTCTTTTGCATGCTTCCAGTAGTAGCTGTAAGAACTTTTAATCGCATTTGCGCATAATTCAATCTGGCCTGCAATTGCATTTTGTCAATTATATTTGCTGCTCCACTGCTCCTCTCCGTGCAATGCAATTTGTTTTACCAATAGCCTCATTCTCCTTATGCTTATCCGCCATTTTTTTCCACTTGCAGCGCAACGAGTACGGCCCGGAGTTGAGCGGCCTCCTGGAGAACTTGCACGTATCGTTGGGATCCAGCTTGGGACTCCCGCAGAGCGGTAAGTATAAAAGGGATCGAATTGCATGCCATCTTTTCACTCTTTCCACTGGAAAATTTGTAAAAATAGTTATTTCAGTAAGATTTCAAGAATTCCAAGAACACGATACAGAAAAGACAATAATTTTCGAACTATCTGGCAGCACCTTCCACCGAATTCAAACAAGTTGGCAGCATCCTTACCTATCGCTGCATCGATATCACAACAGATCTCGATATCCCAATGGGAAAAGTGTGACCAAGAAACTCAATTTTCCAACGACTGTTTTGCGTGTTGTGTTTGTTCTAGTTAACAACAAATTATTTGTTTCACAGGCATAACCAGTCTTAAGGATGAAATCAAATATTGGAAACAAAAACTGGGACAGAAATCGAGTTCTCGCTTGGACCGCGAAGCAGCGCAAGTGTTCATTGGGGTCCTGGAGAATATAGAAAAGCAAATCAGGTAAGAAAGCCAAAATTGCACAGTCAAACCCGATATAAAGACGTAAACAACAGCACAATAGATGGTGGAAATCCCAGCAGCACCATTGAGGAGTTCCTCGACCATGCCCACAACAATCTGGATGAACTGTGGCGACTGCCCTACAACTATTCACAACAGCGAATGGCCGATCTGTTGGACATCATTGGGAAGCGTCTGTTGGAGGTCTGCCTGACTCAACTCCTGGCAGAAGACATCTGGAGCCTGCATTCCTACCATGTCAACAGCCTGATGAGCCAAAGCATTGACACGGTGGACGCTTGGATCCAGCTGTGCGACTCGCTGACGCGCCTCTTCTGGCCAAACTATGTGAAGCATCCATGGCTGGGGGAGCCGCATGTGCCCAAGCGCGGACAGCAGTTCAAAGATCGTCTCAGCGAGATCCGGAATATCAAGCAGTTGTACAAGCAAATAGCCACTCTCCTGGACGATGCAGAGCTGCAGGAGATGTTCCAGGAGCAGGCCCCATTCACTGGTGAGCAGTGCACAGGTGTACTAACGAACATGCGACTGGCATTCTCACCGACACGACACTCTCATTCCAGACTTTAACATTTTCGACACTTCTTCGAACGGACAGGCCAAGTGGCACAAGGCTTTGCACCACTTTGAGCAGGTACTGCAGCCCATCGATGAACGGATTGCGGCCGCTCTGAAGGCTCAGCTGCATCACCATTTGAGCAATCCGAGACAAGTCATCTTCATCTTCTCGAAATATGAAACCCTTATACAGCGGCCGGCAGTCCTGGAGCTGCTCTCCATCGAACGGGAGCAGTTCTTGCAATCGTTGCACATTCTGCTGCAAGATCTGCGGAAGGCCATGACGGACACGAACATGGAACCGGACACGGGTCATCTGTCAGTGATCTGCAATGAGTGCCGCTGGCTGAAGGTGGTGCAGTATCAAATCCAGGAGATCGAGAAGGTCAGCCATCTGATAAGCGGCCGAGAGGGCTTCGACAAGATCAACAAAGCAGTGCAGGAGATCAAGGAGGAGACAGAGTCGCTGCTGCGTACCAACTTTGAGATATGGTCGGGGCAGTGCTCTACAGCTGTGAAAAGTGGGGAACTCAGGTGAGAATTGTCTCTATTCTTGGATTCTGCCATATAATCACTATCCCCTTCACAGACTACGCGATGATCAGGCTGTCGTGAAGTTTGAAAAGGAGGGCCGCCAACTAATGCGAGTAACCTTCAACCCGAAGCTGGTAACCTTCTGCCAGGATGTTCGTGAGTTCGAGAACCTTGGCTACAACGTGCCCTTGGAAGTTCGTGCATCTGCCACGCATGCGGCCAAGTACATGTGCTATGCCCGGCGACTGCAGCAGATTGCCACGTTCCACAACACCATTGGGGACCGCATGATTCCCTGCCAGCGTCCAATAATGCTGAAGAATGCACTGGAGCTGCAGCGTCTGGTGCAGAGCGAGACGGTGGCCTGGCAGGACGAGACTTCAGTGCAGCGCTATGTGAATATCCTGCAGGCAGCTGTGTCCAAACTCTCGTCGGACAACACTCTTCTTGTGGGATACCACGAGCAGGCCAAGCGAACGGTAGGACATCAATTAATTGAGAGGTCTCGAGATGTACATGTATTTAAACCCCACTCTGTTAAAGGTAATGAAGCTTATGGGCACCGATTTGCTTACTCAAAACCAAATCTGGAAGGACGAACTCCGTCATTTGCGGGAGCTGTTGGCCACGCTGGAGCGCCAGGGCTACACCCATTTGGATGCCTTCCAGTTGCACTGGGACCACCAGCTGTACAAAGTGCTCGAGTATCAGTATATACTCGGACTGCTGGACATGAACAACAAGCTGCCGGATATCCACATCAAGCTCGTGTTGCGCCAGCGGGAGCTCTGCTACAGTCCGCCGGAGGAGGAGATACGGGAACTATACTTCAGCCAGCTCCGACGCTTCATCGAGCGACCGTGCAACTTCCACGGGCTCTCGGAGCACAGCTCGGAGCTGTTCAAGTCTATGGTGACGGTTAATCGCCATCATTTTGGTCCGCTGTACAAAAGGGCAGCGGAATTGTTTGATAAGCTGGAGGATTTCAAGACGATCTGGCTGCCATGGATAGCTCTGGGGTGTGTGGACGTGGAGCAGCTGTGCGGCATTCACCTGAACGGGGCGGATGACTGGGATCGCAATTTCCGGGCCTGCAAACACTTTAGCCAACAGTTGGCCAAGCTGCAGCAGGCAGAGGAATCCATTGATTGCTTGGTGATCAATGTCCTGCCCCTCCGAACCGACATTGAGTTCATCAGCAGGCGCTACTGGGAGTCGCTGTCCAACAGCTTGCGCTCCTCCATCCTCACGGATGTGGGAGTGGTGCAGGAATTTCTGCAGAATGCCCTGCAGTTTCTGCAGAACGTGCCCATGGATGAGGGCAGCATCAGTCAGTCGGGCATGAAGTACGAGAAAATCATGAGCGAGCTGCCGCAGATCGGAGAGACCCTGGAAGTGGTGAAGGCCAAAGATGCCTGTCTGGCGGGCTGGTGCAAGGAGCGGGTGACAGCCCTCACCGGCATCCTGCAGCAGTGGGAGCAGCTTCAGCCACTGCTGGAGAACCATGCAGTGATCCTCCAACGTCAAGTGGATATGATCAAGAACCAGGCTCAGACACAGCTTCAGAACCTCAGAAATGAAGCCGAAAAGTTTCTACTACGCTGGGAGTCCACTATCGCCGAACTGGAGGCCAACGAGCAGTCCACTCTGGAGGTTTTCAAGGAGCGCCGCCAGCACTGGCAGCAGCTGCAGACGAAGAAGCAGCAGCTCCTGGACGAGTGCTCCAAATTCAACATGGAGTTCCCCTCGGACATGCTGCAGCCCTTCGCCGATATCGACAGCCAAATGGAGCAGCAGTCAAAGCAGTGGCAGGTCTACGACTCCTTCCTGAGCGAGCTCCAGCCCATCCTGCAGGAGGAGTGGACCATTTATCGCCGACGTCCGTATGTGCTCAACGAGTTCATTGCCAAGTGGGAGGGTTCCGTGCATGCCTCGATAGATCTGCCCTCCAAGCGCATCCGTCAGCAGGTGGAGCGCCTCCAGTTGGCCCTGCCAGTCCTGCAGCAGCTTCAATCGGATGCGTTGAGCGAACGGCATTGGGCGAGGATCTTTCAGCTGCTTCATCGAAGTCAATCGAAGCCCTTGCACTCGATACTCCTTCAAGACATCCTGGAGGATATGGATGCCCTTCAAGCGGCTGCCGCAGAGATCGGGAGCATTGTGAGGCAGGCATCCAGCGAGCAGATTGTGCGGCAGGCTCTGGTTGAACTCGATCAGTGGGCGGTGACGGCTCAGCTGAAGCTAATCTCGCGCACAGATGCCTCCGGGCAGACTGTATCCCTGATCAAGGACTACCAGGAGGTGCTCAACAAGATTGGCGACAATCAATCCCTGCTGCAATCGGCCAAGAACTCGGCTGCCTTCGACAGCTTCTCCGACCAGGCAGAGCTGTGGGAGAGTCGCCTCAACACGCTGGATGCCCTGCTCACGAGTCTAAGTCACTCGCAAAGACGGTAAGAAAACAACCCAAGAGTTGGAATATATAATAACCCACATATCCTATCTAGATGGGTATATTTGGAGCCCGTTTTTGGATCAGGTACTCTGCAGCAGGAACAGTCTTTGTTCAAGCGCATTGACAAGGACTTTCGTTTCGTGATGCGGGAAATCGAAATGGATCCCCGGGTCACTTCGCTGATTAAGATCAACAACATCAGCACCATTGTCCATGCCTTGGAGACCCAATTGGCGAGATGTCAGCAGAATCTGATGAGCTACATAACCGTAACACCTGTGGATACCTAGCAAGTGTATAGCTCAATTCAGGCAATCAATCAATCTTCCACAGGACAAACGGAACTCCTTTCCGCGCTTCTATTTCCTGGGCGACGATGATCTGCTGGAGTTGCTGGGGCAGGCCAGCAAGGACGCGGACATCATACAGCGGCACATCCGTAAGCTATTTCCCGGGTGTCACAGCCTGAGCATAAGGCAGGCTGCCACCGATGCCAATCAATTCTCCATTATGGCCGTGCACAGTGCCGAGGGCGATGAGCTGCAGCTAAGCCAGCCCGTGGACATGAAAGGCGACATAGAGGTGAGTCGCTGTCGCACGCAGAATATGAAACATTATCCCCAATCCATAATCCATTTCCATCAAAGCGCTGGCTGAATCAACTTGTCACGGCCGTCCAGGAGACGTTGCGTGGCCAGATCCATGAGTGCTACTCGAACACCAGCGCCAACAGCGACAGCCTCAGCGAGCAGATCCTAAGGAAGTATGTCAGCCAGGTGCTGGCCACGGCCCGGGCTCTGCACTTCACCCGCCAGGCGGAGCAGGCGATTGGCGCCATGGCGCTGGCGAAGCTCCAGCAGCAGCTGAAGGCGGAAATTGCCCATCTGGCGGCAATGAAGCAGCGTGCCGAGAGCGGAAGCCTGATGAGCCTTAAGCTGCGTGCCCTGCTCCTGGACCTGGTGCACTATGCCGGGGTGGTGGAGCAGCTGCAGCGGCACAATGTGATGCATGTCAGCGACTGGCACTGGCTGTGTCAACTCCGATATTACCTGGCCGCCGGAGGAAGTGGCAGTTTGAGTGGCAGTCGGCAGGTGTGCGTCCGCATGGTTTATGCGGAATTTGAATACGCCTACGAGTTCCTCGGCCAGGCCAACAAGCTTGTCCACACCCGGCTGACCCACAAGTGTTATCTCATCCTCACACAGGCCATGCACATGGGCCTGGGCGGTAATCCCTTTGGCCCGGCGGGCACTGGCAAAACCGAGTGTGTGAAGGCCCTGGGAGCGATGCTGGGACGCCTAGTGTTGGTTTTCAATTGCGACGAGGTAAGAGTGCTGGCCTATAACAGGGCCCAAGTCCAAACCAAACCAAAGCAAACTCCAGCCCCAGTGCGATTTGTCATTATGTCATGAATTGTTTGCAGAATGTGGACACCGAATCGATGAGTCTAATCCTGACCGGGCTGGCCCGCTGCGGTGCCTGGGGCTGCTTCGACGAGTTTAATAGGTTGCAGGAGGCCACTCTCTCGTCCATATCCATGCTGATACAGCCCATCCAGAGTGCCCTCAAGGAGAAGTCCGACAGCGTTCAAATTGGCGAGCGAAAGGTGAGTCAGATGAGTTATGAGTTACCTGTGTTTCTCTGGTTCGAAACTATCTTGTGTGTGCACAGAATGAATGTGTTCGCTGTGGTTGGTCTTTGACTTGGGTAGTTTACTTTTGTGGTGCGGAAAAAGAAGGTTCAAAGGAAGATTCATGTCATGGATGGTGAATAGTGGAGGGTTTTGAACGTAAGTCAAAAGTTTGTGTACCTATCTCTCTGAAAAGATAGAACTAAGATACAACCGTCGACAGGTATCCCTAGAATAGAACTTCTATCCATAGTCCCTGTCTCTAGCTGGGGAAGGTTCCTTTGTGATCAGAAAAGTAAATTTTCGGAATATGGGATGGAAGATTTTGAACAGGTTTAATATATAAATGATCCACAGCTATTTTGAGAGTGATTGGTAGTAATACATACTCTCAACACATAATTACTACTTATAATATGCATGTAATATTTATACTAGAGTCCTGGATGAACAGGCAACCGCATCGATTCGGTAGAACTCGGTATTCGCTTTGCTCGGTCCGATCGAAAGCATTAAAGAGGCATGATTATAGCTGTGATTTTATGAATACTTTGGATCCCTCCAGTGCTTTAGTTCACAGCGAAATAAATACATTTTTATGGAATGATATTCAAACGCAATATGGAATATGCATCCTTATTCGTATCCACAAACTCCATCCATTTAATTTGTATTCCTTCTTCTTTCATTCTCTTTGAGAATCAATTCAATTAGTAATCATTTTTCCTTGTACAGGTGCAACTCAACCAACATTGCGGCATCTTTGTGACACTGAATCCCGCTGGAGCCGAGTACGGCGGACGTCAGAAGCTGCCCGGCAATATTCAGGCCCTGTTCCGGCCCATCGTCATGCAGCAGCCGGAGCCAGGAGAGATTGCCCGTGTCATGCTGTTCGTTGAGGGATTTACGGCGGCCGCAGACATCGCATCTCGCATCGTGGAGCTCTTCGATTTGTGTGGCAAGATGCTGTCCGCTCAGAGACACTACGACTGGGGATTGCGAGAGCTGAAGACGGTGCTCCTGGTCTGTGGCGAGGGGCTGCGCGGACAGTTAACGAGCGGGTCTAATGAGCAGGCGGGCGCTAATGAGGAACTGACTGTTGTGGTGCAGTGTCTGCGCTCATCAACCATGTCCAAGCTGGCGCAACACGACGTCTCGCGATTCGAAATGCTGCTGCGTAATGTTTTCCCGGAAATTGGCACCTCGGAGACGGCGGCGACCCCACTTCAGCAGTCATTGGCCGCAGCCTGCGGGACGCTGGGCCTCTGTCCGAGCGAGAGGCAAATTGAAAAGGCCCTACAGCTGCAGGAGCAGCTCCAGAAACGCATGGGCGTGGTGCTGGTGGGTCCGCCAGGTTGCGGCAAGTCCACCATCATGGCCCTGCTCCGGCAGGCCCTGACTTCCTCGGGGATGCAGCTGCGAGTGCACACCATCAGCCCCAAGTCGATGAGTCGCGTGCAGCTGCTCGGACGCCTGGACGCAGACACGAGGCAGTGGCAGGACGGCGTGCTCACCCACACGGCGGTGGCAGTCAATCAGGAGCCGGCCCAAGTGCACTCGTGGATTGTGTGCGACGGCAGCATCGATCCGGAATGGATAGAGGCCCTCAACTCTGTGCTGGATGACAACAAGTGAGTAAGAAATGACAAAGTTGTGGTTTAATTTCATTGGTAGCAAGGGTTTTTGCTACTTATATTTTGCTCGTATTTGCGCATAAATTCGTAATAATTATTTACGGCTTGCCATGTATCATTATATCATAGGTGTAATCGTACAATTATCGTTATCGTATCGTTATATCGAATCTCATTATCTTAAACTTGCAAATATTGTAGGAATGCGCGAATGCATCCATCTATCACTTAGCGACTAAACAAAATACGTACAGACCTAAAAAACAGAGAAATGCTGAGGCGATGACGATGACGACAACTAATCCGGGAACGGGGAAGCCCACAAATGTAACGTCACGCACTCACGCAATCAACGCAATGCGCGACGCAACGACATTTTACAAATGGCGTCTTAACTTAACATTCAAACAAATATCGAACATACATGAGTGTTTGAGACATCCTTTAGAGCTGTGACTTTTATAAGAAAGGGGACATAAAACAAGAGATTACATCTAGGGGTTTAAATATTGCAAGGATATTGGATACTGAAGAACAGTTAAAGCAGTGACAGAAATACAGGATACTTGTGAGACTTAAAGATACGTTTTCTCATGATATTCCTACAGGTCAAGTCTACTTCTGTTACTGATGCCACAGTTACATAAACTTTTGCATTGTCACAGGAAAACGTACTTTTGCACATCGTAAAATCAGAAATAGGAATCACAAAAATCATTTAATCACAACTCTAAGCACAGTGGGTTCCGAGTGGGCATTGCGTTGAACATTTTTCCGGTGTGGAGGCACTTTCCAGACCCACTGTAGGCGCACATGAACTTGTGAAATGTGATTAGCTGGCTAGCGTTGAGCTTAAAGACTAAAGGCGAGAATCTTTCACTGCTGCGGATGCTGCAACTGTTGAGGCGGTGGCTGCTGATGTGTGGCTGGTGGTGGCGGTGGCGGCAGTGCCACAGAGGGTGGTGGCGGTGGCAGCGCCGCCGATCGCATGTGCTGCATGTGGGCCTGCGGTGCCATGTGCTGGAACATGTTGCAGTGCTGCTGCTGCTGCTGTTGCTGCTGGAGATGGTGCTGCTGCTGCTGTTGCTGCTGCTGGTGGGCAGTAAAGTGGTGCTGCTGTGGCTGGGCGGGATTCACATCGGGCGCTGTCTGCAGTATGATCTCCGGCTCCAGGTTGAGAGCCATATCCTGATCGTCCTGCGTGTGCTGTTGGCCCCGAAGCGATGCCAGAGCAGCCGCCTGGGCAGCGGCCATGGCCGAGGCGGACACATCTTGGCCGTACTCCTGCTTGATGCCGTTCGGGCCCGCGTACAGCGTGGCACTCAGGTTCTGGTGGAGAATGGGGTGGCACAGTTGCGGCATCAGCGTGACGCTGGTGATGGGCAAGGCGGGGTGCGCGAACGACCGCGGCGGATACAGCTGCTGCAGCTTGTTGAGCTGCTGCAAGTGCGTGGGCGTCGCGTGGGCCGGCGGTGTCAGCTGGGTGAGAGTGCTCGCCGCTGACGTCGCATGCGACATGTTGCGGCCCCGCTGGTGCGGCAGCTGGTGGTGCTGCTGCTCCTGGAGATGCGAGGGTGGCGGCTGCTGTTGCTGCTGCAGCTGCTGCTGTTGTTGTTGTTGCTGGCCCTGCGAGGTTGGCGGCAGACCCACCTCGGGCTTGACAACAGGCACTGGCGGTAGTATGGCCGCGAATTCGGGCGGGAGCTGTGAGGGATCGGTCACCAGGAGTCCCTTCTTGCGGTCCTTGCGTATCTTGTCGCGCAGCTTCTCCAGCTGCCGGAAGGCCTCGTTCGCCCTCCGCGCCTTCTTCCTGTCCCGATCGCGCTCCTGCTCCAGCCGCCGGTACTCGGGATTCATGCGTTTGATGCGCTTCCTCTCGCGATCCCTCTCCCGCTGTATCATCTTCAGCCGCAGCTCCTCCTCGGGGGTCAACTGCAAATGAGAAGGAAGGGGGAACACATATTAAAGCAACACGTTCTGAGCCTCCAGCATTGTGGGAGTTTGTATATGGCGTTTGGAATGGGTTTACACTACGCAAAAGGTCCCCGCAATGGTCCCCAGTACCCAGTCCCCACTCCCAAGTCTTATCCCCAGTCCCATGTCCCATCTACTTAAGCCTATTCTAAGCGTGTGTCGTGTGCGGGTGCGGGTACGTGTCTGGTGTGTGTGTGAATGAGTGTTGGGATTTATAGATATAGATATATATATTGGAAAAATGCTACGTTCGAGCGTCGTGCCTTCTTGCGAAATCGGTCGCGTTCGCGCTCCATTCGCCGATACTCGGGATTCATGCGCTTGATGCGCTTTCTTTCGCGATCCCGCTCGCGCATGATGAACTTGTGGCGCGCCTCCTCCTCGGGTGTCATCAACTGGAATTATACAGATGGGAGAGCGTTTGGTTTGTATAGAAAGGCAGCACAAATTGGGTCGATCGATCGTTGTGTGGTTTCTTTTTGTTTTGTGTGTGTGTGTTTTGTGGGTGGACAGTGAGAGTGAGGTGCAAACTAAAAGGGGAAACTCTACGTCTATATCTATATCTATGTATCTTTGTGTTATTGATCCTCGTCTTGTCTTGAAATGCTTGCTTGCAGACTCCTGACCCTGCCATCGGGCTGGCGGATACAGTTCGGGAACAATGTCAACTTTATTTTTGAGACGGACGATGTGCGTCATGCCTCCCCGGCGACCATTTCCCGCATGGGCATTGTCAATATGAGGTAAGAGAGGAATATATTATCTCTACGTATGGACACATTCTAAAGTAATCTCTTCTGCAGCTACGACTACTATCCCGCCAAAGAGATACTGAGGCACGAACTGTCCAAGGAGCCCTATGGGGATCTGTTGCAGAGCTACGTGGATGGGAACTTCAATTATGCCATGGATTGGCTGGAGAATCAGAATTTGCTGAGGTGATACTGGGATTCAATAGCTTAAAGATCTCCTATACCTATACCCTTTTCTGTTTCTTTGCAGTCAACTTCCTGGAATCAGTCGTGCCAATCTGCTGCGTTCCCTGCTCCTCCAGCTACATGGCTCCCAGTCTTTGGAGGAATACGGAGCTGCCACTCTGCGTGCTCTGTTCGGCTATGTGCCCAACGATCGTCAGGGGGAGTTTGCCCAGCTAGTCCTGAAGCATGCCAATCTCTATGTGGCACAGCCCAATCACGCAGACCTCTCCTACTACGACAGACAGCGCACCGCTCTGGACCAGTATGCAGTGGATGTGGTGGAGAGGCCAGAGAATGGCAGTCACCTCATAGTAACCGCCTATGTAAAGTCCTACATGGGAATACTGGAAACGCTGCTTAAGGCGCCGGGAAACAGGACTCCCCCCTTCATGCTGGTGGGTCCCAGTGGTGCAGGAAAGACACTGCTCTTGCAGCAGGCTGTGCTGGAGCATTCTGGCTACCAATTGGCCACGATCAACTGCTCCACGCAGCTCACGCCCGGCTATGTCCTGCACACACTGCGCACCCACTGCGTGACGGTGAGTGGATTGCGCGGACGGGAGTACAGGCCGAAGCAGGCGCGACTGGTGCTGTTCATGAAGAACCTGGATCTGTGCCAGCTGGATGCTTGGGGAGCCTGCGAAATTGTGGAGCTGCTCCTTCAGCTGGCACAGCGCGAAGGCTTCTATGCCGAGAACCTCGAGTGGATTAGCGTGAGCGGATTGCAAATCTGTGCCTCCATTAGTGCAAATTTGGCGAAAATTTCCCCGCGCTATCTGGCGCTCAACCAATACGTGAGAGTGGCCCGTCCCACATCCTCGGACATGCTGGCCATCGTCCAGTGCCGCCTGGAGCCGCTGCTGCACGACCATTTCAGGCCAAGGGGCAACGTCAATTTGCAGCATGTCAGCGAGTGTCTGATGGAGTGCTTCGAGAAGGTATCTATTGGCCACTTGAATGGGAATGGGGATGGGGATAAAGAGTATCTGCTAATTGACTTTCCCCCTTTTTCAGCTGCAGGCTACGTTCAATACCATGGGAGTTGGGCAGGCGCACTACCAATTCAGTCCGAAATGCATCATGAAGCTGCTAGATGCACTAGTCTTCTATCCCCCCAGCGATTTCAACGAGGTGGGTTTGCGTGCGGGGTTGGCTCTTTGACTCCAAAGCTAATCACATTCCACATTGCCCCATCCCATTCCCTTGCAGGCCCTCTACTGCGAGCTGTTGGGGATGTTCAGGGACCGATTGGTCAGCGAGGAGCATGTCCAGCAGTTCGAGGCGATACTCAAGCAAACGATGCGCAAATATTATGGCAAGGAGGTAGGGTATTGCTATTATCCGACTGTTGGACTGTTGGCATTTGCCTAATGTAACGAAACATTTCCCCCGGCAGAAGGTGTTCTTTGTGCCCAAGTCGGCCAAGTCGAAGGGACTGTTGCACGGCCTGGCCCATGATGAGTGGCTGGAGGAGGTGCAGAGACAGGTCACAGTATGCAGTGAGTATGAGGAATGAGTACACCCATCCCCTGTGGAGTCGGGGTTAGAGGTTAATGTCAGAGATTGATTCAGAGTTCTCACGCAGTTCTCAGAGTTGAAGTTGTCGCAGCTGTCCAGCTGCCAGCTATCGGCTGTCGGGTCTGTAAAACCGTTCCTAGATCTCCTATCTCTGTTGACTGTTTCAAGCTGTTTCAAGACAAGAAGAGTATATTGGTAAATCGGGGATAACTACACTGGGCCTTGGCGTCTGCTTGCGGAATCGGTCCCGCTCTCGCTCCATCTGCCGGTACTCGGGATTCATGCGCTTGATGCGCTTCCGCTCGCGATCCCGTTCCCGCATGATGAACTTTTGGCGTGCCTCCTCTTCGGGGGTCATCCACTGAAAGTACATAGAGAACGGGTAGAACGGGTAGAAAGGGTAGAAAAACAAACAGAAAGCTTGGGCTAAGAATCGGTTCTTTCAATGGAAGGCGTACAAGAGGAGACACAGAGAGTGACAGAGAGGACGAATCGGACAGATATGGGAGTCAGCTTCAATGATGTCTGGGTGAGAGCTCTGGTTTAGAAGAGGTTTATAAAAGATAGTTGTAACTATTCCATACAGAAACAGGTGCATCCCATTCAATAGATTTAAATATTAACCAAATTCCCCCTTTCCCTTACAGACACCGAAAGCTACAGCATTGGTGCACCCATAACAGAGGAGCTACTGCATCACACAGCCAAAGTGGCACGCGTCTTGGCCAGAAACGATGCCCACATGCTGATTATGGCGCAGGCTGGCGGACGTCACTTGGATGCCATTTACGCTGCGGCCACTATGCAGGAGGCCAAAGTGTTGACCCTTCAAGGCGGCCCGTCGTATGACCTGACAGAGTTCTACAACGATCTGAAGATGGCCATGCAAGGGGCTGCCATGGAGCAGCAGATGAGCTACCTGCTCATCGAGCACTGCTGGCTCTCCTATGTCCCAGACATACTGAAACCCATTGAGGCGCTGCTCGAGGGGAGTGAGATCTTGGAACTCTTCGGAGATGATCTGGAGGCGGTGGCCAGCACTCTCAAGCAGGCGGCGCAGTTGGAGGGATATCAGGAGTCGCTAGGAGCGTATTTCATGAAGCGTACGTTAGAAAAGCTTTTGGGGAAATGCATGATATATCTTTCGGTTTCTCCCGTTTAGGGGCCAGAGAGAATCTCCACCTCATCTTGGTGCTAGATCCCAGCAGTCCCAGAGTTCAGGACTACTTCAACAGCTGCCCGGCGCTGCATCGTCAAATGGATTTGCTTTATGTCCGATCGGAGTCCAGGGAGACCCTGACCATGCTGCCCAAGCAGTACATCGAACTGCTCAACGATGCAGCAGCCGGTGGAAGTGGCCGTGCCAAGGTGCCCGTGTGCAGCCATTTTACGGACGTGGCGGAGGAGCTGCCCCAGGAGCAACCCCCTCAGAGGTACTACCAGCTCATCTCGAGCTACTACCACATGTACAGCAATGCGGCGGCGGAGATTGACCAGAGATTGGGGAAGCTACAGCTGGGAGTGGACAAGTTGGCCTCCGCTCATGGACTGGTGGACACTCTCAAGTCGAATGCGGCCGCCCAGGAGCAGGCGTTGGGGGAGAAGCGGCAGCTGGCAAACGATGCCCTCGAAATGATCTCGGCCACAATGCGGAATGCCAATGATCAGAAGTCGAGCATGCTGGAGCTGAAGCAACAGACGCAGCAGAGCAGCGAGCAGTTGAAGCAGCGCCAGAAGGAGATCCAGCAGGAACTGGCCGAAGTGGAGCCCATCCTGGCGGAGGCCAGTAATGCGGTGGGACAGATCAAGTCGGAGGCTCTGTCCGAGATCCGTTCGCTGCGCGCCCCTCCAGAAGCAGTGCGGGACATCCTCGAGGGAGTGCTCCGTCTGATGGGCATACGCGACACCTCGTGGAACAGTATGAAGACATTCCTTGCCAAAAGGGGCGTCAAGGAGGACATTCGCTCCCTGGACCCCGCTCGCATCAGTCCCGAAAACTGTCAAGCCGTGGAGAAGCTGCTGGCTGCCAAGGGGGATTCCTATGAATCGAAGAACGCGAAACGGGCCTCTGCAGCGGCTGCTCCTCTGGCGGCCTGGGTGCAGGCCAGCGTCCGCTATGCCCGAGTCATTCAGAGCATCAAGCCCCTGGAGCGGGAGCAGAACGAACTGCAGCGAAATCTCAACGCCGCCGAAGACGAGATGCAGGAGCTGGCCAGTGGCCTGGATGATGTGGACAAGCGGGTCAAACAGTTGTCGGCCAAACTGCAGACCTACACCCAGGAGGCAGCCGTGCTGGAGCTGAAGCTTCAAGAAGCCAGCGACACCCTACAGGCGGCCGAGCTTCTGGTGGGAAAACTGAGCGCGGAATATACCACCTGGAGCGAGCAGCTGGCAGAGCTCAAGCGAGCCCACAAGACATTGGATGGAAAGACTCTGCTCCTCGCTTTGGCTATCAATTACTATGCGGGAATGGGACTGGATCAGAGGAGGTAAGGATTGTAGTCCGTAGAGTATTCCGTAAGACCTTACAGAACCTACATGTCCGTCTGTCTGTTTAAATTTCTGCCTGGATCTTAAATTATGGAAAAACTGATTCGTTATCCGATTTCTATTTACAAATATTCATTGAAATCCCTCCATAGTTCCTCCCTAAAACGTCTGGCTGTGGACTTTCACCTTCCTGCCGACTTTAATCTTCGCCAGACGCTGCTCACCGAACAGCAGCAGATCATTTGGGAGAGTCAGGGCTTGGCACGGGATGCCCAGATCATTGAGAGTGCCGCACTGCTGAGTGAGATGCTCTCGCTGCCGTTCGGAAGCTGTCCGGTGCCACTGCTGCTGGATCCCACCCAGACGGCGGCCGAGTGGATGATGTCGTACTTAAAAGGAAGCGGACGAGCCTGTGAGATGGCAACCCACGGGAACGAGAGGCTCTCCTATCAGCTGGAGCTGGCAGTGCGCTTTGGAAAGACCTTCCTGGTCACAGACTGCGAGCAGTTGCGCCCACCCTTGCTGCAAATGTTGCAGGGACACATCTATGTGAGGTTCAACAAGCGACAGGTGGCCGTGGGCTCGAAGCTGGTGGACCTGCACGAGAACTTCCAGCTGGTGTTGATAAGCAAGTCGCATCGATTGGAGCTGCCGGAGGAGCAGCGGACCCAATTGAATCTGCTGCGCTTCACTGTGACGGCGGCTGGCCTCGCCGATCAACTGATGTCCAAGGCTATTGTGCTGAAGAATGCGGAACTGGAGCAGCAAAGAATCGAGCTGCTCCAGCGCGAGGGAGATCTGCTCAAGCAGCGCATGGAGATGCAGGACAAGCTGCTGGAACAGCTCTCCAAGTCGGAGGGCGACATTCTGCGGAACGAGCAGCTGCTAGCGAGCCTCAACGAAGTGAAGCAGAGCAGCGCCCAGATCGATGAGGCCCTGCAGAAGAGTGGAGAGGTCAAGGCCACACTTCTGGCACAGTTTGGTGCCTTGAAAGAGCTGTGCTCCCGAGCTGCCGCTTTCTATGCGGGTCTGATTCAGGGATACGAGCTGTCTGCCATGGTCTACATAGAGCTCTTTCTGGGAGCCCTGTCGAAGGACCAGCGAGATGAATCGCAGTCGTATCAGTTCCTCGTGAGGAGTGTCTATCTGAATCTGGCTCGAGCCACGCCGAGGGACAGCCAGCTATCCCTCTCGCTGTGGGTCTGCCATCAGGCCTATCCCGAAAGGCTCGGCTCCAAGGAGTGGGACTTATTCGTGAACAACTTCATGGGCAGCGCGGACGGGAGTGTGCTGCTTGGGAATCTGGGGCGCCTGCCCGACTGCATGGCCCGAGAGGCGCAGCTGAAGCTGGCCTTGCTCGTGCAGCTGCTGCCCGATCTGCGGCATAAACTGCAGCTGGACAAGGACTACATCTGGCGGGGGTTTATCGAGCGACAAGCGGATGATGTGCTGCGTGAGTAAAACCAGGAATTAGTCGGTGAATTTTTCATGAATCTTCTCAAACTTACAGCTGCCATTGGGTCCAGTTTCCATCGTGTGCTCATCGCCCAGATCTTTAGGCCCGACCTGATGCTCCAGCAGCTCCGTAAGGTCAGCACCGAGCTCCTGGGGCTCTCGCCGGAGGCAGCCACCCAGCCCACGGTGGAGCAGTTGCTGCAGCAGAGCAGCTGCGATCGCCCCATCCTGATGATCAGTCAGGCAGAGAACGATCCCACGACAGAGCTCAAGAAGTGGGGCAACCAAAAGTACCAGGAGATGGCCATTGGAAAGGGCAGTGAGAGGAGGGTTGTCTCCGCAATGCGCGAGGCGGCGGCCCAGGGCCAGTGGCTGTGCGTGAAGAACGTCCACCTGGTCCCCGAGTGGCTCGGACAGATGGAGCGGGAGCTCAGCGAGATGCCCAAGGCGAAGGAGTTCCGACTTTGGCTGCTATGCGAGTCCACAAAGGGGTTCAGCGAGTCGACCATCTACAAGTGCCTCAAGGTGCGCTACGAACAGCCGCGGGGACTCAAGCAGATCGTGCTCCGTCTGCTCCAGAACTATGCCGCCGAGCAGGGGACATCCTCCAAGCAGCAGCCCAAGAGCCTAAAGATGCGACTGGTATTCTTCATCCTGACGGCCGCCCTCCAACAGCGACGCCAGTACATCCCCCAGGGCTGGTCGAAGTACTACGAATTCGGAGAGGCGGACCTAAAGGCCGCCATGGGAGTCCTCAGCTGGCTGGACACTCAGCTGAACTCCGGAAAATGCGATTGGATTCTTTTACAGCGCCTGAGCGAGGCCCTGGCCTATGGCGGACGCGTGAACAACCTCAGGGATCTGGAGATACTCAGGAGTTACCTCACCCAGTTCTGCTGTGCGGATGTCCTGAGCAATCGCTGGTCCCCCCTGGGACTGGCCATGTCATTGCCCACCAGTGGACACCTGCAGGACTACTATTCAGCGCTGGATAAACTCCCGGATGTGGACGAGCCCAGCATGTACGGCCTGGCGAATCAGGCGCAACAACAGCGGGAAATCGAACAGGCCCGAAGGGTAATCAAGGAACTGAGAGGATTGCACTATGGCGGGACAGGAGAAGCCTCTGCTTCAGGAGATGAGCACGTCAGAAGTGAGCGTCAGAAGTTGGAGCATCAAATCAAACCCCTGTTGAGTCTCTGGCGCAAGCTGGCAGGCGCGTGCACCATTGCCCAGACATCGAAGGAGGCGACGCAGACGGAACCAGGGGCAGGGGCTGGGGAGGACTCTCCCTGGTCGCTGTTTGTACTGGCCGAACTGCATCTGGGCGCGCAGCTGTATCGCACGGTGCACCAGACGCTTTCGCAGATGCATGCCTGGCTGAAGGATGCCCATGAAGTGGATCAGAGTAGCCTACGATCCCTGGCAGAACAGCAGGTGAGTGCTGCACTCCCTTTAAAGGGGTTTTCTCCGACTAAAGATGTGTTCTCTTTAATAGATTCCCGCCTCTTGGCTGAAGCTCTGGCCCGGTCCTAGCAGCAACAGTGCCGTGGACTACCTCCGCGCCCTGATGGTGCGCGCCCACGCGGCGGAGAAGCGCTACCAGGAGCAACTGCATCTGCAGTTTGCCGAGCAGATCGATCTGGTGCATGTCTACAACTGCGAGAATCTCCTGGCGTGTCTCAAGCTGCTTCAGGCCCGCACTTTAGGCGTCTCCGTTGAGCGCCTGGCGCTGGACAACGTCCGAAGGTCTGGAGAGAATTCCACCATTATTCTGCAGCTGCTGCCGCTTAAGGTAGGCACTTTTACACCCAATATTTCTGTGGCGCCTTGGCGACGCCACCCCGCACCCCTATCTATCCATCCATCGCCCTGCTGCTGCTGCTCTTCGTCTTTTCTCTTCCTTCCTTTTTTTTCGTTAGTGTTGTTTCTCTTACCTTCCCCATTTTGGCCATAAAGTGCGTCTCCAGCTTGCCGTTTCCGCTTTTGGCGACACTTGCTTTGCTATGGTGCTGCTGCGCCGCCTTTTCACAGCATTTAAATTGTGTTGAAAATTGATTTTGTAGTAGGTTTTGGGTTTTTTTCACGCCGCTTCTTTTTTTGTTTTCATTTGATTGACATTCCGGCACAGTGTGACCAGGGCGACCAATTACGGTATATTATTGGCACTTTTTAGTCTATTTGGTATATTGAAGTGAAGGTATATTTATGGTGTATTCGTAAATAATGGTCAAAATCATATAATTAGCTCAGACAATTGCCAGTTTTTATGCATTATGTGTTTCCCGAGTTTTCTCGGATGGAAATTTAATCAAAAATATGCTCAAGCATCAACCGCGGTTACTGAGTGTGACCGCAGCCAATTTGAATTTTCGATATATAATTGGCGATACTTTTGTGCGATTGAATTTCGATATCGAAATGAACGACTCGCAACAAAAATACGACAGGTTACGAGTAGAAACTGAAAGTAACTACTGTATATTTTCGCTAGGTGGAGCCACTGAGTAACTGAAATTTGATTTGAAATGTAAAAGATTTTGAATTTACCCATTCCAGATTGATGGCGCCAAGGGCACAATGGATAAATCAAGTCCCTTCTTTATCACATACAAAGTGAAGGAGGAGGGCCAGTCTGCGGCACAGCCCTCAAAAAATGGCAACGGCAGCAGGAATACCCTGTATCCCTCGAAAATTAAAGAAACAAATCCGAAACTACCATTGTATTCGCGTGGAAGTCGCGACAAACTAATCTGCCACCTCCATGTGGACAATATGGATGGAACACCTGAACAGATTCTGCTCGCAGGCACCGCCCTAATTGTAGAGGATTATTAGATTTCAGAGATGATGAACCGAATAACCCTTCTAGATCGCTTTGAAAATAAAACGTGCAAACTTTCTTGTACAATAATTTTTTTTCAGAAAATGGTTCATTAGTTTGTATTGAATGTTTTTTTTGTTGATCAATCAAACGGGAAAGCTCATGTCTAAATTTGTTGAAGCATTAGGGAATACAGAATTTACTGTGATTTATAATTGGCAAACGAAATGAACACCAGAAATCAGATAGGAAACTTGAAAGCGCTATAAAACCTACATATCTCTAGTAGAGCGATTGGGGGGCTAGTTTCAAAATGAACGTTCCACTTTGCATTCGAAAAAAGTCAACACTGGTTCCCGCTGTTTCCCAATTAAAGGCGGAAAAATCAAAAAGGAGATTGAGCTGCTCTGAGTAACTGTTCTCCAGCAATAGCAACAGTGAGCCCGCAGTTCGCATCGACATCGGGATCCACTTCATTCATACCATCCGAAAGCATCAGCAACATCAGCAAAGATCCACCGCATCGCCATCGGCCCAGTGGCAGAGTCGTCGAATCGGCAGCCAGACGATGCATACTCCGATTTCACACTAAGGTGACGATGCCACCGATGACTTGTAAATGTTTATAAATCAAAATCCCTAATCAATTTACTAATGAATTTTAATTTCAATATGCAATTAGGTCATCGTCCCACAGGCATTCTGTCGAGTATTGTGGCTGGGGATCGGGATCGCGAGTTGAACACAGATCACCAGATCAAGGCAGGCGGATCGAGACTCCATCTAAGATTGCGTGCATGGCGCCAACAGCTGGTACATTATTTATTTACCTGCACTTTTTACGACGTACCGCGTACACCAATGCCACCTTTGGGTCCGGCCACTGCCATGGCCTTCTTCTTCGCCTTTCCAGTCCGCTCGCCGTCGGTACCTCCTCCGAGTGTGATTCCTCCTGGCTGGGCTGTGGCAGCCACTGGCTGTCCTGCTGCGGGCCATAGCCATGATGACGCTGCTGTGTCACTGAGTAGACAATGTGGCGACAATTGTTGGTTCACGCCCACGGGAAATAATGTCAGCAACACTCCAATTCATCCGCCGAATCAAACGCTGGGCTTCAGCTTCGAGACGCGTAAGTGAATCAGTATATAATTGTGGATAGGACTTATGTACCCTACGAGTCGTATCCCATATCTCCCCCCCTTCAGACAGAGTCCCATCCAAGCATTACCGAGGCGTATTCGAGACAGCCCGAGTCCTATTTCAGCCAGACAGAATCGTATCCCAGCAGGACAGAAGCGCACCCCATCATTCGAACCTAACACGCCATCGTCATCATTCGACCATCGACAACAAGGACTTTGACTGTGGCAACCAATAACGTGGCTACGCGGGTTACTAGATAGATAGATAGATCTAAATAGTAGATACAAATGCTTTCCACTTGCTTACTTACTTATACTAAGCTAAGTTAGTTGTTGTATTCTTTATTGGGGAAACTATCCCGATTGGAAAAAGCTTTGGCACGCCCAGATCGGTTCACACATAGCGGAGAAAACTAAATATTTTTGATTGGGAAAAATGTCCTTGATCCTTGATAAGGACTCCATCATATCAGGGACATTTTTTCGATCGCATTAAGCCATCGCACGCCCAAATCGGCCCACAAATAGCAGAGAAAACTAAATATGTATGGTTGGGGTTGTTGAGGTCCTTACCGAAGGATCAAGAAAAATTTTCTGATCACGGCGGGCCATGGCACGCCCCGATCCGGCCACAAATGAGGGAGAAAACAAGATAAATATGTCTGGAGAAAATATCCTTGATCCTTGGTCCATGATGAGGAATGCATTAGATCAAGGAAGCTATTCCGAATACAGGAAGCCGTCGCACGCCTAGGTCGGGCGACAAATAAGGGAGATAACAACTATAGTTGTTGTCAATTTTTGTACAAAAAATTTTTGTTGTACAATAACAACCCTAAACCTGCCACCGCTCAAATGACCAAAATCGAGAATTTCAGATCTGGGATACCAGGCGAACAGAAATCTGCAGAAGGCTGCTGTTTTTTTAAAATTGTTTTATTTTTCCCCCACGTTTTTGAAACCCCAAAAGTATGCAACAATTTTGTTTTGCAATTGCAAAAGTTGCTTGCTGCTGATTTCTGTTTGCCTGGTATCCCAGTTTTGAAATTTCTCGTTTTTGACAATTTGACGTCCGATTTCATCAACAATTTTCGGTGGCTATATCTCGGCTATTTATGGGCCGATCGGCGAAGGACCAACTCTCCCAGGATCGTGAGGATCCAGACTGTCGAACGGCATCAAAATCTCGACTACGAAAATGAGGCCGATTTTTTGCAAATTTCATGATGGTTACATCATGATTTTTCGCGAAAATCGTGAAAAAATGGATGTCCTTTTTCCGCTGGCAGTCGATTGGCAGGACTCGTCCGATCACGAAGAGACATGCCACGCCCAGATCGGCCCATAGATAGCCGAGATATAGTCTACAGAAAAAACCCGTATTTGAATGGTATGCAAATCCAAATATTCGGAAGGCTATATCTGAGGATACCGAACAGCGGTAGATCTTCGTTCGTAGGCGCATATATTACCACCATCGTCTTCCCTTCTGCACTTCATCGGCTTTGGCCGGGTAAGTTTTCCTTGTTTCCCCCCTATTCATCTTTTGCATTCACTCTTTTTTCTTGGTTCTTCTTCTTTTATTTTTGTATTCCCTTCAGCTCTATTGGCCGAGACCCTCTCTGGCCACAAACTGCTATGCCGCGATCCTGTCCTCTTACCCCGCCAGGTAAAGATATTAAGCTATTATATATTCATTTACTTTATTTAACTCTTCCTTTCATTTTAGCAGGTCACGCCCTATGGTGGCCAGGAATACATCTTGCGTGCCCGCGGACACCGATATGCCCACCATCGTTTACGAGGGGCTTCACCCTTCTGGTCTTCCGCTCGATGATGGCTGTCCACTCCAGACGCCTGACCGGGGCCTGCTCCTGTGCACGAGTTTTCGATGCCGTGCGCCCTTCGGGACATGATTCCTGTCGCGATACTCTGTGGCCTATGGCCTGGGAGACCTTTAGGTCCGGCCACTGCCATGGCCCTCTTCCTTGCATCGCACTCTGTTTTCTCCGCCTTTCTAGTCCGCTCGCCGTCGGTATCTCCTCCGCGGGTGATTCCACCGTAGCTCCTCGTCCTCTGGGGTGGTCCAAGCGATGTGCTCCCGGCTGGACTGTGGCAGGCACTGGCTGTCCTGCTACGGGCCATAGCTATGATGCGCCAGCTGTGTCGCTGAGTCGACAATGCGGCGTCCCGTCCGCTGCATTCATCGTGGAGGGACCAGTGATCGACGGCGAAATACGCCGCCGAATCAAACGCTGGGCTTCAGTTTCGAGACGCGTAAGTGAATCACTATATATTATGATTGTGCATATATTTTAAAATATGTCTTCTTTCACAGAGGACTTACATATGTACCCTACGCTTTGCCACAACCCGAGTCGTATCCGGTGTCCCCCCGCCAGACGGAGTCCTATCCAAGCAGGACAGAAGCGGAGGGACAGGGGACAGGTGAGAGCAGAAAACCCCTTGCAAGATCTGAACATAACACGCCATCGTCATCCTTCGACCTGGCCATCGACAACAAGGACTTTCACTATTGGCTACGCGGGCACGATACTCTAGAATATAGAGTCTAGATAGATCTCGTTGTTGTTAGGTTTAGATAGTAGATACAAATGTTTTCGACCTGTTTATTTATTTATACTAAGCTAAGTTATAAAAAATAAAATTATTAAAAAAGCATCCTTGCTGTATCCTTTATCGGGAAAACTATCCCGACTACAAAAAGGCGTGGCACGCCCAGATCGGCGCACAAATAGCGGAGAAAACTAAATATTTTTAATTGGGGAAAATGTCCCTGATCCTTGATAAGGACTCCATCAAATTAGGGACATTTATCCGATCACAGGAAGCCGTTGCACGTCCCGATCGGGCAACAAATAGACGAGAAAACTAGATATGTATGGTGGGGGCTGTTAGAGTCCTTACCGAAGGATCAAGGACATTTTTCGGACCATGGGGGGCCATGGCACGCCCCGATTGGGCCACAAATAAGGAAGAAATCAAGATATATGTGTCTGGAGAAAATATCCTTGATCCTCGGTCCTTGATAAGGACTCCATAAAATCAGGGACATTTATCCGATCACAGGAAGCCGTCGCATGTCCCGATCGGACCTCAAATAACGGAGAAAACAAAAATGGCTTGTAACTGGCTTTGAAAATGTAGTTCAAGAAATCGACGATAGGGGCGCCACCGTACAAAAAAATAAAAGTGTCGTCAAATAGCCAAAATCTGGATGGGATACCAGGCGAACAGAAATCAGCAGCAAGCAACTGTAGCAAATGCAAAAAATTTCGCAGCATACTTTAGGGGGCTCAAAATTTTTAAAAAAAATTCATCGACCTTCTGATTTTTGCTGATTTCTGTTCGCCTGGTATCCCATCCAGATTTTGGCTCATTTGACGACAGTTTTATTTTTTTGTACGGTGGCACCACCTATCGGCGATTTCTTGAACTACATTTTCAAAGCCAGTTACAAGCCATTTTTGTTTTCTCCGTTATTTGAGGTCCGATCGGGACATGCGACGGCTTCCTGTGATCGGATAAATGTCCCTGATTTTATGGAGTCCTTATCAAGGACCGAGGATCAAGGATATTTTCTCCAGACACATATATCTTGATTTCTTCCTTATTTGTGGCCCAATCGGGGCGTGCCATGGCCCCCCATGGTCCGAAAAATGTCCTTGATCCTTCGGTAAGGACTCTAACAGCCCCCACCATACATATCTAGTTTTCTCGTCTATTTGTGGCCCGATCGGGACGTGCGACGGCTTCCTGTGATCGGATAAATGTCCCTAATTTGATGGAGTCCTTATCAAGGATCAGGGACATTTTCCCCAATTAAAAATATTTAGTTTTCTCCGCTATTTGTGCGCCGATCTGGGCGTGCCACGCCTTTTTGTAGTCGGGATAGTTTTCCCGATAAAGGATACAGCAAGGATGCTTTTTTAATAATTTTATTTTTTATAACTTAGCTTAGTATAAATAAATAAACAGGTCGAAAACATTTGTATCTACTATCTAAACCTAACAACAACGAGATCTATCTAGACTCTATATTCTAGAGTATCGTGCCCGCGTAGCCAATAGTGAAAGTCCTTGTTGTCGATGGCCAGGTCGAAGGATGACGATGGCGTGTTATGTTCAGATCTTGCAAGGGGTTTTCTGCTCTCACCTGTCCCCTGTCCCTCCGCTTCTGTCCTGCTGGGATACGAGTATGTCTGGCTGCGAAACTTGGATAGGACTCCGTCTGGCGGGGGGACACCGGATACGACTCGGGTTGTGGCAAAGCGTAGGGTACTTAAGTCCTCTGTGAAGGAAGATATATTTTAAAGTATATCCACAATTATATACAGATTCCCTTACGCGTCTCGAAGCTGAAGCCCAGCGTTTGATTCCGCCGTCGATCACTGGTCCCTGCTGCAGCGGACGGGACGCCACATTGTCGACTCAGCGACACAGAAGGGGTATCATGGCTGCTACAGTCCAGCCAGGTGCACATCCCTTGGAACTCCCGAGAGGACGAGGAGCTACGGCGGAATCACCCGCGGAGGAGGAACCGACGGCGAGCGGACAGGAAAGGCGGAGAAGAGGGCCATGGCAATGGCCGGACCCAAAGTTCACCCAGGCCAAAAGCCACAGATCGCGCGATAGGAATCATGTCCCGAAGAGCGCACGGCATCGTGGCCCTGCGCGAAGGAGCCGGCAGGGAGTTCGTGATGTCAGCTGGTCGGACGCCTGGAGTGGTCAGCCGTCATCGAGCGAACACTCGCACATATGAACCGGAAGACCAGAAGAGTGAAGCCTCTTGTAAATGATGTTGGAATCGGTATCCGCTGGCACCCAAGAGGTATTCCTCACCACCGGAGGGAGCGAACTGCTAAAATGAAAGTAAGAGTTAAATAAAGTACATAAATAAATGATAACTTAATAACTTTACCTGGCGGGGTAAGAGGAAGGGATGGCAGCATAGCAGTTTTTGGCCAGAGAGGGTCTCGGCCAATAGAGCTGGAGGGAATACAAAATAAAAGAAGAGGAACAAGAAACAATAGTCAATGTAAAGATGAATAAGGAAAACTTACCCTGTCAAAGCCGATGAGGTAAAGCATGGTGTGGGAGGGAAGACGAAGCATGATCCGGGTAAGGCCGCCTGAGGTCGCCCGGTTTCAACTGATTTAAAGTGGGAAAATCAACAGAGCAGCGCAGGACACGGCCTCGGCCTCGGACGAACGCCAGTGTTACTGTGTGGTTAGTGGCTATACCAAACACAACTATTATAGTTTTCCTGTTTCCCCACAATATGATCCAAAGGAAGATTACCTTTCGCTTACCTGTAGGTCGTTTTCCATTTCTGTAAAGCATACCCGAATATCTATTCCTTTCAATTAGTTTTTCCGCTTTATTGTTAATAAATATTTAAGGCACAAACAATTAGGCGTCCAAAAGGCAAACGGCAAAAGGGCCATTAAATATTAAAGTCCACATAAGTGTCTGTCTGTGTGTCTGTCTGTCTGTGTGAGTGGGTAGATGTTTAGGGGATGCCCAAAAAATTAATTTGCTTTTGCCTAAAGGATTCCATTCCGCCTGCGTCCCTCATAATCTGCTCATATTAAACTAATTGCCGTAAATTTCAACAACAAACTGCCATAAATGTTGGCCCATACTTTTAGTTGCCAAGAAACCAGCGCCCACCAACGCCCCGCCCCCAAGACCAAGCTCAAGCACAAGCCCATCTTACCGTCAAAAACTTGTCTTAACTTTAATTAAGTGGCATTATGTTCAATTAGGCAAAAGTTTCCAATATGCAAATTAACACAATTTGTGTGTAAAGTGCCTGCCCCGAAAGGCAGAAGAGCCGTGCCGAATGGTTGGCGGTCGGTGTCTACTTCTGAGGCAGATAAATTTCCACCACACAGACACACACACAAATCAGGGCTGCCTCTAATAGAGGTGGGCGTGGCAGTTTGTTTATAAATTTAGCATATATCTACCAGATATCTCTTTCCGTTTCTTGAGATTGTGGCATTTAGCTGTTGGCAATAAATAATTTATGATGTCTCAAATGGCAATTGGTTTTGCCAAGAGGATAAAAAGGATACTTAGAATAGTCAAAAGTTGTGCTTCAGATTTTGGCTAATTGATCCAAATGGGATTTCAATTAATATAATGTACGTGGTGAAAATACTCGCAGGTGTCTGGGGATCCTTGACTTTATAGAAAGTTTTCTTTGAACAAATAGAAACGAAAGAAAAGAGAGCACAAAGTAAACATCTGATCGGCAGAACAGAATCATATTCATACCAGTACATTTTTTCCTAATTAAATCCATCTGTATGTGCAAACTTGAAGTACTCCCCTTCCCTTCCCATAACGACATCCTTCAAAGTACATCCTGCCAAACCATAGCACATTAATGAGCGATTCCATCAATTCCACAAATGACTTTCCCTGCCGCAAAGTTGGCCAAATATTCCACATTTAATGTTCAATGCTTGTGGCTGGGGAAATGGCTACCCATGGATTACCCATGGGGACAGCCCTCACTCCTTTCGGGCTTAATTATCAAACGCAGGATCTTGGGACCGAGATGCCTCTAGTGCCGCCCTCATTCCGACCCCTAAACTCCAATTGACGATTAAATTTCAAATGTCTAATTTGTAGTTGATGGTCGGATAATTTCCCTATTCACACGAACATACATACATATACACAATAGGTACACTTGTGTGCGTTTCGATGCTTGACAGATGTAAGGGGCAAGTGGTTATCCTTGTAATCCTTGTCGTCCATCAGACATCAGGCATCCGACATCGGGGCATCGAGCTTCTAATTGCAGTCGCCTTCAATGAGCATGGATTAGAAATTAATTAAAGTATAAGGCTAATGTGACATTTGCATGTGTGTTTTCAGAACAGGACCCAGCCCCCCGCCAGAAAGGACTCTGCGCACAGGCTCTCCCTCCAAATTTCCCCTCTACTTTGCATAATTGTAAGCCCTTCAAATCTGATTAATCAGCTTTTGCTAATGCGGGACTTGGACTTCTGACTTTGTGACCGGGCTTTGGCCTTTGTCATTGGCTTTGGCTTTTACTTTGACTTTGACTCGGGCCTGGCTTTGGCCGGTCTCCCTTCAATGCAATTCAATGGCCTGAGATTCCATTCGAATGGCCGCAAAAGGGTTATGACATTCGCCTCAATGATTCTCAATGGCTTGTGTTTGTTCTTTGGGTTTGGGTAGAGGTGGGGGATTTTTTTAGCATAAGTTAAACCTGAGCTGAGCCAATTGAACTTTATTGTCATTTATCTTATATGTTTATTATATTCATACTCAAAAAACATCTCCTCCATGGACATTATTGACCACTGTCCGACACTCCAAGGCACTGCCTAACTCTTCAGATACGTTTTGCCTTTTCACGGGCATCAAGAGGATCTGCAGCACAGCCATGCAATGATTCAGTTGCGGCGAGCACCACAGTGCCACCAAAGCCACCGCCCGTACGTACATACGTAAATAAATACATACTTGAGGTAAATACTGCGGTCTCTCCCTCAGCCTCTTCAATAACGCCATCAGTAAATTCCGTTATTGATCACCAGGTCGATAAAACTAGGGCTGCCATACCTTACAGGAAATGCATGCAGTGAGAGTGAGAGAGATATGGAATGTACATTTTAGGAACTTTTAAATAATGAGGACCGAGCTTACGAAGATGTAATTGCTGCTGCAGACGATGAAAACAGCAGCAGTGAGGCAAGAGCTCGGGACGACGTGGTCAAATCTTTATTCGCGGCTACAAAGCGTGGGGAGGTGATTCCCGATGTCCTTCCAGTTGTCAAAGTCGCGGAGGCCTCACCAGTCCAAGTCCGAGTGGCGACCACACCAGACAGACAATACTTGAAGGATATCGCTGCAACGATACCTTAAACGACGTCCATCAAATGCACCTATAGAAATAGAAAAATAAATTATGAAAACACAAGAAATCATGTTTTTTTTCGACTGTAATTTTGTGTGTTTAACCTGATCAAATTACTCTGAGCATACCATAGAGAACCGATTCATCTGCAAGGGTATCCAAGGGTACAGCTTTTTTCTGAGGAGAATACCCGACTTATCGCACCTTTCTGCCTTGCCTCTAGTTCAAGGTAAGCAACAATAAGAACTTGTGGAATATCTCATGCAGAATGCGGATGAGCTGGTGGAATCCACAAAGTGCAGATAATGCGATGGCAGCTGTGCCTGACCCGCGCCCGCGCCCGCGCCACCCGCCATACTCCCTATGCCTTCCGCTGTCAGGCAGAGTTTGCTGTCAGCCGCGTTTCCGGTTTCCGTTTTGCCGCTCCGACTAGCGCCACCTGGCGGCCGCTGTTGTCGCTCTTCAGTCACGTGATAAAGTTATGTGTTATGCATAAAAAGGCTTCTTTTTATGCTTTCCTATGGTGTTTTTAAAGTTTTTTTTGGTTGGGTTTGCAAATAAATTGCATTTTTGTTTTGGCAGCCGCTTTTCATATTTTTTCTGCCAGCATCTTCCACTTTTTCTTTCAGTTTTTCATCCTTTTTGTTCTTGTTCAGCTGCTTAACCCCATAGTGGCGGGAATTTTTGTTGCTGTTCGTGTATTTATTTGCGTGTAAACCCGGGCACGTTCGCAGAGGCAGGATGGGGAGCGCGAGGACGAGGACATGCTGCAATCAGCGCTTTATGCATTCCTGCGCACCAGAGAGGCAGTGCAGATAGAGGACTTACCGTCCCCTTCCCTTCCCATTTCGGGTTCAGTGTGCCTCTTTTTTCAGAGTCCTGCTCCTATTTGTACCCCGGGTCGAGGGGACGGGGACTCCCACAAAAGGTGCATAATTTTAGTTAAATTTTTGGCATTTTATGCACGAAAACGTTTCTGGGTTAATTTACGTGCGCCATTCAATATATTGTGGGCAGAGGTGGTCGGTCCACGTGCACCCACCCGCACCTCCACACGGTTGGCACTCGTGAAATGTGAGAAATAAAATTGAATTAACAGCTAAATGAAATGAAATTTATGCACCGCATGTGCAGAAAATATATTCTTGTCGTCCGGGCAACAGGTGCACCGACAGGGCCACTCACACGGAAATTGTCATTTCAAATGTTGAATATGAGCTCACACTCGTGCAATAAACGACCGCAAAATATTTGGCAATAAACTATTTAATTTAACTGTCAAATTGAATTGTTCTCAACGAGTTTTGTTTTATATTACAATACAATTTTGAAAGCATTTTGAGTTATTCTAATGGTTTTATTCGTTTGCGTTCAGTTAAACTTATAAAAATATGTAAATATCAAACAGTATTTTCATTGGAAAATAATATAGAAATAGTACTAGGTATATCAACATCTACGCGAAAGCGTGCCTAATTTCTATGCCCCACACTTCTCCATCGATCGCTATTTTCTGCACTTACTTTCCACACAATTTCACAATCAAGAGGTCAACTGGCAATTAAACTTTTCAAGCCCGTTCTGCCATCGAAATTTATGCACAAGCCACAAACTAAAATAAAAGTCCATGAATCGAGAACAGATTAAATGCCCAAGTAACTTTCATGGTCGCCCCCAGATCAACTTCTGCTGCCTTCTGCTGATTCCTGCCTCCTTCTAACCGCTTCAATCGTTTCATATAAATGTCACAACAATTAGGCAGCGGTTATCTGTCCATTACACCATGAAAGTCTCCGGATAGATGCACATCTCCCTGTTCTACCCTATCTCGGCCCCCCTCTCGTACTTCTGTCATCATAAATTTTGCGGCCCAAGGCATTAAACAAACTGGGACAAAACTCATTTGGTAAACAGGCAGGATATGCAGGATGTGCACAATGGCTTAGATGGGACTTGGCTTCATGTGTGTCTGTGTGCGTGTGTGTGTGTGTGTGTGTGTCTTTCAACACACATTTGAAGAGTTGCAGTTGGGAATCTTCAAAAGTTTCGGGCGGTTTGGCCAAACTTTTCGTTACCCTTGCCTGCCTTTTGCCGCTTGCCTTTTGCCTGCTGGTCATGTTGGCATGGATTTTGTTGCAGAATGTACCACGTTTTTTCACAGTTTTTTTTCTCGTTTGGTGCTTTTGGGGGCTTTGCATACACTAGTCCTTAGCCTTGGCAGCGACTTTGGCTCAGAAAAGTTATGGCGAAAACACGGCGAAAGCCATGTTGCCTGCAGGTTGCATGCTGTTTTGGCCCCCTTGCGGTGTGGCCAGGCACAAAAAAACAGGAAGGAAAATACTTACTAAAAGTAAAGCCAGGTCTAGGGTCGAGAAATGCTGTGAAAATGTGTTAATTAGCCGAGGTGTCTGTGTGTGTGTGTGCATGTGAGTTTGGGAAAATCAACACTTGTCTCTGTCAAACACAAGACAACTAATTAGCCCGCTCTCGGTTAAGTGTGAACACAATGTAATAATGATAGCACCCGAGGGACCGTTTTGATTTCGATAAGTGCTTCGAAATTTGATGTTTATTAATGCAAAGTTTCAGGTGTTTCTGGCTTAACGAGTTTAAAGAGTTATCCTCCTTCATTTTCCACACTTTTGAAGTCAGTGAAGAAAAGAGGAACTTCCTTTTATCAGAATAAGAGAACTTGTACCTCCTCAATTATTTCTTCTTCCTTGATTCCTTTAAATATAAATCCAATATTTCTTAGCAATTTGTGTTATATGTAGCTTCATTTAGTTGTCTCTATAATCAAACCGTCATATCCATGTGCGTTCGTTAATCTAGTTGAAAAGTCACAAATTGAACTATCCACAATTGATGATTCTTGTCCGGAGATGTCCCTGCTTCTCCGTGTTTTGCCTGCCATACGTATATCCAGCATTCCACTCATTTGATTTCATTTGTTATCATCAGCAACTTGATCTCTGCAAGGGAGTGGGAGGGACATGGCTTTCTGGTCTCAATTTGCTTCTGGTTCTGGCTCTGGTTCTGGCTCTGATTCTGGCTCTGATTCTGGCTCTGATTCCTTGTTTGGCTAATTTATGCGCTTCGCTAGATAATAAATTTTATATTTACGTTAAACAAATACAAATGCAAACAAAAACTCACATCAGACTCGGATCCATATGTTTGCTTTACACTGAGAAAAAAAGAGTCTCAATGCCCGACAATTTTCAATTATATAAAATGCATATTTTTGACTTGCAAAATGAGTTCTTTAAGTTTTTAAAGATTATCCAAAAACTATTACTGCTTTTCTTTCTGTGTATTGCTCACTCTCTTTTGCGCTACCCAGGACAATATGTCATTTGTTCCTAAATTCGCCAGAGTCCTTCAATTTTTTCCCGCTCCCCCGGCTCTCCTTCTTTCTGTACAAATATAAATATATTATATATGTATACCGTGGGGGCTGTTGTTGCCTCGATTCAGAACCATTTGTTATCGAATTTGTTTCTGCTTATTTTGTATGCCAAACGGCACAAGAGTCCTGCCTGTCTGTCTGGCTGTCTATCTATCCTGCCACAGGGGTCTGGGTTCTTGTGGGCTAAAACAACGCCAACAGGCGACATGTGTCCTTGTGGGCCCAACACGAGCATCGCCATTGCCTCGCACAGATATATGCATGTTAATTTGCTCTGATTCAATAGGTTCCCATTGAGTTATGGTGACATTAGGCAGGGGAAAGCCATCTGGGATGAGCATTCATTTGGTGACTATCTGGGTGGAAGACAAAGGACATTCTCAGCGGTTGAATGAATAAAACAAATTAACTTTAAACGGTTGAAACTAATTTTAAGAGGGAACTCTACATCCCTTAATAAGTCGTCCTCAAGATAAAGTTCATTGTACATATATTAAGCTTAAGCTCTATCTTCTTCCCAAAGATTTCTTCTCCATTTAAAAATAACTTCAATTGACTTCACTTGTTACTGTTCCTGCCTGTCGCTGGCTTCCGTTTCCGTCCCTGGGCATAAAATTATGTTTAACATGTTTTCAAAGGAAATTCTTATGAATGTTTATGCATTTCCGCTGCGCATCCACAAACTGCTCCTCCGATATACCGAAGCTCATTGAAAACTTGTACAAACTGTTGCCTGCCCCGAGTCCTTTGGGCCCTGCCTTGCTATCTTCATGCCAAAACAGACCCGACCAGATCCAGCCCGACCGAGGTCAGGGGTTGGGTTGAATTGGATTTGGTTCGACGTAGCAGACTGTTCAGGAATGGCTTCGACGTGGGTGGCTGTTGTGGACTGGCTGTGAGGAGGCTTCGCTGCGAAAAGGGGGCCTGTTGAAGATTGGCTACAAAGTGGGAGGCTGTTCGCGACTCGCTTCGATCTGGCAGCCTGTTCAGGATTGTGTACAAACACTTTTTATATGTAAGAAGTAGTTTTGTAGTTGGCGGGAAAGTGCTCTTATTGCCACTCGTCGTTCCATGGACCTTTCCCTTCCGGGTCGCCATTGATTGGCCAAGTAGTGTGCCAGGGGGCTCTTGAAGGAGTGAACTTTTCTTCAGCGAATAATAAATGCCAACTTATGCCAAATCACGGAACCATTTCATTAGTTAAACCTTATTTATAGATGGGTTCGGGGAGCAGCAGCAGGAGCAGGAGCAGCGGCAAAGGACAAGCCCAAGGATAAGCCACAAATTTAAATAAAACAACATTACGGATTCTCTTTTTGCGGACCCCATCTGACATTTACATATACATACATGCAACATATGCCACACGTGCATGCATCAGAATATTGCATATTAATTTTCCAGTTTGTTTTTTATGATTTTGTATGCTTTCCTGTTTTTCTTTTCCCTCCCCTGGTGCCCTGGTGCTGGAAACATTTTTTGTTTTTATTAATTTCCGCTTCAAGTTGCTGGGGTTCCATCTCCGCTCTGGATCCCATCCCTCACCATCTTCTGTGGCCCATGAAAACTTTTGCTTAAAACAAACAGGGAACAGCGAACAGGGAACGTCACGTGATGGACGGTCCAGAAACTACAGGAGAAACAACAATTGAGTTGACGGTCGCTCGGTCGGTCGGCTTGATATGTAAATCATATAGCCAGATGTGTACAACACTTCCAGGGCGGAGCCCCCACATCCTGATAAATCATCATATGCAACGCGCGGAAGGAGTCTGGGTGCGGGCAAATGCAGGGAAATATGGCACAACAATTTCAAATTACTTTACATTTCAGAAAGTTAATTAATGATTTGGGAAATTTCATCTATCCACTTCTCAAGTGAAAGCCCATATCCTTAGGCGTCCCATAAAATGTTCAAATACATTAAAGTTAACCTATGGGTCTGTCATTTTCCTTTCAAAGAATTGCTTTTGAAGATAGCCATGCTTTTAAATTCATTCGTGACATAGAACTGGTTCGCTTAGGCGCTGCATATTCCCTACACCTCTGTTTTATATTCAAGAAATAGCTGACCAATGAACCATCCAGGGATCAATGTAAGTAGCAAGTTTAAATAGAAAATAAACGCAAAAATTAACACGTCTTAAAGCAACATCCAAGGCCCACATCCGGACCAATGGAGGAAACCCAGAAGAGCCCAGAGAGCCCGAAGGGCAACATTTTCCTTTGCACGGTCGCGGCTATCAATGAGCAGGTCGTCGCAGCGATTTTCTCGGAAAAGCTTTGCATGATGGCCCTGGGCACGAGCGACTCCCTGATCTACATGTTCGAGCTAAATTTGATTGTTTTCCAGTCGAATGGGTCGGAGTTGGACCAGGTGATGATGGATCCCTCCAACTCGGATGATCAGTACACGCTGCGGGGGCTGGAAGGGCCGCTCTATGACGGCGCATTTTCTCCAAAATGTAAATATTTCGTCAGCTGCGCGATGGACTTCACCGTGCGGCTGTGGTGTCTGCGTGCCCGGTGCATCGTGTTCAACTATATCGGCCATTCGTGGCCCATCCGCAGCGTGGTGTTCGCAGCAAATGGCCTTTTTGCCACCGTTCCGTACAGTGGCAAGGTGACAATCAGCAAAACGGACAGCATCAGTCCTTATCGCCAGTTCTCTGCGGCCAACAACGAACCTCTTACGGCCTGCCTGTTCCATCCCGCTGCATATTACTGTATTGTTGGTTCCGTCAACGGCGCCGTCCGCATTTGGGACTATGCTGGTCAGTGTTTCGAGTGGCGAGTCTTGCGCGGCCACAAGTCGACCGTCACCGTCTTGGCTCTCTCGAACTGCAATATGTACCTAGTCTCTGGTGACGCAAGCCATATAACCCTTGTCTGGGACGTTAAGTCTCAGTGGGTGATCCGCTCCCTGGGCCAACACTTGGGACCCATACGCTCGATCGACGTTTCCCTCGACGATAGCCTGCTGGTGATTGGGGCCGGGGATCATTATCGGCAGCTGAGCATCTGGGACTTTAAGGGCCTCAAGCAGGCTGAACCCCAGAAGCAGGCGTGGAATGTCAGTCCTTTAAGCAATGAGCATCTGCTGACATTCTCGCATGTCAACATGGAGGCACCCATCGCCAAGATTCGCTTCATCGGCCACGATCTCCTGATGGGTGTTTGCGTAGATGCCCCACATTTCCCTTGGCGGAATCGGTCACAGATCAGCTGGATTGACAGGAGAAGCCAAATTAAAGCCTTTCTCACTCAAAAGATAGCGAGTTAAATTTTAATCTATTATTCAACAATTGTTACCAAATTTATATTTAAAGGAAATAAGAAAATGTTCTTTTCCCATGAATCATCCGACCTGAAAGGCCTAGTGGAATGAGAAGTCATACACTATATGTTTCCAAGTATCTGAGATGACTCGGTTTTGGAGCAGACACTACCAATGGCTTACTAGAAACCAGAAGGTTTGAATAGCTAACGGCTGACTCAGCTGTTCATATCGATCAAGAACTAATGGAAAACCATCTGTAAGTCACTAGATAAACGCTAGTCTAGTCACTAGTCTAAGCAACGCCTGGCTCTGCAGTTACCCGAGCCATCCCGGGCACACACCACTCCAGACTGTCAATCACTGGAAATGACTTTTGCAGAAGCTTCCGGAACGAGGTGTCGGTTCCTTACTTCTTCTGTAGACTTCGGTTTTTCGGGGCCCCTTCCTCTCAGACATTTCGGACCTGTACAAAACCAGACCAGGGTTGTTGTAGAAATACATCCAAGCCACCGGATTGGACGGCCTTTAAACTTTAATAGGTAGAAAGAAGGGCCAACACAAGGCCCAAGTGAGCTAGGGGAGGTATATCTCCATCTCTCCAGTAACTGCCTTAACGATATTATATAAGGCTATGTATATATAATATATGATGTCTCTATAAAATCTGTTAGGAAGTCATTGTTCTTGAATCTTCAAAACATGTGTTCGGTGCAGCAACTTCTCCCGTCTGTGCATGTCCTTCAGTACATGACACGACAGACAAGCATTATGAATTTCATGCTCTGTAAGGAGCAACTTTGGAACTGTAAAGAATCTATAGAATCTAATATACAACATAATTCTGAGCATTTATGCGCTTCAACTCGTTGAAGTTCTACTTGCTGTTTTGGCTGGTCATACATTGGATGTACAGTAACCGCCATAGACAGAACACCTAATTTTCCAGTAAGGACCACTTTCCTTTGAATCTTTTGGCAGTCTTTGTTTTCGCATGCAGAGGAAATTTAGCACTTCGGTCGGGACAGAATCCCGTGGCTGGCTGGTTCATCCTCATCCCGGCTTGCAGTGCTTCTTGGTTACTTTAAAATGCACAAAACCTTGTCCAGCAGCTGGTCCTTTATGGTCCTGTTGCCGTTCCCTCCGCACTCCTCAGCTGGCTACGGCCGCAGTTCCGAAATCCAAAATCCAACGCTTTATGTTTGTGTTAACGTGTGCAAAATCTGATGGTTGGCACTAACTTGCGGATTTAGGTGTTGAAAATTATGTGTAAAATGTGTCACAGTTAAGCTCCGCCATGTTCCGTGCCCCGGCCCGGAGAGAAAAGGCGTGGCCGCACTACGTGGCGAGTGCTAAATGTCGCCCAAGGCCAGGCCCTGCCACTGCTTTCAGCAGCTCCTCTTAGCCCATCCCAGCCGAGCCGTTCCCCTACGCATCCAGCACCGCCACGGAGGTGGGGCAGGTCACATTTTCGACTCGTAGTTTTCAGCGCTGCCATCCGTTGCATATGCAGATGAGCGGGAGCCCTCTAAAGTCTGGAGCTGGAGCTGGAGCTGCATATGGGAATGGGGATGGTTATGAGGCAGGTTCTGGTTCTGGTTATGGGTCTGCGTCTGAGTCTGAGTCTGGAACAGGCATCGGTTGATAGGGGGAAGCGTGTGCATTATACAAATGAGTTTATGCAATTTTCGACTAAACTTGAACTTTGGAACATTTTTGGCCAACTTCATGCGGAAACTTTCGTTTCAGATTTAAGCGTTTGCCAAAACTAAAATTCAAATTCTGATTCATTAAATCACAATTTCTAATCTCTGGAAAGTTATTCAATCATTTCCTAAGGCAAGACTTTGAAGACGAAAGTTGGATTGGGTTTAATATTAGATTTAAATAAACTTTAACTCATCAAATATCCTTGAATTTTTTTTTTATATAAATATTTTTAAAGAACAAATCTCTTCCGAAGCTCTTTTTTCATCTTCCATCTTCCTGCTTCATTTTCCTTTTGCTTTTTTTAATTTCATATATCCATCAAAGGCATTTATGACCCACTCGTAACCCTTGGGTGCGTGTGTGTCATTATTCAGCCCACATATTGCCACTCCATCACCATCTCATGCCCATGCTCAGACTCAGCCTCAAGACCTGCATGACACTCAAATTTGATCCTGCCGCATCGAAGCTAGGCTGCAGCTCCTGCTTTGACCCGATGGCTTCCTGTGCTTCTTCTTAATTAAAATATTTATTAAGCACTTTTGGTGCAGGCAACAAATTAATACCAAAGACCCCAATCATGCTGTAGCTTGTAGCATGCGGCATGCAGTATATATGGAACGGCAGAGCGGCAGAGAGGCAGACAGGAGGCCAGCAGCACCAGCAACAATTTATAAAACAATGTTGAGGACACAGGAGAGGCAGCCAGCCCGCATCAAGGATATATTTTTTCAGGACCTCTCCTCGTTTATTCTGCCATGCAACAGCAGCGTCAACATTGCAGTTCCAGGCTGCCAACTTGGCCAACTAGGCATAAGGCGACACGGACACCATGGAGCTGCTAACAATCAAGCGCCAGCCGGATGAACAGCTTGCCGCTTAGGCCTTCGAAATATGCAGCTGCTGCTGCTGCTGCTGTCCCATCCTCTCGGTTGTGGGTAGGGGGTATGGAAGTATGGAAGGGGTTCGGTTCCCTTCAGCCACTGGTTATAAAAGGGTTTCCACTGTGACAGCAAAGTCTGGTGTGCAATAACTAAAATATTTATGCGGCCAGGCTCTGGCAACATCCAACGCCTGGCATCAGCCTGACATAGCTCCCTGCCATCGCTTCCTGCTCGTCAAAAGTTTGACGGGTGTGAGGGAGGCGGAGGCGGAGGTGGAGGTGGAGGCCCCGGGAAAGTCATACAAATTCAATGAAAAATTGAAAAACTATTAAAATTGTAAATGTAAGCAAATCAAAAGTTTTAGTCAACTATTTGAAATTGCAAATGAAATAAACACTGGGGACTACAACCGGGGAGCACTTTAAACTGAATTTACTTATTAATTTGAGGAATTTATTTAATTCTGAGTGAATGAAATGTTTGAACTGAAATTCTATTTGTTTAGAAATAATTGTTAGTAATGGTATATATGTCGCAAAATTTATTCCGTGCCGGAATTCAATCATAAATAATAGATTTAAATTCTGAAAACTCTGGGAATTTCGGTTTCCATTTCTTCTATTCGATATTCCTATCGTTCAAATGTAACATCTATCTAGTGCCCAGAGCCATACAGGTCATCAAAATTTGAAGTCTTCAATATGATCATTTTGTGGTTTATTTTATACTGCTACTTATGCCTTTGTTGTTACATTTATATGATCGAAATGTTTAACTGGTATGACGAAGTCGACCTACTCAATGTCATTGAACTGATGGTGAGTAAAATAGTCTATGTATGACAAAAAGAGATATAGTTTACTTGTCTGTCCCTTTGTTATGCAGGAGGATTACCTTTGAAAGACAGGAAAAACAGTCACCGAGCACCGCATCTTGGCCTGGTAGCGGTCTTCTTCGGTGTTGGGCCCCCAGATTTCGTCCTTGTTAATCCAATAGGCTATATCTGTGAAGAGTAAAAACACGAGCCATGTGAATGATTCCAGAAATCAGCTATCTCGGGGAATACCTTCGATGTAGAAGGCACCACGGAGTCATGATCAGAAATGCTGTTTCATCCGTTTTTAGATGTCCATTAAAATTTTAAGGTTTCTGGAAAATTCCTTTTCTGTTGAGTGCTTTTCTAAGACGACTAAGATCGTTCATATTGTAAAGAATTTTCCAGATCAAGTAGGCTGAGAATTGGGATGTAAGTACGCGTCTTCTTGGCCAGGTTTGCTGTGGCCTGTGACTACCTTTGAAGTAGATCCAGCAGAACATATTCCATATCATATATCTGTCATGGTCGACATGGCTGTGCCTGATATACAATATATTCAGAAGAATCCCCGGCGGTGGGCCTTCTCCACATGCAGGAGCGCAGTAGCATGGCGGATATGAAGAAATCTGTGGAGTAGACGATGCAGACGATAAATAATAATACGGAAAAACTCGTATAAATTGTATCCAAAAACATTTAGAAATGTTTAATTCGCAAAAACTCGTTTTTTTGAGAGCCATAGTCCAAAGTTAAGCGCATTAAAGATAATTGAAATTTATATTATGTAAATTGGCAGCAGCGCGAAAAGTAAAAGTGGCAAATGGGGGCAAAAACTGTTTTTCCGAGAATACAAAAAATATATAAAACAATAAACAAATTAAGTGCGTGACCCTCACAGAATATTTCGTATTTCTACAGTTTTTTCTCGTCATAATTGTGATAATTGTTTTCCAATCGATGGAGCAGAAACGCAACGCACGCCATTCAATCAGAAAGTCGGCCAATTTCCTCTTTCCCACCCAATCCATCAGCAGTCCCCGCTCTGGTGTTTCCTTTGCTCATTTCGCATAAATAAATGCATGCAAAAACGAGACCGTTGATGGCCATTTGAAAAGCTGCAGCTGGACTTGGTCTTCAAATGAAAATTAACACCCACGCACACTCCATAATGGAAATGGTTTTTGGAAAAAGAAAATAGCAGCTCAACCGGTCAATAAATAAATTAGTTTTTAGTTAAATTCATGCATTAAAATGGTGATTATTGGCAATCCTCCTGACATTCGCTCATAATTGGTTTTCAGTATTTTTGATTTCGAACCATTTGAATTTAAATTGAAGAGTACCACCAGGCTCTGTATTATTCATGACGGTTCATTACGTTCACGTATACATTCATACGTATATATTACGTATACGTAGTGTATACGAGCTTTAAAATTGATTACGAAATGGATATCCGGCTGGAAAATCATTTCCGGGATTTCAGATAATAAAATTATTTTTATATTGTGCGAGTATTTAATTTAAATAACTTTATGAGCCTGAATTGGTTTATATTCGAGGAATTATTGGTTATTGAGTTCTTCAGGACCTTCATAGTTCTGGTAAATCCCTGTCGTAAAGGGAGCTAGCTCTGCTAATCGCTCCACTGCCAGAGACAGTCGAGTTGGCTCCAAAACTGGGGCGGTGCACCGCCCATCGTACTACAGAAGATTGGCAGCTGTTTGGATGACTGGCTGGGTGGATGGCTGGATGGCAAGGCAATTGAAATGGCCTACCGACCTGGACCGCCAAACACATAGAGACAGAGCCCCACACAGAGATAGAGAAACCACAGAGCCCCTACACGGTAATTATCTAACAAGATTACGCAAAATGTTCCTCCCCAGAGCTGGGAACGGAAACAACGACAGCCGTGGCAGATGCATCTGCAACAGAGGAGAAGGCATCCCTCCAACAACGGCCGATGACAGTGGGGCAGAATGCAGAATGCAAAATGTTGTTAAGTCGCTGCCAAAACGCTCCGTTGCACAAGTGGACTGTGTTCGCTCCACCCGGAATGGTGGTTATGGGCGGTGGTGCATGGCTGGAGGAGGCGTCGGATTACGGCTCTTAATCCTGTGAATTTCTCGCTTTTACAACTGGCTTAAAGTGAAAGTGTGTCAAACTCAGGTGTCCTTGCATCTGCTGATGAATGCCGGTCACAGTCGGATGCTTGGCAGGGGAGAGATACGGAAATCATTCGCATTCCCCTCCGCAGCAGAACCGTCGTAAGCATCTATTTTTTTTTGGATCACGTTTAGTTAAAGTCGAGGCAGTGCTTTTCCGGTTCTTAAAAGTTGTTTAGGTAAGTTATTCATCATTTATTTAAGTCGCTGTATATGCCCCGTTTTGGAATACATTTTATTTTAATCTCGCGCTGACTTTTTAAAGATTTAACACATGCCCGCTTTTCATATTTGTTGTTTTCCTTAGTCGAATGCAATTTTTATGCACTTCAGATGCACGTGAGCGTGTACTCCACAAAGAGTTCAGTTCAGAGAATTCTGCATGCCGAACTCGATATTTTATGTATATCGCTGTTGTTTTTTATATTTCGGTTTCAGCCCTGCAAAGGTCTGCTTTTTCCCCCCCTGTCTGTCTGCCTGTGTGGGTGGACGAGTGTGCTGTGTCTGTGTGCCGAGGAAAACGCGCATCAAATGCAAATTTGTCCCATTCTTTGTTCGTAGTTTTTTTGTCGCTCCGATGCTGTGTTGGTTTCTGTTCTGTCGCTTGTTTACCCCGTGTCTGTGTGTCTGTGTGTCTGCATGTCTGCATGTCTGGGTCTGGGGATAATCTCTACATATAAGTATTCCTCCATGGAGCTGCTGTACCTGTGTTCCGTACAGATTATACATATATTTATATACTGGCACTTGTATATATTTATAATATGTATATTACCCCAAAGGCAAACAAGTGCAAATGGTTTGCTCTACTATCTGTTGGGGACATAAATGCATTTTGTAAATTTATATTTTATTACTGCCCTTGGTTTGTTTTATAAGGTATTAGGGGTATATCCAGGTGCAGGAAGGGTTTACCTAAAAGTTATTGTAGAAAGATCTTATGTTGATGATTCTTTTAAGCTCCTAGTTGAATCAACATATTTATTCAGTGTCCCATATTATATTTCCCTTACAAAGTCTATGCAAACTGGAGGCTAAGTATCCCTTAGTCGACTTTATGATTACACCCACAAACTAGTGCTAATATTGGCACGATCAGCATTGGGTTTTCCCAATTGGTTTTTGTGTGGCTGCTGTTTTGGGGGTTTGAGGAATGGCAATAGAATTCGGAAATGTTTTTGTGCTATATTTTTGCGGCCACGATTTGCGGTGGCTGTGCAAATGTTTTGTTATCTGACGACGCTTTTAATTGATTTTCCATGTGCGGTCGGACGGGGGCTTGTAATGTTTTTAATGAACTGCAATTAATTTCAGCTCAGGGATTGAAAATCTGGCAACATTAACATGCCACAGAATCGAATTCTACGCAAAATAAAGGCGGAAATGGAAAAGGATAGGATTGAAGGTAATCTTTCGGGGAAAACAAGTCAAGGCTAAGCCCTGGAATGGCCTGGGAGACAGGGAGAAACGACAGGGCAAACCACATCAAAATCAAGTCAAAACCTAGACAAACACACTTGTTGGCTTATCATGTTACCCATGTTAAGCGTATTAATGGCAGCGATGACGACAACAGCGAATAGGACAAGGACAAGGAGGACAAGGACAAGGATGACTATGTGCCACATCTCTGGATGTTGATCTCCAGGCTCCAAGGGCCAACAACAATAAAAGGGCGTCAGGGCGTCAGCCAGTGGGGCAGACAAACAAGCAAACAGGCCAAGTTAACAAAACGAAAAGAAGGAAAAGTAAAATATTAATAGCCAGCTACTAAAATAGCAAAGGCAAAGATCCAAACACAAAGAATCAGCATTCAGCATCGGGGTCGTGCCACAGACGCACGAGTTTTCACTGCCTTGAAGGAAGGACCGCTAAGGAGCAGCAGGAGACACAGGAACAAGAGCAGGAGCAGGAGCAGCAGAGCTGGGTAAGCCACTTGCTGGGGTCCAGGCTTAGACAGAACTTGGTATGCACCCAACCATGATGCCATCCACCCCACAATCCCAGCCTTTCTCCGTGTTGGGGTGTGTGTGTACCAGTATCTCTGTGTGTGTGTGTGTGTGTGTGTGTGTGTGGGGCTTAACCTCAAAATTGTGTGCGGATGCCTGTTAATGTGTCATCTTCGTGGCTGCGTGTCTATGCGCTATACGAGTACGAGTACGAGTATGTAGGTTCTGTTCACGCAATTTATGCGTCACCGGGAGTTAAACAGAGCGTTGGTCGCGGCCCGAGTGAAATGTCTACGTTTAATGGAGAGTGTGGGTGGGGTGGTAAGGGACAAGTTGGGAGTATTTTGAAGTACTGAATGCATAATGGCTATCTAAGATTGTCCAAGATGTATATGAACCTAAGATATATCAAACCTTTGATCTGAACTTGAACTTAAAGCAGTTTTTCAAAAGAAACAACTCTTCTAGGACTGATGGATGCTCATAAGAAGTCAGGAATCATATGTTTCTATGGATAATTTCTGCTAAAATTCAGTGTTTTATTGTGGCCCATTTCCAACTCTTCTTTTATGCTTCTGTCCGGCTTTTCCTAAACATTTTCGAAAACTTTTCCGCCACTTTTATGGTGGCCGCTTTTGTTGGCCATTTTAAATATGTATGTATGGGAATAAATTGCTATTCATTGGAAACACCAGCGCTAAGCCTTAGGGCGTGGCCATTTGTCATGTTAAACGCTAAACACAGCCAGAGAACAACAACAGCCGAACAGCCGAACAGCCGTACAGCCGTAGACCCGTATGGGCATATTGACATATTGCCGGGCTTTAGTTTCCTGCTTTTGATACGACGACTGGCCGCCAAGCGACCGCGCCATAAAAATAATCAACATAAATTCTGAAGAGGCCATCGCCTGACTTGGTGCGGGGGATTGGTGTGGATCTGGGGAGGGGGAAAACAATAACAATAAAAATAATAAAGCAAAACAATGCCGGAATATTTATGGGCACTACGAGCCCCAAACAAAAAACAAAGCAGCATGGAACGAAAAAAAACGAGAAAGATTGTTATGTGCCCAAATGACTGTGAAAAAAGCAACATTTGCCCCCGCTCTGACTTTCTAAATATACTTTTGTCTGCGTCTGGCAGAGTAAGCAAATCAACGGACCAGCCAAATGCTGCACTGGGAATAGGCATCAACGCAAACACACACAGATACAAACACAAACACCAACACCCCGACAGATACAGAAAGCACACACACACGCGCAGATACTCGTACGGCCCTACAGGAGCCACTCACACATGCACACGCATCGTTAGCGCTAATGCCTGGTTACCAGGCAACAACTGTTCGTCGTTGGTCCAGAATAGAGATGAACACGGTATCAGGGCTTTAGAGGCTTGGACCTACGGCCTATAAAGGGGCAGAGTGGCCTTCGAATGTGTTTCATTTAGAATTAGTCCAGGTACAGCTGAGTCTATCTGATTTCTGATTGTAAATAAATACTTAGAGCAGCGAATGTTCGGCCCAAGAAGTACTATTCCTGAAATAACTGCCACGATTTTCAATGGATTTTTATAAGGTCTTGCCATAAGGGATTTTGCTTTCGTGATTTTCGTGCTGGATAAGCCTTGCCGCAAAGAAAACACACCGAATGTCCATCTCTGGATTTTCCCACCTTCTTTGCGTACAGTATTTGTTTTGATATTTATTTGTTTATTATTTATTTGTATGGAAAAATATATTATTTTGCTGAAAACTATGGTAGATAAGGAATCAATTTTGGCTTAAAAAATACATGTGTGGAGTATAATTTATTGCATGCAAAATCTAGCCACATATTTGATCAACATTGAGGCTACAAATTGTTACGATATTTTCTGGGGAGCAGTATATATCATATTTCCAAAAAATGTACCCAATTGCTCTAATTTATTACATTTTAATATTAAAACAAACATTTGATATCCAGTGAGGCAAAACTTTGTTAGATCTCTGTCTGCTAAGCAGTTCAACAAATAAACGTACGAGTCGCTTTTCTCTTTACTGCCTCCTTGTGCTCGTATGGAGGAGGATGTGTGCGTGTGCGGGTGTGTGTGTGTGTATTTTCCGAGCAAACAAATTAAGGCAGAAAGCCGAATATACGGAATATGCAAATCTAGTTGTTGCTTTTAATGTTTGCTGGCACCTCAACGCCTGAAAGCTTGGAGAATTTTCGCTTTGTGGTTTTCATTTTGATTTCAGTTTTTTTGTTACAATTTTCTTACACAATTTTTATTTTATTTTATTTTCTTGTTTGTTGGATGGCAACCCAAAAGTTTCTTTATGTAAATAAGAAATTTATTTTTATGTAAGCGCGAGCCTTAAGTTGTAAAATTGTTTGTTGCTCCAGCGACTGGTTCTATGCGGTGCCATCTTCATCGTCATTTTTCTGGCGCTTCTTTATGGCCCGGATCCTTAATTTAGTAGTTGGCTCTGAAGACGTAACTGTACTTCTGGGAGTTGGCCCACTGCAGGCCCCTGTTATTGCCGGGTGGATAATGTCTGGTGCTGTGCTGCTGCTTCTCTCAACCTTTGGAGTTTAATTTGCATTTTTATGCTGTTGATTTGGAGTAGCATAAGTGAGTTATGGAAGTGGCTGACAAATTGCTTTGGCAGTTCGAGGGATACTGGAAGGGCCCTAACTGCAGTCCTGTTCCTTCGTTTGGTTGAACATTACTTCTTCTTGCCATTTCGGAATGAAACTATTGCTTTCCCTGAATCCATCCAGTCCAAAATGGTTCCTAGCATAATTAGAGAATCCTCGAATGTTCCTGCCGAATCCCACTCCAACCCTGACCCCAGCTCTAGCCCACACTTGGCCCGGAACATTCCTATTCACATGCATGTCATGTTTAACCCACATATCCGCGAGGACATAAAACGTTGTTGCCTACTTTTCGGAGCGTGCACGCAAATTTCCCCAACGAAACAAACAGAACAAACGGAACCGACCAAAAAAACATATAAAAATAATAATTTACAGGAAATCAATATTGAAACAAAAGAATAATACCGAAATCAGAGCAATCAGGGGAAAACCATGCGGAAAAGCCAAAGCAAATGGCAAAGAAGAGGGTCAAAAAGGGAGAGGGAGAGAGTAGCACCAATTGGCACTTCATCACTTAAGCACCTGAAAGGCATTTTTCACTTTCAATTTCAACGCAATGCCCCATAAAATCAAGCAAAAATGCTGATGGCACACAGACAGGCAGGCCCGAGCACATGAGTAGAGATTGTCAATCGAGCAGCTGCTCGGCAATTTACACGCACGGCACCCAAATTGACAGCCGGAGGAAGAGCAGCGGCAAAAGCAACAACCAAGCGATAACCAGAGGAGCAGGAACATCGACAACAACGACAACAACGACAACCATCGACAATCGTCAACCGGCGTACGTGTGCACTTTGGGCGCAATCATAAAAAACAATTGAAATGTAAAATATAACATTTGTTTTCGCTTTTTTCTTATGCACTACAAGAGAGGGTCCATGGGTTTGACCTGCCACTTAATTTTGAGATGATTTCAGGAGATTAGATTCTGGATATGACAGGACAATAGGTCATGCAAGAATCACACCTCTGGGAATGCATAACCTACTAGTAAAAACATAATTAATGGGCCTCTTGTCGAAAGTCGTTCCAAGCTTGGAAAGCATTATATAAGGATTAGGTAGAGTGATAGAACTTGTCCCTCAGTGCTTTCTGGAAAGCAAAAGGCGCACTCAAAAGTCCGACATCTTTTCTCCTCTGTTACTATCGACAGGGCATCCAACCTTCCACCACTTTTTGGCCATATTCTTTTCCTTTCCTGTTGTTGCTTTGTATCACCTGGTAGCAGAAGATTTCCCTGCCTTTGGTGCTGTTGTCGATGCTTTTAGCAATCGCGCGCTGATTGCGTACACGACGAGTCATCCAAATGCACACACAGCAATTTCTATTGTAAATTGTTCACATTTCTCAGACAAGCTCAAACAGAATACATCCCAAAAATAAAGAATAAAAGGATCCCAGAATCGTCTTCTTCTTCTTCTTGTTCATATTTTTGGCCCCAAGGCTGGCAAACAAATTTCGGTCATAGCCCTTTTGTCTTCCCCTCACAGGAGCTTCCCGTCAGCTTCTTTTCTTCAGTTTTTTGTTTGTCGCCTCAGGGTTTCGAGTGGAGAGGAAGCTGCGGCGACATGTTGTCAATAAATTGACAGCAATTGAAGGTTTATAAAACACTTTTTTGCCCCACTTGTGGGACAGGAAAAGCCGGGTGTGTGTGCGGCAATATTTGGGGAAAAAGCAACCCAGACCCAAAAGCAATAAATTTTATGGTAAAAATGATTTTGTGCACCTTGTGACCAAGTTTCAGGCTCCGTCCTGGTTGGATCCTTCTCTTTCTCTTTCTCTGATAATTTGAAATTTATTGTTCTTTTCCTCTGAATTTTCGTCTGCAATTTCCCCCAATGCTTTAACGGGTTCTGGTTTGTTTCTCTTTAATTTTTCCGAATCATTTCCAGTCCAGCAAAATTGTCTGAGGGTCTCGGCTGGCTGCAAAATCCAATTTTAGGAAAATTAGCCTCTTGCTCAAAATTAAAGAGGATTTCTCTCCAAAAATCAAAGCAGAACTAGAAGGTCTCCCCACAACCCCACAAGCCCCCAATCACCACGTCTCCACCCTAGCGCCAGGGACTCAAGTGGCATTTCTTTTGAAATTAACATGTCACCGCCGAGAGACATTAGTGGTGAGGGAATGGATGTTGAACGTAGCTTTTTCCGCTGCTTGACTAGTTTTACAGAGTTGTGGATGGTATTCGTGCATGTCCCAACGCCACAGAGCTGTGGATGGTGTGTGGAAGTAGATGGATTGCTTCAGACAGAATTTCGAACACTGTAAAGAGTCTTTCCATGCCCCTTCTGTTGGTATACAGAGTTCTCCTCCCTGAAGTGACAGAGAAATGTTATCTGTTACCCTCTGTTATATTTGGGCTGTGGTTCTACAGAGGCAACATGTGGCCCATCAGCATTTTTGATGGACATCTGTCTAGTCCTCTCTTGAACTTCAGGAACTTTGAAAATGCTTTGTAAATTTTGTATATTTGTATTTAAATTTCACAAGAAAAGCGGGCTTGACTATCCGTGTGCATTTTTATACGGAAATCGACATTTCAAGATTGTTTGCGATAGTTCCTAGGAACTAATTTCCTTTTCATGAGTTGCAAAAGAGGAATCAATTCTTAGAAGTATTGGAAATATCCAAGAAGGTGGAAGGTTCTATAAGCATTAAGTGAGGCGCACAGAACACCCCACCAATAAACCAAGCCATGTATTATTTTACGAGTATTTCCCCAATCATTTCCTTATTAAGGCAAATAAAACAAAAGTTAATGGCGGCGGTTCACACCTCATTAAGCGCGTTGAGCATAGAATATAGTAATTATTTGCAATTAATCTTGCATATGGAAAAACAGTACACGCTCGCAGCGAGCCCAATGCTCCACATGTTTATCACTAATTGGCGGGGAAACAATTGAAAATATAATACTGAAAAAACTGTGCAAACAGCAGACGATGTCGATTATTAATTAAACACATAAATGGCTCTGCAAAATTTGCCACTCATCAGAAATTCTGGTATTGGTAGTATGTAATCGACGGAATCAAGTGTTCGGGGTGGCGGTGGATCGGAGGGGATCGGAGAGTGTTGTATACACATGAAATTTTGATATGTTTTGGGAGAGGGATTGTCAAAGCGTTTTACCTGCTGAATAATGTATGAGGCCTGGCCATCGAGGACGTTTCGAGTCTTTCGGTTTGCAAAATTGGATTCGAATCGTAAGTGCCTGGGCTTGCCCGAATCGATGCGAATCAAGGCCACTTCAAATTACACCTGTCCCGGGCTTTGGCTAATCCCGGGGGCACCACACACTGGCATCCAAACACTGGCAGCGAATTATTGCCAAGTCAAGTAGCAGCAACAACTCCATGGCTGTGGACACTAATCTAAGCAATTGTGTTGCTCTGCTATTTGCATGCCTCACATATGGACACACACCTGTACACCCCTACAAAGCCACCCGAGTACATATAGGTATGGGTAGTATCTATATGCCGAGGCTGTTTGTTATATTTGCTAAACGCTTACTACAAACCGACGAGCACGAGCAGGGGCACACACGAATGCATTGGGAAATGGGCGCCGCAACATGGGGCAATTACAGATGGTCAGGGAGATGGTGGTGAGGCTCCACTGCCGCTGGGATGGGGCTGAGTCCCTCCCAAACCGAAAGTCATTTACATGAATATCATTTGGGCGGCACTAAAACAGAAACATTATATTGGCATTCCAGAGAACGTTTCCAGCGAAAGTTTTGACCGATTTCAAGTGCCTTTGGACAGAGTTTGTCGAAAGGTTAAGGTCAGGGAGATACTTTTTCCTGGGTTCCTTCAGATACTCATGCAATCAAATAGTTCGAATTGCTTTCGATTCAGTGGAAATTGATTACCAGAACATCCTTTATTACTGGCAAAGTTGGCCACGTTTCGCCCTTGCAATGTTTTTGGCCTGTGGAAATTGCCTCATTCTCTCTCTCTCTCTCTCTCTCATCCACACATTCTCCGAGCAGAGTTTTCCCGCGAGTAACAGGAGAAGGGGCATAGGGGCCAGGGCACAAGGCACAGGGCACAGGACACAGGACACAGTGTTGGTCCTTTCGGTTGTCGCCCAGTGGTTTTGTTTGGCTGGTTGTTTAGTTGTCTCTGGCTGCTCTTGTTTGTCATTTGTTTGCAGATTTTTGTGTAGATTCTGCGGCTTCTTTGGCGCTTGCTTAGTTTATTTATTGTACCCACTCTTCCCCTAAACACCCCACCCAGAAGGAGGGCGAAAATATGTCAAGGTGTGCTGCAGGAGGCCCCGCAGTGCCCCGCCTGCCACACCAGGCTATTATTAAGCTTGAGTAATGTTTGCTGTGGCCTTGTGGCAGGCGTCGGCTCAATTTTTTGGCGACATTGTAAATAATGAAGACTTTAAGCTCTGGGAAATTAGCGCTATACTGTGGCTATACTCGTACTCTTCTCCGGGCCGTTGTTTGTGTGTCATAATGAACTTAATGCTGCGGCTTAATGCCTGCCACCGACACCGGACCCGCATACATATACCCTTCCCCAATACATTTCTTTCATTACATAATGAACATAATTCCAAACACATGTGCAGGACCTGTCAAGGAGGATATACTCGTGCGTAGTCGCACAATAAAACGGTTTTTTGTTTATGGCACATTAATTGCGGAAAATTATGCATTTCGATTTATTTGGCATAATTGGGAAAATGTTCCGTCCTTCGGTGGTTGATGGTAATGGAATATGAGGTGGGGGCTTTTCATTCATATTTATGAGTTTGAGACTTGTTGATTCTTAGAAATAATTTGAAATTAATATGAGAAAAGTTCCAGGGAGTTGAATATATTTTCCAACTGAACGATCATGTTTCAGCGATGGATTTTAATGAGGGGTAATTTTAATTTGGTGATGGATACGAGTATTTATATGCAAGCTATCATCACGCTGTAGTTTCCAGCTCTTTCCTTAATATTTTCTATGCTCAAGTGGCGTTCATAGATAGCTTAAGCAGTTCATAATGTTCTATAAGGTTACCCCAAATAAAATAAGCGCTTTGACCCCTTTTGCCCCATACTTTTTGCCATTTTGATTCAAGTAAAGCCACACATTCTGCTGCTGGAGTTTTACCAATAAGCAGGGCGAGTAAAAACCTATTGAAAAGCATTCTGAAATATTCCCATTTCCATTGTCCATGGGCGAAATCCCGACCTGATCTCCCATTCGCACTCGTCTTGCACTCGAATTGTAAATGCACTTTGTGTTTCTCGCAAACAACAATTTTTGTGGCTTGCTTTTGCCTTTGCTTTATTTTATTTTCTCTTTTACTTCACTTCGGCTATAAAACATTATTTTATTTTATTTTATTCTGTTCTGTTTTGTTGATATTTATTTTGTGTGCGGTTGCACGAAGACTCCGGTGGCTCTTGCTCTGTTTTTTTATATTTAATTTTATTTTATGCAGAACTCGAACACATATTTGAGATTTCTTTGGTTGGGAGAGCTGCCCTGTTCCCAGGCACTATCCAGGGCCTTGTCCTGTCATTGTCCTGGCGGCTCCTAGAACTGAGGGGAAGCTTCTATCCAGCTTCTGGCACTGTCGTTCTCGTTGTCGCCTTCCCCCATGTCGACGTTTATTTATGCAAATTTAATTTCCATACTAAACGTTTTGTGTGTGTGTGTGCGAGTGGGTCGACGATGGGGATGTGGATGCGGATGCGGATGGGGATGTGTATGGGGATGTTACGAAAAATTCACTTTGCCTGGGCCATTTTTGCCTGATTTTACTTACTCTTTATTCCTGCCGCTCCTGTGTGGGTGGGGAAAGTATTTTTCCGTTATTGCTTTTTATCAGTCCTGATAAGTGCGGGGCGGAGGCCGTCGCTCTCTCCAGTACCCAGTACTCAGTTCCCAGTACCGTCCTGTGCGTTGGATGGAGGCAATTTTATTACACTGCGGCGTTAAAATTGTTTGCCTGCTAATAGAAAATGATTTTTTCTCCACTCTCCGCTTGGTCACACTCTTCATTTGCATGCCCCGGGGCCAAGGGAGCAATGGCCTTAATTAAGTGGCAACACGGAGAGCACTGAAGGGAGCAAAGGGAATGGAGGTCTAGGGGATATCGTGGGGACACAAAGAGCAGGAGCAAGCGCTTAAGCTGCTTGTCATATGTGCTTGTTCAGTTGAGTGCCTCAGCCATCATAAAGTTAATTTAAAAATGTCCCCTTTCTCTCCCTTTCTCTCCCTGGGCTCTCTTGGAAGTTTTCCATTTGGTTTAGTTTGAGTTCAGTTCACTTTTTGGGGCTACGAAAAACCTTGCCAGAAATCGGTTTTATGTAAATGACGCTCAGCGGCAGATAAAGCATTTTAATTTTCTCCTTTTTTCTCCTTTTTTCTGTGAGCTTCTGCTGCTGTTGCCGTTCTTTTTCTGGCACTTTGAGTTATTGGCAAGCATACAAAAGAGCTTGGCATTCGGACATCTCCCAGGATAATACACTCCCACAGCCCCCCCCCCACCCCCTCCCACACATATTGACCAGGGGCAAAAGTTTTCTTCTTTATAGCCTTCCTCTCTCTCTCTGGCTCTCTGGCTCTCTCTCTATCGCTCTTTTTTCTGTGGCACACCGAAATGGTTCTATTCGTGTGTGGTTATGTTTTCATTAGGGGAAACTTTTTTCTAGCCTCGGCGCTGAATCGCTTCATTAAGTAAATCTCTGTGGAATAATTCTGGAAAATTATGAATTTTTTGTGTGAAAAATGTTTTAAGTGATATTGTGAATTTTTAAGCCTGAATAGGATATGGAGGATAAGGAATACTACATTTTCGACAGCGAAAGTTTAGGTAGCGGAAATTTAGGAACTGTTGTTGATTGCAGATCTGCTTTACCACCTTTTACCCCATCAGCTACGATGGGTGTTCCGTTGCATAGCTGAAAATGTACGACAGTTTCCAATTGCAGATGATACCTGTGCAAATTACCAAGATGATATTAAAGATGGAGTTGTTCCAGACTCTGCTCATGATACTCCCAATTATCATGCTGCAGAATAATGAATGTGATACTACGTGCTTTTCATGTTACCCAAATGTTTTCCCCATTCATATTTGTATATAGATTAGGAGCCATTAAAAAGCAATGTTCTTTTAATGATGTATCCACAAAAAACTATTCTCGTACGAGTCACCCCAAACTTGCAAGACATTGAACTTTGTTGGACCTGGCAACAGACCTTGGCCCCTCAGCAGACACATGTGTGTGTGTCCAGACAGACACAGACACAGACCCTGTCGCTCACAGCGTGTGACCATGAGGGATACAAATTTTTTGGGAGAATGGAGGGCTGGATGCTGGAAGCTGGAAAGCTGGCTGATGGCCTCGAAAGAACTGCACTGCATGTGGCATGCTGAGAATTGAGTAAATAAAAAACTGTTTGCTCCCGCAAGTGGCAAGTGGGAAGTGGCCGTGCGAGCAGTTCGCTCAAAATTTATCAACGCGCTCCTTTTGCTGCTTGAATTAATTTCTGGAGAGGAGCAGACCGGGCGGGGAAAGCCGAAACGGAAGTCCTGCCATAACGCAAAGGCAAGCCGGAAGCAGCAGCAGCAGCAGCAGAAGCTCCTGTCGTCGCGCGTGAAAAGAGCTTGGCTAAAAGGATTCCGCCGCAATTTGTTTGATGTTTGCTACGTGTTTTCAAATATTTTCCTCAGTTTTCTCCTGTTTGCTGTCGTCGTCGTCGTCGTCGTCCCCGTCTCGGCTGTTGTTTTTGTTTTGTTTGTCGCCAGGCGACAGTCGGTGGCCAAACTGCAGCAACAAATGCGCAAAAATATTTCATAGAAAATTCCTTAAACTTGTTCGGAAAAAACTTCTGCTTGTGTGTGTGTCCCCACTTGTGCGCGTGTGTGTGTGTGTGTGTGGAAAAGAAATGAGCATTCTATGGTGTCTGCAAATATTTTATGTTCATGTGTGGGTGTTGGGGGCTGGTGGCTTGTCTAATAATAAACTGTCGTTGGAAAAAAAAACTTTGAAAATAAGCTTGCAATAAAATATATTTTCTGTTTACTTCCGTATTCGCTCTATCAATATGATGCATTTATGGGAATTTAAAGCAATGTGGGGAAAAGTTTTAGAAATAAATGTGGAAAATATATTTCATAGAGTAATAAATACACATAATAAGGGTTTCATAAAAGGAAAACTATCCTTTCTCTTCACTGTCAAGTGTGACCAGCCTTCTCGGTGGGTCGGTGTGACCCTCCTACAGCTGCTGGGCCCAAAACCGATGCCTCTCCTTGATAGTGTGATTCCCAAAACACTTTTTACTCATATGACTCCAAGCCAACTAAATTCTAGAACCTACTTCTCTTATGAAAACCGCACAATAGTGGGCCAAAATTAAAACCAAAAACCACCTCCTCTCTTAAACAAAAAAGTACAAAAAAAAGATGGAAAAAGTGAAACGTTTCCGCTTCGCACTTGCCGCTAATAAATGGTGAGAAATTTCCATAAAATAAAAGTAAACGTAAAAAAGCGCAAGCACACACACAGACACACACAGACACACACAGGCACACACGCAGGAAGCGGAAACGAAGTTTATGTCTATGCTGTGGGAATGGCAGGAAGTAGTAAAATCCCTAATAGAAATGAGGCGTGGCCGGGCAAAGCAAACCACACAAAACTAATTTCCCCAAGGCGCGTTGGCAGCATAACAACCAACAGAAATGGGAGTAACCCGGCCCTCGGGCAGAGCAAACACCACCAACTCATTTCAGCAGACAGGATTAGCGAGGTTTTCGCATGGGGTGTGTACACTGTACTTACATATATCCACGTATATATGGGGGATCTAGTGGGACGTGTTTATATGGGGGACGACGCGTCGTAGGGTATTGCAATGGATAAACATAATTTGTTTCCTTTTTATTTAGTTCGACAAATAAGTCTTAAGATGGAAGGTGTTTCACAAGGGTATAGTCAACACCAGAATGGCGAAATGTCAGCAAAGGTAGTGAAGTAGTGGCTCTCAGCAGACCCTGGATTATGCGGGGGAAAGGGGAATTTCGGGAAGTACCGAAACAGGCAAGGGTTCCAATCTGATCGTCATAGAGTGATTGGAACCCAAAAGCAAAGATTACAAGTGCTATTTGTATTCGATCTTTTTTGGCAGAGTCGTCTATTGGTGCAAGGCCTCGCTTGATATGGAAGATACTCTGTTGTATCTACTGAACCATCTACTTCAAAGGCTGTCAAGGGGTGCCCCCAAACGTCAACCTGCCACACATTCTGGAGCGCAGTAGCAAGAAGACGGTGAATGAAACGGTGGAAAAGATAAAGTTCCGGGAAAGTGACACAACCTTCGATCCTTCTCGAACTTGAAACTTTTCTTCAGCTGCAATGCAGTGTTGATTTGACTTTTTTCAATCGTAAAAACTGAGTGAAAGTGTTCCAGAAATACCCAACCATTTTGTGGAAAAAATCGATGTGTATGTAGGAATTAATATATAGGAAGATCCTTATAGAAAATTTGGTACTAATATCATCATGAGGAAGTTCGTAGGAAATAACTTTTCACCAAACCATTTTTAAAATTTTCTTAAGTTGAATTTTAGCCAATAGAAATTCTTCATAATTATTTTATTTTATTTATTTTTATTTTATGTTATTTATATTTACTTTTTTTGTACTTGTAACCTTCCTGATGTTTTATTTATTTTTCTTCTCCACGCTGTGGGCGTTTTTTCACGCCTCAAACACTGCGGCAAAGTATAAAAAATGTGGCTGCCACACAAAGGCGGATCCATATAAAGTCGGACTGAAAAAATACGTACATATAAATTAGCAGCAATTCGTCAACGGCCTCAGCGGCTCTTCAGACTGGCTGCTCGACGTACTCTGGTTGAGTGTTTTTCTTATCCGGAAGGCCAAAGACTGTCGGCTGACGACGACTGTCTTCCTCTTAGGCATAATTGTTGCTTTACTTAGCCCGCCCACACGACCGCGGAGCAGGGCTGCTGCCTGCCTGTTTTCGTGTTTTCCGACTGCACCTTTTCAGCTTTTCCTTGTAGTTCTTTTCACTTGTCTGGCAGCACTCGGCCTCAGCGTTTTCATTTTCATTTTCACTTATTTCCTTCCTTGATTTTTGCTGTTTGCCGCTACGGCTGCTGCCTTTATGACTTTTGCCTTTTAGTGGCCTCTTAAGGAGCTCAAAGTGTTTGGCAGCCCACGCGGCGTATGAGTAATGCCCGGGGAAGCGAGGCCGGATATTGCGTATACGCCCATTATTCCCGTGTTGCTAATAACAAACACCTTGGGGGCATATCAAAGATGATTCAACGTAATGTTGGGAGTGTATATTTCCCTGACAAATGATTTGAACTTGGGAGCTCCCCAACTATTTGGTTTGAACAGTTTTTTGCACCCATAATTAATGTGATTCCCAGAGGGACTGCTCTTAAAATATAAAGAAACATAAGTTATGCGAATCAGCAGTTTGTTTCTCCATCTTTAAAACTATTCCAATGGCACACATGTGATTCCTAGAGGGAACTAAAACAAAGCCAGGTACAAATAAATTACAATTACATATCATTTGAGATGCCACCCATTATAAGGAGTAAAGCTCCTCAGTTGGGGCTACTGCTGCTCTTCGGCACCTCCGAGTGTTTGCCTTTCGGTTATATCGAGCTAATGCCAGTCGTCACGTCACACTCAAGTCGGTAGGGGGCGGAGGGGGCTTATCAAACTCTACAGCTGTCGTGGCAGGTCTTAAGTCTGCTGTGCCCGTATTTTGAATATTTGTTTGCTTCTCCATAGCCCTCTCGCTCTCCCTTTGGCTTATAATGTTTCCACTTGAAATTAATTTCTCAAGAGCTCAAGTGCACATGTGACGAGAACACAAACACTGGCACTGGGACTGAGACTGGCACTGGGACTGAGACTCCGACAGCATATGTGCACGCGTATGTCTAGGACAGGATTCCCTTTTCCAAACACTATGCAAGCAAACAATATTTTGCTTGTACACATATTTACTCGTAAAATCCATACATATGTATATACAAAATGTATATTTTGTGTTCTAGGAGTGAGAGTCATGCATTATGTCGTCACTTGTGAAATCTGTTCAATCTGTGCGTGCGATGACATGTGTTTTGTGTCTCGGGCTTAGCTGTGGCCAAGAATTCTGCATTCGCATATTAATAACTCACAAGATAATTCGACCGGCTGCCCAGGAGCCTGTCGACGGGAGAGTGTTGCCATTAAAATGGTTTACTTTCGGTTAGTTAGCCATGGAATCCCATTTGTTTGCTTATCTACTTTGTAAGCGATAGAGTGGGTTCACTTGACCTGTCCTGAACTTTATGGATCACTTGGCTCCTGCCAAAGGGCATCGATAATTTGCTTATGCCAAAGTAAAAGCAATTTTTAATAATTTTCTACAAAGTGCCCAAAAATTAGGACAAAATAAGGAGCTGCGAATATCCTCTGTTGAAGCATGGAATCCAAAAAAAAAAAATACGTATCGGAGCGTTTATTTATTTCATTTGCCATTGAGCACTTACGTATTGCCAGCAATTTTTCTGCATCAAATGAAATTGAAGTTCCGCTGCCCTGGGTCCTGCCAGAGCCCGCATTGCCCGCCCTTCAATGCTATCAATATCGTGACGCGGCGTGGGGCAAGGCAATCAACAAGAAATACATTTACCCCGGCACTGGCTATGCGATTTTCCTCATCGTTTTGCGTCTTTTCTTTTCCATTTTGTTTCCTTATGAAATCTCGCATGCTTCATTGCTGATGGTTTCGGTGGGGACGGGGATGGGGATGGGAATAGGAATGGTGGGAACGGATGGGAATGGGTGGGAATGGGTGGTGCCAAGGAGTGGTTCCATCGAGTGGTTCCGTGGAATGCTCAGTGAAGGAAGAGCAGTCAAAACATTTGTTCATTTCCGTTTCACGACAATATTCATATTAGCGGCAAATTTTCTGTGCCTTCAATTGCGAGATTTTGGCTCAATAAACATGCCAGGGCATTGGTCCATGATGATTGCTACCCCGAATTCCCATTCCCATCGCCATTCCGCAGCCTCCAACATCGAACCTCCAATTCATTTGTGATTCGTTTTTTGTTTATTTTAACTTTTGCTTCGATTCGGGAAAATGAATTTGAAATCCAAACATTTCTATCATGCAAGCACTCGTAAACGATATTATTTATAAGGCATTTGCGCTGATGTTTTTATATTTATGGCATTGGGCCGAGATTTATTTTTATTGCCAAGTTATTACGCATATCGATATGATAATAAATATCCCAGCAACTGAAAATGCTGTCGATGCTCAAGTGAAAGCTCAGCCGAAGCGTGCCCTTTCCTTTCTCCACCTGGCTTTTGCTTTTTGGGCTTCCGAGTGGATTAAATTTTACATATAGAATATACATATATTTTGCTTACATTTTGGCAATTTTATCATTTCCCTTTGCTCGTTCTCTTGTCTGTCTAAGCCCCTTGAATTAGTCTGGGTAATTCTGTTGCCAATTCGAGAGCTCCTTCCCAGGAAGATGCATGTGCATCTGGAAGGTCTTGCATTTTGCAGGAGTTATTGCATTTTTCTATGCTTTTCGGATTGTTGACTTGGCCTTTGCATGTCATTGAACTTGGAGATTGTTTTGCATTTGGCAGCTAAATGTTCTATAAATTTAAAGCACATACAATCCATCGTCTTCTGGCCTTTTATTTGCCCATATATCTCCCAGTCGTGCTTTGTGTAATTGAAATTTGCAATGAAGAATTGTTTGGGCAATACCCAAAAATTATGACAATTTGAAGAGGCACTTTTGGGCAAACTTTTAATAAATTTAATATGCAAAATGGTCAACGCATCTAAAGAGATTTTCTGTCAGATGGTAAGTGAGGTGAGATTGATGTTGGATGGCATTTCATTTATAAATATTTGCTTTTAATTTGCAGCAGGAGAGTGTTATTTTTGGTACAAACAGAACCATTTATAGGGGGAGGATGAGGATTCTGGAAGGGTCTGAAAGACATAGTTACCCCTCAAAGGGATAAACACACACACAATGTAATTAATCATTGGAAGACCTACTTTGATTGACCCGAAACATGTCCACAATAAGCCTGTTTGTGTATTCCATGACAAGGCAATGGCAAGTGCAAGTGCATTTCCATTTCCATTTGAATTCGCATTTGCATTCCAAGGAAATGAGCTCCTCTGGCAAAAGGACAAGTAAATTTCAATTAGGGTTTAAATGTGAGCACAGTAAATTGTGGCAAGTGTCCACGTGGGCAATCTGTTTGCATTAGGCCGTGAATGAGAATGTACGATATTAATGGGTAATTATGCTAACAAGTCAAAGGCCCCGACCCCGACACCGACCCCGAACCCGACCTCCCCAGGCCATGTACCCGTACAATACGGAGTATCTAATGCAGCTAAATCAGTTTAATTATAAAAGATTAACCAGACGGTGTCTGACAGCCAGACACAGTCTGCTAGAGCAGGCCCTCTGTGGCAGGACCCTCCTCGGTCCGTGTGATTTAATTGAAATGCCCAACACAAAAGTCAATTCGAATCCAATAACAATGCCGTTGCCGTTGCCGTTGCCGAGGCGGAAGTTTGTTTTGGGCAACTAATCCCAAATGATTAACGAAAATGCGCGTGAAAGTGTTGGGATACTCTCGGTCGGTGCCTGTCTCCCGGTGGATCGTGCTTCCCTCTGTCCGTCTGTCCCTCTGCCCGAGGCACATTATTCAATGCGGCTTAGTTGTTGTTCCTCTTGGTGTTTTGCTCGCGTGTGTCAATATTGGGGGGAGGAAATGGAAGGCATCGACTGTGTGTACATTTGTCATAGCGATGGGCGCGTGAGCGGAAATGGAAATCGAGTAATCATGATGTGGGATAATCATGTTAATGGCAGGGATTGGTGGATTAGCTGGGTAATAGTAATGAGGTAATCCACCAGGAATTCCTCTTCTTTGAGTGTAATGCGAAACAATCCAAAGGGTGTTCCACGAACTTCCACTATCCCTCTCTGATCCACATATATCTATATCCCAACAGGTAGCCATCTCTATCTCCTTATGGTGACTGGCTCTACCGATGCCGGTGGTATCGGTTCTGTTGGATAGCCAGGAAAGGGGCGGAGCGTGGGCATTATATGCGTGCGGAATTCAATAAAAATTCTAATGGTTTTCTGATGATAATCTCATGGCTGTGAAAATCAAACAGCAAAGCGTTCGTTTCCCAGGCAATATTTGCACTTTGGTCTCCGATTGGGTTTTGGTTTTCCTGTCGTTCGGTTTGTTGCTGGTTCTGCTACTGGTTCCCAAATATTTACCACGCTCCAGTCTGTCAACTTGGAAGCTTCGATTGAATTCCTTTATCTGGCGGTGGGGCCATCTGCCCTGTGCCCTCCACTTGCCTTTTGTCCCGCTTCTAACTCCACTTCATGCTTCGTTAACTGTAAATTCCTGGCAGTTCTCGAACATACGTTTGACTGTCTCGCCCTCTCTCCCTCACTCCTTCACTCTGTCACTCTCCTTCTCTTTCGCTGTCGGAATGGATGCGCACCTTTTTTGTAGCTCCCCAACACGAAGCTTACATATTTGTTAATACCTATGTATATCCCCCGACGGCCGGGACTGCTGTGGAAGATTGGCTTTAATCCTATTTGCCGCATTTGCTGCTTGGTTAGGTTTTTTCATTTGGCCCCCAGCACTCCCGCTCTTTCATTTTTTATTTATCCTGCTCCCTCTCTCTCTCTCTCTCTCCGTTTCTCTTTCTATTCTGGTTTAGAAGTTGCACTTTGACATTCTGATTGGCATTGACAATATTCTTTCTTTTGTTTTAAAGTTCTCTCTCTCTCTCTCTCTCTCTCGGTCGCTTTTTGTTGCTGCTTTGTCGAACCCTTTTTTTCCAGTTCTGAAATTGAAAAATAATATAAACAGCTTAAGCTTAAAGTTTGCTTCTGGCGGCTTTCGTTACGACTGACTCGTCCTCTTTTTTTGTTTTTTAATCTGCGTAAACAGCCCTAGGTGGCAGACGTCTACTAGATCTGTTCTGATTAAGAAGTACAACAAACTGGACCCATTTAAATGAGATATGTATGTAGATTCGGCTTTCTAGAGGGTGCCGCGGATGCTGGTGTTTTAGTTTATACATTTAGAGGTAAATTTGGCTACTTCCTGAATCCCTTAGCTGCTGAAATTTGCCTCCTTAAACTCCTTTGTATCCCCATTCTCTAACCATGCCAAACGTTTTACTTTCATCTTTTCATCATTGATTTGCTTCCACTCGAAGTGTATTCCATTCAAACGCACTCGGTAGACTCTTTGCAGCGGCATTTCTCCGGCCCAATTGTTGGTACAACTTCCTCTGCCAACGGTTTGGCTTCACTCGAATTTCTGTGGAGCAATCACATGTCGCTTGTGCAGTTCTGTGGCCAGCCCCATTGGCGATAAGTCCACCAAAAAGTCATTAAACTTATACTCCAAACTTTTTTCTCGGGGCGTGGCCATGAAAAGGCAAACGGGAGTCAACTTTTATGCACATGGCCGCCGTCAATTCAATTCAATTCAATTTCTTGGCACTAAACAGCTGGGAGGCACACACACACACACACCCATACATATACTCGAACACGGTGAAGCCTGGGGTGTATTTCCGGTTGACTGCAAAACTGGATGCGTGTGCGCGTATGTGTGTGTGTGTGTGTGCACTCGTATCTGTGTGAGAGCGACTTCCACTCTGCGTGCAAATGGCGCAACAAATTAGCGACAAAACTTTACGGACGCCACAGCAAACAGCAATTAAAAATACAAGTACAACAACAGCAATTACAAAATGCTTTTGGCGAAATGGAAAGTTTCGGGGTTCGGGGGGGCCTGGGGGTTGGGGTGTTTGGGGGAAATACTGCCACATCAGCGCAAGCAAGTAATAACAGTTTTGGTTGCTTGATAGAGTCTGGCAATGGGGGGGACTCGGAAGCCAGCCTCATATTCAATTTCGTGCAGCTTTTAATTTTAATTAGCGCCAATTAAAAGGGAATTCGCGCTGCTGCCCTCTCTCTATCTCCCTGCGAGAATCTCTGATGCTGCCCCGCCCTCCGCCCTCCCCACAATGTGCACACGCACACAGAAAACAAATTGTCGTGTGTTTTCCCGCCAGCTCGTGCCATCTTAAACGGAGATTCTTTTGCCATATAATTGCTCTACGAAACTACAAATTTTCGAGTCGAATTTCCAACTCTCATTTTGTTTTTGGTTGAGGTGAGGCGGAAACCCGAGAGACAGACAGAAGTAGTTTCGGAAGTTTACAAAAAAATAAAGCAAAGAAGATTCTGTAGACAGGAGAGAGGATAAACCAGAGAGAGGGAGAGAAAGAGGTTGAATTTTAGGAAAAGGAAGCTCTACATAATGTGATAAACGCACTTGAGATGCTCTGACATTAATGGGAATTAATAGAGTGACTAGGTAATCAGATTAAATGCGAGTTGAAGAAGCAGAAATGTGGCTTGTAGAATGTGCTTTGGAAGACCCCAAAAGCTGAAGCCAAAAGGAAGTTTAACTGCAGTCGGAAAGGGGAGAAGTTAAACCCTGGATCAAATACTAATACCATCATGTGTGTGGCAAATACAGAAAATATTCGTATTATGAACAGGTGAAAAGTAATATCCTAAATGTTGAATTGATGGAATTAAATAGAAAACTAATGAATGGAAAAGATTTAAAACCAAATAAACAAGATTAAAGTCCAAATGAATCCAATAAATGAATAATATTTACATTCAGGAATGGATTAATAACAAAAATCATTGAGGAATCATCCCAAACAAGTTCGACGTCAGGTGCCAATCCTCTTGATCTCGTTTTAATTATGTGTGCAACAAAATAGTACATTCAACTGGGGCATATTCCCTTCTGTTTTGAATTGGGGCGGTGGCAGTGCATCGTCAGAGGCCAGGCCACAAATTCGCATTCTGTCGAGCGTGTGACTCGCTGTGTCCCCCTCTCTCTGAGGTCCTGTGCCAGTGCGAGTGTGTTTGCCTATGTTTAATGTGTGCGGTGTGCCGGTTTTGCCTGCGAGTGCACAAAGTTAAATGGTTTTTTCATATACCATCCACCAGCAGGACACTCTGTCTCTCTTTGCTGTTCCTTTTTGTTGTGCAATTTCATTTGGTTTTGGTATTTTCCACATTCGTTGGAGGAAAAGTAGATGAGAATGAGTTTTCGGTGCAAATGTGAAATAATAAAAGCAGTAAAAACTCTGATTCACCATTTTTTCCATCAATGGCTCTTCAAATATTACGTATACGCAGCGTTGAGTGCTGCAGGACCAGTCCTCTTGCCTCTTGCCTCTTGCCTCATTGTGATGCACTCGTTTCCTGCCAAATCAACTGTCAAATAGTGAGCGGTACTTTTGATTATCAGCCATTTTGCATACAGACTCATTCCCGAAAACCCATTCGCCCATGGCTGAGTGCGTGTTCTGGTCCGTGTACTCGTCCTTGTCCGCAGTCGGGTATCCCAGTGTCCTGGTGTTTGTGTTTGCTTACCGTTGCTTTGCCTTGGGTACTCGTACATTTAAATTTCCATTTGAAATTGGCAGCCCACGAGGGGCAGGAGCAGGTGGGACCAGAGGGATCCAAACAGACAGCTGTTACAATATTATTGACTCATATCGCATGCACGGCACAAGCTTACCACCGAAACCAGCTCCAGCTCCAGCTACAGCTCCGGCTACAGCTCCAGTCCTCGAGGACACCCTTCAGGACACACTCAGACAAGCTGCCTGCGCGATTCCTTTTGATTTGCCATCGACCCGGAATCATACCCGTACCCGGGTACCCGGGTTTTGAGTGCGGCGAACTTGGCATAAAATTAAGTGCTCCATTTTAATTGAATTGATGTCGACGTCGACCTGGTCCCGGGGAGTGCTCCGAAACGTGTTCGTCCTCCATTGGCTCAGGTACGTTTTGACAATCTTGTGTCAATAAATGGCTGTGGCAGTGGCTGTGGCAGTGGCAGTGGCTGTGCCGTGCCGTGCTTCAGCCACATATGTTGCCACTTGTGGGGATGGAATACCTTTGACTTCGGCTTTTATATGTACTCTTCTTTATTTTATTTTCGGTTCAGAACTCGTCGGGCACGTCTTCACTTTGAGTTCCTGCCTCCTGCCGTACTGGGAAGTGGCAACATCTGTTTGATAATGTCTGCCAAATGTTTATCACTTTTTCCGTGTTATATTGTATTTCGGTTTTATTCCATTCATGAATGTTAAAGCTGAGATTTGGCTTTTCGTTGCCCCTGGAGAAATCCGAGTCACGCACAGATTTTCTTTCAAATTAAACTCCCAAGAAGATGCTAGTATAACCCATCATCATCAGTGATTCCCCAAACAACAACAGATCAACAAGTGGATATAATAAATCATAGCTCCGTGACTTCGCACTGGAAAAAGGCCATTTAAATGGCAATTTTCAGGCTCAATAGCTGCCAAACAGTGGAACAGTCGGTGGGAAAAAAGTTATTTCCACATTTTCCATTCACGCCACTAAGGCGTTAATCGCTGGGGCCCGCAGTCGAAGCCAACTCCTATGGCTGGTGGCATGTGGCACCGTATTCGTTACATTTAAGTGGCGTTTGTTAAGTACAACACGCTTGACATCATTATCGCGAGTGTCAACAGTGGCTGCTCAGCCTCGGCTCAGTCCTGTGTCGATGGTGTCGATGGTGTCGATGGTGTCGATTATGTTGTTGGCGGAGTCTGAAGTTTGCCCTCTGATTGACAACTTTTCGGGGGCTGGGGTGGCAACTTTTGTCAATTGTCGCCCGAATCCAATTTCACAGGCCCACACATCCAGCACACACGCCGAGCGGGAGTCGTAAACAGCGTTTTAAACAGCCAGGCGACAGCCAACAGAGTCGCCGAAAAAGGCATCAACATTATTGGCATCGTCATCGTTATCTGACAGTTTGTGTCACGGCGTTAACGGGGCCTACTACTGGAGGTACGGCACTGGCACTGGCGGTGGCTGCCTGGCAACTGTCACAACTTTTTGCATCACGTCACGCACTCTTAGCGGCCTGGAAAGTTCCAAGGGAAATATTTAGCTAGACTTTTCTGTGGAGGATATTTTCGGGGAAACTTTTCTTTAAAATTTAATGCCAATCATATTTTCATTTGCTTTATTTTAAGATATTTATTGAGGAATATGGAATAACATTAAGTAAACTTTATCTCGCCTCCCGCCTGTTGATTACTTCTGCCACACAACTTTCTCCTTTGGGCAAACACACGAGCACGAGTGTATTCATACTTCTGATGATGTTTACTCTGATGAGGCTCGAAAACTTGCCAATAATCTTTAATCCACATTTGCGTTTGATTCGATGGTATTTGCTTATCTAAATAAACAGGAAAAGGGGAAAATTGTTTCCTTTGACTGGCACTGACTGGCTGGCTGTGCAATTACTCTTCTGCCTGCCAAGGCCAAATGGAATGCATTTCCCTCTCACGACAAAAGTGCTCTCTGGCCTGAGTTCCCCCGAGTAAGCCGCAAAAAGTAAATGAAATGTGCAATCTGTGCAAATCGGAAAATCTGAAACCTATTTGCAACAAAAAAAGAAACAAAAAAACTGCATAAAAGTTGTGTGTTTTGGGAAACATTTTTGGGGAAACATCAACAGATTTGGAAGCCAGTCGAGTTACTCCATTTGCTCAACCATAAATATTCATTTATTTTATTAAAAAATATTTTTGCTCCACCCCGAGTACAAGAAAAAATTGTATAAATTTCATGGAAAACTAAGCCAGAACAAGAAATTGCAGAAAAAGGCATTTCTGCTGAAGGATATTCATAGGGGGTAATAATAATTATATTTTACTCCTTGCCGGCTCTGTGCAGGCATCAAAAGGTAAACCTTATGCTGGGAAAGCATTTATAAATTATGGAAAACTAGTTTCCGTACAGTTGAAAGCGCATATATAAAAGGGGGGACATACAGGGACTCCTCGGGGGAGTGATATTGGGAAATTTGTCAGCAATTTGCATTCTGGCCAACACCTGTGCGGGCATTGTGAAAATGTAGAAAAATATACGAGTATTTTTGGGAAATTGTTTCTACTGTAAAGATGACTTGTCAGCAGCAGTCGGAACACGGCAGTTTTCCCATTTCCCATCTCCCATTTCCATAAAATATAATTAAAAGCAACACGAGGCGACACGCAGCGGCAGGGAACGAATACCTTTCAGGACTCCAGGGATTTCTTGCATATTTTGCGGTGTCGTGTGGTGTCTCAACATATTTGGCTTTGCTTTAAATGCAATTATTGTTACGATTATTGTGCAAATTTCGGTAGCTGCCATCTCCATCTATATCTCCCAGTCGTGTCTCTGCTCTACTCGAGCATTTTCCCCCAAAATAATTGCATAGTTTATTGCTGCTGCTGTCGTTGCTCTTGTTGCTCTTGTTGCTGTTGTTGCTGTTGTTGTTTGCAGCTGACAAATGCCTTTTGTGCTGTTTGTTTAATTGTAACTATGTCTAATTGGAAGCATCAACACTTGTTTTCTGCAGACATCTTAATTAAAATACATGTACATATATCTAGCAGCCCTGAGGTCTGTCTTGGCAGTGACTAAACTAAGCTGACTCCTGGCAGCCGGCAGTAAATCTGCAAGTGAAGTTTGAATGACTGCCAGTACGAGCGAGTGTATACGCCCCTTGAAATATTTATCTGACATTTTCGCATGCTTTGTTTCGGGCACCGCCAACAGCCAGCAGCCAAACAGGCAAGAGCTTGGCCAAAAAAGTATTCACGCTCGATTTGAAGCTCATCTCGGAGGCAGGCAGTCCTCTATCATGACCAGAGGCAGAGCCAGAACCAGGCCCAGAGCCAACATGTTCACGTAGGCGACAGCTGAATGGATCTCATTTGAATGACCCGACACCAGGACTCCCTCCCCCACACTCATTAGTTGGAGCCCCCTGACTTCCTTTTGTCTGTGCTTCTGCTTCGCTTGACAACCCGTTTGGGGTTTTGATATTTCGTCACTTAAGAACCCCGGAGGCCGCCCAGGCACAGAGGCTCCCAGAGAAATTGTTTTTACATAAACAGAAGACCACTCTGGCTTTTCAGGTCTTAGGCAGCTGGGCAGCTGGGCAGGGCGGCAATGTCAGTCATAATCATTCTGTTCCCCATCTGTGTGAGTGGTTAGGCGGAGGAAAACTGTTTTAGGGGAGGAATAGTTTAGGGGGTTTAAGGGGGTTTAGGGGGGAGAGCTCTGTAACCGAGATGGTCTCTTGTAGCTCAGGAGATGTTGCCCCAGGCCTAGAACCTGACAGGATATAAGCCAAACAATGGTTAGCCAATTTAGTGGAATGTGTGGTCTGTCTGGTCCGCTCTGGTCTGCTCTGGGGCCTGGCTATTGTTCGGAATTGATTTTAAAATTAGCTTAATATGCCGTCGAATGGGCAGAGCTGATTGGGCTTTAAGTTTAAGTCTTAAGGGCTGCTAACAGAACAAAATCTCTGTTTAAGAGCTTATCCTTATCGAAAAAATAGCTTCTCTGCAGACCTACGATTTTCTATTTTCTCTATTTCCCGATCATTTAATAAGATTAGGCGAATTATGCATTCAAAGTGCAGAAATGATGTCAGACACTGGCAGAGACAATGGCGGAAAGGCCAAGGAGTGTCGCCGAAGACAAAGGGCAAAGATGGAACGCAAATTGCATACAAATGCAGCAGGAGCTCCACTAGAAGCTCCAGGAGCACACTGCTTAGCTTAATGTATTTCCCCCAGGAACTCTGTCCGTCCTCTCCCTGGAGTTGCGACTTACTTCCGGCACATTGCGACCATTTTATTTGGAAATATTTTTGCCAAGGCGGGGCAGGGCAGGGCAGGACTCCCGTTTCTTCTTTCCACGAGTTTTGTTTTCGTTTGGTTTGATGTCAAACGATGGCCTCGCTGCTGTGTGGAGTCGCGAATGGCTTCAGGCTCTCAAGTCGTGAATAAAGTTGCACGCCACCCCTCCCCTGTGGAGCCAGATCCAGAGTGGGAGTGGGACATCTGACAAATGTGCCAAGTCAAACAATGGATTAGCAGGGCTATCTCTATAGAGCGATGCTCCCCGCGCTGGCAATTTAATTTCGTTGAGCGAGTGGAATTATTGACCCAAGTTTTCGGGCATAAATTCTTCGAGTGTCGCGTTTAATTTGAGTTTTCCTCAATTCCGTTTCGAGTGGCTGCCAAGTTGGGATCGCACTTTCGAGTGCTATTAGTGCAGTCAGTCATGCAGCTCCGAATTGATGTCGGCTTCTTTGACTTACGATGCTCTGCAGCAAGCTTTTTGGCGCATTGCCTCTGCGAAAGCCATAATTCCTCACTTTTTCTGGACGCACTCTGCCCCTCAGCCCCTCTGCCCCTCAGCCCCTCTGCCTTTCCGTGGATTTTTTCTTAGGCGCACTTTAAGTGGTGGAAATTGGAGAAAAGTGAAAGAGCTCTTCCCTGGACTGCTGCCGTGGGAATCTCAGAGTGGGCTCGGCAGCCCGACAGTTTATATTAATTGTTCAACTATCTCCAGCTCGAAGATAAGTTTCCAAGTTTTAATTGAATTATTACAAAGGGCCTCGGCCATATTTCGGCGGCCTAAACAAACTTTCCCTATTGAACGTTTGCCAGTTAGTAAATTAGAGTATTACAAGTTTTGGCACGCGGCCGCAGCCTTTGCATAATTTAATTATGCCAACTCTCATGCATATTTAATGGAAAAAGCTTTTCAACGCCTCCCATATTTATGTATTTCGAGGCGAGAGCCAAGAAAACCAAGGCAATATTTATAATTTGTTATTGAAAGTGTACAATGTTTTCTTTGGAGAGTGTTTTCCCCGCTCCTAATTAAGTTCTTTAAGGCTTTTGCTTTCTAAATACCCCGCTAATTAGTGGACACACTTTCAGGGGGACCCGCGAACACATCGATTTTCCAATTTCCATTTCCATTTTCCGTATTGAAATGTCGACCACAGAGACAGCGTGACATGGTGTTCCTCGACAGCGGCGCGGCGTGTCGTTTAGATATCCTTCGATCTGGGCGAAAATTGATATACCAAAAGAATGCACGCACACACGGGCAGATGGATCTGTATCTGTATCTGTATCTGCAGCTGTTGGCGTGGCTTTTAAAAAGTGTTCGCCAGCCAATATTGATAGCATTTCCCATGTGTGGGCGTGCTGGTGGGGGTGGAGTGTGTGGAGTGGAGTGGAGAGGCCTCTATTGCTTCAATTACTGCAGCAGCAGCACCACGAAAAAAAAAGAGAGAGAGAGAGAGAGAAATGTTTGCGCCGTTTGGCAACTCTGGTCCGTGGTCCAGCGGCTGTCTGTGGATTTTTGTGGCCGTCCTCTCCCCCTCCCAGGGACATATCAATTGGCCTGCGGTGGGCGTGGCCAGTTTGAGGAACGAACATTCATGTCAAATGCAAAGCCCCGTTTTGGGTGCCACATGTTGAAAATTGATTGAATATGAAATTAGTTTGTGCAACTAAGAAAATATTGGTTCGTTGAAACACAAATTAATTTGGGTACAAACCAATCCAATCAGCCAAATGCCCGGCATACCCTCTACAATTAGCGGCTAACCAAGAACCAAAAAAGTAACAATCCGAATAATCACAACGAAATGTATACGAGTGTCTGAGGGCAGCAATAAAATTAAACATAATTACAACAATGTGCCCTCAGAGCCAATACAATAATGGTATGCAGACAGGAAAAAGTTTAGACATTTGTGAATCGAAAGCGAAGATACTCTGCCAGATACATCGATTGTGCAGGTTGGGTTGTCTTTGGAATGAAGGAAGGTTGAATAACAAAGACCTGCTCTGTCTGTGAAGGTTAGTTGTAGTGTAAGATTGTTTAAGCTCTCCTCAAGACACTTCTTCTTCTTCCAATGAACGACGGAGCAATCGTGGCACCTACCATCTGCAGTGCCGCTGTCTCTGCATTGCAAACATCTCATCGAAACCCCAATACCTTCTGAAAGAGTATGAAAAACACAAGCAATACTCGAACGAACACATGCAAAAATGTTATAATTTGCTGGGCAGCATGGAAAATATTCTCGTTAACTCTCGCATGGAAATGGGCGTTTGCATAGAGGACTACGGTATTGTGAATCGCTGGCAAAAACTAAACTACAAATATAAACCAAACACTCGCACTCCCAAACACACATGTGTATTGGACATTTACTATGTACAATAGATGAGCATAAAGCCGGGTGGGGAGAGGGAGAGGGCAAACGTTGCTTTTTATTAGCAAAAGCTGCTTGTTCGAAGAGTACGTGCCTCGAATTAGTTTTTTGCGATTTGAATAGAATTGTTTTGAATAAATTTGAATGCCACACCCGCTAAACTCACACCAACACCCACCCCACTCGTACAGACGAGTGCCTGCAATGGGCGCTAATAAATAGGCATTGCTTATTTCCACTCTGTGCAGCCGACATTCGATTATTCCTGCAGGCAGTGATATAATTAAACAATTCCATAGACCAGTCGATGGACAGAGAAATGAGAAACATTGTGTAATGAGGCGCCATGGGGTGTGCAGTTGATGATTGAAATGATTTGAATGCCATTGAAGGATGTGTCAATGATGTCCTGGTCTCATAGTTACCTGAAGGTAAGGTTAATAGAATGGAGAATATGTAATATACAAAAGCGTGTCTATCCATCCACTAATTACATTAAATGACCATTACATGGTTTATTTTTAAAACTATTATTTTCTCATCCCTGTCATATGCAACAATATTTATTTTAATTATTCCATTTAATTAACTTTTGCATTGCAATTACATTATTTATTATTTTTCAATTAGAGTCAAAATCAGGCGAAACAAATTTAAATGCCAAACAATTAACTAAATCAAAATTAGTTGCTGTCCATTATCGAGCACGAGTGGGCTGTTGCCCGGCCAAAGGTCAAGGCAACAGCGAGTGGAGACATAAAAGCCGGGCACAAAATATAGTACACCCGTAAAATGAAAGAGGGCTCTCTCTGGCACAATACACTCGTAAATCTATACACACGATTCTGTGTGTGTGTGTGTGTGTGTGCGCCTCGGTGTTTAGGTGCGCGTTAACAAGCCAAGAGCTTGTATAATATTTTCTAATTTCTCAATTTCCCACACATTGACATCCGGAACTAATAAAAATAAATCGCACTTTGATATCCGCTACGCTCCGCACTTCGTTCGTTCATTTGGCTCCTGGTTTCGTTTCGTTCTGTTGCACACTACAAAAGGGTACTATGGCTATAGCAAGATGGTTGCAAAAGAAAACCGATTCGATCCTGTAGAGTGCATATACTAACAGATCGGGCAAACCACTATTTCTTTTGCTCCGAATGATGTCTTTTAGAAGCATGAACTGAATGTGCGAATGGACTTCAGGAACAGGCTTGAATCTGGATCATTCATTGGTTCTGGTGGTGCCTCAATAATAAGTAGTTGCACTTTTCCCGATGCGCCACACATACCATTTGACTCATGTTTGAATTTGAGCGCTTGAAAATGGGGACATTGATTGTCTATAGCACCAATCAGCACTTTCGGATGAGCGGAATATTCAAAATTTGAACATAAGCTAAGCGCAACGGTAGCTCGAGAAGAACTAAGTGCTAACGCCACGGCAAGCAGATTTTAACAATATTATAATCTTGTAGAAATCGCAACAATTGGATCTCCACATAAAATAAATCATCTGTCATCTGCTTCGTACACAGAACTAATCTAAATTTGATTACAAACCCTGATTGTACAGTTTTCAAAAGACTATAAGCTAGGGTATCTACAGTTTCGGCTCTCCCTCTGCGACTTTCTCTACGACTTTGTTTTACTTTTTGGTTCTCTCTTTTCAATAATCGTAATACCCAAACTCGTACATAAACCCGTACTCGTGTACCCCAATACACATGTGCGTGTGTGTGTGTGCAGCTGTATCGGCTGTCAGTGTCCTGCCCCACTAACATTTTTATATCATTTTTAGTATTTCTTTTTCATTGTTTTTCCTCCCGCCCCCAGAATTTCCTCTTTTTTTTTGGTCTCACGAGTTAGCGCCAACAATAAATAAATACGCTCACATTTTCACACACCCATAAGCACACGCACACACACACACACAACAGTGAAGGGGAAACCCCACACCACACACAGATGGAAGTAACAGGAAATTTATAGAGCTGACCGGATGTGCGTCTCTCTGGTGACACACGGAACGAGATACGATACCAGAAATGCCAGTGTTTGCCAGACGATATGGAATAGTTGGAGAGCTAGCCTCATAGCTGGGGCGCACTGTATATATTACAGTTTATGTGCAGGCATTTATGTCCGTGTGTGTGTGTGTCTCTATTACAAATACAAATAACAGCAAAATGACCAGCTAAATAAATAGTTTTGTAACCACACAGAGACACAGAGACACAGAGACAGGCGGAACAGGCAAACAGCAGTACGAGCAGCAGACCCAAACATGGCCCCATCCTCCAGTCCTTCGATGGGGAATGGGATTCGTTTGGCCACCCAATGCCCAATTAGATTGTGAGCGGATAATACGACTATTTGCAGTAAATTAAAGACAATATTTTGCGTAATTATAAGAGGTACTTTCTGGGGGAGAGCTACAATATGAGGGCACTGAAATAAACTAAAGATTTGTATACCAATTGGGGAAAAAGCTCATCTTGATAGGTCGAAGGTGCAGTGTACTAAGTGTTAAGTGTCTTTCTGGAAAACAAAAAGCCTTCGACCAATAATTGCAGCCCACCTGCACCAAGAAGAGACTTTTAATTAAATTTCGGATACATTTTAGGAGCAAAATGAACCCTAGAGTGCATGCAAATTATCTCCATCGATTGTCTATCCTACGAATTAGAATCCCTTTGATCAATAATTACATTGCACCTGGACAAATTGCACCTTCTCGAATATCCCTGCTATGCACTTAGCTCGACTACTCCCCCAATCAATTGTTCCAATCGAGCACTTGGAACTCCCTTGGCAGGCGATTCCACTTGAAAATAGAGACAACTCTGCTTTTCTGCTTATTTCCTGCAGGTCCTTGCGCTGCTCCTGCTCCTGCTGCTGCTGCTGTTGGCCGCTGGCATCGTAAATCCTGCCAGAGGAATGGTATATATATCACCAGCTATACAATATAAGGGACTCTGGCCAAGACGAGCCAAGGCAAGCGTATTATTGCTTTCTTTGCTATTTTTTTTTTTTTTTGCTTGTGGTTGCAGCACAATAAACTTGCTCAAGTTGATGATGAGGAGCAAAACTGTTTCTGGTTTAGGTAGATACTCGTATCTACTCGTATATATGTATGTATGTGTCTCTCTGTTCTGCAACGGGATGAAGCAGGTCAGCAAATGCAACAAAGCTGCTTATCGTTTAACGCTCTGTGTAATGCGTTTAAACTTGATGATTGATTCTGGGCAAACACCCCCTAGCCGCCGAGCCACCGATCCAACGAGCCCCCATATCAACCGCCTCTTTTCGTGGCAGGGCAGGGGAAGGGCAAGGGGAGGGTTCCACCATTAGCTGCAACTAAGTGCAGATACAGATAGAAGCTGAACAAAAGTTTCTTGGTCAAACTTTAAGGGGGGTGGCTGGGCGCCCCATGTCCAGGACTCGGTCTATGCGTTCCAGCCTAGGCTTAACTATGGGGAATCCTTCTCTCCGGGTCCTGGATCCCGCTGGTGGCGCCATTGTTCCATTCATTTTATGTTGTTGCCTGCGTTTTATTGACTGAAGTGTGGCCCGCTATGGCGATGGCGATGGCGATGGCGATGGCGGCCATTGTGCCCTAAACTAAAACAAAGTACTGTTAGAAGCACTTTCTCTCCCTGTCTCGCAGTGTCAGTGTGTGTGTGTATTGCTCTATGTGTGTGTGTGTGTGTACTAGTTATAGCCCGTTATATGCGTGCGTGTTACTGCGCAAAGATGCGCCATAAATTTCGCGCGTTTTCGCCTTCAATTTTTTTCGTTTGACTTTTAATTTTGTTCATACTCCTGCAAAGGATATACTAGATATATATATTCGTACCCCTTGATTCTTACTCTATAAAATATGTTATTTATTCACTCCCATTCTGAACCAATTAGTCGATCAGTTCCAGAGATACTCGACACTCTACAAAGCCGGATAACAATATCAGAGAGACCCCCATAAACTATATATTTATCTTCAAGGGTATCTAGAAATTCGTATCCCTTGTACAAGTCCTCTCTTCTCGTTTTTTGTTTCGTATTTTTTTACGAGAATGGCAAAATTATTTTTGTTGCTTCAAGTTTTTTTTTTGCACTATGTGTGGCAATCTTTTTCTAAATTTAATGACTTTGGCAGCTCTTTGCCAGTAAATCAAATTGTTATTGCCCGCTCTCTTACTTTTTGTCACCTAAATTAATTTTATGGTGTCTGGGATGGCAAGTGTTTGGTTTTCTCTCTCTTATGGATGGAAAAGGGCAAAAAACTTACCAGTTTCTTCTTCAGCTGATCCTCATCCCAACTAATTAGCTGAAAGGAACTGCCACAGTGCCCTGAGTAAATTCCGAACGAGTTCGAGGGGACAGAAATTGGAATGCTGGAGGCTGGAGGCTGGAAGAGCTCTGGGATTTCCTTCCGTTGCCATAAAGTCGGCCGGGAGTTCTGGAAGAAAGGGCGAAAAAGTCATAAATTTGTATCATTAATGCAGACACAAAAAGCTGTTGAGCTGTGAACTGCATGGCTCGAAAGTGGTTGCCCTTTCCTTCAGTGAGGATTTCCGTGTTCTCAAAGAAAATTTCGATTGAATTTCGGCATTGGAATTGGAAGAAGTACAATAGTATGTAAGTCAATGAAGGGCCCTTAAAGCGTTTGAAAAAGGTCCAACCTATGGTTCCTTCTATTAACACCTTAAAAATATAAAACAATATACTTATCAGAATTGTGTGAGGAATCTAGCAGAATACCTTTTTGGATGAGCACTTCCGTACAGCGAAATTTATGACCCGATGCTGTAGTCAAATATTTTGTCCACGCACTCAAGTGCCGCACAGCCAGCGGCAGGGGCAGGGACAGAGACAGAGCCCGTGGCGATGGCAGTGCCAGTGGCAGTGGCAAGTGAGACTTTTGTTTGCATATTTTTTGGCATAGCACTTAACGCCCGTCGCCGAATCGTTGAGCTGACCACAATGCCCAGGTTCAACATGGTAGCCCCATGCCACACCACCCCACACCAGACCACACCAGGACTCCACATCGGATCTGGGTTCGGAAAGGAAGGCTTATCCCCGGCCTATGGTCGGTACGGTTGGCACTTTATGTACTTGCATTTTCCCATTTTCCCATTTCCACATTTAAAACGCGGCATTTTCCTCTTTGGTTTCTGTTTTTTGTTTATGTTGGTTTTCCATTTTTCCCATTTCCATGCCATCGTGACGATGACGGGGGCTCAGGTAGCGTTAACACTTGTTTAAAAATTTGTTATTGGATTTCTTTTGTTCCCATCGTTTATTTATTGTGGCAGTCGGCGACAGAGATGGGGCATGGGCATGGACATGGGCATGGGCATGGGCATGACAATGGACTGGTTGGCAGAGCCGGTAGATGCCTGACAAGTTGGCCTCATGTAGGTCAGGCAGGACCCAGTCTTTGGCCCAGGCCTTCCCCTCTTCCTTCCCTTCTGTGTCAGCTGATTGGGCGGGAGCGCTTTTGTCACTTTGCATTGGCTTTATCGGATTGCACGTAATATTTCTGACAAATTGAATACAATTGCGCTTAAGCTGAAAAGCGCATTAACCAAATTGGATATCAACGTATCGCTGGGCTATCAAAATTAATTTAAAACGGCATATGCGATGCAAAAATCGCACCAAAATGAACAGTCGCTTTGATTCGTGGCAAAGGTGGGGACGGGTTCAACGGCAAAGCTCTTAAGAGGAGGAATTGCCATAGACCACATAATTATAATTCCTATAAATGGGTGCATAAGTATATGGATAATTTATTGACCTTTGGTGCTTAAATTAGCGATTCATTTCAATGGAAAAACTTGGGTTTCTCAATCCAGGATTACTTCAGCAAATGTCTGTCCTTTGTCCGTCTGTTGCCGGCAATAAAATATTCCATAATTCACCTTGTTGTATGCGAGTATTAATATAATTAACTTTCCAACAAGTTGGCTCTCCCCTCCCCTTTCTCTTTCGCTTTCTCTTTCCATAATTGAAACGACAAAACTTTCCACTTAAGCTTTGTTTCTTGTCTCTTTGCTCACATGCGAGAACGAGTATGAAATGGAAACAGGAAATTGGCCTGCTCTGGCCTGCTCTGGCCAACAAGTAAATTAAGTTAATTAGAACCAAATGAAATATGAGAAAAGTTGCCATTCAAATGTGGCCAAAGGAAAGTCCGGGCCCTGTGCCGTGTCCGTGTCCTTCTGGCATTTGTTGTGCGCATTATGTTTTCGGGAATTACAGGTTTCAGGGGGGTGTCGGCACTGGGCACGTTTTACACTTCAACAACATTTCCGCTTGTTAAATTCTCTGGCCATTACAATTGCGTAAAATGATTTTGTTGTTGTTTAAATGAAAGGCCACCCGCCACCACTGGGCCCCCGGTCAGGTCTGTGGCTCCGCGCCGTCTGTCTGTGGCTCTTGGCTACTGCCACTGCTACTGTGTCTGGTGCTGGCCTGGTCCGGGGTCTTTCTGCGGCTTCTGGCTCCTGCTCCCAGTCGGATTTGTCTGTCAGTCTGTTCCTGGCCCACAACAACGGGCGCCGCCGTGAACAGCTGCGCGTAATTTTAATGAGAATATTCATTCGTGCCCGCAATTGAGACAAGCATAGAGCGGAGAGTCACGTGGCCACGATGGCCTGCCCCTGGCCGAGAGCTGGCAGCGGAGTTGGTGAAAGATTGGCCAACACATTTACCGGCAGCAGCACTTAATGTAATGTAATTTTATGCTCTCGGTTAATTATTCAGCAAATTTGCAGCGCGCTTTCACTGAATGGTTAATATCAGTTTAAAGAACGCTTTGATGTCGCACTGCCAAAACAGATTTTCAAAGCAACTTGTACAAAACTTATTCAACTAATTTGAGAGGAGCTGCCTCTATGCCCAGGCTCCTGGTTCCTGGTTCCTGTTTTTTGGGTGCAAATTAGGGAAAACGCAATTCAATTATTTGAATTTCTCAAGTATGTTTCCTCGAACAATTTATCATGTCATCGGGGCGGGGAAAAGAGGCTGTAAGTGAGCACTTCATTTCATCTTCTCCTCAGTGATTTTCTTTTGTCACTTTATCCATTCAATTTCGAACACATTGCCACATTCCACATTAAAAATTAGCCTAATTTTCATGCCTGGCCCTGCCATCCGGCCATTAGGGAAATGTCACGACCAAATTTAGACCACTTTGATTCTGGTTTCGCATTTGATCTCAAGGCATAATTTGAGTTTGCTGGGCTGCCTCTCGCCTCTCAGCCCCTCTCATGTCAGTCTTGAGTGGAGCTTTATCTATTTTAGGGATTTTTTTTTGCTGCTAAAATCAATAGATGATGAAAAGAGGGATACATATATATATGATGCTGTGGCAGAAAGCAATTTATGGAATTTCCTTTTGAGCTATATTACTTCCCCTTCTGTTCGTCGTCTTTGTAGAACGCCAGACTCTTAAAAACAGCTCCAAGTGCGTCTCCATTTCTTCTCCGGCTTGTGGTTTGTGGCTGCATTACAAAGAGGTAAAGACCAGCCTTTGTCCTGGCAATAATTTAAGGCCTGGCCGGAAATAAATGGCAGGTGCGTGGCGTTACATAAAAAAAAGGAAATAAAAAAAGAAAAACAAGAAAATCTGCATTAACCAAAAAGGCATTTAGACACACCCACTCAGGGCAGGGGCTGGGGCAGGGGCAGGGGCAGGGGCAGGGGCTGGGGTTGCGGCTGGGGTTTGCAAAAATTAAAAGCAAATTTCCGACACTCGAGAGGCTGGCCTCCTCCTCTGCCTCTCACCTCTCTTTCTTTCTCTATCTGGCTTCCCTTTCACTCTCTGTCGCCCCATTCTGTTCTGGCAGTTTTACGAGCCGGCTTTAAAATCACGTTAATGATATTTACAGCGGCGGTCGTGAGAACTGAGCTGAAAATTCGTAACTGGAACGCCAGACCCACTCTCGGCCTTTGACCAACGCCTCGCCCTGGCCGAGACGCTTCCGTTTTAGCCCTCGCTGTGCCCTGCCCCTGGCCCAGAGTGTTGACTGTGTGAATTTCCCGGTGTTGGCCAGCTCTACTCATTTGCATAACAAAGTCCAACACCCACTCTCTCTGTCCCCCTGAAAGGCACACACACACACACACACACACACCGTTGGTATTTACAACATTTAAATTAGACATTAAATTTGAAAGATGGGCTGCCAAGGAACTTTGGCCATTTCGTCCTCAGGTGTGTTCGTTTATGCGAGATTTAGCTCAACATTCTTCGCTTCCCGGTTTTTGTCTGTTAGATTTTCTGCCAAATTTATTTAAGCTGCAGATAATTTTTGGTTGCTCCCCTTGATTTACTTATTTACTTTACTTTTATGGCACTTAAATGACATTCTTCTGGAGTCCATCCTTATCCGCCTTCGCCTCCTTGTTTGGCGGGTAATTTGGCTTGTTGTCGGGGTGTGTTTTCTCGGTCTCGGGCGATTCGGCGATAAGCGTAATTCTCTCGGTGCCAGACCAGTCTATGCATTAAGTTATGGCCAATTACACAGAAAATAGCCAACACAAACGGGAGTCAGCAAGTTCGACCATCGTAAATATGTTCGCCGAGTTTCACTTAGTTTAGTGCGAACGTATTTTATCGCGATTTATGTGTATTCGATTGTAATTGCTTTTTGTGTATCGATATTTAGGGAATTTTGAGGCATACGAGGTACGAGTATTGAAACAATCCACAGAGATTCGGTATAAAGGACCGCAAAGATAGTTCCACAGAAAGAAAAACATTTCGGAGGTTGATTCACATATTTTCACTAACGTTTTGCAACATGGCCAACTGTTTTTTACACTTTTGAAGTAAAATTGACTCTTGTAGGAGTGCGAATTAGTTTAGTTCTGTGAAAGAAGCGGTGATAGCTTATTAATATGTACCTAAGAACACCCTCTAAACATAAGAAAATAGAGCATAACGAGCGGGAACGTTGTGAGTCGCGGCAAGGGCAGCGGCTCTCCTTTTATACCCGGTACTCAGTTCGTACGAGTTCGTATATATAGTATGTAATCTTATGATTTATGATAACCTATACAATATATTTTATACGTAAATATTTCGATCAACTCCTTTAGGGGGCGACAGAGAATGAGTAAGCTCGTGGAAGGCGTTCCGTAGCCCCTACAATTTCATATCTTTATTCACTTATCACAGTGTGATATCTCAGGAGTCTGGACCCAAAATTTGGCTGCTCTAACTCTCATAGTCTCTGCAATATAGGCGCTCATGAGGCCGGACAGACAGACATGGCTCTATTGACTCGGCCACTGATCCTGTTCAAGAATATATACACTTTATTGGGTAGGAAACGCTTCCTTCTGGGTGGGAATATATGTTGCTCCAGGCATTCCTGTCACTCCTGAAGATTCTTTATTAAAAAACTCAAGCTACCATCACCCAACACCAAGTCTCATCATCATTACTCGTACTTCTTCTTCAGATTAAAGATTTCAAGCCACATTCTGCCAGTCCCCTCTTGGGGCAGAAGTACCTGCTGCACTTCATATACAAAATATGCCCACTTATAGCCATTACGACTAAAAGCATAACAAAATACAACAGCCGAAAGCGCAAATTAATTCTCATACAAAAAGTTTATCGCTTCCGACTGTCTGTCTGTCTGTCTGTCCGTCCGTCGGGAGAAACCACCAGATATGGAGAAGTGGAAGGACCAGACCAGAGAAGCACTAAGGAAATCAGCACATTTGGTTTTAACGACTATGTTTCCCGGCATTTTTTCTGGCTCTTCCAGCAGCAACAAAGAATATGCTACAGTGCTAGGATATCGTCTCTGGGCCCGCTCTTTTTTTTTTCCTCTCGTTATTGTTGCTTTTTAATGTGCATTGGGTGTCGCGGTGGTGGTGGTGGTGGTGGTGGTGGCACTGGCGCTAGTGGTGGAAACGTCGTCGCCATTTGAACATTTCAGCATTACAAACGTCACCCAACGAGACGCGAACATTTGGCGGGATTCCTTTTGTTCATTTTGGGTATGGAATCGTAATGGGTATACTGATATTTTGGCAGCGCTTTGGCAGTTCCTTCTTCCAGGGATGTTTGGCCAAATAGGCACAAATAGGGATCGTTGAAATATGTATATTTTTTTAATATCATCATCAAAGGTATACCACGTCCCACAATCCATCTTCGGCTTTCCTTGTGTTTCCGTTTCACTTTGAAATAAGTTGGCAGCGCTATGGGGACTCCCCAAAATGGAATTTCTAGGAATAAACAGATTTCCTACTCATTCTTCGGCTCTTGAAGGAAGATGCCAGGAGTAAATATCCAAATTTCGTCGTACATTCATAAGGCAATCAATCTTCGGCAGTTCCTTCAGTTCCGTTTCGTATGGTGACATTTTGAGTAAGTTGGCAGCGCTATAGGGACTATAGGGGTACGGTTTCTGCTGGAAATCTGCCAAAGGCAGACTTCTGCCTCCGAATCACATAAAGCATGATTCCTGGGAAATATTTCTAAATCTCCTCAGATATGCATGCCATATCCATTCACATTCATAAGGCAATCCATCTTCGGCTTGCCTTCGGTGGGGATTTTCGCTTCATTTTCCTATTTCCCTATATGGTCTCTGTGAATTCGAGCAGCTGAGCAGCCGAACTCCCCCGTCTCCTGAAATATGCAGACAGATGGGGCAGCCAGCGCCCAGAACTGAAGGAGAACCACAATAGGAACAAACGATGGCAAACTGTTATTATGCAAACAAATTACATGGCGGACAGGAAGGGATGCCTTCCTCCATCTATCCCATCCTTTGGTTTTGGTTTTGGTTTATTTTTCTATGCGTGGACGTGGACGTGGACGTACGGGTATTTGCAGAGTTATTATTTGGCAATTTGTGTGCTCCGTTTATTGCCCAATGTAATTAAAATATCCAATTAGAGTGAAGAGCGATCTGCATACGCCCTGCCCTGCTATGGTCCTGCCTTGGTCCTGGTCCTTTTATGAGCTGCTTCTCCTCCACATAACTAATGGGCCAACAGGACATCAGCATCAGCAGCAGCCTCAGCCTCAGCCTCAGCCCTGAGTCTGGAAGGGAGAGGGAGAGGGAGTAACATAAATTCCCTTTTGGGTAAAATTAATAAAAATGATTGCACTCGGTTGCCCATCGCCTGTCCGGCGTACAATGAATGAATGGCGCATGCCAGCTGTTGGCCAAACATGCTTTTGATTGCCAACAGCAGCAACAACAACCACAACTGGCCAGCATTGTTGTAAGCCAGAAACAAAGCGGCACAAACAGCACAGCAGAAAAAAACGAACTGGAACTCGTCTTTCATCAGCGCGTGCATAACAAGCAGCTCGGCTCGGCTCAAACTAAAGCTGGCGAGAGGCCTGGAATGGCCAGGACTGGCAGGATTGTTGGACTGTGGGACTGCTGTCCCGGGTCGGACTTGAATGTCGCTCAAACTTGGCTCACATGAGCCACAACAGCAGCAGCAGCAGCCCGAGCAGAGCGGGCCTGTACTTGGAAAACCATTTCGAATGTCCTTGGTGTCACTGCTGTCCCTGTGTCATGCCACTGCAAAATGACAAACAGTTCGCGGAATGTGATACAAGCTCAAAGCAAACGAGGAAAAATAAGGGAAATTCAAGCACCCATATGGGGTTCGACCCAGGAGATACCTCAAACAAGCTTGTGGCTCGAATCGTACACAAGAATACCCCCAAAATATAACCCAAAGCATTAAAGGAGGCAGAAACCCTATACACCCTTCGGGAAGGGGAGCGTAAAATACACACCATTTGTGGGAAAGTCTCTGGCAAAGACCACTCCGAGTGACAGACAGAGAGAAATCCTTAAACACAGCTGCCAGGGCTACAGCCAGCAGCTAAAGGCTCAGTTTTAATCCAAAAGAATCCTGAACAATTGCTGCCCCCACGCCCCGAGGCAGAGGCCAACAACCACAGTGCTTATAAGCACTTCACATCTAATCAATTATGCCATCTGCACATATCGCTGGAGCTCTTAGCGGAACACATTGGCCAATGGCCACATAACATTTAAATATGCATGAATTCTTTAAAGCCCCGCCAAGGATCCAGCGAGCACGGAAACACACTGGAACCGGGCAGCGAAAGGAAATTCTAAAGGATAGCAGCAGCGACCAGCGTGGAACAAACAAATAAACAATGAAAAAGAGCAGAAAAATAGAAGGACAACAGAGGCAGAGGCAGAGGCAAAGGCAGAAGGAACTCCAGAAGCCCAAACAGAGCAGAGACAGCGGAGACTCTGGCTGGAGTAGAATCTGAATCCGAATCAGAATCAGAATCACATCTGCAACAGCAACAGCAGATTCAGAGAAAACAGAGCAGAGAGCAGGGCACAGAGACAGGAACCAGGAGCCAGGAGCCAGTCCTCCTGCCAGAGCCAACATTGCACGGCTCTTGGTGTGCTAATTCCGTTAGCAATTTCACTTGCCGGCCGGAAAAATAAGGAAACAAACATCAAGGAAAGCGCGGAAAATTATGGTACACTATCCCGAGGTCTGAGGGATACTCTTACAAAGCGAGGGTTCCATCGGATGGCCATGAATGGGGTTTAATCTAAGGGTATTACATTTATCGTATAAAAGATCGTCTTTGATTCATTTCCATTCGTTTTATATTGAGATAATTATTGTGCTGTAGAGGCTATAATAGTCTAAGTCAACCCTGCTTCATCCTCTAACCCATCAACCTTTCCATCTCCTAGTTCCATCCATTCAAGAAGCCACCTTTTGGCCTACTTCAAGTGATCAAATTCAATCTTGGTACAAGAGGAAACCCCACTTATTCGCGAATAGGTTTATAGGTCGACAGTTTTTAATAACAAACTTGACGCTGAATGTATTATGCTCGCCGGAACAGTGCCATGGCAACCTTGGGAAATGGGAGTACAAGTATGGCCATAGAATGGGGGATGCTGCAATGAAAAACGAGGCGAAACTGCTTAACGGTTGCCGTTTTCTGCTGCCATTTGTCCTGTCAAATGTGCTAAGGAAAAGCAGAGCACGCAAAAACAGAGAAACAGCCAAAACAGAGGGAAAAAAAGAATGAAATGGCCAAGCAAATGGCACGAGTGTGCGTGTATCTGTGTCCGTGCTGGACCGGCCACATTGCAACAGATTAACGTGCTTGCCTGGCTTAAGCATTAGCAAACCAGAAAGGGCAAGATACAGAGAGATACAGAGATACAGCGAAGGCGGGGACGGGGGCGGGGGCGGGCTCGGGGGCAATGAGGGAAGGAGTCCTGCCCCAAAAGTGGACGCCGCACAAAAGCAACGTTAATTGCATTGGGGGTACACACTCACACACACACACACATGTGGGGCCCCGCACACATACTCGTGCACGCCCTGTACACATTACCTCCCTCCCTTTGACAACCCCAAACAAATTTTTAAATAAAAGAAACCACGCACTCGCGTGTTTGCTTTCCTTTATTTTTCCTCCTTCCGGCGGCTTGTTTTTTGTATTTATTTGCATTAATTGGATTTCAATGTGTAACCATCAGATACATTCAATATAAATTGGATACATGGCATCCAGCAAAAGGCTCAAAGGGAACCGACCAGAGCTGAAGGAACTTTAAGCCAACATTAACGAGGGGCAAACCAATCCCCACCCCAAAGGCCAAAAACTGAGGGATCTGTAAAGGGGGAAGATTACCCAATACCTTTGCCACCGCAAAAAGTGCCCCAGGGCAGAGCCTGGCCAGTGCTTAAAGTAGTTTTAAAATCAATATCGTGTTACCAATCCAATCCAATCCACTCCACTCTGAGATTAGAATTAATGGACTAAAATAATTAGTCAGCCCCTGGATTCTGGCTAAAATCACTGAGTACTTGTGGGCTTAGGCAAACAGATGATGTGGCTCTGGCCCCGGACTGGTGGGGGTGTATATATCTAGGGATATATGAGGATATATGTACAGCCAGGCCGCAGCCAAGTGCAGCGGTGACAATAACAAATGAACCCTGTCAGGGGCCATGACAATGCAGAGGACACCAGCAGCAGGAGCAGGAGTGGGAGTAGGAGTAGGAATAGGGATAGATGCCAGAGCCTGAGCTCCAGCATATTGAGCGTAAAACCCAAAGATTTAAAGGTACATGAACAAAGAGATGATGCTACTTAGACATATGTCTTTCGGCTCCCCTTACAATTTATGGTGGCGCAAAGAGGAGCAAGAGGGCCTGGTCAGTGCAAGCCTTTGGTCTTCCATCCATCATCTTGGCAGCTCTTGCCTTTGCATAGACCAAGTCAAGTCGATGCCCGGCCCTAGCCATAGACAAAAAACGGTGCGGAAGAGAAAGCTATTTCATTGTGCCAAGTGGCTGTTTATGAGTGTTGTTGCTGGGCGGAAGTTATCAGTTGGCCCGGCTCAAGCTCAAGACCACCACCAAAACCAGGAACGGACCCAGACGAAAAGGAAGACCAGGACCCAGGACCCAGGCCAAGACCAAGACCAAGACCTAGACCAAAAGTCAACTCTTGGTGTTTCCCTAAAATTTTGTTAGTTTGGCATTTTGTTGCCTTACTTTTTGCTCTTTCATTGCAGCGATGTTGGTTCTAAATATGCTCTCAGGAAGGGCCGAAAGACTATGAGGAAAACTTGGAGAAAGAGTGTCAGAAAAGGGCGTTCTTTCGTGTCTTCAGTGCTTCTTGTTTCAGCAACCATTGAAGGGTATTCCCCACTTCGCCATCCTCCCAATAAATTCTCCATATATATTTTTTCTTAGCCTAGCCCCAGGGCTCAGCCAACAAATGGTTTTCTTAAATTGTTTGCCATCTTCTATTTTTCTATTTTTAGTTTATTTCAGTGCAGTAGTGGCTGTTGTTGCTGTTTTTGTTGTTGTTGTTGCTAGTGGCTGTTGAAAGCTTCCTTAAATAAATTTTTTGCAGTTTACAGTTTCCGCATTTCGGTGTAGAAGACGAGCCTTAACCGGGGAGTGAAAAAACATCCGCTTGTTGTCCTGGCCAAAGCCAATCATCGGCGGAGGCTTCTTCCAGAGCTGCAGGCCCTGTTATCCGCCAGCTTCCTGCTCTCGTTCGCTTTAACAATGTTAATAATCTTATTTTGTGCCTCAATGGAGTTTTCCTCCAGTGCCCCCTTGCCCCCTGCCCCAGTCCCATCCAGTTCCTGTTTTTCCTTTGGCTAGGAGTAGCCTTTGTTGGCAGACCAGAAAAAGTGCAACAAGAACAAAATGTATGCATGGCATTTTATTGCATACCTTAAATGCAATTTTTGTAGCACAATTTTTGGCGCTGGGTCCTGCCCTGGGACCAGGGCTCCTCCTCCCTATCCCTACACCCCTGCCCATTTTTTGCCCAGTGATTTTTGTGCCTTTTTCTGGCCAATTTTTTGTTGCTGCTGTTGCTACTGCCGGTCGGGTCTCTGCCATTTTTATCATTCCACGCAAAGTTGCAGCAACATTTGTCCTTTGGCCGCCCCCAGGCCGGCCCTGGTTCCGAGTGCTTTGCGCCGTTTGCAGTCTCATCTGTATAGTCCTTTTTTTCGGCTGGCATCCTAGCAAGAAGTAAATGGCACTTGCTTTAAATGATTTCTTGTTTGTGTTTTGGTTTTCGGTTTTGCTGATTTAAAAGGCATTTTTAAAGATTTGGACGCCAGGGACTCCGTTGGATGTGATTCATGGATGGAATTTCCCCATTTCAGAGCAGTAGAGACCATGCATTAGTCCGCTGTTATCTGGAAGAGTTTTGTCTCTTCGGCTTGAGGTAATAAATCGCCCAAACTACAAATAAAACCCAGCCAAAGAAACACCAAAAAATAGAGAACGAAACATCGGAAACATCGGGAACATCTGAACGAAGTCGGATGGAGGTGAATGAAATCTTTTTACCAGATGATGACAGCATTATAGATGGCAACGGACAGGAGGGAGAAAGGTAACCGAATCATTTCGGTTGAAGGTGGGACTTGGGGGCGGTGCCAGTGTGTACCGGAAAAAATTATACACGAAAAAATAAGAAAACACAAACAGATTACCAGCAAACATGAAACGGAATGGAACGGATCTGAGGCAAGAGCCAAAAGTAGTAAAAAACGTGCGAGGAGGGGGCGGATGGGCGGAGGGGAGGATGGGCATAAATAAATAAATAAATAAAATCAGGAGCCAGCACTGATTTCGTTAGAGGTTTGTGTGCCTCTCCATAGGACCTATGGTCTGGTCACCGCCCATCCACCTCCCTGTATCCCCGTATCCCTGTTCGGATCTCCTGGCCACTGCCGAAAATGAAACCCAGCCAGGCGAAACTCAAACAATAAATGGCATAGATAATGCCCTAAAATATTCAATTAGTTTATGGCCACGTTCGCCATTTGCATTTACCGGACAAGGGGCTCTGCTCCCCGTTTCGACACAACTCGAAAACTTTAGCAGCAGAAAATATCCCAAAAATTAGATCCCTTTCCCCCGCCTATTTTTCCACCTTTTGATATATTGTGTTGGTCCTTTAATGGGCTGGCCTTGGGGCCATGCGGCTGTGGCCGTAAAATGAGCGAAACGGAAAAAATGTTGCATTAAAATATTTTTATTGCCTGCAAAGCACAAAAGGGAAGATTCTTTCGAATTGAAGAGCAGCAGAAAAAATTGAAAATAAAAATTAGGTAATGGGTGAAAAGGGAAACAGAACTCATGGAACTTTTACAGGTCATAAACTCCCACTTTTAGTAGGCCGCTGATAATAATGAGTGGGTGGTGAGTGGAGCGGGAATAATGCTTGAAAAGCAGGGATATCAGGGCTTCAAAATATAAAGGATCCTAGGGGTTATTTACCTGGAGATTCATCATCAGTCTTGGGGCACCTTAAAGTGATTTTAATTGTATCTTTTTCTCTGAAAAATTACAAATCTTCCAACAATCATACTTATCAAATAACTTACATCCATCTTACCTATTCCCAAGCAGTCCTAAGAAGATCAATCTTTCTTTGCCATGAAATATTCATCCTTAAGTTTTGATAGGCCCCCTTTCCCCTACCAATCTCTGTCCTATATATGTCATCCTGCATCCATCTCACTTATCACAGACACAGAGCCAGATACAATTCGCAATCAGTGTAGGGACATGGTATTCTACTCAGTCACTCATTATTCACGCGTTTGGCTGCTGTCGCAGACAAATTTGGGGTTTAGCATGCACATTTGCCGAGACCCTGACAAATTAATGCACATTTGCGATAACATCTTCAATTCAAATCACGCGACAGACATCACACATTCTGCACGGGTGTCTGTCGACTGTGGGGGACGGTGGACACATGACATATGCCATATGCCATTGAAAATCAAACGGCAACTCATTTGCTGCAGCCTCAGATGGTCTTACCTTCCAGCAAGACAACGGGGCGTTGTCGTTGTCGTTGTCTCTGCATCTGTTTTTGTTCTCCTTTTGATTGTTGTTTTTCCGAGGCGCGTTCATCATTGTTGCCTGGCAACGTCGCCAAGCCCCAGTCCCAGTTCCTGCCCCAAAACGCTCATTTGTGCGGCACCAAGCTGACGAAGGGGGACCCGGACGCGTTGCCGTCCCCATCTTTATTTCCATCGCATCGCCGCATCGCAAATGCGCAACAATTCGCTCAAGTGTAAATAAAGCCAGGAGCCCCGGTCTGGAGCCGGGTCTGGAGATGAGCCTAGGATGGCGTTATTCTTTCTGCTCGCCCCAGTGGCGTCTGCGGCATTCAAATGATAAAAACACACCTGCACGGACACGTTGGGGCAGGGGCATGGAATGGGCATGGCAACGGGAAAGGCAAGGTGAATGTTTCTGATTCTGCAGTTATATTTGTTATGATGCTGTTGTTGGAGCAAAAGCAAACAGGGTATCACCAGACACTGGATAGCTTAGAGATTGCATGGCGGTATTTGATGGAATGATGGAAAGGACTATATATCTCCACCCTTAGAACATTATTCTTTATAAATTAACAAACTCTTCTTCAGAGAACTTCTCTTTCATGAGAAACTTTCACCTGAACACCACCCAAAGAAGAGTATTCGGTCTTCTTTTCCATCTGGCGACAATTCTACCGCTTTTCTGGCAGCTGTTGTAGCTTGCCACGCCTCCTTTACATACAACCGCACAGATATATAATATGCAGACACACATACTCGAGCGAGTACATGGAGGATGAAGAGGCGACACAGTAGCGTGACTGCATTGTCTGTCTATCTGTATCTGAGTCGGTGTCTGTGTCTGTGTCGGTGTCTGTGTCTGGGTGTCGCTGTTCGTCTGCCCTCCGCGAGGTGAACGCATTTGGCGCTCACGTGCTCCGGCATCCACTTCTATATCTTCCTCAGACAGCAGTCCCCTGGCAGACAGCCCGTATCCCCCCATTATGTCACGGCCCCTCAGTGTATCCGATTGTTAATGTATTTGCCTGGGCCCAAGTGACTACACCGATGCCAGGGAGACCTGTTTCGACGCCTCCTGCTGTCCTGTCCTGCCCTGTCCTGCCCCGTCCTGTCACAAAGGCGGGTGTTGGGGTGTCCTAGAACCTGGCAACATGTTGCCACTGGAGAGATAATAAGTCTGGCGTAAATTAGTTTGCCATTTTGAGTTATGAATGCGCATTTCAACGGAATGCTGCCACTCGGAGTGTTCCGTGTGTTCGGTGTGCACTGGATCACAATGGATTTGGCTCAAGAGACACCAGTACATTTCTGCTGGGAGCTCGTATAAATACGAGTCATGGGTGGGGGAATGTTTATTTGCTGAAATATTTCAAGGCTCTGAGACTTAAAGCTGACTTCCACTCCGCTGTTCTGAACGCATAATTAAACATTTGATGTCGACAGCCCATGTGCCGCGTTAAGGGTCTTGACTAATATGCCCAATCATAAAACTAATCCTCATGGCACAACAAAAACCTCATTAAAATAACGCATACGCAACGTTGTGTGTTGACAGAAACACAACCAAGCCGACCCGAGCCGAGCCGCACATAAAACAAGCAAACAGAGGCCATAGTTAATGTGTCTGCTGTCTCTTTCTTGCTCTGGCCTCGACACTGGTTTTTGCGGCCAAGAAGTCCAACCAAGCGAAATTAACATAAATGAATTTGCAGCTGTCCAGAGGAAACCAGCCCGAACTCGAACCACAGGGAAACTCCAGACAAATGTACAAATCACACTGACCTGCAGTTAAATGTGGCGAGACGTGTGGGTCGCTCTCTGTGTTCTGTGGGCCAAGGGGGGGCCGAATTAAAGATGAATGAAAACTTGTGGTAACACCATATAAATCATTTATGCCATGCTAAGTCCAAGCCGAGAGCGAGAGCATGAAATGAATCCAGGCAAAGGTGCCGAGCATATTAAGTAATGCACCCAGGGACTTGCCTCACTTCGATCCCCGAGTCGGCTTTAAGGTTGGCGAGGCACTAACCTACAACAATACGCCAGATACGGCCAAAATGTGTGTCAGCCGAAGGGAATCGGCCCAGAACAGGGAGAGCCACGACATGCGCACTGCCTAATGGAATCCACAAACAACTCGACTGTCGGCATTCGGCTGTTAACATTGACCAAGATACTGCTGGCTGTTGGCTGTTGGATGGATGCCGCAACTCCGACACCGTTGACACCAGCATCCCGTCGTCAGTCAGGCGGCGTTGCTGTTAGCGTGCAGAACACACACCATCCTCGATACAGGGGCCGTGTCGTCCCAAGAATACCACTCCACACTCCAGAGAGTCGCGTGCAATCGTCGTGATTTACCGGCGAATATTCTGTTCTGTTTGTTTTTTCCCCGTCATTGGTGCTAACTCAAGTGTCCTATAATTGACAGTCCTGTCAGCGTCCAGCCTTCAGTCCGGCGATAATCAAAGCCAAATCGAATTAAATTGAAGGAGAGAGCAAGTGGCAAAAATCGTTTCACACGGGGGCGCCACAAAGTGTGTGTTTAGTGCTTGACTTGTTGCCACCCACATCCCCTTTTGATGGACGGTGGTGCCTGAAATTAAATGTCAAACCGGTGGCAGCACTCCGGTCCACTAATTAGCATTGGTCGCAGTCTTCGTAGCGGCTCTGGCTCAGCGTCTCCTCTGACCCTATAGAGGATATTGCCCAGGAAGTTGAAACACAAACCAAATCAAAATATTAATGAAGCTCAAATGCAAATGTGAGACAGAATAAATCAAAATTTCGAAAAGAAAATACTGTTCATGAACTTATCAAAATATATACCCACAAAAATTTAAATAAATATTCGACAAATAAAGAATCACAATAGAGATTTTTCGAGATTTATTAGTGGCGCGAGCATCAAAAGAAATTCAATAAATAACCAAACAAATAGCCACAATAAATTCCATATTAAGCGATTATATCTTTTCATTGTTTAAATGAAAAAGTGAGTCCCAACAATAACTCCCCAGCCAGATGAATGCTGCAAATAAATCAAATTAACCAATCGAATCAAAAAAAAAAGTTTTAATAGAATTTTGCATGACAAAAATATATTCAAAGGCAAAACAAAAAGTGATTCAAATTAATCAAAAGCAGGCCAACCATGAGTGTGTGAGTGTGTGTGTCCACCATTAAAATCTGCGGCTAAAATCTATGCACAATCCATAATCGCAGAACTGGTCTGGTGTTTGACCCAAATCAGTGTTAATCGGTGGAAAAAATTGCACTCTGATCGAAATTGAAGCAAATTTCATTGACAACAAAATGGCGGAGCGCATATAAAATGCAATAAATAGCAAATGGCAAAGTTTCAAAACGGCAAACAGCAGTAAATCGATGGCATAAATGCATTAAAGTGTTCCACCCAGTTCCCAGTCCTACAAAGCACGATATCCGCGACTATAGTCGGTGGCTGCTGGCCTCACTTAAGTGGGCATGCATTAAAATAGCAGCGAAATATAAATTAATCCCGTCATCAAACATAGAGGAATGCTTGCTTAATTTGGGCCTATGAAACATTCAAAGCCCCTCCGTAGAGCATACAAATGTTGATGTCAGTCTAGGGCATCTGTGCGTGAGTGTATCAGTGCGAAGGTGAATTAAGTGCTTTAATTAAATGCACGGCATTAACACACGGACAGCTCGGATTACCCCTGCGAATACAGCCAGAAAAACGACACAATTCGGTGAGCAATTTATTCTATATTCAATTTAAAATAGTCGCAAAGGAAATCAAGCAAAAATATAACCGAACGAATCGTATAAATGTATTTTTATGGACACTAATTGATACTATAAATGCAGATAACAGCTGGGGATTTTCAATCAATTCAATTTAATTTTTTTTATTGATTTGAAAAGATAAATCAATTTTTATTAAATATTTAAAAAAAAAAGTACATTAAATAACACAAAGTTCTGTAAAAATTTCAAGTTGACACAAAGAAATATATTCAATAAATTATTCATTGAGGCTAGAACTTCGTCTGCAAAGCCATTGAGGCGGAAATAATTTGTCAAAAAGGACAATAAAAAGTAGGAAGTGCGCAGCATTTGTTTTGATTTTTATTGAATTCCCCTTGGCATAAGACCGAAATTAATTGATTTCTAATGTTGATGCAGGGCAAAAATAAACAGAGCACTTGACAAGTCCTGTCGGAGTGAGTGCCTATCCCAAGTTCTTTTTCCATTCCCCAAGTTAAGTCCCTTCCCCAGTGTAGGGTCCCTTTCCAAAGTAATCTGCCGGCTTTTTCTTGTTTTCCCGCCCCAGTCTTGGTTGTCAGAGTTTGCTTTGAGTGTTGATTTTGGGGCTGGGAGCACAGCACAGCAGCAGCAGCAGGAGCCCGTGGAACCTGCCAGCAGCTCTCCATCAAACAGCGACTTTGTTGCTATTGCATGTAATTAATTTTCCCGCTTGAAGCTAGCTCTCGGTTGCCTTGGCAACCAGATAGACGGAGGCGAAACTCGGCTATAATTAATTTAAATTTAGCTTAAAATGTTTTGATATATTGTCCAGGACTTGCCTCGTGTGGCTTCTCGTCGCAGGCTCCACGCGAACAAAGAGCAAGTGTCGCACAGTGCGTATACTTAATAATTGGAAGTCATGAATTCGTAATACCTTGCGCCCAGCAGCATGGCTAAGTCTTTGCTAATTGGCACCATGAATTTTGTTTAATTTTAAAGCGCCTGTCGGCGACTTTTCTTGCGCAACTTGAGGAACTTCCGGCAAATGCAATTTTCTCAAATTGATCTCAATGGAATTTTTGCGCAAACTTTCCGAGAAATACATTTTTCCGACCGTTTGAGTCGACTTTTATGCTGTGGACTTTCTGAAGTTTCGCGAAAGGAGATGGTATTCTGTGGATAGGAAAGGGATTATGAATTCAGTTGGAGGAAAGGCCTAGAACATTTGCTTAATTGGCGAGAAGTACTTTTTCGATAGTGGCATGCAACAGGAAAGGGTTTAGAAAACTAAATTCGGGAGAAATAGAGGAAATAGGGCTCCAAAAAAGCATACCAATAAATCTTTAAAAAATATCGAGAGCATCTTGTTGGAAGGCTCTTACTCCTCTTTAGATTATCATGCTGAATGCAAGCTAAGCTCGGATTACGGCCCTAATAGTCACGGCTGCAGCACTCTCCGTTGAATCGCACTTCCTTCCTGCGTTTCTTCCTGCCGCTGCGCCACATCCACAGCTCCTTGCCACACCGCAAACGGCGACGTGCTCAAGTGCATGACAAATATGTTGAGGTAAGCCGATCCAAGGCAAATGCTGCCAGTGGCAGCATCCAGACGTGGCAGCTCCAAGCCATGGCCATTAGCACCACCGCATCGCTGCCTGCCAGATGCACTGGCGGCCGTCGAACGACGCTAACAATTTGTAAGTCATGTGTAAACATCATAAGTCAGGGCGCGCATTCGTTCCAATTATAAGCACTTAATTTATCTCCCGAGAGCGGAAGGCTTCCCCTCCATCCCGTTCCCGTCGTGTCCACGTAGGCGCATGCAGCATATATTACGCATACGCCACGTAGCACACTCTGCCAGTAATAAAAACAAACAAAATATATCCGCATACACACACATACGTATACGTATATGTGTGCTTGTACAGGAAGCTGTCTGAGTCCTTGTACCCGGCCCCTAACCCCGGAGTTAGCTAAACAGCAGGCAAGTAATTAGATTTTTCCACATGAAACAGTCACAGACACAGACTGCCGCATTGGGGCACCCGGAGAGAGAGAGAGAGTGCTTCGTGCCGAGCAGTGTGCAAATACGAGCAGTTTCAAGTGCAAACAAAGAGCCTGCCACACCCACAAACAGCTGCTTGCCGCCCATACAATTCAATTAAAAAAAATAAAAAGAGAAAAACTGTGGAATAGCGTGGAAAACTTTGCTGGGAAAAACTTAATGCATTTAATGCGTGAGGGGCAAGCAAATGGATTAGTGAGCAGCAAAGGGAACTTTTGTTATTCCCGTTAAGCCACACAACTCAACATGCCCCGCCAAAGGAGCAGCAGCACCCAACGAGCACCACCACCCAGCCAACCCACCTGCCATAAAGTAGTCGTTGTCATATATACATTGCCATATGCCACATGCCACATGCCAAAATCTCTCGAGTGTCTGTATGTGTGTGCCCCGCAGTAGGAAAACAAAAATATCCCAGCTCCAGAACGAGCATTGCAGCCCTTTGGGTGTAATACTAGTGTGTACCCTGTATTCGTAGAAAGCAAGGGTATATTGTTTGAAAAAGGCGGAAAGAAGCAAGTACTAGATATGGGAGGTGCTCACAGGTTAGGCCTTAGAGAGGCTCTAAAGAAAAGGCAGTGGTATCTACAATTTGAAGGATACATGGATTCCACTTAACCAAAATTGAAATGAGACGATTTGGCACCCAATTTTCTACCCATATTCGTTCTTAGATAACCATCTATCCATCAAACACACCCTATTCGAATTTCTCAACATATATCCAAGAAATACTTTGACCCTTTCACGGGTATCTTGTAGTCGTGGCCTCTAAAATTTCATGCTGGTTATATTTGGGTTTGTGCGAGTCCCAAAAAGTTATGCTTGAATCTCGCATTACACGTCCATTGTACATACATATGTATACACTCTGCATATACATGTATGTGTGTGTGTGTGCTTATGGAAGTTTTTTTTCGCGCCAGAGCAAAAACACCTGACTGCCGAGACAGGTGGCAAGTCTATGCAAAAAGTAGGGACAAAAAACGTGATACGAGTACCTGTGGAATAAAAAAGAGGCTTACAAAAGAATTAATAAACTTTCCGGACATTGTTTAATTACCCAAAAAGTAGTTAAAGTTGAGATGAGCAAGCTGTAACTACCAAAAGTATGGTTTTTAGATCATAGTGTGGCTTTAGGGATACTCGAAGGCTGGTCTGGAATGTTAATCGCTAAACAATGAAGCTTTAAATATGTACAGTACCTGCTGAACTGCTTTCCTAAACTCCACTCATCTGTTTCCTGACTTTCATTGGACCACAGGTTGCCTGTATTTATGACAGACTCCATCACAAAACTTATAATACCCTACTCTTTGGGTAAAAGACAACAAATGTTGCCCCTAAGGCAGCAGCATGTTAAGCTGCCCAAAAGTTTTCGCATATCAAGACTCGCTCTCGGGCACAGTGGGAAATGCATACGACGGACAGACGGGCAGGCAGCTGCCTCAGGTATACACTGCTTGTATGCTGGGTGAAATTTTAAAGTCCAATTTATGCATATTTTAAATAATATGGACTTTAGTGCATATGCAAACTTTATGCGACCGCACAGGAGCTCAGTGTGTGTGTGTGTGTGTGTGTGTGTGTGTTTTGCATCTTGAAACGCTGGAAGGCTTTGTGTTTTTGGCTCTAGACAGCAGCAGGACCCGAAGCCTGGCTTCTTTTGTGGCAAAATATTCGAATATTCTACTCTGTGTGCACATAGCAGATAAAATAGCTGCACATAAATCATGTCATGGCCGAGATAAAGAGCGAAAATAGTCTCTCTTTCTCCACTATTCGGGGAGAAGGCGTAGGGCAAGTACATGGACAAAAAAGAAGACTTGGACTAAAGGAATACACAGGACTTTGTTTGATTCGGACTGCAGAATGCATTTGTAAAGGTCAAGAATATAATTGAATTACCTGTGAGTGATTCCGATGCTGGGTCACTGAGGAGAGAACCTGCAAGTAAATGGGAATATATATTAACAATAATAGATGGAAAAACATGAGAAAGATACACAGGAAAAAGAATAGTCATGCAATTTAATCATAATTTGCTGCTGGAGAGTCCTTCTTCTTGGAACTCTCGTTCGAATCGCATTCGATTCCCCTACAAGTCTCCCCAAGTATGACGCTAATCCCCAAGTAATTGTCTGCTTAGCGCTTACTGCCAATTTATTGAGATTTTTCTTCTCCTATCGTTCTCGCTCTCACCTGTCGCACGTAGTTAACTATGTCGAAGGTCCTTGGCCACCCAACGCCAGCCCCGAGCCCCAGCCCGAGAATATGGTAGAAGTTTAGCTGGAAATCCCTGGCACACATAGTTATCACGTCGCAAACTTTGCACACTTCAATTTTTATTATGCGATTTTATTTATTTTGATTTTGCCCAGGAGAAACTTTTGCCACCCGATAGACAGGGAACGTCTAATGATGTTAACAGCCAACGGCTTATCCGCTGAGCGAATCATCCAAGGATTTAATAAGTTTGATGAAGTGAGAGTGTACCTGGTATCTGGTATCGTTGCCATGAACATTAAGTAACTTGTGCGGAAAGTTCCGGCTTTTCCCAGCAGCTTTTCCCGGGTCCACTCGACGCTCGAGTCGGTTCTTAATTAATACCAGGCGTGTGCTGAAATCAACAGTTTCTCTCTTGCCGAATTTTCCCCCACCAATGAACTGTCCTGCACTTAATATATTTTTCATTTTTTTTCCTTCTCTTTTCCTTGTGAATTTTGCCCCATATGCAATTTCAATTTTCTCATAAGGTAAGAGGAAAATGCAATTATTTTTGCGCCACTTTTGCACCCACTTCACACTGCGTATGGGTGGGGGTTGGGGGATCCATGTCCTTTGGTCCTGCTTCACCTCCAGCACTCGATGCAGCAGGAGCAGCAGCTTCGGGCGGCATTGATGGTCATAAATTTTTAAACAACAGAAATTACAATTACTGACCGCGCCAGCAGCAGCAGGGACCGAGGGAGAGTGCACAGAAAATTGTGAAAAATACATAATGAAAGCAATCCATATTAAAAATATAAATCACGCACTGCGCCAAGGATTCAACAGGACAGGACGAATGCAGAATGGCGGATGCAGGACGCAGGCGGCAGGACATGGAGCATATGCAGGACACTCTGGGAACAATAATCATATGGCCAGCTGTCAGTCAATGCGCCCGCGGCCCGGAGTCTGGTCAAATAATTAATTGGCTACATTATGGCACTCGGCCCTCAAAGACTTGGCCACGCTGAAAGCGACAGCCCATGTGTGGGTGTGGGTGGGTGTGTAAGAGACAAGGGGGAAACCGAAGTGGGCGGAAGAAGAAGCCGTTCCGTGGCAGAGCCAGAGCCAGAGCCACCTGTCAGTGGCATTCATTCCCTGTCATCGGCCTGCCTCTGCCACCATTATGGGGCATAATTTTCAACTTGTTGTGGTCGCCCAATTGCCGTTCATTAAACGCGCGTAATTGTGGGCAAAGTGGTTTGGCACTCGAGTGCCCCGCCACTCATTCAGCGGTTGAGTGGTGCCGCACAAGTCTTCGGGGTCTTTTCGCCTGCGAAATAAGAACAGAACGAATGGCATTTAATTGCCTTGAAATTAAATAAAGCTTCTGGTGCGCCGCAATTTGGGCTCTTAAGCAAATTAATTGGAAAAGAATGCACCATTAGCTCTGCGGGAAAAGAGCAATGGCAATATTATGACGTATGAACTTCTGTAATAATATATTTCTGACAATTTAATACAATTTTGGCAGCGTAATAAAAATATACATATTCTGAAGATACTGCCCAAAAAAACATTGAAAAAGAATAAAAAAAACAGAGTCTCTAAAACTGAAAAACCAATTTAGAGCCTGCTCTGTTATGCTGTATATTAATTAATATATTTTCTCGTATCAATATTCAACTTTTGCCATATGTTGACGTGCTGCCCGTTGGACCGTATATATTTATTTATTTTAAAGTCAGCCCCAAGGAAAGCCCTGCAGCTGCATTTTCCTTAGAGCCAACAACATTTCTGCACTCTGGCTTACAGAAAAGTCAGGACAGAGACATGCCAGGGACAGGAGCAAGGACGAGGACGAGGACCCAGCCCAGGCCAGAGCCAATGGATATTAGCCTGCATTCAGAGCAGCTGTTGTGCCATTGTCGCTGGGTCTGTCCTTGTTTTTATAAGCTTTCTAGCATGTAATCAGTTAGGGATATTCATGGGCATGACTATGATTTTAGTCCGCCCGAAACGCACACATATAATATACATGTACATGTCCATGTACATGGATGTCTGGCACAGATTTGTACATGGCAGTGGGGGCCATTGGCTGGCGCCAAGTCACAGCAAGAAATCCAAAGCAGAAAAAAAGAAGGACTTGGGGCAGAAGGCTGCAATGCCATGCAAATCCTGCTGAGCAACAGAACTCAACATGAGTGCTGAGCGATGGAGCCACTTGCTCTGCGCCGGGTCCCTCCCCATCAACAACATCCGTGTCCAGCGGCAGGCCGAGGGCCGGGGAGGCTGCCTGGCCTTAAGTCCATAATCAGGCGATTTGCAGGCATTACCGAGGGGCCAGCAGTAGCCTGTGGGATATGGGCTATGGCCGGCCTGTTGTTGTACGTCAGCTTTTGTCTATGGTCGATCATTTGCTGCACACTGGATTCTGTTCCTAATACTCTTGAAAATGTCTTGGCAGGGCTGGGCACACATGGAGCGGCGATTGTGAGTGTGCCACTCTGCAGCACCGTACTTATTGGAAGCTGTGGATAGGCTGTGCCGGTTCTGATTGTTTGCCAAGGATCTGGTGCAGCTCCTGGCGATGGGGGTAAAGCCGTTCCTTCAATTTGCTTATGCAACAGCTTTGTCTTAATGTTTTTGTTCTCCCCTTTCTTATCGGAGCCACTAATCTAAGGTAGACCGCAAAAAGGGGCTGGCAAACTGTCATCTATCTTCTGGCCTTATGGAAATCCGTTTTCCCACTTCTTGGGACGGCTTTTCCGAACCACACGCCTTTCTTTTACTCGCTTTTCGTGTGTCTCTCTCACTCTGCCTCTCAGTTTTTGTCCGGTCCATTACTAAAGTACAGGACTGGACTTTTTATGGCTCTTCACTGCATATGCTGACATCTTGCACAATTTCCAGCAGAGTCCGCTTCTTTCAGCTTTCATTACGTCTCTCCTGCACTTGCCACTGCCACTGCCACTGCCACTGCCGTTGCCATTGCCCTTATTTTCTTGTTACACTTGCTCCAAGAATTATTGCCTTTTGCATATTCCACTTTATTCTCCGACTCTCTCTTTGATACTGTCTCTGTCTCTTTTTCTTGGCTCTTTTTTCCACAAAAATGGCAGCTGACACTTGCGTTTAACCGCACAGATTTGCCCCTAGTACGCTTACGTATCGTATATACCCTTTCTCCTTTCCTTTCTTACCTTACACGAGTATCTCCATCTCTTTCTGCCCCTCTGTGGCCTATCAATTTGCGGTCCATCTGTTTGTACGTTCATTCGAAGGCAAGTTGTAATTGTCGTTTGTATTACCACCGAAACGACGACAGGCCTGGGCCTGGGCCTGGGCCTGGCTCCGACTTTGGGGCGTTGTGATTGCGGTTTCTCCTCCTGGAAGGAATCTACCTTTACCTCGCACTCTGTCCTGAGTCTGTGTCTTCCCTTTCCTCTCTCCATGTCTGTAAATCTATCTCCCTCTGTGGTTTTCCCCTAAAAAGTGAGCAAAAAGCTTAGAATTCAATTAAGCCGAGAGATTTCCTGTAGGCCTGTCACTTCAATGACTTGTCTTTAAGGATCTTCTCTCTATATAAACACTGAAATTGACTAAAAGTTAATCTGTTCCGATTTGTAAATGAAACTGGATGCTATTCCGATTTTATTTGCCATTCTGTATACATTTGCATCCAATTTGAGCCCAGTTTTCGGGTTCTGATAGGTTTTTGAATGGACTGCTGGTTCGGACTGCTTACACGTTTGCTTGCTTCAGCTGAAAGGCCAAAAACAATTTGCATTTGCCCTCCCAACAGAATCCCATAACCCTTCTCTACTGCCAATATTTTCGATGGCCCATACGGTGTATGATGAATTTTTTGTTACTGCCACGCCCCAGCGCACTTACAACCGCCTCAAAAGTGGGGCAGTGAATAGTTTTCCTTTTTTTTTGGGGGGGGAAAATGTATACATGTTTTGTGTATTTTTTGAAGGAGAGTTAGTTGCCAAAAATTGCATACCCTGCAGGATATTCCATGGAAAAACTATGCTGGGATGAGTGGGTGACTCTTCTATAGGGTACTCTTCTCGTTGAGTCCTTATTTTGGTTGGGATTTTTAATAAATTTTTGCATTCGTGTTATTTGAACTCCATCTGGCAGATTGTTGTGCTGGGCATATGAAAAATTCCCAAGGATTGGTTTAAATTTTGTATTCCAAGGCACTCAAAATACACAAAATACATTTCCAATACAAGGGAAACGTTTCCGCTTTAAGGTCATGTTTTTTAGGCCCTGCTTAACCCAAAGAAGGCAGCTTTCTAATCATCCACTCGAACATAAAGTCCAAGGGTAAATGGCTTAGAAAATGTTCGCCAACAATTGCCATAAATAAAACTCACTTCTTGCCACCAGCTTTGGGGCTGTGCCACAATAAACGGCAGTGGCAGTGGCAGTGGCAGTGGAACTCTGGGAGCTATTGATGAGGACAAAGCCGACAATACGCAAATAAGATTTGGCTCAAAAATTTATTTAATTTCATTTTATTGGATGAAAGTCAAAGGCGACACAAGTCGCCAGACAGCCAGACAACCAGACAGCCCCATGGGGCACCCCGCAGGAAATGTGGGGGGAATGTTTTCCAAAGACCAGCGAGAATCCAATGTGGAATCATTAATCTTTTGCCGCTGAATCAGCTCAAAGAGCTTTGCCCCCAAGCAGCAGAACTTCTGGCGAGACGGGAAAAATAAACAAAATAACCAATTTGATGCCAAGTCATTCGGGAGGCCAAAAGCAGAGGGCGGCACTGGTCCGTTCTTTGAGCCATTTGCAAATGAGTCGCCAGCATAATGACCATGTAGCTATTTACTCAAGAACAAATTGCAAACCATTTTGCACACTCCATTGACTCTCCATTTTTGCTCCTCTTTCGGAGGAGGCTTGGGGGCCGGCCTGTTCAATTTTCATTAATTTACTTATAATTATTTGCTGACATTTTCATATTGACTTTTTCCAAGGCCTCCCCACTGCGGGCCGCCTAAACAATTGAAATTAAAAATTCAAACGGAAGCCGGGGACCCGGCAAATTGGTTCTTGTTCCCCAGCAACAAAAATGAGAAATATGCGCCTGTTAACTTGTTCATTACCCTAATGGAGCGTTTTTCCATGCATTCTTCTTCGTAATATCCCATGCCCATGCCCATTCCCAGTCCTGAATCCCAGTCCCAGTCCCTCACACACATTTCGCATCCCTTTGGCCTTTTCTTTTTTTCCCTGCTGCCTTCTTGGAGCCTGCCTTCATGGAGATGTTGTCCTTTGGTTCGTTACACTTGTGTCTCTCTCGCATTGTGTCCCCTTGGTTGTATGGGGCATGGGACAGGAAACATGCCTGTCTGTCTGCCTTAATAGAGTGAAATTCCTCACTGTTATATATTTCATTTAAATGACATTTTAATTAATGTCAACAATTTTGCTATTGCCGCAAGTCGACGCACTCATTATGACGGCCCCTCGGCGCACATTTTCCTGTCTGACGCCTTAATGTGATTATTTCTAATTAGATATTGTCATTAAAATATATAATTCGTTGAAGGGCTTCCCCAGGGAAGCCCACTGTAGCTGTAGTTATCACCTTTGCTCATGGCTTGGAAGCCAAATTTAATAAATAAATGGCAAGAAAACTTGCCCACATTTCCACATACAAACTGGTCAACACAGAGGGCATATCATAGTGAAAAATTCAAGGCAAACTCAAGTACTAATCACTGCTTAATATCTGGATTAGACCCAAACCAATCGAAGGCAAAGACTGAATTTCAAATGCCAAAACCAATGCCCCCATTCAGAGCTCCATCAAATTATACACAAGAGACCGACAAAATATAAAGCGAAACAGAAACGAAAGGGACGACTCCTTTCTTCCATTTCGGTTAAAAAAGTTTTAGTTACAATAAATTATATGCAACAGTTTAGACGGCACAGAAGCCCCAAACGAAGCCAGAAAGAGTTAACGACGCTGCGATGTGGGGCAGGGCGGACCCTCGACATATTTTTCGGGCCAAATAAAGCACTTGAGGGAATTGCACATAAAACGACTGACGGATGGGGTCCTAGGCCCATCATTGGCATGTGGCGAAAGAAATCCTTTCATTTGGGAAATGCCAAATGTTTGCAGGTAAAAAAGGGACAAATCCCAATATGCCAGGCACTTTATTGCAATCCCTTTAAATAAGTTTTCCCTCCCCCTCCCCCTAGTTTTTGTTGCTTTCCTTTGCTACCTTGGACTCCATGGGATCCTTGGACTCCTCCTTCACGTGCCAAAGCGCCAAACACTTCCATGTACGAGCATGTGTGTTGCTTTTCCCCTTTTGAAATCCTTTCTAGTTTGGCTCCCGGCAAAGGCAAATAAAATATGGAATTACTTAGCGGCTGTGTCAGAGCGTAGACACTGCGATTGTGTGCGTCTGTCTATTTGCTGGCGGTTGCCTTTGTGTTGGCCCTGATGTGATTTGTTTAGAGCTCTCCACTCTCTCTCTCTGCTCTCTGCCAGCATTCAAATGTCCCATATGTCAGGTTGTCTTTAAATTCTCGTTGAGAGTTCTCCGACTTTGAAGGGGCAGCAGATGATGTGCTTGAGGGGGGTTGGATTAGGGAGACTAAGTGCTACATATGTATAAGCTCTGGCAGGGCTTTAAAAGTAATTTTTCCCATGCTTGTTCCAATTGTTTTTACACTTGAATCACAAACAGCTGCACCACCCGGCGTATGATTGATATTTTCGTGCTGGAAAAGACGAATCTTTTCGCAGAACTTTGCCATTAGAACAATCTTCTTATCGCATCAATAATTTACGAGTCTTGGCGCATTTTAATCGAAATCACGAATAAAAACTTGGCCAACTTTTCTCTACTATCTGGAATTATTTCCGTTTCGCGTTTTGCGTTTTGCTCATTAAAAGTGAGGAGCGAAAAAACTTTGGCCGTTCGGCGAATAAATTTTTGTATTAAAAACGTTTTCCGTCTGACAAAATTCTGCACGCTTCATAAAATCGTGGCATACTCGTATAAATAAAATTTTCATAAGAAAGGGACGGGTATTTCCTTTGTGGAGGGTCCGTGGGAAGGGTTGCCGCCAGGCTTGAGTATCTGAGAAAACTCATCAGCAATTCAGCATGCGTGGTTCTTATGAAAACTTGATGCCTTCGTGATGACACTCATTGTCTTGAGTGAAAAGTGTGGCAAATGACATGAATGGAGGAGGCTTTCTCCGACCCGTGCCGTCCCGTCCCGTCCCTCTGTTCGGTGGAAATTTCAAGCATAACTGGCAAAGCTTTTATAAAATTGCCAGAACACCCACACAATTCAGTCGCGGCCCGATGATGCCTTTTGTTCGGGGGCCCCTCTTTTTAAACATTTGCTACACATTTCTCCCGAACGGCAAATGACTTTCAAGCTTTCATTTCCTTTTCAGGCTCGGCTCCGCCGGAATCCACTGCCTCCACTGTCAGGTGTCCTCTCTCTCCTGTTGTGTTGTGTGTTTCTTTCAGTGCATAAAAAGTTTTCTAATGAAAAATTCAGCTGCTTCGGCTGGCCCCTGAAATGACTCTGAAACGATGACGACAACGCCAACGACCACTCAGTCTTCTAAAAGATATACTGGAGCTGTAGTTGGAGCTGGAGCTAAACTAATGCCCTGCTAAAGTTTTGTTTATGAAAATGCAGGAGTGACCAGATAACTGGCAAATGTCGTATTCAGGAAAGTACTCCCTTAAGCACCCTGAAGCTGGCTCCAATTGCGAGTTGAAAGGTAATCAAATTTCAGTTGCTAGTTTACAGTTTCAATGCAGATGTTGGGGCAAGTTTTCACTAAAAACTTTTAAAGTTTTCGAATCCTGAAGGTGACAGAAATGGAAATTAGGTTTCGCTTCTAAATGGATTTATTCCGCGTGGAATTCGAATTTATTTAATTATGTTCCTGAGTGTTTTTGTGTCAGGCGAATTTATTGAAGGGTTTGCCAAGCTTTCTTTAATAAAGTATTGAGCTTTATATGGCCGCCTCTCTCCCCATCTTCAAAGACATGTTCAAAATTAATTTGATTGTAGTCAAAACATGAAAATTTCATTAAAGCCTGCGCCACTACGACTACCAGCCGCATAATTTATAAAGTGTCGAGCTGAAAACTGCCCAGCAGAAGCAGGAGCAGAAGCAGGAGCATCCAACCAACCAACCAACCAACCAACCAACCGACCAACAAATCCGTCCATTTATCCATTGAGTGAAGGTCCAGCTCCGGACCATAACAAGGCGTAACTTACAGCGTACTTGAAGGGCCAGAATGAAGCAATTTTAATTTTCTGCTCTTGGCTGGGTAGTAAAACATCAGCAGGACCAGCAGCAGGATCAACAGCAGCAACAAGCCCAAGATAAAGATGGCAATGGGAAGGGAAGGGGAAGGGGATGGGTATGGAGGAGAGTGCCGACTCGACTCTGAAGTTTTTGCAGTCAAAATGCAGTGGGTGGGTCCTAAAGTGTTGCGCTTCATAAATAAAGACGGGGAAACCGAAACGAATGGCGGCGGCGAGTGAAAGGAAGGATGTGGTAGAGCTGGATGAGCAGCAGACTTCCATATAGCCATGGCTGGCTGTGTTGTCCAGTGTAAAAGCATATTTTCTGCTTTTAATTGCAATATATTCTTTTAGACAAAATGACTGATGATGGCCGGGCTCTCGCTCGCTCCTTCATCCCTTCTCTGGCAAGCAAAAATATATTGCCATGAAATTTGCAGATGGCACAGGAAACGGAAACCCGACGGAGACAGGCATGTCTCCACGCTGGCAAACTCCGTTTGACTGCTAAATGAACAAGGAAAACTCATTCACCCTACCATACACACCCCCCTCTTTTCCACTGGAAAACTTACTCAAGGCAGAGCTCCGGAGGCACTGCGGTTGCTGGTCATTGCGGTCCTTGTTGTTCTTCGCCTGCTAGTTGTTTGTATCCGTTCTCGAGTCCTTTCCCCCTCTTCGGGCCACAAATAACTCTGAGATACTGGCTGGGATGAGCGGCTCGGCTCTAAAAAGAGGCCTTTGTCTTAGCCATCGCGACCGCCATTTTGGCTGATGAATAAATGAAGGCCTTTGTGTTTTTGAGCGTGGCCAAGAGAGAAAATTTACCACTTTCATTTACTCGACATGCATTTCTCATGGCCTCGCCTCTCAGCTCTCAGCTCTCAGCCCTGAGCCCCGAATGGAATAATTAAAATGCTCTTTCTACCCACAAATCCCTGGCACATCTTTAAGCCTTCAGATCTGCTGGGGATTATACAATTTTGAATTAATTTATAAGCATTTTTTGCAGATATCTATCATCTGCTTCAAGTATGAACTACAGCGCTCATTACTCAGTGAAGTTCTCTCCTCATTCACTCGCCGGCTTTTATATAAATTCCATAATTTATTTCGCACTGAATTTTCAGCTTTTCCGAGCGGCAGGCAGGCAGACAAAAGAGAGCGAAGAGCGAACAAATTTTCGCTGAACTGCAAAAATGGCAAATCGCTGAGAAAACTCATAATTTTCAACCGTCTGCCATGCTGTGAAGGCGGCGTAAATTTTATTATTGGCAATGCCAAATGCACGGACACCCAACCCCCCAACCCCCCACAGCCCCTATGAAACTACAACAAAGTTTCGGATAAAGTTTCATTATGCTATATATATTTTTTCTGGGGCTATCCAACGCCCCTCCCCCCGCCCAACCACCCGCTCAAACAGATGATTAATGAAGCTTTGAAAAGTTGAGTGCAAATTTAATCAAGCGCACAAGCAAATCGAAACAATTGGAGTAAAAAAATGGAGGAGAACTTATAATAAGCTCGAAATTGGAACAATATGCAAAGGGGCATAAAATAGGAAAAGCCTGAAATGGAATCGGAACAAATATGCAAAGAGATAGAGAGGGAGAGACAGAGAGAGAGACAGAGCATCGAGCTTAGAAGTAAATTATGCAATAAGTAGGACTTTGGCGCTCTGTGATTTATTACTTGATTTTCGACATGTATTTATATTGTTTTTGTGCGTCTGGAAGTGGGGTTGGAGTGGAGTGGAGTGGAGTGGAGTGGGGTCTGCGCGGAGAGAGTAATGAATTATGCAAATTTCTAGAGAGGAAAATACGAGCCATGATAGATTCTTTCACAGATAAAGGCAATTATTAAAGGTTTTCAAATTAATTTATCCACATAATTTTATAATTAAAAACTAGTTCTACATATGTAAAAAATAAATCAAAAATCTATCTTTTTCTACTTGCAGTTGACTTCCGAAACATATGCCAAATAGAGGCGCCAAATGTGAGTTATATTTATGTAAAATTAAGCGAATTTTATATCTGATTATCTCTGAATCCCCTGAAATCTATGCAAATTCGATAAACTCTTTAATGCCTTTATTCTTCCACAACCTTTTGTATTTCCAGGGCCCCTTTTTTGAAATCAAAATTAAAGTCCTTCTTATCCCTAATTTAATATTAAGCTGGAGTTCAAGCACCCCTATTATTTCCTGTGAAAATCTTAACCTTGAGTTTCTCATACCAGGACCCTCTTCAAAATATTTTCTGGCCACTCGCCCAGCCTCAATGTGGAGCCTGAACCCTTTTCCCAGGCACGTGTTTCAAATCGAATCGAAATTTGAGAGAAAAGTAGCTCGGGAATGCTTCAATCATTAAAGACAACTTCATTCATCATGCGGACCCTCAATGGCTGTCTGTTTTGTGTATAAATTTCATTAAACTTTATTGGCTTCGCCCTCGTCCTCCCACGTGGCTGCCCAATAATCAAGTGGCCGTTTTATGCGTATTTGTTCTCTGACGTATTCATGAGCACCAACTAACGCCATCAATTTTGGGAGAGGAGCTCCAGCACCAGCTTCACCTCCCTCCGACAGGGCCTGACAGGCTGGGCCTAACTTTTGGCAGACCCCAGACCCAGGGACCTGCACATTTGACAGGAGGCAGAACTGGGAGCAGGATCGTGTTTGGGGGGCCTTGGCTTCTGGCCCAATTATTATCATAATGCCAAATGAAGATGACAACATTGACAGCATGTTGGGTGAGGAAACTTTTAATGATACTGTTAAGGTTGCTGCCAGAACTTGAGGGCCAATTAATCACTGTTGCTGGGGACCTTCTACCAGTGTCTCGGTTTGAGTGTCACTTAATTTTTTTATGATGCCCTAGCAGTCCTGCAGTCCCCGTCTCGGCCATGGGGGCTTGCGGAAAACGCTTTCACGTTCAATTGTTTTATGCCGTCTGCGCTTTGAGGTTACGAGTGGCCTCTATAAAGTGTTTTTCTCCCCAGTCTCAACCACAGAGTCGACCCCTAGCCCTAGCCCGAACCCCCAGCCCCCAATCTCCTTGGAGCGAATTGTTGTCGAGACTTTCGAGCCATTTTGAGTGGCAGGGCAGAAAGTTTTCTGTGTTGGCCGAGAATGAAACCGTCAATTTGCCGCAAATATACGTATACACCCCGTACAGTGCACACAGTCTACGGTGTACAGTGTACAGTGGGGGGGAGGGGAAATGTACCAACTACGAGAAGTTTTTAATGGCCATTGAGGCCAGTTTATGCAGCTGCCACTCCCATCCCGCTGCCCCTCCGCTTGTTGGCATGTATTATTAAATTAGTTGCGGGCGATTTGTGGTAATTAGGGTGAAATTTAATAGCTCTTTGAGGGCAGCTTCCCCACAAATGTACAGCCACATAGAGGCATGGGATACGCCATCAAGATGACATCTCTGTGGGGTCCCATTAGCTGGCATCAGGGAGGGCATCATCGATTAGCCCCACACACACACAAACACACACAAACACACTACTCTCCATTGACGAGGATCTCTGCATAAGCTCCAGTACCTCCAAATTGGAACCATAAATCCCATCTGGTTAATAATCCTCTTGGAGAGGAGAGAGGTCCTGCATGAGCCATGCGAAAATCTGTGCGTGCATGATGCTGAATCTTATTTGAGGCAGCATCATCATCGTCATCATTTATTTATGCGTGCCACAGCGTTGCATGGCTGCTTCTAAGGATGACAACATCTGGGCAGACTTCTCTCTGGATTCACGCGGTGTTAATAACACGTCAACATGCACTCGCACACGCACACGCACCTGGCATTTGGCGGCGGAAGGAGCATTCCACCTAAGAGGAGTGGCGTGGCCTATGAGTGCGCTCGGAAGAATGCAGGATGACAGCGGCTGCAGCTAAACGCATTTAATGGCCATCGCTGTCGTCCAAGACACCGTCTCCAGGACATGCTTCGCCTTGCAAATTGCAATTAATTAATTGAAGTGCTTGAGCTGCTGCCGCTACTGCCGCTGCTGCTGCTGTTGCAGCCACCGCGTTGCCTATTAATTTCTGCACAATGCCGGTGGCTGCCGCGCTCCTCTGCCCCACCGCTTAAATGGCTGTCACGTCTGCAACCCCACCATGCACAGCCGCTGAATCATCCCCACTCGAGAACCACTAGCACCACCCAAGACACCAGCCACACTCTCGTGTCTAACTTATGTGTCTTGTGGCAGGAGCCCACACACATAAGTCGGGCATGCTTTCTTAACGGGTTAAGTAGCAGTTGCCTTCGCAAATTGAATGGCAATTGAAAACTCTCGCTTGCGACTGGATGTCAATGTCTCGAATGAGTCGTTCTTGACTTGCAATTTAAGCGGTCTCCTTTCTTAACGAAGGCAATTCAGCAGGCGTCCATATTGGTCCAATTATAAAAGATAATATGGTAAATCAATGAGAGAACCCACCAGGTGGAGGGGTAGGGGATTAATCAGCCATAATAACCGACGTAATGAACGTATCTACTCGTATGGCTACGAGAATGGCTACGAGAATGGCTTTAATTAATTTTCATCTTTGCCAGGGCTGAATATTGAGAACGAGGGGAGTGGTCGAAGCTGGGAATATCCTGTGGCAGATATTGAATTCTTTTTTAATGAATTTAAGGGATTTAATGGCTTCACACGTTTCAAAATATCTGATGGTCTTCCTTTGCTTTGATTGACTGCAGCCAAAGGTTTGTGCCCTAAAAGACCTTCTCTTGCAGAGGGTATCACAGGCAGGTGGGAAAAATATACCAATAATTTGTTGGCATAATAAAATAAAGAATTTCTCAGAAATACTCGCCAGGAGAAGTGCCAAAGTGTATTTAAGAAATATTTTTTAAAATTCCTGCCACCTGTGTGTGGCTCTTAGCCCACTCGTGTGTTTGTGGTAGAGACTGTTGGCCAAAAACAATATTTATTGCAATTTTTTGGTAATGACAAAATAAAAGCGAACGACCTACGCGAATGTCATAAAAAGAAACGCGTGGGCGAATCAAATTAAAATTGCGCACACATTTAATATTCATGGAAAACATTTTGTAACAGCAATAATAACGGTGCCATCGAAATTGAATGGCTATACGAGGAATATGCCCAGAATACTGTGGCTTTCGGTGGGGCACTACGACTCATATGGCCACAAACCGAAAGGAAAATAATGGAACATCCAATTTTGGTTAGAATTTGAATATCTTTCTGTGCTAAAGATATTACTGGGTGTGCTCTGATCCTTGAGGAAAGTTTCAAGAACATTCCGAAGCACATTTCATGAGTACTTTTCTCGAATGAGTTACCTTTGCATTCCAGTGAGTGGGCTCATGATTCACTTCATTTGGCACACTTAAATTCCCGCCCAGACACACTCGCACATAGCACATAGCACATATCATATCTGTCTTGGGCATTTGATTAAACGTCCGTTTCTAGCGCACGAGGGCTACGGCGAGGGTGTATATGGCCATGCATCTATCAGCTATAATGAATTCAATTAATTTACTCCTGCCAAAAATGCTAGAGGACACACACACACACACACTCAAGCCGAGCCGAGCTCCTCCTCATTCCCATCCTCGTCGTCTGGGCCTCATTATGATGAGTGATTGTTGCTGCTGGCCGTGTCGGCGTGTGTCGAAGATTTCTCTCTGGATATACCCTTGCAGGGGTATCCTTGCAAGGCAAAGAGGAAAGATGTCCAGGAATCATTACTTCTTAGTGAAAACTCATATCAGATGACTCTATCCCTTGGCTTTTAGGGGAACAATGGCTCTGTAAGGGTATGCAGATCTTCGGCTCTCGAAAACCAACCACTTTTCTCATTTCCCTTCTTTGTGGCTGTCTTTTGTTTGACTCACGTTCCTTGCGGTCTTATTAATGTGTGCTAAATGTGCCGTCTACTTATAATATACGATCCACTCATTCATATATGCTTATGCACTTCAGCCCTGGCCCCAGACGAGAGCGAGAGTCTATATGGAACATCATGAACTTGGGGTTGTGCTCTCGTCTCCATACACTCCATGCACTGCACTACGCTGGCTCCTTTGTGGGTGATTTGTTTGCCCAAGATGATGCCAAGGCCATCTCGGTGAAGTGTATGTTTATATATCTCAAGTGCCGGCAATTTTCATGTGATTTTTCTCTCGCTTTTGTTGGTCGGTTAGGTGCAAGGACAATAACCCGATGGCTATTTATTATTTTGCCAGACAGGAGAAATGGGGTCATCAAGTGCTCGAACGACATGAGAGATACTCGTCCTCTCAGTGCACTGAAAATTAAAACTTTCCTGTCGATTTCCATTTTGATTTTCAATTGAGCCGATCTAATCGAATACATTCTAAAGCGTATCTGTATTGAAATCATTTCGGGTACCCGGGCACCCCTCTCTGCTTCCCCAATTTATTTTCAAAATCTGCAGCCACTTTCCCTCCACGCCAGCGACATTTCAAAAGCCAATTTCACTGGGTTCCAATTTTCCGCCCGAAGCCGAACTAATGCATAATTAGTGCAATTTCCGTTGCTGTCAATGAGAGCGGGGCATTTTCACAATTTTTGCCGTGCTGCAGTCCCTGGCTGGAAAATTGTGTTGCCACTGAAATGTCCAAATTTTACGTAAATTAGGGGAAATTTATTAAATTGAAAGTTTGCGGCCAAAGCCCTATTAAGGTTTATGGCCTGCACATTTGTTGGTTCAAAAGCCCCACAGCTAGTGTACAGATAAAAGCCCATGGGCTCCTATAATCTCAATATTAATATCAATCTAATATCAATTTTCAATATCAATACTCCCAGTATAAGGGATAGATACTTGTTCACGAATTTTAGGTATAAATGGAGTAAAAAATGCCTATAAAATATGTTTCCATCTGTGAAAATGTTATATTGGAACGATGATTTTTCTTCATCATCGCAAAATATCCCTATTATTTTCCAGAGTGCCCCTACCTCTTTTCTGTAGTCAAGTGTAAGCTGCATTTGCCATAAAATATTTTCCATGTCCGATTCGCAAGTTTTTTGGCCAAAGAAAAAGCTGAAAAACAAATAAACATAATGCGTCTATTTGCCACTTAATGAATTTTTTCCAGAGCAACAAACAGACCCAAAAATCTACACAAAAAAGAGATGGCAAAAGTCGCACGGAAAGAGATAGCAAAGAGAGAGAGAGAGAGAGAGCAAATGGCAAACCTGTGTCCTGCATTGTTCGGCGGCAACTTCATTTCTTGGCTTTTGCCAACTGCCAACTTTCAACTTTTGTCGCGCCCTCTCAGTCCTCAGTCCTCAGTCCCCAGGCCTCGGCCAAGTGGCAAATAAAATATCGCTGCCACTCCTCTAGGGTTGGGTTGGGTTCCGTTCCGTTCCGTTTCAGGGGCAGGGTATGCCTGGTAAACAAGAGGATGCTCTGGAAAATGTTCGCTTCTGTCTGCCAAGTTAAATGTAATTGTAATTTTTAATTTTAAGTGCTCTGCCGAAAAAAAAGTAACGAGTGAATGCGGGGAAATGTTCTGTGCGCCAGCATTACAAATGTTAATTGCGCAACACATAACTCATAGAGAAGGAGGCGATTCCGGGGAGGAGGCTGCATGGGGGCGCAGGACTTCCCGCCGAAGCAGCTTTAATGAGTTGTATAGCTCCTGGATATTTTGGGTATACTTTGAAAGAGAGGAAGGAAGTGTTTCTTATTGCCATTGTGATTGGTGTCTCACAGGAGTATTCATGAGCTCTTCTGCTGGTTCTCTTTAACCTTTAATCTCTTTGGGAACTCAATGCCTACTCCTACGCTCAGCTTGACATGCTCTTGATTATAATAGTTAATTTTTAGTGCCGCGAGGGCCTCCGCTGCTAGAATCCTTAACCGTAAAAGCTCTTCCAGGGCCCTGCCGAGTACCTGATGCCACAGGAGGAGGATGCCGCCACTCAAAGGGGACCTGCACAAATGTTTGCGATTGTCAGCGCGGCCCTATAAACTGCACGCTTCCTGTGTGTCCTCCACGCCTGCCCGCCAGACCCTATAGGATTTCTGCACTTATGCCTTTTGTGCGATACTTATGGGCGGGACTGTATCTGATAAAAAGGACGTCTGTCGCCGGCTTGCAGCTTGCTGCAGGACAAAGCATAAATTCGGCGTATAACGGGGGGCCCACATGGGGGCCCATGAGGCTCCCCTCTTTTGAGGCACCCGCACTGACCATTGTCCGCGGCCAGGGCTCCCTTTTGTGCCTCGACTGTTTTCGCTTTTCCAGCAATTGCAATTGTTTTCTATGGTGCCAGCCAGCATCCATGATACGGTCATGACTTGCCACTCCGCTATCTTAGCCATTTGCCCTCGTTTCCCTCTCCTCCTCTCCCTCTCCTCCTCGGCCATTATTCCAGCTGTATCTGCCATTGTCGGTTTTAATTTTCGCCCTCCGTGTGGCATTGGCTGCGATTTTAATCAGCCTGGAATCGTTGAATGCCGCCCACCAGCAGCCGGGTCTGTTGTGCTGCTCACTTGTAGTTGATTATCGCATTTGCACTTGGCCACCTTCCCCCCAAGCCCCTAATGCGGACTGCTTTATGGCCCAATCATCAATAGTCGCTTAAAGGCTTATTGGCGTTGGCTTGGGAGATTAAATCTGTGACTTCAATCGAGGCGAGTGCCAGGGAGAGTTGGGTATTGTTTTCTTTTTTAGAGAAATATAATCTTTTGATGGTAAATGGTCAGGCAATTGAAGTAAAAGGCCGAAAAATATTTAAAAAATACAATAATTATGAAAAGTTTCGAGTAGAAGTTATCCTAATACACAGAATGTTTACAGACTCACAGACAATGCTTATAGAATCTATAATAATATAGATAGATATAGATAGGTATAGATATAGATATCTATATTATAGATAGATTTCGGTTTATTCTATACCAATTTTTTCAAGGGACTGTGTAGAGCTGTTTTCTTTAGAGAAATTACAAATATTGAAATGACAGTAGCACATTTTTTTTCGCTAGAATATAAAAACATAAAAAACAAAAGACATTTTTGATGTTTTAGCGCTGTAGAATTTTATATCTCTCATTACCAAAAGTTGATGTTTAAGACTCTGCTATTTTATATAATTTTTATAGGTTTTTATATTTTATAAAATTTGCAAAATTTATAAATATTTATAAAATAAAATTTAATACATTTTTATATTTTATATAATTTTTTTTGTAAACATTTTTCTAAAAAAAATTAAAATAATTTTGATATGCTTCAAAAAGTATCTAATCAGCAATTAAACTATTTATGTTTAAATTGAAGCATAATTTGACAGAAATATGGTACTCCTTTATTATTAGAGCAAAATACAATGCAATACAATAAAAAAAATAAAATAAAAAATAAAAAAGAGGAAAACAATTTCCGCTCGTATGAGATAACAGTTTATTTCGAAAACAGTTGACTATACAACTCCGTACAACCAGGAGCAGTGTTTTTATTTGTGCCCCAAGATAGGCAGGGGCGGGGCGGGGGCAGGGGAATGTCAGTGTTTCTGTGCCTGGCCATGGATTTAGGGCCGGCTGCAGGGCCTGTCCTAAGCGCATTGCCAATCACAGCAGCAGCAGAAACAACATTCCTCCCAAAAAAAGGAATAACCGGAACACGAGCAAACAGATAACAAATTAAAAATCTGGTGTGTTTGCTTACATTGCGTGTCCCTGTGTGTGTGTGCCTGTGTGTGTGTGTGTGTGTGTGTGTGTGTATCTGTGGCCGGAACTCTGACAGAACCCCAGGCCGGCCCCGGACCCAGCCGCGGCCCCTCCATCACGCCAGCTGCAGGATGTTCCATATGTTCAGTAATATTTTTTGGTTACATAATTATTTTGGTTTGGCCTCTGGCGGATGTGGCCGCTTAACTGCATTTGGTCGGTCGGGTTGACTTTAGCGGGGACTCGGAAAATGCATTTGATGAAAATTTATTCCTCCCCAGCCACCCGTTCAGAACCCCCCACCAAAAAGAGAGAGAGAGATTCAATAAAAGCGAATCCCGCTTTCCCATTGTCGGGCCTGTGTCGGTTCTGGTCAATTTTTCTAGCTAATGATTTGGTTTCCTGTTGGCCAAATGTGTGCGTGCCTGAATGTGGTTCCGGATGAGGTAGCTCCCCCTCTCTCTGTGTGTCTCGGTGTGTGTGTGTGCTAAATTTATGGCTTGCCAAGTGGTTAATTGTGAATGCGAGTTCGCGGCTGGGGCGCTGAATTGTGGATAGGCTGCTGGATTACAAGTGAAATGGGTTGGAAATGAAAATGGGAGAAACAGTAGCAGCTTAAGCGGAAAATTCTGTTTGTAGAAGTGTCTCTTTGAAGCCCGAGAATCGATTATTGAAGCGCCGTTTCCAGTTGCATATCTCCAGGAACAGTGCCTGCCATTTCCATGAAAATGTATCTCTGCTGCACGAGAATTGCTCATTGAAGTGGCATTACTAATTCCCCATTCTCTGAACCAGGACTCGGCAAATCCACAACTAATGAGGTTCCACCTCCCACTCACCAGCAAGCGGCAAGGAGCTGCTTTGCATATATATATATCTGTGTGTATCCCCATTAGAGATACAGCCAAGGCATTCCCCGTAGATGCTGCTATTTGTTTGGGTCAGTGGGTGGCTGGGGAGGGTGATGTTTCGGTTCGATCTGGAAACACCACCTAATGAGAAAACCCTGTTAAATTGCAAATTTAATCCTGTAACTAATTTCGGAAGCACGCTGGGAGCAACACGCACATATTTGGCAGCTGCCAGCTCCCCCGATGATTCCTCGGACGGACGCCTCAGAGCTGCGACAATCTCTGTGTGTATAGAGCAGCTAAGACCCCAGTAAACCCACCAAAACTGAACTGAACTGAAATATGCACAGGCGATTGAATCAATTAAAAGTTTGCCGCACAAGTATGCAACACCAGCGTCAAAAGTGGAGAAAGCCAGAGAAATTTTTGGTAAATTTACCCAAAAATTAAGAACAACCAAGCAACTGCATTCCCAGAGGCGGGCAGGGGGGGAAAGTGTGGCCAAAGTAACTTCAAGTTGCATGATAGGTAAAGTGCACAAGTTGTGGCAAATATTTTGAGCGCACTTTATTGACCAATACTCGTACTCGTCCTGGTACTGGTACTCGTCCTGGCACTCGTATGCGTTGTAGCTGCCAGTCAGCCAGTCAGGGGAGGAAGTGAGTGGCACAGGGAGGACAGCAATTGATGTTGGTTCTTGGGGCAGGGACAAGAAATGACTGACTTCTGACAAACTTCCATGCAGCTCCTTGCAGCTCCTTGCAGTGTGCACTGAATGGGAAAGATTGACATTTTTTAATTGCAGACAAGAGCTGGAAAAGCTATTAGGTCATGTGAGTGGATAAACTCGAAGATTAATCAATTATTGTTAAGCTGGGGATTGAAAGCAATCCCCCAGAGGGAGATACGAGTCTTCCGGTAATCTCCAGGGATAGGGATGAAAACTTTAGACAGTCCCAAAAGCTGGAGACTTAAGGGAACTCCACAGATTGCATGCGAGTGGAAGCCATATAAATTGATGGTCTTGCACATTTGGAGCCCGCATGCAAATGAAGAGCCCAGAAAATTGCATTTGTGTCAACTGAAATGCAATCGCTGGAAATTTTAATGAAATTGAACAAACTGTGTGCTGCACGAGGCATAAAATAAGAAGTAATTGGCAAGCAATAAAAAATGGCCAAGAAAACCAAGAAAGAATGGAAATCAGTTGGCAGGGGGAAGGAAGAGGCAGTCAATGGAAATGGAAATGGAAAACTTGCACTCCGTCCGTCGAGTCTATTTGCACTAAGTGTTCGTTAGAAAATGTTTGCATAGCAGCACTCAGCGTCATTCAAAACACATGTAGAAAGTGGTCTTGGATAAGGCTGAGGAGCGGAGAGTACTGGAGATTGAGAACTAGGAACTGAGAAACCAAGGCCGAGGCTGTCCCGAAGACTGAGGCTTTGCCGGAAAGGAGGCCGTGCGGAAGACTGTGTGTGTGTCTGGTTGAGTGCGGGAAATCAAAGAAAATCAATAAAAGGCAAATTGACGTAGCAAAACAGAAATGTGCATCATTTTCACTTTATGCAAATTGCAAAATGTGTGATGAAGTCGACAGCAGCGATGATGGCAGTGGTCCCGGTCCCGGTCCCGGCTTCCACTTCAATCTCGAGCGTAGTACGACTGTGAATGCGAGTATATGAATGAATACAAATAGTAGAGAAGGGTAAGGGGAAGGGTAAGAGGAAGAAGAGACACTGTGTGTGTGTGTGTGTGTGTGTGTGCGCGCCTGCCACTGTGTTTGTCATGTGTAAATGCAATGGCTGACAAAAGGCATTTGCATATTTAATGTTATTACGTTATTTTGCATGGCATACAAAAATTTATGTTTGCATGCGACAAAACTCTCAGACATTTTCAGGCTCCTCTGCACATGCTCGTGCGAGTAACCGTAGACCGTAGACCGTACACTGTACACCGTACCCCATGGCGTATACGTACTCCCCATATTCGTTATATTTTCCCACAAATTTCACAATAATTCCGTTACAACTTTTTAGCACTGGGACTCGTTGGGATTCTTGTTCGCCATCGTCATCACCATAAATAATAAAATTATTGTGCTGCCAGTTTGAATTTACGCCCATTTTCCCCCCGCGTCGCCGCCCCCCGGCCCCCGTTTCCCATTTCCCATTTCCCGGCAAATGCCAGGAAGAGACCATGGAATAGTGGAGTAAATATTGAAAAAGCACAACGAAAAAGAAAATGAAAATGCCATTAAAAACACGTTTCAGATTTCATGATGAGAATAGTGTGGCTCTCTGGCGAGCATTTATCCCGCCACTATCTGTGTGGCCCCAAGTCATCAAGTCTGATTGGGATACAAAACTATCACTGAGGGCGGCGAGGGGCAGAGGGGGGGCTATGAATGTCATCATCATTGAAGGAGAGCGAGTGCGAATCAATAATCCAGTGGTTTCCGAGCTCCGGGTTAAAGGGTTGCTTAAAGCGACTCTCTCTAAGGGATTATGGCCACTGAAAGGAGATAAAATTTAATGTAGCATACATTCCAGGGCAAAAGGAATATATCAGCGGCTGGCAGTCCTCCTCCATTTATAATTTTAAATTCTGTATCATCATAATCAAAGCTTAATGTAGTAGCACATACGCAATAGGATCTGCCTCAAAGAACACGCACATGGCTCTAGGAGTGGCCTCCTTAAAGCATTCCCACACACAGCACTGCTGCTGCTGCCTCAAAGGACACCCACGCAGTGCTGCTGCTGCTGCTGCCTCAAAGCACTCGCACACGTTTCTAGGCTGCCGCTGGGCTCAAAGGAACGAGCGGCCAAAAGGCAAAGTGTGACTCCAGTCACTTGACATTGGCAGGAAACCAAAGGCCAAGTCAAGAGTGCGATAGAGCCCTGGCCTACATACATTATACAGAAACCAGCAGTCAGGATGTGTGTGAAACAACGATACATATACCAGAGGGAAAGGAGAAAGGCAGAAAGTGGGAAACGGAGAGATGGCATCTTCTGGCCGACAATCATGGCAGCCGCAAATCATCATGGATATTTCGAAAATTTCATTACATTGTTGGGTTGTGCAGTGGGGTAAAGGTGGATCCATCCAATGCCCCTCCCCAGCGCCCCCTTCTCACTTTCTCACTGCCTTTTCTGCCGCTGCCTCTGGCTCTGGTTCCCAGTGTGCACTTGGCTGAATGTTATCTACCATTCCAAATGATGTCAATGAATGGTTAGATGAGGTGTGCATGTGTCTGTGTATTACACACACTGAGACACACACACACACCCCTACAGTTAATGACGTCTCTGGCTCTGTGCACTGGAAATTCCCCAGCAGCCAGGAAAAGCAGTCAGAACGTACAGCCGCCTTCCATTTCTACCATTTTCCCCAAACCATTTCCCTTGTTTTTTGTTGTTGTTTTTTTCCGGACCTCCTGCCTGTACCATCCCTAGTAGCATTCTGGTCTATTGTCTCATTGTCTGTGCGCTCATGTATGATTTTTTATTATAAATAAGCTTGTAGGCATGTGTCAGGCCAGCAGCAGCAGCACCAGAGACTGGGGCATGGCAGAGGAAGGCCCTGTGTGCCAACTAAAACTCGAGCCGTAATCTGAAATGGTAGCGGCAACAACAATGTCTGGCAATCATGTTGTAACTGCCAGCAACAAAAACACCACCAGCAACAATAGTAATAACATCAGCAACAACAACAACAGCAACAGCAACAAAGAGTAAATGTATTCTGACATTAAAATTTAAGATTTCAAGGAAACATTGGCCGGAATTTCATTAGATGAATGCTGAGGGTCTGAGTCTGAGGGTCTTCAAGCAGGAAGCTGTCGAAGGGAATGGCTGCATATGCGATTAGCAAAATATGGATTTGTTTTTCATTTTCTCTGCCGGAAACTAAAGCTGAAATTGATGGATTACCAAGTTTTCTGGTACTGAATAAAACGATCAGAGCTGCATGCGATTTTATCCATAAAAGGGGGGACTTGGTAAAAATATTCTTCATATTCATTCGGAAATTATATTTTTACTGAATGCAAAATTAATACAAAATTTTCCATATTTTCTCTTTCTTTTCAGCTGAAAAAAATCCCAATTTTAGAGACAAATCCCTAGAATGGTAAGCAAATTCCATCTTCTATCCTATGACACCATAAAGGACCTTAAGTAGACCTCATTGAGGCAATCTAAATGCCAAGTACTCTCTTAATTTATTTATGAAAATGTATTTCGAGTATTGCCTGCAATTCACATTGAGCACCCATAAATACCTTGAGCAATGGCCATATCCCAGCACAAATCTGAGCAATTTAATAAAAAATAAAGACACAATCTACATATACGAGTACACCCCCACACACACCCCCACACACACACACACACACGTTCCTTGGCTGCCTGCTGCATTTGTCTGTGGAAAGCAATTTGGGGTTTATTTAAAAATTTCCTAGAGCCAGAGACAAGCAGAACAAAGGGGCGGAAAATCAACCTTTCACCGGCACACAATTTGTATTTCTAAATCGCAAACAAATCGAAAGCCGCAACCGCTCTGGAGCAGAGTCCTGTCTGTCTGTGGAAATGTCTCAATTGCAGAAGGAGCTGTGGGAAACCAGAGCAAAGGAAAAGGAAAAAGAGAAAGAGAAGTGCCTTGGGCTTATTTGTCGATTGTTAAGAGGAAGGCGATGCAACACTTTTTCCTCAATCCCCAGGTTTAAATGAATAATGGCACCTCCGCCTCTGCCTCCGCATCCGCATCCGTTCAAGCCAATCTCAATCCCAAGCCCTAGTCCTGTTTCTGGTCCCAATCCGACACCTCCTGGAAACTGTGGCAGCGTCATTTCCATCAGTTGATTGCCATTATGTTGTTAAGGTGAAAAGCGCAGTGACATTGTTGTAGATGTTGCTGCTGCTGCTGCTGCTGTGGCAGCTGTATTGTGACACTTGAGGCAGCAACATGGTGGCATGGTGGCATGGTGGCATGAATTGTCTGCCGTTTCTCTTATTGTTCTGTTGTTGAGTGGAAAATGAGTTTACACTTAAGTAAATCACTTTTGCGCTTTCATATTGACAAATGAAATTATCCTGCAACAGTCACAGGAAGAGAGGCACACGACACACAACACACGACACACGACACAGGAAAAGTTTCAGCCCCGAGGCACGCACACGTAACACATTGCGTATACGCAACGCAATGTATATGCAATCCACAACCAGGGCCATCTCCATCTCCATCTCCATCTGCATTGTTAACTTGTTTATTAGTTTATGGAATGGGACCTGCCTGACATGCCTGACCTGCACCCCAGTGACCCACAGTGATAAAGGAAACTTGATTTCCAACTTCCACAGAGGTCAGGGCAGGGGCTGCAGAGCATACTCAATTTGCTGGCTAATTTAATATGCAGGCTGCAGCAGCAGAAAAACAAAAAAAAAAAAGGGAGTAAAATAAAGGCAAGGCCCAAATACATTGAGTTCTCGTAATTGGATTTTCCCAAAGTTATTGTCTTCAGGTCCCCATTCTCCCCCCTTCTTTAGACACTGCATTTGAAATATCGGAAAAAGTTTTTGTATATTCTTTTTCCTGGAAGAAAAAGGGTTGTGGGCTGTGCGTTGTGGGTACTCGTATGAGATATGCATGTTAAGTCATGGCTGACCAGGCATACGAAAACTTTTAAATGACTTTTGCTTACTCTTCTGACCGGAGAACGAGGCAAAATCCGGGGGGACAGCAGCGACAGTTTCGTTTCGTTTCGTTTCGTTTCTCGTATAAAACAATAACTTTTCGCATGTAAGTTTAGTTTAATTAAAACTAAAGAAATATATATAAAAAATAGGAGCAAAAAATCGTCAACTCTTGCAAGTTTCCGCATTGCATTTGGAGACTTGTCGACAGAACTATTTCAATTTATGTAACGCTGCACTGCACGTCGGACTTGGCAACTTTTTGAATTCTTTGCTTTGCTTCCCTGCCGGAAAGACCTACATGAGCATACTTTTTGCCATCAGTGTGTGTGTGCGTGTGTGTGTGCCTGGAATATGTTAAACTTTTGTACATCCCCCAAGCGGGGCACAAGTTTCTCTTTGTCTCCCGCTTCTCGAAGGCAATTATTTAGCTAATTTCACTGCAGCATCAATATGAATTTACTTAAAAAGATTCCCTAAATATTTGCGCTGTATATCCATCTACAAACACAAACTCTCCTCATTTTTGGCCTGGCTTGTCAACTGCAGCAATTACTCGAATTCTGACTGGTTTCGCTACCAGAAATGTATTTTCCTTTTGTTTTACAAACTTGTTTTTCAGCAGCACATACTGGTTGAATTCCTTAAGCTCTTCCGTCAGACGCCTATCACTTGCCTGGAAGACGGCTGGCCTCGACGCTCCTCGACTTCTTAAGCTGCTCTTTTGAAGTCCCTGTCTTACCACTGGATACCCTGTAGGTGTGGCTGGAAATGACGGTTTTATGAGTCTCAAAGTGAACACAAAGTGGATGAGTGTGTGGCACATAGAGTTTGGACTGAGAGTAGAGAGATCTGCACTTGATCTACGAAAGCTTAGAGAGAGAAAATTGTTTTGAAAGACGATATACCCTCGTAATTTGCCTACCCTACCCTTTACTTGTAATATTTATAGAGAAAATTCTTCTGCAGAAGTCTCTCCTGTCATATTTTGTATCTCTTCTCCATTCAAATCGGTCTGGGTCCGAAAACAGTCGATTTTTATGTATTGAACCTCTCATATTCCTTCTCCTGCAAGTAAATATATTATATGAAAATTTATATAAATTATATACTCTTGAGGGTATACTTTTATCTCTCAGTTTCAGTCTATCTCTCTGTGGGACCATCATCTTGTTATGCTGATTTTTTTCGGCTGGCTTTTTTCTATATTTCACCGCACAATTTCCTGTCGCCACGAACTCGCAAACGTATTAAAGGCCTGACTTTTGTGTATTATTTTTATGTAAACGTACATTTACCCTTGGAACATATGGGTATGCACATAAAAATGCCTATTTCTTCACAAATTCCTAACTGAAAAGAACTATCAGGAAGTGTTCCTTCAAATAGCTCCAAAAAGACAGTCAACAGAACCTTTCTAAGGAAATTGCAAAGCCATAACCTCCTTAATATCCCACTAGCTGATCTCCGATCACGCATAAACATTTCTTCATGGAAAAGACTTTATGGAAAGGGAGCTCCAATGCTTTCCACCATCTTTGAAAGGGTATCAAAACCATCCACCTACCCATAGCTGCCTTTCATTTCTTTGAACTATTCCTAACGCATCCTCCGACCCACACACACACACACACACACACACACCCACTGACTCGTACCGGCATAATATTTATAATGAAAAGTGTGCAAAGTGCAGGCATAAGTTGCAAGTTTTTGCCAGGGCCTCGATTCATCCGCATAACCGTACGAGAGTATGTATCCATGACACCCCTTCCCCCCCGAGAGAGAGCCCCTCTCCTCTGCACAGTGCCTTGAACCTGCTGCACCTTCCGCTGTAACTCAAAATAGTTTTTGTTGGCGTTTTGATAACGTGGAGTGGTGTACGGTGTATGTACGTTAGTCTCTGCTATCAGCTGCTTCCTGTTGTTAAGTTTCTGGCAGCCAACTAGTGTGCAAAGTAGGTTAACAGCTGAGAACGCTGCTGGGCGCCAAGGGGGAAATTTAATGCCAAATAACGAGGAATATTGCTTAGGCGAAAATCAATTCAATTTCGAAAACACACAGACAACACAGCACAGCAGAGCAGAGCAGAGCACAGCACATTATGCTGATGCTCATTGTAATCTCTTCCGACGACCTCCCAGGCGACCCGACACAATGCCAAGTGGTTGTAAAAATCAAATGTTATAGACACAACACAACAAGGACTAGGACATGAGCAAGGGCCAACACAATCTGGCCAACACAAAAGTCAATATGCATCCTGCTGGTGCATTTCTCAAGTTGGATAATGCTGTGGGAAGGCCATGCATGGGGGGCGTATGTAAAGGTCCGGGGAGCTTTTTTTACACATTCCATACACATGCGAGGGCTGTCCGAGAAGTACTTGGGACTGAGCTGTTCCCATGGAGCTGTTCCCTGGCGAAGGAACTCCCACCTTCCTTCCTTTTGGCGCCTTCCTTCAAGCACCCCTCGCTTATTCCACACACCCACAGCATTTTGCAACGTCTTAGTTTTTAGCCAGAGTGTTGTCCTCTTTTTACTGTTAATCGGCTGCAAAAACAAAATGTACTCGAGTGGCAAAAGTTCCAGAAAAGCAGCTGCATCCAACTGTGAATGCAAACAGGAGAAACCAGCAGGCAGCAGGCTCCAGGAAGGAAACAGTTACTGAAAGATGCCCTAATGCGGTCTCCACACATCAGACCTCTCTCTCTCTCTCTTTGTCTCTCTTTCTCTGGCAGTTGTTCCTAAATTTTTGCCCCAGAGTGCCTAATAGCAATTCAATTTGTTGTTAAACGTAAGCCTCAGAGTGGCAACAGCTTGAATTCTCACAGAGCCAGAAAGCTGGCAGGCAACAGGGACCTAAAAGGTACTTTAAAACTAGAAAGGTTCGTGCTGCAAACAGTTTCGATTTGATACATTTTCGCATTCCATTACCATTTATGCCCGAAAGCCAAGGCAGGAGTACCTTTAACGAAACAGAATCTGTTCCTTGTGCTCCTTGAAACAGCATTTATGGCCACAGTGATGATTATTTTGAATGGAGGCCACAGAAAATAGTAAACAAAGAACCTTTGGGCTTGGGAATGCTTGCTCTTGGGGAAATTTGTGAAATATTTCGGGTAATAATAGAAAGAATTCGAAAGATAGTAACACAATTTCAAAGGCGCTTCTCTGCAGATAAATTTCTGCAAAATAATAATACCCTTGTAGCACACTCTAACGAGCATCATCTCATTGTTCATGCAACAGAATTCCAATTAGCAGCCAATCTTCTTGCAGCTCCACAAACGAATCAAATGGAAAACCATGGAAAATGGAGAAAAATTCGGTAGTCAATAACCAAGCCACAGCCAGAGTGAATCTATTATGAAACAGAAAGAGCAAGCGTGCCAGTAGAGACGTGTTCCAGCCGAATATCAAATGAGGTTTTCCTGGGCGAGTGTTGAGCAATGGATAAATGAGCGAAAAGCTATTAGGACCAGCCGTAAATTCAACAGTTTATTGGCCTGGCCTGGCCCCCGCCCCCGCCCCCGCCCCCGCACGAATGGTGCAGCCAAAATATTTTGCTCCTCTTAATTGAAAATGCACTTGAGCTTACCTTCTCGCCCCGTCCCGTCCGTTGCCCGTTCTGCTGCTCGTCTCGTCTGGAGCATTTCTAATGAGCACTTAACAATTACGTAGCTCCCGAGTGGGGCTTCCTCTCCGTCCTTTGCCTGCTCTGCTGTTTTATCGTTGCCGAAGGAGGGACGGTGGAAAAGTTTAGCACATACTTTGCTCTACTTTATTTCCCAATGTCCTTTTAATCAAAAGGCAACTTGACCATTCCACCAACAAAGACATTCCCATTCACATCCACATCCACATCGACAAGGACAAGGAGTCGACAAGATGGAGCATTGAACAGCCATCGAAAGGAAGGAAGGAGCACCGGAGCCGGCACTGGGATCCGTCTGGAGTGCACTTCAAGTCCAAGATGCACTCGTTTAATTGAGTGACCCAAAAATGAACGAGCTGCATGTTTAATTTCTCGCTCTTGTGCCTCTTAAGCACTGATTGAATTGCTCTTTAAATATTTAAAGATCTCCCTTTGGCAACGCTTTGAAAGGAACAAGTGTTGTCTGTCCAGAGGGACCTAAGAGGGAATCAGTTCTAGCAGGTTGTTGGCTCCCAGATTGAAGGATACTCTCCTTTCTAAGCAGCTCCCCATTAAATTTGTTCTTAAATTGCGACAGCCACTGAAGGACATCATCTGGTTACGATCGTGGCTTCCTTCCGGCGGCTAATATCAACATGGAGTGGATTGCACGTTGCTGGCGAATTAATAAACCAAAAGAACAGAAGTACACGGCACACCAGGAGCACTCCTCCATGGGGACCCCCGTACAGCTCCACCTCCTGTCTGGCCGCCCATTAATGCGTGCACATAAAACCAAACTGTGATTTTCCCTTTTCCATTCTCGGTTTCCCCTCCGCTCCTGGTTTTTTTTTTGATACATCATGAATTTATGCGGCCTGCAGGTTAATGATATGGATACGGCAAGTGCCTCGGAGAGCGGCAGAGCTAATTATGCGCATGTCGGGCACTGGCACTGAGACCGGGTCTGAGCGGATGAGGTCATGTTCCAGCCACATTAGTTGTATTATTCTAATGAGCGAGGGACAAATTAATCGTCCAGAGGGAATCGGAATGAACCCAATGAAGTGAGCGAATGGCCAAATGAAAGGCCACTCCACAGCCCACGTTGAGTGCCGAGAAAAGCACTTGGCGAAAATGGCCAAACATTAACACTACCAGCTGTTTGGATCCACTTTTCCCTCTCCACTCCCCCTCGACCCTCCCCGCCAGGTAATCGTTTTGCAGTTTTTCCTTTCCTTAGGGATTATTGCGGCTTTTATGCGACCCTTGATGCCCGATTGCTGTTGGTCATGGAATTGCAACCATTTCAATAACAATCAGTACGTTTTCCTCTCTCCCCTCTCGCGAGGCACTTAATTTTTAATAACAACCATTTAAGCGTGCACTGCCACTCGATTCGGATGTCATTACTTGAGTCAACATGCAATCAATGTGATATATTGTGAGCCAAGTGCAAAATAATGCAGTACAATTAACAGTAATTGCAATGGGAATGAAAACTGTGGTGCGATAGCGGGCACAATTCAATGGAGTACATACATAAGGGTAGGGTGTCCCCCAGAGGATGTCTCGGCCGTTACTCTTCCATGGGGAACACAACATGCCATACCTTAGCCAATTTTGAGTGTTTCAACCTGTCTTCCATCTCTACTTAACCTTAACTTCACTTTAAAAGTTATCTAGTAGCCCCTAGAGGATGTTTCGGCCGTTACTCTTCCATGAGGAATACAACATGCCATACCTTGTCCAATTTTGAGTGTTCCAAGCTCTCAAGGAATCTGTCTACCATCTCTACTCAACCTTAACTTCACTTTAAAAGTTATCTACCATCTTTGATTCCCTTTCATAAGAATCCACCTTTCATTTCCTCGAAATACGTCCCTTGAGCAGTCCCTTTAGCCATCTCCAACTTCCCTAATTGACTTTTTCGTAGCTGGAGATATCTGCTGGCACTCTTAAACACACGAGTACATAAATCAAATCAAAGAGGGAGGCTATAACGTTGATCACGTAATTGATTATGTAATGTGCAGAGCTGACTGTGCCAAGGGGGGGGCCGTAGGGGAAGTAGCACACTCCATCCGTTTCTGTTTCGCCAAGTGATTTCGCAATTAACAAGGAAAAAGTTAGCTGTCATTTCGGGAATGGGAATGGGGATGGGAATGGGAATGGGGAAAGTGTCCCCCTTGTATCAGAGCACACGCAACTCACCAGCACGTGGGGCATAAAAAGTCGGGTCTTTGGGTCCAGTCGGACTGTTGTTGGACTGTTGTTTCGTTGGTGTTGTAGGGACGTGACAATAAAGCGCCGAACCGTTAAACTATTGTGTGCCATAAGGATTAATGTCATTTACATAATTTCCCCATGTGTGAGTGAGTGGGAGTGTGGGCAGGAGTGGTTTGGGTTTAGGAGTGGATCCTGCTACAAGGCCTTGACGAGGTGTTGCTGGCGTTAGCGTCCGTTAACCCAAACAAGCAGCCAAGCCAACCACAACCCGCACACCCACCCCCACCCCAACCCCAACCAACGGGAGAACACGCATTTCAGCATTTCAGAATTCCAGCATTTCGGGGGACCACTCGCACGAACAGCTGCTGCAACATGATTGAGCTTTCAATTTGCTGGGCCCGGATTCCGATTCTCCCACGGACACTCCACTCGGCCCACTCCAAAACCACCGCCCACCGCCAAACAAGTGGCGCCATCGGAAGCTGAAGCCCAGGAACCATCGTCATCGCCATCGCCATCACCAAAGGAATCCAAAATGTTTTGCTGAACAATTTATGAACATTTCTCGCTGTGCTCTCTCTGTGCTTTCTCTGTGCTCTCTTTGTATCGCCAGATGGAATGAAGATTTGTTTTAATTGTTGCGAATTTAGGTGTGAAACGGAAATCCAGTCGACTGTAGCCCCAAAGCAATTCCTAATCAGTGCCCCGCCCTCACCTGTCTGCCCCGAATCCGTGGCTGGGGTTTTCCATGGCATTTCCGCCCTATGGCCATAATTATCCCTCTGACTTGTGCTCGTTCGTGTGTGTGTCCTGTCGGGACATCAGTTGGAAATTTTTCGACAATTACAGAGACAACCGCAGTGAACAGTGAACAGCGAACAGAGTTGTCGTCGCACTGAACACTGAGCAGTGAACACTGAACAGTGTTGCCGTTGTCTGTCCATCAGGCCATCATTCGTATGCGTCCTATTCGAAAATATGTAGTGGGGCCATGGGGCCGGCGTGGGGGAGAGGGCTACAAAAACATAAAAACTTTGCCATGACACTGTCAAACCACAATGGAGTCGCTTGCCCTTCCGTATCCGATTCCCTCCCTCTCCCGCACTACCCACTTCCCATGCAATTGTGAAACATAGTTTTCGGGTCCGTGGCCCGCCCCGCCCACTCGATCCGGGCATAGCATATCTCAGTAGCGACAATTGCATTGGAAATTGGATTAAGCACATGCCACAAAGAAATCAACAGCAGCTGTCTGCCAGAGCTCCAAAAAGAAAAACTGTGGGTTCGGCCATGGCGACTGACACAGGATTTCCGACATTTTATGATAGGTGAATGGATAATAATACGCCAGGACATCAGAGGATATAGAAGTTTATAATAGAGATTGCTTGGATGCGAAAGGGTATGCGGGGGATCTATCTATCGATACGATGTGGACTTATGGCACGATATTTGATGAAATCAAAGACAAAGAGTCTACGAATAGGGCTTATAGACCTGTTTTCAGCTGTATTTGTTAATTTTCGATATATAAAGGCATATCAATTTGAAATATATAGCGAAATATTGGGATAAACATATGCCCGATGTCGAAGAAAACATTTATAAATATTCCGATGCTCTACACAAAATTTTATCCATATTTTCTATGAGAAATACATTTAAATTTCGCATAATTTTCGGTTATTCAGACACATGAACTATATCCCATTGTTTAGTATATTAAAAGTACGGTCAAAATTGCCCAACTACTCCTCTACTCGGACCTATCTCCAATTCAAAACGATTCCACAGGCAAATTTCAGTCATAATCTGTCGTAAAATCCCACAAATAATCCATCAATGCAAATAGGGCTCTGAAATGTTGCAACAGCTTAACATCGTAAAAAATGTTTGCCATGTGTTGAACTGACAGTGACTATTGCATTACTCTAGATTCTAGAGACAGACCGGCACTCAAGCCCCATATCCCAGACGGCACCACAATCATAAAGAATCATAGAGAGAAATTGTTGAACATAGTCGTCATATCAAGCCATAACTCATGCTTTGTCCTCGTGTTCCTCGAAGCTCCCACAGATCATCCACTCCCCTCCACTCGACCCACTACAATCTCTTTCTCTTTAATCTGTACCCCGTATTTTGGGTTCTGGATTTTTGGCGTTGACGTGACGTGACGCTGGAGTTTTGCCTGGTTGGGCAATGACAATGACAGGGCCAATGCCAGCCCTGTCTTGGCCAGAGTCGGGCATGAGTCTTAGTTTCTCAGTCGTCTAGTCGTCTGGTACATATAAATTTATGTGTATATATGAAGAGGGAATGTTAAAAGCGCGTGCCGGGGATTACACGTGTCGGGGGTCGTGTCAATTTTCCGAATGAAGTGCAAGTTTCACAATGAGAACATTTCGACATTGATTTGAAAATATTGGGTAGGAGGAGCTAGAGCTGCTCTTAAACATCCTCCTAATCATTCAACAAGTTTTCGAGGATACTTAATTCTGCATTTCCAAGTTTCCGCAGCCTCCAAACTAATTAGGTGACTTAATGGAGACCGTGACGATGACACGCCAATGCGATGTCGATGGAGATGCTAATGGCGATGAGGCAGCAGCAGATGCTGCCACCGCGAACACGTTGAGCATTAATAACTTGTGATTTATAGTGGAAGATTAACTTTTTCCTCTCCAGCCACTGATGCAGCACAAAATGGTGTTAAATTGCTCGCAGCTCGATGAAAGTTTTCCGCCGACTGCCAGTGTGTGTGTGTGTGTGTGTGTGTGTGTTCCCTGGTTAGATGGAAAGTTTTCCGCCAAAATCGGCAGGATGGGAAAAGTATGGTGATAAATGGTCTGGAGCAGATGATTTTGCCAGAGATCAGCTCGTTATCCGATTAGTGGATTATGAATATCAACCAGAGTCAGAGTCAGCCGCAGAGCAAACATCTATTTCGCAAAACGAAACGAAATCCATTTGAAGTGACAGCCAAAGACACTTGGGGATAATCACTGGAAACATTTGCATCTATTCCGGCTCAGACCGAACATAATGACAATGTCGGCCCCTCTCTCTAGCCGATTTCTAAACTGTCTTTTGTTCTGCAAACACACACACACACACACACACACACACAGAGAGGGGGAAAAGCCCCTGCATAGAGTGCAGGATAAGTCCCTGGCTTTATCCAAACCCCTCCTCCTCCGTCGCCCCGCCCATTCGCACTCATTGTACGAGAGCGTCTCGGCTGCAGGTCCACAATGCCACAATGCACAATTTTTACGCGCTCTACTTCATAAATTAAATAGCAGCCGAGTGACATGCGACTCTCGCAGAGACACACACTCGCACACGTCGTTGGGGAAGCATTATTGTCTTGTGCGGTTGTTAGAAAACAAAACGTCAAGAAAAGTAATTCATGGCACAAAAGCGACAGGCCGCGAGTCGAGACGAGACGAGAGACCATGCAGGACTAGACGGACCCCGAGCCGATCCGAGCCCCCCACACTATCCGCCCCTTCGTTCTGCTCCCCTTCTTTGGGATGCTTCCATTAAAGTGTAATTTCAATAAGAGCAGCCACAGCCACAGCCACCGCTGTAGGGTGACAGCTTAAAGTTTGGGGCACATACTCGCCTAGGAGTATGTAATCCCGATCTTTGAGTCCCGGGTTTTATAAGTGGATCATCCCCGCACTTGAAACACCCTTTTTCATACACTTCGTCTGATGGAAAGAGTGATGCAGAGTCCCAGGAATGTACGAGTGTATTTTGCTCTGAAAAAATATGGAAAAATGAATACTTGTCATGTAAATGACTCCTTGAAAAGACACTCCATAATTGCTTCACAATATTACATATTTTTGCCGCTTCAATTACGGAAAACACACTCTCCCCTCTCCCTTCCCTCCCCTGCCCTGAGCACCCACTGACTGAGCAAATTTGCCATTTTTATTGCATTTATTAATTATGCCCGACTGCTGTTTAACGCGTTTGCTCTTTTGGCTGTTTGGCCCATAAATATGTACACAATATACATATTAAATATTTAAAAAAATGTGACACACTCGTCCCGCCACCGACTGTCTGTCTGTCCGTCCGGCGGTCTGTCCGACTGTCTGGATGCCTGAATGCGGCAACAATTATTCAATTTGGTTTTTTTGTTGCTGCATTTATTGCATTATTAATCGCACTTAATATTTCAGTTTGTCGCCCTGGGGGCATTATCCATGGGCATTTTTATTTTCATTATTTTCTTCTGTTCAATATTTATGGCGGCCATAATTTGTGTGATGTTTGGAATCGGCAAAGAGTCACTGCCATGGCCTTTGTCTGGAAGGATTATGTTTCATCGAAGCCACAAAAGAACAACAAGTAAATGTTTGAGGATAATTAAAAATTGAATATTGAAGCGTTTTTTTCAAATATTTTCCATGGCCTTAAAGCTAGTGTAAGTCCTTCTCCCTTCTACTTTCTGTTTTCCATCTTTTTTCGAATGTAATCTAATCCTTTTGCGCTTTCTCTTACTCTTTTCCAGAACAGCCAACAATTTAAGCTCTATTCAATGGGAACTACAAAATGGCAATAATTGCCAAATCTAGTTAAGGATCGTCCCTCGAAAATAGGGGAAATAAAAGATAATTTAAAGCCAAGGCAAACCCAGAAAGGGCAAAGGAGGAGAAGACTCAGAATTGCCACAGAAAATTGCATGAAATTGCAACAAGGCGACAGCGAGACAGAGCAAGCGATAGAGCAATAGAGAGAGAGAGACAGAAACGATAGCCAACAAAAGACGGCGACAAAGGACGCAGCAAGGACCCATCCTAACGGGGTCAGTCATTTACTGCACGATTGCCGAGTCGGGGCCAGCGAACTGAAAGTTTAATTGCCTCTCATTCGTCCCCCCGAAAAACAGGGGAAAATATACAGAAAAAAGAAAGGAAAAACTTGAACCGAATGCAACAATTAAAATCAAAAAGTTTTCGACAAGATGCTGCCGCTGCCTACGCTGTCGAGGCGACAACAATTCTCAACTGCTGAGCGAATCCATCGACAAGTTTCCCCCCAAGAAAACGAATAGGAAAAACCTTCCACAAGCGGAAGATTTCAGTGCCAGGCGGAAGAAAACCAAAAGAGGGCTAGATAGAGAGAGAGAAGGCACGCTGGAGAGTGGCGAGGCCTCATAAATTGTCTGCTTCTAATTTGAATGGACTCGGCAGCATTCGACATTCAAATGCATATTTGGAAACTTTTGTTAATTGGTAAGTGACAGTCCGTGTTATTTTATGCCTGATGGAAACGAAAACTTGACCAGTCCTTGGCCAAACTTCAGCTCCCAGTCCCAGTAAACAGCAGGGCTCCGCATGAGGCAGAGAGCCCGAGTGGGGTAATGCGAATAACTGAATGCTAATTTCAAACTTTCAACGCATCTTGAATGGGCTGAAAAATAAAAGACAAGAAAGGGTTAGCTCTGGGGGGGATGCAGCGCACTTGGGATGCCCTAGCAGCAGCAGCTGTTGGGGCCAAAGGTTATTTGAGCCAGAACCTAAACCATTTCCAAAACTGCCTTGGATTTGTATTACCTTGAAGGAAGGGCCAGCCTGGAGATCCAAAGCGAAGCCTTGTATACGCTTGCAGATCCAATGTTCATTTAGAGGCTTATATCAACCGATTCTGATACATCTATCTATCTATTCAAAGGTTTGTTAAATTCTTGAATAACTCCAGAATAAATCCAAATGCTTGTTTGGCTATCAGTAATTTAATTGTTAATAATTTAGATGAGTCAGAAATACCCCCTTGGAAAGGGTATACAAAATCCCCCCTGGAAAGGCCACAATGCAGGGGGATAAAAAGGAACACCCAGCCATAGCAGACCCTCCAAAATAAAGGGTTCAAAGTTGCCGCTCTCATATTTTTCTTTCATTTTTTTTTCTACCATTTTTGCAGCTCCTTTTTCCCGTCTGCTGTTCATATTTAACTTGGCCAAAGAGTTCATCTTCTCAACTGTTTTTTATGGTGTGCTTTCTGCTGTTTTTCCTGCAAGGCTGGTTTAAATAGTACTTTCACCTACTTTCTTCCGAGAGTCCGACGCGACTCCTGTCTACTCGACTCGACTCGAGCGGTTGGAGAGCGGTAACCCGCAGGGATATACGTATACCCCCCGTCGAGAGCATGTCGAGGCTTTTAATTATGAAGCAATCTCGCCGCGTGCATCCACTGGGCGGGCGTTTAGTTAATTTCTGCGTTGGGGTTCAAGTTTATTAGAAGCCAGCAAATTTTTCATTACTGGCACAACCGGCAACTACTAAAAGTTCTCAAAAATTAGTTGGAGAGATAAAAGAAGCTCCAAACTGACAGTTTCCCCCCCTACAATTTGATGAAATTGCTTGGCCAAATTAACAGGCAATCAATGGTTCAATTTCAATTTCAGTCGCAGTTACGTTCCATTTTTTCCTTGTGTGCACTTTGACATGCGATATGGCACTGCTACCGCCACCACATGCTCGGCACTTAATAAAGTTATTTATCTAGACCCCAGAGGGTCCCTCCGAGGTGGAGAGCCATCCCAAGTGATTGATGACATCGATAAGTTCTTATAAATGGCAGACGCTTGTGGCAGACATGCATCTGGCCCCGACAGAAGAGCTCAAGATCCACTCAAAATGTGCATTCTATGGCGGAAAAGGAATGCCAAACCTTGCATAATTACTCTCTCCACTGATTTCTCGACCCCCATATAAAATTCCACAGCACTTGAGGCCATGAAAAAAGGCTAAAAGCGGAAATTCCTAAAAACTTTAGCTCCAAAAATACTTAGTTAATGAGTGGCTCATAAAAATCCTCATATATATGCAAGTGAAGTTCCTTTTCGGAACGTCAGACACAAACAGAAACCTCAACAATTAAACTTTGACTGAGTTCCACACAAACTGCCAGACCAAACTGCTTTATAATGTATGAAGGTTTTTCTGGCAATTGCCAAAACAAAATGACTGCAAATTGAACAAACAACACACTCCTGTCCCCTGTCTCCTGTCCCCCTCGCTCTGTGTGTGTGTTCTGGAGTCATTGAAATGGACATCTGTGCAGGATTTGAGGATGAGCACAAGAAAAGTGTGCAAGCAGTGTAAAATATCCTCTGTGGCTCAGACATGTGGCTAAGTTGTGAAATCATTTTTCGAAAAGTTTTTGCCAATTTTTAACTTATTTTTGACTTCTTTGTGAAGAAAAAGTTAACTTTTTGCTGAAAAGCAGAAGAGAGAAGCATAAAGCGAGGAACCCATATCTATCTTCTATTAATTTCACCTGGCAAAGTCTCCACAAAACTTTTAAAAACATGAAACATCTTAACGAAAGAGTTCTTATAAAAATGGGCAAAGCTTTTTGCAATAAAAGTTTGTTCAGCTATAAGAGAGGAGAGAGCTTTTTCAGTATACTTTCGCCTTTTGCGACTCAACTATAAAAAGCGATGGCATATAAGACTTTCCTATAATATTAGATAAAGTTAATAGGAGCTTAGACAGGAGGTTCTTATATCCTAAAAATGATTATAAATTAGAAGAAATAAAGAGAATTAAACTAGAACGAGTATAATAATAATTCAATAAGCTTTCGGTATACTTTCGACTTTTGCAACACAATGCAAAGAGGGCGATGGCATATACGACTTTCCTATAATATAAGAAAAAGTTATACGAGCTTAGGCAGAAGGTTCTTATATCCGAAAAATTATTACAAATTAGCAGAAAGAGAGAGAATTAAAAGAGAATTAAATTAGAGAGAGTATAAGAATAATTCGCTATACTTTCGACTTTATAAGGACACATTTATAAAGGGCGATGGCATATAATAATTTCCTATAGAATAAGATATAGTTATAAAAGGTTAGGCAGGTGGTTCTTATATCCGAAAAATTATTATAAATTAGAAGAAAGAGAGAGAATTAAATTAGAGAGAGTATAAGAATAATTCAAAAAGCTTTCAGTATACTTTCGACTTTTGCGAGACATTTAAAAAGGGGCGATGGCATATAAGACTTTTCTATAATATAAGATAAATTTATAGGAGGTTAGGCAGGAAGTTCTTATATCCGACAAATTATTACAAATTAGAAGAAACTCTTCGAAATTTCATATAATTTTCCTCGTGGTATAGAAGAGGTTTAAATATGTGTTGTATAAGTCCAGTGGTTGTAGAAGACTTTGTAGAAGACAACATATTCATCTTTGAACATAATATCTTTGAAATATAAGAGGTGTAGAAGACTTTATGAAATCGAAATTATACTTTTATGGAATAATTTGAAAGTTCATGTTCTATTCTATGGTAAAGAGCTTTTGAAGCTTTTGCATAAGCAAGAGTGGTATACAAGGGCAGGCCATACAAGAATATACGAGTTTCGAACATCATTCTGTACGTATAAGACCACAAGTACTGTTGGAAAGCATCTGCAGGGATATTATACAGTGAAAAAATTCCAAGCATACCGGATTCCATAAAAGATGTCCTTTAGAGTACATAAATTCCCCGTATTTGTGCCATACTTTGCCTGTTCATAATTTTTGAGTTGTATAACAGAAAGTATGGGAATCTGAATGAGAATAAAAAATAATCAAGGAACCACCGGGCAGATCCAGACCGGTGCTCCATGTCGCTCCGAGCGTCTGGCCAAGTACAACCAGATCTTGCGCTTATTTATACATATATCTTCAAATTGAACACATTTCTGGAATAGTTGTGCAGGCCGTCAGGCACTCCACTCAAAAGTCTACAATTCAATTAAGATTTAACGAATGTCAACCCCTGAAAGAAGTCAGAAATGTCGCCCCAGCCATGTGGCAATACAATAAACAAATTAGAAATTACGATGCGATGAAGATGACACTCAGAGAGACAGACAGACATACGGGAAAGCCAACTAACCAGCAAAACCATTGAGAATGTTAGCACTGGGAAGATAAGACCAGAAAGAGCATCCATTCGCACAAGCCAGAGGGAGAGCCAGAGGAAAAGCCAGGGGGAAAGCCAGCTTGAAACTATAATTTGTATGTTGTTGCAGTCTCTGCCAAACCAGAAGGCACACACTCAAAAGAAACACCACACAGAGAACACACCAGAACACACCAGAACACACATAGATACGCTGTACATATGAGAGTCTAGGGGTTTTTATTATTGTGGCTTCATTTGCAATGCACAAAGAGAGCAACGGAGAGAGACAGAGAGAGACAGAGAGAGAGGGAGAGAGAGAAACCAAAAGCGTGGCAAGTTAGCGGCCGCATCTGAAATGAAAAATCTCAAGAACCCACAGACACAGATACACAGACACAAAAATACACAGACACCAGCACAAAGTTATGCAAGGAACGAAAATATTAGAAAAAAACTTTGAATACACCGATAAAAAAGATGTTTCTCAAGATATTCAAATGAAAACTAAAGAAGTTCTAATGCATTTTTAAAATTGTTCGAAAATGGTGTTCGAAAGCCCCCAAAACGACCTGCAAATCTCTGGCTGAAATAGATCTTATTTGTTTTTTAAAGTGTATACGGGATATACGATCTCCGGGACAACACTTGTGGCTTTTTTGGGGGCACAAACACAAACAGAGCCCAGCCCAGCCCCAGCACCAGCAACAGCCCCGACTCTAGATACATGAGACACACTCGAACACGCAGTTGTTGCGGGTGTTCAAATGGCCGCAGCCACAATTTGTGCTGTCACGAAGTAAATGTTGACACTTGACATAGACAAACACACACACACACACACACACACACAAACACATGGGGCAAGGGGTAAGAAAGAGGGACACTAAAAGGGACAGAGAGTGAAAAAAGAGGTGTCTGCTAACCCGTTAGGAGTTTGTTTTATGCTTCCGCTCTTTTGACATTACACAGCCATTGCAACAGCCCCTCCCACACAGCCCCTCCTCTCTGCCCCACACTTTCTCCCCTACAACAAGGGGTATCCAAGGATATGATGTACGCTCTGCAAAGGAGTTCTGATACTATCCACTGACTTCTCTACTGGTTCAGGGTATCCCCATACCCCACCCCTCGGTATTTGCTTGAGCACCCCCTACGGCCACCTCCTTTATTGTCGTTCGTGCCTTTATTCAATTTCACTTTGACTGCTAAGCTCGTGGCAACACCCAGGCACACAGCCAGCCACCTCTCGAGGCAGCGTCAATAAACCACCGCCCACGAGGCGTTTAGTTTAGCACCCACAGCCCCCAGCCGCCCCCACTGTTCGTGACACTCTCTGATAGCAAATTATTACAGTCTGATGAGTCCGTCCTGCTGATGAATGAATGCCGGGCCAATAAATTGTGCTCTGGGCGAAAAGATACGGACTCGTTCACTCTCGCTTTATTTTTTTGGGAAATCTTTTTCAGTCTTGGGAAGGGGGATGGGACAGGACCACATCAATTTGTTTGCTTTATTTAAGTTTTTGTTTTGACAAAAATTGTTTGCATACTTTACGAAAGTCAGGGCCTGGTCAAAGTCCTTGCCAAAGTCTCTGCCATATTCGATTGTCCGGCTGCCTCGAGTCCCAGTTCGACTGTTTGTCCAGGCATTATGGAAGGGCGCTGCGCAGAGAACAATATTTTCGTAGGACACTGCAAAAACCCGAAAACTGTCAATGGCATTTGGCCCTTGGCCCTCAGGGGGAGTCCACACGCACACACACCCCACACACACACACACGGGTAGACGACTTAATTAAACTGCTTTTAAATTTTGGGGAATCAACCGCGTGCATAACTCAGCGGGGTCACAGGCTGTTGGCAAGACCGCAAAGCGGGCCCGAACTTTCGGTTGTGCCAAAATATTTTCTAGGAAATTAATTACGCAACTATGGGAGGGGTGTGTGGTGGGGCAGCCTGTTGTGTGCCACATACCGGGACCTCTACCTGTGCCTGTGTATCCTTATTGGCCGTATAATGCGGTAAGTGGCCAAATGCATTCCTCGAGATGGGAGCCGGGATGCCAGGGAGGATACCCGACCGCAATCCTTGCGAAATAAACTACCTTGCGGTTCAAAGTTGATGGCTGAAACTTTGTGAGTGCCGCGCGTCCGCAAGTTAATTAAAGTGCTTTGTATCCTCCGTTGGCGGCGGAATCCTTGCAGTTGGCAGTTTATCTTGAGGCTGTTGACTAGCCCGCAATCAAGCAGCCCCCGACCGAGCACCGACCGAGCTAACCTCAAGCTATCCTCCGATCAAAGGGCATCTGGCATTCGGCAACAATGAGATTCAATTGGTACTGCCACCACATTCCAGTCCAGTCAGACGCTGCGGGCTGCGGGCTGCGGGCTGTCTATTGATTGATTAATTCGATTACGTATACGCCGCCACACTCTCGATTGTGCGGGCGAGACGAAAACATTCAAAATTCGCGACAAAGGCATAATTTGCGGTGGCATTCAATTGAAACGAATGGACTCGAATTCACTCGGAGGAGTGGCAGGAAAGTGCAACAACGGCAAACAAGGTGCAGATAAAAACAGAAAACTTTAATGCGACAATTTGCAGATGCCACCAATGGGGAGTCGGCAATGGGGAGACAGACAGGAAACAAGAAAATCAGTGGAAAAAAAGGAAGGAAAAAGAACGAGACGCAGGCCGAAGACAAAAGCCAACTGCCACACACAAAAGTTGCAGCTGTGAGGCGAACCGGAAGCAGAAGTTGCCTCCAACTTGCTGACTCCTTCGAATGAGAATGAAGTTGTTGGTTAGAGGAAAACCAAGGCGAGAGGGAGAGGGAGGGGGAGGGGGAGAGGGAGATTTGCTGGAATAACCCCGTAATGATTGCAAGAGTTTTTGATTGTGACAAGGCGTTGGCTTTTCAGTGCTCTCTCGTAGAGACTATGTATATATATGTACTCTGAAGGCCACCCCCTCTAAACGATGATAAATGTCCCAGTCCAAGCAGGCGACACCAATTTGTCAGTCTTTTGGAAATAGTTTTCGATTGAGATCTGCCTTTCCCCCTTTCCCCCAGTGGACTTCTGTGGGTGCGTGCGGAGGCATAGAAAATTCAAATTAACGGCTGGCCAGAGGCAACATTTGCCTTTGATATTAAGACAGCCGATAGCCCATAGCCGATAGCTGATAGCTGCAAATATTAAATAAATATTTATGACTGGGGCCCAAATCAAAATCAAAATGATAAGAAACAGCTGTCAAAACTTGAATCAAAAGTGAAAAGTGTAAGATTTGATTGCCAGGAGGCTGGGATAATCTCTGCCGCCCAGTCCTTGGGGTTCTTTCACCTGCATCTTGGCCATTTGCGGCGGATGTGGAAGTGGAAGACGGCTTCCGTGGCTGTCTTGTCCATTGTTTGGCCCCAACCTTTTGTTCAGCCACGGTGTCTCTTGGCTTAGTTATTCCAGCAACTGCTTTGAGTGCCACTCCCACTTCCACTTCCTCCTGCTGCTGCTGCTGCTTTGGTGCTCCCTGACATGGCCCCAAGTTGTTTAAGCCGGCACTTATTTAATTTTCATGTAAAGTTGCTGCTGCAAAAAAGTTTCCTTTCCCCCTTCCTCTCTCTCTCTCTCTCTCTCTGTCGGGCGGCGCTTTTGTTTAGTAAAAAGTTCAAGTTAAACTGTTTTCAGCTTCAACGGCAAAGACCCCCTCTCTCTCTCTCCCTTTCTGGCCAAAAACCAAACAGTTTCCTGCGCTGCGTATTAGGAATTCCAAAGTTGCTGGCAACACACCGGCACCGGCTTCCTTTGACACAAGTCGGTGGCTTTTGCCAGTTTCCTTTGCTTGCGGTTGGCCATCCTGGGGGCCAGGTTCTCGTTTCGTTTCGTTTCGTTTCGTATTCCCTGCATAATTGAATTCCTGGCAGCAGCAGCAGCAGCACCAAAGGTCAACAGGTTGTTTAGTCACAAATGAATACTATATTATTGGCTGGCGTTTGTTGAGATTATGATTACGAGATTGCCTGCCCAGCCCTGCCCTGCCCTGCCCTGCCCTGCCCTGCCCTGCCCTGCCATTCAATTCCAATGTAATTAGTTATTTATTTACTGCTTTTTCCTGCCATGTTTCATGTCAGGATTCTGGATGTTTGCTTTTCATAATTGATTTTGGGACCTGCACATAACTTATGCGACGAATCTCCCAAAACTCCCTCTGAATGGCGGTAAAAATACCACAAATATTTTGCAATTTTGCTGGTTAATTTAAGAGACAACAAACCCCTTCAAAAAATGGTTTCACAAAAATAGTTTCATAGTTCATAAATTTCTAGTTTTTTTCAGTGCACCCTTGGCCCAATTGACGCTGTTTTCCCATCAAAATATTAGCATAAATATTTTGTTAATTTATTTTGAAGTGCTGCCCACACACACATGCACTTTTCTGACAGCCTTCCGTTTTTGTAACATGCCAAAAATCGCACATTTTACGCTATTATAATTTTTGCAGTGCATTTGCTTTGTTCTTGAGAGCAAAAAGGATTCAAATTTAGAAGTGGAAAGTATACTAATTTTAGAAAATAGATGACGCATCGATGGGTATTCCCGATGCACTTTTAAAGCCCCATCTCATGGCGTTCTATGCACCTCATTATTGTAATTCCCCTAGTTTAGAAAAAAAACAGTTTTTCCCACAATTTGTCACGTTTTCCACGGGGCTTCGATCCGCTTCTGTAGGGCTCAAGGCCGCCAGCAGAGACGCTAACGAGTGTCGGGCTGTGGGGGGCTCCACAAAGAGCTGTCTCCGAGGATATTCCATCTGACGTGTGGCAAATCGAACTTCATTCGGTTCAGATGCGGCTTTAAGATGGTATCAGCTGTGGCACAGAGTTCACTGCCCCACGGACACACACATATTCGCCTCTAATGTCTGCCACGCAATGTCCATGAGAGTGCATCTTTTATTTCAATTTACTGTTGCATAAACCGCGGCGCAGCAGCCAGTAATACACATTCCCCCTTTGACAGAGCGTGTGTGTGGGTGTGTGTGGGTGTGGGGGGCAGGAGGGGCAATGAGACAAATCAACAACAATTCATTTGAAACGCAGCAGCAGAGTCGAGTGCCTCCGTGGGGGGCATTTATGTAACGCACTCAGTCATGCAGTTAGTGTGTCACTCAAATGAACCCTGGCAACCCTGACGGGGTGGCAGCCCTTGCCGTAACCAACGCATCGCATCATTCATATGAGGAGTCAGCCATAGCCATAGCCCATAGCCCATTGGCATTTATCTTCGTTGTCTTTGAGCTGCTGCCAGTTTTGTTTCGGCTTTTGTTCCAGGTTCCAGGCACTGCAAATGCCAGGAGTCCTGCTGACAGACACTGAAACATGTTAATGCATTCGACAGGATGCCTCCTCCTGCTCCTACTCCTTCGCCTCGTTCGGCTCTTGCTTATTGACCGATTCTTTGGCCAGGTTTTGTAATAGTTACACACGTGGCGTCCCATTGTCATAGACAGGGCTTCACATGGCATTCACTTGGTTATGCCACCAGCACAGACCATACTCCATAGCCCATCCATTCTAATGAACTGGTTTCCCATATTGACAGGCCCAATGGCTCCTGGTCCCACATTTCTGTTATATTTGCTGTGGAAAACCCACTGATACACGACTCTCCGCAGAGTTAATTGAAATTTAGACCGCACCGAAATTAACTTTTCAATTATGCGCCTGTGCTGCACTCGATATGGGGCCGGGGCTGGTTTTAATGTTCGTCCTGCACTGGCACTGGCACTGGCACTGGCACTGGCACTGGCACTGGAGGGTTTATGGCATGTTAAATGTGCTTTATGTTGCCAGTAATCGTTGACAGTGTTGTTCCCGCTGCTCCCGCTGTTCCTGCTGGTCGGGGATAAGTGATCGCATCCCATACTCATCCCTATCTCGACTGTATATCCTCGTACTTATCCACACTGCATCCTTCAGTTCATGTTCTGTTCGGATCTGTACTCTTGTTGGTGGACAGCATGTTGACAGCAATAACAACAAGAGCATACATGCATGCCTCGTTGCAGAAATTATAGACATAAAAGCCATGTCCCCAGCGCACAAGCACACACACACACACAAGCACACATCGAGCTGAAATATCGTTCTACTCGGCCAGAGCTGACATGACAGTAACTTCAGCTGCAATGCCACCAAACTACAGCAGCAGCAGCAAAGACAGGCAGCAGTACAGGCAGCAGCATAAACTGTTGCACTGTCTTTGCCTCCGGAATGACATTCATAGGTGGCAGGAATGGAGGGTCTTTGGAGCAGCGTGTGGCATACGAAGTTCTGCTCCAGCTGTGGGATAAAAATTGCATTTATGCATGTGACGTGTGGCGCCTCCTGGTTCCCAATTTGTGCAGAAGCAAAGTTTTTGGCTCTGCATCGGAGATTCTCCTGTCATTGGCGACCACCAAACGACCGCACGACCAGCAGAGCGGACGTGTCGGCTGTGGTTCTGGGCAGCACCAGAAACATCTTCAGCCCCAGCATCGGCATCGGCATCGGCATCAACAGAACAAAAAAATCAAATTTTAGAGGCTTCTGGGTGTGAGTGCTCCTGTATGCCGTTCCTGGGTGCATTAAGTACTCATTAAAGTGATTGACTCGGGTGTCTGCAGGACTGGAAGAGCAGCAATGAAAGAACAATACGTGCATAAATTATGGGACCTTCTTAGCGGATGATCGAGTGATAATCCACTGTTTGAGGACTTAATTGTGCCTGATGGAGTGCTACAACGACTTGTATTTCATGGAACAAAGAAGGAAACTCTACCTCCTCCCAATCCCTATCCCTTTCCCATCCTTTCGCTTGGAAAAACCCCTGGCACACCTTTGGGCGGCATCCTCTCCATTTAGTGTTTTCCCATTGGAACCGCCATGTTTGCCGTTTAAAGGGGGGCCAAAAAAGAGAGAGGGAAACCCAATACCACTTGTAGAAACACTTGACAGGGACTCCTCCACCCTGCCCCCCCACTTAATGGGAAGTGCATCTGTGTATCGAGCGTGCACACACACATATAAATTTCCACCATTTCGGGTCAGTGGGAATAATGTTGATAGCCGTGGCAGCAGCCTGCTGCTGCTGCCTCCAACGCACATGTGCCAGTAATTTACATGCCTGTCTATTTGGTATGCTTGGAGTCAGATCCGTTAGAGACTCGGAGGGAGAATGAGGGGCAGAGGCAGAGACAGAGACAGACATAGAGATGAATGGGCGGGAGGAATACGAAACGAAAGCGAAAAATTTGACATGTAAAATTCGCTGGAAAACACTGCCATTGCCAATGCAAAGGCAGTGAAAGGCCAGCGGCAACCTTCAAAACAGTTGCATGCATTTTTCAGCGCCTCCCACGAATGCCTGCTGCCTGCTACAGTCGGTTGTTGGCTTAAAATTTCACCGCATGACATTCATCATAGAGCCAGGGCCTAGACCCGGTCCGATTCGACCCGACCCGATTCGACCCCCAGCTGTGTGTCGAAGGAGGAAGGACCTATGCCACTGCCACTGCCACTGCCACTGTGCTTTTTGTGTGCTTTAGATATTTGGGTTTGTTTTTCTACTTGCATCAAACCACACACACACACACAGAGGGAGAGATGGCTGTGTGTGTTGCCAAAACAAACATTGCAAAATTTATGTCGTCTCATAAATTTGTAGCATAATTCTGGAGCTGCTGCTGCTGCTGCAGCCGCCACCACTCGAAAATGTTTGGCCTGCAATTTTGTGCCACGCCCCCACCCCTGCCACGGCCACTGCCACAGCCACACAGCATGCAAAACCCGTTTGAACGCCCCAAAAGTCGGTTTTTGGCCTTTGAGTCGTTTTCCTCAGTTTTCCTTTCGTTTCGTTTCGTTTCCTTTCGTTTCGTTCCTATGTTTGTTGCTCTAACGAACCGCGTAAATGCAATTCCTTCGGTTCTATCCTCCTTCGCTCTTTTTTTTGCTTCCTGTTGGCCTTTGGCTTTTCTGCATTCTCGTAGAAAATGGCAAATATTTTGAGAACTAAGTTTGAGCTCAAACATTTGCATGGGTCCGCCCCTGTGTGTGCGATATGGGGCATACGACTTTGACTTTGACTTTGACTCTGACAAACAAAGGAAATACTTCAAATATCAAACAAAATTTACCGATTACAGATTCAATATTGTTATCCAAGCCGCTAACTAGAGTTGGACAACATTATTGCGGGTTGCGTGACTGTCCTTCAAGGAGGAGTATTAAGGATCCTATTGTTTGCTATTATATTCAATTGTTTCTTATATATTCGGTTGCAGTACTACATATAGAGTTTAATGGAAAAAATACCAAAAAATACCAAAAAATACCAAAAAAAATACCAAAACAAAAAATACTAAATTTCAAAATTAAAATTACAAAATAATAAGAGAAAACAAAAACAAAGTATATATGGCAGTACTACATGTAGAGTTCAATGGAAAAAAATACCAAATAAAATACCAAAAAAATACCAAAAGAAAAATACTAAAATTCAAAATTAAAATTAAAAAAAAAAATAAGAGAAAACAAATAATTATTATTCTAATTTAAAAAAATATAAATTTTGATACTTATATCTGTAAAATATCAAAAATAAAAATATGTAAAACAATATATCGAACAATTTCAATCGGCATGCGTTTTTCCTTCAGCGGATATATATTTTTCAAGCCCATTCCAAAGAAATGCTTGATTTTGTCCCATATTTTGTATGCATATTCCTATATTGATATCTGATATTGATGGGGGAATCACAGAAGCAAACCACCACAGACTCGTAGATGTTCTACGAATACATCCTTTACCTCCAAAGATCCCCACAGGCTTTGCATTTCGCATCAAAGTCCTTATCAATAATTGCCATTCATTTGACGGTGTCACAGCCTTCATCGGGTGGAAACTTGAAGAGATTCCGTAAAATATTCAAACCTCTTGCGGCCATCGACAAGTGCCAAGAAACTTTCTGCATATTAATTGAAGGCAGAGTCGTTAGAGGCAGACCAAGCCATAATCAAGCCGAAACTGTGATCCAGAACAATTCGCGCTGCCTGACCTCATCAATTATTCTTTGCTTCCTCTCTGTGGAGCGATGCCTAGGCTCTGTGCCGACTAAAAGCCCGACTTAAGTCACTAGATGTGCATCACATAAATCACTTATTAAATTATTTACCATTCATGGTCGGATGCCACGCCCTGCGATGCGATGCGATGCGATGCGAGGCGATGCTCTTGGGCTAATGGCTGACTTTGGCTGGTGCAGGAGTCACAAGTTGGCGGGTAATACGCTTATGTGGAATTAGGCTAAGACTCGAATGCTTTTGAGACAAGGACTTGGTTAGCAGATTGCGCATACGCAGCGTATGCCGGCAGCAAACCGAATCTTTGGCCTGTCACTCAAGCAACCTTTGGCCCAGGCTCCCAAGGCCCCCACCTCCTACTCACTTATGCATATGCATTTGGGGGGGAGGCCAGAGTAAGCCAAGAAGCCAGAAGCCAAAAGCCGAATCCAATGCAAGTGACAGCAAAGAAATGCCAGGGCGAAAACTTTCCCCACTCACTGTTCTCTAGCGCACGGCCCCGAGGCGATGCAGGAGCCAACTTGAAAGTAAATTCATGAATTAATAATATGCGCAAAGTGATTTTGCCAGTACCTTTGTGCGGTCAGATTTGAGTGGAGCTTAAGCCAAGTTCTGCCTCTCCACCTTCGACTCCTCCACGATTATGGTGGATAATGGCTTGTTATTATCATAGCATGCCATAGAACCGTGCCATAAAATAATTTACTCCTAATGCAGAGCCGAAAAATGCTTTCGAAACTGAGTTAGGTAAACGGACCCCAAAGCCGGACCACAGCAATGCTCCAACTTTTGCCTGGGGGGGGCAAATATGAACTGTTCTACAACGACAGCACGACGGAGCGACTGAGAGACTCAAATTGTTGCCCTGGCAATTATTTTTGCGGCTCGTTGGCAAACAAAGGCATTGCCCACTACCTGAAAAGGAAAGGCAAAGAGAAGCCTTCCTGTGAATCCTCAGGATGCCACTGTGTGTGCCTCCCCAGACACAGACACAGACCGACCACAAAAGTGAAAGCCACCTTCTAAACCATCTTCCTGTCTTCCTTCCTTTCTGCCTTCGGTCTGAGTGACTTTTTTGCCGCAAAGTTGACTAGCAAAAATGGCACAGAAATCGCTCGACAGGCGTATACTTGATATGCAGAACGATTTGACCTACATGCATGACAAATATCCTCCGAGGCGACTGTCCGAAAGGTAGACAAGGCTATTACCATCCTTCATTCAAATTCATTCGAATGCCACCAGAATTTCGTTATTGAATTTGCATTTTATCGCTTCTGAGGCTGACCCCAGCCTTAATTCCCGGATTTATAAATTACAAAAAAGAAAGAAATCCGAAAATGTTGAGCAATTTGTGGCTGGTTTGGGGGGTCTTAAGCTTTGTCATTAATTTGGCTTTTGGGTCAGCAGATTTTTAGTAGACCACAAAAAATGGCTTTAAATCTATTTTATGGCCCTGGCCATTAACCGAAATTTGTCTGTCATAATATGTACAAGAATATGCATATGCAAGGGTGTGGGTGAGGAGAATGTTTACGATGATTCACCATACGGCATACGGCGGCCATAGAGGGCAGGCTTTTAATTTTACGAGGGGTCTTTGCCTCGAGGTGAAAGCCTAACTATCGGCCATTCAGAAGTTTGTTGAAGGAAAATCACGCATACGCCATGCTAAACGTTAGACGGATCCGAATCCATTCGGATATGTGTGGCATTGAGGCGGCAAACTTTTATTTTCGGTCTCCCGAAACTTTGCTCATTTAAATGCTTATTAAATATGCCTGGTTAGGCTTTGCCTTTCCAAAGGGGGGATAGAGTTTAGGAGGAGGTTCGGCTAGGGGATACCCAAGGCTTCCACAAAAGACTCATAGGAGAGGTGGTCTAGAGCTTCGATAGAGTATGTTTTCAATTGAATAGAAGCATGAATGCCCCAATGACCAACACCCGATGGAATATCTTTGGATGTAGAACCAGAGAACCCCAGGAAACCCCTTCTACACCATTTAATAGCTAACGGGTGCCGAAACGAACTGGAAAACTGGGGTACCCCTGGCACAGTGGTAGGAATATAATCAAAATAGGAATAGAAAATGTTGATTTTTCGTCTCGCTGCGCATACTAACGAGTTTTGGAGGAAACTTTAACCCACACGCACACACACGCACATTCCCACCCTTAAATTAATGTTAATCCCCACCACCCCCCTCTGCAAACCCTTGACACATTTTTACCCCAGCGAGCATTCGATTTCATTTTGCATTTGAGGTCCTTGGTTCCATGTTCCATTTTCCATTTTCCATGTTTTTTTTTTCGGGCTCCACCGCCAACTGGCGGCTCTTGTAATTTCCGCCGTGTGTTTTATTTTTTTGCTCGCTTTTTCGGGTTGTGTTTCGTATTTCGTAACCCTTTTTTACTTTCGCTTTTCTGCCTTGCCAGGGAACGCCTTTCTCCTCGGCCATTAAGCCCTTTGGAATGCCTTTGCAAGCCCACTGTTATATGTAGTCCTGGCTGTCATTGTCCTGCCTGCTGCCTGCCCGCCTGCTAAACTGCGAAATGTCGCATAATTATCGTATTTCACTTGCGAGTTCTTACCGGGGGAAAAAGATGTGTCTCTCATTATGCCCCGTATTGTCTGGTGCTTGTTTTTTGGAGATCCCCTTTGAATTTTTTACATTTTTTTGGGGGCAACATATTTGCAGCATAAAATGAAATGGGTTTTTATTAATTTCGGCAGGCTTCAAATAAAAATATATTTGTTTGCGTTCACATGCAGGGGAAGGACCCCCATCCTTTGAAGCTAATTAAAAAGGTTCAGGTGAAAGGGTTTTTGTTTGGCTTTGGCTTTGGGTCTCAGCTAATCCTAGAATATATATATTTGTGCATGAATCACATTCAAATTCGTTAAGAAAATGTTGATTTTGAGACCACGGACAGAAATCATAACTTTGACAAATTACTGGCATTACAGCCGGCAACTAAAACTTTTGGGGCAGCAGCAGAAAAGCAATTAATGCCGGCAATAACAATTAAAATCATTTAAGCCATGTACAGTCCCGCACACATAAGCATATACACATGTATTTGCAACTGCAATAACCATAAACTATTTGCACAAAAGTTTTCTCGTCGCGGCATCGTTAAAGGGACAGTCCGTGGAGGGGCTTCAAGTGTTTCCTCCCTCAAGGGGAGAGGGGGGCGACACTCAAACAGAACCGCAGAAACTTTCAAAAGTCCTGCACTAATCGCCCGACACACACACATACACAAAGAGACAACTTTTTAGGTGTAGTTGAGCACAAAATACAAAATACAAAATACAATACTCGTTCGTACAAGTTTTTCTCCCTTTTTTTATTGTTTGAGCATTATTTTTTGACTCCAAGTGCTCCCCGAGAGTGGGATGCCCTTCCCAAAAGAGGGGCTAAAGTGATTTCGATAATGGTTAAGCCAGGCAGAGAATGAACCCCAAAACCCCCTTTCGAACCCCAAAAGATACACCTGTTTTTGGCACCCATCGATCTGCAAGAGTATCTAATGCTTCGTTAGTGCCTTCCCTGTTTCTTCCCCGTTCCTGTCTTTTGTTCTTTTTTTTTTTGGCGCCATTTTGCGCATAACATCTCCAAGTCCCCCCCCATTCCTGGCCGTGCTTTTCTGTTGTTTATATCTGGACTTTTTACGAGGGCACCGAGCGCAAGACAACATTTTATTATTTTGTAGCATTTTATTTCCGTTTACAGTCAGTTTTTATGCGGCCTGGGCCCAACTTGGGGCTCCTCAGTCTTAAGTGAAACTTTTTTAAAGTTAAAAAGTATTTGAAAATGATTGTTTCTTTATCCCAAGGACTCTGGCCTTCAGTCGTGCCTAAACGTTTTATTGTTTCATAAATACTTAATATGTGTTGTAATTGCTTTTAGGGATCTTATCATTGTTGGTTATCCCACGTTTAGAGTGGGGTCTGCCCTGCCCCGTGCCCCATTAAAAAGGATTCTCCTTCCTCCCCCCCACGTGTGGCTCTTCTTTGTAGTTGTGGTGGCACACAAAGTGGTCGACCCAAACATATGTCTGGAGTGGAATGGAATGCTCTCTGAAAATGGCAACCAAAGTGTGAATTTAATTAGAATTTAACTGATGGCAGATTAGTTTTGGGTCTCAGCCAACTTTCAAGTGGGTTAATAAGGTTGAAGGGGTTGCCGTTGCCAGAAAGTGGGTGCCTAGTGGATGGAGAATTATAATGAAATTTCCCATAACTATCTATTGGGCAAATCCTATATCCCCTTCAATTATTTGTGCTCTTACGACTTGTTCTCCCTTCAAAATATATATTTTCCTGTGCTCTGATGTGGCTATAAAGTTGCCATTTCATGGCCAAGGCAATTGTCACAATCCCATAAACTCCCGCCCTCCCACAATATATATATACAGAGTATATGTACGACAAAAGATAGCCCCTGCAGGACATACCATAGCACGTACGTGGCTGGAGCGCAGTCTGCAGTAAGCTAACAATATACAAAAGGCGACAAATGCCAACAAGAGTAAAAAGTGGCCAAATAAAATCCATAAATCGCCAGACAATGCAACAGAAGAAAAGGCAAATGTACCCGGGTGTGTGTGTAGGTGGGTGCTGGGGGGTTGCTGGGGGGTGGTGGGTGGTTTGGCTATAATAAAAATACTCGCACGAGTGGGGAAAGGGCCGGGATGCCAGGGTTTGGACTTCATTTTTACAATTGCCGCAGAACGTTGCGAGAAATGCATCTTGTTGTGGCAATTTTCGGACTGTATTCCATGTCCATCCATCGTTCAGCTCGTTTTAATAAAATGTTGCAACCTTCTCGGCTCTCGGCTCTCAGCTCTCAAAATCAAGTCAGGTCGTGTCGGCCAGGCTTAGATTCAAAGCCCAGTCAACTGTAGTTATTGCTATTCGAGAATAAGAGAGGAAGAGAGGGATTCCGGATTGTCCAGGGACAGGGCAATATCAAAAGCTGTCGAATCGTTCTGGCTTTGGTTCTGGCTCCGGCTTTGGCTCTGGCCACAGCGGACACACATGCCAGAGCCAGCTAAAAGGACAGCAGCAGCAGCACTTGACCACATTTGAAAAGAGTTATGAATATTACAGCCAAGGTCTAGATGGGGGCTTGGGGGCCCGTTCCCCCCAGTGTTTATTGCAGTTTGCGCATGTGTGTGTGTGTGTGCTGTAGAAATTGTTATTTTCCTTATTTATTTCAATTTATGAGATCTTTTATATGCGCACTTTTGTGGCTGGAGCTCCGCATGCAGGTCCTTCCAAATAAAGAGCTTTTTCCTTTATCAAATTTGTTTGTTAATAACAATGGAGAGTGGGGGCGGGGCAGGGGATACCCCAGATATTGATCAAAGGTATGACCCGTTGAGACAATGTCCCACATTTCAGGTTGCCGATAGCCGAAATCTGAGAGTTTCTGGGAGTTTCTGGGAGTTTCATTACGCCGTAACTTTTAATGAACTGGTTGCAGCTGGTACTGGGTACTGGGTACTGGGTACTGGTTACTGGGTTTCGTGGCAAATTATCACGTCCATTACTTGGCAGCCCGCTAAACCATTCGAAGATTAGGAAGCCCAACTGCCAATGCCACTAATTCAATTTCAAGTAACACGCAAAAAGACAAAAGGAAGGAAAGAAAAGCAGAGCGAAAATCGAGGACGAAGGAGAAATGGTTCAAAGCAACTGCAAGTCGGTCACGAACTGCCATAAAAAGCGCAGTGAAAATGGGCAAAAACCCGAGTATCCGAACGCGAATGTGGTCTGGTTGGGGGGGGAGGGAGGCGGGAGGGAGTCCTGGCAGTCCTGCGAGTGTGTATTGGAGTTGATATTTGCGCATCAGTGCGCACATTGAACTGTCAATGACAGAAAGAAGCTCCAGCAAAAGAAGTAGAATAAGTAGAAGAAGGGATAGGGCTAGGGATGGGGATGGGGATGGGGATGGGGATAGAGCGGAAAGCATCTCTCCTCTCCTTGCCACTCCATTGCCAATTTATCAATTGCAGTTGGCAATTGACAAAGATGCAGCCATTGGCATTTGACCTGCGAAGAGGAGAGTACAGAGCAGAGAGCACAGAGCACAATCAGGGCAGTCCCTCATCAAGTGCGTGTTGAAAAAGTAATTACATCGCTGACTTGCAACAATAAATAACCTTAAAACGGGTACACCGAAGACACTCGGTTTTTATTGCAACTTTAAAGTGTCACTTTTGGGGCATAAATTTTGCCACAAAAAGTATGCTCCCGGCTCCCAGCTCCCGGCTCCAGTTACAGGCTCCTCTTTCCACAGACTCTTTTCTCAGTCAGCATAAATCAACGTAAATGAATGCTATTTAGTTGATGGCACAGGCCAGGAAATGCGCCGCTTAGCCAACAGACACACAGATACGCACGCACACACCCACCGACAGAGAGAGAGAGAGAGAGAGAGAGAGAGAGAGTTACAGTTACAAATGCAGTCAGTGGCTGGCATTTTCCACATGCATTTCTCAAATGTGTACGGAAACCGAAGCCAAGTGCAGCCAAAGCGATGTTGCCAGCCCAAGATGTATGGCCCACAGGACGAAAGGGATAGAGATATGTATATGCGTGTCTGTGTCTCTGTGTGTGTCTGTGTTTGGCACTTCCGTTTGATATTAGCCCGGGCTCTCGCTTATATATGAATTCAGTCAACATCCACAAACATTGGCGAAAACTTAAGCTCCTCTTCTCTTCACAACACTTTCTGGGGGGCGTAATGCATTTCTGCGGTTGCTGCCAGACATGGTACGGGGTACGGCAGGAGGCGGACTTTGTTGCATCTCAAGATGTTTTGCCTGCCAGCAAAATGGCAGAGAGAGGCAGTCCGAGAGGCAGGCATGTAGGCCATAAATCCATTGCGGAAATGTATCATACACCGACCGACTGGCAGGGTCTCGAATCGAAATGATTTGTGCCCCAGCGCGACGCTCAATAGCTAGCCGTGTTCGATCATAATGGACCACGCTGAGCTCTAGACAGAGCCTTCGGGCCAGGTCTGAACTAGTTTGGTCAGCATGGAGTAGGAATCAATGGCCAAGATACACGAGTCTTGTCGGGAGTTCTAGTGGTTTGTCTGGGGAAAATCTATCTCTAAATATATGACATATTTCTGCATAAATCTGTGTGCAAGGCCGTTCCATATTCCGTATTTTCCCTGAACGAAAAACAAACACGAATATCATAATTAAATCTGTTTATCTCTACTTTTTTTGCAGGTAAGTGGCATATCGTTGAATATAGTATTCGGAGATTCAGGGAAGCGTAAGTAAAGGCAAAAACAATACAAGAAAAAGCATTTCAGCATCTGTTTTTGTTTACACCGATTCAAAAAGCCAATGCAATGCGCAATGCAAATATACGAACTAAATAAATAAGTTTTTATAGAATTACACATAGGATTACACAGGAATAAATTCCTGCACTATTTTTCGTTTTCGTTAAGTGAAAGCTTGTTTCTGACTTTCGACAAGCCTGCAAAGCGATGCTCAGTTTTTTTTTAAGGGGTCCTGCCGGGTAATGCCTTTGACAGGGACAGCAGAACACTCAGGTTGGGGCGTCGACAACATTGTTTTATTAAATACAAAGTAATGGCGAGTCCCAGGCACGCACACACCACACACACACAGCCACAAACACACACACGTGCAGACAGGCACAGGGACCCTGACTCCGGAACGGCTTAAATCATTTTCCAACTTTCCAGGTTTTTTTTTTTTTTTTTTTTTTTTTTGTTGTTGTGCGGCACTTAAATTATGCAACAATCGTTACACACACGTACGGGGACATGCACACAGATACACCCCCATATGAGTTATGGGGACATTTTCCAAGTCGGCTTGGGCTTGGGCTTGGGCAGCCCTTAAGGCTTAAATCGCCAGCTTAAATGTATAATTTTATTGAATAATATCAACAGCAGCAATAATTGAAAATTTCGTCACCCAAAAATGCGTAGGTCGAAGATTTCCTGAAAAATAATTTAATTTACTTTTCTTTTCTTGGAATTGGATTATAATGTAAATGTTAGACATGTTTGATTTAACAGCGAAAGAGAAGCTGTTAGAAGCTATGCAAGAGAGTCACGCCTGCGACTGTTAATAAGCTTACAGAACCATAACAGCCGCATAACAGACGAGAGAATGGCAGAGTCTGTTAACAGGAGTAGCCGATGGCAGAATTAAGAGCGTAATGCTGTTAGGGATTTAGCAATGGGCAGAAATGTTAATGTTAGCAATTTCTGTTAAGCTAAACCTAACAGCAAACTGTTCTGTTCTTTCGCTGTTATAAAAAATGCATTACTTTATTCAACTAAGGAGATTATTCCTCACCGAAATAAAAAGTACTTCGAATTAAAATTTTCATAAAAAATACTACTTTTTTTAAGCAAATTTTAGGAATATATTGTAACATTTTCTCTGTAATTTGTTACAATCGTGTGCAAATTTTTACCTTTCCTGAGGACTGTTAACAGTCTTGCTATTAATAAATATCTATATTTTGTTTGTTGGGCACACAAACAAATCCTAGACCCCTAGAAAAGCCCTATAATTCCCACCAAATGTGTGTAGTACATTGACTTGTTGAGTGGACATCTCCACCGTGGGAACTGTCTTACCAACTTCGGAATAACATCGCTGTGAAGCGTTAACAGCAGCCGGCTTTCTCTGGCCAAGAGTAAATTTCCCTCCAGAGGCCGGCAGGCGGCAACCTACTAACCTACTGAACAGCACTCATAAGAGCCTTGTTAACGCATTAGGAAGCGTAGCAGGGCTGGGGCTGGGACTGGGACTGGGGCTGGGGCTTAGCAGTAACTGCTACTCTTAGAGCTACTGCTATGGCTACTGTTAGAGCTACTGTTAGAGCTACTGTTATGGCTACTACTGTACTGTCCAGCATCCATGGAGCCGTTGGATGGGCTGTGGATGTGGCAGTCAGTACTTTCTGAGTTGTTGACGGCGGAGTGCGCGTTCTCGGCATCCGTGTGTCGTGTATCGTGTGTCGTGTGTGCTTGGGGCATGTCCAAGTGTGTGTGTGTGCGTCTGTGTTCGTCCTGCCAGCGAGTGCCAGAAATTACACCCGAAATGTAAAGTTAGATGAGGGCCAATCAAGAGGTCCTGGAGTGTCACACATCCACGGCACAGCTGTAACATCCACAAATAACGCAAGAAGATAAATTATTTTAATGTGATATGATAGCCGAGAATTTATGTGCTGCCTGCCGCCTGCCTGCCTGATAGAGCGCCCAACATTTTCACGGCAATCATTTTTGATCGAAATAAATAACGCAACGAATTAAATTAAAAAATAAAAAACCAGCTAAAGCTGTAATGTGTGTATGAGTGTGTTTGTGTGTGCGTGTGTGTGTGTGTGTGGTGCCGCTTAAATGCCAGTTTATCATAATCAAAGTGTTCGTGCGAATGCTTTAATTAATATCCAGCCCCAGCCCCCGCCCCCGCCCCACCCTCCTCTCTGATTAATGGAATATGCAATCAATTAACTGAAAGCGATTGAAAAAGAATCGCGTCAAACAATCTATGGAATGTGCGTGCAAATTAATTAAGTAATGCGAAAAATTTAAAACAAAAAAAGAATTTGCCAAGCATTTGGTCCCAAAAACCTAATGGACTCGAATGCCTGCCAGCATCGATGCGGAATATTATTTAAATTTTAATTAATTTATTGCAAAAAATAAACAGCATAACTGATTGCACACTTGCAACGAAGCGTGGCATCAATGATTAAAGACTAGTGAAATTTAAAGCCCAATTTCCAACCCAAGAAACAGTTTAAGCCCTCAAAATTCCCACACAATGGACTTTTATCAGGTTATCCGCATCAAAAGCATCCTGAATAATGAACTGCAAAAGACAAACATGCCTCTGCGTGTGCCTTTGGGGGGGCCAAACAAATCTAAGCGACTGCACACGAGTAAATTGTGCGCATAAACCACGAACAATTATTGACAATGCAGCAGCAACACTGTCGCGCAAAAGCTGCAAATTTGCTAAGCCGCTTAAGGGCCAGCCATGTCGGACAATGTCAAGCCCCAAAATGCCCATCAGAAGCATGATTAATCTCAATTTATGACATCAGCAGCGGCCGAGCGGCCGAGCGGCAGTACGCACAAAAAATCCAGTGGATCCCGCGGGAAAGATGGGTTTTTTGTTTATTTTTTGATTGCTCCTAACGATCAAACTAGCCGGCAATCAATCAATCAATTTATCAATCAACACTTTCGCGATAAACTTTGTGTTTGCTCTAAGCCTCAGCCAGAGCCCTAATTGACTTTTATGGGCTGACGGGATCCTGCCACTGCCTCGTATGTGGAGTGGCAGTGGGGAGGGGGGCGAGGATAGCGCTCATCATCATACATCAATGAAGACAATATGATTTATGCAGGACGATAATTAGTCGATGGCTGCCATGGAGTACCCGTAGCATTGGCAGTCCCCACTATGCCACTTGATAAAATAATAATATTCACTTGTTTATGGCCGAAAATTATGCCTTTGCTAATTAGTAGCATAAATCAAGCCATAAACCGGAAGGGCACACTCTCTCTGGTGCTCTCTCTTTGCTCATTTCCTGTCGCTGTCGCTGCTAATTGATTTGGGCTGTAATCGTACGAGTACTCCCGTTTTCCGGCTGGATAGACAGGAGTTTTGCATTTGTATTTGCATAATTAAGTGCCACCGACATATGCCAAGTTTATTTCGCAATAAACAGCACCCCCAATCCATGAAAGTGACACCGAATCTCAGTTATTTCACACCTGAGTTTTCAGATCCTGTGGCTCTCACTTGAACTTTCACTTCCGCTCCACTGGCGCCTGCAAGTGAGTTGTTTGTTGGCGGCCGCCCTCTCCCAGTGCCCCAGTGCCGCTCTTAATTTATCATTTGGGGTTCATTTGCTCGGCTCCCTCCCTCCCCTACTGCTGTTTTGGGCCATTATTTTTTGTGGCTCTCTCGTTAGGCTTCGGCTTTACATGCCGGCACATAAAAAGTGATGCGTGGCATTATGATTAGGGTCCTACGTGTGTGGGCATTGTCTGGCATAATGGAGTCGAAAGCGCTGAGAGGCGGAAAATGTTAAGCCACTTTTAACAAAGGCCAACTCTCGGCTCGACAAATTCGGTCGCTCTTCTGGAGGAATCACACAATAATCCGCAAGTAAATGGTAGTAAATCCATCTGGTTGAGAGTCTCTGCTGTCCCTGCACTAGCATTAAACGGTGTCATGTGACGACACACATATGTACCTCCCGCGGGCCATGTCGCATGCCTGCAATTCCAGCAGAATCTCTCTATATAGATAGATCTGTGTGGGTGTGGGTGTGGGCCATGTGGGAAATATCCTCAAGTGGTGGCCCGCAGACCCCGACCACCCAGCGAGATAAGCAGCCTTGATTTATTGCATCTAATTGCTCACGAGCCGATTCGCGAACGTGCCCCAATAACATTTTCGGGGGCATTCACACCTCAGCAGATTCATGAAGCGGATGCTGGATGCTGGATGCTGGATGCCACAAATATCACAGAGAGCGCCATTCCATTGCGATTTGTGGCTAGCAGTGCCCTCCGCCATCTGCCACACGCCAATCAATTTAAAGCCAAGAAGCGGCCTGGGCCACGCTTCATTAAAACCAATTTCGGATGGGCATTTGGCAAAACCGACAACGAAACCGAAACCCGTCTCGCAGCACAGCAGCAGTTTGTGCCGCAGAAAAATATTGGCTTTAGTTGCGGAATTTGATTTATGTTCATAGAGCCACAAAATGTTCAAAAATATGGCAAAAATTGATTTGAACTCTAGGGAGTCGCCAACAAAGCGGAGAACGACACAACTTCTCCAGAAAGTAGATATATATATGCCGAAAACATCTAATATAATGTAGGACACCTTCCAGAAGGCAGAGCATTCTTCAGGCCATGCCTCAGGGATAGGAAATTGCTGCAAGTAACATATTTCTCATTAAATTTCTATCAAGACACATACAAACAGGCTTCAAACTTTTTCCCAGAGACACAAGATTAATTATTCAGAAATGTTTGGCTAAAGCAAATGAATAAGCGATGACTTCGTGACAACAATTTAATCAACTCCGAAGGAATTTCAAACCTAATTAGCCTTGCCGCCACGCCCACTGCTTCCGCTCAGTGGGCTGTCGGCGAATGAATAACTTTACAAATTGTATAACTTATATTTTGCCACTTGAACGCCTGGCACCTGCCCCCCGAAACAGCTGGGGATGTCCTGCAGAAAATAAAATACTTTAATCTGTCTGAGATTTGCAAATGAACAGCGGTACCCATTCCACCTGTCTGTCAATCATTTATAGCCCCCTCGTCTGTTGCCCTTGGCAACCTTTCAGGCTGTTGATTGTCCATCGCGTGCTACGTTTCTAATTAGGAAACCATCGAGAATAGACAGCGGGAAATCTAAGCAATTTTCAGAGGGTTTTCGAAAATGTTATAGTTCCAAAACAGAAACAGAAACAGAAACCCTTGAAGGACTCAAAAGTTGACCAACTTTTGGGCTGTTGTTTAAAACTTTGCCACTGAACTTTGAATAAAAACCATAAAAATGGCCAAAACCCAAAAGAATGGAAGTTGTGTTTGTTACCCGCAGCGCGTATTATTTCTATGGTTCAAAATTTGCTTACTTTTGGCTTTCGGTGAACCCAAAAATAAAGTTGTAAAAAAACTGCAATTTAATTTCGTTGTCGTTGGACGAAAAAAACACAAAAAAAGAACGAATTAAAGTGGGTCAATAAAATGCAAGTAATGCATAAATTTGTAACTGAAACAGAAATGGCAAAACTGTAACTGGAAAGTGGGGAAATGGGAAATGGGGAATGGGGAATGGGAACTGTGCTATGCCCCGAGAGAGAGACGGAGAGAGACGGAGAGAGACGGAGGGAGAGAGAGAGCAGCATTAAAATAAATAAAAATTAATTGGTATGTTACCAGAGTCCTGGCAGAGGAGGTACTCTGTACAAGGTGCAGAACTCAATCCACGTCCACGTCCACGTCCACTGGGCAGCTGAGTCAACTGCTCTCGAAAGTATGCTATAGCCATGGTCCATGCATATGCATGAGAGGGCGTGGCACTGGGCTATAGACAGACTGGTTGAGTGGTCTCTCCGCCGGGGGGGCCAACACTTTCAAGTTTATTAACATGCCAAATAAAGCAAGAAAATATTACATGGAAATGAAGCCATGAGAGTGGTCGTGTCCTCTCGCACCCTTTGGACCAATTTGGGGCTAATTCGAGGGCCAGCTGCTACCCGGGAGTGTTACCTCTTTGAAGGACTGCTCAAGACCTCAACAAGGCCCAATGAAACGTGACGGGGCTTTGTTGTTGTGTTGCCATAAGCACAAATAAAACGTGACGAGATTTCTGGGAGGGCCTTGGGCGGAATATTCTATGGAATGGATTAACAAGTGCAGATACATTACGAAAGAGGCATATCTGATGTACTATTGAGTGTCTATTTCGATGGTTTCCTTCCTCCAAAGTCCCCAAACTTGCAAAATTCAATAAGGATTCCCTTTAAAGTCCTCCCCCTTTGCGCTCTTTAACTTCTGCCACGAACTTGGACCAACTTCTTGCCAATAATCTGGTGTACTTATGAGGCCATTCTTGGCTAGTTCTTCTTCGGTTTGGCAAAACTTAAAGCTCGCATTAAACCTGCTCAAAATGAATTCGGCCAAGTTATGACTTCGGCCAACTTCTGCACAACCTTAGGGCCATATACAAATTTGTGCTGGGAGCTCGTTCATCAAATCATTTTATGGTAACTACGTAGCAGATGCAACAACAAATAGTTGCAACTCATTTTTTCCAGAAACTCGGAAGGAGGGGGCAGGGGAGGGGTAGGTGACTTGGCTAAATGGGTCACACGGCTCAGTGCATTTTTGGGCGCGTCAAAGACGTCGATGTGCAGCAGGCAGCTGGCAAGGAGAAAGGCAAAGGGAAAGGGTGGAGGGTGTGTCGTGTGCCTATGAAATATGCTAATGATCAACTTGAGACATGTTCAAATTATTGTCGCCCCCCCTGCTCGCTGGCCAACTTGTTGGACTCTTTTCGGGGTATCCTTCCTGGTGTCGTTACTCTTTAAAAGTGCAAACTTTGGCCCTAAGTTTGGGCAACTTTTCGATGGGGAATACACCCTGGAAAGAGGCAGTAAGAGGCCTCCAGACGCCTCTTTCAGCCTCTTTCTGCTAATTAAGTCGCTGGCTGCCTGCTTTATTACTGGCGTCATATTTTTACTTTTCCCTCATTTTCCTTCACTGTCGCGCTCTGTATTTTTTCATCTTTTTCGCACTGTTGCTGCTGGCAACGTTTTGGCACTTTTGTCTGTTGCTCGCAAATTAATTCTTTTAAATTTAATTAGCACTGCATGCCGGCCCATACAGCGGCTCGAGGCAGTTTGATAAACTCACAGACAATTGAGCCAACGACCGACGGAGAAGGGAGGAAGTATCTGGTGGGTTTCGAGACAAAAAGATAGGTTCTTTCCTCCTACAATCCCGAAAACTGTTGCTCAACAACACTCGCAATGTTTGAAGCTGAGTCCAAGCTAAACTCCATCCAGTTCCAGCCTCTTAAATCCTAGAAAATCCCAGACAGAACGACATCCCATGGCACACATGTGGGGGTATATTTCGTGGCGGTGCCTCCAGCGCGTATCCGCTTGCAAGGACACATTTTTGACTAATTGGTAAACAAATCTATGGCGTCCTAAAGAGCTGTCTAATCCCTCAAATGGGAGGCTCATGTTCCTAGAATCTAGTGTGAAAGTGATACAGGATGCAGGGTTCAGGGACCTTCACTGATGCTCTCTATGGCTACCATTCATAAATATTCGAAGTGGAAAAGCTAGGAAGGAACTTCCATCAATAATTGCATGCGAGAGGCTGCTTTTCCAGTTGACGGATTAGTTAAAGATTATTTATCTGAGAGAGCGATGTCCCCAATCTTTTGGTGCCCTTTTTAAAGCTTTTCTTTTTCTCCGTTTTAATTTCCATGCTGTTGCTCGTGCCGTTGCTATTGCTATTGTCCTTTTCCTCTTCCTCGCTGGCGTTTCAGCCAACTAAGGCGCAACAGCGGAATGGAGAAGCCATGGAGATGGATTTTGGGTGGGAGGGAAAAGGAAAAACAGTGGAAAATATATATACATATACATATACATATACACCGCCAGCTGCAGATTCACATTCACATTTTCCCCGTTTGCCACTTGGCGAGCGCTGAAGGGAAGCCCCTTCTCCCTGGGCTCCAATGTGTGATTGTAGCCGATGCAAGGACGAGTGCACAGGATCCTGCATTAGTTCCCCGCACGGTTCACTGCTTCCAGCTTAATCCTTGCTCCCTCTGCCACCCCCAAACCATCTACTGCCATCTACTGCCATCTACCACGCGTACTTACTCGTACTCGTGTATGTGCGAATCGTTAGTGTATAATTTTAAAGTTGGATTAAGCCGAGGGGGGAGGAGCACGCAGCACGCAGCACGCAGCGAGTGGGAGGTCCTCCCCCGTCCCCAGCAAGGACGCTCACAAAGAATGCTCTGTGCTGGGCTGTGCTGTGCTGTGGGGAAAATCAGGTCAACTGTATGTGTCACTTTTACAGCTTATTATGGCAAACGGCACTGGCACTGCCACTGCCACGCCCGCTACGCTGCACTATCAGTTTGTCACCCTGCAGCCTTTTATGGGGCAACATTATCGCATAATGTAATCATTGGCCCCAAATGATGGCATGTCCTCAAGACAAATTCTTTGTTATATTAGCCCGGCTCAAAGACAGCGGCACGTTCCGGTAGTTGGCCATAAAAAGGAGACCGGCATGGAAAAAGGAAACCGATAAAACAATAAAACTAACTTTAGTTAAAGGCAATAAAGGCTAACTGTCTCTGGTCTAGCTTTAGGCCATTAAATATCCTATTAATTGGATGTCCAGAAGGACGCAAATCAAGTGAAAAGTTTCGACTCCAGATTGATGAATTTTTAATACGTTTTGCCAGGGTCCAGTCATCAAGTGCTTCATCCGATCACTCTCTTTGAGGAGGAAACTCCTCAGCAACAATGAAGCGGAGTCCTGGCCCTTTTTTTTTCATTTGCAGTTGGAGCAGGAGAAATTGCAGCAGAGAAACTAATGAGTTTCCGCAAAAGATTTGCACTTGTTCCGAGTTTAAGTGATTTGCGAGCGCTTTTCCCTCCAGTTCTGCTTTTCCAGCTCCGACGACGATGAGTGGCGGTCCCTCCTCGTGGTCCAGCCTTTCCCTTTTCGAATCCCTCTCAAGTGTCCAATAATGCAGTTTTATGAGTTTTTCAGTTTCTCAGTTTTTCAGTTTTTATTTATTTGTATTCTTTTGACAGAGAGAGAATTATTTGTTTATTACTTTTTTTTGTAGCGAAAAGCGGAACAGAATTTGCATATTTATGGGTGAGTTTTGCAAAGGCAAATAAATCTGAGGGGGACATCATGGAAATAAGGTCCGGTCGTAAAAAGCCTTTTGCCAAGAGTCCTCTCCCACTTGAGCTATCTGGCTTATTGATCTCTCTCTCTCTCTCTCTCGCTTTTCCTCTCTTTTTTGGGGACATATATTAAAAAATTTGTTTACTTTTGCGACAGCAATTTGGCAATTTGATTTTGAAGCTCAGATATCCGCACAAACTGACAAATTTATGGATGTCTTTTGCTTGATAAGAGGCTCCGGCAGTGCCTGAAATCGCAGCAATCCTTTGTAACTTTTTAATGATCCAGATCCGCCCCCACAAAAGTGCTCAAGTGGGGTAACAAACAGCAATTTGTCAAGGCAATATAATGCGAAACTTTTGTTCCACCATAATTGATTTACTTGCCAGTCCTGCCCTGCCCTGCCCTGCCCTGCCCTGCCCTGGGTCTGTCTGTGGCTCTGTCTCTGTCTCTGTCTCTGTCTCGGTGTCGCTCTGGTTCATGTCGTCAATCAATTGACGATGCCAACACTCATACGCCACGTGGTGCCCAGACACACTCCCACACAGTGCCACTCTCAGCTCCAATCCAAGTTCAAGCCCTGATATAACGAGCAAACAACAGCAAACGCACACTGGCAGACTGGCAGCGGCACCGCCATTACATGCTCCATTGCTGATAACGTGCGAGCATGAGACTGTATCTGTGAGCGTGTGAGAGTGTGTGCATGAGTGGCTGAGTGTGTGTGTGAACGCATTAGGGGCGTGGCATGCCGCATTGATTGATGTCACTTTAACTGTCAGCAGCCCCGCGATACTCTCCTTCGCGATGGCATTACCACTCTGCCACCATCGATGGCAAAAGTTCTGGGCTCTGCAGAGCGCGATCTACCGATTGAGTGAAGGCACCATGAAGTCGGTTAAAGTTGGGGGAAAAGGGAAGAGATATTAGTAGCCATTCAGTCCAGAGATCACTCCAGTACTTCTCTTTATAGACCCCTTCCCTTGTCTGCTCCTACAACCCCCCCAAACTGCCTCTCACTCTGCCATCTCTAACCGGAAGTACAATTTCTCATAAGTCTCCCCCAATTGCGCCATTTAGATGAGTTTCTGCTGGGGGGAAGGGCATTGAAAGTGCCACCGATGTGGCATACAAAACTTTCGGCACGTGACAAAGGGCTGAGGGCGTGGCTGATGCGTATGCGTCTCCAACTCCAGTCGCCAGCTCCATCTCCATCTTCCCTGTCGGCCGCAAAACTGGGAAGCAGAAATAATGACGCTTATATTTATGAAATTTATGCGTGACACCCACTTGAATGAGCGAATGAGACTGCGAATGAGAGTGCCTGGGAGTGGGTGTCCCTGACGCTTATCAGCAGGCCGCCAAAAAGCATGAACTCTGGCCCGAAGCCCCCCACAAACACCCCCAATATTGCGCTTTTGTCATTTTTAATCTTAATAAAGGAAAGTTTTTTTTTTGCGCACATACAGCCACTATCGTTTACGAGAAAAGTCTTGGAGAACAAAATGTTTATGTCACATGACAAAATGCTGTAAGGGGCGCGTCATTATTATCAATGCATGCTGTTCGCGTAGGGTGTCTGGCAGGACCAAGTTTTGGGCAAAAACTTTCATATGAAATAAAATCAAAATATCATAAACACTTGGGCTGGCGAGGGTCCACGGTCCACGGTCCACGGCCCTACGACAAATGCCATTAGATAAATAATACCAAATAGAAATGGCATCAAACAAAAAAGTTTGCCACACTTGTCCTACTCGTCCTTCGTCCTTCGTCGTTTGCTTAGTGTCAGGTTCTGCCAGCACAGAAATAAAGCCAATAAATGGCTTGAAAATTGATGAGGTTTCCCATTGAAAGTTTTCCAACACGTTGGCCTTGAAAGTTGGCTTTGATGTGCGTTCAAAAATACGCCAATTAGGCAATTTTTTAGAGAATTTACTTTGGAAATACAAATAAATTTGGTATTTGGTAATATTTCATAGAGCGAAACAGCCTGGGGAATTTTGATTAAATCCGGCGTTTTTTAATTCCATTTGGCAGCCGTCACTCCCATCCATGCCTGTCGAAATATTCCCATGATATTCGATTGGCCTATAACGTGTGTGAAATACCCGAAAAAAGAACCGTAGAATATACACTGCAATTTTTATTGACTGTCGCAGCGCAAATGCACTGCTCGCACACGCGAAAAAAAGGGCAACAGAAATCAGAAAGGAAATCAAATAAACATTGCGCATAAAATAAATTCTCAGGCCGGGCAGGGCCGGGGCCTATCAAGCCGGGGTGCCACCGAAAAACGATTCTGAGCAAATACAATACAATTTTCATGTAGGTTTTTGGGCGGGGCGGGGCGGGGATTGGATTGCTGCAATACGGCAAAAGAAAATGCTGGTCGAAGAGGGAGCGGGTGGGGGTGGGGTGGGGAGAGCAAATGCCGAAAATCAAATAAATCAAATACTCGTAAATAAATCATTTGAATTTATTTTCATTTGGCCAGAAACGAGAGAAATGTTGACAAAATAAATGCACGATAAATACTCGAAAAAAACAAAAAAAATGGCAACAACATTGCACAAGGAGCTCAAGTAGCACAAAAAAAAATATTTATATATAAGATACCATAGATATATGTACGTGTAGAAGGACCAGGAGCATTGCTGAGTGACAGGAGACAGGCAGATGAAAGTGGATGGGCATGGGAACTCCGTGAGCCTGTCACGAACCAGAGTCCTAGCAAAAGCTAAAATGTTATTTTCTCACTTACTGTTCCATTGTCGAGGGTCCTACACCCCCCCTCCAGGCTCTAGTGTCCTGTCTGGCCGAGGAACGACTGTTTGTGTGTGCCTTCCACTTGTGGTTAGTTATTTGGTCGTTGCCCACCCGAAAACCCCCCAAAACCGAACCTCTATTGTATGTTCGCCATATAAATATATAGCCGCCTTTTTAGTATATTTTTTGCATTTTATTGTACGCCAATCTGAGCGACATGTCCCGTCGATTGTCCAGCCCCGACACGTCGCAATGACAATACGATTATAGGCCACTCTATACACGCTCTGGTATGGCAAATCATTTGATTGTTGCTAGGGATATATAATCATGCTTAAATTGGAGCTCACTCTGTTTGAAAATTAATATCAATTCATTGATTGGCCAGAACAATGATATGCCATACTGATTAATCAATTCATTAGAGCCTGGCCATAATTGTAAATTATTTTTGGCTTTGCAACAATTACGGAGAGGATTTCCGAACTAATTCCGACTTTTGGCAGAGTTTCAGAGAGCTGGCACTCGACAGAGATTGCACTTTTGAGCCTTTCAACAGGAGAATGCTGACTCGGACCAGGGGAAAATCCCTTGAGCCTGGGCAAATGCTAAACGAGAACAATTTCAACAAATCGTTGCCACAGTTCCCTGCGGTCTGGCTGCACTCTGTCTCTGGCTGGAGCCTAATCCCCGGCTCTGGGCCAACAGTTTAATATTGGTTTTCGGGTAACTTTTCGAAACTCTTGAGACGGCTTGAAACGCCGGAGAAGTAAAACGAAGACAAGCGAATGTAATTAATTACATTTTATTCGAGTTCTCGGATTCTCGATTGATTATTTGGTGTGCGCGCATATTTGGCGCTTCATTTGTTTACTCTGCTCCGAGTTTTCCGCGCTGCAAGTTGCAAAAGTTCCCATTTTCCCATTTTCCCATTTTCCTCCGCTTTTCCTGCGGTAATCCGATGCCGCAGGGACGGGCATGGTGGGGTTGTTCATCCAGACTTTCTGCTCGTCTGGCACGTCTTACAATGTTTCGCTAATTGAATTGTTGAGCGCATTTGATGCGTTTGCCAAGTTGTTCTTAAGATGCAATTTTGTTGAAGATTTACCTCCCTTCTGCCCAGCTCCCCAGCTCCCCAGCTCTCCGGCTGCTTGATTTGCAAACATTTTGCCGCGTGAAGCACGTTGCCGTGGCAGCAACAGTACAACGGAGTTAGGGCATGCCTCTTGACGGTACCTAAGGTATTATGCACTTGAGCAGAGGTTGGCAGCGCGAACCAGAAGGAACCATGTCCCTAAATATGCAAGAGATTATCCACAAAGACCCTTCTTTAAGATCGGTTATCATATTCCCAGAACCAATGGATCCTTCGGCTTCGAGCAGTACCCATTGCCTTCTAGTTTCGTGAAGAGCGATGTCTGCCACTTTTACGGAAACGCTGCTCATAATTGTTTCCCCCTCTCCAGGACCCAGGCTCCAGGATCCATCTGCCTTTATTCACTTTGTTGTTCAGGACAACAACAGGATATACATATGTTGCCTGCTTGTTCGGGCCCGGGCTTCTCTCGTGTTTTTACAACTTGAAATTTTTTCATATTTTTCCTCTATATTTTTTGTAGCTGTTTGCCAGCTGTTGTTGGCTCTGGCCGGCGATGTGGGTCACTCACTTTTTGCGCTGTTAACTCATTTGAATTGCACGTCAACAATTGTGAAAACAAAGTGAAAACTTTTACCATTTGTTCAAGCAACAACTGCGAAACAAACAGCATTTGCCACCCGCTGCCGCCTTTCTCCGGAGAAAGCTAGGCAGCATTGGGGGACCGCTTAGAGACTCGAGGTTTATCTAGTAATTCCTTGGCTCATCCGCTGGATGGATGGAATAAAGATGTGCATAATTGTCAAACAAAAGTTGGGAAAAATGGGATAAAGGCTAGGAATCCACTTTCCACAATCACTTCAAAGGATTAAGACCCCTATTATATCACTAAAGCACATAGTTCTCTTCAGGGATACTCCTCCCTCGAGTCATAAGCGATCTACTTAGGTTTAAACGTTCTGTAGTTTTCTTGCGGCGCCCCAGGTGTCCAACTTCTTTTCCAGAGACCATTTTCCCCAGATAAACATTGCGGTGTCCCGTCGAGGCCCCCTCATAAAGTTGTCATCCAACTTACATTTGCGGATATCATATTTCGTTCTTTCTTTCATTTCATTCCGTTCCTTCTTTCATTTTCTTGGGAGTAAACTCAACTAATTTACTTGTTTCCTCCCCCACACCCACTAGCCCCTCCGTTTTGGGGCTGGTTTGTGGGGGATCGAGCAAGTTTATATTCATTAAACTTCCGCCACATTTTGCGCTTTATATTTTGGCGCTTTCAAATGTCGGGGGCCGCCACTCGACTCCACTCAAGAGGCTGCTGCCGTGCGGTTGGTTTCTTGGCCGGAAAGTTTATGCTTTTGTATTTCCGCCGGGGCTGGGCAACAGTTTTTCCTCCTTCCTCCATCCTTCTTCTTTCTTTCTTATTCGCAAGTCCTCATCTGGGGGCGGAAAAGTGCAATTTCAAAATTTGTGCCTGCATTGAGCCCGGCCCGGACCGTCTTTGGCCCGGACTCAAAGAAAGAACAAGTTAAGAAATGAGCATGTTTAACTTTTTGGCAGGCAAAAGGCAAAAAATGCTGTTTGCCGACTTAAATTTGCCCGAGTTACATGGATCAAGGCAGCAGCTGGCAGTCGCTATCCAGAGTTGCATAAATTTGCATAAATTGAGGGGAAGGGGCCTTGGGGGGGGATTATAGAGACCAGGACTGACGCTAATTTCTCTGACCTCGATTCCCCCTAAGCTCGGTATTCTTTTGCAGCTCTTCCCGACGTTTATTCATATTTGAAGACGCCAGTTGGCTCCCAATTGATTTGGCCAGGCTTACGGGTTGGGTCGGGTTGGGTTGGCCTTATGACAAAACCACCAATAACCCATCAAAGTCGGAAGCAGGCCATTTGTATGCGCGGCTCTCAGCGCCAGCGCCAGCACCAGAGCGAAGCAATTGAGTCACTAATTACTTGGCCGCGGCTTTAATCGTTTCGGCCACACAAAAGTACGCACTTCCGGCTGCTCGGCTATCTCTGGAGATGGCGATGGCTATGGCTGTCCATTAAAAGTCTCTTCCAGAGAACGCGGGCCTAAATTGTTAAAGTACACTTAGAGAAAGAAGGGGGCTAAGCCATTACCCCTTATGGCATAAACAATTAAATATTTAGGGGGCCACAACTACGGCAACGGCAACAAGGAGTTTGTCCACGCCTCCAGATAAAGGTCAAGGCTGTGGCTGCCTTGCCGCCCTGTCGCCTTGGGCACATTTGCCTAAGCTCCGCAGCGTAGCTCTGGAGTCCTGCGGATCGCGAACTGTGTGCGTTAATTGGCGCTGCTTGGACAGGCTTTTGTTTGGGCCCGGTCCAAAGTTGCCTAATGGCTGTTAACTGTTGTAGCTGGGCCCACTTGACTGCCAACTGTTTGAAGAGCGTTTGAGAATTTCTAAATGGCCATCAACAGCCAAAGAGGGGGAGAGGGAGAAGTTTGCATCTAATTGCTAAGATTTGGGCCCTACCTTGCCCGAGGCTCACTCAAAACTAGAGCAGGGCCTTGGTACCTGCTTAACAGGGATTTCATCGCTAAGCCAAATCCTTTTTGATTATATCACAAACAGATAGAGGAGGCTACCGTTGCCGCTTAGAGGCTCGACCAAAGGGATACCCCTGGTAGGCGGTGGGGCTGCCTTGGAAAGGGAGAAAGAGCAGCAGCCTCTTCTAGGAACTCCTCAATTCCGACTAGAAATAAGTATCTGAAAGTAGCATGCATTCTTGTATCTATAACATCCTTTTAACAGTATAAAATCCACCCTTCCCCAATGAAAATAAACTCCATTTAATTGTAATCCCAACAAAACTGTTTACATAAAACTAAAGCCAATTTAATGCCAGACAAAAAGCATCAACTGCACATGTAATTAGTGCCTGGTCTCTGGGTCTGGTTTAAGTTTTTAATAACCGCCGATTACGATCACAAATGCTGATAATGATAATGATAACGATAACGATGAAGTGCGTGTGCGCGTGTGTGTGACATAAATAAACGGAAAATTTTAATTACCATGCCACCAAAAGCGGAGACAAGGACGACGCCAAGAGCGATTTTAATTACCGAAAACAAAAAGCGCCAAAAATAAACCGAAACCGAAACTCAAACAGAAACAGAAACAGCGAGTGGCAGCTTCTGTGTCAAGGGCGTGAAAGTGAAGGAAAGTTCGTTCAATTTGTATAATATTTTGTGGCTTTTGTAGTGAACTATGCAATGAGCAATGCTCAGTGTTCTGATTCAGATTCTGATTTATGTAAATGCCGTAAAAGTGCACAACGAAAATTGCAACGAAAAATACCTCAAAGGCAAGGACCACCGCAGCAACTCATTAAAAATAGTGCAAATCAACAAAGGGGAAAAGTAAACTGAAATAAACTGGAGATAGAAGGCCACACAGCCAGAGGGAACAGAGGGAACAGAGGGAACAGAGGACTCATTGCCAGGAAGAGCACCGCTGCCTGGAAGGACACTTGCAACACCTCAAAGAACATTGACAGCAGCTAAAGGAAATACCATATTGTACAGCTACAGGTACTGGTACAGCTCTCCCTGCCTACAGCCTACAGCCGACTGCCTAGCCCTGGTCTGGTCTGCGTAGTTATGGTCGATCCATTAAAAATCTTTTGGGTTTTGACAAATAGCACCTATTTGGGTAAGTGTGTACGCCGTACAGCCAGCCCCACTGGCGTATGCGTACGAACTAAGTAGTTAGATGTGCATATGATTATTTCCAGCCCCCTGAAGCCCCCAGTCTTGCCTTTGCCTTTGCCTCCTTCCGTCTTTATGCTTATGTAAATGGTCTTGTGAAAATTTCATGAAGTGTAATTTGTGGGGCTTCCACAAAGCAGTCGAGTTTGGTGGCACTGGGGGCACGTGTGTACGTGTGGGATCCAGGCTAACGACACCTTAGGGTTTCGGGGATTTCGGGGGTTTCGGGGGTGCCTCCTTCTTCATGCATTTTAAATCTGTTTGCATTTGTATTTCCGGTGCTGCTCTTAGTAGATTTCTTGAGGCCATAATGAAGCGGGTTGTCCGCATTTGTGGATGTCTGAACAAAGAGAAAACAAAGGAAATCCGCACTGTAGAGCTGTATGATGTTGTACAAATATTTACCAGAATATTTACCTATTAAGAAGCTATATATTTCCTCCAGGAAGTCGCTGCTGATTGGCTTATTAGCTTATTGCTTGAATCCCACAAAATTAATTCAATTTTCTGTGTAAATTGCAGTGACTTTCTCTTCTCACACACACACATGGACCTAAACTGATAGAAACGCAATTTCTATGCGAGAGAAAGTTTTTTAATTGCGGGCAAAAGCATCCCATGGCCCAGCCCCCGCCGGATGTAGGTCGTAATTAACACGCCACTGGACCAGCATCTAACCCTGAACATTCCACCCCCATCCGTCCCTCCCTTCGCCCCTTGGTTAATGAACAGCAGCGAAACAGTCCCATAAACAAGGTCCTTGCCAGGGTCCATGCCTCACCTTCTCTAGCCCTTCCTTCCATTCGCACGGACTCATTATGACAGACAAAATATTTGTCAACTCATCAACGCTGTCGCTCTCGCTGTCGCTGTCTCTGTCGCCAACGCCATATTTTTTTTATATTGGTGCCTGGGCAGCATCTTGTTTCTCATTTTCCCTCACTTTTTGTTGTGTTTGTGATGTGTTTTGTGATTTTGGGCTTTGTTTTGTGGCCCTGCACCCACTTTTTAATTAGTCGTGGGGGCTGCAAGGGTGAATGGTAATGCTTTACGAATAAAAAAAAACCTTTCTAAACATTTCATAAGTTTAATTAACAATTTTTTGTTTCGTTGTTGGAGAAGTTGAAGTGCAGGTCACTTCCGGCATCGGATGTCGGATTTACGCCAACGCCAACACCGACTCTAATGATGATGATGATGATCTTCTGTAATGAATACAAATATCCATAGGACTCGGACCGAGGGGTTTTAATTGAAATTTCAGTGCAGAAGTCCAAGTAAAACCCCTCTCTTTGTGCATCATCAAAGTTAATGAGCTGCAAGGCTCAAAGGCCTCTCAAGTCCCGCGTTGAATACATGCCCGCGGCCCGAAAAGGTTATTATTTGGATTCCATGGGGTCAACGAGTTCATTAAAGGGATTTAATTGTAATTTTTTGTTCGGCTCACAGCGAACGGGAGTGTGAGAAAGGTTCTTCACCCCAATGGGATTTGGGCTTGTGCTGAATCAGAAAGGGATTCGACCAATACCAATACCCGTTCATAAATCATGCCTCAAGTGCGGCCGGAATTATGAGTGGGTTCCTAGAATGATAATCGAAATCCAGGCGATTGTTTGTTTATTTATTCACAATATTGAGCCTCACAACCTGTATTTTTTAGCTATAAAAAGTCATGGCTTCTACGGATGCATCAAAATTAGTCAAGTTCCGGCAATAAGAAGAGCTTCTGCTATGTCCAAGAGGACAATATTCCAGAGACTGCTCCTTCCTAGCTAATTCCACAAACCTCCCACCTGTAAATTCCCAGCGGACCAACGAGAGTCTCGCAATATCCTCGAAAACGAACTCGCAAGTAAGCAAAATATTAGTGATACATTTTCGTATCGAAAATTCCGAAAATGTTCTCACAAGAAAGTCTCGAAAAATTCTCGCGAAAGTCTCGCTAAGGTCTCGCAAAAGTCTCGCAAAAGTATCGCTAAAGTATCGCTAAAGTATCGCTAAGGTCTCGCTAAAGTCTCGCTAAAGTCTCGCAAGAGTCCCGCAAAAGTCTCGCAAATGTGTTGCAGAAGGGTCGAAGAAGCCTCGCAATGGTCTCGCAGAAGGGACGCAGGAGTCTCGCTGAAGGCTCGCAAAAGTCTCGAAAAGGTCTCGCAAAGGTCTCGCGAAGGTCTCACAATGGTCTCGCAAAAGTCTCGCAACGATCTTGCAAAAGTCTCGCAAGTCGCAAAAGTCTCGCAAAAGTATCACAAAAGTCTCGCACAGGTCTTGCAAAGGTTTCGCAAAGGCTTCACTGAAGGCTCGCAAAAGTCACGCTAAAGTCTCACTGAAGGCTCGCTAGCACTATTTCGTAAAGGAAACCTTCACTGCCACAAACTGAATGACTAATGAATCATATTTGTATCTTTTTTTGATCCCAATGCAAGAGTTTTGTGCAATGTTTTCGATTCATTACCAGGTATCTCTTTGTCGTGTCATTTTCTTGTCATTCTCTTATTTTATTCGACTTTTTCACAACAAATGTCAAGTGTCAACAGCAGTTGTTGGTTGGTATCAAAGGGCTGCCACCACAGCAATAAATTAACGGTAAAACTAATTATAACAGTCACATGCACACACACACACACACACAGAAGAGGCACACATGAGAAGTTATGCCCCTGCCTTTCCGCATTTACCTAAATCATTTAAGGGCAAAGTCAAATGTGTTGCCATTATGTGAGTGACAAATTCAACAGCGAAAGAACCCTTTGGCTTATGAATACATCAGCATTTTGTGTGTGTGTGTGTGTGTGTGTGTGTGTGTCGACTGTCTGACAGTTTAAACTTTTGCCACATGACATATCACGCATACGCAATGTGAGCCCATAGTTTTACACCCATCGCGTGGGCCATTAAACTAATAATAACTTTCACACGCTTCCCAGTTGCCAGTTTCATCATTTAGCCACCCACTCGATCATTACCCTGTCAATATTTGTCCTCTTCCGGAAAGCAAAGTTTTCTTTTCTCTTTTTCGCATGTTCCACAGAAAAACTAAAAGCGAAAACTTAATCCAAAATACATGAGTAAACACAACATGAGATTATCATAAACTTGCTGGAAAATTTATTACACAATGTGTTTTCTTTGTGTGGGTGTGTGGGCGTGCCCCTATCGCATTAAGCCCCCGTTCAACGCCTTCAGGATTAAATTATTGCCAAAGGACAACACAACAGAACACAGCAGCCACAATCACATCCGGTTATTTATTTGCAATTTATTTATTGGGTTTCATTCATTTATCTGTTTGTTTTTGTGTCCCAAAACTCGCCCCGAACCCTGAAAACTAATTAGTAAATTAAAAGTTGTAATTTATTTATTTGCCATCAAAGTTGCGCCGTAAAACTTTCAAGGCATTTTTGTTGTAACTCGATTTTTGTGGAAAATCAAGGAAAAGCTCTTGCAATGCCCGAGGTAGATTATGGGAATTTGTGTGAAAATACGAGTATGTTTGAAGTTTTCTGCCTGAAAATTCGGAAGCTAATTAGGTCATGTGTTGGGGCTCACATTACATTTGCATCGGCTCCTAGGCACTCCCAGGAAAACATTATACTATGTGCTGGCTTTTTATGTATTAATGCTGGAGCTAATTACCAAAAAGGCACTGGATACAAATCGATTCTTCAATCAAAGTCCATAGAATCATAGGAATCAATGCCCATTTTTTTATAAATATTTTTATTTTGCATGAAAATACATATTTTTCACATTAATTATATTACAATGGAACACCTTTTTGCCAGTCATCGAAACAGTGCCATATAAAAATCCTATAATACATAAAATATACATATATAAAGACTGCCAATTGAGTTTGAATTATCCTCTTTAAAAATGTTGAAAAACTTCCACTCACCAAAAGAATGTTGTGAAAACATAAATAAAATTCTATATTCATTGAAATCCGAAACAATTTAAATAGAGAAATATTAACGCAACAAAAAAACATCTTCAACAAACACATCCCAAAAAAATATTGTAAATTTAAAGCACACTTGCAAAAGGAATATAAAATATTATGACTAGAGCCCGACAAAGGCGTCAGAACGGCATCAGAACTAGGATAAACCAAGCAGAGACAAACCCAGCGCCCAGCTTCGATGCCCCGCTATCCGGCATCCCCTATCCAGTATCCCCTATCCACTATCCCATCTTATCAAAGGGAATACCCCTTTGGACTGGCATTCCCCATTCCGCTGACAGTTTTAATGTGATGCGCTTTGTTGCCTTTTGGAAAATGTTACTTCCGGCTGGCTCTTTGCCTTTGGAGCTCCACGAAACTTCCACTTTGACTATCGTCCCGTCCCTGTCCTGTCCATATTACCGCTCTGTGTGTGCCGGCATGTGTCTCCGTGGCTCTTCCTTCTCTCTGTGTGTGGCATGGATGATTTGAGCAGCTCTGACATTTGACGCCACTTTGCACACATTTTTCCCTTTACCATTTCACCCATTTCACCCATTTCTTCCATTTCGTTTTTTATTTATTTAGCTTTGCACGAAAAAAAAGGACAGACACAACGACTAAAATAGAAAGAAAAAACTACACCAAAGAAAGATTGGGTTCATGAACCGAAGCTTTATATACCCTTTAGGATACAGAGACAGATGCAGGGATAAAGAGAGGCAACTTGTTTTCCCTGCTGTTCCGGTGGTAAAGCTTATACGATCGTGACCAATCGAAGGAGTCGAAATTTAGGATCTCTTAAGAGTCAGAAACGCTTACTTCCCCTCTCCAGAAAGCATCTCAGCCAGAGCACCCTCTCGTAGAGTACCAAAACGAATTCTAAAGCTGCATATAAAATAGAGAAATGTGGGGCTGTGTTGATGTTTACTGGCTGTACAGAAAAACCCAGAGAGAGAGAGAGCCAGCTGCCAGTCACTCATAGACTGACATATGGCACACTAGCAGCAGGGGGGCGGGGGGGGCTGATGTCTGTTTTGGGGCGGCGGGGACGGGCATGTTGGCTTGTTAGTGTGCCAGTTATGCGGCCATAAATAGCTGACGGCTGCTGGATCTCTGGCACTGGCGCTGGCGCTGACTCTGGCTCCTGACTCCTGTCCTCTGCCCTCTGTGCCCCCACCTTTCACCTGCACGTTAATAGTTTAAAGTGAGCCCTTTTGACTGCCTTGCCAAGACAGCGTGAAGAAGCGGGGCGTGGGGCCAGTTAGGGGAAACTAGTAGCCTGCTGGCAGGCTGATGACTGGGCGCAGTTCGCTTTGCTGCTCAATTTAACACCAACAAAAAGTCGGCCACTTTGCCCAGGCAGAAGGCAAAGCAAAGGGGGGTGTACTCGTTATCCTTTGGTTAAAAATACTAGGCGTTTAGTATTGGGTACTGGGATACAAGAAAGAAAGAGTAGGAATATATTTATACACAATTTTAGCGAGATTTTACATACAAATTATGATGCATTCGATGGCTGGCACTTTCCAAATGGATCTTCTTCCCCTATACCCCTCTAAGCCCACCAAATAGTCCATTCCCTGCCTATATTTTTCGTTTACCTTCCCGAAATTACGAGAGTGCCAAAAACAGAACTCAAGGATGCTGAAAAATAAAACAAAATTTGCCCCCACACCGAGTGCTTCATGATGAGTATTTTGTGTGCAGTTTTTTGGTATTTATTCAGTATTTATTCAGTTTATTGTAGCTACACGCACACTTGTGCACCTACTTTGAGGCTTTGCCATGTGTTGGGGTTTCTAAACGCTTTCTAGTCAAGTCGCTTTTCCCACATCTTCTTTTACGTTTTTCCCCTCTTCCGGGTCTTATTTATACGAGCTTTTGCCAGAGCTGGTACTCGTCCTGCCACCCAAAAAAGAAAGAGTGGCCTATGTTGTGTGTGTGTGTGTGTGTGTGTTTGTGTGCGTACAAGTGTGTGTACTTAGTTTTGCTCATTTCTCTTTCATTTTCCGGGCGAAGAGGTGAAAAGGAGAAGCATATTACGTGCTTAACTTGGCCCCAAACTAAATAAGAGCCAAAGAGCCAAGTTCTAAATTAGATTCCATTTGTCTTGCTCTATAAACACACACGCTCTTGTGAGGTGAGTGAAGAGGTTTAGGAATTCATTTTTTCATTTAATTTTTAGCCGAGAAGCTGCTTCAAGTTTTGGCTCTAAGAATTTTGATGAATAGACGTTGAATTAGGCAGATCTTGAGGGGTTTTCTTCGGAAAAGCTGCTGCATATTCCATTCCATTCCGAACAAAGCAAACAAATGGAAGGCTCAGCCATCGGCTAAAGTTTAATCGTTTTTCTCAATGAATTTAAGATACATTTTTGCCCATCGAATGTCGAAGGTTTGCACAACACTTCCACTTAGCTGAATGCAAACTAATTTTCCAAATTTATGTCATCTGCAATGCAAACATATCCCATTGAATGCAGGATAAATAAATTTCAGGGATCTCAGTTGAGCCCTGATATTTTTCACCATTTAAAAGGGTTTCCTTTGAGCCAGATTAAAGCACGGAAAAGCAGAGAAATGCATTTATGCAACACAAATATTTTGCCACAGAAACTGTCGTTCTTTCAATATCACGCATACGCACCGAGCACCAGGCATTTCCGACTGCTGCCCATATTATTTTTCGCCCCCCAAACCTCCTTCGAGACCAGCGTCTGGGGCTCTTTTATGACGTGTGACTGCCAGGCTGGGTTACTTTTGCTGTTAAAGCACAGAAAATATACTTTTTCTGCGATACATACATATATTTGCACACAAGTTCGGTTTTGAGGCCTTTTGTGTGTTTTTGTTGAAAATTGTAACAGGAAAAACAGATTATTGCTTCCGCCCCCCATGTGGGAAAACGATACAGGCCCCCCAGAAAGCCGGACCGGACCGACAGTCCTTTCAAGTCACACTCGAGGTCTCAGGGACACAAGGGGAGACATTTTAAGACATTTTCCGAGTGGACAAAGGCACACTTGCAGCAAAAAATACTCCAGCCAGCCAAATGGAGTCTGATTTAATTATTTAAGGCATATTCCAGAGCTCACTAATGGAAGGTTGTGTCCTTTGAAGGGAATTTCATATTTTGATGAAAACTTTATCCCAAAAATTATTAAAACTAAAACACAAGACGGTCTTTGGAAAGTTTCCAAAAATCCACGCTTGAATCCTTGACAAATACCAAATGGCAAATGGCAAATGGCAAACGCCATGTGAAGTGCAGTGCAGTGCAGGATCCTCGGATCCGGGGATAAACTCATTAACGCACGTTCGTTCGTTCGTTCCACACAAAAACTACAAAACTATTCAAAAAGTTTTGTTAGGCAAGACATTAGCTGGAAATAAGCAAATAAAATAAGGGGGAGAAACCACTTCAGTTCGCTGTGCACTTTGTGAAAAGTTGTTTTCCTTTGGCCTGGAAACGGGGCAACCAACTTTTCACTTTGCACAAGTGTTTCAGAGTTGTTGTTTCAGAGTTTTTCCCCGTTGGAAAACACACCCCCAAAAACAGTTGAGTCGAGGGTTATTTGACATCTGGACAGGACCAACATGTTAACAATTTACTTGAAGGCCGACAAATGCGTGGAGCCTTACAAACAAATTAGAGAGGAAGCCCCTTCTGTTGTGCCCCCGCCGTTTTATGCCTGCCACGTTCCACGCATAAACCGGGCAACTTTACGACTTTCTCTCGACCGCAAAGCAGGCACGCGCACAATTTGTCAATCAATAAATTTTCTATAATTAATGCTGCTTATTGGCATTTCATACACTTCACACACACATCCACATCCACATCCACATATATATATATACAGTATCTATGTATCTATGTGTCTAAGTCATGGCTTGTGCTTCTTTTTATTTGCAGTTACAAAATTTGTACGCATTGGTATTGCCGACAAAAACGATTCACCGCCATATTTCGATAGATTTCTGTACGAGACTGAGATCGATGAGAATGCCGATTTGCAGAGCACAGTCCTCACTGTCAACGCCAAGGATCACAATGAGTGTGAGTAATCAAAACAAACATCTAGGGGAAGAGTAATCAATATTCGAGCAGCAGAAAGAGCACCCCCCACCCAGTATCCCACATCCTGCCAGAGAATTATCCTTCATCAGGAAAAATAATCAACTCTTCATCGAGTCTCAGTGTCTCAGTGCCTGTGTCTGTGCTCCTATTTAATGTTCGTCTCAAATTGGATTTCTGCTTGAGCTCCGCTCACAAAATGCTGGCGCAATCGAGCGATGCCCAGAAGAATATGTTGCATAAATTGGCAATTGATTTAATTAAGTGTGTCTTTAATTGTAATTGCCGGGGTTGTGCCGGCCACGAGGGGGCACACGATTTACATTCCAAAGATATTAAGCTGTAGACCCAGCTGCTCTGGGAATAGACGCCCTGTTGCTAGAGGAAACCCCAGCCAAGGGGAAGGAGAACATTCAAAGGAAAGGATTGCAGCTGTGAGGCAAAGTAGAGTGTAATTTGCAATGTAAGACTTAATATTTAAGATCCAGAGCTACAGAGGATTACGCTTACGTTTAAGAAAATTATAAGAAATGGAAACTTAAAGGAAAGATACTTTAAATAAGATTAAATTAAAAAGGAATTATTCATTGAAGAGGTATACTTATTACAAAATATTGAAGTACTTAAGCTATAAATAATGAATCCAGCTTGTATTTATATAAAGGCGTATTTTTCTGTATTCAAAGACTATAATTCTGTAGAAAAGCTAATGAAAATCGGACTCACCAGAGATTTTGGGATAAATAAAAACCTCTTTTGAGGCATTTCATTTTGCATTGAATTTAACTGAAATAAAATTGAATAAAAGAGAATAGATTAGAATAGAACAATTCATTTTCTCACTCTGTTAAGTGAAAATGGAAATATTACAGTGAAAAGGTTAGGAAATATAGACCACTCTGGAAACCAACGGAGGGCTAGACCAGGGTTTTTTCTTCCAATCTTCCAAAAAGTTCCCCTTATATTTAAACACATTAATAAAATTCAGATTAAAATACTGAGCAGCCTCTACAAGGAAGTATCTGCAAGCTATTTCTTTCTATTTTTGTAAGATAAATATGTACTTTAGAATAAATGATCACAGACAAGAAAAAATCTAATTTTGTTGTGTACTGTTACATTTGAAGCAATTTATACAACAGTCTAGTACAAAATTCAAAAGATTTCTCAAAAGAAAATGCGGGGCAAAGCTATTTCTGAATTATGTAAAAATTCCAGTGCACATTCTAGACCCTTAAGGATTAAGGAATCAAAGGAATTTTAAATCTCAAAAACTTTACATCTCTCTGGCAGACAGAACCTATGGCCAAGGCACAGATTAATTGGAATTAAGTACACATTAAGCTGATTTAATTTTAGTGGACATTCATGTTAAACATTGGTTAAAACAAAAGCCAGCCTGAAGTGATGATTTGGCATTCCAGGAATGCCCAAAAGAAGGGGAATTTCAATCATTTTGGGAGTGAAATTACTGACAAAAAACTCAAGCAATTGGATGGATGTGGGAGAGTGAGAGAAAGGCAATACAAAAAGTGTTTTGTCAAATAAAATTCTAATCGTCGTGGAATGATAGTCCAAAAATCGGTAAACGTTTAACATTTCACCTTGGATCGAATCGCAATGAATTGTCATTTCCTTGCCTCGTCTTACGTCAGAGAAGGGCAATAATAAAGTCATCTGTGGACAAATTCTTACATGATTTCTGGCAAATCATTTCGCAGCGACATTTCGCAGTAATTTTCAAGGCAGAACTTCCTTCCTTTCTGCCAGCAGGGACGCAGAAAAAACCAACGAAAAATTATGCGAAAAGATGCCATAAACATTTAGAAAAAACCAATTTGGCAATTTCCCTCATGGGGAGCCCCACACCCCCACACCCCCACATGAATGTACGTATTTCTATGCATAAATATTAAAGCATCTCTGGTATATGCCGCCATAAACATTTATTTATTTTAATACTGTTCTGGATTATTATTAGGCCTGGGCCATGTACCGCAAATATTTGCGAAATATTAACAAATAAAGGCTCATTGAAGATAGAAAAAGATACATAGATAGATACAAGATACAATACAAGCCCATGCATAAATCCATAAAATACAAAGACAAACACAAATGGCAACCAAGTGAGCATCTAATATGGGTATTTGTATATTCGTCTATTGATTCCCAAGCGGAAATTATTATTGTTAATACGATGGGGAGTCCAACGGCAGAACTACAGGGAGGGAGGGAGAACGCTCTCCGTATCTGCGGAAAATACGATTTGCAGCATGAAAAACATTCAAAATCTCATTGAAAGCATTTAACAACTTTGTAACCCTCCAAAGGGGAGACCGCGCTGTGGCTTTTTGGGGCTAGAACTTTGTCTTGCGAGTCCCCAGCACAACAGCAACAGCTCCAAACAACAGAACTTAGAGACAATGGTAGAAGACGGGACGTCGCCGTCGCCGTCGCGACGACTGCGAAAAAAGCATTAACCCGAATTGGGGCACACAGAAACGGCCATGGAAACAATAATCTGCCAAAGAGAAGGAATACGGCGGAACGGAAAAATAAATGTGCACACCAAAATTTTTGAACTACTCGCAGCAGGAAAAGCGGATACATAGAGGAGGGCTTTTCACTCATACCTCGTGAGGAATACCCTGGCTGTGGCCCCACTGGTTTGGGGGTCATGACAAATCTTGTATGTGATTTCTTGTTAGCATGTTTGTGTCTACTTTCGAAATACTCTCCTACAAATGGAGCTGTAAAACTTTGTTGCTGCTGCTGCTGGGCACCACATTCCAAATTTATGAGCGAAAAGATTATTTATTGAAGTGTTCCGCCGGTTCCAATACGGTGGCTGCCATGTGCTGGCCAAATGTTGCCCCATTTTTCGATTAGAACGGAATGGAGTGTTGCCGTTCTTGGAGGGAGTTTCGTGGGAGTTTCAATCATTCCAGGGGTGGGATATCTATGCAGGTCTATATATCTGAATCGATTGGAAACCTGGAGTGCTAGAATCACTCCCACAAATATATAGACTCCATATTCTACCTATACAAAGATTGCAAACGTCTTCGGCTCGAAAGCTACTACCGCCTCTAGTCACTGATATTTTTTAAGCAACCTTTCTTGCTCCTTTAAGATGATATTCTTGAAAAAACTTCTCAAATCACCACGCGGCTTATCTGGAAGACAGAATAAAACCCAAGAACCTTTCAGTGTGCGCCATAAAAACACTTTGGGGGCTGTCGGCCTCCCACCAAAACCCAAAAAAGATCAAAACAAGACTAAAAAGCAAATGTTTTTTCTACTTTTTAAAATGACTTTTCATGCTAAATAAGTACAAAGCCCTAGCGGGGGGGCCCTGCGTCGTTTCGATGGGGGGGTGGCTGTTTACTGCCTTGGCGGCTGCTCCCATGTGTGCCTCGTGTGTCTCTAGGGTGCTGGCTGGGACCGGGACCCGGACCGAGACCCTGGTGTCTGTATATTAATTTATTATCATTATCAGTGATTTAAAAATGGCGTCATGACATCGTAAATTATAAACGTCATTGTCTAAGACTGGGGACCACTTAACACGACTTTGCCGGGGCTCCACTTAATGTCCATGTTGTTGCTTTTATTGCCAGCCAGTGCCAGCCGGAAATAGACTCCGGACGCAAGGAAGCAAAGGCGCACCATATGGCAGGCACATTGTTTAAACTGAAGAATGTTTTATGGCGTATCTTTAAGATTTTAACTGGAAATGTAGTCAGGCATTTCGATATCAAAGTAGGCCTTAAAACAGCTGACGAAATATACATTCAGTATTTCTGTGAAAATCGGAGGCGATACAGCAAAATTATCTGAAAAAAAAAAAAAAATATAAATAAATTCCAAAAAAATGTCCTGTTTAACCCTGAAACGTTCTCGTCGCTTCGAGGATGAATCCCCAGACGAATATTCCCCTAAGAAAGCTCGAAGGCTCAAAAGTTGCCCAGGAATACCAAAGCGTTTGCATGCAATGGATGTGGAGGCTCCAGACATCCATCCCGCCAAGCGACAGTGCAAATATGGCATAGAAACCAGGGCAGAAACCAGTGTAAGACTTCTTTGAGTAGGGTCTCCAAGGCATCTCTTTAAAATACAATCTGTTCTCTTAGCTCTGCCCCCAGCACAGTCCACCAAAGGGGGAACAGAAACTTTTTACGTTCCATCAGGTGCAGGCCATGTGCTCCCGAATGATCAATCAAAAGGAAAAAGAGCTGAACGAACACTACGAGTGCCAGATGACCGAACAGCTGGCTGCACAATATGACACGTTCATTAAGTTCACACACGATCAAATGCTGGGAGGAGGTTTGTTGAAAAACTCCAGCTATCTTTCGTAGAAAGTGTACAAAAGTTTAAAGAGTTTTGTGTTGGAATAAAATTGATTTTCATTAATCTGGAGAACCAAGTTCTGGCGGCACACATATCTTCTAATCCTCTGGCTGTTACACCGCCTTTCCTCCCTCTCTCCTGGCTTTATCTAGTGAAGCAGGTTAAGCGATTTACGCGTCGCTAATTTACGCTAATGTTTGCTCTTTGCACAGACAATGTGGCAACACCATTTCCTCCCTGGTTCTGGCTCTGGCTCTGGGTCTCGGTCGGGGTCGGGGTCTGGGATGTGTCACATGTGAGAGCATTTCCATATTCTCCCCAGTGTTGACAACACTTTTGCAGGCTGTTTAAACATTGAATAAGTAAATTATACGAGCACGTCTGTTGTTGTTGTTGTTGTTCTGCTTCTTCTGCCACTGCACACGACATCATGCCACATGACATGCCACGCCCAGGCCCAGACCCAGTTCTGGCAGCATTAGGGGGCATGTCTCTCCCTTCCTTTTGGTTGGAAAATGTTTTTTAATGAACTTAATTATTTTCTGCCGCCTACTGCTGCCTGCTGTTGCCAAAAGACTGGCTTTGGCGTCTTGTCTTTGACTTTTGGCCTCTTTTTTGATCTTCGGGGAAGATGCTTTTCGGGGAATGTGTGTTGAGGCGTGGAATAGGAGGCTACCAACGCATACTTGGGGATGGAAGTGCTCTAATTGGTGACTGATGATAGCCCAGGGAGTGCTGAAGGTGTGTGTTCTGTGTTCTATACAAGAGAACACATTCTAATTCCACATTTCGGTGCAGAGATCTCATCCCGAATGGCACCGAACATTAGATAATAGTACTTACAGATGGAATACAAGTTCTCCCATCTTTCGAACATTCTTTAAAGCCTTTTCAGCCTACCTTTAGATACATGTAAGTGCCATGCTTTTAAAGACATATTTTCCAAGTAATTGTGTGATTCCAAAAGCTGGCTTAAACACCCTACTCTCCACCTCTCCCCCTCTCCCATTCACCCTTTGAGCTCTTAATTAAATTAAATTGAATACATTTGTGCGTCAGTGACGCTTAAAACACACCAATTTAATTAGCCAAGTGAGTGGAAAAATGAAATTAATTATTTTTTTCGTACCTTTTGCAGCGACGAATATTCGATACCAGATCACAGGCGGTAACATAGGCAATGCCTTTGCCGTACAGAACACGACCGGTGTCATCTATGTGGCGAGTCCCTTGGACTACGAAACGCGGCCAAGGGTAAGTACTAAGCCATACCATACTCGTACCTTCTCTAGGACTCACTTGGCTGGTGACAAGCCCCGACTCGGCTAAGGCCCTTGTCTACAAGTTGCTGCACATTTTTCTTTTTTTGCCTCACTCATACGCATACATATAAGGGGGTTTTTTGTACCGAGTCTCAACTTTCTGTTGCATGCATAATTTATATATTTTTCCGCTCCAGTGATTCTACGCAAAGAACACAAAAAATATGTAAAACTATGCGAAACTTTTCTACTATTTTTGTTATATTTTTTTTTGGGCACACAAAACTTTTGACAGATGAGCAGCGGAGAAAGAAAAAAAGACACAGAGAGCGGGCTGGCTACAAAAAATTAATCCAACAAAAAAAAAAAAAAGGAAAATTCGCTTACATGCAGGAAAACATTGGCCGGGCAGGAGTCGGAGTCGTGGAGGCTGGGGGCTGGGGGCAGGGAGAGGAGACAGCTACAGCTGTCGTTACATTTCCCAATGCGCATTTTTAACGTGATTGCCCCGACTCCCAGTCATCACCTACGCAATGTGTTTTGGCTTTGGCAGCAGACTCCCCTTCACCCCCCAAAACGCCGCCAAACGGTGCTGGGGAAATCCGTGTAGCTGTCAATGCCCAGCCATGCAACAAGCAGCCACACTGCTGCCACTGTGTGCCGCCACTGTGTGCCGCCACTGTGTGCCACCGTGCCAACAGCAGGAAGGCAGCAGCAGCGAAAACAACAAGCCACAGCACACAGAACATGTGTTGCCAATTTCGTGGATTTTTTGTTTTATCCTTTGCGAGAAAGTTTTAGTGTCCATTCATGCGATTTTGGCTTTTGTTGTTCAAATTGAGCCTCGACAGCGGCGGCAGTGGCAGCAGTGGCAGCTGCACTGTGGCATCAACAGCAGCAGCATTAAAAACGTTTGGGCCATATAAATCTCTTTAGCTGATGGCTTTGCTGCTCTTTTAAAAGTTTTGTTAAATTAAAATAAATTAAATTTCATAAACAAAATTGGCAGTTTTTAAAATGTTTTTGGCAGCTTAAGTAGGAAAGGGTAATGGTGTTTATTCAAAGGATTTTCAGATAAACAGAGCGATTAAATATTGAATTTTGATCAGTGATCTATCAGCTATCATAATTGTAGTTCTTTCTTAAAATCCTAACCTTCCTAAAAGTTTAAAATTTATTTCGATCAAATATCCTTAAAATAATTCTCATTCCTCATCTTCCCCAGTTTGAACTGCGTTTGGAGGCCACCAGAAATCGCAAAAACAACTACACCACCGTTGTGATAAACGTACGCGATGTCAACGATAATCCACCGGTATTCGATCGTCAAACATATCGAACACAAATCACAGAAGAAGACGATCGGAATCTGCCAAAACGCATATTGCAGGTTGGTTGCAAGAGAGATTATATTGAATATAAATGTATTTATTTATTTTTTAAGAAATATATGTGCACACTTCTCATTTAATATAAATTATTTTTTATTATTTTTATTATTATTATTTATTATTATTATTTATTTTATTTATTATTATTTATTATTATTATTATTTATTATTATTATTTATTATTATTATTATTATTATTATTATTATTTATAATTTTTATTTATTATTATTATTTGCTATTATTATTATATTTTAATATTTTTATTTATTATTATTGTTTGCTAATATTATTAATATTTACTATTTGTTTTTTTTTTATTACTTTTTTTTATTTATTATTATTATTTATTATTTTTATATTATTATTATAAATTTGGAACTGATTTCGATGCATTTTTCGATAATTGGACTACTTTTAACATTATTTAGCCCTATAAAAAATACTATTAATAATTGAATGTCGAAGATATTCCACGAAATGTGATTTTTTGATCAGTAATTTCATAAACCACATGTTTTTTCGATATTATGTTCGACATTTTCGTTAGCATCCCTTCCATCCCCAAGTTAATCCGTAAACTCAATCGAAAGTGCTGCACACTTTCCAGGGCAAGTGTTCAGGCCAACATTTATCGCCTTATTGGCTCAGAACAATTTAAATATTGACAGAAACAGCCAGAACAGCAGAACAACACAGCAACAGAAGAGCAGAACAGCGGAAGAACTGAAAAAAACAGCACACACAATGGCCAATAATTTGCATAAAAAGCCAAAAACTTAAAAAGGAAAAAAAGTAGAATGGAAAAAAACCGAAAACAAACATCATGCAGCCCAGTGGCAGCCAGTCGGTGCTCAGTGCTCAAGTGGCAGCCAGAACAGGGCCCTGGAACAGAGTCCTGGTAATATCTGGTGGAAACATGGGGATTATGGTACGAGAGTAAAAGTTCTGTGCTCGAGTGGCGGAGCCATTCAGCCGTAAATACAAATAAATACTCATTCATTAATAACAACGTGATAGTTGGGCAATGGCTGCCATATAAGCACAAATACCTACACACATACATCATGCATGCAGATCTGTATGTATATATACATATATATATACGATGTGTGTGTGTATCTCTGAACAAGCAACGTTTATTCAAGCCATAATTTACGAAACATAAAGAACGGAGGAGGAGCCGAGGAGCCGAGGAGCAGACTGAAACATGTTTATGGCTCCATAAACATTTAAATACTCTTTAACGTATGCATTAAAGAAATTGCCTTTTAGATGCTACATAAGCGTAAATATGTGACAATGTTCTATGTCTAAATGATAAACATCAAATGGATTAGCATAATGGCTTCTGTTTTTTTTTATTGATTTAATTTGGTATTTATTCAAGCTTCCGCGGGGGTTAGGAATTTTATTACTAAAAACGAAGGACAAAATTAATTTCTTCTTATTAAAAGAACGAGTATTTATTCGTACTTTATCCTTCCACTGGGAACTGGGATCTCCGATGGTCTTAAATCTGCTTTATAGAGCATCCCCTTGCCGCTAAGATGTAACATTTTTCCTCCTTCTTTTTCGTGTTTGCTTATTTTTTATTAAAATTTTAAATACAAATTAAAATTGCACAGCTCAGCACGCGTGCCAGGGCACTGAGCTGTGGCCATAGCCCAACGACCGCCAGCCAGTGCGAATTTTTAATTACACATTTATGCATGTTGCAAGGAAAAGTGTGGCAGCAGCAGCAGCAGAAGCAGGAGGATCCCATTGTCATCGTACGCCCAATAATTGACGAATATTCTCGAGTATATATATGTATATACATATATATGGTATATGCACATAGAAGGCGGAAGAGGCTGGCAGGCGCGCAGGCTTTTGCCGGCTCCGACACCTTTTCGGTGCTCAAATTGATTTCCAGTGCTTGGAAAATGGAATGCAAATATGCACGAAAAAAGGCATTTAAATTATGCACAGAAATGGTTTTCGCGAGACGATGCCTGAAAGTTGTTGAAAGGACAATGGCCGGACGAGGGCTCGTTTCCGCCTCCAACGAGCGGGCAATAATAATGGGCACAATGATGGCACGTAGACAACTCTTTTGTCATATCAAATTGTGTTGAACATTTAACGTAAATTGTCGCATTCTGAATGGGAGAACGAGAGTATGGGAATGGGTATTGTAGGAGAGCGGAAGCGCACAGGGACTGGGAGGAATGGGAGGCACTTAACACGTGACGATGATATAATGGACCAAGGACCCAAAGGATATTGCTACAAGTTTGTCTGTAATTGTCAACTGCAGCTCCATGCACGACCAGGAGGCTCTTTTCTGTGTTTTTTAAATGGTCGGTCGGTCGGCTGCTCGGTTTCGTTGTGGAAAAATGTATAATAGAAATGGGTTACAGGACTCGTGCATAACTTTGTTTCCATTACACTTACATCACAGCCACTGCAGGGCTCGAGAAGGGCTACATAACAGTAAAGCAGATACACGGAAATAATTGCTTTTAATTGCCATGACAACTGTTCGGGGGGGAGGCGGAGGAGGAGGAGGAGGGGCTCCTAGTGTTTGTCTGTCATTCCCAAAGATGAAAAACAGAGCATTTGCATAGTCCCACACACACACACACACACACACACACTCCTGTTCTGGCTGTTAAATGGAGATTAGAGACACTCTTCTGAGACAGAAAAGGGACTGCATTCAGCAGGCTTATAGAGCTTTTCCATCATGCATGCATGGACGGAAAAAAGGCACAGAAACTTTATGCCCAAGAAGCAAAAGTAGTCACGTATTTATAAATCCCCCTACACTCAAGTCTCAAGGCCGTAAAAGTTGTGCAAACATCGAGTTTCAAGAACGTTTTTCTTTCATTTAAGTTCCCAAATTTCTTTCATTTAAATTCTCTTTATTTCTGCCTTGGTATTCATTTGATTTCATTCAATTACCAAACCCCTGCACTGATCCCCAATCAAGAGTCCAGTCGACAATTTGCCTATGCCCCAAAAAAAAAGATAATATTCCGAAAAAAGTCTCCTAAATGCTGATTTCATTTACTAGCCGCAAAATGAAGAAAATAGAAATAAAACAATACAAAAAAACTGGCCCCAATCCGATTGAATAATTACATAAATCTCTGTTGTATTAGCATTTTTTCGTCTGACAATATTTTGTGGCCAGGACACGCAAAAAAATCGAAGCATAAATTTACAAGCAATCTGGCTGGGAAGAAAACCCAAAACGCCCACTGAACAGATTTTCCGCCGAGAAAATCCCCCAATACCCAATACCACTGTTCCTTTTTGCTTTCCCTTTCAGGTTGCCCTTTATTGGACATTTAAAGCGTTTTGCTCATTTGCATATTTGATTTATAGACTCCGATATTGTGAGCAGAGTCCAGAGGACTCGCTTAACCCCCAAACGATCCCCCACCCTTTATTCTGGTAATGCACTTTTTCTGACTCCCCCCCAATCGTTCTGTTCTTTCCAGGTTACCGCCACCGACGGCGATGTAGATAGACCAATAAATATTGTATATTTCCTGACTGGCCAGGGCATCGACCCCGACAATCCAGCGAATAGTAAATTTGATATAAATCGCACAACTGGCGATATTTTTGTACTCAAGGTAAGTGCCATTCCTGCCACCTTCCCCACTTTGCCACCTTCCCCACTTGCCACCTTTCAGCATTTAAACAGATTCCAATTTCGAGAGTCCCCTCGTAAAAAGAGCGTAATGAAAGCCAGTTAAAATATCTCAGCCAAGGGGAGCTCCATCCCTCCACATCCCTCCACCAAAAATCCAAGCCATGAAAACAAAAAAGGAATAATACTTTTGTTGTTGTTGTTGTATGCTCCTGCTGTGGGGCATTCCACGGCGAGTTGACGGGCGAGCCACGTGGGGGCTGCTTACAATCGGGCCACAGTTTATGGCCAACAATGGAGCACAGTTTATATTGTGTGACGAGTGGAACAGTTTGCGGATATAAATGGGGGACAGGCATCTCGACTGTGGCTATGGTAATGGCTGTAGTATACTCTAACCCGGGCAAAGGGCACCTCAGAAAATTGCAAATATTTGTGGGTGTTCAGAGCATCAAAATCATGAATTAAAAAGCCAAAAATGAATATCCATATAGCCAGTTACGAAAAGTTCACCCAACCCCAGACGACACGCCTTTTAATGTTTGCATTGTGTGTCGTTTCATAACCGGGGAAAACTCTGGGAAATGTTTTCAATATTTAACGCTTTTGTCGGCTTTTGATTGCTATCATCATGCCCTGCCTCGTGGGTGCCCTGCCTCCATGGAGGAGTTTCGGTGGCCTATGATTAATTTAAAACTGTGTCAAACCGCACACACTCCTATGGGCCCCACCCCCCGCCACCGGAATATATGGTATATGCGAAAAATAATGACATTTAGATGCATAAAAACTGTCACCGTCGGTTGTCAGATACACAGACTCCAATTAATTTCACACAAAGTCCATAAAAGCAAACGATTCAAAGTGGCAGCAACAGCAACAGCAACGTTCCCTCCAGCCCTCCAGCCCCGAATGGGTGAAATGGAGTGGCTGACCCCTGAACCCCCCGAAGCTGATGCCGATGCCGCATTCTGCATAAAATGTTCAAATGTTGCTGCTGGCGGTTTGCTTTATTTGTTTTTTTAGTTGTCGATGGGTTTAGGGACATGGGAGAAAACTGGCGACTGTGGGATGTGGGCTGTGGGCTGTGGGCTGCCTGGGGGACAGCGACAGCGACAGCATGTGGCATTTGTGGTTTCGACGCTCTACAACCGACCACATGTAAATGACGTTTCGTCGTTCGTTATTGGTGCGTGGTCGCCTCGCATAAAATTGAGTGTAAAATCAGCAGGAAAGCAGCAGAGCAGGAAAGCAGGAAAAGTTTGGTGGAACATCCCCGGACCGATGGGGAAATTGGATAGATCTGGGGGTCATTTCGGGGTCGGGTCTTCGCTTGGCGCGGATGCCACTTGCCAGCTACGGCATGACGGCATTTAATTTTGTAATTGGAATTGCATTGCGTGTCACATGGTGGCGGAAAACCAATTCTTTTAACCCACCGCCTTAATTGAGCGATGGTTTAAGGTTTATTTACCGACATCCGAATGATTACCATTTCAATTGGAGATCTGCTTTAAATAAATTAAACATTGAGGAGAGAGTCAGAAGGATGGAGACTTAAGAGTGGGTTTACGATAGGTTTTTGATGCATATTCACTGCTAAATAAAACCATTATTTCCTCAATCAAATATTCCCTTTAGTACAGGTGTATTCCGACTTTCGGCTTAGATATTTCTGGCCTGTCGTCGCTAAGCTCTCATTCACTTCAATGGGAATAAATTCAACGTAAAAGCAAAGACACAACAAACAGAAACAACATTTACTCGCATGCATAAGCAGTGTTTAAGGGCAATTTGAATGGGGGCCCAGGCAGACCTAGAAGGTGGCCACCAGACGTAGCCTTGGAATGGTTCACATTTCAATTGATTTGATGGCTTTTATTTGTGTCATTGGCATGGCTGCAATTTCGTGCGGATAACTCATTTAATGAGAAATCTAATAACAGACCGGTGTCGGGTCTAAGCCACCATATCCAATGCCATCAAAGCCAGAGCCACAGCCCCACACACACACACACACACAAATAGAAGGAGGGAGGACTCAAGGGCTTCGGAAATGTGGATTGCGGATTGCGGATTGCGGATTGGGGCTCTGCTGTGCTGTGCTTGAAAGCCCCAGTCAGTTACAGTTTACCGGCAGGCATAAAATAATTTGCAAACAAACAAACAGCTGCCAAATCAAACGCCTGTCTCTATTCTCTATTCTCTATTCTGTATTCTCCATTCTGTATCTGTATCTATAGCCCCTGGACCGTGATCAGCCCAATGGACGGCCACAATGGCGCTTCACCGTATTCGCACAGGACGAGGGCGGCGAGGGCCTGGTCGGCTATGCGGACATCCAAGTTAATCTCAAGGATATCAACGACAATGCGCCACAGTTCCCCCAGGGCATCTACTTCGGCAACGTCACGGAGAACGGCACCGCCGGCAGTGCGGTGATGACAATGTCTGCCATTGACTATGACGATCCCAACGAGAGCACCAATGCGAAGCTAATCTACTCGATTGAGAAGAACGTCATCGAGGAGGAGACGGGTGCGCCCATCTTTGAAATAGAGACCGAAACGGGCGTCATCAAGACGGCCGTCTGCTGCCTGGACCGAGAGCGTACGCCGGACTATTCCATTCAGGTGGTGGCCATGGATGGTGGCGGACTGAAGGGTGAGTGTTGGACCTAGAACATTTCTCTCAGTGCACTGTGTCTGTGTCCGTGTCTGTCTGTAATTGACGCTATTCTGATGGGACGTCCTGTTTGTTCTCTCTGTTGTTTCGCTGCAGGCACTGGCACCGCCTCCATACGCGTCAAGGACCTCAACGATATGCCACCGCAGTTCACCAAGGACGAGTGGTTCACGGAGGTGGACGAGACAAACGGCACTTACATACCCGAGACGCCCATCCTCACCGTCACCGTGCAGGACGAGGACGAGACGAACACGTTCCAGTACAAGGTGGTGCCGAACAGCGGCTTTGGCTCCGACAAGTTCGCGATGGTGCGCAATGCGGACGGAACGGGCTCCCTGAAGATCATCCAGCCGCTGGACTACGAGGATCCCCTGCAGAGCAGCGGCTTCCGGTTTCGCATTCAGGTGAACGACAAGGGCGAGGACGGACCCAGCGGAAGCGCCAGCGACAAGTACCACGTGGCGTACTCCTGGGTGGTGGTCAAGCTGCGGGACATCAACGACAATGTTCCGAAATTCGACCGGGAGCACATCGAGGTGTCCATCTACGAGGACACCAAGGTGGGCACGGTGCTGGAGCAGTTCCGGGCCACCGATGCGGATCAGGGCGGCCACTCGAGGGTCTCCTACAAGATAGTCCGCTCCACCAATCGCCGGCGACAGTTTGCCATCAGCGACAAGGGCGCCGTCAGCATTCAAAGGCCCCTGGATCGCGAGACCCTCGACAGACACCACATCCAGGTCCTGGCCGTCGATGATGGCAATCCTGAACGTACAGCCACCGCCACGCTCACGGTCATAGTCAAGGATGTCAACGACAATGCCCCGACCTTTGCCCAGGACTACAGGCCCACGTTGCCGGAGAATGTCTCCGGCAAGAAGATTGTGGAGGTGGCAGCCCAGGACGCAGACGATCGGCAGCGTGGCAACGGCGGACCCTTCACCTTTCGCCTGGATCCGCTGGCCAGCGACGAAATACGAGCGGGTTTCAAAGTGGAATACGATCGAAGTATGTATAGTAGTTTTAATTTGGTAGAAAACACTTAACATAATTAATGAAGCAGTAAAAAAACAGTTAAACGCTCACTAAACCGAACATCTGTCGCAGTTCCAGGGGGGGACACAGGGGATCTAGGGGGGGGACACAATGTTAAAGCATTTGAATATTATATCAAATGGAAATGCTGAACATATTTAATGCATTAGCTTGATTAAAAATGTACGAGTATGCACCTGATAGGAGGAGCATTTTGCACTAATTACGCATCTCATTTAAGTAATTATGCAAATTAATATCTCTGTGGATCCGTGTACTGTCCTTCGGCCTTCTAATGTTTTTTTGCATATTTATTTATTTGCATTTCAAAATCAATTATTTATTTATATATTTTGTCGCAAAGGACACTTGAAACCCCGGCCACGTGCCAGGTCGAAAAGGAGCCAAATCGCAGATAAAAACACATCAATGGAGAACGGACCCAAAAACAAAACACCAACAAAAGAGGGTCCCCCACAAAGGCCCAGAATGTGCCCTGAAATTCAAAGCTGGCGTCCCGTTCGATGGGAAAATTGAAAAACTGACTGTCAATGTCGGTGACACTTCAAAATCTTTCCCTCTTTCTTTCGATTTTATTTGGGTCTATTTGGGCCAATTTTGTTGTTCGGCTCGGCTCTCATTTCAAATAAGTCCTGAACAATGGCTACAAAACAAAGTTTAGAGCAATTTCGGAGCAATACAGGGGCAAAGGACCACAAATAAAAGTACTCCAGGTGGAGTACGGCATTGGAAGGTCGATTTGGGAATACACTTTGAGGAATTTCTAAGAATTTTAGCTTCAATATTGGAAAAGGAGAATTTTATTATTGGGATTATGATATGTTGGGAAGAAATAGCACGTTTAAATTATAAGAAGGTTATAACAGAACATCTAGATAATTCATTTGATTGTAAAAGTGCTTCATAACACAGGGTGTTCTTGGCAAGATTGTATGTGGTATATTTACATCAGGGGTGTACTCTATTTAGATACTAGATACTATTCAAATACTCACGATACTCAAATCCACCAATTATTATATTTCTTTCTCTTTTGAAGAGCACCAAGCTATACAATAATTTGGCCCTTGATTTCAGGTTAAAATTTAGTTTTCAAAGACATTATCCTTTGCAAAAATCTGAATAAGTGATTTAAAAATCGGAAAAAAAAGCTGCAGCCTGTCTGATTGTGTTTAGGATTTATTTGATTTATAAATGTATCTATTTAGTGACAGTTAAATACACAAAAGATTAAGTTGTGTTTCATAAAAGTTACATGAACCAGGGAAATATATTTATTCCTTAATTAGACATTGAAAATGTGCACAAAATAAATTCAAGAAAAAGATAGCGAATCTTAAACGGAAATTCTTTCCTTTTGCAAAATATTCTGATTCAAAAATTATGTATCTATAGATTTCTGTCTAACTTAGTGACTGACTGTCGAATCTGTCAAAATGGATTCCAAGTCCACAGTTTAACATGCCTAAAAATAAGATCATCCCAACTATAGAGCATTTCAAAGACCCACCTTGGGACTATCCGTAAGGACAACACAATGAAGACAAAGGCCTGCCCTGGCCTGGCCTGGGTCTGGCCTGGGCCTGGGTCTGGGTCCTTGGTCAACTGCATCAAGAGTGATGGTTCCTGCAGGCTGTGTTCTCCTGCAGTTCTTTTCTCTTCTCTTCACTGCTCTTTCGACATCCCTGTTCATCTAGTTGGCTTTTTTCCTTGGTGCCGGGTTCCTAGTTTTCTTTTTGGCCACTAACTCTGTGGCACAAACAATGCTGATGATGCTGATTGTCTGAAACATAATTCAATCACCATTACTATGCAAACAGAGTTTGGTTTAGCGTTTGATTCGGACTTTGATTGTGCGGCAATTGCCTTGAATGAATCAAGTGTCCGAAAAGAGAGAGAGGAAGAGAGAACTGTAGTGTAGAGAGAGAGAGAGGGAGTAGTGAGTGGAGCCCATTGATGTGGTTTTCCGGTTGGGTTTGGGTTTGGGTTTTGAATTGCAAGTTGCTTGCTTTTATCGCTTTTGGCTTGTTTTGGCAGTGAATGCACGGGAAATGTTCTGTGGGCTGGGCGCAATGCAGATTCAGTTACTGCTGCGAACAGGATAGCCAAGAGGTCTCCTCAAGGACTGTATAGTACACAAACCGACACAAATGTAATCCTCTTACCTCTACCCACCTTTCCAGGAGGCGACAATGGCAATGGCGTGGCCATCATCTCATCGCTACGTCCCTTCGATCGTGAGGCGCAGAAAACCTATGCCATACCCATCGAGATCAAGGATAATGGAGCCCCGGCCATGACTGGAACGAGTACGCTGACCGTGACCATTGGCGATGTGAATGACAACAAAATGCAGCCGGGAAGCAAGTCAGTGCTGGTCTACAACTACCAGGGACAGTCACAGGACACGCCCATAGGCAGGGTGTATGTCAACGATCCCGATGACTGGGATGTGCCGGACAAGAAGTACTACTGGGAGGTGCAGGAGCATCAACGGTTCAAGCTGGACACGGACACGGGCATCCTGACCATGCGATCGGGCACGCGACGGGGCCGCTACCAGCTCCGCTTCAAGGTGTACGACAGGGAGCACGGACAGGAGGACATTCCGGCCAATCTGAGTGTCACTGTGCGGGACATCACTGCGGAGGCTGTGCAGCAGGCCGGATCCATGCGGTTGGCCCACATCAGCGACGAGGATTTCGTGAGAACCTGGAACCCGCTGAAGCAGCAGGTGGAGCCCTCGAAACTGGAACGTTTCCGCAACAAATTGGCCGAGCTCCTGTACACCGATCGGGACAACGTGGACGTGTTCAGTGTCCAGCTGCGGGAGGACTCCCCTTATCCGCTCACAGACGTGCACTTTGCCGCCCGCTCGGCCACCCAGCAGCCCTACTTCAAGGCCGTGCGACTCAACGGAGTCGTGCAGATGCACCGCGAAGAGATCGAACAGGAGGTGGGCCTCAACATCACGATGGTCAACATCAACGAGTGCCTGCACGAGGGCAAGGGCAAGTGCGGCTCTGGGTCGTGCTCCTCCAAGGTGGAGCTGGGCAAGAAGCCCTACACCGTGAGTGTGAATCGCACGGCTCTCGTGGGCGTCCGGCTGGAGATCAGTGCCCAGTGCGTGTGTCGAGCGAGGAACTTCACCGGCACGGACCACAACTGTCGCTCGCATCTCTGCTACAACGGAGGGCGCTGCGTGGAGACGCGGAACGGGCCCCGCTGCGTGGCCTGCCCCGTGGGCTATGGCGGTCCCCGGTGCCAGCAGTCGACACGGAGTTTTCGAGGCAACGGCTGGGCCTGGTATCCGCCGCTGCAGCTCTGCTCGGAGTCGCATCTGAGTCTGGAGTTCATAACACGCGAGGGCGATGGCCTGATACTCTACAACGGCCCCATAGTGCCGCCCAAGCCCGGGGAAACGGTGATCAGCGACTTCATAGCCATCGAACTGGAGCAGGGCTACCCCAGGCTGCTCATCGACTTCGGTTCTGGGACTCTGGAGCTGCGGGTGAAGACCAAGAAGACCCTGGACGACGGGGTTTGGCACCGTCTGGATGTCTTCTGGGATGCGGAAAACGTGCGGATGGTGGTGGACTTTTGTCGCACGGCCTTGGTGTCGGAAATGGAGGACGGCAGTCCGCCGGAATTCGACGACAATGCCTGCCAGGCCCGGGGCCAGATACCACCGTTCGCCGAGTCCCTGAATCTCAATCAGCCGCTGCAATTGGGAGGCCTGTACAGGCAGCACTTCGACCAGACCCTGTACAACTGGCAGTATGCGTTCAGCTCCAAAGGTTTCGACGGCTGCATACGCAATGTGATTCACAACTCGGAGCACTACGACCTGGCCTTCCCGGCCCTGGCCCGCAACAGCTTCCCCGCCTGTCCGCAGACGGACGAGGTCTGCCTGAAGACCGAGCACACGGCCCGCTGCTGGGAGCACGGCAATTGCGTGGCCAGCCTGGTGCAGGCCAAGTGCCATTGCCAGCCCGGCTGGATGGGGCCCGGGTGCAATGTGCCCACCATCCCGACCACCTTCAAGGCGCAGAGCTACGTGAAGTTCGCCCTCAGCTTCGAGCCGGATCGATTCAGCACGCAGCTGCAGCTGCGTTTCCGCACAAGGGAGCAGGGCGGCGAGCTGTTCCGTGTCAGCGATCAGCATCATCGCGAGTACGCCATCCTGGAGCTGCGCCGGGGCCAGCTGCAGTTCCGCTACAATCTGAACTCGCTGCGGAACGAGGAGCAAGTGCTGGCCCTCACGGCCATCGCCGTGAACGACGGACAATGGCATGTGATTCGCATTAGCCGATACGGCTCGGCGGCCCTCATGGAGCTCGACGGCGGCGAGTCCCGGCGCTACAACGAGTCCTTCCACTACATTGGCCACCAGTGGCTGAGCATCGACAAGCAGGAGGGCGTCTATGCGGGCGGCAAGGCCGAGTATACGGGCGTCAAGACCTTTGAGGTCCAATCCGATTTTCAAAGGAGCTGCCTCGATGACATCAGGTGAGACGACCCGAAAATTGGTTCCTAATCTTTTTTCCAGGAGAAGGGTATTATGAAGAGGGGTTTCCTTTAACTGCAGCTAGAAATGGAGTTATTAGGGTCCTTTATCTGACAGAGGAATGATCTTGGTTCAATTTGTTTCTGGAGAAAGAATCAAAGGAAAATTGAGTCTCTTACGATAATCCAAGCCACTTTCAACCACCAAATACCATATATATCATATAGTTGATCTCTTTTCCCATCCAATAAGGGTATTCCAGTCTTCGTTTCATCAGTCATTCGAATGCTTCGATGCCTCGATGCTTGATAAGTGCTGCTTGGGCTTGTGCTTGTGCTTGTGCTTGTGCCTGGGCTTGTGTGTAACTCATGCATATTTTTCACTTTCCTGTTTTGCAGATTGGACGGCAAACACCTGCCCCTGCCGCCTGCCATGAACGGCACTCAGTGGGGCCAGGCGACGATGGCCCGCAATCTGGACCGCAACTGTCCCTCGAACAGGCCCTGTTCCAATGTCATCTGCCCGGATCCCTTTGACTGTGTCGATTTGTGGAACGAATACGAGTGCACGTGAGTACCATTTCCCATTTCCCATTTCCTTTTGTCTTTTCCTCCGCCTCCTGCGGCGCTAATTAAATTCAATTGCCAGTGTTGGGCAATTTTGTTGAGGAATTTATGGTTTTTCCCAGCTAATTAGCGACTCTAGAACTTTTCCTTTGAAACAAGAGACCGAACGGCGAATATGATTAATTAAATGAGAGTTCAGGCGGAAGGAAACAAATTATAACTTTTGTCAAAGGTACTCTCGTCCACGAAACAGCAGCTAGAACTACGAGTACAGGGCCCTTTATCAGTATCAGTATTCAACGGAATCCTTTTACCATTTCCCATTTCCCATTAAGGCAGGAGCCAACCGAACATCGATTTCTGGGGGGGGGAAAGACTCCTGCCATCTTCCATTTTCCACCTGACAATGGCAAACAGCAAATTGACTCCGAATGCAAAACAAATAATATCAATTGTCATCACATGTCCTCTCGGGCCCTGCCAGACACCGCAGGAAACCGTACATATACATTTGCATGGCTGGGGTCTGGTCGGGTCTGGTGGCTGGTGGCTGGTATCTGGGGCATGACTCCTGATCCTAAGGTTTCTTCTGCTGCCATTTGCAACACCTCATCGATGATGGGTTCTCTGCTGCAGAGCAAAAGCAGAGCACATTTTCCACATCATTAGTTTTGCCGAGAGTGACTCCATCAGAGTCCCACCACTCCCCCTGACAGGACACCCAATCTGGCACTGCATCATGTCGGTGTCCTGTCCTCCGCAACCGCACAGGACCTTCACTGCCAGAGCACAGGCCCTCGGCAGCAGCCCCCCGCAGAGTAAGCTCCATTCTCGCTCCATTTGCTTTCGGGAACAGAAACATCTGGGGGCCTGGTATGATTTCCCGACACGTGTTTGCCTTCCACCCGGCTTTTGCTTCCACCATTTTTTAAATAAATTTAAATAGTGGCCCACGTTTCTAGGTCCTGCCTCCTTCAGGTGTCGACGTGTCATAAATTATGCTTACTTTAGCCTCAATTCCACTGCCAGTTGTGGAATGCCTCTGGAAATTGTGTCAGTCAGAGACACCAAGACGTTGCGACCACTCCACTCCCCCTGGGAATACCCTGGCTTAAATTCGAGTCTGTGCTCAAAAATTGTAGACATTTAAGCTTTAAATTTGCACCCCCCTGGGAGCCCAACCAAAGCCCCAACTTCACGCCCTTAATGCGCTTCAAAAAACTGCATGCCCTTTGCAGCAGTGGGCCAGGATTCACAGGGGATTGATGGCCACAAAACTTTACTTGCAAATAAAAAGCTAACATTTTTCCATAAAAAAGGAAAATTCAAATACAAAAAGTTGGAGCCCATGTTTGTGGAATATTCCGACAGGAAGATACCCGGCTAGGCCATCGACAAGCCATCGGATACTAGGATCTCAGCCTGGACTTCCATCATCCCCTACCAGCCCAATCCTTCCTCAGAGCTCTGCCTCTACTGGGTATCATTTCCATGTTCCAGCATAGATTTTTTTGTTTTGAAGGGCTCCCCCGCCCATACAGTAATCGGCTTTAAGTTCCTAATCCCCCCTCTCTCTCTGTTCATTTCAGTTGCAGCGAGGGACGCATCATGTCCTCGGACACCAAGGGCTGTGTCGATCGCAACGAATGCCTGGATCTGCCCTGCCTGAATGGGGCCACGTGCATCAATCTGGAGCCTCGTCTGCGGTATCGCTGCATCTGCCCGGAGGGCTATTGGGGCGAGAACTGCGAGCTGGTCCAGGAGGGCCAGCGCCTGAAGCTAAGCATGGGGGCCCTCGGCGCCATATTCGTTTGCCTGATTATCATATTGAGTAAGTACGAAATGTGGCCACAACTGGGGGGGGCTTTCACTTCTTCTTGGCGGTGCAAAGCCGCTTCCAAATTTTCCGTTCGTGTGTGTGTCAATTAAGCGGCTTAAACAGCCCGAGATGCAGCGGGCATTCTTGGTCCCCGAGCGAGGGAGTGTCCTGCCATTTGGCTCTTCTTTGGCCGTGTTTCTGTTCTCCCCATGCTAATGCAATTTGCAGTGGGTTCAACGTTTTTCGCACTCGAAAAGCCCCCCGAAAAACAGAGGCCCACAGCAAAAAAAAAAAACATATGAATGTGCAAAACCCCTTACGACACTGACATCTGTTTGGACAGTCGTCGGATGTGTCTGTGGCTGTGTGCATAAGGGAGAAGGACTCTCTCTGGTCGAGGGCTAACGAGGGTTACGGGGCAGGGCCCCATGCATTTTCAACAACATAAAGTGCCAGCAGAGTCTTGTATTCTTTGTTTTAACAATTTTTTTGCACTCAGACAAGGGCAATTTGTTGGATTAGCTTAAAAATAAATGGGGTGAACATATTTTTTAGCGGCTAATTAATGCCAGAGAAATGGCTAAAGCTTTTACAGTGTGTTTTATCTTTTAATTTAAGCGAATAGTTGGGAAGAGACTCGTAGCTTCGAGAAGATATAAGCACTCTCTTGTATCTCAGTGAAATATATTGCCAAATATTTTTAAAATAGAGCAAAGAATATACATTTAATAAAATTACTTAAAAGACTTTTCCACAGATTAAAAAAATATAAAAAAAATAATAAAATCTATGAAAAATCGATGAAAAATCTTCTCCAGTTCGTGGCACTTTCACTCCAGTTAATTCCCAATCCCAATCGGATTCCACGCTTAGGTTTTTGCTAGTGGGCGCTTCCATTTTGGCCATTTATAACCCCTGCCTAAGCCAATTTGCGCCACAAACAGAAAAAATAGAATAAAATTTCAACAAAATTCTGGCACTTAATGGATTTGCCGAACGAGTGTTAAGTGGCTTTGGCCATTTGGTTATTTTTCGGTTTTTCAGTTTTTCAGTTTTCGTTTTCAGCTTTGGTCCAGTCCAGGCTCTCCTCTTCTCGTTTTGGCCATGCAAATGCGTTTTCTCGTACGCATTGCGCGACAATCTATTTTCGTTTCGCTGGCTCGTCTGGGATTTGAAAGGATTTTCAATTAGCGCGTACATTTCCCCCTCCCCTAACATTTCTCTCTCATCTCTCTTTCTCTCTAGCTCCCATTCCCATTCCCGATCTCTGCTCCGCTGTAGGCAATTTATTTTTGGCCATATTTAAAAGTGACGCTGATTTATCCGTATCCCTGTGTATCCCACTCTAATGGCTCCTGCCCTGCCCCGAAATTGCAGTGTAACAAAAGCGGAACCTTAAGCTAATTAGACGCTGCTAAGCCAGATAATTATCCAGCTGCCTGCGGGCCCTGCCAGTTACCGCCAGAAGATGCTCGGCAAACAATGGCAGGGAGTGGCCATAAAACCGCTAAACCGCAAAATAGGCGCAATAAATAAGCGACGAGGCACAAAAATACTTTCCTCCGTACTCTGTACTCTCTACTCTGTTCTCTGTACTTTTCCCCCACTTGTCCGCTTTATGATGTGAAAATTTTTCAAGAACCCAAACCATAAAATCGGACAGCCACGTTCAGATTCCTCTTTATCCTTCCAGAGGGTAATAGGAGCTCTTTTACAGTCACAGCTTTAAATACACCGCCTGGAACGCAACTCTACATCTATCTATTAGCCTATCAGATGATTTCTGGTACTCTGGACGCCATAGTTTCCTATAGTTCTTCCAGGGTATCTAAAGTTTCAGTTCTCAAAGTCGATGCTTACTTTCTTGGTTCTTGGTTGTTGTTGAATTCCCATTTTCGTGCTGTTTCTTGTTGCCTTTAAGTGGCGTGAAGATGAAAAACAAACTAAATAATTATCTAACATTATTTACAGTCAACGCTTTTTCATGTCCTGTCCTCCTGTCCCTCCTGTCACCCCGTGTACTTTGCTCCCTGTTCCCGTTGTTGCAGCCGTGTAATCCGTGAATCGCTGAACTGTACTTTAGCATAAAGTTTCAAGTGGAAGAGCCACTACAAAAACCTGCTTGTTTGCACAAAACCCATCCCGATCCCACTTTTGATGAGCCCGGAAAAGCTGACCCCCCCGCACCCGCACCCGACGGCCTGGTCAGCAGGTTCAGGGCAGGGTTCAGGGCAGCAGCAGCTACAAGATACGAGTATTCCCTGCATTCCTTGGCCGGTCCGTTGCTCTATAGTTGAGGGCAAACAAAGGCTGTTAAAGAGCTCTCCTTTCCGCTTTTGTTCTGTTCTGCCAACAGCACAGGATATTCTTGCCTTTTGCCTTTTGCCTTTGTTTTTGTTTTTATATGTAGGTTAGTAGATTTTGTTGCCTGTGTTGCTTGTTGTGTAGTTTTTGGCTCTCTAATGTTGATTAAAGGTTGATGAATGAACAGTTGGCCCTGGCCTGCTTACCAACAAAAATATTGTGCAAGGGAATCAGCCATTAAAATCGAGTTTTCGGTGCAAAAGGCAATCCTCCTTTTAATTTGCCACAAAAATTGGATATTTTGGATATTATAATTTAATGCCTAGAATATTTGTGGGTATTGTTTGCAAAGGAATTAAATTTGATTTAATGGCATTAGAGGGACATTAGGTTTTATTTATTGAGTAAATAAATGGTTGGATTATCGAATATGTGTTGTAAAAAGGATAATTAATATGTTCTTTTACAACATTTCTTTGTTTTTGGGTATTACTATTTTCAGCACTTACTATACATGGTATATATCTTGTGTATTTTCCACTGTGTAATGATTGAACGCTGAGCATCGATGAAAACTCAGCCTTCTGTGCCAAGCCACACTGGAAGAGAGAGAGAGAAAATCAGAGATTTAATTAAATTTCTAGAATATTTCCAACTCCCTTCGGCAGCTTCTGTTCCGTTATTTCTTAACTAATTAAAAACGGATTCAACTTATAATTAATCCCAAAGAATGACATTCCTTCGATTCGCATAACTTTCCAAACAGATTTGGTCAGGCTCTGGCTCTCCCCAGCATTTAAGACGAATCATAGATGGGGTGGGGAGTGTGGGGTGGGGGCACCCCCCATTAAAAGCAAAACTTGTGTGGCAAGATAATTTAGAAAGTTTTGTCGCTCCTTTCTGCGGTAGGAGGACACAATTTAATGCACTTCAAGCTTCATGCCACGGCCAAGAACTGGCAATGAACTATTTTCGGTTTTTGGGGTTTTCCGGGCGTATTGCAACTTTATGTTGTAATTGTTGCATTAAACTTGGGGCAACAGAATCTCAAGGGAAACGCCTCAAGGGAAGTGGCCAAGACAAAACGAGTCGAGAGGGGCACGGCACCCATTGACAGCCATTTGCCATCTAAGCGGATTACGAACAGGCCAAAAACATTCGACATTCCACATTCCAAATGCACATTTCTAGTGCTGCCAGAAGTCCAACTTCAAGTCGTTCCACCATGAAAACTTGTTAAGTTCTGCCCTCAGCTCTACCGCTCTGTCTCTCTGTCTCTCGGTCTCAGTGTGCCTTTTTCCTTGAGTTTCCTTAAGTAGCATAAAGTTATTAATAAGTTTCTCTCCGCTCCAGCCACTGGAACATATTCTCGTGACTGGGAATCCTCTGAACTGAGTCTCTTGAACCATCACTCTCTGTGTTTGTCGTGTAAACAGGACCAACAAAAAAAGCGAGTGGGGGGGGAAATGGTTGGGGAGTGCTGCTCATTCCTAGGAAAGATTCTTTTGGGGCATGCGGGGGGCATGGTTCTGTTCTCTCGAGTCGACATGCATTTTATCATTTGCGCTTCAGTTGACAGGAATATTAACTTGGCTCTGGCTCTGGCACTGGCACTGTGGGGTTAAGCAAACAGCCAAGTAAAAATAATTAAAACTCTGTCTCAGATGACAGGATGTTGCTTTTTCGTACCACATTTCTTCGAGGCTAAAGGCTAAGACTGGATTCATTAGTTGCCAAATAACTGCCAACCGACTCTTCCCAAAAAGACAAAATGACATGCAACAAAGTTCTTTTTTTGAAACTAAAATATAGGTTTTTTAAGCTTAATTCTTTGAATTGTTGATAGAGCTTTACTGTGATTATGTACACGAATTTCCTTTGAGAAAACCTTTTTCTCCCAACCAATTACACAGAAATATACATTTTATAATGTCCAACCAAAAACATCAACAAAATATTAATTACATCACGAACTGGAGACCAATTAAATGCGTTCCCTCTCATATTTATCAGTTTAGAACCTGTTCTCCATTTCCTCCATCTCCATTTTATAAGTGTGCAAATGCAGAAAACGGCAAAAAGAATAACATTTTCCTCTACATTTAATTACCTTCATTAAATGTAAATGGAGTTGTTGTTATGGGGCCCTGACAGTTAACAGACACCCCCAACACGGACTGCCAGTCACAGCACCAGCACCAGTACCCACTACACTAGGTATTTGCTTCACAGTTTTTGCTCCTCTTTTTTTCAAAAGCAGGGACAACGTTGGGAAGAAAAATAGAGACTTTAATGAGGAGCAGACAGGAAGGTTGGCGGAGAGTAGATAATGTAAATTAAATGAGAACTGTAAAGAGCAGGATAGTTATTAAATGGAAAGATACTTTTAGTTCAGGTAGAGAATCTAAGGTGCAAGTTGGAAGTGGGAATAAAAGATGGATATTATTCTCTTTAGGTATAAGATCCACAATAAAAATGGCATGGAGTGGGGTCGTCTCTTCTCTCACTTACCCATAATCTGATGACAGGAGATTTCGAAGTTACGACAAAACCACACCGAAATCGCAAACGAAACGCTCAAATATATTTTCAGTAAGAGCACACATTTTAGGCATATTAATTTAAGGCGAGGCACTAGGGGGCGGAAGTTCGTGTGAATACACCAAGCAAGAGAGAGTCAGATCAGCACTATTGGGAATGCCTCACCCTATCACGAACTTCACTTGGAACGAGAGCACTCATTCCTTTTTGATTCTCTTCTTCACTGCACCAATGCACTCTAGAGTGGGAAAGGGACAAAACTTGACGAATTTTCAAGCACCACACACACATTGCTGGATCACGTGATCAAACAAAAAAAAGCGAGACAACGGAAACATGTTTTATTTTTTACACATTAAAAAAGATATTATGAAAAACAATATGTTGTTTACAGATATATCACATCGATATTCATATATATCACACATTGCCGCTTTTTTCCTTCGTTGAGCTGCATTTTTGTTGCCATTTTTCCTTTTGCTGCGCCCCCGCCCTTGATCAAACACATATTCTTGCACTCAGAGCCACTTTTTTGTACATTTATATGTATCTGATCACTTCCTCACTACACTGAACTTCCATTCACACACCTGCGCGACATTTTTCCCGATGGATTTTCACCATTTTCCGCATTTTCTCGAATTTAAACGCGGAGCTGACTTTCGAACGCACGCTTTGACCGGCGGGAAAATGAATGTGAGAGCGGTGCAAGTGCGTTCATTCTTCGATCTCCTGCTCTTTTTCCTAATTGTTCTCTCTCCCACGCTCTCTTCAGCTTCTTTTGCGAAAACGAATCGAAAAAAAAGGAGACAACGAAACCATAACACATTTTAGATTTGTACACATAAAAAAACAACGAATTTATGCAAAAACAATATATTTACCAACATATAAATCACATATATCAAATATATACACATACATATATCACAAATCGCTGCACTTTTTCTTTGTAGATCTGCATTTCTGCCGCCATTTTGCCTCTTTCTGCGCCCCCGCCCTTGACCAAACACTTTTCTTGCACTAAAACACATTTATTTTGTACATTTATATCTGAAAACTGCATCACTACACTGAACTTAACTTCACACACCTGTGCGACATTTTACCCGATGGATTTTCACCATTTTCCGCATTTTCTCGAATTTAAACGCAAAGCTGACTTACGAAAGCGCGCTTCGACCGGCGGAAAAATGAAAGTGAAAGCGGTGCAAATGCGTTCATTCTTCGATCTCTCATTCTGCTGCCAAGGGCGTACCAAGTATTTCGCGAAGGGGGGCCGTGATTGTTACGCGTGAGATGATGATGTTACATGTATTTAGAAAGATTGATTCGGAAAATCATATCAAATCAATTAAGCAGAAACCTTTTTTTTTAGATATGCAGCGAAAATGAAATGATAATATGTTTTCCACCAATAAGCATGCTGAAGAGACGGCCAGCAACCCCCTTTCTGGCACCTGGGTACGCCCTTGCCTGCTACTCTTCCCAATTGCTCTCTCTCCTCCCACGCTCTCTACAGCTGCCTAAGCTCATGATGAAATTACACAAGGTGGGCCGCTCTCGCAACGCGCTCTCTTCTCGTGTCTTCTTTTGCTCAAACAATCGCTCTCAGTAGTGCGGAGCGTAAAAAAGTACCCGAATAGAGTTGGCGGACCACCTTGTATAATTTCAACTGCTCCTTGTCATATTCCTCTGCTACTGAAAAGAGAGATCAAAAGAGTGTGGGAGTGGAAGTGAGATGGAGAGACTGGTGATAGAGTTACAGTGGGCGGTGTAGGTGCAGAGCATGGTGAAATTACTTAATTTTATTAAATTAACTGATCTCTCTATGCAGTAGCAGAGGAGGAAGTTCAAAAATCTAAAATGTGATATTGTTCCGTCGTCTCGGTTTTTGCAAAAGTAGCTGGAGAGAGTGTGCGAGAGAGAGCAATTAGGAAGAGGAGCAGGAGAACGCATTTGCCCCGCTCTCACTCAAATTTTTTCCGCCGGTCGAAGCGCGCGCTCGTAAGTCAGCTCCGCGTTTAAATATGAGAAAATGCGGAAAATGGTGAAAATCCATCGGGTAAAATATCGCGAAGCTGTGTGAAGTCAAGTTCAGTGAAGTGATGCAGTGTTCAATTATAGATGTACAAAATAAATGTGTTTTTAGTGCAAGAAAAGTGTTTGGTCAAGGGCGGGGGCGCAGAAAGAGGCAAAATGGCGGCAAAAATGCAGATCTACGAAGGAAAAGTGCAGCGATTTGTGATTTATGTTGATATATTTTGTATATGTGATTTATATGTGGATAAACATTTGTTTTGTTGCATAAATTTTTTTTTTTTGTTCCGCTGTCTCGTTTTTAGTATCTCTTGTCCCTTTTGATCCTCCCTCCCAGATCTCTCTCCCTAAGCACTCTCTCACTCGCACTTACACAGCAATGGGTCAGACAGGGGACAATAACAAACGGTACATTTTAAAGAGGGCAACGGAAGAGAACACTGCGAACAATTTCGTAGAGCACAACTCAGAATACACTGAAAATAATACTTGGATTTGACATACTTATAAATTGTTGTACCTCTCTTATACGCTTAAGAAAACACGTAATATAAAATATTTTCCCATTTTTTCCTTTCCTCTCAGTTCTGGCCCTGATCTTTGTACTGTACTCTCGGAAACGAAAAACGACCAAAAAGAAGAAACGCTCTGGACCGGAGAAGGATGTGCGCGAAACGGTAATCAGCTACGAGGACGAGGGCGGCGGCGAGGATGATATGACGGCCTTCGATATAACGCCACTGCAAATACCAATCAGCGCCCAAGGTGGCGGCTCCATGCCGCCGGACATTGCCGCCTGCAAGATGCCCATCATCTGTGAGTAAACAGCCGAGATGTGCCATGTGCCGCATGTGGCACATGTGCCGTCGTGTGGGAAGTGCCCCAGTAATTGTGGTAATGTTTGTCTTGGGTGTAGATCCGGTGATGACACTGCTGCCGCCCGGCCAGGAGCTGAATGTGGCGTATCTGATGGAGGAGCGGAAGCAGCGCATCGACAAGGATCCCAATGCCCCGCCCTTCGATGACCTGCGAAATTTTACCTTCGAGGGGAGTGGCAGCATAGCAGAGTCCCTCAGCTCGTTGGCCTCAGGTACTGCCCCCGCCCCTGCCCCTCCATAAGGAGACCTCTAATGCAGCTCTTGTTCCCTCTGTTTTGCAGGCACTGATGATGAGAATCAAGACTTTAACTATTTACAAAATTGGGGTCCACGTTTCAATGCGCTCGCCGCCATGTACGTGCACGATAAGGCGAAAGCCAAGCAGCCCCCCACGGATGGGGCAGCAGCCATACCAACACCATCATCATCAAAAGGAGCAGCAGCAGCAGCTGCAGGAGGAGCAGTATCCTTGCCGGCGGACAGCGGTGTCCTCGCTGTGGTTGCAACGGGCAGCGGTGCCGGACCCGGCGGTGGTTACCCCAAGCCCGATGCCGACAAAGTTGTATTATAAAAATAAATAGTTAAGTTGTAGTTAAACCGATGTTTCAGCTGTAAGCATTATGGCCATATGCCATGCCATTATCCGGCGGGAGGGGTGGGGAGGGGAGGGCACACTCACCAACCGAAAATATGTTTTGTGTATTCATGTGTGTGCATCGTATCGTCTGGCTAGGATTACAATTGAATGTATTATATATATATAAACGGATATATTTGTGGTTTAACTGTGGAATTTAAGACTAATGTAAGCTGATAATTGTTCTAATGAATAAGCTATAGATGGGTGTATATCCGACTTCTATTCCTACTAAAAGTATACTTCTTTCAAGTTTCTGTATTCATTTTGTATGTCCTTCATTTCGATTTACTTCTTTGGAGCACTATGATTATAAAGGATACTATAGTATCCAACTACTGAATGCCCTATCTTTCAGCCTCTTCCACTTCAAGGACCAACTTGTATTGCATTTACAATTCCGGGTAATTCTCTTGCAAAAATATGGGCCAATTTTTAGTAGAACTTATATTACTTTCCTTAAAGTTCTACCCTCTACTTTCTTCCCACTTTCTTTACTTTATTGTAACCTGTAAACTTCCCTCCGTTCGTATCTTCCTCTCTGTACATTCTTTCCATTGATTTTCTATCGAACCAACCAAGAAATCAAAGAAATTCAAGCGAAAAAACTACGAATATACAAGTACATTAAGCCTACTAAAATGACAAAGAAAAAGAGTTTATAAAACTTGAAAAATATTAGTTAAAGACCCTGTTTAAATACGGTGTTAGCTCTGTAGCACGTAAGTTGAACCGAAAAGCGAAAACCAAAGCCCAGACGACGGGGAAGCAGTGCAACTTTTCGGTGCCACCGTTTGGGGAACGTGTCCGATTGCCTACCAGGTAGCACCTGAAGCTGTCGGAGCCCAGACCGGAGGACACCCACACGTGGCCGCAAAAGTTTCCGGAACAAGGGAAAAAAAAACCGAGGGAAAAAGCGGAGCCAACTTTTGGCTGGAATTTCAAAAACTAAATGAGGGAAAAAAACTGGGTGAATGTAACATAATTTTGTACATATTAAATTCTGTAATTGTATGATTAAATTAAAGGCAATTAAAGCGAAAACCAACTAATAGACTAATTAAACTACAATTAAATATAAATTTAATTACCCAAAAAACAGAAAAAACCGAAAAAACAGAAAACGAGTGTTGATCAAACAAATTTCATATTTCTGCATTTACTAGCCAATACACTAGATAGATTCTATCCCGAAAAGAAACAACAACAACAGAATCCAAAACAGAAAACGGAACACACAAAAATATTGAATATAATAATATTGTAATATGTATTAAATTATGAGTCATATGCAACAACAAAACAAAAACAAAAAAAAAAAAAAAAGAAAAGGGTTAATTAAATTTACGTTAGTTAATGGACAATTTGTTAGTAGTTAGCATTTAAGAATACTTTTTTAAAAATCAATAAAGCCCCAAAACAAAAAAATACCATAACGAATGGGTTACTCTTTTCCATGAATTTTCTATGAATTTTCCATCAATTTTGGATGTTGGCCAATCAGGCAAACCGCTTGTTGACACTGCCTAATGATCCTTGGTGCTGTTTTTCGCATTCTGTTTCCTTCCTGGGCAGACATTCTGGCATTCTTCGACTGTAATGCCCCGTTAAGTCCCCGGGAAAGGTGTCGGCATGGAAGGAACCAACTTTCAACGCCTGAAAGACCAACGAAGCGTTTGACAGGGGAACAGGCATTGCCTTTTACACAAACCAGAAGCTGTCGGATGCTGCGCTGCGGTGCGGACCAGAACCATTTCTTCTAGGCCATAAAATGGCTGAGCAGCGACCTTTTGAAATTTGTGTTCGCTTCAGGTTACAGGGGCTGGTGCCGCTCCCCCTTCATAATAAATGATGTAGCTTTTGAGCCACCGATATAAGATATATGCGTGGGAGGAGGGTAACCTTAAATTAATGTCTGATATTAGTTGAAGGCAGTTAAACATGATCCACAAAAGCCAAGCCAAATATTAGACGGATTGAAATTGATGGCTAATAATGCCCTATCCGCAATCGGCATTCAGGCAAACACGCGGCAAGTCAATTAGTGGCATTAACACCGATTCCCGACAAGCTGCAATGGATGCCAAGGGCTGCACCCTGCACGCACACACTCGTACATGTATGCCACTCGCAGATGGATGGGGAAACATGGCTACATGCCATAAGCCTCGAATCATAACTCGAAGGACTTGCACGCACACTCTGGCCCGAGAAAATCCCACTCGATGCACTTGAAAGGGTTGGGGCCACAAAAGGAACTACTTTTAGGGCTGGGCAGAGAGAGAGAGAGAGAGTGAGAGAGCTGTTAATTTACTTTAACGACTAGTAGCTGCAACAACAGGAAAAAGTAAGAACAATGGAGTCTGTCGGTACTGGGATTTATGTTCTGTTTGCTGTGGAACTTGAAGTTGATCTCTTGGGTTTGCTAATGAAGCATCTGTATACTTTATGGGATTATGGGATCGTACCTTTCTTCTCAACGAGTACCGTGTATAAGAAAACAAGCCAATACTGAACCCAGTAGTGCTTGAAACCTTCCTGACTGTCGAAAGACAAGAGAAAGGGACTCGAAGGCAGTCGAATGGAGCAGCCTAAGGCCCTAAGATGTGCCATATGAATCATTGAATTTATCCGAATTAAATTGTGCTTAGATTGTAACTAATAAACGCATTAACTAGTGTCACTGAGAGGTATTTCCGCCTCCTTCCTCCCTTCAGAGAACATTCAGAGAAACTCCCTCCAAGGACCCTCCTTTAGACAGCCATATCCTTCAGCTGCACACACTACATAGATCAGATTGTGATTGGGAAATAATTGGTGATTCCTTTCCCTTTAAACAGTATCCCAAAAATCAACATATAGCCCACACTTAAATATTAATATTCCCTCCCGAAAATCCCCTGAAAAAGATACTTAATTTATGTTGGAATATTTTAATAATATTATTGACTTTCATGCCGGAAATGCAAATGCAGTTTTGGTATTGCGCCCCATCCGAACCGTTGGGTTTTCTGCTGTTGGCTTTCCACCTGACCTGCCCGCACCCTATGACCTGCCCTGCCCTGCCCCCTTTCGACCAGTCCTCCAGTTAGTCAAATTTTATGCTAATTACAGAGATTCTCGCCCGATTTTCACCATGAGCTTGCAGTTCCCTAAATTATTAAAAATCATGCAATTTATTTAATTATTTCTATCCCCAAAATTCGTGCACCCTCTCTCTCTCGCTCTTTGTTTTGGGGTAAAAAATCTTCATGGATTAGTGCTGTCGCTTCCCCGCAGATTCATTTTTCCAGCCTTTTTCATAGGCTCCTCTCCGCTCCGCTCCGCTCCTTTTTGGCATTTGTTTTGTGAATTTTCCATTTCCATTCCCCGGGCCGTTACTTAGCGAAAATGGCCAACAACATTAGCCCCGATGTTTGTTATTATTTTTAATTGATTTTTGGTCGACTGAGGGGGGGTTTTCTGTGGCACAATGGACTTAGAGCGAGTGCATAGCAGGAAAATGTACAATGAAAATGGCCGAAAATGCGCAAGGCATTAAAATTAACCTACGGAACTTAAAATTCATTGAAATTTTAAATAAATGATCACATTAGCATCAAGTTCACTAGCACGTGGCTACTTTGGGGATCCAATTTTAGAAAAGGTGAGAGGGATGCATATCAAATGATAGGTTTATCCATGGGATATTTAATTTACAGAAAATGGAAGACAAAATCCATTTTCGGTGGAAGAAAATTAACAGAAATTACAATTAAATTTAATAAATAATTATACATTTTATTTAATTATTTAAATTTAATTATTTCCATATTTTCTGAATATTGTTTGAGTTTTATGTCAGTAAGCCCACAGATTGATTATGTGTAGCAACGAGCATTTCACAGAGAGCAGGTTGCTCAATGGCGCCATCTACTTTACATGTTGTAAACTATGCTAGCGTCCCTACTTTACATTCATCTAAACTCAAGTCCGCCATTTCAGTGTGTACACGCTGCAATTCTTTGAAATATTATTTGAAATTAGACGTTGCAGAAATCGTTAATATTTGAGAAATATGTATCTATCTGTAAATATCTACAGAGGAGCTTGAGGTGGGAGGGGGGCATTCAGTAACGAAAATATACAAGATTTTCTATTCGAATTGTAAGAAAGCGGTATAGCAGAAATAGATTTCTTAAGAGTTTTGATCAAATAATCTTTTACACATTCTCACATCTTAAAAACGATCCTAACTACAGGACCCTGTTTATTAAAACTCTTAAGTCTCTGGTGTACCGACGTCGATTTTCGAGTGATTTGCCAAAATATCTACAGATTTATGTGTAATTGTACCTGCTAATGGTTAGAAATTCACTAAAACTCTACGAAAATGTACAAATAATTTAGTTGACATTCCAAAAATGCTTTAATTGATAGATGTGAAAACGCTTTCAATATTTAAGTGCTCACTAGATGATGACACAGCACTACATTCAGCTAATCAAGGAATGGAATCTATGGCGTGGCCCCATTACAAAACTTAAGGTAGCAAAAGAACTCGTTCCTAACATATATTTCGGATGACTTTTAAGTTTTGAAAGCTCCTCCCTGCAGACAAATTACATTTATATGGACAGCACGGCAACCCGAACTAATCAGCGCACTTCATTGAAGAAAACAATTGAGAAAAGAAGCGAGAAATGGGGGGATTCTCACGCCCAAATCGGAGACGGAGACGCAGACCGGAGACCGGAGACCTACAAAAAAGCTTCGCGCGGAGTAGTTAGCTCCCCGTGGAGACGCTCCCCATGCCACTGGCTGCTAATGCGAAACAAACGAAGTGGGGAATGTGGACTGTAGATGGGGTGGAGTGGGGGAGACCACACGTTGTGCGAAACAATCAATCATACAATTAATAATTGAACGTGTCAGGTGGGAAGAGACGGAAGACAGGGAAGACATGGCTGTCGGGGCTGTCAAAACTACCAGAAAACCTGAAAACATGCCAACATCCAAATAAATGCCTTTAATCAAGGAGAAATTAAATTTAATTAGTGGCCCGAAATAGTGTGCGGCTGACTGGAGAGTGTGCCACAGAGATATTTATTTATTTCTAGTCGGATAAATCAATTTAAATTACTAAATTTTTGTCCGCTGCTGACAGCTAGAGATGTATGGAAAAGCCGAGCAGAAAAAAGCCAGAGAAAGGAGGGTTTTTTCCTGGGGGAAACCGCCTGATAGATACCCTTTTAATGTGGAACGGGCTGGGACAGAAAGATGGAAAGAGAAGTCGTAGGAATAGCCTTTGAGAACCCATAAGATGACAGGTGGAAAACAGGTGAAAACCTGCCTAGAAACATAGAAAACTTTGGGAGAAAGAATGAGAAATATTCACATAGAATTTATAGAAGAACTGTTCAAAAAAATCGAAATATCTCCAGAAAGACAGGCAAATAAAAGCCCAGAAAATTGACATTTCAAAAACAGATGAATGAAAGAATAGGAGCTAAATCGAAACCGAAAATAGTTTGATTGACATATGAAAAAAAGATGATAAATCAAAAGAAAAATCCGCTTAAAGCTGGCATTCTGCAGAAATCTCCCATCAAAATGCCGTTGGACACTCTTCAGATAAAAGCCAAGCCCCGGAGCTGTTGAGTGCTAAAATTCACTTTTAATGACATATGAAAAAACGGCGTTAATTTGTTGTCAGAGATCGGGGAGACACAAGTGGGGGGTAGATGTCATATGCCTCGATACATATTTAATTAATGAGGTTTTTAATCAACGCACAATTTGTTAATTATTCAAATAGACAACCCTAACAAGCAGTGGGCAAAAATTGTTGTTAATTGTCATAAATTTAAACACAATTTTGTTCAGAATTTTTTGCATTTTTCCATATTTTATGTTTTTCTGCGAGACTATGACTAAAAATCAATAATGAGCTGCCAACTGGAGGCTGTTTTTGGGGAATGTTCTCTCCGGTTCGGTTCCGTTACGTTCTGCTCCCTTCTGTTCTGTTCTGGTAATGTTCTGGTTCTCCTCGGGTTCTTGTGTGTTTTGTGGGGAGGCTTGTCGTTGACCTTTGCCAAAAGACCGCCGGTTTGCTTTTTGCTCTTGTTGAGTGCTGTTGATGTTGTGGCTTTGGCTGTGGCAGTGGCATGCTTTACAACCTGCCACTATACCCTTGCCAAGGGGTCACAAGTATTTGGTTTGAAATTTGATGGGAGAATGATAAATGATAATACAATATGGAATGGAATGCAAGGGCTGCTATATCTTTTATAATTTAAAGAGTTTAAAGTCTGTAGACTATAATTTAATTTCTTTGGAGGAACACTTGGATTACATATCAATTCAGGAACATTTTTACAGATTTCTATCCAGCAAACGATGCATCTTAATTTTATTTTAAACCATATTTTACTTAATTCTAATTTTTAATTTCCCCAAAAATTGTAAGAGCATTTAAAGCTTCAACATGAATATATACGATTTTTTGCAGTTTTTTTTCTCTGTTTTAATTTAAGAGCGGACATTTTTTTAATGAATTTTAAGGCTCTTTTTGTGCTACAAATGTTTAAAGCTAATTTAGTAAAAGAGTTATTGAGGAAGGCTGTTCTTATATGCTATAATATATATATACTGGGGAGCAAGCCACCTGCACACTCGCTTCCCTCGTGTGCCAACCCCCGGCTCACACGCTTCGCTCGCTCGCGCCGATATGAGTAAAATATATAGAGATAATATGTACTATATTAGGTATATATTATGGTTGAATAAATTCCAACAAACTGCTGTCAACAGATGTATGGCATGCACTTTTTGCTGATGAAACAACAACTATTGTTTTATTATTCATTTCATATTTAATCTTATCTTTAATCTTTACTGTTTTGTCCAAACGAATGCTCCGCTTCCAGCCACAAGCTTCTTTTCGGCAACAGGAAAATACTTCAGCAAATGCAATCCCTTGGGCTGTGCTCTATCTAAACAAAGTTTCAATCAACTTCAACCTTAAAATTGAAATTAATTTATTTGCTAATATTTGCACCCAATTCCAGGACTGACCTCGTTCCACGCCAGCCATTTGTCTCGTCCCCCCCTTCCCACTTTCCCCCTTTTGCACTCTCTATCCTTTTAATCCTTTTTGTTGCTGACCAAGCCACTGTTGTGGCAGCCAAACTTTTGGAGCTGACACTTTTATCGTGCTGTTGGCCAAAATGCAGGCAAAAGCATAATCTTTTTTTATGCTGTTTTGTCAAAAAAGTTTTCTGTTTGAGAGCAGACGCGTCAGTTTTAATGACTGACGGAGCAGAGTGACTGACTGACGCAATGCCAAGAATCCCAGAAGCGTCCGAGACGGAGACGGAGACCAAGACCAAACCATGCCGTGACCCGCTGCTCTTCTCGTGGGTCCGAAACTGTCCGAAACACACCTTACGCACGTCTTTCTAACTAATTTCTGCGCTTCTCAACTTTCTCGTCGCGACCCAACGGCCGACAGCCAAGTTTTGGCCCCTGCCAGAAGTTTATGAACTGTCCCCGAAGCCGCTCCTTCTGCCACGCCAACGCCAAGCCACCGATTCTAAACGGCCCTCATTCACATTAAGTTGGGGCCGTGGAAGGGCAGGAAAGACAACGGAATGGAATGGCGGTTGGAGCTTGAGGTAGCGGCATCTTGGGGGCACTTTGAAAAGCGTGGCACTGTGACAGATTGGAGCTTACTGTTTTGTATTCCCTTTCAACGGATACTACGATTTTGTTGGGTATTTGGCAATGCAGAACTGAAAGGATTTTCGACACCAGAGACCGCAGAGCGTGTATATTGGAATAAAGGGGATTTCTTTATTCATTTAATGGATCCACTTATCCATTAAGTAGGGAGCACCCTTTTAGTACTACAGGTAACATCAGATCCGTCATGATTGGATCAAAATCGTTGTACTATATGGTATTTTATATCAAAGGCACTATCAATCGTAATAAAATCTATAAAGGAAAAACTCTGAATATTCCGAATATTCCAAAGCAAAGGTAGTAGATATAAAATTAATATATATTATAGGAATTAATTCGAATCTTCAAGCCTTTTTTTTCTTGTATTTTCTCGTAGATAATCCAACCAAATACTGCTATTTTCTAAATATCTAAAAATTAATTAAAAAACTATCAATTATACACAACAACTACTATAACCCTAAATCTTCGTCTCCCTAAGATATTCCCGACTTCTCTTGTTTCTGGGATCTGCTGCTACCAATTGGTGTCTTCGCTTCTGTGGCTGCTGCTGCTGCAGTTTTCTTTGCCTCAAGAACTTGTTCCTCCATCTCCATCGCCCTTTCTCTTTCTCGCATACTCTCTCCTTGTCTCTCACGGTCTTCCCTTGTTAGCAATCCATCATTCCACCAAATGGGTGTTACCTGTTAAGTGCGTTTATCACGTGCTGCGTTTGGCGGTTTTATGAGTTTTCTTCCCATTTTTCTCTGCCTTCTCCTCTCTCTGCTGCTTTTAGAACTGGTCTTAAAACGTGGCCTTAAGCTCCTACTCACTTTTAAGTCAATATATTTTGATTATTTCAATAAGAAACGTGCACTGTTTAAGAAATTAATTAGGTTCCAAGGGAATGGGTACAGATTGTACAGAGAAAAATGAGGGAATTTAAGGGAATTTCCAGAAATGTAAGATTAAGATTTCATTAAAGGTGGAATGTCGGATATTGATCAGTGTTTTCGGAGAGAAAACACTCAAAAATTCAGCAAAAAAGCAGGCTGAAAAGCTTCCTTGTGGTGCCCTAATGGGAGATATAATATATGTCTGGTAACTGGTAAATATTTAAGCATCTTACCGCTTCCTGGCAGCAAACAATAAGCAAATACCCAAATGATTAATGATTCAAGAGCCCCACCTATCCAATAGCCCAACATTTCCAATAGCAAAGGCCTGCCCCAAAAAGTTAACAAATGTTCGATACATTGTTCGCTTCTTCGTCTACTTTTTCGGATACTTGTCAAACATTTACACATAATCCGTCATAAAGTGGAAAATCAAGTAACTAAGTGATTAAGCCGAGAAAAAATACAGAGGAAGGCCATGGTGGGGGAAGGGAGGAGGGAAGGGCGATGGAAAAGTGTATTTGCACAGCGTTTGTAGCGAAAATCAAATCGAATATTATTCAATAGGCTTTTGCCTTCAAAGTCTCGAGTGGCCATTGGAATCGGATTGGATTGGCTTGCCTGGGATTCGATTGGATTGGATTGGATTGGATCGGTTTGCTCCACAAATGCATTTTAGTTGTTTGCCCACAGAAAGAGAGAGAGAGAGAGAGAGACGACAGCGACAAGATTTACATAAATAAGTGCGCACCAAAAGTGGGATAAGAAATCGTTGATTTTTATACATTTCTTTATTTTATTTTTTTTCCCTCTACTTCCCCATTGGGGTTTTCATGCTACGGTTTTTTTGATTGCCTTTTTTTTTGTGGAGCCCATTTAGACAAACCGCAACGAATTTTCTCACTTTTATCGCATTTTAATTAAAAGCTGCCGAACCTTTCGATTCTTTCCACAACAAAACTGGATTGGCTTTCAGATACAGAGTATTGTGGATTGCTGGATTGGTGGATTGTTGGAGTAGAGCGGCGGCATAAGAGAAACTGAGAATCATATCTGAGATATTTATGAACACATAAATATGTCTAATTATTTAGATGGAGGCGCGGATTTCGTATACGTTGAATATTAATACAAAATTATTCGATATTCGAGCAGTCGAGTGAAAATGAGAAATGAAACCAGAACCTGACTTTGATTGGGAAATTCCATGTATATTTTGAACTTAAATTATATCAAACTTTGGGCGGAATTTAAATTGAAATGGAAATCAATTCAAATTGTATTAAATAATCATAAGTTTTGTATGGCATTCATTTGTTTATCAAGGGGAGGTGTGGTGGCTGTGTCCTTATTGGCATACAGATATCTCTGTCTATAAATTGACCCTTTTATGACTATGCTGAGTGCCCAAATATATCCCTTACACATTTGCTATGAAGCCCATTTCATATTGAAACCTTTGATCACTCATCTTTGCTATATTTCAGTCAATATATTGACTATCCTAAGCCTTACATCCAAAAATCCATTTTAAATTTACACAAATTTTAACCATTTTAAAAAGAGATACAAAATTATTTCAGTCTCTTTTTTCTACCAAAAACAAAATTAAAAAAATTAATTTTTGGTACTTACAGATTTTTAAATCTTATTCTTTTGATATATTGTAATACATTACTGTATAAAATTAAAGAACGTAAAACGAAAATATTCACTGAACAAAATTTTAAAAAATACGAAAATCACATGCCGTGTCTATTATTTTTTCCATGACTGTTTATCCCAAATGGACAGAGATTATTGTGGAATTTGTGGAATTTCTAAAGATTTTCCAACCAATCTGATTATTGAGCTCTGTCAAACACTTTAAGCATTAGTATAGTTTCCATCATTCCACATAGATATATAGTATATACTACTTTCCTTAATCTTCCTCCCAAAACCATCCCAAGTTCAAGCCTTCTAAAAATATACTTTAAAACCATTAAAATACCTCCCAGAATCCCCTAACAATCCACAGTTTAACTCCCCTCAGGCCTGTATCCATAGAAGAAATTCTCGAATTTCAGTTCTAAGTCCACTATTTAGACTTCTTTAGCATCCGGTGGCAGCTTGTTAGCCCGTTCTTAATCATTGCCCACTGGCCCGTTGACCATTTAGCTCTCAACGACTTCCGTTACGCTTGAAAAGAATTCTTATTTATTTGTTTTTAGTCGCATATTGTTCCTCCTTTTCTCCTCTTTTCCATTTTTGCGCTCGTTTTGTCAGGGCTTTTGTATGCGAGATGATTATCTAAGAGAGCTTTCTGTCCCTGTCTGTCGGCGGCTTTTGTCTATATGGGAAGTCTTTTGTTGTTGTCCGCCAGGCCGTCAATATCGCGCCGTCGATCGCCTTTCATAATTGTCACACATTTTCAATGGCCCGACTCGTGGGGTGGGGGGGGATAAAACTGGTTCCCAACCATCCATGACATTCGTTGTCTCTGGGTCAGGTCTGTCTCTGGTCTCTGGGTCTCTGGCTGGGCGCATTTAGTGCACTCTTTCGAGGCTACTCTCGATCTCCCTCCCGTGCTCCTCGACCGATCTTTCCTCTCACTCGGTCATCTTCACTTGCACATTTCGCAGAGACAACTTTTTTTTTAAGTATTTTTTAATAGCTCTTTATTTCGCCCTGTCATCCTTCTCGCTAAAGACCATCGGATGACCGCATTCAGCGGGTAATGTTTCAAGGTTGCTTATGATAACGGGACAAAGCTCCCTCGTGAGAACATTTCTCGTTTATTTTCGAACAAGCTGAACTTTGGGTTCAACGAAATTGCCAAATCTAAGCGAACTTTCATCTGGGATGGTGGCCAAAAATTTGTAGATTAAAGACTCAACGCTCAGCATTCGCTTAAGCAGTGCCACTAGAAGGTGCTTCTAGAGTGATACTAGGTGTGTCTTATTCTCTGTAAACAGTTAATGCTTTTCTTGATTCTATCAGGAAGGGCCTGTATGCCTTTTAGTGGAATTTCCTATGAAAGCAGCCCTGCACACTAGCCTCGCTCGTATCGGTCGACGACTTAAAACCTGTTTGTATATTAGAGAGATTATCTAAGGGATTTTATTGAACTTTTTTACAATCCTTAGCACTTGTGTAAGTAAATACCTTTAGAATTTGTTGGGAAACTAGTTAAAAAATTGCTTAAATTATTGCTTTTACAAACACTTCTTCCCGCTCTTCCCGATTCAAAAACAACGAAATTGGTGGAATATTTAGTGGCTAGTTTGGGTTTTTCTTTAAATATAGTAAGTAGTCTGCGCCTGCTAAAATAGTAGTTGGTGGTAATATCATTTATAGGTTATGAAATCGCCAAAAAAGCACTCACAGAATCTCTAATAGAACCCTTTGCCACATTGTCTCAATTGAGAAATAATAGAAGATGAAACTTTACAAATTGCACATAATACTCTGCCCTTTCTCAGCTCTCCCATCAGATCCCATCATCTCTTGCCAGCCGGTTGTTCATTCAAAACATAAACAAAACGCCAGAGACAGAGAGACAGAGAAGAGCGATCTTTTTGCCGGCTTTTTCAATCGCTATGCTCTCTCTGGCTTTTGCCTTCGCTCTCTCTCCGTCTACCACTCTCTCACATTATCATGTTTTCGCTCTCTCTTGTGGCAGCACGTGCAAGCACTGCGCACTGCGCATGGGGTCAAAATGTGGATTCTCTCTCTGTCTCTCGCTCTCTGGCGTCGCTGCTGCTGGAAGAAGAAGATCCAGATCTTCGCATCGCTCGAAGTTCGACGCGACGCGAAGCAGTGTTGCCATTTTAGCCTATTTAAGGCTAGATCTGGCTTATTTGAAAACGGAAAAGCTTGAAATATTATGAAAATGCTTATAGCCTTAAATCTAGCCTTTTTTAATTTCACTTTGCTTATGTTTGCCTTTTTATATCCTACATTTATTTTTAGGCAAATCGAACAAAAAGTATATTTTTTGTACATATTTTGGTGTATCATGGTATTTTAGAATTCATTTATGGTATATTTTCGTTGAAAAGTTTCGGTCACTACTATACAGAAACTTGCTTGGTGATCGTGTGAAATGTGTAAATTGTGTAAAATTGAGGTGCAAGTATTTTATAAAGGAGCTAATTATCCAACTCAGAGAAAGGTAAGCTTCAATAGGATTTGATATTACAAATAAATAATAATCTGCTGCTTAATTTCAGACTTCCAGATAATTTTGAGACACTGGAAAAACTGCACATTTTGCAGCAGAAAATGTACTCGAACATAATAAAAATCCTAATGGCTCATTTCCATATTGGAACACTTCAACTAAAGCAATATAGATGGAATTCTTGCCCAATATGGCAAAATTCACTTAGTCCTTTGGCAAAGTACAGATGACACTATAAGGCTTTGGTCAGAAGTACTGACTTATAAAGATGCTGGCAAAAACAAACCTTTTAAAGAAATCGCTTTATTTGCCATTGAAATTGTAAGTCTACCGTGGTCAAATGCTGCCATTGAACGTGTATTCAGTCAAATGAATATCGTTAAGACCAAGCTTAGGAACAAAATGACTGTTAAATCCTTAAAGTCAATATTAAATATAGGATTTGTTTTAGAAATATTTAATTTTTTGATGAATACGACTAAAATGCTTTTGAATTTTACAGATATGGATTGCGCCGTCATGGCAAATGTTGCCACAACTACCAATTACCGGAGAAATATTTAAATTTAATACGTTCCAGCGATAAATATACCGATTCGAGTAATAGCGAGTTGGATGAAATAATAACACAGTTATAAATGTATACATATATCTATGTGTTTTTTTATTTTTAGCCTATTTTTGGCCTGTTTTTTACAATTTTTAGCTTGTTCTAGCTTGTATTTTTGTGAAATCTAGCTTATTTTGACGCTCAAAATCTGCCAACACTGACGCGAAGCGATCATCGTCCATCGTCGGGGCTTGGGCTTCCAGTTCAAATTTGAGCGACGAACGGTAAACTGAGCAAGCGAGAGGCGGACAAACCGAAGCGGACTCGAAGGCGCGCGAATAAAAAGTGAATTCGAAGTGGAGTAGCGGTAAAGGCGAGCATTACCATATTGATGGAGAGGAAAACAGGCGGAAAAATAGGGAAAATATATAGCGCATAAATTACGAAAACTTTTTCGTTGTATTGTAAATGCGCTTTGCTTTGCTTTGCTTACATTAGTGGTGGTGCCGATGCGCGCGCGTTGAAGTTATTTTCGGAGTTTTGTGCGTTTTCCCTTTCCGTACATTTCGGTATTGCCATATCCATTCGCGGTTTTCCCCCGTTTCAACGGTACATTTGCATATTTTTTGCGGGCGGGACGACAGTCCCCTCCAACATTTCCGCTGTGCTGTGCGCAAAAGTGCGAGGCGAGTGATAAAAGAAGAGAAGAGAAGAGAGAGGAAAAAGGAGTTGGAGAAACATAGTGTATTTATAAAATTGTTCTTTCCCTTTTTCCCCATTACCATTCCCATTCCCATTCCCGTTCCCGTTATCCGTGTCGTTCCATTGCCCCCTGCCACAGGGTTGCATGTGCCCCATGTGTTTCTAATAATGAAGTGTTTATTTTTAGTGCCACGAAACGCATTTGAATGCCACAAAGAGCCGCAAGCCACACAAAAAATAAAGAGATCAAGCCAAAAAGTTTAAGTGTTTTTCCGTTTTTCCATTTTCCTATGGTGTGTAATTTTCACTTTTCAGAGGAGGAGAAACCCTGGACATTCGATTGGACTGTATCCCTGGTAAGCATTATTGCCATATCTGATATTTCCGAACAAATTGTGATTTATGCCCTCATTGTGAAATATCCCCCAGTCCTTTGTGCAATCTCCAGTGTGAAATATCTTCCATTTAATGGTACCCCTCTTTCGCTCTCCGGCTATAATTTGTGAGATCTTAGATTTGGTCGGGAGGCCTTCACTTCTTAACTATAATTTCAGTAATTTTGTTTAATGTTTTAACAGTTCGTTGGAAGATGAATGGCTCTTGGGATCTTGGTTTATCTTTGAGTAGGGATCTGTGAATCAAATAGCCAAGGGCTTAGGGCGTCTAAAGTGTGGCTAAGATTTAATGAAGGAGGTTTAGAGTACTCCTATTGAGATAAAAGGGGGCTTTAGGAGACTTCATTCAAACCCATAGCTCTCCCATCCATAAGATGTTCCACTGTACCATCAACAATCATCTTACTGCAGCACATTCCGACGACGAAGAAGCTCCATCATTCCTGGCCCCTCTTTCCCAAAAATGACATTTCTGATGAACATTTCGCACAGATCTACTTTTTCACTCGCCAAAAGAACAGAAACAGAAACTTTATCTCTGAAATAGAATCTGTTGCCATACAAAGTACTTGAGGCATTCGCGGAGCTTAGTTAACCATTTTTCTTTTGTCATATGAGAGTGTGTTGTCAACCCCTAACCAAAGTCGCACAAAGACAATAACAAACAACGCCTTGGAGCACAAACTTTTAAACAAAACCCCACAAATCACATTACCCATCAGCAACAGTAAAACTAGGCTCTGGCCCCGCCCACCCAGGGAGGGGGCAAAGTGCATGGGGACAAACCTCTCGCAACATTCAAGCAACTATTTTGCACACATAAATCTGACTTATGACGCCCACGCACACAGACAATCGGCGACAGCAGAATAAGAGTCATATTGGAATAAAGTCAAAGACTTCTAATAGGTTCGGGACCTCGAATAGTGTTCGAAAGTAGTACTATTTTTGCGACCTCTGCTGTAACTAGTGGGTGTTTACCAGGGAGACAAAGGAAGGGGGCGTGTCAGCTGAGAGTTAGGGCCCTGCACCATTCCGAATGCTGTTTGTTGATGATGTGTCTCTGTTAACAGGGCCCCAGACTCGTAGAGAAGGCTTTTAAAAATGAAAAATGCTGATAACTGCAACAAATCACCGACTCTACTCGACTCGCGTCGCGACTCGCCAAACGAAAATGGCAAGAATGTGAGCTCGTTCATAAAAACATCATTTATGGCCCCAAAAGAGCTCTGGGGGCCAAAAGGAGGTCTGGTCTCGACCCTACACCTTTTGTCTATATCCATGGCACCATCCGCCCATCCGGAAAGTGGCGCCTAATGATGAATGCAATTGCCGCAATTTTCTTTTACTATTATGACGACCAGAAACATGGGGAAAACCCGGGGAGGAGAGGCAGGGGAGTCGTAAAATGAAAAGCATTTTTCGGTGTTTACATTTGCCAGTTTAAGGCAGGGAATTTGACCTTTTGGCAAGGCGAAAAATCGTGTTTGGCTATACACTTGGCCCGATGGCATGAACGGTTTGTTTGGGGCCTCAACTGGGCTAAAGATCTCATGAATCTCGTGGATTGTTTTCACACAAAGTGCTGTATATTTGAAAGGTAATTACAGTTAAGCTGTGAGAGAAGAAAGAGGATGCGGTTTTCGTTTGTTTAAATGTAGGATTTAAGGTTGATCTTTAAACATCGCAATAGCATGTCCATTCATTCTGTTCACAGGGATCCAAAAAGTATAACAAAGGTATCTGTAGATGATTTCTCCCCAAAAATGTCTCTTTGGTCTCCTCAGGTGTTTCACGCTCCTGCAGCGCCCTTTTTATTGGGCAACCAGAATGTCTTCATTGAATCTCTAGCCCAAGGGCACTGCACATTCGAGCACTCTTATGGTTGTTTTTCGGTTTCCACTGTCCCCGGAATTGACAGCCAAATAATGCGAGGGAAAAATTGCTGCTAACCACAAAGAGAGAGAGACCAAAATAGAGACAAACCGAGCGATTGAGGGAGAGACTGTGGCACCCACAGAGGCTGAGCGGTAAAGCGAATCAACGGGCAACAAAACACAAGAAGGAAGGAAGGAGAGAAGGAGTTTCGAAGACCGAAGCTTTAGATGCACTACCAGCACTTACAGGGGATATAGAGCTCTATAATACAATTCACATATACCTAAAGAAGAGACTTGTTCCGAAACCATAATCCTAATCCATTCTTTTTCTCTTCGTCTCAGACTTCTGGTAAAAGTTATAGCTTCTTTGCGAAAGGGTATTCGTAAAACCAGTGAATGTCTTGCCTCGAACCCGAACTGTACCTCCTTCTGCGAGTCGCCTTCGAGTGAGGGGCGAATGCTGAGGGATAGAAAGATGATGATGAAGATGCGCGCGAAAACGTGACGACCGATTTGTGCTGTATTTTCTATATGTATGTACGAGTATATCGTATCGTATTTTCGGAGTGCGAGTAGCTCCCCTCCCCTGTACTCTACTCCACTCTAAAGCTGAAAACAACTGCAACAAACAAATGACAGTGAGAAATTTGCGTTCGATAAAAGTTTTGCTAAAGAAGCAAAATCCAAGAGAAGAAGTGCCAGACGAAGCAGCAGTTGAATTCAAAAGTTTTTGTTCACTCCCGAACTGAACCGAAAATGGAATGCAATCCAAATGTCAAGCGAGTGAGCATGAAGTGGGGTGCAATGGATACAGAGGTGGGGTAGGGGGAGGAGGGAGTGGAGTAAAATATTGTATTATCGATAGTTTTACAATATTGTCAGTTTGATATTTCTGACATTAATGACAGCACAGCGAACAAATGCTTCAGAAAGTTGCAGTTCAAGTAGAACGACCCGCAATCGGATTCCTCCTTCAATAGGGCTTTCCTTGTCTCTTTCTCTGGCCTCCCCCCAGTCCCCCGTCCCCCATCCCCCATGCGCATCTCTTTCTCGTGTCTGGCATTTTGCTAAATTTTCATTTGTTCCCACAGTTTGTCGCTTGGCATAAATACATCGTTAGCCGCAGTTTCAGTTCCAACTACAGCTTCAGCTCCAGCTTCAGCTTAGCTCCAGCTTCACTCCAAAGATCCACGAGAGGAGAAAGAGTTCGAGTACGAGTACGAGTACAACAAAAAAGTTGCAGGAAGCTTCCAGCAGACAAAAAGTGGAACTAGACAAAGACAACAACCTGGAGTTACTTCTCGCCAAGGCAAAGTCGTACATAGTCTCTCTCTCGTAATAGTAGTTATTGCCTTACATGCACGTTTAATGTTCTTTGGAGGCGGTGCGACAGCAGCAACAAAACAGAGACAAATCCGTGTTTGTAGGAAAGGAAAAGCTTCGAGAAAGAGGTACAACGAAGTGTGGAGTACTCTAGAATTAGGGGAATATATGGTCCTTACATGAGTTTCGAGATATTTTGAGCCAGGAATATTCTATTCGTTAGATGAGAGATCTTTTGCTTCTCTTTGGCTGGAATGGGGGTTTATTTAATGAAATATTCGATTCTGTTCTGCATTTCCGTGCCACCTTTTCAATCAGAAGAGCATAAACCCCATAAAAGGAGTTCCCTAATCCAGATAAACTATTCCCCTACCCACAGTAGGGTATACAAAAACCCTAAGCCCCCATATATTGCCCCCTGGCCGCGCTCTCACTTGCCCCCGCTCTGTATGCCAGTATGGTGGGGTTGGGGGTGGGGATTGGCAAGTGAAGTGTCTGTGAAATGGTGCACAAGTGAAAACAACAAATGGGTCGCCTTGTCAAAGAGCCTCTCCAGTGCGCGACTCCCTACCTCTCTGGCGTTTGGCGTCTGGCGTTGTCCTCCTTTAACGTTAAGCCATTGACGTTCCACGTTCACGTTTTTGTTTTTTATTTCGCCGTCGATTAGCTGGCAGTTCATGTCACTGTCTGTCCCACTGTACCTTCAGTCCCCTTTCAAATCCCCCTACCCCGTTGCTGCTGCCTTGTAAAGTTTTTGCCGCCTCTTTCGCTTCTGCACAATTGCTCATCACTTTGAGTTCTCTCTCTCTCTCTCTCTCTCTGTCGGTCTCTAAAATGAGAAATTGTCACCGATTGTCACTTGTGTGAGACTCTTTATATGGCTCTCCACACAGCACATGCACTCGTATGTATGCTCTACTTATAAATCAACTGAATTCATAATTTTTCGCAAGCATCTTCCGTCCCTTTAATGAAGTTTTGCCAAAGGGGGACCTCAAAGTCGGGACCCCAGAGCAGCCCTTTGGTCACTTCACTCCACTCCACATTTTGCCATTCCAAAGGAGGATAGGATGTTTCTGTTTATTTATACGAAACGCTTTTTGCAGCAAGCAGTGCTTCGGCTCTTCGGTTCTTCGGTTTTGTGCTGAAATGCATTTTCGAGTTCATTAAGCAAGTTCTGTTGGAAGTGCCGCAGAACAGATCTCGAAAGAGCTGCTAAAAGATGGGGACTGCTTAAGTTCCGATGATTGGATCTGGCATATACATAGGGATATACATATTGTATGTACTTAAGTGTAGATACTTGGGGGGGAAGTGTCAGATAAGAGTGTCAATTATCCTGAAAATGAAGTTTTGTGCGAAGAAAACCATCACTTATGGGAAAATTATGAAAAATTATCATATAACTCGTGCTGAAATTGAAATAAAGAAGGTTTTTTACATACTTAGAAGTATATAAATATTTTAAAAATTATGTAAAAATGTATTTGGATTTAAGGAACATTTTCGTTCATTAAAAATTATTCAGGCATTTTTGGTCTATTTTTGCATCGGTATCTGTACTGGTAAGTACTAAAAGTATCTTAAAACTAAAAAAAAATATTGGTCTTCTGTAAAGCTCTTCATTTTTCTGTGTTTCATTTTAAAATTTCGTTTTTTTTTCTCGCTCACTCTGGTAGAGAGAATGAGCAAGCAATGCAATAATCCGCAGTGCTCGCACTCGTTTTTTTTTAGTTTTTTGAGGTGAATAAAGAGTAAATTAAAGAGTACAGCTGTGATTTTCTGAATACTGTGGCGTCATGCAGGGATCGATAGTCATAACCATTAGCTATAAATCCGTAAAATACAAATGCACTACAGCTGTGAGAATGTTCCTAGAACAACAACTAAGTCTTCTGTATGGAAACCAAACAAAGAGAAAAGATTTGCTTTCAATAGCCCACACTTTCACATACAAATCCAGTCAACAGACAAGCATCGAATCAATTCTCTTAACGTCTACATTTCAATAATCTGGCAGACCCGTGAACGACTCTATTCAGATGCAACACCTCCTAGGGCATTCTCTCACAATCGAAAATCGAGAGGAATGGAATTCCAAAGTCAATGCTAGAGCTAATTCGCTGGCAAACCCATAGCCACGATTCACGGAAGGAGGGGAACTCGGTGGCAGGCTTAAGCACATTTGGCTACCACTTAATTCCCGGCTCTATCGGTAGCAGTGTCCCCCCCGAGGGCCTGCACGTTCGAGTGCAACAGTTCTGTGGGCTCTGTGTTCGTTCCTGCTTGGCCAATAAACATATTAAAGACGTGCCACAAAAGCAATTACTTAGACAAAAAGGGAAGGTATATATGACCATCCACAGCCACAGATACAGCTACGCACACTCACAGATACAGATACAGATACATATTTATGCAAATATGCCCGGCTTATATGAGCAGAGTCGACCAGTTTGTCAACCAATTTGGAGGAGCCGCTAGGCCAAGGCTCGTGAGAATCTTTTTGTGCTAAGCAGCGACCAAAAACGAAGAAGAAAAGATCCAAGTCACGCTCGAGTTTGGCCTGGAGTGGCACCGACTAAGAGATACGGATATACTCGTATATGGCAAGAGTTAAGGAGACTTACAGGCATAAAGAATGCTTTTTGCAGCCTCCACAACGTCAACCTCAACCTCAACCAGTCCTACAGGCCCGTACCCTCCCTTCCCGCTTGCATCCAGTCTGTTGTGTGGTGCGGGCGTGCAAATAAATCTTGGGGGCAATTACCAGACCCCAGACGACCAAAACGGGCCAAGGCTAACACACAGCACAGAAACGGGTTCACAAGTGTTTGCCCAGAATGCTGTGCGACCTTTTATGGTTGGCCAGGAGTAAGCAGAATCCGTATCAGACTCTGGAGGAAGCACTAGAGCCGTGTTCTAAGACAATTTTTAAATTGTTCCTTCTTCCCCCCCTCTCTCTCTCTCTCAGTCTCTGTGTTGGTGGGAAATGTTGCGTATGGATTTATGGTCAAAAGATTTCTGACAAGTTTTGTTGCCCCATCGACTAAGCACCGACAGAGAGCACTTTAAAAACGCTAAACAGTTTCCAGGGAAGACACACTACAGACTTACAGTGAATGCTCGATGGAGTGGATAAGCGGTTATAGAGTAAAAGAGTCTTTGAACACGGATCATAGAATCTGCCATGATTGTACGACTAAATATCCTTTTAAAAAGTAAAAATTATAAGAAAAGACTGAAGTATCCCAAAATTTTAAAGATATTCAGTAAATATATGTTTATTGGCATTATCTATCCATTATCTATCCCAAAAAATATCATTCCGATGAAGAAAGGAGTCCCATTTATAAGAAATAGTGTATTTCGAATGTATGCGTTGTTTCGACATCTAAGTATAGGAATATTCTCCCCTTCGAATACGCCCTGTAGTTTCGGAGGATTCTCTCTGATTGAAGGCACGCCAAACTATGCGGCACAGATGGAAGGTAGAAGGTGGAAGATGGAAGAGAAGAGCTAGGCTGACAGACCAGACCAGACCAGACCGTAGGATCGAACGATGGATGGAAACGATCCTCAGAGCTCGGGTTGGATTCGATCTCTCATGGCCTGGCCATTTATTTATTTATTTGTAGCTCTTTTCATGTCGTCAACTTGTTGTGACTCTGTTTGGCATACATAATAACATGAGGCACAGCCAAGAAGGCAAGCAACTGAACAACCATCCAAGCACCAAGCACCAAGCATCATCCATTGGGGCCAACATAGATCACTGACTGATCATCAATTCGCTGGCTGCTTTCTGCTCGGCTAAATGCTTAATGTCATTGCTGTTGTTGCTGTTTGTTCGCTTGAGGTTTATTTTGTTTGGCATGTTTTATCTGCATCTTTCATGTTCGCATGTAATTTACTTTTGACTCTCGCGGTGCCACTACCACGATCATCACTCTTCATTGGGCACCCCTCCTCCCATCCCATCCCATGCCATACCATCCATTCACAGCGATCTCTGTCTCTGGGTTTGATCTTGTTCGCTGTTTCTTTTCGCATTTTCTAGTTAATTAGCTTTTGACTTGTCGCTGATTTGATTTGGCTTTGATTTCAGTCGAGTGAAGCGATGATCTTCTCCATTTGCCGTCAATTGTTCATGTGAAAAATAAAACGTGCATTTTCCAAAGTGCTTAAATGGAAATCGAAGTGGAATTAGTTGGCCTAACGAGCCCCGACACTAAACCCAACGAAGAAGAGTGACAGAAAGCAATGGAAATAGATCGATCAATTAGGTAATTAGGGCCAAGAGTGCTTGAGGATCGACTGTTTCACCGAAAGCATATCGGAATGATAAGTGCCTCGAAGAAGCTCAAGAAGTTATTGCGTAACAAGTTCTAAGAAGACTTGAGACATGAGAGATCAAAGCGTTTGAAGAGCAGATCAATAGCGTAACATTATGATGGGAATTTTAGGAATGAAGTAGCTCAAGTAGAGGCATCTTAGAATGTTGAGGAAGCTATCGAACGCCATGAAGATACATTTTTTGGATGGCTGTTCTATAAAGAAGAAAAGAAGAGATCTTTCTCATATTTTGGACATCATTTTGACTCAGATGATGACTGACGATCATAGGTTCCAGTGAGAACTTTAGTCAGGTAAATTTAGGAATAATTTTGGTTAAAAAAGATGTTGAAGATGAAAGACAGTAAGAAAGATCTTGATAAAGATACATTTGTCGACTAAGAAAACATCAGACGCCACTTGAGTGATAAATCTACAAGATATGTCCCTCAGATAGTTATATATCTAGCGGATTCTATCTAAGCATAAGTGGTAGTCAGTGATGGATACATAAATGATATAATCATATAGATAAATATCTTATTCTTATACAAACCAAGCAGATTCAGAAGTTAGTCAGTGATTTATCTAGAAAAAAATATGCTCGAATGGCATATTTAGCATATCTTGTGGCCCCCCCCCGTTCCCAGAAAAAGCGCACTTTCCACATTCCCATATCGGAGTAAAATCACAGAGATTTATATCACCAAGAGAGACAATCGGGGACAGAGACAAATTGCTACATTAAGCGATAACCGATCTAAGAGAAATAACAACAATTAATTCGATTTGCATTTTGTTTAAATAAATAAGCCTGCCCTATCGAGAAATCCAACAAAGAGATACAGCCCAAAAATGAAAATGAAAATGAAAATTTTGCCATGGATATGCAAATTACAAAAGAAATCCGAAACAACAAATTGACGGCGAACGACGGCGTAGAGCGGACCGGAGCGGAGCCCATCAAAGCCCGAAACAACAAATAGTTGTCGGCATGCGATTTTATTGAGCATTTCTGATTCAATTAAGGGTAATTTAATTTCAATAATAACTAGATACACAAGAGGGCCAGAGCCGCAGCCACGGCCCCCTGGATGGACACAAAAGATACACATGTATCTGTATCTATAGCTGTATCTGCTGGATATCATCAGTATCAACAGGCATCGCCGTCGTCGTCGTCATCGTCGTCATCGTCATCATTGTGGTTCCCTGACGATGGCTTTGGGCCGCAAGCCTCATCTGCAGATACTCTGTATCTGTCTCTGTATCTGTCTCTGTATCTGTATCTGAGCCTGTGTCTGGCCATAGTTACAGTTATGGGCAGATTGCCAATGCGGCCTGTTGTTGTAACTGTAACTGGTTTTCGGGCCTCCACTCTCTGGCCACAAAATGTTGATTTGAATGTTGCGTGCGGTAAATGCCCCCGAACATGGTGCTACAAATATGTATCTTTGTATCTGCGGGGCAGAAAATGACAATGACTTTACTATGTACTGGTCGGATTGCTGGATTGCCATTGCCTAGGCACTCATCCGGCTAATGCTATAGTTTTTGCCTAATGCTTTTGATATCTGTCGGATACCTGCTTGAGTAATCATTCTTGAAGTGTCTGTTTTAAGTGAGAGATTCATTTATGCTCCAAAGATAATTGAGGGGATTCGTTGGAGTAGTATTATATGAGGTGTTTTTGTTGAGATCTATATGGACTCCAATAACGGAACTACTCTCTGAGCATTGCCAAAGCAACTCCCAAAGATCACCAATCATTGTCTGCGACGCAATTACCATGTCGCTCTTTCTCTTTCTAACCCACAGAGAGGAACATACTCAACGCGCGCTCTCTTCTTTTTGTCCCTTTTGATCCTCTTTTAGCGAGTCGTCTCTCTCCCTTCGCACTCTCTCACTAACACCCAGACAGCAATAGGATAGGCAGTGGACGAGAATAAACAAGCACAGCAATAGGATAGGCAGTGGACAATAAGAAACGGTAAATCGTAAAGAGGCAAACGGAAGATAACCCTGCGAAGAACCTCGTGGAGAAACGTAGAGACCAAAATACACTGAGAATAATATTAGGATACGATAGATACATATGTAAATGACAGCTAAAAGAGCTAAACCTTCTAAATTTTGAGACAAAGATTGAGTTTTGGGGTTCAAACACATTCCTAGGTCTTGGAAAGTTCGATCCCCAAGGAAGAAACTGAAGATTGAAGCCTGTAAACATAGTTTTGGTAGATTTGTAACTCAATCTAACCTGCTACCTGTCTAATTATGGAGATTTCTATACCCCCTTCCATACTTTCTTCTAAGATTTCTTTAAAATTGTTCCCGTTATCCCTCATCAACCTCAAAAGTAAACCCAAAACCAACAACAATTTCTATTGACACACAGTGGTACCCCTTGGGCCGTCAAAGTACTTTATAATTTGGCTGCCACCCTGCTCAATTTCAGCTAATTTGCTCATCACTTGGCCAAACACTTCATTCCCGCAAGAAAAAAAAAGGGGGCCCCGAATAATTTGTTACCTTGATATGGGATCGGATCGGGGTGGGGGGCTCCCCACTTCAGGGCCTGACTTTGTTGTGGTCAACGTCAACCGCTGCTGTGTGGGTTTTTCATTGGTCGCGTGCAGCGTCCCGGGGCACGAAACAAAAGGAAAGGAAAGACACGCAAATGAAATTCGTTGGGTTTTTGTGGTTCGTTTCATTGCGTTTTGTTTAACATTTTGTTTTTTGGCGCCAGTGCGTGTTGCATGCATTTCAAAAAAACTAAAAACTAAAAACTAAACAATTTTCGTATCGAAAAAAACCGAAAATTATGACAACATTGAACAGCAGCCGTGAAAATGTTGTATCGTATCCTATTGCACGCACACACAAAGGCACATGGACAACACCGCACATTGTATCTATGTTAATTAATTAACAATTAATTAGGCGAAACAACAGCAACAACAACAGCAGCAGCACCAGCAGCAGCATCGAGACCACGACATCGACATCGACATCGAGAGAGACCCGACCCGACCCGGCCCCAAACGAATTGAATCGATGACGTCGCTAATGGTTAATGATGACTTTTTGAAAATTTCTTCCCCTTCCTCCTGCTTCAGTGTTTTTTGGGTTTGGCCCCGTTTCCCCCGCGTTTCGGGCTGGCGTGCCTAACCGAAATGTTTGACCAAGAAACACGAAAGAAAAGAAGGTGGATGGATGCTTAGAACGAAGTTCTAGATACCCTTGAAAGATCTATCATTTGAAAAAAAGAGAAATGTTTCCTACAAAAACTACCAAAATTTAATTTAGCCTCAAACGCACAGGGCCTTAAACAAGCGGCTCTTAATAATGTTCAAAATCACACAGGAAGTGCTACCTTTTCTTCGCCACTCAAAACCCATCATACCCTCTCTGCCAGGGTATACCAAAGAAACGAAAAAGAAGCCGCCGGCCTGCCCCTGCCACATTCCCCACTCATCTCGAGTGGGTTTTGTCGTGCGGGTGCTGCAACCTTCCGTGCTGCATGTCGCCGTCGCCTTACTTTCGTCTTTCGTTTCGTTTCGTTTCTTTTTATCGGGAGCGTATATCACATGCGAGACAGCTTTTTATTAGACAAACTCCGTTGTGGCCCAGAGACCAGAGCCCGATCCCTTTTTTTTTTTTTTTTTGAGGCATATGAAATTGATTAATACAGCATGATAAATATTTTTCCTTCAGTTTTCTTCGATTAATTGTGTAAAATTCTTGCGATATCTTTGAGCTGCCATTAAGCCCATGATCTATAGGTTTTTCGATAAGTCCGATCCGTGTGTATGTCGGGGTGCAGCCTCCTTTCGATAATAATGGCTGCTGAAGCGTATCGAAAACCATTTTCGTTACAATCTCTTATTAATGGATTTATGTGAAGTTTATCTTGAGAGAAAATGATTAAAAAATTACGCATTAAAAGAGAAAAATCAAAAATCAAAAACTATCTGAAGCCCAGATTAATGCGAAGTACATTAGAAAGCGTTGAATTTGTGATAAATTTTTTTTTTTTTTGTGAATAAATAAAAGATGGGAATATATTTAGAGAATCAAATAATTTCTAATCAAGAAAATATTCATTATTCGATTTTTTAGACACCAAATCATATCAGGAAACAATTAGTTTTATTAATCAAGCCAAAGAAAACCATTAAGTTCTATATAAAACAAAAGCAGTCCCAAATTGCTTTCCGCCCAACCCCCTCCCAGCTCCAGCCCACAAAAAAGTATCTACAGAGCTGAGGCTTAGTCGAGAACAAGCGACACCTAAGCAGACCATTTAACAAGTACAAAATCTGCGTATAAATCAGCTAATCTCTTGGCCCAACTCACAAGCCCATGGACTTAGCAGCTCCTCGCCTGCACAGAACAGGGCCAGAACAGAGCCCGAGCTGGGGAATGAGTCAGAATTTGGTTTGGCCAAACCCCAGAATCTAAAACAACTTCCGGCTGAAAGTGAACTTTCCTTTCGGTTAGCAAAGAGACAAAAGCAGAGAAGAAGAGAGGAGAAGAGGTTTATATCTACTGAAAAGGGTTAACAAACTTCGCGCCCAGGCAATAAAATTCTGCTGGGTGAGGCTATAGCCCATCCCTATATCTGTCTGTCTGTCTGTCTCTCAGACGTGGCTTGTGGGAGTCACGTGGGTGTGGATGAAAATCACCTAAAGCATAATACAAATTGCTTGCATGTCTGAGCATTTTACGACAATGGCCGAAAACTTCTTCCTGTTCTTCCTGTCTGTCTGTTAATTAATATGTGCGAAAAGAGCTGCTTCTAGTGCCAAAAGCCTAGCCTCTTGCGGGGGAGAGAGCATTTAGGCATAAATGACTGATTGGCCTAAAGGAAAATGGTATATGATTTGATGTGCAAAAGATAAGCCGTATTTTATGGCTAATAAATCAAAAGAAATGTTAATTAAAATATAGCAAAATCACTACACAAAATGTTGGAAGGAAAACTCAATATAAATTTTATTTTATGGAAATTTGATAACAGAAATTGCAGGAAACTCTATATTTATTTTGATTTATTCAACTTTTATTAGAGGATTTTCATGTGAATAAATTCGGAACCCCTCTGTGAGGGGTGCTCCTGTTTGATATATGGTTTTTGGTCACCTCCCATTAATCTTTTCACACAAAAATCAGAACCGAATGTGCGAATAGAAGAGCTATAAGAAATCACCGCATTTAACCAAATGATGGGCAATCGAATGGGAAATTTTCCAAAATCATTAAATAAACGGGGGCACAAAGAGAGAACTATTAATTAGATTTGTTCCATGGTGATGTTTCAGTAGGAATTTTCTATCAGAAATTGCCCTGTAATCGCCTCAGACCATACATCGTTGCGAGGTAGTTCGAAACTTTGTATTTTTTGAGAACACATCACACTGTACCATCGCCAGATGATAAATGATGCAGATGCTGCCCAAGGAATCACTTGGTTTTGTTTTCTTCAGATGAACGGAAGTCAAAAACTGACGAAAAGGCGAAAAAGTGCCGACATCATCGCCATCATTATCATAAACAAGCGAATATCACAATCATAATAATCCCAACAAGTGGGGAGTCAACGTTTTTTAAGCAGCCACTTAAATATAAGTAGTCGTTCTGTATAATCTTTGGAGGATACATTCTGTTGATGCCTTTGGGGACTCTTTAGCTCTAATTCGGAGTCCCATTCCCATTCCGATTCTTGGGAAATCATTTAGCAGAGCAGCACTCGCTCTGTCTCTGTCTCTGCCTCACTTAATTTCTTATTTATTTATACAAAAAGTATTGTTTATTGTGCTCTGGCTCTTAAATGGAGCAAACACTCTCGCAACGGACACAGCTGGGGGGATGGTTGGTTGGATGATGACTGGGAAAGGCATTCATATATTTTGTATGATAAATGATGATGCACGCAAATTTGTTTGTGCCCCCAGGCGTTCTAATTGATGATCATGTGTGAGAGTCCCAGTCGGTCGAGTACGAGAGTATTTTCCTCCTTATCTGTTTTGCGGCAGCTGTGAACATTTAGTGGAGCGAAACTTGTAGGTTAATCGTTTCGATTGTCGTCCACCCTGTAGTAGAAGGGTAAAAGTACACTGAGAGAAAACTGACATACAGTAACTGGAGAAGGAAGGAGAGGTTTAAGTTCGGTGTCATCCTCAGATCCTCAGAATCATTGCTTCCATTCATAGAATCACATTTCGCAGGCAAATCAAGTCCCTTTTCAATCTATAATTACCTGAATTTCCATAGGATACACTTAAGAGCCTAAATCGGGAAAAAAGTCCCCATCTGATGCTATATTTTCAGCGAAATTCGCTTAAAAACCATTAATTTGACTCTAATTTTCTACTTGGATGCTCAAAAGCAAAGTCTGTCTATTAGGTATCCCACATTCTAAAGAGCTAATAGACTTTTCAGAGGCTCTTTCTTAGTGTGGTAACCGCCTTAACCTATTTCAGGACCACCAGAGCCCAAGTCGTTAACGTCGTTCTCTCTCTCTGTAAATATATGTATATATAGGTATATGTTTTTAATGGCATTGTAAAATCATCGCTAATGACCCAATTCGGTAAGCAAATTAAACAACAGGATTTATGCTGATTTACACACGAAGGTGCCACCCAAACCACTCCCACTCTGGCACTCCCCCACTCCCCCACTCTCTTCTGCCGGTTTAAGCCCCTTTTTCAGCTCAACCTCAAGTTGTAGCCTAACTACGAGTAAACTCATAAAAATTGGCCACAAGAAAGCCACATAAAAAAGCAGTCATGACACAAAAGCGAGAGACTGAAGGGGAAATGGGAAGGAAAAGAAGGAAAATAAATCAATATTTAAATTATATTAGCCACGTTCAACGGGGCGTATGTGCCACGTTATCATCATCGTCATCGTCAGCATCGACATCGACGTCGAAAGCGATGCCCAGCGGTCGGCGCTGGTCGTCCGGCAATTGTAATTAATTGTTAATGGGCCCCCACATAAATATATATAATTTGCTTATTTTGTGCAGCAAATATTTGCTTTAACCACAAATTTTACACACACTGACCATAGGGGGCCGGGGTCCGGGGGGCCCCGAAAGAGTTGCAAATAAACCTGGGGCTGTTATTTTAATGCTTTTTAAAAACGTTTAATGATAGGGGAGGCGGCCACCATCAAGTTAATATACATATAAAGATTCTCCGAGGGCCTGAATAATGTTGAAAGTGATGAAGATTGAATAAAGCATGTGGAATAATTTATCATGGTTTTTATTTTTGTTTGGAATAATGAAAACCATATTTTTTGTTAATTTAAACAAATTATCTTTGATTTAAATATAATTTTTTTTAAATGAGGCCCGGAATGGCGTTGTAGGACATATGTGGGCTGTATTTAGCAACACTTACATAGGACCAAGGTGAATTTACTAATAAGGTGACGTCTTCACCAAATCTGCTCTCTTTTAAGGGGCCATCCGTCTGTCAGTATGCATTCAAACGTGCAGAACGTAAAACGATTGCCATCTCTTTGTAGCGCTTGTCTTTCTGAGATCCACATCGGGTCCACATCACCTTATTAGTAAATTCCCTTTGAATAGGACCACATTCGACGACAGCTCTTATCGCCTGGTTCTTATAGTCCTCTCTGAGCGAGGTCTCTGATCCCTACTCTCTCACCCACGCAAGTACAGAAAAGAAATAGGTAAACGATAAGAATAACGGAGGCAAGCACATAGGCAAAGAGATCATACGCCTAAAATACTCAAAAACTAATCGCACGATGCAACATATGCAAATAAATTGGACAGATAAGAACCTATCTTTTTCTCTTTGTTTGAATTATAGTATTCCGAAGTCTCTTCTTAGGACTATGGCCTATTGAATCGTTTCCCTTTTTGGCGCGTGAGCTTCTTTTGCAGCCTTTCCTTGAGACTCAAGTTCTTTCTAAGTACACATCCACGGAGAACGAGAGGGCAAGCCCCTGCATACTCGCTTCGGTCGTGCGTCACACCCGTCACACCCGTCAACCCCCGGCTTACTCGCCTAGCTCATTCGCGCCGATATGAGTAGCGAGATGAATATTTGAAGAAGTACCTGATTTTTAACGCTTCACCCTGCTTCTTGTTGAAAAATCGGACACTAATTCGCAGCTCCTTTGTCATTTTCAGGAAAGTTCATTGCTCTGGCCATCTACTACGCTATCTTTATGCAGCAAATACATATAATGACACTCCGTCTAGACCGTAGATCATCAGCGAGCTCCATATATAACGACTACAACTCATATAAAGATTCATCTTTAGTTTTATTGACAAATTACTTGATCAAATGTTCAGCAGTGTGCCGGGAAAATGGGAAAATAGTTTTTCCTTTCGCTTACACACTCATTGATGAGAGGGGGTGGTGGGGCTCCATCAACGATAATGATTGTCTTGCTGGTTTTTGGGGTGTGTGTAGGGGATGGGATGGTAATGGCACTCATACATAATGATTATGGGGCCACTTTTCTCATAAAAATTCAAGCAGCAGCCCCACGATAATGATGTCGATGAGGGTACGGAATGGAGATGTACTTCGTGGATGCCGATGCTGATGCTGGGGATGGAAAAACAAGCAACAAATTTGACTCGAGCAAACACTTGTCATGAATTGAATCATTGATATTTCTCTTGATTACGCTTTGGGGCGTCAAATCCTGGACTCCTCTTGCCCTGCCACAATATAATCATAATATTTTATTATGCCAAACTTTTGGATACTCTGCCCCTGTACCCATGCCCCAATGACGCTTTGTTTTATCGGCAGGTCCCGAAACCAAAGAAAAACGAATAAAAAGAAAAAACTGATCCAATAACAAAGGCAAATATTTTCTGCCCCAACAGGAGAAAAATGTGGGGTTTCTTCAGTTTGGATGGTGGGGGGTATGCTCCGTTGCTTCACTGCTTTTCTTGGCATTTAAACAAGTCAAGCGATGCTGCTGCTGCTTACCCGAGTCAAGTCTTTGAAATGAGAAGCCAAGTACCGAGAGATGGCCCCTCAGTCCTTTCTGGGAATGCTCCCCTGGGGCCTGATTCGCCTTCATTTGATTAAACTAATTCGAGCAGACGAAAGCTCTAAAAGAGACGAATTTGTCAGAGAAAATTGAATTGAATAGAATAATTAAGGAGTTGGAAATTAAACGGGAAATACTAAGAATGTTTTGGTTAATTAAAGTATTATGAGAGCAGATTATGGTCAAGGCAGGCATCATGGGGGAATGATAAATAAACTGCAAATCCCTTAAACTGCAACTAATTTCAGCCAAACAAAATCCAGTCATTATATTTGAACTCTCATTAAGCCCAAAATTAATCGAAATATTTACCAAAATTTGGCTTAAATTTCGCTGCACAATCCCCCCATCGATTGGCTGCTTAACTTTTGTCATAAATTTAAAATTGGAATAGCATTTTGGCTTTTTCCATTTTCCATTTTATTTTGCCAGCAGACCGCACGGAACTCGATTCAATTTTCAGCCATGATACACGGCACAATGCAATATGTTTATCAGTTTATTGATTTTCGAGAATACACACAGAGCTCCTCCCCCCTAATCCCCCAGTGGATTGCAGCGCATTTGGCAAATGTGTATCCACATGTCGGAGCGAAAGAGAGTGGTCCATGGTCCAGGGCCCCTGGTCTCCCCAAGACTTATGTCAAATGGCACAAGATCAAATATCCTGTGGTTAAAGTGCGATTCAGTGATAAATGCGACACACACATGTGACTGGAGGGGGTGGGGGGTTGGCAAACAAACAAACAAACTTCACAGAGTCGGAGCCAGTGGCAAAGGTTACCAAATGGGGTCGTTATAATGCATGCCCAGCCATCAATATGGGGGCACCCTCACAGCATCGGGAAAAACTCCATCCTTGGATCCGTATCCCTCCCTATCGCCGTATCTCTGGCGCCATTAGTTTCCGGCAGGAAGGGTTCTGGTCCACTGCTCTCGGAACAGGTTCAGGTTCGTGTTTGCGGTCGAAATTAAATTGCAATTTCAAACTTCCTTGGCCATTTTCATTTTTATGGGATTTACGCCGGATCCTAGCCACCTCCTGGCCCCTAGTCCCCTATCTACAGTTCCAGGCTTTGTTCTGAACTGCAGCTACGTGCAAAGTGTTCGGGAAAAAGGAAATAGTTTTTTCCAACTCTCGCTAAATGGATAAATGGAATGGCCAGAGCCTGAAGATAGCTTCAGGTTGATATTCGAGCATTCTCAGTTACCGTTGCGCTTAATGCATTTGATTTGCACTCTCCCGAGTGTATCTCTATCTCGTTTCCTCTCTTTTAGTGTATATCTCTCTCTCGTTTCCTCTCTTTTGGTATATATCTCTCCCTTTTTGCCCAACATCTGCCTTCATGGAAAATAATGGCACAACTCGAAGGGAAGGTAGGGTATCGCACGAGCATATTATGTCTTTTTTATGCTCAAACAAATTTTTTATTTATGTGGTTTTTGCTATGAAAAATAGGCGTTAATTAGGCCATTAAAAAGTTAGTTTTTATGTTTGTGGATATTATAGATAATACGATACGAAAATAGTAGAAAAACTGCAAAAGTTTACTCTTTCGATGGATAATTTTTAATACAAATAAACCATTTATTAATTGAATCATTAGGCTTTGTTTGTTGAGAGATTAAACACAGAAGGAAGGGGGTTTTTAGATAGAAAGAGTATCATCCCAGAAGCTAGATTTTGAGGATAGGCCTGATATCTACTTCTCCGAAGTTTTCGTGTTAGAAAAAGAGAGTTTTCTGCCCTGTTAGAGCATGCAATATTCGCCCTACTTCCATTCCGAAATTCCTCTTCCTGTCCGCGTCTTTTTTTGCCCCTGCAATTTTGTAACTCAACTAGGGTTCATTCATTTAGCAATGTCAACAGTTGGCTGACCAGAGGCGTCTTTGTTCGACGCTGACCGAAATGAATGAGTGAATGCCTGACTGAATCACAGAACGAATGAATGAATGAACGAATAAAAGGGAGCGGGCAAAGAGAAGGGCCCTGGCCCTTGTGTCTCTCCAATCTCTCACGTAGCCGCAGTTAGTTTTCGGTTCGTGTCAAGTGTCGCCGCTTGCCGGTCGCTGGAAATCCAAAACCGACCAACTTTAGGGACTACTGACCAACAGCTAACTGATGGACAGAGGGACTGACTAACTGTCTGACTTTGTTGAATGGAAATCCGTGCTCCACTGAAGAACGGGGTAAAGAAAAATGATACATACTCGTACTCTCCGGGAAACTGTGAAATGAAATTGATAAATGATGAAGGAGCCAGCACGAGTACTTTCGATCCAAGATCCCAGAGATTCGAGTACTTTTTCCAGTAAATTGTGCGCCAGCAGAGCTCTTCTGATGATGCATTCATTAAACAATTAATTGCAGTGGGGCACAGAGAGAGAGAGAGAGTCTGATGAACTCTGGGCACCCTCGCGCAGGGCCTGCAATTAATTTCACTTTCAATTTAGTTTTAATTCTCCATTTGATGGCAGCGCTTTGTTTGTATCTGTTGCGGAAGCCGAATGCAAATTAATTTTAATTGCCATCATTTTAGATAATCGAATGAACTTGACCAGAAAAGGACCAACACCCCAACACCCCCTGAAGGCTGGAGCTTAGAGGCTTTCTTTCATATTCAATTACATTTTCTATTTCCAATTGTTTCGATTGTCTAGTCCTCGTCCTCTCGAAAGCAATTAGGTCTAAAGTCAATTATTCAGAAGACAACTTCCGCTCGAACATCCTCTATTAAAACCCCTTCTTTTTCTTCTTTTTTCTCTTCTTTTTTGGGTGGTGGCTCCCATTAGTGCCAATAAATTATTCCGCTACGATTTGTTGCTTCCATTTCGTATTGACAGTTTAATTAGAGGCATTTGGCTTTGGCTTTGGCTTTGGCTTGGGCTTTGGCTTCGGATTTGGCTTTTCAATTTATGCAAAGTATACAAATGAAATGCAAAACTTTTGCATCTTCTTGGGGCTCGTTGGGGCTCGGTGCGGTGGCGGTGGCGGAGGCATTTAAAGCCACTTAAATAAATCCCCAGTGGTGTCTGGCACTTTTCACCCGTATACGTATACGTATACGTATACGAATATTGAATAAAATAAGCTTTGGAAAAGTTTTTGGCTAATGCTTTTCGGGCGGCAACTTTTCCAACAAAACAATAACAAAACACTCAAGTGGTGTGCCCTTTTTGTCTTTGCTTTTTTGGCAGTGTGCCCAGCTGTGTGGCTTGCCAAAATCTTATTAATAATTAATTTATTTGTGCCCCTCCTCTAGGCTATCTCTCTGGCTCTCTGGCTGCCTGTATATAGGGTTTGCCTCTGCACTTGACCATATATTGAACTTGGTTTTCCTCTGCCATATATCGTCACTCTATATAGCATATATACTGCTGAGTCTGAGTGGTTTTTTGTGTGGTTATACCTACAATTTTATTGCCTTTTCGAGTTGTCCTTATTGCTTTTGTTGGTTTGTCCTTGCCTTTCTGGCTGGCTTCCTTTGTGCCCTCTTTGGAACAGCTGACTTCTCGTAACTATGACATTTTCACAGTTTCTGGCTTTTGGCCTTTCGGCCGACCTGCCGACACTGCCTGTTCTGGCCATGTCCTTGGCATTTGGCCTGTCATTGACAAGATTTGCTGCATTTTCAATGTGGATCAATGACATTGCTTTTGGCATACAAAATGCATGAGATTTCGTATATTTAAGAGCAGAAAACATTGAAGAAAAGTCGGAATTTAGACAGAAGATCATCGAATACTCTTTATTCTTTGTTTGGGATTGATTTTGATGGGAAATGAATACGATTTTTCTTTATCTGGCGTTGCTTAATCGTTTTTCCCGAAAAGTGGCCTTTGTTTTAGTCGTTTCGGAGATTCCATTCAGTCAACACCCCATTCCCCCGAGGTCCAAAAAATATAAATTTAACCTGCCAAAAAAACCTCCAAGGCCGTGGACGGAGGATCCTGTGGAGGATCCTGTGTAGTGCAAGAACCATGACGATGATGGACTACAGCCTGAGCAAGGCCATGCGACACTTGTGCACGGCGCCGTGTCCGTGCCAAAAGTGCAAGGCCCTCAGGATGGCGCAGGCCAAGGGCGGGAGTCCCTGCAGACCCAGAAGTCCTGCTGGCAACGGGGAGCCCAGAGAAGATCCCCCCGAAGAGGACAGGCACATGAACTTTAAGGGAAAGGATTCGTTTGGGGAGCGGGACAGCAGCCTGCCGGCGGGTACGATAATGCCGACGGTGGACGACATCTCATGTGGCCATGAGGCTGCGCATACGGCGTCGTACGTGCGGCATTCCAATGTGCGCGACACGTTTGGGGTACGGGTGCCGCAGGGCACCGGCGATCTGGTGGGCCCCGGACATAGGCTCTGCAGTCCGGAGATGCTCTGCGATGAGAGCTGCGGCTACGGGACGGGCTGTAACGCCGTCTGCACCAGCCGCACGCAGCCGAGCTTACCCCGGCCACAGCAAGTATCAAGCAGCGTGCTGCGAACCGAGGGCAGCGGCTTCAGTGGAAGCATTGAGCCGCTCGGTGGAGTCGGAGGCGGAGCCGCTGGCAGGATAAGCGCTTTTGAGGGCAGCGGCTTTGGCGTGCCGAACGCCTCCGGCGGTGGAGTCAGCGGCTGCGGGGCCAGAGCTGGCTGCTATGGTGGCTCGAGAAGCGTCTCGAGAGCTGGCGCAAGCGTAATAGCCAGAGCAGGCGCCACCGGAAGTGGGCGCAGCCAAGGTCTGGTAGAGTTTGAAGAAGCATATCGGAGACCCCCACCCAACAACAGCTACAACAACAGAAACAGCAACCCCGCGGGCATCGATCTGTTTAGGGGCGTACGAATCAATCAGATTATCACCTTCATCATTGAGATCATGGGCGTGCTCGTGTAAGAACCCCCCTCTAGATCCCAGATTCCCGATTCCTAATGGCAGTCTCCCTTCAGGTTCTTTGCCATCTGCACGATCAGCTTCTGGATCACCCTGGGCTACTATGTCGTCAAGCTATTTGTGGACCTCAAGGATGCAGACAGGTGGGTACAAACGGCGGCTGGCATCCTAGTGGGCGTCCTGCTGATTGCCTATTGTGTGACGGCGGTTACGAACCAGGAGGGAGGCTTCTGCTGCCGCGGGAAGAGTCGTGTGAAGGCCAGAAGCAAGTGGACCCTCGACTGTTGTCCCAGGCTCAAGGGTTTGCTCAACTACTGCAACGTATGCCCCAAGGCCAAGCCAGCAACATGCCCCAAAGCTAAACCAGCAACATGCCCCAAAGCTAAACCGGCAATATGCCGCAAGGCTAAACCATCAACAAGCCCCCAGTGTAAGGCTCCATCGAGCACCTTCATGTCCATGATCTGGCCCCAAAAGGTCCAGCCTCCGCCGTGCAAGAAACCCACCAAATGCTGGTGGGGCAAATGCGACATCAAGGGCACCTCCTGCCCCAAAAACACGTGCTACAGTGACAAGAAAGGGCGTGCCATTTTCAGAAACTTCAATCGGTATTCCATACCCTGCGAAATGAAGCAGCCGCCGATGTGGATCGTCTGGCTATATCATATGGTTATGAACCTGATGGGTTACTAACAGACGGGATCCGTCCGGACAGCAGCAGGAATGGTATTCGGGGAACCCAAAATTTTGAAGTTTAAGTAAAAACACTCTAATTGGCATTGGAAATGGTTTAAATGGAGGGTATGGGATCCAATTTCATGGAGTAGTGGGCTAAATGTGGAGGGGTCTCTGATTGGCGAATCAGAATCTCCAGAATCCAATGTCTCTGGCGACGTCCACATGTTTGTACACCGAGGCTCAGTTCCGAGAAGCCGTCGAGTGGTAAGGTTGTGAGCTGCGGCAAGGACCGCGGCTCTGATTTATACCCGGTACTCAGTCAGTCCATGCATTGAATCCCCTGTACTCCTCTTATACCGAGTCTAACAAATATTCACTGAAGAAAATTATGAAAAATAGGGAAAAAAGTATACCATTTCTATTATTTCTTCCAAGACTGCATTTATCATATTTATCGAATTTTTTAAACAATTTTCTTTTTCTTTTTGAGGAGTTATATCCTTTAGGGTTCGCATAGACCCATGATCCTGTCATGGAAGTCTCTTGTAGCTTGTAGGACTCATGTTCTCCTTTGGTGGCTTTACTCTGATTGGGACTATCCGTTCAGTTTATATTGAGGGAAAGTCCTTGCTTCTCATTCTCATTGAATGTTCCCCTGCGTGCCCCTCGAATTACTCCACCAGCAGCTGATTGATGAGAGGAATGCCCACTGCAGGTGCATCCAGGTCTCGCCAGAAATAATATTTATCCCTTTTCTTTCATTCTTTATTTTCAGATGCCAAAAGAATTGGCTGACACAATGTAACAGTGCCTGAAAATTGTATCTTTTACATTATATTAAGGTAAGAATGAATCAGAATAATCACTGAAAGGAGATACATATTTATTGGATAGATCATGTTCTACTGGTACTTCCATTCAGCGCCCCTGTTAGTCCATAATTATTGTTGCTTAATCATTTATGAAATAATTGTTAGGCAAAAGGCTTTTGAATGAAATTCATGTTTCCAAATAAATTCAAATAAATAAAACCAATAATTGAGAACTCGCTGTCATCGGTGGAATGGAAACGTGTATTTCATAATTATTAAACAATTGAAAGGCAGACACAGACACACACAAAAACCAATCGAGTGAACGCACGCACGTAAAAAACAACCCCACCAAAAAAACACTGCAATTTGTTTATGATCAATGCAAATTTATTGAACAATATTGCGGGCTACACCCCACAAAAACTAATTGCAAATACCCAAAAAGAGCAGACAGTATATGGCAAAAAAAAAAAAATAAAAATAATAATAATAAAACAATGAAAATGTGGCGGCGTGTGGCAGAAGTTTCGCCTGCACCCGAAATGAAATGCAGACACATAAATTTTCCACAGACAAAAACGCCGTCGCGTGGGGGCCATTGTCTGACATTGAAAATGGGGAATGGGGGAGAAAAAGTTTGGGGAAGCCGTGCTCAAGTGTCGCAACTCTAATTTATTTCAGGCTCGAATGCAGTATCAGCACCAGCTGAAGCCCAAAACCCCAAAACCCAAGCCCAAACCCGACAATGGACATGGACACGGCTTAATTAGCAGTCGAGTCGAGTAGAGTAGAGTCGAGTTCAGGGTCCAACCAGACACTTGAAAGTTTTGTTTGTGTCTCGTCTGGGGGTCTGGGCTCTGGCGGTGGTCCTCGAGTGCGAATGCGAGTGCGAATGCCATCAAGAACTCATTTCCGGCAGGGCTACTTCCCACAGGATTGCCTGCAATTGCAACAAATTTGCTGTCATTAAATTATTAAATCGAGCGCAAAACAAACAACCAAGAAACGAGGGCAAAAACGCACAAAACTTCTTCCTGCCTAATCAAAAAAAAAAACGTTGAGTTGACCAACCCCAAACCGCAGTCAATTTCCCTACTTCCCAGGGAGTAGTGGCAGAGTTCCTTTTTCCCACTTCCCAGAGTTCGGTTTCCCCCTAATTATGAGTACTATTCCGGCTTGTTGCTGTTGATTAACCGTCCAGGATTACCCATCAGTCCATCAGTGCGGCAGAGAGAGAGAGACTGTCGCTGCATTTTGCATCTGCATCTGCATGTGGGTGCCCGGAGTACATACACAGCCAGATTGTAGCTAGTTCTTATGCCAGTTCTGCGCTCGTTCATTCTAATTGAGTTTATGAGGTCCCTGACAGACGGACCGGAGAGGAGAGCAGAAAAACTCTGCCTTGCATTTTTGCAGTGAGTCGAGTTCTCTCTGACTTGTCGTTCACTTTGATGCATGGCATTTTAATAGAAAGGCAACAGGAAAATGAAGATTAACTTGTTACTGGGGTGGGATTTATGGGGTAGGTGTACACTGTACACATCGAGTAGGAGAAAGAGAGTGGGGACCAGTAGGAAGGCTGACAGAAAAGGCAGAAGATGGAAGGATCGGTATTTACTGGCAAAGTAATGAAGAAACTAGGGCTTTACCTTTGAGACTAGTTGCAAACTTGTGTTACATGCCCATTATCCAACACTGGCGAGGCACAAAGAAACAAAGAATGTTTCGGTAGATGTTTAGTTTTGGAAATATAAGCATCTATTCAAGGAAACAGTTTGTCTTTTTGTTTTCCTGAAGATTGTACCTTTTCTTATGTTTTCCAACACTGGCTGGCAATATAAATAGGGAGTCTGTTTATAAAAATAGTTCAGACAGTTATATATCCCTACTTTTGTGTCTCTTCAAAGGCTTCTGTCCCTTCGATTCTCTTGAGCAACGCTTTTTAATGACCTTTACAACACTGTCTGGTTAATTGAAATACTCGTTCACTTCAGAAACAATAAACTGATTGTTAAAACGATTCTTATACTATTCAGGTCAATCTTTATCTCTGCCAACACTCTATATTGATCTTTTCAACACTGACTGTTCATGGAAATAAGTTTTCCTTCTCAGCCAAACTAAAACCTTTTCTAATATGTATATCCTCACCACTGCCATGCCTCCCCATCGCCTGCACTCCATCGTTTCCCTCTTCAACTACGTAAACACAAGTTTATCAACACTGGCAGGCAGACTCTCGAACAAAACCAATTAGATTATCATTTATATATACGCAGCCATAATGTAATATGATGTGTAAACAATAAGCCCGGCATTAGAATGAAGGACGAAGCCCAGTGCCACACAGACCCTGCCACACCCGAACAAAAGCTGTGGGGATTCTTTGCCTAAGCCCAAATACAAACTCAAGATGCCGGCATCAGGAGGAAAATCAATTTCTATAACTAAACTGAATTTAGGAGAAAAGATGGCCACAATACGATTCCCGTCTCCGTCTCAGTCTCGTTAGAGGAGTTCTGTGCGAGAAAAAAAGTATTGCTTCTGGTTTGCTTCTTTATTCCTTCGATATTTTTGTTGGATTGGGAAAAAGTTTATCGCAGAGCAGAAATCTATTAAGAAAGTTTTGCCACAACGCAGCAGTTTTGGGTTATGGTTTTTGTTTTCTTGGCTAGAAAACTGTAAAAGTTGCACTTGCTTCTTTCTTTCTTTCTGGCTTTGGCTTTAGCTCTGGCTCTGGCTTTATGAGTTAGTTGTGCTGGATTCTGGCGGGTATGGTGGATAAGTGTTAGCGATAGGCCATGGAATCCACTACACAATACTTCAGGAACACCAGGAGCCAGGAGCAGCACCGCAATAAAGGATTTCATCAAAGTTGCGTCTCGTTTCGGGCGCTGCCAAGTTGCCAAATTAGTTTTGCATTGTGCATTGACATAATTTTCCCTTGAGAATGTTGTTCGCAATTTGTTTTCAACAATCCCGTGCCCCGAAGGCACTCAACGTGCGCTCTATTGAGTTTTAATTAAGAAAGTTACGGGCACAAAGGGCCCATTCTGTAGCTATAATTTGGATTCTAAATTGCCAGGAAGCCTTTTCGGCTTCGGCTTCCTTTTCCATCAATGCCAGACATATCAATTGTCATTATTTGTTAGTGTCGCTCCTAATAGACCCCTAAAACAAACACTTATCTCTGGATTGCTCTCTAGCCAGACTTGTGCGAGTGTCTGCCCCTGAAACTGCTGTGAAACTGCTCTGAAAAATTGCTTAATACGCGGGCGCCCCCGCAGCGTGTGGCTCCCACACCAAAAAACACCCGAAAAAAAGAAATAAAAGACCGAACAAAAACCGGCAGTGAAACTTTTGATATTGCATTGCTTTTATTCGGATTTCTTTAAAGTTTTTCACACTCTCCACTCCCCCCCGCACTTGTGTCCCGCCCACTCGCTTCCTGTGGAGAAGCTCTTGCTGATGCGTGTAAACTTTGGCATTTGCGCAAAATTTAACAGACATTCAGGAGAAAGACACAGAGTGGAAAAACCCTGAGGGAAGACAGATTCGGGAAATCTTTATGATATTTTTATGTGCCCTGAAAGTGGGGAGTAATGACCTAAGGGTGGGATTTGTCAGGGAACTTAAGGAAAATTACCAGAGGGAAGCGTATCCCAGATATTACCCATAGATATATTTATTTGCCCAGGTACATTGACAGCTCACACTGAAAACATGATTAGCGACTGAACATGGCGCTTCAGCACTCGATTTCGTATAAATAAATGAAGATTTGGGGGCATTAACGACACTTGAGAGAAGAACTACCACCAAAATTGGTAGCAACATCTTTCGGAGTCGATGTCGGGGCTCCGAGCGTGTCAACAGAAAGAACGACAGGGAAAAAACATCAAGAGAGAGGGAGAGAGAGGAGTAATGGTCGGACATTTACGTGACTCGAGTCGAGTGCTAAGCCGCAGGAATGGGTACACTCTCTCTCTGTCTGTCTCTCTCAGGGTGCTCCTTTGAGTGGTTCGTCCTTCTCTGTTTGTTTGCTCAGTTCCCAGAGCCAAAGAGGAGTGTTCCAGCTGATGATGATGATGGTTTTTGGCTGCTTCTGGGGTGTTAAACGTGCTCTTTGCCGTTCACTTCAGTCTCAGGGCGATGGTCCCCTGTCAGTGCACTGGTCAGCCATGTGTCCCGACATGGCCATAGCCATAACCATGGCCAAATATGGCCATCCATAGCCATGGCTATCCCAAATGGGGGAAATGCGACTATGAGTTGTTTTGGCGAAATGAAGATAAATGTTTAAATGCAAAGTTGAAATGCTGACGCCACATCATGACAACTGGGATAAGAGCAGCAGATGCAAGGATACATTTTATATTTTTCATGCCACAACAATTTTGAAAAGAAAACAGGAAGATGGCCAAAAGATGGTAGAAAATGGTAGACAGAATCAAAAAGGAATGGCTAATAAAATTTCATTAAGCAAATCCCATAATTACCCCAAATAAAACTATAATTTTTAAATAATTTATAGATAAAATACAGACAAAAACCAGGAAAAATACGAGTAAAATGTGCTAATCTCTTGCTTTCTCATGGACTTAAGTTTTAGTTAATTATCTACATATATCAAGGAATTTTATAAGTTTTAGTTAATGTTTTATTGGTTTTATAAATTACAAATTGGGTTAATTTTATCCTCGAGCCAAGATACAACTGCGGAAAATATTATCTTGAATAACTCAAAGGCCTTCTGCTGTCTCTTCTTTTCCCCACACGCCCATTCAACACCCATTCACCTCATTCCCTACAATTTTCTTCCCATAAAACCTAGAACCTATCCGAGTATCTGCCCCAAATGACGGACTATCCCCATGGCATTGGCAACCCTCTACAGTGCTTCAAGTTTCCTTTGTTTTTTTTAGTATCCCACGCGTTTTAATTGCCTCTCCCTTAGGTGTCGCTGGAGTAACATAAATTAGTGACAAATTCATCGATATCGACACATATCGTATGTCAGGGAGTGTCTATTTCCCTTGCCCTTTCCTAGCCTTTCCTCTCTGTTCCTTTCCGGGCAGGTCCTTGGATGACTAATGAACTGATGACAAATGAAACAAATGTCACAATATAGCGACAAATGAAGCGCATTAAATGGAATTGTTGCGCCCGACTTATTGTGACATAAAAATGCACTAAAAAAAAGAGAGAGCCCAATGGGGCAGTGGCAGTGGCAGTGGCATTGTCACTGTCAGTGGCAGCTGTTGCAGCCACTGCGAAGCGAAGCACTCGACGAAAGAAGAAAGACAAAAGTCAGGCTACTGCTCGGAATGATCATCGAATGCGACTTTTGTTTTGAGTCCCCAGCCCCTGTAATTATGCGATCAGTCGCAACCGCAACCGCATGAAAATGATGCTGGTTCGGGTCTGTGTCTGGGGTTACTGGACCCCATAATGTCATCATCATGATCATCGGCACAGACCAGACCCATACCCGGACATGTTCCCACATCAGAGAGGAAGACACCCACCCCCGAATCGCATTAAGTGATGGATAAGCGGTTTCTGATAAAGTCAAAATAATAAAAATTTAAAAAAGGAAAAATAATAATAATAAAAGCGTGTGCGCATGCGTGCTGTAGTTCTCCACCGAAAAGGTCAACTAATCCAAACGAAATTGAACCTTAAATGAGGGCGAGGGCGAGGGCTAGGGCCAGGGCATGTGTCTGCCCATATGCTCATCTTTTAAACAGTTTTCAGGGGAAGGGAATATTTCATAAAGCAAACATGTGCCGACAATGTGTGACCAAATGTTGAGACAATCGGAGAATAAGAGGGAGAGTTCACACAGCAGGATATCTCTCGAAATGAGAGACACGAGACACAGATCCAAAGATACCTGAGAGCCTGAGAGTGGCTCTTAATTGGTCACAAGGTGCTGCTTGATTGGATTGCAATCAGTTCTTATCGAACACGCAGCGCCATCAAAAATATGAGAAGCCATTACATCTTCTCGCCTTATTTTATGGAATTTTAATGAGTGAAATTATGCCCAGGGCAGGGACTTGAATATCGACCGCAAAATACAACAAAAAAAAGATGAAATGTAAACATTTTTGGTTGGAATTTTCTTGCTGTTGATTTTTGTTTCGTTTGGCGTTTTCCCTCTCTAATAAAAATAACAGCAAAAACGCGCCATGAATATGAAATTCGATGGAAATATTCACAGCCCCTGAAATATGAATAAAAAACAGCAATTGGTGAAAATAATCGAAAGGAAATGAAAACTTGATAGATGCTAGGAAGTTTATTCTATTTTGCTGCCAGATTGAAAAGTTTCTTCGGTCTAGACGGGGATTTATGGCCAAAGACTGCGAATAATCTGGGAGAATTACGGGCTGTTGGGGTTCCCTAAAATTGAGAGGAATTAATGGAAAGCGAACGTGATTTAAGAGGATTTTTGTTAAAGATGTGGGATCTCCAGAAAATCTATGATATTGCAGTATTTTCTTCAACTCCACCAAACAAGTTTTCCACACTTTTCCCCCACAAACCTCCACTCATTTAATTTCTCCTTCAGTGAAAATCAATCCTGGATATTTCCATTAGGAAATTCACAATACAAAAAGTTGAACCATTTTCAATCAATTTCCTTTTTTTCTTTGGGGGTTTCGCGGAAAACTGTCAAGCAATTATTCTGCATTCCGTGGAAATCAAGTTTTTACCCGGCTTTAGTGGAAAAGTTTTAACGCACAATTCCTGTAGGGGACCACGACCCTACCCCACCTGAGTGCTGTCAACGGCATCATCAACAGCATCGCACCATCATCACCATCATCATCACCATCTCTCCATCAACACCATCTTTTGTGGAACAATCTCTGCCTTTTCTACCTTCTGGTTGCCGTTTTAAATCCGACTCTCTTGGTTAATTAATTGGCCTTCTTTTTGAATTTGAAATTAAAACTGCCGTAACCCTTGCCACCACTCAAACGCCGGTCCTAACAGCCCCCTCCTTCTATGGCGCTACAGCACTTCCCCTCTTCCGCTTCCGCTTCCACTTTCCTTGTTACGCAGCACCCTCTTACCCTCGTGCCACTACATACTTGCTGCTTAATTACAGAAATTCGTGGGGCAACATTTCTGCCGCCCCTAATCCAACTCCCCCTTGCCCCCACTCTCCCACTCCCCCACTCCACTGCTTCAAGTACTCCTGCATTGGTGGGTAGGGGGTCCAGGGGTCCGGGGGTCCTGGTCCATCATCCACTAACCAGCAAACTGCATTCACCAAAACAGTCTGCAAAATGTCGCTCCCTCTCCCTCTCGCTCTCGCTCTTTGCGTGTTCCGATTCCATTCCGTTCCGTTTCGCGGCCGCTCCTTGCGAATTGTCGTCTCAGAGTTGCACTCAGAGTTCCGTTTGCTGCCGTCGCGTTCGGTGCGTTACCGTTTTGTTCTTCTTCCAATTGGAGGCACGTGCGATACGGGTTTCTTAACGGTAACTTGGCTCCCAGCTGTGCTTGTGTGTGTGTGTGTGTGTGTGCGTGTGGCATGCGTATCTGCTTGGGTTGAGTGTATTTGTGAGTCTGTTTGAGTGTATTCGTGGGTCGTCGTCTAGTGGAGGCATCATCACACATAAACAACGCAGACTCTCCCTAAGAACATGGCACTTTTTTGGCTAGGATTTCCACTCTTACACTCTCTATGTGTGCGTGCGTGCATCCGTGTGCGTGTGTGTGTGTGTGCGAGGGTCCTTGCATTTACCACTTGACGTGCTCCCATTTCTCAGGTTCTCTCTCGCTGCAGCACCCTTAGCATTCCTCTGGCCCTCTCGTGTTTACTCGATCATATGGCGCGCATTTTGCGTGCTTCCTTCCTTTACTTTCCAGGAGGGGTTCCCCTTCCTCCTCCTCCACTTGCTCCTCTGGCTCCTGCTCCTTTCTTTTTTTGTTTTTGGCTAACTTCCTGTTGCGTCCTTTGGCTGTTGTTCTTTTTTAGTATTTTTTTTTCATAGTTTTTTTGCGTCTTGGCCTCATGCTAAATTTACGAACTTCTTGGGGAGCGTTTATTGTGTGCATAACTTTCGTAGGGGCGGCGGGAGGGGGGCATGGATGGATGGATGGGATACGACTTCCACCTTAAATATCTGTATATTGCGGGCATATAATTTTCATCGCGTCGTCGTGTGCACTCAAATGCAAATTTCATTTTATTTTCTCATTCATGCAAAATGAGTATTTATGACTTTTTGCATTGCATTTGCTTGTACTTCGTCTTCTGGCTGCTGGCTACTGGCTGTCGACTGCTGGCTGCTGACTGCTTCCTGCAGCTGATTTATTTTATTTTTTATTTTTAGTTGATTTTTATACTATTTCCTCTAAAGTTTTGGGTGTGTCGCAACGGAATGGCTTTTGAGGAAGTGGAAGGGCCGTAGCGTAGCATTTGAAATGGCGCAATTAAGACTTTAATTTGCTTTGGATTTTTGGGCATGGAATGGGGTAAGATCTGCTTGAAGTTTAATACTTTAGAGGTGGGTTTTAGTACTCAAAAGAATGTCAGAATTTATGCTCTAGATGTTCAAACTCTTAATGGAATTGATCACTTTTTTTGGGAATTATTTGACAATCAGAATGACAATTCAGAACAAATTGGAACTCTCTCTTCATCTCTTTAAATTTTTTTTTTTTTTTAATAATTTTTTTTTTTATTTAATATTTTTTAATAATTAAACTAGCTAATAATTCAATAATTTTTTAATAATTAATTAATTGAATAATTTTTAAGCGATAATTTTGTAATAATTAATTAATTGAATATTTTTTAAGAGATATTGCAATACTTTTTAAATATTTCAAATATGTTCCTTCGCTTAAAGTCCCCATTTCAGAATTTCTAATAATTTATTTATTTTATTTCTTCTATTTTATTTTATTTTTTTTTTTTTATTTTTTTTATTTCTTCTTCTATTTTTGAGGGTCTCTTCGTGAGATGTTTCCACTTTGCAATCCCCTAGCTTCATAAGCTTGTACTTTCATCGGACATTTAATTACCATTTCGTGAGCTTTAAAACCCCACTACGCCTCGAAACCCCCAACCCCAAAAACGCACCCTGAAGCATCATTCTAGGAGCATCACTAGCAACCAGGAAAACTGACAAAAAAAAACGTCTAGTGTAACGGAAACTCATGAAACTACAGGATATTACACAAATACAGATAAACAGCAACACCTCAGAGGAGCCAGGCAGCCAGGGAACAGCCGGGGACAGCCGGGGACTGGGCTTATAGCTATGGCTACAGCTATAACCGAAACGTAGGAAGTCAGGAAGTTCCATCTGCGGTTGATTGTGTGTGTGTGTGTGTGTGTGGGGGAGAGATGGGATCATCCAGAGTCAGGATGTGTAGGCCCAGGATGGGATGCAAAACATATGATTGAGAGAGAGAGATAGTTTTCTCTCCCTCTCTCTGCGCCCACTCACTGCAGGCACTCTCTCTCTCTCTCTGTCTCTCCCTGTCTGTTTGGGAGAGACCTCTGTATTTTCTTTCTTTTTTTGGTGGTGGGAAATTCTCACAGCGCTCCGCACTTTGGTTGCTGACTGCTGACTGCTGCTGTGAGGACTTTTCCAATGTGCGCCCCGCTCATTGTGTCGTTTGAGTTGCTCGTGGTAGGACGACGACGGCGTCTCCGCGTTTTCACAGGGCAGAAGACTGTTTATAGAGCTCCGGTCCCGGGTTCTATGCTTTGGTCCGCGCCAAAGGATATACACAGACACACCCCACCCGCCCGACTCCCCACACCCCACACACACACACACACACATCCATCCGGTTGTACAATACATAGGCGCAGAGTGAAAAATCGTATGTCTGTGTTGGGTTTCGCGTCGCGTGTCCCGTGCCCCGTGCCCTGTGCCTGTGCCCCGTGCGAAAGTGTGTGCATGTCTGTGCGTGTTTGAAATGGGCACAGCTCACAAAAAATTGTTTTAAATAAATTCTAAACAAAAAGTCCATGCAGCAAATATCAACGAAATTCGATTGAATTCATATATAAAGTGGAAATTCGAGGAAAAGCCTCGCATAAATATTATACATATACAACAAAAGGCGATATATATATATATGTGTGTAGATATATATCCATGTGCGTGTGTTTGTGGCAACGTGCAAAAGTGTTTTTTGGTAACTAAAAACCCATCGAAAACCGGGTTTCAACATTTAAACCAAAAGCCGTAAGGATTATTGAAGTTAAGGAGAAAAAAAAACACCGAAAGCTCTGGATGAAAATCAATAATTGGGATTAGTAGCTGAAGTTTATAACAAAAAGAAAAAAGCCAGGAAATTCGAGGAAATTCCCAAGCAAAATGTAAGCTCAAATAATGGATAATTTTTAGACCTCAAAACTATAAAAACAGGGTTTCAAAATGCCTAAAATCCACAAAAGTAAATGTTTATAATCAAAGAAAGTTTGTGGTTATTTTGGCGAAATATATGGGAAAATATATGGAAATTCTCTGTGAAATTTAAACGATTTTTAGCCCGTATTTTGATCAGTTAATTTTTAGTTTATTTTCTTTAACAAAGTTCAATTTTGATTTTGTATTTCTCCGTGCCATTCTCTTGCTTTGTGTGCTTGTGTGTGTGTGTGTGTGTGTGTGTGGCGCATTTGAGGTTAACACACCTTAGACATATACATACACAGCACACATAGAGGAAACTCTCAAACACATACTCGTATACAGTGGAAGAGCGTCCAAAAGCGAAGCCCCAGCCCCGAGAAGCCGCTATGGCTCCTGTGCGTATGCAGCAATTTCTTTTCGGTGGAGCCGGAGCTCTCCCGCTCTGGTTTTGGGGAGCATGAAAAATCGATCGATTTCCCGGTTGGTCCCCCACTCCACTCTCCGTCTGGAGCTACAATTATGCCCTGGCCTTCCCCCCCGCGACGTCGACTGGCGCTTATCAGCACAAAATACGAGTCCGTAGTACTCCACATAGTTTCCTTTGAACAGAATTGGCAGGACACTGCAGAGAGTGCCTCCCGGGGGGGTGGTTGGTTGTTCTGCAAATAGAGAAAGAGAGAGAGAGAGAGAGTTCTGCCAGCTTTGCAGAATTCTGAGCTTACTCTCAGAGACACAGGTTGGAGCTCTCTCTCTCTCGGAGAGTCTTTCTCTTGTGTGTTTGTGTGTGTGTGTGTCTCTCTGTTGACTGCACTTGTTCGTTCTTTTTGTTCTTTCATTTTGCTTTTGCTGCGCCTTTCTTGCCGGTTTCCTACTCTTTGCTTTCATGTTTGCTTTGTCCGGAACGAGTGGACGGCCAGGGGAGGAAAGCAATGAAGGGTGAAATAACGGGAATCCAACTAGAATTTGACAAAGCGAAAGGAAAATACAGCTTTGGGATAGTTTATGCCAGGGACACTATATTTTTATAGAGCGGAAAAGTGTAAAAGAGATACTTTTCGTTTATAGATTTATATTTTTTGTTAGATATTTTATGGTCATATATTTAAGATGGAAATAGTTTTTCTATGGCACATAAAATATACAAATTATAGAAATATTTTTACAATTATGGTAGGGGGGTCGCTATATCGCTATATCTTTTGGTATATTCATTCCATCGACACGAAAAATCGTAGGAAAGTTCGTACGATTCCCTCTTCAATTCATCAATTTTTTCATCAATATCGGCACTACAGAAGTCGATTATAAATTATAAAAGTGTGGACTGTCGCCAAAAGCGGTTTTAAATTTAAAAAATAAATAATTTTGGGGGTATATTGCGCATCCCATCCTGTAGGCCTACAATGTAATTATTGTCTCGTGCTAAATACACCAAAAAGTGGTATATTCATTGGTATTTGGTGCACCTTAACTAAAAGATTCCCAAAGATTATTTCCCCAATTCCCACATGAAATATTTAATCTTTGGATTATCCAACATCCATATTCCACAATCCGCAACCACTTAAAACATTTTTTGGATACCCTGCCGCTCTCCAATGCTCCTCGCATACAAATACTAAGCGGTCAAGCGGCAAAATTGCTGAAAACAACAGGAACAAATTTCCATTTTATTGAAAAAGATGAAAAACTAATCACTATAATTTGTGAGTCAATAATAACAGCAATAATTTGCAGACGAGCCAACAACCAGCCAAACTATAATCTAGCAATTTGCGAGCAATAATGTAATCAGTAAATTGCGTCTACACTTCTCGTGGGTCCGAACAAAAACAGAGCCGGGCCCGACCCGACCCGCCAGACAATCAAGACCGAAGCTCAAAGCGGTTCGAAGATGCCATCCCAAGACGGCGAGAAACACCAACAAAAATTAAATAAGCAAAAGAAAAAAAAAAATATATAAATATGAGTATAAATCTACGTGCCAGTCGGAAAAGTAATAAAACACAGGCTGGCCAAAAGCCGAACGCCGAAAGAGTTTTTTGTTTGAGCAAAGTGTGGCACAGACAGTGGATGGGACAGTGGTTCGAAAATGATGAGAACTGGGAAGATATCTTTATGGAAACTGTTCACTTTTGTATACATATGTGCTTGATCAGTGATCAGTGAGGGAATTCCTACGATAGTGCTGGTCAACGCACATGATTAGTGATTGTGATGCATAAATTCATGCCTCAGATTTTCAGAAATGAAGCCTAAAAATAGTATGAACCATTTTCTTGACGCATGATGCATTGCTGTTGGTTATATCAATTATCGATTAGAATAAATAAACAAAGCCAAAATAATACAAAATTATGAATAAAGATTAATACTTCCGTTTTACAAAAAATTATTCCAATTTGACGACGAAGCTTCGTACCCAATATCGATGGGCTCTGAGCCGATTATATTTACGATGGCGCGATATAGCAGGATTCAAAATATGATAGATGACACCTGATACATGATGCATGACGCGCTGATTGATTCACTGAGTTAATGATTGATTAATGGATTGTCAAAGAGAGTAATCGGGTAAGAGAATATTGTGGATATGAAAATGGAACAGACACCTCTATGAATCTGCATAGAAGGAGCATCAATTATTGTATTCTGGCATAGATTTAATCATGGATTAAATGTCTTACTATGTCCCAAAAGAACAGTCAAAGGATTTCTAAAAATAGTAGCACTCCATCGGTTTTCGGGTCCCTCTCCACAGAAATTCCCCAACTTCCCATCAATATCCGCCTTCCGCCCATTACCATGACATCCCTTACCACTGTCCTACCATTTTGCCATTGACAGCGTTGATGTTATCGCCTTGGTTCGAGCCAAAGCCAAAGGCAACAACAAAAAATAGCCAGAAGAATCGGAAGAAGCGGACGCTGACGTTGACTTTCAACTGTGGGAATTGTGCGAGGAGCAGCAGCAGCGGAGCAACGGAGCTGCTTGCCACCTTAAAAGCTTCAGACAGCCTCAAAGAGTTCTTGGCCAAGAAGTCAATATAATTGACTTATCTGCGCTGCATTGTCTTCCCTCCAGTCTTTTGGGGCCAAGACAACGACGACGAAGACGACGACGAGCTATGGTTGTTGGGTTCGTCGGTCGGTTCCCCTCTGCGGTTGGGTTCGAGCCATAATGAAGCTCGCTGGCCTCGTATTTGACTTATTGCGGTCGAAACCAGCCGCCGCCGACGTACTACGTATAAAAAAAAATTCATTGATCGATGGCGACGGCGGCGCGAGAAGCGAACAAAAACACGTGAAATATTGGACTCAGAGCCGTCTCAGGTGAGAGGCACGAGGCGGGGGGCACGGGGCGGTGGTCTGCTCAATAACTATTGAGATTGATTGAGATTGCTTTGCGGTTAAATTGAAAGAAAAGCAACAAAAACCTTTCCTTTCCTCTGGTTATGCAAAACAAAAACAGGGCAAAGATAGTTGCGAGATTGCCAACTTCCCTTTGCCCTTTTTCGTTTCAAGCATTTTCAATTAATTTTTTTCGGCACTTTCATGGCCAAGGTAACAAAAAAGAATGATTAATTTCCACCTCAATTTCCTCAGAGAAGCCAGAGAATTCTGTGGCAATTTTCCACTCAAGCGACAAGTGAAGCCGAAGCTGAATGAAAATGGACCTCCAGTCACATCTTGTGGACTTTGGTCCAAAAGTCAAAAGCAATTTATTTGAACCCTAACCCAGGAGAGGCTTCTCTCAACGCACGTCCCCGGCATTCGATATACAATTATAATTCCTTACTCCGTGTTTGCTCTCGAGCGGAGTTCTTCGTTCTCTTTGCAGTAAAACGAATTTGGAAATTGAGAATCTTAAGCGCTCAATGAATTTGCATGCCTGCCATTCGTGTGTGGCAAATATTTAAACAATTTCTCATTTATTATATACTTGGCTGAAGTTTCGCCAATTTTCATTTCGTTCGAATCGGGTCTGGGCTTTGGGGAATGCAGGGGCTTAAGCGGAAGGGGGTTCTAAGTGGAGGAGGGTCTTCGAGAAAGCTAAAAAGAAATATACTTCAGCCCGTGATTTTGAGGCGTATTCGCTCTCCGAATTCTCTGTATTATATATAGAACATTCCTAATGTTACCATATATTAGGGGATTTATAACACAGAAAATTTCCATTCCTATAATTTCCCAGACTGAGGTCCCAAGAACCCTTTTTAAATATATTTCTTCAACCTTCAATCCAAAATGTATTCCAAACCATTTTGAAAACCTTTCTTGCTGCTGCCCCTTGATTCCGGCGCCTTCTTTATATGACCCTCTCAAAAAGCTACCTACCCACGCCCCTGGGCCTCTGGGCCCATAAATCTTCCTCCTTTTTGGCCGTTTTGCTGCATTCTTCTGACTGGGTGCCATGCCAACGCCTTGTGGCCTGAGAGCAGGGCAAAAAAAATGAAATGAAATCTTTATGAATGAAATTTCTGCTTAATGCATTCGTCTCGTCTCCCGGCCACATGTGAGCAGCATGTGTGGGACGGGACTGATGATGATGGCTGGCGATGGTGGAAGGGTCAGCCTGGGAAGTCCACATGCAACGTTCGCCTTCACCATTTGGTGCAACATCTTTAATTGAGGCTCGGTCGGGTCTGGTCTGGACTGTCTTCTGTGGCACTGCAGAATTTGTCATTTCTAATGGAATTTTGTGTCCACAGTAAGATGCAAACAACTTCCGACCGAGGGGCACGTATGCTTAAAGTGCAACCGAAGGCCTCGCACAAAAGAGCTGCAACTGCAACCCCAATCTAAAATGATTTCCCTCTCTGCACTCTGTTTTTTTTTTTGTCCATATTTTCCACTGCATTCCGTTGCTAATTGAGGACAATTAAAATTTATTAGCTGGCAACAGCAATTAAATGCAGAGACCCGTCACAGTACGAAAGATTTTACAAAAAAATTAAAAATTGAAATGTGCAAGAAAAAGTTATATATGAGATGGGTTTTTAATGGCAAAATGTTGTAATGGTATCCATGATAATTATGCAAAAAATTTATATTGGATTCAAAGGTTTACTCTCCATAGAAATAGGCTAAAATATCTGCTCTCAAAAATATGCATTTTATCATTTAATTTTCCATAAAAAAAACTCGAAAGTCATTTATTTGAATGTATTTATTCATTGAAAGTTGTTAACGAACTCGAACTCGAAAGAATTGTGTATCGAACTAGGGACAAGACCCCTGCGAACTCGCTTCGCCCATGCGCCAACCCTCGGCTCATTCGCTTCTCTCGCTCGAGAAATAATAGAGAGATGGCTCGATCCCAGAAACCCTCCAGAGTTCGCTTTACTGAGTGTAAGAATATCTGATGGCACTTAATGATTGACTCAATATCTTTTTAGCTTTAGAATTTAAAGTTATTTCCTATACAATTTTTTATAGATATTCGCGGATAAATTTCTCCTGATCTAAATTCACATTCTGGCCTTAAAATTCTTTGCTTCTGCTTAGCATATATGTCTATAATTACTCATAACCAACATGACAAGCCATTCAAATAAAGAGACTAAGCATTTGGCTACCCAGAGTCCCCATAGAGACACCGAGCATCATCCTTGTGCTGCTGGCAGTGGCTCTTTTATGACTCGTACAAAGTATCTTCTGTCTGTTGTCAAGTATCTGGAGCTTCCACTCGCACTCCCACATGGTGGGGGTGGTCTAAGCTTATAACTCTAACAAGCTTACATCAATTCATATTCTGAATAATTGCATTTGTTGGGAATTGTGCGGAAGCCCCTGCGAGAAGGGTCAGAGCCCGAACCCACTTGACAATCAATCAGTCTTAAGTGGAGCAGCAGAGAGGCTTCTGCTTCTGCTTCTCTCTCGGAGTACCAGCATCAGAAGGCGGCATTAGCTGCTAATCTGCATATTGTGTCAAATGGTTGACGTGCGTTCGTTCGTTCGTTCGAGTTAGTTTATTTTTTTGCCAAGTGGCACTTGCAACAAATTGGAGATGAGGCCAGCTGCTGCTGCTGCTACTGCGGGTACAAATTTGAATCTGCAACAAAAGTGAGGGGGCGGCAAGGGAAGAGATTTACGAGAAATGGTGCAACTTTGCCGCACTGTGCTCTGCAAAAACAATAGAAAAATCAATAGGAATTGCAACCCCGAGCGAAAATCATATATAGGCACATTCTGATCTCCAAAGTCGGGTGATTGCCCTCTTTGCCGGTGGCTGTGGCTGTAGCTGTGGTCCCTGAATGAATCTCTGCACCCCTGCCACGCTGCCACATGCTTCCTCCTGCTTTGACAACGATTCCGACTTCGTCTACGCCGTAGACGTCTCTCAATTGTCTGTGTGTGTGTGTGTGTTTGTGTGCGTGTGTGTTCCGTGGATGTTTATGTGTGTGCGCTCGCGCATCGTATCCTTTTTATTGCACAAAAGCAGGAAGCTGTAGGGCTGGACCCAGGACCAGAATCAGGACTCCGGACTCCGGACTTCCACCGCTACCCACGGGGTTGGGCATTTGAGGGTGGTGACGACAAATGGCAAAAAAAAATAGGGAAGCAAAGTGCGGAGTGTGGAGTGGAGTGCGGCAATACTTGTGACAAATCTGTAGGAACACAACAAAAAAACTGCAGATGTACACCATATAGGAGAGGGGTTCTACACGTCCCATGTATGGAGAGGGGTGTGGGGGTGAGCCACACAGGAAGAACAGGGGCACGGGACTGCTGCTGCGGCCAGGCGCTATAAAAATGTAAAATTCATTCAGAAACAACAAAAGAAAGAGTGAGAGAGAGCGAAGAAGCAGAAGATATGCGACAGCAACAACGTGACTGCGCATAAATACGTGAAAGAACAAAGAGAAAGCAAAGAGTAAGAGAGAGAGAGAAAAGGGAGTGAGAGACAGTCGAGCAGGGAGACAGGGAGACAGTGACAGAGAGAGGAGAATGCCAGACAACGGCAATCAATGACTTGTTTAGGACAGCAGTAAAATGTTAGTTATAGCAAGGGAATACAATAAATACTATATGAGATTTATGGGAGCAAGTAGAGCAAGGAAAAGAGTCAAGTATTTTCGAGGAATATGTTGTAGAAGGTAGGGGATATTTATAGGATATTTCACCACTGGTACCACAGATACTGGCCCACAGATACATTCACTTTGGATAAAACATGTCCACTACCAATATTTCCACCACTAAAATAATAAATATTAATAAAAATATATATAAAAAAAATAAAAATATAAATCAAAATAAAATATGTAAAATACATAATAAAAATATATAATTATTATTAAAAATAAATAAATAAATATGAATAAAAATAAACATAAAAAAACAATAAAATATATATACAAAAATATAAATATTAATAAAAATAATATATATAAAATATAATTAAACATAATAATAATATATTGTTATTATTAAAAGTAAATAGTGAATATATATCCCCTTCTAGAACTGCCTTCCATAGAAATTTTAGCACCCCTATAGGGTATTTTTTCTTCCATTTATGTCCCACCATTAAGCTAATTTTAATCTGTATTTGCATTTCGTATTATTTTTCACACTGATTAGCTCAATTTAAATTCATAACCAAGAGAAATTTTCCCCTATTTCGTTTTAATATTATTCCTGGCTCTGATTAGAATAATATTATTTCGGCAAACAGTTTTCCCCATTGATATTCCATTGTTTTTATTAGTGGACATTCTGAAATGCCCCTTTTGCCACGTTTCACCCTGCACGTGGCGTCGTGCGAGTGTATTCATAGAAATACCAACATTTTCCCTGGTGCGTTCAGCATCTGTTATTTTATTTATTTAGGTGTTCCTTCCAATCGATGCATTTATTCCCCACTTGGGATATTTTTACATTTACAGCAACGTTTACGGTTTTATTGTTTTTACTGGACTGCGGATCGGAAATGCTTTCCAATTAATGCCCGCCCCCCAATCGAGCGTTTACGCTGCGGATTTTGGCCCAATTTAATTAGTGTTTCGAGGCTTTTGGGAATTAAAGTGTCGTCCAATTAAAATGTGGCACGGCACACACACAGCACAATACACTCGAGTGCAAACCGCGTAGAAGAATGCAGAATGATGCAAAAAAAAATGCAAATATTTAACCTTGATGCCACATTCCACAGGCCACCCCACCTCACTGTTGAGGCAAGTTGAATGGCCTTTTGCTGTACCGACGAGGCACCCTCTAACTACCTTTCCCCCCCCCTCCCCTCTCTCTTCCTCTTCCATCGCTTCCATCGATTGCAATTTCTGCGTTCTACTTTGTTTGTTTTGTATTCTATTCTCCTGCTTTTTTTCCTTTTTTTTGCTCGTGTTTTTTTTGTTTAATTCAATTTTAGTACATTGCACTTTTTGTGCCAGCGATGACGCCGGAAGTGCAGCGGAAGGTGATGGAAGTGCTGGGTGTGGTGGCACGGGCACGGGTTGGGGCTTCCCCTGCAGTCAGACAATTGCCGACAGACAGACAGACAGACAGACAGACGGACAGGCGGACAGTCATGAGTCTTACATGAGAGTTGCTTCTGCATTGCCTTTCCTGCCCGGGCACTCTGCCAACAGCTCTCTCGCTTCTCTCGGACTTGTTCTGGGTTGCTTCTCATAAGTTTTTGGCACATTTCATGCCCGATTCTGTGCTGTTCCGTGCCATTGTTCAACATTTCTCGTTAGCTGAAAATAATGTCCAAAGCTTCCTTCGCTGGAGGTTTATTTAGTTGTGCACCTAAATGCCCACAGAGAAGGGTGATGGAGGGGCATATACTCGTTATGGGATTGCTTGTAATCCTCAATGTTCACATTTCGAAGAGGATTAGGCTGAGGGGTGTCCTTGGAGAAGTAATCTTTGTATACATATGTGAAAACTTCTTGGATTTCTAGTATTTCTTTGAAAAATCTTCCTCAAAACCCCTCAAACTCCAACCAAACGCCTTCCAGGGTATCCAAACAGTCAGCTTTCAAAGACTGGCGGGTGGATTGAACGATTGCATGCAGAACGCCATGTTAATCCCAAACACACACAAAATTACTTAATCGCCTTTTCCAAATAAAAGTAATCAGCAATTGCCTGCCCCTGTCCCTGCCCCACAGCCTGCCACAGAGCCTGCCACAGTTTCGTTCCATTAATGGCACATCGAAGAATTTGCTTTGTGCACACGCAGAATATTCCTCGGAGCTCAAAAGCCAGACAAAAGTCTGCAAATTTAATTAAGGCGTTACCTCTATTCAACACCTCCCAGGCGTTCGTTCGATGGCGCTCCCAAAGACCCACAAAACGGAGGAAACGCAGGGGGAAAGAACGTAATTTCTTTCAAAGGGTTTTCCTGGAAGAAGACTCCTTCAAGGGAACGAAGCAAGGGTTCGCTTCGGTTACTGTCTGCAAGTCCTACATTTAATTGCTTAAAAGCTTCGGCATGGAGCATGGAACATGGTGCATGGAGTGACCCAGAGCACTTTCGATCAACTAAAATTGTTATTACTGAAGCGAAATATTCGTACGCCTGCAGGGGCAAACAGTTAATGACATTATAATGGCCAATTGTTCGGGTTGGACAGGGGAAATTGTATTGTAAATAAAGGTAATTCGATTTGTTTTACTCCGGAATTAGATTTGATAGCTAGAGGAGCTAGAGGGATATTATCAGAGAAGGCAATTAGTATGTGCAATTATAGTAGATACTGAATCGATGTATTAAAGAACTGATGATCCGAAATAGGTGGAAAGTTTCATTATATCTCCCTACGTCGTTCGATACTTTACTCATATCTGTGCCAGCGAGTGAAGCGAGTGAGCCGGGGGTTGGCGCATGACCGATGCGTGTGTGCAGGAGACTTGAACCCTAGTATTTTATGCTTTTGTTGTTGAATGCCTAAATTAAGGTAAAAGGTTAAAGAAAATGCTGGAAATTCTTGGGCTTATTTCGGATTCTGTAATCATATCCATTGTCTCCATAAAAGGTTCAATTCTGGCTACTAGACTTTCCCTAGTGCACTGCCACTTTATGCTCTATTTCTCCCCCTAATTTCTCCCAGTGCTTAAACACTTAAACTATGAATACCAACAACATCTTAACCATTCCAGTCTTGGCCAAGCAACCCAGCCATCATCATCATCGTCCTCAAGTGTGTGATCAGCTACCTGAGTTATCATTATCGCTGAATTCCAGTTAGCACTACAGGTAGTTGGTGGTGCCTTGTTTTTGTTTTTGTTTTTGCCCACTCGGCGTCTAGAGGAGGCGTGTCACCAAAGGCTCATGCCCATGTGTTAACACATAATTTGTTGAGAGCCCAGCCAGCCAGCCATCCAAAGAGACAGACAAAAACCCAGACGGAGGAGAGTATCGGGTTTACCTCGAGTGTGTGCACAGACCACGCCCCCTTCTCCTGTTCCTGCTGTTCCTTTTGGACCGGCCGTCCTTCTGGCTACCGTATTTACGCCATTCGAACGGGTTTCTTCGGACGGTTACCGTCTCGCCTTCTGTTGTTTGCCGCCGATATGCAAATATTTGCCCCGAACGAACGCCACGATATGATATGCATTGTCTGGGCCAATTTCCAATCCAATCCAATCCTTTGGCGCATGGCAGAGCGGACAGGGAAAAGTGCAGCAGAAAAAATAAATAAGGAACGGGTCGAAGAGGTGCGTAATGACTTTATTTATGACCGGAGACTCAGACAATAGCCTCGGGGAACTCGGAGAAGAGAAACCAAATGCAATATTTGCATGTTCAAGTCATTTTCTGCTCTGGCATCCTTTTTGCGAAAGTGTTGACAGGCCATAAATACTCCAAGGACCTGGGGAATTTAATGAGTTTTGTGGCCCCCAGACCGATATATGATTTCACGGGAATTTCATTGGGAAATTATATACATATTTCGAGGGGGGACTCTTTCGACCTGAGTCCAATTTAAATACCAAAAACAACAGCTCAATTAATCATTGTCTGCTCAATTTTTCATTGTCACCGAGGGGCATGCACCAGTAGATGACAATTTAGGTTGGGGTTCCCTCTCCCATGGGCCCCTGGATGTAGATCTGGTTCTGGTTCTGGCTCTGGCTCTGGCTCTGGCCTATTTCATATTTGATAAAGCACTTCGTTTGTGTCCTGGCCTATCTGTCTGTCATCCATTCTGTAGCCATATTCCCGGATACATTAGGCGGACCCTCTGCCTCTCCCTTGCTTCAAAATTGAAGCGTGTTTCAACCCCCAGTCGCTGCTCCTCTCCCCTGGATGTCTGTCATTCTATTCATTTTCAAAATTTTCTACCTGAGAGTGAGAGGCAGTAGCTGTTCGCTCTATTGTTGCTGAAGTGCCACGCGCTGGCTGGTGGCACAACAGAGAAATCTCCTCTAACAGAATGCTTCATCGCCTTTGATGAAGTGGGCTTTGCATATAGGGATTTACAGAAAACCCTTCCCCTCCCCGGCTGGGAGGGATGGGATGGGTGGCGCTCCCTGTTTTCGGCTAAACGTTTAAATAGTTTCCTTTCATTTGCATAATATGCTAGGGGTTGTGCCCGCAGTTCTTGGTAAACAATTTTGTTATTTAATAATTTTTTTTTGGGGGAATTTTCTGGCAAAGGATGTGAAACAGTTTTTTGACCCTGCTAAATGAGTTTTGTATGGGGAAATGTGTGGGAAAGGGGTTTAGATGGCATACGAAAGGAATGAGGGAGTGTGGGAGCATCTCTTGGGCCTTAAAAATCATTAGAGATGAGATTGAGAGCTTCAAATCCGACTTTATAATGTCTTCAAAATCATAAGAGTCTCCTTCTTTATAGCTACTGAATAGCACCTCCCTCCAGCTCTCTAAAACTCCTGCCTCCTCCTCCAAATACCATCACCCACAACTTTCATTTCGCTGGCAATTTAGGGGCCCTTAAAACCATTTAATAGCCCCCCATTCATACACAATAAAATCTCATAAAAAGTATTACTTCCTTGTGGAATATTAAATCTAAAACGAAGCACGAATGAGTGGAAATTATTCGAAAAATGTCCATAAATTGATTCGAGTTTGGGTCTCGTACTCGTAAAACGGAATTGGAATTGGAATTCGAAAGCGCGTCAAAGAAAACGATGCCAAACTTTTGTTTGTGCGGGTGAAAAGCGCCTGTCAATAAAATATGGAAATATGAATTTTAATTGCATGCCACGGCCATGGGGCATGGGGCATGGGGCAGGCCAACCAAAGTGGAAATCAATAGAGCGGAATATCAATAAGCCCTACCCGCAAAGAAGAAAGCAAACATATCATCCTCAAAAGACAATTAAAGGTTCATTAGGCAAGTTTTTCTTTCTTTTTTTTTTTTTTTTTGGGACCATTGGGTCGAGCGTCAAGTCAACAAATAAAAGTGTCGTAATTTATGCATTTTTTGGGTTTCGATCTTTTATGAGCTACGAGCTACTGAAACTTGTTAAAAAACTGTTGCCAGCAGTTAAAAATCGAATAAACTACGGGACGGAGAGGCTACGCCTTGGGCTTGAATTTACACACGAGTTCTGGGCTCTGGGGTCTTTTTTTTGGGGCCAAGACACAGCACAGCAGGTGGTCGCTTGGCGTTGACTTTTAATCGATTTTAAATGACTTTAATATGGCCAGAGCTATGCCTGCCCCAGGGTGATGCTCCGTGGGGGCGTGTCGCAACTTTTCCTTTCCTTTTTCCCCCGAAATTTGATAGTGCAATTTATGGGCTTGCCTTTCAATCAACTTTATAGCTAATGCTACCTCAAAAGCCTTGCAACTACTCTTCTTGGGGCCTGCCATGACGCATCCATCATTTGTTGTATGCTTTGCGCATATATAAATATAAATCAAACGAAACAGAAACAGAAACATTCCAGCATCAAATATTCATTTATGCCGAAATGTAGAGCTATGCATGAACCTCTATACAGCATATTGTATCGCGTTTTATCTTCGCTTTTAATTAAGTGACACTATGAAAAATAAAACAACTTCGGCCCAACTTTGTTTTGATTAATCGGGGGATCGGGCCGCATTTCGAATGAGATTTTACACGCCACAACAGCCGCTGCAGAAGCAGCTCGATTGAAATGATTTTGTTTCGTTTTCAGAGAGGAGAAAACGCTGCCAAACAAATTGTAAATGATTTATAAGGCCCAAAGATCTCGCCGTGAGCTTGTTACCCCCGAAACTATGGGTTTATTAGCGGCCCAGAAGCGGGTTATGCAAATCGCAAACATTTCGATAATTTGTTTGGTAGTCAACTCCGTCAACTGATTAGCAGATCCCAGAGATACAGATACACCGTACAGTCCGTGGAGTAGCCATTTTCATAGCTAATTGCAATTAAGATGCCGCTGTGGAGATAAACCCCGAGGAGGTGAGAATTAAATGTATTTGTGAATCGAGTTTAGGGGCAGATGATGTTCATTTTTGACTAAACACGGGGCATTGGGGCACTGGGGGAATGAGGTGTGTTCTCTGAAGATTTGAGAGGTTATAAATGACATGAGATCGTTAAAATGGTCATTTGGAGTTGATTAAATGCTCGTGAGTGGAGAATTCAGAGATCAATGAAATTTTACATCAATTTAAAGAAGTTTTGTGTATGAATTTGTTTAATTTTTGAAAGAAATTTGATTGAAACAGCTCTAGAAGATTGAAATGTATGGAATATTGTTAGAGAATAATTAAATTGAGAGACTTTTGGGCTGGTAAACCATTTCTTTACAGATTTCAGCGAGTACTAACAACTAATTGGGCCTTAAAAATCATCCTTTTTTGGGGTTGTATATATATATTTGTTTCTGGCTTCCTTGGCCCTTGACTGAGTCACTATTTCCCTTCCAGTTCCCTTCCCAAATCTATCCCCAAGTCCGCACATCGTTAGCCATAACTCAGAGGCAATCAGCCAGACCATTTGTCAATGTACATCATCCACATGCCGGTCACACCCAAGGAACCCAATAATCGCATGGCACAGGCTAGTTATAAGATCATTAGCCATATCCCTCTCATGCTCAGTCGAACAATCCACAATTGTTGGACCAGAAATCCTCCTGCTCGTTGAAGATAATAACGCGTAAAAAGCAAATAAAATTATTGTCAACACATTCGGTTATTGTGCAACGGTCACTAGCCGAAAAGTCAGCGGCGGCGCCTGCGCAGCTGTTGGAAACCTCTACCCTAGCCCGAACCTTACACTACCTTCGCGTACCTTACACCCAAATAAGAGGGTGCGTGCCGGTTTGGGTATGGGATTATAGATGAGGGACAGACATCCACGTCCCAGACATGGCGTGTTGCACATCGGCTAGCGGGTAATTAAAATAATTTCCACAATGAAATTTTTTGTTTTTTCAAGGGCGACCATGTGTGGTACACATTCGGGTCGGAACTTCTGGGGGTGGAAAGACCAAAAACCCAAACCTAGGGCGAAACCTGACGGCCAGACAGAGTCCTGGGCCTAGGACAATGTGATTGCCGGAGCGTTATGTAGAGCATGTCGGGGCGACATCAAAAAAGCCACCGAAAAATCCCACATCCTGTGCGAAAAGTCCTTGACAGCGGCACAACACCCACTCTCTCACAACCTTCTGTACTCTACGAGTGCTCTGTGCTCTGTGTGCTCCGTGCCAAATAGCTTGAATATTAAATATTTTTGCTAATATCATTAAAAAGTTTTCACTTTGTGCAACATTCTCTTCTGTGACGACGCTTTGTGCCTGCTGCTGCTGCTGCTCCTGCTGCTGATGCCCCTGCCACACAGCAATTAAAAAGTGAAAAGTTGACAATTTTCTCAGGCTGCAGTTGCCACATGCCCCTCCCCATCTCCTGGAGCAGTCCAAAACGTTGTTCCGTTCGTCATCTTTTGTGGCTTACTGCTGGAAACACCCCCCCTGCTGTGGGGGCTTCTACTTTAATTAGCAGAAATAAATTGTAGGAATTTCTGCGTGATTATGCCACTGGAATGAGAAGGAAGCTCCTTTTAATTTTGGCTTTTCGGTGAGATTTGGGAGGTAACGCTGGGCTGGCCAACTACAAAGGCAGCCAATTAATGAGGAACCTAATGGCTTTGGACCCTGTAATTATCAGACAGGGATGTTTTGGGGCTGTATGAGTGGCGATAGATCAGGAAAAGGCTTCCAAATCAATTGTTGAATTAAGAATGGAATAAACCAGACATAGAATGTGCTTAACACCCAGAAGGAACCGTTTCCGACCCTATAAAGTATATATATTATTGATCAGCATCAACAGCCGAGTCGATTAAGGCATGTCTGCCTGTCCGTCTTTCAATCCGTCACGAATAGCGCCTAGATCTCAGAGACTATACGAGCTAGAGCAAGCAAATTTTGTATCCAGACTCTTGGGATATTACACAGTCCTTAATGGATAATACATATATATATTCTGAATAGCGGATGTAAAAGTAGAGCCTCGTCCCTTGCCGCTGCTTTTATGACAGATGGGAAGTTCGTCGGAGAAGAAGAAAAAACGTGGAATACTTTATTAATTTAGAGCATTCTTTTGCTTAAAATCTTAGATAATTATGGAATACCTCAGACTTTTTTAAAACCGAATTCTATGATTTTTGTATGATATTCAACGAAATGCTTATAAGAATACAACATCCTAAATATCCCATAAAATACGACTTCCTATTGCCATTTAATCCCCGGAGAGATTAATCCCCACAGAAAGTTCTTTAGTTTTTAGCTTTTACGATCTCTGGTCACGCATAAACCGGAGCCCCTTAATGCCCTGAATACTTCATTAGCCCTCACGGGAGGCGGCACAAACGTTATTTACTCCACAAAACCAATTGAATAATTCACTTTCAATGACCCATAAATATTTCCACGTCCCCCACTGACGAAACAGAAATCAATTTAACCTTTTTTTTCCTTCTTCTATTTGCAGAAACCCACACAAAGAAAAAAAGAAAAACCCTGGAAAATGTATTAAACTCTGGATCGAGGAACAAAGGAAACGAATCCATGAATAATTCAAAAGTAAAGTGTAAAATCCACAAGTAATAGTTATAGAGAGAGAGAGACAGCGAGAGAGAGAGAGGTAAAGGAGCAGAGGAAACGACGAGAGTCAAGAATTAACGTGGCCAGAAGTAAAGCCAACGCGTGCCCCACCAGAATGGCGGCACGACGTTGCCACTTGGCCCGATCCCGCGACGGGGGGCCGCTCCGGCAACGTACTGCCTGCAACAGACTCAATCTATCCTCCTGCGCGATAATTGTGGTAGTAGTCCATCTGCTGGCCGTCTCCCAGGCTGGGAGCGAGGAGGAGACCAGCTTTGCCGGACTCTCGGCGGAGAATGCCGCCCGGATGCTGGCCGGGAGTCCCGGCGATGCGGAGAAGAGCTCCTCCCATCACAGCGAGATGTCCCTGGTCCTGCCCCACGACACCTATCCTGGTTTTAGCATCAAGAAATTTAGGACACATCCGGTCAAAGTGAATGGCACATCGCACGGCGGTGCCAAGGGAGGCACTGGGGCAGGAAGTGCCGCCTATCACATGCTGGACAGCGACTACTCCAAGTACTTCACGGTGCTCGATGACGGAGTGGTCATGACCACGGCGGACATCTCCCCGCTGGTCAATCGTCCCGTTCAGCTGGTGGTGGTGGAGCAGACCCCCAATGCCACCAACACCCACAATCTGCAGCTGTTCGTGATGCACCGCAACGACATGCTGCGGTTCTCGGGCTCCCTGCTGGACGCCAGCGGAGAGGTGCGGGAGAACCATCCCGCCGGCACACGAGTGCGTGGCGTGCCCCTGATGCAGGCCTTCTCCGGGTCCATTTTGGACGAGGAGCTGGCCAAGCCCAAGAAGGTGCGCTACACCATCATCGATGGCAACGTGGACGACGCCTTCGCCCTGCAGGAGCGCAAGGCCAATCAGAATGTCCAGCTGAACGCCAAGTCCCTGGTGATTGATGGGAACGACGAGTCCGGCGTCTGGTTGGTCACCAATCGTCCCCTGGACAGGGAGCTGCGCGCGCACTATGACCTCTCCGTGGAAGCCTCCGATGTGGACGGCCTGGACAAGACTGTTTCCAGGATACAAATCACCGTGCTGGACGAGAACGACAACAGGCCCGTGTTCAAGTCGCAGGACTACAAGTTCGCCATCGCCGGCCAGAAGTCCTCCAGCATGGAGAGCAACAACAGCGTCACCTACCAGCGATTCGCCATCCTGGGCAAAGTGGAGGCCACCGATGCCGACGGCGACAAGATTGCCTATCGCCTGCAGTCCCCCTCCAATGTGGTCATCATTGTCCCCCAAACGGGCGAAATAATGCTCGCGGGAGAGCCCAACGCCAGTGAGCTGCTCATCGAAGTGTTGGCCCATGATCTCCGGTATCCCAGCCTCCTGAGCGCCCAGCCGGCCAAGGTCCTGCTGGAGTTCCTGGCCCCCGAACCGGTGTCCTTTATCATGCAGCACCTGGAGCACGACGAGGTCAATCTCCACTCGCATCATCGCGAGAAGCGGCGTGTGACCCGCGCCGTGCGACCCACCAAGCGGATTGAGTTCACCGAAGCCGATGGCGATACGGAGGGCAAAAGCGTCTTCCAATTGGAGAAGGAGACCGACAAGGAGACCTTCAAGATACGCGACGACAATCCCTGGGTGACGGTGGAGACCAATGGAGCGGTGCGCGTCAAGAAGAAGTGGGACTACGAGGAGCTGGGACCAGAGAAAACCATCGATTTTTGGGTCATCATCACGAATATGGGACACAATGGTGAGTGTTTTATATATTTTGGGATTAAGGTATAGTCGGGGGCCACTAATGGTCTATTCCTCATCATAATTTATCCCCATTTATTCGCCTGTTTTCCCATTAGACAGTCTCATAAATATTCCGCCGGAGTAGGCCAGATTGAAAGGCAATTAGCGAGTATTTATTGTATTTATTTGGGCACAGACACTCACAAATTTGTTGCACATTTAAGTAGAATTATATGTGTCTCTCATACGATTATGGACTGTCTGAAATATCAATGCGCCTGCATAATGAGCCCCTGACACAATGGCCACATTATGGAAATGTGTGAAAGATGAGGCGACGACTGAAGAGGAGAGGACAGGACATAAGTGCCTTTCAGCATGGCCAATCCAAACAGAATCTAATTGAATTTGGATAGCAATGAGGCCACGGAGGTCAATCAGTGTATGAAATATAGATGGGTAGTCTCCCAGGAAGCGGCCAAGAACAGCTGCTGGTTTAATGAGCTTCCCAGAACTCTGCTGAGGCGTGTAGATATGATTGGAGCAATCGATTGATGGGAAATTGTTAGGAAATTTAAGGGGAAACCCAACAAAAAAATGGTGCCCATGGAACCCAATTAAATCGCAGGAGATCCTATCCATCTACGACTCTGCCTATCTCATTGTTCTATCTATGTATCTCTCTCTCTCTGCCCCCGTATCCCCCTCTTTCGGGTTGTATGGGTTTTTGTTTTGAGACCATCTTTTGTTGCGATAAAATTGCAAATTGCTTTTCAAATATTTGGTTGTCATGGAAAGCAATTACACTTGAAACAAGAGCAACACACAGAAAGAGATACAGAGATACAGAGATACAGAGAGAGAGAGAGTGGACAGGCTCTGTGTGTGTACTTTTTTCAACCACTGTACTTGGTCTGCCATTTCGAGCGTGTCTCGATAAGCAAATATTGAAGGACTCGAAATCCATTCAGGCATCAACAGAGCAGCTGTAAAGCGACTTAGGATTACACTGTACGACAGTGGGGAGTGGATAAAAAAACCCCAAAAACCACACGACCCACCCACTGTCCACAGCGCCCACTATCCATCTGGATGCTCCATGTGTGCGCCCCAAAAGTTTGACACGAGTCGAACAAAAAGTTGAACTGACGTGACAGCTCTGGGGTCTCCCAGGATGTCCATTCTGGTTTACATCCATGTGCCAGGTCTCCGGCAGACAGGACAAGTTCATGAAATGTTGAAATTTATTCAGGATCCGCACATAGACACCCACACATCCACACGCCCACACAGATACACCATACCCACTCACAGATACTTGTTTCATTTAAATCAACGTCTGGCACAAAACTGAAAATAAAACAGAGGAAAACCTCTGCAGTTTTTCCGCATTGCTCTCCCGCTAATTGTTGAGGCCGTTGACGGGTTCGTATGGGATATGGACCATGGGCTGCCAAAGGGATTGTATGGTTTCCCGAATGGGATTTCATGTGTGTGTGGATGGGATTGGATTGGGAGTAGCTCCTCCCAGCCCCCTTTTGGACAGTTCATCTGTCAGTCAATTAACAGTTTCCATAAATGTTGCAACTGCAAGTGTCGCTCATGCTGTTGCCCCATCATGGCCCCCGTTTACCCTCTTCTCACTCGTTTGGAGTGATTTTCATTTACATTGTTTGCTTTTCCCCTGCCCCCCCTGCCCCCTGGCCCCTGCCCCTGACCCCAGCCAGTTTGATTGCCTTGACACTTTTGGAAGCAGCTCTGGAAAACTTATTAAACATGTATTTGTTAAGTGCACCGAGTGCTGGATGCTCCATGTACCTGGGATTATTGAAATGCAGGAAGGATGGAAGGAAGGATATCAAATTAATGGACAATATTTGTTGAAAAGCCAATTCAAATTAAAGTTGTGCAAAGCTCATGAGTGTAATTAATCATTGGGGGATCGAAAGGAAGGAAGGCATCAGTGAATCGAAGGAAATTTCCTTTATCCTTCCATAAAGGAGTTCTGAGCATCATTATATATGAATCTTGAACTAAAGAAGGCTCTCAATCTCGTATCGATAGAGGATCTATCTATCTAACAATCTCTCTAATATAGTCTCGAATTTTACTCATATTTGCGCTCAGATGCGACAGAAGCGAGTGAGCCGGGGGTTGGCGAACGAGTGAAGCGAGTTCGCAGTTCCAAATAATCGCTTAGGCTATCCAAAGTATTCCGAATAGAAAACTATTCGAATAGGGAAGATATTTGAAGACCCTTCTGCTGACTTTTGAAGGGTTTTTCTCGATCTCGAGGGTTTTTTCCTGATGTTTGAAGATGTCTTGCTTAAACAGGGTTATCATTCCTGTTCTATAATGTTTTACCGATCAAAATCAGTCCACAATTGGATCTTTGCTGTTCAGTTTACCTTTAAAAATGTATTTTCTTTATTTCAAGATTATATTCTAGATCATAAAACATATTTCTTCTTCTCTAGATTACAAATATCCTTCTACCTTCACTAGTGCCCAACGCTCAGCATTTTCCTCATTCAGATAAGGAAAAACCATTCCAGAAAACGAATGCCGCCGCTTCTTTCTCTCTATGAACCAACAAACAAACCACTTGATGACATCTCAGAAAATACTTATTACAGCACCCGATAGCCTCCACTTGAAGTGCAGTTTAGTGCTCGTATTTCAAGAGGGAAACCCAGAAAACCAGCCCTAGCCAGAGAACATTTCATGCACAAATTGCTACGCTCTCTGCCTATCATCCTTGATCCTGGCAACTTGAGTTAATTTATGTACGGTACGGTAGGGCTCCTGGGGAAGAGGGAAAACCGACCGAAGCCTGCTCACATGGGTCCGATAAGCATGGCCTCCCTGCTTTAAACGGTAAACGCGGGAGGGGGGGGAAAAACTGAAGGAAAAACCAAACTATGTAAAACACTTAACAAAGCATTGCACTTGCACTTGGGGAAGGGAAGGGGCTAAGGGAAGGGGTACTGCAGCACAAGTGAAGAAGAAATTTACGACAATATTTTTCATTCATTTAAAATGCTACGCCAATACACATGACAGTTTGAGAGAAAGAGAAAGAGAGAGCTAGAGAGAGAGAGACAGCTCTGCAGAAATGCATGGAAATGAAACACAAATGTTCTGGGAATGAAACGGAAAAGGAAACAAATGAAATTTGAACAATTTGTTGGAGCATGCGCCTGGTAGCCTCCAGAGAGAGAAGAGAGAGAGAGAGAGATTTGTGATGGAGAGATTGAGCGATTGCCTCGGCTAAGGGTTGGGTTCCGTTCCTGAACGGACGCGTGCCAAGTCCAACAGGAAAACGCTCGTAACAATTAGAAGAATTCCCCCCCGTTCCCCCTAGTTTCAGGCCAAGAAACAGAGGAATAACATACGCACAATTTGTCCAGCAGAAAGCCAGAGAGACAGGCAGAGATTGGGGGCGAGGGGGAGTACAGGTGGCAGTAGTCCTGATTGAGTTGCTGGTACTCGTAGACGTAGTGCTACGATGTTTGTTTTAGAAATTTCCGAGCGCATTGTTTTACCCAAAAATGTATGCAAGGCTTTTGCCATCAAATAGCTACGGCAGGAGTGGGTTTTCAGTGCATGCCAGCAGGGGGTGGCTTTGACATTCCGCCACACACAGACACACACACCCAGACTACCCCCCGCCCTTAATCGGGCCAGGCGGCGGGAAAATGTGTGCTGCGGTAAAAGGGAAAAGGCATGAAATTTTATGCACTGCATGAAAAATGAAAAGTTGCACGCAAAAAAAGGAAACCACAAAACAAAACACGAATAAACAGTTCCCTTTGGGGCAGATAGGGGGAGGGATGGTGGGGGTGATTCCCAGGTGAAAAGGGAAACGAAGCACCCTTCCCCCAGGGCCCTGCGTGTGTGTGCTGGCAGAAGGAACTTAAAGATATGCGCCAGGTGACATTCTCCGCCCCCTGTATTTCGTACAACTGCAATTGGCAACTTTTGTTCCGATAAGAATGAAGTTTTCCCAGGGAAATGTCCCAGAATGAGACATGAAAAGTTTACAGTGGGATGGAGGGGACGTAAAGCAAAATCTGACATGCAACAATCGGACATGCAAGCGAGTGGCATCCCAGAAAAGAGTTGCCACTGCACACAAATTGTAGCAGACTTCGGGGCTGCAAGCAAGACAATGGCATCCCTCCACAAGCTCTAAGACGTGCCTTAATTATGAAAATCAAAATTTAAGTTTATTCCAAGGAAAAGTTTCATTTACTTTCCGTACTTCTTTGCACCTTTACTCGTTTTTCTCTCATAATCGAGTTGTGAGTCGCACACACATGGAGAAACTTGCTTAATTAAGCATTAATTTCACGTTTTATATGCATGTCGGCGGCGCCTAGACAAAGTAGGCGGGGTAGTAGAGGAGCAAAAGCCACCGTCAAAGACTGTTCTTGTAATGGCAATTATTTAAATTAGGTTTACGGCATAGCGAATGGCTGGCAACTGTGTGTAGGGGCATCACTTATGCATGGGCTTTGTTCCAATTTAATTTTAATATAAATTATGAACATTTTACAACAATTATCCAAGGAATGCCAGAGCCAGACATGCACTAAAGCTCATCTGAAATGTTTGGGAATGTTCTGGTTTAAAGTTCAATCTCTAAGAGTGGACTATCCTCTACAAATACTTCCCCTAATACACCTCCTAAATATATTCTTTATGCCACATTTCGTCCAACTTTTCACGTCTCTGTCGCTGTAGCGCTTAGAAAAATTTGTGCAACTTGCGGGCCACATCTGCGCCATGTTGCCAGCTTCAAAAGTGTTGTGGCCTAAATACCAAGTGCCACAAATAGGGGGCGGGGCGAAAAAAGTTTCGCAACATAAATTTTCCACCATGGAGCGGCGAGGATGAGAGATGGTTAGGCCAAGATTTTCCAGTGTGACAGTCGAGGAGGGTAAATATTTGGCTTCGTTTCGAGTTAAATACATTTCAAATACAACCTGGCAGGAAAGGGTATCTATAGATAGGGCATAGGGCTTGTCCCAGATACGACTACACACACATTTTGACAGGCAATGGGATTGGGCTGTCTCCCGTCTAATTGGAATTGCATTTAGATTAGTTTTGCCCATGTCCTTGATAGTTTTACGAAATAATTCCGATACAACCCATCAGAGGCTTGACCTTTTCATTGTTAGGGCATTTATTGACAGGCAAAATGGTAAATTATGTCGAAAATTACATTTGGCCAGAAAACAAGAAAAATTACTCATGTGCATGGCATAGTTCTGCCATCGATTTGCGTTATCCATTTTCCCCATTTCTTGTTGAATTTTTGTGTCGAATTTGCATTTGCCATGTCAGAAACAGAAACAGAACAGAACCGAATAAATACACAAAGAAAATGCATGTAAAATGGCGCATACGAGTGGAAAAATGATGAACACGAACGGAACAGCGGACGAGTGCATATGAAATCGAATAAAACACAAAAATACAGAACAATGCTTCAAAAATTTTTAAAAATAAATTGAATATAAACAGGGGAAAAACTGCAGCATAAATTTGTTTGTAATATGCCAGATCAGCCGCAACGCAGTCTCTCTCTCAATCACCGACATTCAACATGTTTTGCAACAGTTTTTTGCAGCATTTCAATGGCCCTCAAAGGTCCTCAAAATGAACAAGTTTCGAATAGTTTTTCATTGAATTTCAGCTCAATTTGTCCGTTTGTTGTGGAGTTGATTATATGTTTTTTTTATTTGCACTTTTGGCGATTGCTACAAAGGAAAATCATGCTGGAAATCCACCAAAAAAGTTTCACAAAATTATGTCTGACAAAATTTGATCATCTTCTGTTCGAAAAGCAATAGAAAATCATCTGCAATTGTTTCCATGGTTTTAACCCAATTTCCAACTGTCTTTTATTCACTCAATTAACTGCGCTCTAAGGCAAAATAATGTTCAATCAATTAAATAATTTTCCATAATGGAATTGGATTTTCATGTATAATTGATTGGTGTTTTTTAATTGGGAAAATAGTTCAAAAATTAGTTTGAAATTTGCTGTTCAAAAAGGTTCAATAAATGAGGAACTGTCAGCGACAGAGAAGGCCACAAGGGAAGTTTCTGATCAGAGTAGACAAGTGACAGCGAAATAAATGTTCAGGGCCAGATACACAAGAAGGAAGCAGGAACTCTGTATGACATAGGGCCACAGTAGCAGACATATAGCCAGAGTCAAAGCCACAGCCGCAGTCAGAGTCAGATTCAGAGTCAGAGTCAGAAGAGTCGGCGGGGCCAAACCGCCTAAAGGCAGACTACACACAGAAAAGGACATCAGACAGACAGACGGCAACACGGGATACAGTTCTCCACCAAAAAGATGTGGCAACAAAATGGCGACGATGTTGCCATGGCAGCAGACGTCGACGACGACGGGAAGAAGAATGATGGAAACCTGAGGCTGGATTTGAAGCAGCAGCTGCCTTTGGCGCACTGCGTCCAACAAAACGAAAACCAAACCCCGAGACCGAGACCGAGACCGGGGCCGGGCTTATTCTGTTTGTTTTGTATTTTTAGTTTTCGGTGGAAAATGCGAGACTGCAATGGCAATAATAACACTCATACAAGCACAGATATATATATTGTTTATATGGATACACATTCATAATGGCGTCCAAGGGATAAGTAATGGCGCCCCCCCTTTTTCGGAGCAGTCAAAACAGGAAGAAGAGCCCTTAGAAAACTAAACGACAAATGGAATAATAAGTATGAAGTAAACAGAAAGGCAGACAGCGGGGTAAATACTCGTACAATAGCCCGCCCCCCGATAAAGCAAGATTTATATAGAAAGAAGGAAAAAGTTGACTTGTGGGCGGGGAGGGGGGAGGGCGGACTTTCTGTTTGTTGTCCCACGAACAGCCCTTGGAGCGGCTTATGATTTACTCTGATTCATAAGATCAACTTTAAGGAATGTTCAAGTTTTGCCGGCATCATTTTTCTTTAAGATTAGCTTCAAGTTTCCTTAGATTAGCATAGTTTTGCTCAGGCATTCCTTGTAAGTATTTCTGTAATGAACTTCTTATATGGGGAAAAATCGCCTAATCTAAAGGGAGAAAACTGTAGCAAAATGTATTTCATTGCCATTTCTTTTCACCACACTTTCTCTGCGTCTTTCTCGCACTCTCTGAGGTTGTTTTTCTTTTGTTTTTCCTTGCTCTTGGTGTGTATTTTATTTCCAATTTGTTTGCACTGCAATTTCACATACCATTTTTACCCCAAGTTTGTTCAAACCAACGTCGTTTGCTGCGACTGGACTCTCGTTACGCTCCTTAGAGGGTAGAGAGAGGGTATATGGGTTGAGGGATAGTTCAGGGTAGAGTGCAGTAAAGTAACCAGCATTTTGCGGGTTTTTTTGGTATACTAGATCCTGTAGTGTAGATCCCACACCTTGAAGAATAGTTTTGAGATCCTTTGGGACCCAAAACGATTTCCACATCTTCTCAAATAAACCACACCAGGGTATCCTTAGGTCTTCTACCTAGGACCTGTGTCCGCTTCAACTTCATTTTTCCATTTTGCCATTTGCCTTGCTTTGAGTTGAGTTTCGCACATCCGTTCGGCCATTTCGCCGCAGTAATAATTCATGATACAAATTGCGTTTATTACAATATAGCAGCCAGACCAGAGCAGACCAGAGCAGACCAGCCCAGCTCGGAGTACAGTCCGAAAGGAACGGAGCCCGTGGTCATACACACACGGATCCGTGCGCCATTCCGGGGGGCATGCTCTGCGCGTGGCAGGCAGCTTGATTTGCATTGCAAAAAGGGTTACGTTACGCAGACTTTGGTATGCTCGGGGGGCGTGGCATTGGATTGGATTGGATTGAGGATGGAAGACGGAGGGGCGACTACAATTGGCCTGTGGCAGCAACTCGGGCTTGACGTTTTCTTGCGGCAGTCGGCAGTTATTTATCACAGTTCCATATCCTCCTCCCATCCATAACCATGCCTCCATGGCCCTCCATGCGCGCTGTGATTTGTGTTTGTTTGTGGGGGCGGGCACGGGTGCACGGGTACACGGTCACACGTCATGGTCCAATTAGCAGCCGAACAGCGCCAAGAGCGATAGAGTTGTTAGCCATAATAATCGCGAGGGCACACAGTGCCGATGAAAAGTTAACGCACAAAATCTTTACAGTTGATTTGGTCAAAATGGTTTTGGTTTTTGGCTGGTGTTGGGGTTGGTGTTCGGGTGGCGTGTCCATTGATCCGTGAAAATTGCACATGTCAATGAATCTGATTATCCGATGCTCTCGGCTCTAACAAAATTAGCGAAACGGATCAACGTCGGTTGACAGACCGAAAATATATAAATATTTAACACGTTTTTGCCCCCCACACACATTATTCGGCTGCATAGCTCCACAATAAATTGCATTAAAATTAATAATTGATTCTGTTTTCGTTTCCTATTTTTTTTTGTATTTATTCACATAATCAGTGGGGAAGCCATCAAATTATGGGATTAATCAAATGAGTCTGACATAAGCAGGGATTTTGAAATGATTATGAAATGATTTTGATTATGAAATGCCTTTAAAATTCTATAATCCAAAGAAGGAGTACATAAATGTGGGATTTCAACTATAAAAAGGGGCACACTAGAAGCGGTGCAGAAGCTAGTTATAGGGCAACCTTCTAAGCACCAATCGATACCCATCTATCTGTTGTGAGCGGTAGTCGATCGTGTCGAGTCGTTAAGAGCAGCTTACAGAAGGAAAGCTTACTTTTACCCAATAATTTTGGGCACAATTGTTACTATTATAGCCACGTTTGAAACCACCAATCTACTACGTACTACATACGAGTATAAATAAACATTGGAGGATTTAAATTCCTTCATAATTCCTTCCTTTGAATGTCTGACTGAGGCGTAGAAATATGTATAGTCCAAGCTGATATTGTAAATAAAGCTCGTTTATCCTTTTGTTACATATAGCTTCCTGATTTGCCTACTGAGAGAGGATGCCTCCATCAAATTTCATCCAAAAGATATATGCATTATGATATTATACTCCTACGAACCCTGAAATTTAATGGATTTTTTAATTCTCTAGCGTGGGGTATCCCCAAATGTTATTCGATTCGTTCAATTTTTTATTTTTTGGAGTCAATTAATCAATTGTTAACAAAAGTATTGACTAAATTTGTTTATATCATATTCAGACAATTTTTAAATAAATCTTTTTCCAAATCCCACTTTTTTCGACAAAAGACCAAACGATGGAATAAAATTAAAAACTATTTGTTCAACAAAAACTATATTTTTTCAATAGGTTTTTCTATATATTTCCGAAATTATCTTTCAAATTTTAAATTAATTAATATTTAATGGTACCGCTCTAGGACACTATTGCGCATCGAATCGTATAAAGCCTTCAGATATTCATCCGTTATGTCCTAAAACAAAAGGTTTATCTTTTCTATATATTTCGTATATAAATCATTCATTAGTTCGACGAATTGTGGGACCGATCAATGCCTAGTGCTTTACCAAAAATTTCTTTATGGAGGTAGTGCGCATTCCACCATCAAATTTCGTTTAATCCTGTTTAAACTAATACTTTCCCAAGTACTTTCCTCTGGATAAACATAATCTAAATGCACACAATCTAAGGGAAAACTCTGTATTAGTTTTGTGCGATATTTATGGCCTCCATCCGATAAAAGTATATTGCATTCGAAGCTTATTTTTGCCAGATTTAGAGCCTTGTTTATCATTCAGTGATAGTTTGCCCTGCCCTATTCGAAAATCGGAATAATAACTTTCGCTGGGCCAAATCAATAAACATTTGCCCGGTCTGGCGGAATAAATAATTTCCACAGGGGCAAAAAACTGTGCGACTTAAATAAGAGCAGCGGAAAAACAAGTGAAAAGCATATTTTGCACTGCATTTTAGTTTCGGTTTTTGTGGGATGAAAATGAAAACGGAAAAAACTATTTTTTGAGTGAGAAAACACAAATCAAACAGCAGGTGTGCCCGCAGGACGGGACACGGGAGGGTGGCGCGGATTGGCCGTGTTCGGTGGCCATTTTGTTTTCACATTGCAAATACAAATTGTTCGCTGCGGCACGGGAATCTCCTCCACTCCCCTCCCTCCCCTACCCGATAGTCCCCTAACTCCACAAAACAAAAAGATGGTTGTTTTTTGGCCCGGGTCGAAATGGCACGGCCAGAGTCCTTGCTTCCTTGCCATTTTTCTGTTCTGCTCTGTTCTCCTTTTTTTTGATTGTTTGGCCGGGACCAATCACACTTTGCATATGCAACGTTGCGGTATTCACACCAACGATTGCTGGGGCCTCCCCTCCAGCCTCCCACGGACGCCATGGGGGGGCCTGAACCAGGCATTCCCTGTGCCTCGATCTGTGTTTACTCATTAAAATGCAAAATGCTCGCTCTTGGGCTGCCAATTGAGGCTCGACCCTGTCGCTACTGTGGAGGGTAGAGGGGCAGACAGGTCAGAGGTCCCTATATGCCCCATGCAATACCCTGTTGCTCAGTCCACTCCATTTTGGGGGTCAGTTTGGGCCGGCCTTTAATGACAACATGCCAGATGTTGTTCCGTCTGATCTGGACACTTGCCCCCAAACCCCATTGTGCCCCTGCCCCACTGTGTGGATGCCATTGTTCGGTTGCAATTTTATTGAATGGAAAGTGCGTGTCAGTCCCCGGACAACGACAACAATTTACATAGCTTAATGCGTGGAAACATTTAAATATTGTTCGGTATTTGCATTTAATTTGAGCAATTTCCAGTGGCTCGATTTCAGGCTGTTACGCAGAGGGCGGGGGTGTGGGCGTGGCTGGCAGAGATTTCCCTTTTGGATTGCAGATTGTAGATGGGATTTGTATGCCAGACATGCGAGACACAAATCAGCATCGGCAATGGCATCGGGGCCACGTTCTCTCTCTCTCTTTTGCTCGGGATGTGCGCTAAGCTTTACGATTATGATTACGATTTTCATAGCATACTTTTGTGGGTGTGCCATGCATATCCTTGCGATAGCTGCTCCTTTTTCCTCCTGCATTATTTCTTATGGCTGTCGCTGCCGCTTCTGCCGCTCCTGCCGATTATTATTGGAAAGTAACGCTCATAAAAATGCATATTAAATGCGGTAATGGTTATGGGGCAAACTATAAGTTTTCGTGGGGAAATAAAGTTTTGCTCAATGGGGAGAGCGTGCCACGAGAGACCTTAATGAAGTGGCGTGGCGCCACCACCAGGGAGAGTGGTTGGTTGGTGCCCCCTGGCGGTGGCATACAATCAAATCAATGAAGTCGATTTCTTGCAAAACACCGCACTCAAATATGTAATTTATCTCACATGGCCACAGTTCAGTGCATTTCTATGTCACACTCGCTCCACCGCTCTCTCCCTCTCTCTTTCTCTGGTTTCCAAAGGGAAATTTATGAACAGGGAAAACTTAAAGCTGCACAAGAAACTACTCTTCGGTCTGCTCATCAATCAAAAGCCAAAGTCCTGTGCTTAACGAACAGGAGAGTTTGCCAGGGAAAAAAGCTAATGTCTCGTGCCATTGCCAGAGGCCTTAAATGACAGACTGCCACCACACCTGTGGGTGGGCTCACCTCAGTCCACCTGATTGGTATGCACAGGACATGGCCCCCAGTTGCTTCTGGGCATCTAGAGGAACACCCCAACTGCTGTCTCCTGTCCCCTGTTCCCTGTCCGGGTCCGGGTGCCGGGTGCCGGTGAGGCAGAAATTGCAATCAAGTCAGCGCAGTTGCCGCACAATCGCCATCAAACTCAATCAAGCTCACGGCAGGCAGCCCCTGGATAACAACGGATTGGATGGATGAAGCGGTGCCTCCTGCCTAAAGCCCTGCTGCAGCACTGCCTCTGCCTCGGCCTCAGCCTCTGCTTCTGCTGGAGGCGCTAAAAGAAAATTTCATTAATTTTCGCTTAATGTCCGCCATGTGCGCAATTTCACTTCGTTTTCCTTTGGCCATGGCTTTGCTCTGCTCTGCTCTGTGTATGCAAAAGCCTGTCGGAAGGAGACCCAAGGAAGCGATATAAATGGATCAAGAGAGAGGATAAAGAATAAAGCAGTTGTTATGAAGTTTGATTAGCATTCAGGTGGTAGTTTGGTTGGAAAATCTATTCAATTTGGAAGCGAGCAAGTGATTTGCGATACGATGGACATCAAGGGGAATTAGAGTAGCGAAGATTCTTATGATTTGAGGAACCTAAGCCTGGATTTAAAGGCGGATTGTGAGCTTAAGGAATGCCAATAATCTGTAACAATTATTCCGGTATATCCTAGTAGAATTTTTCAACAAAGAAGAGACATTTGCCAGTTTAATTCTTGATTGTTTGCGGATTATTCAGATAGTTGGAGGCTTAAAGGCTTCGCTATACCCTCAATAATCCCCTATAATGACCTGAAAATCCCAGTGCTAAGACCCAGCTCTTCCGCCTTAATTATACCGATATCAAACCCTGAAATTCCTGCCCCAAAGTCTGCCTTGGAGTCCACACATCATCTTTATGGCTCTTGGGGAATGCATCTTGCGAGTAAAAGCCATATATTTTTCCCCATTTTCATATAGCTCATGTCAACCTAATAACGCCACTCAATTCCGAGTTGATTGCGTAAATTTTAATTGACTCGCAGAGCTCTTCTCCGTCTCTGTCTCCGTCTCCGTCCCGGACCTGGTCCAGGCCTGGCGCAAATTAATTTATTAATGTTGGTAATATTTTTTCCTCGTCTTTCTTCTGCGCTGAAATTGGCAATTAAATTGACGGTCTGGCCGGGGAAAAAGGCAGTGGCAATGTATCTTCGACTAAGCTTTTGCAAATGATGTCCCTGCTTTATGAGCGTGTGGGGTTCTGTGGCCTGGAATCTGGTCTCCAAGGCCTGCCTGGCTGGCTGCAAAAAACGTTTTAAATTGCAAAATTTATTTATCAGAAGCACAGAGAGAAATGTGACACCTGCTAAAGTGTACATTTTTATGGTAAATGTCAGTGGCAGCATCCACTGGCACGGGCACCAGCGGTGGCAACAACAGAAGTCATAACATTATCTTTATCTCAAACTGCCAATTTGTTGCACTGCCCTGCCATGCAACGAGGCGTGGCAGATAAGCGAGGCGCACAGAAGAGCCGCAAGGAGGCCGTATCTCTCTCTCCGTCGCTTAACTGTGCGCGAATACCCTGTACTTCGAAGGAATATAGGAGTATATTGTCACATGGAGAACATGAAGACGGGATTTACTTGGGATTAATTCCTTTAACCTCTCGAATGCCTCTTAAATTCTCTTTTTTGTAATGGGTATCCCCATAGTCGTTCTGTCCTTGTTTCGCACTGGGTCTCCTGTCTCGCATAACTTTGCATTCGAAAGCAGGCACTGCCTTCCTGCCCTGCCCTGCCCCTGCCACAAAGTGCGGCTGCCTAGTGAGCAGCAAACTCGTTGTTGCCTCAGCTGCAGCCCTGCCTTACCCCCATGCCCCCATGCCCCAGACCAAGTGTTAACTCATTTGCGTGGCTGTTAAGTGACTCAATAAACGACATCTCAAATTGAGGACTCCACGCTGTGACTGCTTCTACCTGCTACTCTCCACAGAGTATTGCCACATGCAGCACTAGCTTAAGCTTATATAATGTGCCTCCCTCTACCGACACCTCTCCGTGGCATACCTGAGGCCAGATCTGCAGACTCCCTGATTTGCAATGACAAATTTTTAATGCCTTCAAATGGAAACCGGTTTTCACTTAGAAGATACAAAGATACATATCTACGGGTAGTCTTGGGTAAACATATTTCTATATAAAGATTCTATTTCCAACCAATACCCTTATACCTCCCATATCTTTCATTTTTGTTCCCATTTCCTGTAGATAAATGTGGAAAACGCATCTTTTTCCCCCTCACTGCTCAACTTGTTATTTTCTAAAGTTTTCCTCAGACTCATTTCCTCCTTTTGAAGTTTGTTTCAATGGCTCCAAGGCTCCCTCCCAAGAGCTTCCCCTCCCCGTCATTCGATTAGGTTTGTTTTTGTTTCTGTTTCATTTTCTTCGCTCCGATTCAGTCCAATCAAGTCCATCCATCGCGCAAAAACTTCAATCCGAATTAGCCTCAATGCTGCTGGAGGTCCCTTTTCGACCCCCTCTGCTGCCGCTGCTGCTGCTGCTGCTGCTGCTGCTGCTGCTGCTGACGTTCAATCAATACCTTTCGAGTATGTTCAATATTTGGCAATGGCTTTTCCTACTTTCTTGCTCTGGCCAGAATCCATTGTTAACAGCTTCATTAAATCCATGGCGTCGTAAAAAAAATGGAGCTCAAGGAGCTCCACCCCGCATAAGGAAAAATATTACACCAGCCATAAAAATATTTCGAAGGGTGGCTGTGGCAGAAACTTCCGCTTCAACATTGTACTCGTATTTCTTGCACGTATTTATCCAAGGCCCCCCTCTGATACACTGCCACCCCCAGGTTGTAACCGCAGAGGAAAATGAAGAAATTCATTTGGAGCGAACGCGTACCTGGATGCCAAGAATAAAGTTTCGACTTGACTGCATTTTAATCAAGCCAAGAGCCACGAAAACCGAAGAGAACCGCATTTTGACCCTCTCGAGTTGGCAGAACACCCAAGGGGCTAGGGTCGGGCTAGGGTGGTGCCGGTGGTGTCAATTGTTCCGGTTGTGCAACACAAAGGTTAAGTTGCCATTAAATTGTGGTGAAAAGAGGGAAAACATTTAGCCAAAATGTGTAGCTTTTGTCTGATGTTCGCTCATAATTTGTGGCGGAAACAAAAGCATATTTTCTTGAGTGGTTGATTAGGGATAGATGCCATAGAAGGAATACCAAGTGGAAGCCTGGCTGCTACGCTTTCTGCCACTTTTTGAAGGCAGAACTCGTTTCTTCCCTGAACTGCATTCATATCAAGGCTTGAAGCACACCTAAGACTTCTCATTCTTTTGATTATCGTTTCCGGAAATCATCAAATGAGTAAACATACTTCCAGGCACATGGCTCTGCCTCTGTTTAAGTGGCACTCAAACGAAGACTCTATTACTACTGTGGAATGCTTGGAAAATTCCCCAACAAATGACTTTCGTACGACAAAAGGTCGTTTCAAAGTAAATTTTTGTCAAACGTATAACAAATTGTGTATGTAGCAGGGAAATGACATTAATGTTGCACGTAGCACAAGTTTCAGTTGTCAATTTTCTTAACAAATTCAATTTTTATGCGCGCATCAGTTTTCCACCGAGATTCGTTTGCTTCCGTCAGGAGGAGCTGCTGGAGGAGCTTCAAGGGTAGGGTAGGAGTATGCGGAAAGAACTTCAAGCTGGCACCCACTTGAAGATGGCACCACAGACGATTGCCTGGAAAGGAGATGGAGGCCGTCCCCCCCCGCCCGCGTATTTGAAGCTGAGTCCACAATATGCCATCCCTTAAAACGTCTGAGCTGTGATGAGCCCTGCCTTCTCTCTTCTCTCGTTTTTCTTTGTATCCGACTCTCCCTTTCTCGTACTCTCGTACTTTTGCTCACTGCAGCATCTCTCGTTTTGACTGCTGGCTGCCTTCTACTTAATCCATTGAAACAATAAGCTGCTTTGTTTGTTCTATCCACGACGACAGTCTCGCACTTTTGCTTTGGGCTTTTGTTGAAAGCGACGAAAGAGACGGCTATAGGTGCAGCGGCAGCCGCAGCCGCAGCAGTTTTGTGCAACTTTAACCTCGTGTTACTCTTACATTTCGCATTTCGCTCTCTCTCTCCGTTTTTTCTCCGCTTTTCCATTGTTGTCGCAACGTAGCTGAAGTGCAATGCAAAGCCGGGACAAAGCGCCGTCTTCCCGGGCTCCTTTTGGGTGTTGCATTTAGTGCTAACCTCTGGGTGGATCCAGCCTCCAGCCGGGCATCCCCTTGTCTGGCTTATGATGAGAATGGCCGGGTCTCTGAGGGTTTGGGGGCATGACAACGGCCCAGGCACCGGCAACGGCATCCCTTGGCAGTGATTACGAGTATTATAGTAGCTGCATGGTTTTGACTCCTTAAGGGTCTCCCCCCGTCGCCTCCGTCGCGTGTGACAGTCACTTAATGTGCACATGTACACGTATATGGCGATTCTGATAAGAAATAGGCAACACAAATACATACTCGTGCATATATAGAGGAAGAGATCTACAGAGGAAGTGCTGAAAGAACTTAGGGGTTGATGGAACACACAGAAAGGGTCGTCGTCGTGCCTTGAAGTTTCATTAAATTGAAATGAATGCGAGAAGAAGTCATGGGGGTAGAGAGCTGGGATAGTTCCTTATTGAAACAAAAGAGAGGAATTAGTGGCACTTCCTTTGAGGAATGCAATCTCTAATGAGCATCTGATTACACTGACACTTTCGTCAGTCTTTGGTGAGAGTTTTGTGGTTGGTTCTTCTTAGAAACCGATAAACCTAGAAAGCAGGCTTCCTTTGTGAATGTGTATTTGGACAAATGTGCGGCAATCGACTTTAAATTTGGTTTGTGAACTCTCAACGCATTGAACCTTTTAAGGACCCTTTGGAATGGAAGAGGTTTGAATCTGGATCCCTGCCGATGAGCAACCCGTTCAATGGTTACCATTTGACTAATTTTTGAGTTTGAGCGCCTGAAAATAGGGATATTCCTTGTCCATAGCACCAATCAGCACTTTCGGATGAGCGGAATATTCAATATTTGGCTCGTATTCGAACCCGAGACGAAGAAACGTAGCGGATGTGAAGGCCAGCTGGCGTTGTCTGCGTATTTCGCTTTGCGACTTGCTCACACGCACATTTTCGTTATCTTCTCACAAATTCATTAAAACTTATTCAACTCCAGCTTAAAATTTCTCGCTTAAATCTTCCTCGCTTCGTCTAAAGAAACTTAATCACAAATCACAGATTTATTCATGCTTGTTGTAGAACACCACATAATGAAAATCGTTGGCGTCGCTCTGTGCCTTTTATTCTCTCCACACATACATTTATTTCTCTGGCTCTGACTACAAAAGCCATTTCCAGCCATATTCCAGTACCACATTCTCATTACCCCCCCTATCCCCAGAGGCATCTCGTGTGCATTGTCGCCACGGATATCCGCCATGTTGGCTGCTGCTCCAGCTCCTGCTCCTGCTTTTCTCTCTATGCACATTAGTACCCCTCACACACACACACCACACACCCATAACAATAAAACTCTTTTCATATTATTTAAATTTCAAGTTATATATATTTTCCCTTTATTTTTTTTGCGATTTTTTACCTGCTTTGGCACTAGCGCACAATAAGCCATAGAAAAGCGTTACAATGCCAAGCTGCTGGCAGCAACAAAGTTGGCAAGAATCAGCATATAGCTCTGCCAAGTTATGGCCAACCAGGACTATGGATACCCTGCCATCTCCTGCCATCCAAGGCACCCCTATATCATGGCCTGGCGTTTGCTCTTCTGTGCAATCTGTTGAGCAAAATGTTTGTGGATTTTTGTGTAAAAGTACTTTCTTTGTCGGGGGGTTTGTTGTTTCTTTAGCCATATTTGCTTACCCATTGCTGGAAGGGGGGTTGGGGGGTTGGGGTGCCCTGTTTACAATTCACTTTGGCTGCACTTGAGAAATTACACATGCAGCAGCTCCCCCATTTCTACTCTCCCTCTCTCTCTCTCTGTCTCTCTGGCCCTTTTTTTATATCGCGCTCGAATTTCTTTGTGTTTGTCGTCTGTTGAGGGCGGAAAGGTGGGCAAGTAAATCGTCTGTCTTATTTGCCTGCTACTTCAGTTTTAGCCCCTCATTCAACTCCCACCCACCCACTAGCCCTAACCCCCACACACACGTACAACCCCACTCTTCTCCGTGTCCGTGTCGGTGTGGGCTGTGGTGGGGATCGCTCCCCTTCTAACCAGTAGGACTACAACATGATTGGAATTTTCCGGTGCAGACATTTTTGCAAAGGTAGCAAAAAAACGGAAAAAAGGGCGAAAAAAAGACCGAGACCCGACCCGACCCTTGCATTATTTCCTTACCTTTCTCTTGCTTTCACCCAAACAGTCGACGCGGCGGTTGTGTTATTGATTTTTTTCAAGTTTAACCGCTCTTTTTTGTGTGCATGTTTAGTGGATATTATAAGTTGGTAGCATTTTCCCTGGCATTCGCTGGAGCTCTTAAAAATGTTAAATAATTGCGGCGGCAGCGCCAGCGAAAGTTAACCAAAGGTTAAAAACATTCAGTGCCTGCCTTTGGATACTTTTTGCATTAGATTTTAAGTCCAAATTCCCAAATCCTTAGCCTTATTTCTGCTGCAATTCAGAAGCGAAAACATTTTGCCTTGAAACTGCTTTTCCAGCTGATTGCATTTGAATGGCTCGAGTGAAATCCGAGAGACTTAAATTACAAAGGGATTGGATGTGGATTGGATGTGGTATCCACCCCCAATCTGCATGTATCCGCCCCTCCCGCCCACCATCCATTAGTTGTAATAACAAAGGGCAACCGAACCGAAAAACACAAACAAAAACCGAAAACCGAAAACTGTGAAGGGAAAACACATTTCTTATATGGCTTTCCATCTCGTTTCTTGCAGCGGGCATCAAGTATACGGACAACCAGCGCGTGATAATCCTGGTGAAGGATGTGAACGACGAGCCGCCGTACTTCATCAATCGTCCCCTGCCCATGCAGGCGGTGGTGCAGCTGAATGCTCCGCCCAACACACCGGTCTTCACGCTCCAGGCCCGCGATCCGGACACGGATCACAACATCCACTACTTCATCGTGCGCGATCGTACGGGCGGCCGCTTCGAGGTGGACGAACGTTCGGGCGTGGTGCGCACTCGGGGCACGGATCTCTTCCAGCTGGACATGGAGTATGTGCTGTATGTGAAGGCGGAGGATCAGAACGGCAAGGTGGACGATCGCCGGTTCCAGAGCACGCCCGAGGAGCGCCTGTCCATTGTCGGCGGCAAGCGGGCGCCACAGTTCTACATGCCCAGCTACGAGGCCGAGATTCCAGAGAATCAGAAAAAGGACTCCGAGTAAGTTGTGCACAAAAAAGGGAAAACCAAACACAGAGCGAAAGAAATGTATGCAAATTCCGTTGGCTGCCAATAAAAGTTATGCATAGCCAACTAGTCTCTGAGTCCTGGACATGTGTGCCAGTGTCTGTGTGTGTGTGTGTTTGTTTATCCTTCGCTCTCATTGAAATTCCACTGGGGAAAACAACTGTCAAAAGGCAGTGGAGCATCAGAGAGGCGACCCTTAAAATATGCAAGCAAATTTTACATTTCCCCCAGCTCCCAGTCCCCAACTGCCGGCTAACCATCTTTCCATTTCCATTTTCATTTCTTTCATCTTTCGCTTTTGCAGCATCATTTCGATTAAGGCCAAGTCCTTTGCCGACCGCGAGATACGGTACACATTGAAGGCGCAGGGTCAGGGTGCCGGCACCTTCAACATTGGACCCACATCGGGCATTGTCAAGCTGGCCAAGGAGCTGGACTTTGAGGATCTGCGACAGCCGCACGTGTACTCGCTGATTGTGACGGCCACCGAGGATTCGGGCGGGTTCTCCACCTCAGTCGATGTGAGTCTTTAAAGGGCAATTTAAGAGGAAATATCTCATCGCAAATCTCTCTTGCAGCTCACCATCCGCGTCACTGATGTCAACGACAATGCACCCAAATTTGAGCTGCCCGACTACCAGGCCCACAATGTGGACGAGGACATACCCCTGGGCACCAGTATACTCCGTGTCAAGGCCATGGACTCCGACTCCGGATCGAATGCCGAAATCGAATACCTCGTATCCGATGACCACTTCGCTGTGGACTCCAATGGCATCATCGTGAACAACAAGCAGCTGGATGCGGACAACAACAATGCCTACTACGAGTTCATTGTGACGGCCAAGGACAAGGGCGAGCCGCCAAAGAGCGGCGTGGCCACCGTTCGCGTCTACACCAAGAACAAGAACGACGAGGAGCCCAAGTTCTCGCAGCAGGTGTACACCCCCAATGTGGACGAGAATGCCGGCCCCAATACCCTGGTCACCACCGTGGTCGCCTCCGACAAAGACGGCGACAATGTGCGCTTCGGTTTCGTCGGTGGCGGCACGTCGTCGGGACAGTTTGTCATCGAGGACATCACGGGTGTCATTCGACTGCACAGCAAGGCCATCACCCTCGATCGGGACAAGTACGAGCTGAACGTGACTGCCATGGACGATGGCTCCTGCTGCGTGAATGGCGATCAAACGATACACACCTCCACGGCCGTTGTCGTGGTCTTCATCACGGATGTCAACGATAACAAGCCCGTGTTCAAGGACTGCAGCACATACTATCCCAAAGTGGAGGAGGGTGCTCCGAACGGCAGTCCTGTGATTAAGGTTGTGGCCACCGACGAGGATAAGGGCGTGAATGGACAGGTATGAGATATATTCACGGAAAAGTCAATAGTATTTCAGTTTGCCAATCAAAGAACTCGTAAATATTATTCGAAGAGTATCTATCAATCGTAAAAGCTTTGTTACATCAAATATCGTGTCAATCAAGGTCTCTCCATGTTTGATTATCCTTTCCCTTGATTACTTTCCCCCGCACTTTCCTCTGGAATCATTTTAATTATAGGTTATTTGTGTTTTGAGGCCAGCCAGCCCTAAACGAATTATCCCCATGTGTTGGGAGAGATTTCATGACGAGATTTTAGCCATAATTTTGTTGTCGTGTTTTGGCCAAGTTCAGTGCACTCGAGAGTGCACTGTGGCATGTCGTGTGTCGAGGTCAAACGCCTCTAAAATAAGCAGCTCTATCGCCATCGTCAATCATTAAGCAATTTTGCATGTTCCTTCCGTCTGCAGGTGAAATACTCGATAGTCCAGCAACCGAACCAGAAGGGAACCAAGTTTACGGTGGACGAGGAGACCGGCGAGGTATCCACCAACAAGGTCTTCGATCGAGAGGGCGACGATGGCAAATTCGTATCGGTTACGGTGAAGGCCACGGATCAGGGAGATCCGAGCTTGGAGGGTGTCTGCTCCTTCACGGTGGAAATAACGGATGTCAACGATAATCCACCGCTATTCGATCGTCAGGTAAGCAGAGCTCTGACAGCAATGGGCGTCCACAGATCTAATAAATATTTGCCCATCAGAAATATGTGGAGAATGTCAAGCAGGATGCCAGCATCGGGACAAATATACTGCGTGTCTCTGCCTCCGACGAGGATGCGGACAACAATGGGGCCATTGTCTATAGCCTGAGTGCGCCCTTCAACCCGAATGATTTGGAATACTTTGACATCCAGGCCGAGTCCGGTTGGATTGTGCTCAAGAAGCCACTTGACGTAAGTGTTTGCTTTTCGATTCAGAGACTCTCTGAGACTTTGGTTCATGTACCCCTCCTTATGATTTTACCAAACCCCCCAAAAGAAAGAAGAAACTAACCAAGTTCTGTATGATTTCCGTTCCAAATTTTGAATCGTTCTTCTGTTTCTTACTAACCAATCAATGACGGATGCTTAGCATCTAAGCAAAGATCTAGAGAGTCTGAGCGGCTTGTAATCTAATCTAATCTATCTATCTGTATAACTATCTTATGATTGAGTTCTTCGGTTTTCAAACTGCACCTTTCTTCAGTTTTTCTTTGGTTCAATTTCGATTTACAAGACCGCCGAAGCCGCCGCCAGAAGTACATATTCGATGTGCAAGCAGTGCAAGTTTTTTTTGCCACATCGATATCTACGTTTAGAGCTATCTCGTATATCGTATAACGTATATCGTCTAACGTATATCGTACATTTTTAGTTTTGTTCCAAACGATTGTTTTGTTTAGTTTATAGTTTATAGTGCGTAAAATTGGCCCAAAACGAAAGCAATCTAAACCCAAGAGCAGAATGCCAAGAAAGCGTATTGATTTTTAACATTTTTTGAAACAAATCAAACTAACACACAGATCAGAGGTTGGGTTGGGAATGAAACGCTTATAACAGACCGTACAGCTGCTTGAATACCTATTTTTTGTGGTGCTAGGTTTCTAGGATTAAGAAATGATGTAAATAATGGAAACATTTCCGCCCGATACGATCACGAATATTTTTGAGCATCGTTGTAACCATTTTTTGATGGCTCTAAAAAAGAGAAAACTCTTATACGAAAATATATAATTTTCCTTTTTCCAAGTAGCCTTATTTTGTATTGCCACTTTTTGATTTTTACCCAAAAGAAAAATTAAAAAAAAAAACTCCCCACAAAACCCCCGAAGAAACCAAAAATCCAAAACGAAAACTTTTTGTCGAGACTATGAATTTTTTTGAACGTCTCCTGCTGCAAGCCCAACAAGTGTTTTTCATACATTTTTCTTTATAGTTATTCGTATTTTTTGATCAAACAAATGTTTAAAATACATATATATATTTTTGAAGAACATTTCTGTTTGCATGCCCATGGAAAATGTGGCCATAATCGTGTTTTTTCCATCGAAAGCTACGCGGAGAAACTAGAATATGGTTTTAAAATATGTAATTTATGTTTTAACTGCACCTTTTACTTTATGATTTGATTTGTGTTGTTCCGAGAGGATGATAGATGACGATTGAAGAGGCATTTTAATATTTTCGCTTTTAATTTCCCATTTTATATATTTACATATTCAAAAATTATGGTGTACTATCGAAATGTCTAATCAACGATTTAGGGTTGTTATCCAGTAAGTAAATGCGAATATTTACTGCTTTACTGTGCTAACCCCCCAACAAAAATCACACAGAAATCTGTAAGCTAACCTCAAAAAAAGAAAAACGAAACTAACTCCAGGAACAGCAACAGACTGTACTTCATAATAAATACTTCATAAATAGTTGTGGAAAAGAAAACATCACTTCATTGTAGGGCACCTCCGAAAAATAGACCACGAAATAGTCTCGTCAAAAAAACAAACAATTTATGTGAAAGGAACCCCACCCCCGAATCCTTGTAACATTGCTATTCCCCTACTAAAACCACTCCTAACCTCACAAATTTTGACTATATTTATAACCCTTTCCTGAGAAATATTATTTTTATGAATATTTGATCTTATTTGATTTGGCTTGTGTTTCATATATTATTAAAAATACATTTGAAATAAACATTTAACGACAACAACGATGCCATCAAATACGTAATCGTCACGTAACCAAACGTAAACCCAAGACACAAACCAAACCTAACATTTTGCTAACACTTTGGTTCTGGTTCGGGCATTGACTACCCATTGCATTAACATGGCAATGTTAACGTAACAATGCCGCGTTCCGTTCTGCTGTTAACGCTAACATTTCCGGCTAACACTACGCTTCAATCAAAACTGACACTCAATCGATCAATCAACAGCGCGATCGCTATCGCTTGCGCGTCCGCGCCCAAGACAAGGGCCAACCGCCCTCCTATGCCGATGTTGATGTTGAGTTAGATGTCGTCGATCGCAATAATAAGCCCCCCATTTGGGATAAGAGCGTTTATGGGCCGATTCACATACGCGAGAATGTCACTGTGGGTACGGTTGTAACATCGGTTAAGGCAAGGTTTGTATAGCCAAAACACACATACATACTCGTACTCGTACTCTCTTTCTCCTCCCTTCATCGCAAAATCTACACACACTTAACACTAACATGAGAGTCTAACAGCTGTCTGTAACAGTCTCCTAACATAGTCTAGTTAACAGCATTTAAACATTTGGCTAACATAGCATTTAAGCTTTCCTTACGGTGCATTTTTAACATCCGGTCTGCCGGTCGTTGTTGCTGTTATCCTTCTGCAGGGCGAAAGCTTTACGATGTACAAAGTACTTTTTGGTGGTCGTAAAAGCTCTCCCAAGTTTCACACCCGTTTTTTTTGTGGTCCATCAACAAAGTTCGAAACCAAAACAAAAAATTTGATATGGAAACAAAATTCAAAATCTGGAAATCTTTTGTTGCTGGATTTTGTAACGATTTTGAAACGAGCAATCCTTTTTGCATTTTGATGTGGTTCCCCGTGGAACTCGCCACACATTTACCCCCGCCCTTTGGATCTGCTCCTGCTTCTCTGTCTCTGATTTATCCCCCCATTCTGTGACTCAAATTCCCCCCAAAGACATGAACAAATAATATGCCCGGAATACTGTGAGGATCGTAATGAAATTTTGGTGTTGGTTTTCATTGGATTAACAAAATATAGGTATCAAATATTGTATGTACTCCAAACAAGGTTGCAGTTTAGTTTTAAGGCTCTAGGAATCACAAGGTAAATACTGGTACACTCGTACACAACGTGTTCAAAAATGTTAAAAAGCAATAGTCGAAAACGAAAACGAAAAGAATTATATCTAAAGCAAACTGTATGAAAAGTATGCTATTGAAAATTGTACCTATAAAATGCACAAAACCCGATATTTGTTTCTTAAATTTAAAAACCATTTAGTTGAGAATATTTCCCATATTTATTTTAAAGCCACACAAAACTGATTCCATTTTTAAGGCGAGGGTCGAGACAATATAAAATAATTTGCACTGCATTCAAAAAAAAAAAAAATCTATAATAAAATGTTGCAAAAAGGCCTAAAAAAAACTTTACTTTAAAGTTTTAATCTAATTAAAATATTCGTTTTTTTTAAATAATTTTTTACTTCTCTTTAAAGAGGTGTTGGTTTACAAATTTCAATTTTTTGTTTTTTAACCATGAAAATACAATCTACAATATTTAATTCCACTTTTTTATAACTTCTTTGAAGAAATGTTCCAACTATATTATGTACTTTTGTTTTTTGCCTTTTTCCTGACCAAACCTGAAACGAAAAAATACCGTATTTACCAAATACCAACAAATACCGACGTGTCGCGTCATGTTTTTGCAACGCCTTGCTTGATTTTGAAATACAAACGATTTTTGAAATGTATATAAAATACAGCGCGAGACATACAAGTTAGAGGCCATGGCCCAAGACAAGGGCTATCCGCCACTATCGCGTACTGTCGAAGTACAGATCGATGTGGTCGATCGGGCCAACAATCCGCCCGTCTGGGATCATACTGTCTATGGGCCCATATATGTCAAGGAAAATATGCCCGTTGGCGGCAAAGTCGTCTCGATCAAAGCCAGGTCTGTTCATTTTTCGTGCAAAAAGTTTAACACATTTCTCAAAAAAAAAAAAAAAAAAAAAAAAAAAAAAAACAAGAAATACATTTTGCTTAGTTATTTTATAAGAAATATGTATAATTTTTTTAGGTGTCTTATTCTTTCGTGTTCATACTTTATCGGTTATTGGTGTCATATATGTCTTGCCATTGAGTTACTTTGTGTGTTCTGAATGTTTGTTCCTAGCTGCTCCTTAGAGATTGATTCCCGTTAGAAGAGGGGTCCCTGGAAGTCTTCAATTTCCACAGACCCTCTCTTCGAACCCCGTTTTGTTTACACCCTTTAGTGCTCCCCTTTCCCATATCATCATCTCTCCCCTAGTATCCCTTCATCATTTATAAAGCACTCCACAAATGCACCTGTGATATAAACACAACTATAAGCTGAAAATGCACAAGCCACACATTTATAAGAAATGCACAAAATTTGTTTTTGGTTTAGTATTTTGTTTAGTATATAATATAGATTCTACTGAGATTGGGAAAATACCATCAAATCTGCTGAAGGGTGGATAATGAACATAGAGATATTCTGCACCGTTTTATAGTCCTGCCTTAGGATAAATCGATCAATAAATGGGATCACTTAGAGGCATAAAGAAAGAGAAGTTTCTATACTTATATATTCCTTGGGGAAAGCCGCCTGATCACTCAGTTCGCTTGGGCGCCTACCCTAGGCTCACTCGCTTCGTTCGTTCCGCTCGGTCGCAACGATATGAGTAAAATATCGGATCTAATAGATAAAAGAGATATAGTACGGGTTTACTTTTATAGAGTCATCAAAACTCATTGTCCGAACAGTATAAAATATCTACTTCAGCTACTTTCAAGTCTTTAAAGCCTCGAGCGTCTTGCGGCAGCGCCCCTCGGTCGGTTGGGCGGGAGGAGGGCTGAGTTATGTCCCGGAATTCGCGTGGAACAGCCTTCTGCTGTTGTCGCATGGGCCACTTGTTGGTGCAGTCATTGCAAATCAACGTCAAAATATTAAAAAAAATATATATATATTTATCATCAATGATATCAAAAGAAAACTTTCATATTTCCTTTTAATCAAATTGTATCCTTGAAGAGTAACAAATTATTGCCTCATATGACGAATCAATCAATAATTATGGGCTCGTTTTGGAAAAACTTTCGCTTTTCTTATGATATTGAAAGAAAGTTTGTTAAATCTTTAAATGTCAAAACTCCATTAGAAGCAACTGATAGATAAGAAAGCTGTTTCGATGGAATAACTCTTATTCCAGCTCCGATATTTGCGAGCAAATTGGTATATTGGGATCTTTGGTACTCCTCCATTAGCTGAAGGAATGATAGATATATTTAATGGAATACAAAGTATTTTTTTCTGCATTAAGGCCATCGAATACTAGATTCTACCCTCAAATATTCGACAACTAAATGATTTTTTTAATGAAAATCCCAGTCAAAAATCTCACTTAATTCTCATTACTCTTCAAGGGTATTTCATGCTTCGTTAAACTTCCGAAAACTTTGCCTTCTTCTCCTTTGGAACGCACATGTCCATAAGCTGCTGCCTAAACTTGGAACTGTATAGAAGTTAGGGGCCCGACCTTTGCCGCATGATGAGGTGGGTCAGTTTCAATTACCTGCCACTTAGTGTCAGCCAGTGGCTAAAATATAAAAAAAAATATAAATCCCGCGCTCCACAACTATTCCCCAAGGGGAGAAAGGGGTCAGGGAAGTGGGGGAAAGTTTATTTTAAACAAAGTTTTGTTTTTTATAATTGCAATTAAAAAAGAAAGGAAAAAAAATAAAACCTGAAGAAGAGCACTTAAATGACTTCTGGGTCGCAACTGGGGGATCGCTGGGATGCGGTCAGGTCAGCCCCCCCTCCCCCCCGCCCTCTGCGGGGAGCGTTTTATCTTCGTGGCAAACCAGCCACATGGCACTGGCATTTTAATTATGCGTCAGTCCAAGTCAGTTTTTATATTATCCTCCTCCTTTGTGTATTTTTTTTTCGCCACCATGCACTTTCCCTTCTGCCGCACTAAAAGCAAATGCACTTAAAACCAAAGGCTAAAAAGATATAAACACAAAAAAAAAAAAAAAAAATAAAAACGATGCACATACGCACCTGCACAGAGCCTTAGACTTGGCTCGAACCTGAATCTATCTAGAGTTTAGTTTAGTTCTGTGCCCTTAAGTACACTTCCTTTCTGTTCCCCAGCGCCATATTAAGGAAATTACAATCTATTAAACGTGCCTGGGTTTGCTGCTTTTTCCGTTTTACTCAGTTTCTGGCCTTAAGTATTCTCTTGGTTTTATTATAATTTTTAAAAACATCTTTCGTTCACCTTTCCCTTCAGTTAACGTTTCTCTCTCTCTCTCTTTGCAATTATCTGGTCATGTCCCAGCACAAAAAAACAACAAGAAATTTGTTAACATATACATTAGAGGGTGGGCCAAGATGCCATTAGGAGAGGGTTTAAGTGTTGGGAGGCGTATATCATAGTAATTGTGTTTGCTCTTGGGGCGCCCTGAGCTCCCCATTGTGTGTGTGCTGTGCGGCACGTGGCAAGGTCGAGGGCACAAACACTCGTACATACGTTTATCTATATAGCCTAGAGCAGCTTAATCTTTTGTTTGTGTTTTTTTTTTCTGATTTAAATTATAGAAAATAGTTGAAACTGCAACAAAAGAAGCCACAATTGTGCTCAGTGTACAGAAATAAGTATAAACAAAAAATATATATATTTTTCAAACACTTTCTTTTGGTTTTACCAACACACACACACACACACACCATCAACGAAAATTTTATGAAATCTACTCACACCTTACATCCAAATCACAGAACAACAACAACAACAACAGAAAAACAGAAAAGAAACCTCCAAGAAAATTTCATGCAATCCACAAAAAATTCCCACCCCCCTCCACCCACCATTCCACTCCACTCCACCCCACCCCGCCATGAGTTTTTCTTCTCATTTTTTGTGCCATTTTTTGTCCTTGGCAGCATTTTTGCGCAGTCTGACAGTTTTCATTTATTCTTAAGACCCGGCTCTTAAGGCTCTCTTTTTTTTTTGTGTCGCTGCTGCTGCTGCCATTTTTCTGTCAGCTGCAAGTGTTGTCCAAGCGCAAATAATATACATATATATTTTTTATATATGTATATTATTCCCCTGATTTTTGCCTAATTTGTTTTTCATTATCATATGCCGAAACCGAACCCGAAACCGAACCCGAACCCCAAATGGCAATTACATTTTTTGAAGCCATTTTTTATGTTGTTTTTCCTTTTCGGTTTCCCTCTGCTTTGCGGACAAATTTTATGTATTTTTCTTTTGCCCAAAAAGACGCTTTAAGGAATTTTTTCGCTCTTTTTGAATGCACATCGTTTTTAGAGCAAGAATTCTTTTTATGCGTCGTTGTGTTTGAATTTTGTCATGTTGCATGTCGTATTCTTAAAGAGAGTATGTCTGTTATATTGTTTTTGAGCGAGTGTGTGAATGTCCTTTAAAACAAAAGAGAAAGTCCAGCCAGAGGAGCTTTCTCTTCATTCAATTTTGTTGATTGATTTTTGATAAATGAAATATACATTTAACCATTTCATTTCGTAGCCTAACCATTATTTCATGTAGAAACGTAATCTTTGTCCCACAAAATATCACCACTACAAATTTACTAATATCCGAATCTTGCCTTCTTTGGCTTTGCCCTTGGCCTGGACGCGTCTGCAGTTCGGGCATTGAAGGCAATCCGACAGTTTTCTATCGACTGATGCCCGGGTCCACGGCTCAAACGAACAAATTTCATACGTTCTACCTGCAACAAAGACCGGACAACGGCGACACTTGGGCGGACATAAAGGTGAACCATCCGCTGGACTACGAGAGCATCAAGGAATACAATCTAACCATACGTGTCGAGGTAAGAATTCAATTTAAAGTTGTCGAACAGAACCTGGGCTCCATTAGAGGCAGACATGTATTTGGGGAATGACTGTCTGTAATTATTTGATTTGAAAAGTTTTAATTACTTGCGCGAGTTTCCAATGCAAATGGCACAGGGCTGGGGCTCCAGATTCATTAAGAACTAGCTGATTGACTGACTGACGGAGCCCCTTGGCTGAATGGCAATCAATTGCACTCCCTATCAAAGTCAAGTCTTAGAGGCCTCATTCAGCGGGGAATGCCCGGCAAAATAAACGCAGAATGCTGAAATATTAATGAGAATTCCGGATAAACCGCAGTGCACTGCCTCTAATGAAATGCCATAAAAATTCAATTGCACAAAAAGATATTTCCACCCATTTCAGGTAATTAAATATTGCCGGGTTTCACTTTAATTCTGTGCATTCGACTGAATAAAATAAAAGCTAATGGACCCCAGTGGGGGCTCCGCCGCTGCTGTAAAGGGAAACAAAATTTCAAAATTATTTGCGGTTTCATCCATGAAATATTTGAATATTTTCGTATTAGTTTGACAACAATTTCGAATTAATTTTTAATGTCAAACAGACAATTTTTTTTTGTTGCTTTGTGGTTCAACAAAAATGTCAAATGTATACAGTGTCCTTGCGGTGGCCGTTGAAACGTGGAGAGAAGAATAAATAATTTGTTGGAACTGTTTTAAATTTTAAAGTTAAAAAATAAAGCACTCTCTTCTGAATCGTGCCTGATTCAAGGCTTCTAAAATAGTTTTCCCACTGATTTTGCCAATTAATCGAAAGTTCTGGGGCCCCACCCAAAAGCCCATCATCGTCCTGGCCCAAAACGAGCCTAATTAGGGCCATGTGTTTGCACAGGAAAATGTGGAATAAACACAAAATAAATAATTCATTTCGGGGCTCTGCCAAGTTGTGACGTGTAAACATGTGTCTATTTCTATATTGATTAATAACGTAATGCCGGAATATGAATGCCAAATGCCAAATGCCAAATGCTGTGCAAATAGATTCAGTAATATTAACAGGGCCCACAGTCCATGACAATCTGCTGCCGCTGGGCAATAAGGCAGCTAATAAACGACAATTTGCCAATCAGATGTTGCTCTATTGATTGATGGTGTTTAATCAATGAAATGACAAAGGATTCCGGCATTACACCAAACATTTCATTAAAATCCCTAAAGAATTCCCACTTTACACGTGTTAAAGGGGGGCAATCCCCCCCTCAAGTATTTCAAATATTTTTTAATCAAGCTCGTTTAATTTTTTATTGCAAATTAATACACAAATATTTAATCGAGGCGAAAAAATGACTCATTAAACACACTTTATGGCTTAATTAAAAAAACAAACGAAAGAAGGACAGAAAAAAAAAGTTATGAAAAATCAAATATTCCCTGGAACCCCTGAAACCCTTTTTTTTAATATTGCTCACATTTTCCTCTTTTGCAGAACAACGGAGCCCAACAGTTGGCATCGGAAGCGACCGTTTACATAATGCTTGAGGATGTTAATGATGAAATACCGCTGTTCACCGAACGCGAACAGGAAACGGTGCTGGAGGGCGAACCGATTGGCACCAAAGTGACACAAGTGAATGCGATCGACAAGGACGGCACATTCCCCAATAATCAGGTGAGTACTCGAATCGAATGGGGTTCGATTGGGGGCCTCGAGTGGGGTGTGGAATACAGCGGAAATGCCAGACGATTGCAGTAGCAAATTAATGGCTGGCGCACGTTGAAGTTGGCACAGAGACACAGTGTAAAGAGAGGGCGAAAAAGGCGATTGACAGGTGAGAAGATTGAGAGGTAATAAGAGAATGGTAATGGAGAAAAAGATAGAGAAAAAGCGGCAGATATCTGTATTAAAAGTGAACGACATTGTGGGGCTTACATATTTTCATGGGAGATTGCTGTATAGCCAAGAATGGTTTGGTATCTGATGAATAAAACATGTACTTCCAAGAGATAAAAGCACAGAAAAATATTAAGATAAATCCCCGATTAGATACCTCTACTTCTCTATACATCTTTTATTTCGAAACTAAGAACTTAAGGGGTCTTCCTGGGCTGGGATTTCTGTTCTTAATTCCCATAAACAGTAACAACTTTCCATCTCTGTGAGTACACCCCGCAATGAATGAAATTTCCACCCTTTTAAATGACTATCATCATCCGTGCTCCATGTTTCTCTGGGTCCTTGCCCCCAAATGAGGCCTGGCCGCCCAATTTATCTCCTTCTTCATTTTGTAACCCTTTCACGCCTTTGTAATTGTTTTTTTTTTTTATGGCTGTACGCCGTGTCCTTCCATTGGGCCATCAGCTGGCAGCTGGCTAATAAATGTCAAAGAGTTAGCATTTTTGCACGCCTTCCAAGTGTGTGCTAAGCCCTCGGACGGAAGGGCCAGCCGGCGAGAGGCAAAAAACTAATGCAAAATGCAGAATGAAGCCCTACGAGGACCCCCAGGGGTTTGTCTTTTGTGCGTCCTACGACAGACCCCCCCCGCCCCCAAGTCACACTCGCGATTATAATAATATGGCACTTTGGCGAGTGGTCGACGACGCGACGCTGGCCATTCTTTTAACGGCCAGCCACAGTCCAGAGTCCAGAGTCCACAGTCCAGAGTCCCCCCCGAGCCAAGTAATTTGCATGTACGCGTGAAATGTCCGCACTAATTAGCGTTTTCATTTATAGTCCTCGGCGACCACAAACGTCAGATTCGCAGAGCCATCGCCTGAATGAACGGCCCTGAACGGGTCGGTACGGGTCGGTACGGTTCGGGTCTCTGGATTTGATTATCATTATCGTTCCGCTTTAATGTCTGCAAGGCGGTAATTAAATTTTCGCCACGTTCTTCTCTTTTCTCACTCTCGAACTTCATTTTTAATTTGTCTCCTTTTGATGTTATGTGTGTGGCCCTGACCCAAGCCCATGCGGAACCCATGCTTTAATTAGCCAGAAATAAACCAAAAAATTCTACTTCCAGGTCTACTACTACATTGTCGACTCGCCGCGGAACGAGGGCAAGGAGTTCTTCGAAATTAATCTACAGAGCGGCGAGATCTTCACCAAAACGGTGTTCGACAGGGAGAAGAAGGGCGCCTATGCCCTGGAAGTGGAGGCCCGCGACGGTGCCCCCTCGGCACGACCCAATAGCAATGGACCCAATTCAGGTGAGTGCAAGAATTATATTCCAGAAGGCAGGATGCTTCGTGGGGTATGCTGTGATTTTTTAATGATTTGTGTAGAAGAAAACCAATAAATTCTCAAAAAATCCTCAAATTTGTGGGCGATTAGCATGATTTTGGGTATACCTGTAGACAGACCCCTAATATGTGAGCAGCAGAGGGATATACTTGGTTCCTTTGATGCCTATCTTCATTCCACGAATAATCTATCCCCTACGAAAAAAACCCTTCCGCACCTGCAAATAGTATCTGTGGAACTTTTGGTCGCGTCAAGATTGCATCAAAAGCATAAAATAACTTCAGTAGCAACAAATTCGTTAGGGGTTTTCGAGTGCAGCTGAATTTCCCTACAAATGGCAGCAAATAAATTGTACACCGAAATTCCCCAGACCCGACCAGACCAGACCCGACCAGACCCCAAAAACGAATTCGTTCTCCAAATATTGACCAGGCCAACAGCGTATGTGTGTGTGTGTGTGGGTTTGGGGCTTGTATATCTCCTGTGTATCTGTGGGTGAGTGTGTTTAGTCAAGTGCATTTGGGCTATTTTATTTATGCGGCATGTTGGCCAGGCATTTGCCACATTCGGTGTGTGTGTGTGTTTGGACCAGGACATCAAAAACATTTCGCATAGGTTCCCGACTGCCGACTGCCCGACCGACTGCCTCTGGCTGGGAAAATATTTGACATAGGTGCGGATTGTTGAGCGAATGAGCGCACAGATTGCGCACAAAACTAAAAGCATTTAAACTTAAATGATCCACTTTAATGCCCTGGAGCTTTAAGGGAAAGCTCACCCAAAAAAATAAATAAATACAAAAACAATTAAAAGAAATGTCAGCGCACAAATTTTGATTGTTAGTGGATCCCATATACATATGTATATAGTATTTCTAAGGCCTGTTCTTGTGAGGCCTTGGCGTCATTCTGTTCTGTTTGCTATTCATTAAAAATTGCCCCTGAAATGGCAATCAATTTTTCGGTTCGGGCCACTTCTCATTCCGTGCTTTTCGCTTTTTCTGGGGGGCTGTTAAAATGCTTTTCAATTGTTTAATACATCGCTAAGCCGTGCATAAGCTCGTGGTAAATGGAAACAGTGGAAAAAAGATATATATTCTGTGCAGTAGCATGCCACAATTGGCAATGATGTGATGCAAGACGAGGCTGAGGCTTTTGGCCATGAAAAACGAAAATTAAAAAGTTTTCCAGGGGAAAAACAGAGGCATAGATACGAGTAGATGTAAATTACAAACATTGATATTCCAGCCAGGGAAAGGGGCACAAGTTGTGGCAAGGGTTTATGGGTGGCAACAGCTTGCGGTTTGGCAATTTTTGGCAATTTTGGCCAACACCAAAACAGAGTGGGAGCTTGTTTAGAGAGCCAGGCAATAAACTATTGTTAAATGTATCCCAGGAACAGGCCCAGGCCCAGGCCCTGGCTATGCGATGATTTGTTTTCGGTTCTGCTCCATTTTGTTTCTGTTTCCGTTTCAGTTTTCGGTTTCGTTTCCGCTTTTGCTGATGCAATGCCAAAACCTTTTTCCGGTTTTCATTTATTGTTTTTAATTGATGTTTCCCTATTTGTTTTTGCACGGCAAACGGGTATATATTTTGTATATTTTGTGGGTGGAATGAAACAACCAAAAAATGCTGAAAATTTACATTTTAAACCAGCCTGGTTTCGGTTTTTCAGCTGTGTATTTACATATGAAATTCGGTGTATTTTAGTGGCCATTTGATGGGACTTAAAGGGGGGGTCTTACAGGACTTCAATTAGAGTTAATTTAATTAAAAAAGTGAGTATTTTGAGGTCTCGACTGCTTGAACTCGAATCGGGGGGAGTTTTAGTGGCAGTGCCCCTTCTCTTGCCTTATTCTATAAGAAAACCTGTCTTCAGATAATTAGATATCACATTTCCTCTGTCAATCACAAAAGAACCTAACAAATTGCCTGTATTTCCTGCCCTTCCAAGGATGCTCCTTTGTCAAGAACTCATTTCTTTTGTTGTTGTTTTTTTTGAACCCATAAATACACTGGAAAACCTTCAATATTATGGGCACCCCATCATTTTCGAGTCGAATAACAGACAAACGCAATTTCCCGGAGATTTCCGCGAGTAGTACTTTTCCTTTGGCAGACTTTCATTTAATTTATTTCTATCTGTGCGGCGCTCTGGTGTCCCAGGACTCGGCTGGGCTTTGTTCCGTTTCACTTCAATATTTGTCCTGTCACTTTTAGCGCTTCGCATTGGCATTTTGTTGCTTGCTTTTTCCCCCGAGCAGCACGAATGCTTGTTTGTTGAGTTTTGCATAGTTTTTCCCACCCAACCCCCCACCCCCCTTGGGTTTCCTTTTTTTTACCTGCGCTTTGACTGCATTTGTTTGCAATTTCCCTACCCACGCCCCACGCCCCCATTGTGTCGTTTCCCTGGATTCCGTTTCGCATTAGGAGCCAACTCATTTTATTTTGGATCCTTGAGCGAGAGCGACCTTGTGACCTCTTTAAATGTTTTCGCTTGGCTGTGGCCACAGCTGCTGCGTTTTGCTTGCATTTTCCGCTTCATTTGGCAGCCAGAACCCAAAGGGAAAAATCATTTGTTGCCTGAACAACAAACATATCTGTTTTGTTATCCCAGGACCCCCCCACACACGCACACAGATACGCGGATACACGGATACACAGATACAGTTATCAATGGCTTGTTTTTCTTTCTCGGTTGTTTCTTTCTCGGTTGTTTTTCCCCCGTATCTGCGGAACGTGCTCTTTTTAGTTATGCATACTTTTAGGCTTAGGAGCCACAGCGACAGGGCCTGCACGTACCGCAGCCTTTTGGCTCCTTCATGCATAAATTGCGCCGGAAAACAGCAACCAATGAATTGAAGGGCAGCCCTGGGAGCCGAACTGCGGCATACCCTGGCCGTTTAAGGGGTTTCGAAGGTAGCAAAAGTCATGGGATTTCTGTTCTACCTCTGGGCGAGTACAGCCCACAAAAACAACAATCCGGTAGACAAACAAAACATGACAAATGTCGGAAAGTTCCATTTTAAGCATCAGTAAATCGCCCCCGAAAGAAGAAAGAAAAAGAGTTATCCCGCAGGGGAAAAGTCTCCCTTCTCTCTTCATTGGATCCTTGGCTAGGAAATTGAGCCACTGCCAAGGGCAAATTAATCCCTTCCTTGACACTCGTAAAAATCGCATTAAATGAAATAAGCAGAATTTGCATGACCTACGCCCGAGTGGATGGCCGACCCCAACAATAGCCCCAATTGTTACACACATCATAAATTCACAGGGAAAATTGGTCTCTCGTACACCCTTCAGGGCATAAATGCTCTCCAGCAGTTGTCTAATTTCTGGGGCGGAAATAAGGGCTCGTAAAAAATGTTCGGGCACATAAAAATCCACTTCCAATTCAGCGAAACCCTAAACATTGAAGGTCGGGGCCGAAAGTGAGGACAAACTAGGGGATCTAAACGCTCTCATATCATATTCGATAATGTCCTGGCAGCCATTCAATTTATGGCCTTCTTGCCTTTTGGACCATCAAAAATTGTGCTCGACTCTTGACTATTTGTAAATAGTTTGTGGGATTCTTCAACTTTAAACCGCTTTGGCGCACATTGCGCATACGCAGTGATGTCATCGAAGCCATCGAACAATAAATGGTCGCCAAGTCGGGAGTTTCCTTTACAGCCAGAGACCATTAATCTTGATTGCAGCACTCCATCATTTATGATCGATGTTTGAGCGTTGTTCTGTCCGGTATAAATTGATTTCTGCCCTTGGGGAAACCCTAAGAAAAGCCCTGCCTAACTGGGAGTACATTTTCCAAGTAAATTTAATGCCAATTTGATTTTTATCTCAATTTAACAATGCTTTTCCGTGTTTCTCATTGCAGGTATGTGAAAGGAAGCTTTTGATTGGATATCTATTTAGATAAAGTATCTGGTATGTGGAATCTTTGTATTTGGGCATAGGAATGGTACTTACACGGGGGGTTGTTGCAGAAACTGAAAAATAGACATGAAATGAGCATTAGTTATTATTTTTTTTAAGAGGAATATTTTTAAAAATTATGAAAAGGTTGAAAAAGGCATTAAAACTTGATTTAGACTTCCTTCTATGCAATTTTCTTTGTAATAAATTATATCTTTTATTGGAGACTCTTATCAGAGCTCAGCTTCGATATTCTCTACGAAATATATACCAGAAAAAATATATAAATATATTATATATTATATATATAAAAAACTGCAATATTAATTGTAAGGATGTCCCACTTTTAATGGGAAAATATTCTATTTTTGCCATTTACATCCCTTTTGGTATCGATTTATGCCATTAATTAGATGCAAGACAAAGAAAAATAGATAAATCCCACTCTATTTTTAAGTACAGTTTCTTCTTTCAACTACAAGAACCCTTTTCTATAAATCTGTCTTAAAAAAACTCTCCTCTTCAGCTCCAATACTGCTTAAAACTCTTACAAGACTCGTTCTCAACCCTTTCGCAATCGATTCCCTCAGACAATTAGGTAATAGCCCTGACAATTCCCAGACTGTTGCACGACCCAGTCAGTCGTTGCCGGAGAACAAAAGCCAGATAGATATGCACTGTTAATATTGGTCCAGGGCAACGCCAAACAATTTGTCAAAAGCAAACCCCGGGCACTCCTCAGATGAGGAAAAAAAAGAAGAGGAAAAACACACGCTGGTGCTGTGTCTGTCTGTGTGTCTGTTTGTTTTGTGTGTGTGTGTGTGTGCGTGAAAGAAATCATGAAAAATGGCATTTCCGCATTGCCAACTTCATTTCCGTTTTTCCATCCGTCCGAACGGTCAGAGAGTGGCAACAAGTCAACAAGTTGGCCCAAGTGGCAGCTGCATTTACCAAACGCTGAAGAGGGTCCCGACAAGGTCTTGAGAAATGCCCAAAGCTTGAGGAGCCCCGGACAACGGACAACGGAATAAAGTGGAATCCAGAGAAGGGAGGAGTCCGCGTCGAGTAAAGTAAACGCAAATATGTACTTTCGACCATTAAACAAAGCACTGGAAGGCAGTCAGCAGGCAGCAGTCAGCAGGCACTTGGGCCAATTTGCAGCGTTTTCTGGTTACCGCCTGATAAACAACTTGAAATATTTAAACGCGTTCTTTCGCCATTCCCAAGTTAACCCAGTTCGTAGTCTTGTACTCTGGAGCATCTTTAATTTGCATAAATCGCCTTTAATTCGGGGAAGCATATTTAAAGTCTAGGCACCCCCGATCCGGCCCGATCCGACAGTGGGGGGTTGCCAGAAATAGACACTGAGCCGAGTCAATTGCGCTTTCTAGAGCAATAAATCTTGGAGATTATTTTAATTTCATGCAAACTATTTCAAGCTGAGCTGCGTTGAGATGCCTGTCAACAACTTTTGCGACTCCTCGAGAGCGTTGTGCCACCAGCCGCCAGCCGCCAGCCACCCGAACAGAGCACAAAACAGAAAACAGAACCAAAAGATAACAAAAAGTTGCCGAACCAACACAAAAAAAAACGCAGAAAATATTCCAGCCACCAGAAGCGAACTCTGAGTGAAACAAAAATGAGGTTAAAATCCACAAAACGCACACACACGAAGACACGATACTCGGAACTTCGTTAATTACTCGCGATTCGGAGAACCGCTTACGCTCTGTAGCTCTCTCTCTCTCCCTGATGAAGCTAACATTTTTCGAAGCCTTAACAGAGCGAAAGCCGAAAGAAGGAGAACGCGTACCTCTGTTAAATGTGGATTACATTTGGTATGAATGTTAGCATCCTCTCTGGGCAAATTCTAACATTCTGCGATGCGAATTTCTATTGATGTACCAGACAAGTACTTAGCGGACAAAATTTTGAATGTAAAGTCTTTCCATTTACACTCTTCTAGTCCACACTCTGTTAGGGAAAGAATATCTGTAAAATCTTTACAGATTTTCTTCTGTTTTTCTCTGTTAAACCAAGTGTCTCATGTGGAGTCCTTTTAGAGTGAATGTTAGCAGCCTTTCTGCACATTTTCCAACGGAAATTTCTATTGCTGTATCTAAGAACTACTTAGGGGATACAATTTTGGGTGTAAAGTCTTATTATTTACACTCTTCTAGTCCACACTCTGTTAGGCAAGTAATATCTGTAAAACCTTCTAAAGAAATCCCTCACAGAATTCCCCTATAGAAGGCTTAACAGACCAAAGAGGGGAAATCAGAGCACTAACATATCTAGAGCCGAAAGGAGAATTCCTGTAAGCTACAGTCCACTGCCCTAAAATCTATGTTAGCCATTCTGTAAGCAGATCTGTAAGCTAACAGCAAACATACACGACTGCTCTCTCTCTCCGTCTCTCTTGTGGACCCTATGTTAAACCACTTCGTGTGCAGCACTCGTAACTGTTAGCACTCCCACATCCAGCAGCGATTTAACAGGGCCGGCTTTTGGGCAGGTCTTTGAACTTGCACGCCCCTACAGTCCCGTCTATATGGGTGTGAATGGGAAAGGACTCTACGCTGGCACTGCTGTTGGTGGCGCTTCTGGAGGGCGCTTCTGAACATGTTGAGCAGCCATCGGGGCGCAATGCAATGAAATGCATCCTTATGTGCCATCAAAAATGCGAATCTGTTGAATGGACGGATGCGGAGAAAGAGTGTTAAGAGCTATTTGATGATCATCATATTAATGCAATTTTCATTCGCCCTGACCTTGACACCCATCCGCATTTCCATTTCCATTTCCATTTGGCAGAGTTTTCATTTGATTGCAGTACACTATAGGAGTGAAAATCGGTGAAATCCTTTAAGTTGCTGGATGTCCTTGACAGCCCCACCACCTCCAGCAGGCCCCCGCTGGCAACAGCAACCCTTTGAACTTGGAAAAGAGAGTCTTTTCTTTTGTGGGCGTGTCTGGGGCCCCCACTCGAGTGGGATATTTATGGCGCAGCACTTTGGGTCCCACTTTTCAATAAACTGCTTAGTCGCTGGCACACAGAGGCCTCTCCTGCATCCTTTGGTGATTTATGGATGGGTGGATGGTGGATTTCGCACCCTTGCATCTTGTTGCCATCAAAAGTGCAAATAAATTACACCTTTGGCCGCGAAGGCAAAGAACTGCCCATTTGGCATAATGCAGGCAGCCACGCCCAAAGGATGCACCTCATGGCCTCATGGTTGAGGCTGCTCTGCTGCCTAAGCGTTTTCTGATGAGGCATCGCACCTGTGGCGTGGTGTGGCCATGCAAATCGAAGTGCCAGAGGCATTCTCTGTACTCCATTCTCCATTCGATTCAATTACGGATGAAACATTTCCCAAAAACATTTAATTAACATTCTTCCGGGCAGGAATGGTTTTAATTGCCACAGGAATTTGCAGGCAGCTAGTTGCTGGGCTGGTACTTATTCAAGGCATTCGTGATGTGGCCTGTGATGCCCATTAACGTGGCCATGTCAGTCACTTTGACATCCTGGAGGACGCTTTCGAACGTAAATGACACGTGTCAAAAGTCAGTTGCAGAAAGTGGCAACAACATCAGCAGCGGCAGCGGCAAGAGGCACACCTACACACCTACACACAGACACCTTTAATTGTTAACGAAGCAGAAATTTGTTGCCGCTGAGAGTCCAAGAACTTTCAGATCGACTTGATACAATCCTTCGAGGCTCCTTTCAAAGAGCATTTCATAGGCTACTTAAATACTTTTCCAGGACTCAAGATTAACATCGCCCACGGTGCTGTGTGCCACCTTTGTGGAGCCCCCAAATGATTAATGACAGCGATTTTCCTCGAGGCCTCAAGGCCTCAAGGTCGGTAGGGAAAGTGTTTTTCTTGATGGAAATCTACTTGTTGGCGCCAGTTTTTCGTTGATGGACACGGACTCGTGGGACGGGGAAAGCTCCAGCTCTTCCAGAGCTGGAATGATTACCGGAAAAGCGGATGATTACGTTGTCCGCCTCTTGAGCTTTTCCGACTGGCCTTTTGCATAAATTAACCAACTCAAAGGTTAAGCGCTCGTCAGCAGCAGCCTACCCGAACATAAAGGATTCTCTTTCCTTCAAAGTTATCTTTTGGTGGAAACTTTTGCCGAACTGGAAAAAAAAGAGAGGAAAACCCGAAGCTGCACGCAGCTCATCAATTGTCAGATGCAAATGCAGCGCGGGGGGGGGCCGAATGCCAGGCAAATTAGTGGAGGATTATGCCGGGGAATTCTAGGAGATACAGGCTGGCGCTGCCTATCACAAAGCCAGGCCAAAAACTTCAGGTAACGCTGCCAAAGAGCGAAAAGAGATAGACAGAGAGAGAGAGGCAGGCAGAGGCAACGTGCAACAGCACTCGTCGTTTGTCGGCATTTGTCACGTGCAGTGACAGCCAGTGGCAAGACCTCACCCCTGCCGGGGGCTTGGGGGCAGGGTAGGGTCCCCCCATCGGTTTGTTTGGGAATTTGTGTGCAGCACCATTTGATTGAAAGGCGTTGCGATTGCCGCTCCTGCCACGTTGCCATACCTAACCCCAAAAAAACCAGGAAAACGGAAAGAACAGGGCAAAAAGAGGGAGAATTTTCTATGGAAATTCTCGTGCGCACGCACACAGAAACAGCTCTCAATCGAGCCAGTCAGTCAGCCAGTCAGTCAGTCAGTCAGTGAGTCAATCAGGCAGTCAGTCATGCATTCAATTATCCAATTCAATTCATTTGAACACGTTGCACTCGAAATTATTGCGCAAGCCCTTGTTGAAACAACTTGATGAGAAGGAGACCCAAATTGAAGAGCACACAACAAACGGGAGCCGTGCACAGGGAAAGGGCATTTTAGGGATAATGCGGCAAAGAGTGTATTCATGATTCAATTCGCATTTAATTTTCCACTAAATTTCAACGAAAATATAATTGTAAATGCCAACATTTCCATTATAATTAATTCGGCAAAGTGCTAGAACGAAATAATTGCATAAACAGGCATTTTTTATGGCTTGTAATAAGGGTAATTAGAGCGAGTACCAAAGCACCGCAAAATTCGGGGCAGCCAAATAAAGTACGAGAAGGAGGGCGTGGGCGTGGAGGTGGATGTGGCACCTACACGTGTTGGTAATTTAAATAACCTCCTAACCAACTTGCTTAGTTCGTTTAGGGCCATACAAATTGCACTTCACAAAAAAAAAAAAAAAAAAACAAGGAAAAAGGAAACCAGGTCAGCGCAACAAATATTGCGTATACGCCGTGTGTACGCAGGGCGTTTAATTGATTTTCGTGTGTCCAACGGTAGGAAAAAAACGGTGGGAGTTAGTGACATCAATGCCTGGGCCAGTATTGAATAGGTTAAAGGTTATATGTGTGTGTGTGTGCCATATATTTGATGGATGAAAGCCAAAGCCAAGTCTAGGCAGCGAGGACACATTGAATGCTGCTAATAAATTGACAGCGGGGGGGAAATCTTTAAAGCCACGGGTATTTTTTTGAACATTCAATCAGGGTATGATTTTCACGCTTGAAAAGTCGTTCCAAAATGCACACACATGAATGGGGAATTCTGTTCTCTTTTTTGCTCTACCGCGGGCCAAAACGCATAAAGTGTCAACTTTATCATGAGACCGCAGCCGGGTAGCACTCTCTCACGGGTTTTGGCCACCTTTTGCGGACTAGAACACTCGCCTTTGCCACCTTTTTTGGGTGGGGAGTGGGCAGAGCTGGAAAATATTACCGATGCGTGCACATTTATCGGTGGGGGTCAGCCTCTCGGCCAAAGGTGTTTGGCTTTTTTCCTCTCCAGCCAAAAATCCTGACAGTGTGCGTGCCTGAGGGCCATAAACTGTCAGAAAAGGTGGCAAATATGCATTGCAGTTAATGCTAGAAAAATGAAGTGTTGGATTGCTGGAGAAAAAGAGGGAAATATGATAGAAATGTAGCCAAAAGATATAGATATTGGACCCACATCTTCCACCTTCTTTGGCCATCTTTTTGCCACACTTCAATATAAATTTGGAAACTATCTACGTTGTACATTTTCCCCTACACAAACAAGAAACCCAATTTGCTTGTCATTTCCCGAACAACACAAAAAAGTGTCAATGTAAAAATCTAACAATTTAATTAAAAACTTTATGGCAACATGTCGCTCCTTCGTACTACCAAGAAAGAGAAAAAAAAGAAAAACAAGAAAAAATACTTCATAACTTCTGTGGCTGACAATTGTGTGGCTCGGGAAAAGCGAATCGAGTCGAATCGAGTCGAACAGAAAGGAAAATAAGGAAGAAAAAGCTGAAAATATTTTTCATGTAACCAATAAAAGCATAAAGTAGACCAAGTCCTCGCGCGCTGCTGTAAATGGAGATGGAGATGGGGATGGGGATGGGGATGGCAATGGAGTCGGAGTCGGAGTCTCCTCTTGATATATTGTCATAAACGTTGACGAAAGGCAAACATAGGAATCACAAGCTGGAAAATCATCATCATGAAAGCAAAACAAAAAGCCAGACAGTCACACAGATACGCCACACACTCACACAGATACACACAGCTACAGCTGCTACTGACAGTGGGAAATCACATGAAAACAACATGTCGCTGACATCGAGAGTCGGGGGACGGGTGTGTGGTGTGTGGCGCCTGAGTGGATGAATTTTCCCGCCCCACCCACAAACTTTTGAGACTTGAAAAACTTTTCCAATGCCCCGATATAGCCGCACAGAAAAAACCAGAAAAAGGACAACAAAAACTTTTCACATATTTTACTTACAATTAAATGCAATTGTTCGAGGCGCTGCCACTAACAAAAGGAGCAAGCAGGACTCACTCTCACTCTCTCTCTCTCTCTCTCTCTCTTGTAATTTATGATTCTTCAGCAAACGCCGAGCGCGTAAATTATGAAAATCCACTTAAACTTGCGCCAAAAGCAGAAAACCGCCAAAGGTGCTGGGGGGAAAGGGGGCTAGGGGCTAACGAAGCAAAACAAAAGTCGAAACGGAGGCTAGACTGGAGGCTGCTGTTATAATTGTGGTTTTCCACTGCTGTGCTGGCACTTTTCCTTCAACGCTTCCTTTGTGCAGACTCAGCCGCAAAGAGCATTAAGATTTTCATCGGACATTTGAAATTGTTTCACGATGAGGCTTGTAGGCAGTCCAACATCAATAAAGATTATGAGAATGCCTTATCAATAGGGATTTATATGTGTGAAGATAATAAATCTAAGGGGGGTTTCTGAGGGGCATGGGAAAATCTCTTCTAAAACATTTTTTAGAGTTTTAAAAATTCTTCTAAAATTCTTTATAAATTATAGGAAACTTCTGGGGAAATTCTTTTAATTATTTCAATATTTAATAAATATTTTCCCAACCAATGTGGCATCTTCCTGGATATGGCCATTTCTTTCTGAAGCGCCCACAGATGTTGCCTTCAAAAATCCTCCTAACCAACAGTCAAACCTCACGACATGTGAAACATGATGAAAATATGGACTACAGTTAATTTCGGGGCCTCATTTCTTTTTACTTTTATTCAAATTTTATGTTAATTTTGTGTACAACACATAGGGGAGATGAATGGAGATGAAATGGTGGACGACATCATAATGAAAATACTTTACTTTTTGTTTGTTGTTTTGTAATTTTCATTGCCCCTAATTAGCTATGAAAATGTCCTTTTAATTACGGCCGTAATTAACTCTAATGAATTTTAATTGTTCGCCGGGCCGCCATCGTGCAAATATGATTTAATCAAAGACAACTGTTAAATATTTTCCACAATTGTTGTGCTGCTGTCATTATGGTGGATTGTCGTCTGTCAGTCAGTCAGTGTCTCGCTGTCCTGCAGCCTGTTTGATTGTCGGCACCTGTCATTTCATGCGGTTTCCTTCAAAAGTTTAATATCCATGTGTGTGTGTGTGTGTGTGTGTCTGTAATTGAAAACCCGTGTTCCAGGTGCATCTGAGTGGCGATAATTGGTAGAACAAGTCCCGCGTTACACATAATTATTCAGATTCGAGCTCAATTAATTACAGAGGGCTCTTCAACAATTTAAAGAAGTATATACTCCTTTTTTCTTTGGTAAGAAATAGTACTAGTACCCATTCAGGTCAAAAGATGCATAAAACTGTCGACATAACTCACAGGTTCAGCGTCGAGTCTCTCCAGACACTGGGGGGAGGGAGGGAGGAGCAGAAAACAATTGCAATTACCAATTAGAGAGTTTCAGGGTTTTCCCTTTCGCATCTCCAGCGGAAACAATTTCATTGCAATTTTTGATTTATTCGCCCCGAAGTCGCAGACAAAGACCCAAAAATGGAGCAGCCGAACAGAGAGCGAGTTTCGTATAAATCAAATCCAGCAAAGCGTAACAATTTTGTTTAATATATAATTTATACATTTTACAAGTGTTTCAAGTGTTTGGCACGCAAGAAAGTTAGTGAAGGAATAATTATAATAAGAGTACTCGTTGGGTTGCATATGTCCATCTTTGGCAGCGATATTTTGGGATACTATTCTGGAAATAATATTTTAAAAATTGTGAGAGTGAAATAGAAATACTTTTTGGATGTTTTACGACTTTATTTCCTTCATGCTGATCGAGCGTTCATCTACGTCCTTTTCATGTGGCCGTATCTTCGGTATTTTTTCTAGAGTGGCCGTACATTCATGGATTATTAATCTAAGCTAGTAATTCCTTATTGGCTGATATAGGTTGTAAAGGGGCTGCCGTACTAACTGATAGGGATTATCCTACCACAAAATATAGCAATAATCATGGGTCTTTTCTATTAATTTGTTATCCAATTTTAAATACAAAAATATAGTTTTGTTTTATTTTTATGAAACCCCACAATTTCCCAGTAAACCCATGTATATTTTACACCTTTAAATGACTTTCATTAAAAACTTTTCGGTTAAAATCTCGGCCAAGTTATCATCAGTTTTTCCCCGTGCATTAATTAATATTCCGTGTGCAGCCGGGAATCGCAGCCACAAAAATGCGAAATTATTAATATTAACTTATTTAGTGAGGGGTTTGTGGAAGCAAACCACATGAGGGTTGCGGGTTGTGGGCTGTGGGTTGCGGGTTGTGGCTTGTCAACGCAAATATTCGTGTCGCATGCAACAAGGCAGAAGAAATGACGACCCTTCGCCCCAGAGCAGAGCACTGTCCCTGTCCCTGGCCCTCTAACCCACTCCTTCGACTCCGCTCAACAGCTCAACGCTTTTGACTTTTAATATGCAAGCAACACAAAACCATCTCCAGGACCCAGTCCCAACCTCTGCCGCTGCCTCTGCCACATACACATCATGTTTTGTTGCAGCTGAAATTATTTTGTTGGAGCAGCTCCGACATTGAGTGTTGCTTTGTTTGAAGAGGCACCAGCCCCAGCAGCAGCGCCAGCACCCTATTCTATCCCCCACTATAAATTTATGGGTGCCTCCCCCCTCCCCCCCCGATGGTATAGTCTTTTATTAAAGTTTTTGCCACATTTTGTTGCTCTTCTTCGGAGGTCCTGCCACGGAGCTCCTGCTCTTTCTCTGGCAATTTCTCATATGCAACAAAATTTGCATAAAAAATAAAACATCAGCAGCCACGCCGAAAAATTGTTGCGTTGGTATTTTTCTTTCCATTTCCCCTTTCTCCCTTATTCAGTATAGAGTGTGTCTGTGTGTGTGTGTGGGTGGGAGGTCCTGTGTTCATGTTGTTATTTTTACAGTTTGGTTACTCTTTTGGCCCCCAACTCATAAAGATATATATGCAAATTCTGTTCCACTTGGCCCACGGCCTTCCAGCCTTCTAGCCGGCATATGAGTTGGCCTAATCATGTGCCACTCAGTCAGCCATCCCATCATGTGGCATGCGGTCGGGGTACAGGCATCCTGCAGGTCAGATTATCCTGGTAAATGGGTAAACAAGTTCGGAGCTTCCTCTCAAAGTTTTATCATTACCGAAATTCACTTTTAATGGATAATGTATCTGCCAAATCCGATTCGAGGGTGGTTCCATTTTGATTTGAGATTGAATTTATTTGAAAAGTTGCTCCCTTCTTGGGGCTTTTTCTAATAATAATTTTGTTCAGTATCTTAAAGGCCCCAAACTGCGTAGAATATATGGAAAAATATGGTTTGTTCTTTATGAATTGATTAAATTATAGAAGAATGAAATAAAGATACAATGGATTCCACAGCTGCTCGGGAAATTGAATCAAGATGATCCTTTGACTACAAAAATTATAAAACTCAAGAAAAAAGTGAAGAAATGAACTCCCAGCAGGGATAGGGGGATCTAGGGGGATAAAACCAGTTGCAGATGCAAGAAAACCCGCTTTCCAAGGGCCAATCTCTTATGAGAACTTTTGGAAATATCTTTCAATGAAGACATTGTGGGAACATCTGCCAATAAAGATATGGAAGACCCAGATATAGAAGCATAAGCTCTCTGGGAGAGAACAACAGCCAACATTTACAAGCATTGAATGCAACAAAAAACATGAAAATCGAGAAAAACTACTCCTAAAAAACTTGCAACATTAAAACACGCCACAGAAAAAAAAAAACCCCCTCCGAATGGGTTAAAAATTGCATTCACTCGTGCCTCAAGTTGCGAATTCATTTTGAATTTTCGACTGGCAAAAAGCCACCGACAAAAAACCCTTTTCACAAAGGCCGCAGAATTGCAGTCGAACCACGCCCCCACTCTGCCCCACTCTGCCGATGCTGCTGCTTCAAATACAACAAAAAATGAAAGCCTTTGTTGGCATAAAATTGAACATGTGTGTGTGTGTGTGTGTGTGGGGCTCCTATTTTTTGTAGGGGGCCGCATGGATTATCCCTGGGATTATCCTGTGCGGCATGACTGCGTTTTAGTGGAAATTTCATTCTTGTTTGAGTTGAAAAGGCAATCAAATGAGGGCCAATGTGTCCCCCACTTCGGTGTAATTTTCCTTTAAATTTCCCTCACAAGTTTCTTCAAGTTTTCCTTCCCCCTCCCTTACCCCGGGCCAAAAGAAAACTTGCAATTTGACTAATTGAAAATGTGTTTGCAAAAGCAAGAAAAATAATTTCCATAATTTGATTTTCCCCCTTTTTCAAGTTCTGCGCTCGCCCCCCGCAACAGTTTGGCGCCTGAGTAAATTTCAAATAACAATAAAACAAAAAACAACAAAAAAAAGATGGCGAAAATTTACAAAATTAATTAAAAATAAAGGAAAGGGGTGTGGGGCTGGCTGGGTTGTCTCCGGTGGATTTTGTTGTTGCGGCGGCCCCTAATTGAGTTCATCAACAAAATTTGTTTTCTCGTTGGCTCCATGCGTGGGTGGGGGTGGGGTGGGTGCCGGGTAGGGTGGAGCTTAAGTGTAACTTCAATTGTTGATCGTATTTCGTGTGTGGGTGTGTGGGTGTGCGTGCGTGTAATCCAATGCGCTTAGTCGCTGTGCCACCGCAAAGGTTTCCCGCAATTTTGGGATTTATCTTACATTTAAAGCAGGAATAATTCTAATCAAATTGAAGCCTTTAAAGAGGGCAAACTCTGGTTAATTTTCCACCTTTAAAGGACGACAAGTAAACACGATTTGGTCAGCACTTAGCCGTGGAGGAGTGTTCCACTCTATGGAAAAACGTAAACCAAATACAAATACAAATACAAACGGAAGCAAAGCGGAGTCCTGCCTGTCTCCGAATGAGCAAACAATGGGGGATATGTGTGTGTGTGTGTGTGGCCAAAAGGGTTCAGGTGGGGTCAGAGTCCGGGCCAGAAGGGTCTCGGGGCGGGCGTGCTGGTGTCAAAACAACAAATTGTTTTATAATGCGAGGGCCACAACCGAAACCCAGACAAAGGGCAAACACACTCGTCGTCCTCGTCGAAGTCCTCCCAAAGAGAATGCAAATGGAAAATGGAAATACACACACAATGGGAAACCACATTCCTCCCTCCGCCCCATTGAACAACCAGAGGCGTGGTCAGCACGTGGAAAATGGCATTTTTCTCTCTTCTCGAGAGCGAAGCAGGCTTATTGTTCACATTGTCTAAGCTTAAATAATTTGCTCCGGCCAAATGTCACACGGCGGGCGAAAGGCACCCAAAAATCTGGCCCTCGCCGGTGGCACAAAGTGGAACTTTTGTGTCTGCAATTTTCGGTCGTGAAAGGCAGGCCAGCAGCGAAAAGCTGCCTTCCAACAAAGCGAAGCATAACTAATTGCTGCAGCGTGCTCCGCCCTTTTTGTTTTTCTTTTTGGGATACCCAGGGGCACCTGATGACAAGGGGTGTACCCCACCTTTTGGGGTAGCAGGTAATAGGAAAAACTTGTCAGAAATTCTATAAAATACAGATAGAGATATCTGTAGTATCTATAGAGGGTTGGCAGCCCTTTAACCAGCTGTTGAGCATCGATCTATCATTAAGGACAGTCAAGGGTATGACAGGAAGGTGTATCGCTAGTGGAGTGAGAGTTCGACTTCGGAAGATATGGAAAGGAACTAAATTGTAATCTTTTTGGAACTAAGAATCAATATTATACCCGATTATTCAATACCACGACTTGTGGCGACGTTTCTGGAGGAAACGAAGGATCACTGAGGGTCCCTAGGATCACTGAGGATCCCTAGGATCACTGAGGATTCCTACATCTCTATGCATTCATTCTTAAATGGGTACCACCCTAGTCGCTACCCCTTCTCTCCCATAATTTTTGTTGTTGTTGTGCATTTTTTGGGCAGAAAGTTCTCTCTATAGTTGTCTCAATGGTTTTTGCGTTACCGACAGGCAATATTCCAGCAAAAAGGAATTTGCTATTGGCTTTATTTCCCCCCCAGGGGGCCGCTGAGAGCCCGGAGAACTTTTTGTTCCTGTTGCATATTTACAATATTAAATAGTTTTCAATATAGAAAGAATCCGGGCTTTTTATTGGCCACTTTATTGGCCGCGCAGAGGCGTCGCGATTGGTTTATTTCGATCTGAAGCCGAAGCTGTAGCTGTAGCTGATTCTGGGCGGATTCATTGAGTTGTCACCTCGACAGGTCGCAAATTGGCCACGACTAATGCAATTGAGCAACTGCCGGGGGCATGCTGGGGTTGTGGGAATGTCTCGGCCCGTAAATTGGCATTCATTTGCATTACCGTAAAAAGTTATTCGCACATGCATGTGTGCACTTGGCCCGAGACCCGGAGTAGAGGCAGCCGCACGCTCCAACAAATTGCAGCTACTAAAGCGCTAAAACGTGACGACAGACGATTGCAAGGAACGGAATGGAACAGGTATGGTCTTCGGATAAGGCTGAGTTTTGGGGCTGCTAGGGGTTGGGGTTGGGGTTGGGGGCAAATACCCCAGTAAATTCGAGTGCAACAAGCCTGACACTGGCGTGGGATAAGGCGCAGCGGCGCGCAGGCATTTGCCTGTCTTTCCACTTTTATTTCACTTTGCTCGGAACGCTTATTGGCTTAGTCCGAGATGCAGATGCAGTTGCTGTTGCCGTTGACTCAATAAATGCCATAGACATGCATCCATACTTCCTCGAGAGTAGTGCTCCTCGAGTAAGCCGCTTTGCTAAGCATTCCTCCAAGGACTGGTAGAAGGACTCGGCATGCTTTGATCCAGTCGGATGGATTGAGTGGGCGGACGAGGCTTGTTAACTTGGCAACGGTTCGAAGGGGAATACAAATTAGCTTCGACTTAAGCTTTAAACTTTAAATACAGCAGAATTTTTGGAAGGATTTTAAACCATTGAAATCACATTAATTTTGTATATTTCTTTTATTTGCAGGTATGTCACGATTTTCGAAGAAAGAATGCCATATTTTCACGTATGTAGGAATGTATTTAACATTTTTGAAAGGGGAATATATGCCCCAGAAAGATATAGTGGAGGATATAGTATATTCTATGCGATTAAATCAGTTTTCTCGCAGTTTTTTCTACAAGATGGACAGATAAAAAGAACTAATAGACATCTAGAAGGCATAGCCTTAGAAAAGCCATTGTTTATTCATTCCGAGATTCACTCTTCTCCACCGCAAACCCCCTCGAACACACAGCTCTTCCGCGGCATCTGTTCTAAAATTAAATGCACACAATAAGGTGCTGTCTGCATTCTGTGGAGCGTACTCGGAATGCGGTGTAACAGGAGGTTGGAGGGGGATGTGGAACCACGCCTGAACAATGACAGTACTGCCATTTACAACCTGGGCTGGAAATAAACGCAAAATGACAGCCAACAAGGTGCAATAACAACAACGAGAGGCACGACAGCAACGACGACAGGCGTGACGCAAGTTATGCTCAAAGTGGAAGCGCAGTTAAAGTGTCAAAAACACGCGCACACACGGGGGACGGGGAAAGGGGAATGGGGAGTGGCAGAGGAGGAGTAGGAGTAGGAGTTGCCACGCCTTCAACACACACACACACTCCAACCTGTCGTACCGTCCAGTAACCACCTTTGGATGTGCGTGTGAGTCAGTTTTATAGATTTTTTCGCACGTGAAGCATTTTGGACGCGCCATTAATCTTGAACACTCATGGCGACCCTCGCAGGTCCCCCCGAACCCTCTGGCAACAGTCACGGCCACATTTGTCATAAATATCGAACAAGCAAGTGGTTGCCACTCCTCCGCCCACCCCCATACTTCCCTTCCCCTTCGATACCCAGTACATACCAGCCACTCGACCGCCGACTGGCACTGCCATACCCTTTGCCAGGGCCAGGGTACTATGGTTTTCTGATGGACCTTGAATAGATTGTAGTTTCAGATATATTTTCATGGAAAATCTCACCAGCATCTGCCATGAGACCACGATCTATCCTTGAGGGTATGTGCTGCTTCGACTACCAAAGCCCGTGCCTTCCTTTTCCTGTTTTTATATGACCTGCACCCACAGCCAACCACAAAAAAGACCGACAGACAGATGGGCGTGTAATGGGGCGTGAGGCATGTGGGAAATGGGGGGCAGGGTCCCTGGCGATTGATTTAAAATGCACTTGAAATTATGTACGATATATTTGACAAGTGAATTTATTTAAATTTTGTTTTTGGCAGGTGTCCGATGCGGCCACCGATGGGGCGTACGAGTGTTTTTACTTTATGCAGGCGATGGGCGGTGGGCGATGGGCGGTGGCGCAGGCGGTGCCATAACAAACGGCGAGCACTGTAATTTATGATTTCGAGTGTTGTCTGCTTTTAGGGGTCAACTTATGGCCGTGTGTGCTGTGCGTTCGTTTTGGCCATTGTTTATGGGCCCCTCCGCGCACTTTTTGCCGCAATATGTTGCGCCCCCAAAAACACAATGCGTTTGCTTGTTGCCCCGAAACGGGGGCAGAGCGGTAGAGGATGAGGCAGAACAAATTGCGCTACATAAATTATGCGAAATGTCAAAAAGTTTTTGGCCGATTGAAACACAAACACACGCCCCCAACCCATGGAAATAAATTGAATTAAATGGACATTTCCAATGGGGTCAATTTGTGGGGCGGAAAATATGACATTTCGGACATCATTAAATGGTTTTAAATCAGTTGAAAGTAGCTGTAGAATGGAAATGGGCTTTAAATGGGATTCCCAACGATATACGATGTATATGCATACCCAGAACCCACTTTTACTAGTAATCCTTGATGTAGAAGCTCCCTCTACTGCCCCAAAATTGATGGAACCTCCCACATCCATCTTTCATCTAATAACTGAACTTTGTTCATCGAAATAGTTGTACGCAGAGTTCGTTTCATTACGAGTTTCGCTACCCAAAAACTTATGCCATCAAAAATATCTTCTTTTACTTGTGCGATGATCGGTGGAGCTCTGGCTTCTGCTCTGCATTTAATAAGCAAAGTAACTTCAATTTATGATTTTATCATGCATATAAACATTTGACAGCTCGAGTGTTTATGGCACTCGCCAATCCCCTGTCTAAACTTGCCAATTTTGGCCATCATCAATATCATCATCAGCCACAGAAGCCACAGCCCTCTCGAGGCACCGGGAGGGTCCTCTCTGCCTTTGATGACTGCATTTAAGTGCCACGCTTTTGGTTATAAAACTTTAAAATATGTGCGTATAAAACTCAACAGCAGCGTACTCTGATTTGCATCTAACAATGTAGAAAACGCGTTTTCGGCAACAGCTGAGGCGGAATGTTTTTGAAAACCCGTAAGCCGGTTTCAAATTCTGTCCAAAAGCTGGTGGCACACTCTCTAATTCCTACTTAGTTTCGTCCCCAATAAAGTTTCCAAAAAGAGACAAAGTTTTACACGGGGATTTTAGTAGCTCAAAGTATGGGCGGGGACTTGCAGTTTGGGTTGAGGGACTATCAAATTAACAGCTGTTCAGGAAGTGTTTGAATGCTACAAGATATTTTCTAGAATTTACAAGAGATTTATTGCGTTAATTGGCCAAGTTAAAATCGCATAAAAGGAATCAGGAATAAGCCTCCGGGGCAACTATAAATTTGCAGAAAAAAGTCTCCACAAATGCTGCGTTAAATTACTCCAAAAGCTTTTACTTTCTTCTACCTCTAATACAACCAAAAATTTCTTATATTCTACTAAATATACTATAAACTAAGGGAACTTTTAGAAGTGCTAAGCTTTCGGTACTCGGGTTTATTTGATATACATATAAGTATAAGAATACAGTATAAGATATGCAGTACACAGTACATATACGGTATACAGTATAAGAACACTGAAAAAGCTGAAAGCTTTTGCCGACTGGTACATTAAATGCACCTTCTACAAATACTTCTACATTCGAAGTCAGTATAAGCTGAAAGCTTAAGTGCTGAAAGTGCATCTTCTACACATACTTATACATTCGAAGATTCTACGAAGCTGAAAGCTTTTTTAATGCATCTTTTACAAAAATTATACATTCGAAATCAGTATAAGCTGAAAGCTGGCTTATACATTCGGTAGTCAGTATAAGCTGAACGCGTTTTCTACTCTTTCTGATATAAATATACTGTCCAGTCTCATGTTAATAGCTTTATAAACTCTTTTGATATAAATATACAGTCCAGTCTCATGTTTTTATATTATATAAATTCGGTTTGGTATCAGCCATAAATATACACTCCGATTACAAAGGACTTTGCTATAATTCGAGTTCGTATACTATTCGCTTGTATACTATTCGCTTGTATACTTTGTACAAGTCCAAAATATCCCCTTCTACATGTCTTCTACAAATTGTAAGCTATATTTTCCTGAAGTTCCTCAATCACATAAATTTCCCAGTATACCCTCTGCTTTACCCTTTTAACACCTCTAGTTTTATGGTCTTCTGTATAACAGCGTTTAGGGCCTTCTCTAAAGCGACTCTCCCAAGCCTCATCTTAGCCTGCTTCCTGGCGGGTTAGGACTTTCATTCACCGCTGTTGTCTTCTAGCCCTCTTCTCGTCTTTTGTTAGTTGAGCCAACTTAATTACTTCACCGCCTCATTCATTACAACAGTTTGCTTGTCGCACAATTAAAACTGTAAGACTGTCCAAGAACAAACACGAGAACATATTGGACAGGCGACAGGCGACAGGCGACAGGGGACAGGGGACAGGCGGGAGAGGCAGAGGAGCTCATCCTTCAGCTGCTCCGTTGGCTGTTGCAACTTTGATAGCCTTGGATGGGTTTTCTTGGGGTTTTTCTCCCACTCGAAGGGTGGCTCATTAGAGTAAATTATGAACAGTTTAAAAAATCATTAGCAAAGTTGTGTCCGCCGGAAGGAGGGAGAGTGGAATTATCGTAGAAGTCAATTAACAATTCCATAGAAGGCATAGGAGATCTGTTTTAATGGGCGTACAAGGTCAGGTGTTGATTTAGTTGGGGCGGGGGCTGGGGCAGGGGCAGCAAATCGCTTAAGACCCTCGAACAAATAAACAACAATGACAACATTTGGATGCACAGATACAGGGATATAGAGATGCAGATACAGATACATTTGTCAGTCAATTTTCAATTGGCTTTTGAGCCTTTGAGCCGGCACGTAAATTTATTTGCCTTTGGGCTGGCAATCAGAATGGGAATACGAGCATACGAGCAGGCTCGTACTGGTATCTGTATCTGTATCTAAAATCACAATCAAATCAGGCAAAAACACACACACAAAACACACACCTGAACAATGAAAAGTCACTGGGATTTGCAGGCAGGTGTACGCCCCGAAAATCCCCTGCTATAATGCAGTCAATTGAGTTTTCATTTCAGTGAATGGATCACCGAAAGGCATGGCGTCGGCTGCTGCTGCTGCTGCAGGCAGCGAATTCCGACGATTTATTAGTTGCAAATCGAATTTTAAAAATACATGGACATCGACATGGCACACACGCATCCGATTAGCCTCCATGCAGGTGTTTTTGGGCACATATTTCGTGATTTGTGCAAATTATATGCACATCAGGCTAATATTTTAACCAGTTTTTCCTCATTTATCATTCATGTAAATCGAATCGCATCGAATCGCATCGAATCCAATGCATTGGCGTGTAAATCTGCAGCTAAAACTAGTCATGCAATAATATTTCCAATTAAATATTAAATTTGCATTAAAAACATTCTTTAATCAAGGGACTGGCATTCCAATCAATGCATAATGCAGTTTCTGTGTTCATTTCAATTATGAGAGTGAGTGAGTGGCAGTGGCAGCTGCCTCGTTTCACAAATGATGGAAATGGGCGGGAAAACTCCTTCAAGATGTCCGCCTTTTGTTTTGGGGGCAGAGGCAGAGGAAATGGAAAATTATTAATTACATTTTATACATTTTATGCGATTTATTGTTTGATTTATGCGTAGAACGAGTACCTAAGCCGCCGCCCCTCCGCCCCCCGCGAAATGAATAACTTATTGTTTACGACTCACTCCAAGTGAGTCTCTGGCAGTCTCAACTCTTTCCTCTTGGCCATTTGCAACGATAAATCAAGGGTTTTTTGTTCTATTCGGGGGCTTTGTCTGGGCAGCTGTCAGGCATTCCCCAGCGGACACTCGAGTATGTAGAAATATTATGACATTCCTTTCAAAAAGGATAAATTGCTTGCTGAAAAGAAGAAGCCAAGCGTGAGACATACTCCAGAGCTCCAGAGGTCGTGGGATACATTTAAAGTCGGACTAAAAGAACTGCTCCACCATTCCACCAATCGGTTTTCCACTGGTTTTTGGTTTTGGAAAAACTTCTTCCACAAGCCGAGAGAAAACTTTTCAAGTGGCTGTGGCGGAAGAATAATTTCTTAATTTTCAATTAAGCAACACAAACAATAATTTAGACGTGAAATGGAAAAAGTGTCGCTTCTGCCTGTCTGCCTGTCTGCCGCGTCTACGCAATTAATTTGCTGGAAAAAGGCGGACAGAAATCAGCTGAAAAGCTGACAAAAAGTAACACGGCACGAGAAAGCAATTGCAAGACAATCTTCTTCCACTTCTTCTGCACTTCTTGTGCACTTCTTCTGTGCTTTTTTGTGCCTTTTTGCTTGGAGCTGAATACGCATAAATTCACATCCGGCGACAAGATGGCGCAATGTGGAACGAGTTTTCGACTGCAATACCTCGTTCACTTAAAGCGTCGTGGAATTGTCAACGTTGCACTTTGTCAAAGGGAGAAAAAAGACAGAGAAAGAGAGCGGCAGAGACAACTCTCAGAGACACTTGCTAGCCCTGTCTGTGTCTGTGTGTCTGTGTGTCTGTCTGTTTGGCAACATGGCGTATGCAGCACTTCCGCTAAGCGAAAAAAAAACGAAACAGAACGGAAATGTGCAAATGAGAGCGCCTTGAATATCTTAAGCAGGCCATGGATACGAATACAATACCCCTCTGCCTCTCTGCCCCTCTGTCCCTCTGTCTCCCTGTCCCTCTGTCTCTCTGTCTCTCTTACTGTCATTCCAATTATTGTTCTGTTTAGCTTTTTCCTCCTCCCTTACCCCAAAAAAGATGACAAGCTTCGGGGTAAAACTACGATTTGCCATTTTTCTGTTATTTCGCTTAATTGGAAAGCTATATACAGACTCTGCAGCAAAATACTGAGCATTCTGGCTGCAAAATGGGGCCGAGAGCAGAGAATGGAGAACCTAAATGATTGGCATTGCAGATTATAGGCGAAAGTGTTGCTGGTTTCTGGTTTCGAGGAATTTGTAGAACGATTCAAGGGAAATGCACTTGAAAATGGAGAGAATGTATGCAAATTTATATGAAATCTGATGCTAACTATATTTTGTGATGTGTTCAGCACCTAAATTATCCATTTCCCTCAAGTCTGAGGCCTTAAAACCACTTTGGGCCCCTCGGATGTGCTGAAACCTTAACCCAAATTGATTGAATGTCCGAACAGCAGCCCCTGCGTACCCCTTTTAAGCCACAAAACAAATTCCAGCAGAGCTATTTCAATTTGTTACTCATTTGCAGGCAGCAAACAATCAGCCCCCAGCCTCCAGCCCCCACTCCAACGGAACACACACATTTAGCATCAATTACCATCGCGTGCTGGTTGTGCCCCCCATTCGGGGGAGAGAGCTCTAATTAGATTTCATTTTCAGCCTCGATGTGAAAAACAATGCGGAGTACGGCACAACAACAACAACAACTGTGCAAATTAACAATGGACAAGGTTATACAATCAAATAGTCGACAGATCAGATCAGGTTATCCGTTTTAAATGAGCTCTCTGAAGGGGCTAGGGTCCTTGACTCCAAAGAGCCAGAGCTGGCAGGCAAACCCTTTAAAAATGCTATTATTTTGGATTACAAATTCGAATAGGACTCTGTCTCTTTCTCTGTCTAATCTTTCATTGGAAACCAGCAAACCAGAAAGAGATGGATATAAATCCACAGAAAGAGAGAAGCCATGCGTCTGTCTGTCTGTCTAACTTTGACCGCAAAAAGCGACGCGTTTCCATTTCCGACAAACACCAAGTCCGCCAAGTCCTGGGTCCTGTGTCCTGTGTCCTGTGTCCTCTCTGTGATGGATGACAGCAGCGAGTGTGCATCATTCATCAGTCCACCAGATGTGCATGTGTGTGTGTGTGGTGTGCGTGTGTGTGTGATGTGGGGAAAATTGAAAAATTCATTACAATTAGTTGACGCCACTGGACAATGACCAAAATGATTTCCCTCATACAAACTCCCTTCAATTTCTCTTTTGGCTTTTCCATTGCCATTTGGAGGGCTTTTCCCCCCTGCCATTTGTCCACCTTTTGCCATTCTGGCATTCTCCCATTCTCTGTTTGTCTATTTCCTGCGATAATTTGACAATTATCACATTTTGGGGCAACTTTTTATATGCGACAGATCCAGCACGTGTCAAGTGCAGGCTGTTGAGACAGCAAGGGTCTCCTCAATGAAAAGAGAGATTCCAGTACCCTAGAAAAAGCTTACAGGGCAAGTCCCTCCTATATTTGGCAGGGTGTTCCCCGATTCGATAGCATTTTTCGGGTCACTTTTCACATTTTTCTAACACAATCAGGGCGAAAGTTTATTAGCTCGACCAGCTGTCACAGGGCGACCTTTATCACGTTAAACAGGGCATAGAAAAAGGAAAACCAGGAAAAATTTCATTATCACGTCAGTGAAATACGGTTGCCCCCAAAAATCTATTGGAGCATCGTCCACCCCACCTTTGGCGCCGCAACTTTTATCTACTCTTCCCGGACTCCTTAACCTTTGTCTACTCTCTCGCCCGCACTCTCTAATTGACCCGAAAACTTGCTCAAAACTTGGCTCAACAATTTTTCACGCCAACTTAAAGCCGCTTAAAAGGGAACAGAACAGACTGGAAAGAACCGTGGAAGTGGCAGACAAACCCAAGTTCAGAGTCCCAGGGAATATCTTTATGGTTGAGTGGACTTTAGGGCTCGAGCCTACCTTGGGCTCTTACCAGCTCTTGCTCCTTCTTTCTAGCCAAATGCTCATTAAGATGCATTGCAATCTGTGTGTGCAATATGCCTTTCCCGTGGGCCTGCTTGCTGATAATAAACGTAAAAGTTGTTCCACAACTTGAGTTGATTATTATGCGCCGACAAACTTGGAATTGTTAGTGCGTGTTAAAGATTTTGCATTAATTATCAGGGTGTAGGCGGTGGAGGCGGTGGAGGCGGTGGAGGCTCCTCTGAAAACTTTAATTAAGTCATTATGCAATTGTGCATTGCGCATACGCCTCGTGTTTCGACTGGGAATTTGTGTGTGTGTGTGTGTGTGTGTGTGTGGGTGTGGCCGAGTGCTCGTTCCGCAAACTAATTAAAACGTTCCAAACTTGACTCCTGCCTCGAAATAGTTTTTTTAACCTGTCTTCGGGTTCTCTATTTATTTAGCTCTTTGTAGTGCCAATAATTCCATTTAAAATAAGACAAATATTGGCCACATTTTGCCTTGGAAAAAGTATCTCAGCTTAACCAAATTAAAGCCTTAAGGAAGGGCAAAAACTAAGCATAAACAAGCACATAAAACCCGTAACAGACAAATAGAAAAGCCATAAATGCTGATACGGAAAACCACATTCCAACGGAAAAGCGAAAAAAGAACAACAAAAACTTTTCCATACAAATGCCATAAAATTGGGAAAACTGCAAAACTTCGCCCGAGACTGCAGCATTTTATGGCCCCCACAATCGAAAGTAAACCCCATTTGCCTTCCGTCAGAGTATTGAACTTTTTGATGATTTAATTGTGCGGCAGGTGGCACTGGCAGTCCTTAAAGTCCTGTGGCAAAAATACTATATATATATATTTATATATCCTTTGTGTGGCAGCTAAGCGGCTCTCCACCTCCTTGGCTGTAATTCGCATTGTCAACGCGCAGACAATTGAGCTCAAGTGTTGCCACTTGGCCCGTCCTCGACTTGGCCTCATAACAAGTCGTAAATGTCTCTAAGAAGAGGGTCCTGCTGCGGCCAAGAAGCAAGCGATTGTGGGCGATGGACAATACAAAAAATTTGGTGGAGCAAAAAGTTGTCTTAGACAAAACTTGGGGGCACGTGTCGCTGCCTGTGTGGTCCGAAATGGTGACAGACAGTCCTTAAGATTTGAGACGTGTGTGTGTCATAACGCATACGCCTAGTGGTACGTCTCTAGTTTACAGTTTATGCCACAATTCAAGACACAGATATGTGTATCCCTGGATGCTTATTGATTAACTGCATTGCCTTCTAGGACACCCGCATTCTTGACTTTAATTTCGTGTTGCCTTTGCCCCAAAGGACAAACAGAAGCTCCACCACGAGGATTGCTTACTTTTGTCCATTATTACTGCCATAATGGTCGAAATGCTCATTGTCTGGCGTGGCTGTGTGTCTGTGCGGCTCCTTGTGCCACCCCGAGTGCAATTGTTAGAAGCTGCAACAGAATTCTGGCTACATTTTATACCACGGACACGTCCTCGACTCTCGTTTAACTTTTTACTTCCTTGGTGGTCTTTGGGTCTCTTCTTTCTGTATTTTTTGTGCCTTTCTGTGGCTCACAATTGAGTCGCATAATTCACAAAAGTTTGGAATCAAAATACAGTCAACGGCTGGCAGGGGAGAGAAAGAAAGTATATTCCTTCTCCAGCAACTAATTGAGTTTCCTACGAATTGAATTTTCCAACGTTCCATTGTTCGACTACCCACCTCCCCATCGAAATTGGGGTCATGGAAATTATTATCAGCAGTTGGCCAGCAGTTGTTCGGCAGCTGCTTTAAAAACCCGCTCGCTCGCTCGCTCGACTGCCAGCAAATTAGCAAAAAGCTTCTTCTGCCAAGGACACGGCACGGCACAAACAAAAGGCAAGAAGGCAGGCAGTCAGGCAGTCAGGCAGGCAGGAAGGAGGCAACATTCACGTGTATATTTTATTGAAGCGACTGTGATTTTACCTCCACATCGAGGCAGTAAATTCTCTAGGCGTACACTGATTGCTACACCGAACACCGAGCAGTCGAAAGAGTCGAGAGAGAGAGAGCGGACGGACCCACAACGAGGTCAGGCCTCGGCAAACACGCACCCAAAAGCCAAATCAAGACGAGCTGACTTGGCCCGAAACTGGAGAGATTTCTTTCTTTTCCTCCGCCTCCACCTCCGCCTCCGCATCCTGCACTATCAGCACAACCCAGGGGGAGGGACATGACTATGGGGCCCCGGCAGGAGTGGGATAATGAAATAAGCCACAACAGCAACTGCTGCTCGAACATATTGAGTGGAAGCTGGACAAACAAATGAACTAAATGTGAACACGTAAGGTAAATAGTGGGCCGAGGAGACTGGGGATCCAGAGCACCCTCTCCTCTCTCTCTCTCGATAGATATACTGCCACAAAAGGATGCTAACAAGCTGGCTTTAATCTTCGATTCATCTATGAATTGGTTACTAAACTGTGTGTAAACTCTATCGCTCTCTGCCTGTTATATGCTCTTTTTGAGAGAAGGAAATGTAGTACCAGAAATGATGAGGGGTACAACAAGCGATGGAGTGCTAGGACAAGGGACTAGACACATATATAACCCCTGAAAAGCGGTAGAAACGGTAGAAATCATCAAGGTGTAGTCTCTCCAGCCCAGGAAATCTAAACTCTGGATCGTACAGCTGATATATCTCTCTCTTCTGGGACAACTCTGGCCCTTAATCCCCATAATTCTCTCTCAACTTCTGGAACACAACTCAGCAATTAATCTGTGGCACGTGCCACGCCCCCCACACACACACACAGACACACAGACACACAGACACACAGAAATGTTGATAACAATGTGCATTGCCACTTGCAACGTGTTGCGAGATTGTTGCGTCGCTTTTATTTATGGAATACTTTTTTGCTGGCCAGCCTCTCCTCTCTCCCTCTTCCGTTGTTAGCACTTTTTGTTGCGGCCACTATTTTGACAGTGGGTTTTTTGTTGTTGTGGCTCTGCCTCTCTGGGTATTTGTTAAATGTTCGGCTTTTGGGTTTTTTGTGCAAATTGTTTGAACAAACTGTCACCAAATGACGCCGATGCGGATGCGAATGATGATGATGATGACGAGATCCGAGGCAGAGCCAGAGCCGGAGCCACAGCCGTAGAGGATGGCTTTTACGTTGTTATGCCTGTATATCAGGAGTGGCCACTGTGCATTCAGCTCTTGTGGCATTTTTTGAAAGTAATTAAGTGAGAAATGAAAAAGAATTTCCATATCCATACGTAAACGGGCACAGATTGGAGCGGACCCTTTTTTGTTGTTCGGACATGTAAATGGCATTGAAGATTAATCAGGAATTATATGGAGTAAAAAAATACTAAAATATTAAAGCTACTCTTGTGTTGAATGTGGGGAAAGATGGTGACAAATTGGTGGCATTTTTACACTACGGAAAATTATAGACTAGCCCTCGAAGAATACTGTATTCCAATAAAGATATTATTAATGGAATATAGGTGGATAATAGGCTGAAGCTTGGATATACCAAATATAAGAGCCATATCTTTAAAAGGTATATTTTCAAACCCATTTTAGGCTTTAAATCTGATCCAATAAGGGACAAACCTATAAAAATCCCAAATATAATCCTCATATCTTTAGAAATATGAAAGAAATCCGTGGAACGGCTTAAAGCATAGAAAAATGAAGAATATCTATAGATATCTCTATGAAGTCGAGCATTTTCCACCTCTGCTTTGGCGACCTTTAAGCCTTAAACTCTAATCTCAAAAATGCAGAATAGAATATATATAAATCGAAAGGTTTTCAGGGCTGTGCAAAGGCCAGGCACAGACTGGAAAACCGGCAGCGTGGCAGCGCGGCAGCGTGGCATGTTGCATGGGCCCTGGCATTGGGCAGATAAGCTGCATCTTATGCAAATGTAATTAAAATGCAACAGAGAGCGCTGTTTAACAATATTTTATGTTACTTTTTCTTGCTTTTTGGTGTTTTTATTTTTTGTTGTATTTTATGCCCCATTTTGTTGGCGACACAAAACTCCACTCGGCTTCGCTCTGGACGTATTTCTCTTTCAAGTTTTTTGTAATTAAAACAAATTAAAGTTAATTAAATACATTTTGAGCAAAGCAGACAGCCATGAAATTACCTGCCGGGGAAACACCTGCAGAGTAATCAACGAGTGACAGAGAGGAGCACACTATCCGAGAGCCAAGTTAATCGCTTATATAATCAAGTAGGGCGTAACCCCAAAAGTCCACTAATTGGTTCACATAACAAACAGAAGCCACCGAAAAACCAGAAATCTACTCGTGGAAGAAAAACCCAAATCCAAGATTCATGCCAACCCGAGGGAGAGGGAGAGGGAGAGAGGACTCCGCTGCCAAAGTCCTTTCACTTTAAGCTGATTACAAAGCACTTTTTTGTGCGGTCCAGCTCCGGTCCGGGGATTTCCATTTTTCTCTGCTTTTCCATTGTCACTTTTGTCACCTTTTGTCGTGATTTCTGGCAAACGTCAAATACAGATTATGCAACAGAGAGCACAGAGTAGAGTGAAATTCTTGTCACAAAAAATACTTCCTGCAGTTCGCTGTTGAATGAAACAAACGTATGAAACAACCAACATGATTTGAGCCCTGAAAATTAATTTCTAGAACAAGGAAAAATTGTAATTTAACGCAACAAAGAGTGTCGACTGTCCAGAGCAGACTTCCCGTGTGGCTGGAGCATGGGGATACCCAGAAAAATACGAATAAGAAAATAATTTAATTAAAATTCTATTTTATTCAAGTGTTAAACAAGTGTCTGTGGGGGCTGGGGCTTCAAAGCAAATAAAACTTAAATTTGCCCCAGGGCTGTGTAATCGGAGGCACAAGTAAACTGATACTTTGATTAGTGATTTGGGGAGGTGGTGGGGGAAAGGGGAGGTGCATTAGCGGACAGGCAAATAGAGACTTCCTTTGATAGGAATATTCCAGGAGATGGGCCCCGAGGGGCAGAGTTCGTAATGAGGCAGTGAAGGAAAGGGTATTTAACAGAACCAACCGAGAGCAGCTGCTGCATGACGCGTGCTTGCTGTAAGGGCTACAGATTACCCTCCAGAATTTACGTATAATTTAAAATGCTAATCAATCGAAGCCAATACCAAAACTAATCCCCTTTTTCTTTTGTATTTTTTTCTTTGCAGGTGAATAAAATCACATATGACCCCCGCCCCTAACAAACCGCACGAGGGGGGTCAGAGGTTGGTCGTAACCGCATGGAGGAAAAACTTTAATTACTTTGACGCCGGAGTTCAGTGCCAGTTAACTTTATAAGCAATCCCTCTTAACTTTAAGCTGCTTAGAAAACACAGAAGCAGCATCATGGGATTGGGATTGGCCCTGGGTTTGGGTTGGGGTTGGGGTTTGGGGGGGAAAAAGTCAAGGAAAAGCACTGAAACTTTCATGGGCTTGGGTCAATAAAACACAATGGAAACAAACGAAACGAAAGCTGAGCGATGGGAAAGAGAATACCTGAAAATATGCATGACACACAGATACACCGAGCCACAGAGAGACACGGATAGATACACCTCTGTACAGGATGCCAGCAAGATTTGTAGAGTTGCCAGAGCAACAAGAAAAAAAGGAGAAAAATGGGGGATACCAAGTGCATCATGCGGTTTTGCGTCACTTTAATTTTCACGCAAAAATATACTCAAAATTCGGAAAACCGAGCAGAGTGCGGGCACTGGTCAGCGGAAAAACTAAACAGCGTCATTCATACATACTCGTATCTTGTGTTGCCATTTCCGCGCACAAAAACCTAGATACAATTTTTGGAAAATCAACTAACTAACATTTGAACTCCAGCCATTGTTTCATTTACACAAATAATTTCATTGCACACACGAGTACGCCGCAAAAATTGAAATAGAAAGGGGGGCAAATATCATATCTATAAATCCATGTGCCCCAGATAAGCCCTGCTTCCGTTTGCATGCCGGCAAAGGCAAAAGCCTGGTCCTGGAAAAGGATTTTTGAATGAATATTCTTCTCTTTGAATTGATTGCATATTTGATCTCTTTTTCTAGGCAATGCACAATATTTGTGCGGGGTTGGGCATTTATTTTGATAGGGAATAAACGATGGAAATTTTGCAGAGTGAAACACAAAGAAATATTTCTTGAAATTTACATTTTTGATAGAATTTTCGTTTCTTTATTTGAATCAATTTCCATGACAATGAGGGCCAGAGGAAAAGCGATTCATTGGGGTATGGATTCCTTATAGATTATTCTTACGATGGAATAACAGAAGCTGCAATGAAAGGACATTACAATACTAGGAATATGCTACGGATTCTATTGAACACCAGGCTCTTGAGAGCTCTGAAATGAATCATATTTCCATAGTTCTTGGAAGCCATATGATTCGATGCAGAGCCAAAGAAGTTCTATGGGAATTGTACCTTTACAAACAGATCTTAGAGAAGAAAATATAATGCATTTCTTAAGAATACTGATAGATAATCGGGAATAACACCTTATTTGTGTCAACCCATTTCCAAAATATTCTTAAAGTCTGTAGAGGAAAACTTTCAACACATTTTTATAGCACTTTCATTGGGTTTCACGCAAGGTCACACTTCTTAACCTCACTTTAATGAAAACCAAATGAAATTTTATGCTTAGGTGTGGAACAAACATAAACCCGCAATTGTAGACGAAACACATTCGCATTCGCATTCACAGTGGCATTGTTTGTAATACGAGTCAACCACAGACCGCAATGGGGCATAAAGAATATTTATAGTGGGACGATGTACTAGATAGGGGGGGAGAAAGGAAGCGGGGAGAGAGGAAACCTTCTGCGGGAACAACAATGAATTTGTGGCCATAAAAGCCAAAACATTGTGCAGCACCAGCTGCTAGTTGAAAGTAAATGAAACAGTGGCAGCCACACAACACAGACTGTGGCAAGGTCTGGAGACGTTTACTACTGAATACGTGTGTGTGTGTGTGTCGTGTGTGTGTGTGTCGTGTCCACATCGATAAGTTCTCCTTCTCTTTCCTGTGCTCCATATTCTATCTCCATTTGAAGCACATTTCAATGGTTTTTATGGCACGGAACATCAATCAAATGGAAAATATTATTGACAAAACATGCGCACGACATTGTTGATGCGATTGCCACTGCCACCGCCCCTGCCACACTCGCATGAGCGGAGGACATAAAAAATAAAGCAAATATATACTTGCAGTAAGTGCTAGGACATACTCGTACAGTTGTGGTCACAGGAATAGGAGCGACAATCAGGGTGATGAAATTTGCGAAGCAGAAGAGTAATCCTACAATTTCCTACAACAATAACAGCTGCCGATCTATCGTTCTGGTCTGTTCCTACAAATGTATCCTGATCCAGATCATTATCTGAATGATATTCGGGGTCTTGGAGTCTAGAAATGATCCATTCTATACCCTGTTCTTTCCATAGACCTTCCAACTCTCGCTATAACCTTCTTCCGAGAGTATTTATTGGATATACCGCACTTCATTCCATATTCTATAGATATCCCCTAATATTTCGCCCCCAGGTATACCCCTATGTACTGTTTCCAAACTGAAATAAGCAATTGGCGTACGTGCTGCCGCAAAACTAGGCAACAATTTAAATTGTATCGCCTCGCACCGCAATAGTTTGATAAATTACTGCCAAAAGTTGATTGATGCGTGGGTCTGGGCATCGCTGGGCGGGGGCTGAGGGGCGTGTTGTCTCTGTGTCACTCCCGAGACGCGTGTCGATAAGTCACGCGTGACTATATCCGACTGACGGCTCTTGTCCTTAGTCTCTTTGGTCTCTGGTCACTGCCCTCTGTGGTACGCGTGAGGGCATAAATCAATGTAATTAATTTGAGTTTATCAAATGCTGAAAGTTCTTCAGATGCCTAATGGCCATTCGAGAGCAGGATAATTATCTCCATTTGTATGGCCCCCACCACGCGATAGTCCAAGGTCAAAGGCAGACAGCAGGCCCCCCCAAAAGGATGGCAAGTAATTTGTATTAATAGGATTCTAATTTGTTGGCTACTTTTTCTCCATTAAGGAGAGACAGAGAGAGAGAGAGAGAAGTGCTCTTAAAGCCATAGCTGCCTTTGTGGAAAAACTTAAATTAGAGGCACCCCCCATCCACCTGTCGCCTGTCGCCTGCCGCTTGTCTCCTATTCAAATTGCAAAATATATTCCTGGCAGCAGAGTTTGGACAGTCGTGATGAAAGTTGAGAGATACAATTTAATGCCTGACTGCAGCGCGGGGCCAAAGTGCAAGTCTTTCGAATGCCTGACACGCATTCGGGGCACTCTCGAAAGGATACTCCAAGGGATACCAATCAATGGACATATGCCAGCGAGTAAGCCGGAATTCTCGACATGTTTACGCCGTTCGATGCGGCCTGCAAGCTGTGGATGCTATTAAAAGTTTTGGCCAAAGTTTCGCACATAATTTAAACTATGACACGCCCCCTGCCCTCTCTACCCTCTCTCCCCGCCTTTCAGCATGATTAGTCGCCGCGAGAGATGGTCGCAGGTGTGTTTCGGGGCAAGTTTACTGCTGATATAGCACTTTGTCCACTTGACGTAGTTTAGCGACATTTTAGAGCTCTCGATATTCCCCCCCTTCCCCACCCAAGTTCCCAATGACATCCTGGACAGGGCCAACTTTTGTGGCACTCAATTTGCTGTCGAAACTGGTAAATGAAGCTGGAAAATGAATCTCCCTCGGAATGGAATGGCTTGGAATGGTTGTCAGGGCCCCATGTCCAACCCAGAGCCAGGCCCAGGCCCAGGCCCATTCATTATGCAAAAGCTGTTCGGGGGGCTGTGCCTGGTATCTGCATAAATTCCAAGAACCAGAATGCCCCAAGAACAACCCAACAACCCGACAACCCGACACAAGGCATAAACAAGTCAAGTGCAAGAACTGAGGCTCTAGTTTTTGGTCACAACAGAATTATGGCCATTTGGTAATTGTACCAAATCGTATGCAGCAGCAGCAGCAGCAGCAACAACAACAACAACTATTTTCGGGGCCTGCAAGATGTTTCTTTTGCCCCCTGCCCCCTACCCCTGCCCCCTACCCCTGGGGTGTTAATGTCATCAGCAAAAGTAAAAATGTCTCTCTCTCTCTTTCTCTGCTTTCACTTGCACCGCAAAAACCGCAAAACACCAAGGCTCCCAAAAACTCGTTTGCTTTTTGTCCTGCCACAAATGTTATTATCAGCCGTGTTGCAAGACTGCTGCTGCCCCATTTGGTATTCGCTTTCAACTTGAAGGCCGACTAAAGCTTTAAGAAAATTTGAGGCAAACTTTTTCTGCCATCCATCACTTTCCACCTTCCACAATTTATCATCGTTCACCTGGGTGCAATAGATTATTATTCTTTTTTTTATCAATTAATGCCCCTGGTATCGCCTGTCAAATTTCGGGGCTTCAATGCCTCGCGGAGGACGTGACAAAAATTTCCTTGGCTGATTTTCGCAGAGTTTTTCCCAGGGACAAGGAGGTTTGTTTGGCTGTCAATTGATTTTAATGGTTCTTTTTGGCGGCGACGCTGTGTCTGGCATATAAACTAATTAAAAAGTGTCCTTGAAGGGCAGCAGGACAGCAGCAGCGAAGTGGAAGTGGACCTTGGCACCGCACCTTTTTTGCCGACGAGTGGGTACATATTTCCCTAAGGAGGAAGCACTTTTCCCAGCTTTCCATGTACCAGTTGCTTGGAGCGTATTATTTTCCTTCTGTGGTGCCTATTGGCCATCGACAGACAGTAGCTGCCATATGGGGTGTGAAAATGCAAAATGCTGGGGGAAAAACCCCAATAACCACAAACATGACAATCATATACGTACGTACATCCGCAAAATATCAGAGGGAGAGAGAGAGACCGCAGCCACATTGTTGTAGACCTCGCATAAATTTTTGTTTCACCAACGAAGGACGAACCTCGGGACGAGCTCAGGGCCCAGGACAGCTCAGCATCTGCCAGTCACACGGACTGACAGACCGACCAACTGACAGATGGACAAACCACAATCATAAAAAAATCAGAAGCTGCAGCAGCAGCAGCCACAGCATCATCCAAGCGACAAAATGCATTTGAACAAGTTTTTACGACATCCACAAGCCGGAGAACGGAGCCCGAACGGGCCAAGAGTTTAAGAATTGCAATAAAATATTCTTGCAACAATTTAGATGTCTTGGCCTTACCAGCAGTTTCCTTTCTCTTACTTTCTCCTACTTTCCTTGCCTTTCATTTCATTTCTGCCTGGATGGCGTTGGCTGGCATTAGCCAGGGCCCACAGAGACATTGTGATCTCTGTGCTCGGACATGCAGTTAGCTTGTCTTTATGGCCAGGCCACATTAAGCCCCATTAATGGCCTCTACCCACACACACACACAGAGCCCCATAGATCTGCAGGATGCAGGATGCAGCCAGCGATTCGTGTTGTGATTTCCTTGGGCACATTGTGTGCCGCAAATGCATCTCAGTCATAAAATAAAACGGCAACAGGGGGGGAAACCGAAGCGAGGCCAATTAGTTTTACCTCGAGCTAAAAGGCAGGGGAGGACAAAGGACAAAGGACATACTTGGCATAGCACTGGATGTATCTGCCTTGGAACTGGGTCTTTTCCTGCTTCTGGATAGGGTATGCCCTCTCTGAAGGAATGTTTAGGCAGATGGAAAAAATGCCCCTCTTTAATGGCCGCGAAAGCTGAGAAAATATTTATTTCTCCTCTCCAATGGCTTGTGATTGTTTATTATTTTTTGTGCTATTTAATATCGTTAAAATTCATTCAAGTGCAAAACTTGACGATAAACTTTTGCCTCAACAAAACAGCGCCAGAGAAGGGCAGGGAGGGTGGGAGGGGAGAGAGGATGGGAGCCAGAGGGAGAGATGGGGGCTATAGGAATATATGGGAGCGATTGGGAGTGGGAGTGGGAGAGAGGGGAGTCCTATAGGAATACTGCCAAAGAAAGCTCTGGCAAAAAATATGGCATCTTTGATTTTGACATTGTGCCACATCACGTACTTATACATACACACAGAAGCATATACATGCGAGTATGTGTGTGTGTGTTTTGGGGGGGAAAAATAGCGCATAAATTTATGACACTCGAAGGCGTGGCATGTGGCATTTTGTGCACCAAAGCGTGACATCTTTTGGGAGAGGTTCTCGAATGGGGACAAAAAATGGAACACTATTTGTTTGGCAGTGGGTGTGGGAGTGGGAGTGTGGCACACTTTATATGGGCTAAATAAGTGATAAAGTTGACTTTGATTCTGCCACTCCATGGCATTCCTTGCCCCTTCAATCGAGTCCAGTTAACCCAAAATTGCTTCAATGTCAATTTTTAGGGCCAGAGATGGAGCATTGTTCCGAGCAGCTGTCTGAGAGACTGTGCCATGGCTCAAAAGCTCAATGGGATACATTTTATTTTACCCCCTCCCCCCCTTCTTGGCCCAGTTTAGTTTTCTCGAGTGGAGATGCAATAAAAATGGTGTTGGATAAATAGATAAAGTATTTCAGGCGATGTGTGCGCCTTAAGCCGATAAAAATGTCACGGCGGATAAAAGCTTTTCAAAATTAGATTAAACGTTGGCTTTGGCATTGGCTTTGCTTTAAATAATATAAATTCCATGCATCCCCTGCATGAAATTCCATTGATCTGATGCTTTCATGTCCAGGACACGCGTTCCAGAGAACTCAAAGGCATGACATGCCGCAGAAAGCAAAAAGAAAAAAAGAACGACATTAAATACGAGGCAACGTGAATTTTTCATAACTTAAACATCAGCATTCAATCTGCAACCATCTGCATCGATAAATTTAATTTTGTTGTAATAAAGTCGGTGCAGAAATTGCTGGCAGAATTCAATGAAAAAATTGCCAGCCAAAAGGTAAAAAGGAAAATTATATTGAATACATAAATAAGGGACAAAAGGAGCAAAAGGTAGGGCCAGTAGGCTCTGAAAGTTCTGGCATATTTCTTTGATTAAAGAGGTTCAATATTGGGCACACTAACTAGTGGAAGTTATCCCTGATTATAGCCCTCTAAACCATGTTTTGCACTGGAACTTTTAGCCAAACAAAGCTAGAAATGAAAACTTTGTGAGCCAACAAAATGCACACAGATTTGTATATATATTCCGAAATTAATATTAGCCATCCAGCAGAGAGAGAGAGAGGGAGAGGGAGAGAGCTCTCTGTTACATAAGCATAAATATTAATAAGTATGCTGGCAAATGATTTGCATTTAATGCCAGGGCGAGTAGGACTATGATTTCGCCCAAGTTTTAATTAAAATGTCGTCACATGGAAACCAAAATACAACTGAGTTGGCAATTAGCAATGTTTTGCCATAAATTTAATTCAAAATGTTGGCCCAAACATTTGCTAATTTAAGCGTACTGAGCGCACAAATGCACACCCAAAGATACAGATGCAGAGATGCAGAGATAGTGGCAGAGCCATGCCACAGATGCAGCAGTTGCCAGCAGAGTTGTCAACCTGCAAATGTGCATAATTCTGGCAAACACAGATACGTCCAGGACCTGGGCTGGGCCAAATTATAAGCCAAGATACAAACACCGCATGCCCAGGCACATTTACGTGCAGTGAAAGTTGTGTCCTTTGCATGTTGCCTCGAAGAAAAGGGAGGACCTGTACCTAAGTAAATTGATAAACAGAAACACTTGGACGAAGCCAGGCTGCTGTGGGACGATACCTTTTCCGCCGACGACAACCACAGGCTTCCAATCGGTTCCTGCCACCGAATACCATCGCCAGAAAACCCATCGTCTCAAAGCACCTCTTGAGCGTTGTCTATGGGCTGTTAAGCGCCAAAGGTTTGTCGCATCCTGGAACACATCTGCCGCAAATGTTGGAGCATAAATCTAAGCAATGTCCGGGTCTCGAGCTCTGTTTGTCTGCCTTTTCGGCAGCTCCCACTCCACAGACTCCTGCATTTATTTAATTAAAGCCAAGCGAAGCAGTGCACTGCTTTCGAGTGTTGTTATTGGCGCAATTATAAATGATATATGTAATTTACTCGACCAGTAATGCCAACTGATGTGTCGTCCCATTGTCAGTGGCTTTGTTTGAACTTCCCCCCGCTGCCGCTGCCCCCGAAAAGGGTATTGTCCTTCGAGTCTTTCCTCTATTTGCCCTGCACTTGCATATTCAATTTCTCTGTGTTTTCTGTGGCTCTGTGTCCATCCAGCCATTTGAAACTCAATCCGGCCCACAAAAGGTGTTGTTCAACATTTGAAACGTAATAATGGTTAATTATGCGCACAAGTCTTGGTCTTAAATGGGCTGAAAATAATATTGAAAGTGAAATTTATTTCGATTCCCATTACCTTACATTTTGGATGTTCATTGGGGGAAGGCCTGTGGCAGAATGGAAAATCTATGAATATCAAATAAATTACATCATCACACATGCAAATAAGAGCCACAAATATCTCTGGCTGCTTAATATGCAAAATGCGTAGGCGGTAAACAGTGAAAAACGTGGCCGAAAAGAGGCTTCGATGCGGAGTCGAAGCTGGAGATACCCTTCAAGAAACACAAGGGTCTTTTTGGCACGAAAACTATATCCATATAGGGCTATTACCTCTCGTTGGCTGTTGGTTCTCCTGAGGAGTGGGAAAGCCTGTCCTTTAGCCCGTTCAAAACCTTCTTGAAGAGCACCCAAAACATCATCTTGTAAAAATGGGCAAACAAAATGATTGTGGCCTCAATAAGAGGCGTCAAATTGTTGCCTTGTCTGTGCCAAAGTCTCCCCCCCTCCCCATTGTGTCTAGTACGTGATAATTGAGCAGACAGCAGCCCCAGCCCAAGTCGAAATTGAAAATGAGAAATTTAACTAAACGAAATGTCGTCTCTCCATTTCTCCATTTCTCCTTCGCAGTCACCAAATTCATACGCATTGGCATTGCCGATAAAAACGATAATCCTCCCTATTTCGACAAATCGCTGTATGAGGCCGAAGTGGATGAGAACGAGGACATCCAGCACACAGTGCTGACAGTCACAGCCAAGGATCACGACGAGTGTGAGTATATCCACCCCCACAGAAATTCCACAATTATTATCTTTCACATACTCATATTCCGTTCTCTTTTCGGTAGCCTCACGTATCCGCTATGAAATTACAAGCGGCAACATTGGCGGGGCTTTTGCGGTTAAAAATATGACGGGTGCCATTTATGTGGCTGGCGCTTTAGATTACGAAACGCGACGACGGGTAAGTTTCCCCCAAAAACAGGAACAGGAGCACTCGCAGGAGCAGTCACAGGAGCAGGACTCTCCTCTGTAATCGACAAACGTTCTTCCGCAGAGATATATTTATGACATAAGCGTGGCGCCCAGCCCAGCCCGGCCCGGCCCGGGCCTAGTCAACTGTGAGATTTGTTTATGTCATTCCGAAAAAAATACATGAGGGGCAAGGGGGCCGACAAAGCTGTTCCTTTTTAAAGGAATGTCAAGGATCTGAGGAATATTTGCTAGCATTTTTTTGAGATATTGCTTTTCTCTTTAGACTTCTATAAAATTCATTAAGAAACTCTTGGGGAAAACTCTGCAAGGGCCACCGCGAGGCTACTTAAATATTGAAGAGCTCCAAAAGTCAAATAGCAGTGGCCACAGAACCTTGGCGAAACATTAATTGAACGGAGCGCAAAAGCCAGGCGAAATCTTAATTGAATTTCAATTTGAACAATTGGCCAAAAGTGCAGTGAAAGACCGACCGGCAAGACAATGGCAGTTTTGCCTTGACTTTAATTGGAAATTCCTCGCTGGGAGGAAACTTTGAGGGCATACGTCCAGCATAGTATAGGGCATATAGTCGTCTCATCAATTAAGCAGCAACAATAAAATTACAATATGAATTATGTAATTTAATTATGAAATATTCCATGCCTCCATCTGCCTCGTCCTGCGTTCAGTATGAGCTACGGTTGGCCGCCTCCGACAATCTGAAGGAGAACTACACGACTGTGATTATCCATGTCAAGGATGTGAATGATAATCCCCCTGTTTTCGAGAGGCCCACCTATCGCACCCAAATCACCGAAGAGGACGATCGCAATTTGCCCAAACGCGTCCTGCAGGTCAATGATTCAAACGATTGATTCGAATAGTATTCGTTCTTTGGTTCTTTTATTCGTAGAGCTTTTGCTTTTGCTCTTAGGCTGATGGAAACAATCGTTTCTTGTTTTGTTTTCTTTTATGTTTTCCTAGATTTTTATTGCATGTCAAGAGTTTTTGTTCACCCTCCCCCCTCCACCCCTCAACCCCGTTCCATGCCTGAAGCCACAAATATTATTGCACAAAAAAAAACACACAACAAATAGATTTTAGAGTCAATTATTTATGGGGGCAGGCATTCCGCCACTTTTTGCTCCTCTTTCCGTCAGTCAATAAATTGTTGACATATTAAAGGTATTTACAGTGCTGCAAAATTAATGGACTACGCGGTATATTATTTGAAAAAGTTTTGCTTTTTGCATGATGGTTTTTACATTCGATTTAAGGCTCGTGTGATTTAAGGGCATAGAAAAAACCGCTGGAAAGTAATTGAACAATTAAAAAAGGGCCGTCCATTCTGGAGTGGAGTGGAAAAATGTCAGCAAAAAACTTAAAAATACTCGCATATCCACAGACATCTATAAATAATTTGCATTGCGGTTGCGAGGAGGAAAAAAACCTATAATAATATTGATTTATCATTAAGCACGGAACGTCAATTGAAAATATAGTACAAATATGTAGAAGATCGGAGCATATTGAATTATGGCATTTTAATGAGTAGAAGCGGGTCAAAGCGGGTCAAAACTCTCTTGTATATGCCCTCCGACCATCTTTAGCATCAGTTTCCACAGGGGACCATCTGGGGCATATGTACAGTTTTTATTTGACCCACAAACATGTGTAAAACCATTATTTGAACTGAAATTTTACTTTAATCAATATTTTTTTTTATGGTTCTTTTTTTTGTAATTTATGCGTATTTTATTGTTTATTGTTTATTGTTTAATTTTTTGGTGTATTCTTTATTGTTCTTTTCGCCCACCAACCGCCCTGCCCGAAAACAAATGTCCTGTCTGCCGGCCATATATTTTATTTAATGTCTGCACAAAAATGCACTGTGCATATGGTAGTACGAACTGAAATTGGTTGCGTCGGACAGTTTGAATGAGAATCAAACAACCATCGTCATAAATGTGCGCGACGTCAACGATCTGCCGCCCCAATTCCCCCAGACGTCCTACAATCGCACCCTTGACGAGGAAATGACCACGCCCTTTACCATCATGCAGGTCTCGCTATAACATATACCATATCTCTCCGTACCGTATCCATCTTGTACATACCATACACAAAAGCAGTACCTACTCTCATTTAACAATTAATTTAACCCCCAGCGACATTAAATCCTCAACTCCATTCAATCGCATTTCATATTGTAAACTTTCTGTATAACAATCCGTAAACATAATGAATAATCGCCTGGTGATGGGTAAATTTGTTAATTTCAACCATTCGGCAGTAATTTTAAAAATTATATTTAAATTGAAAGTAAAATTCCCCAGGCATTAAGGTTGAAAGGACATAGTGGGACATTAATCCCAGGGAACACCTACATATGGGCTGCCACACGATAGGTTTTCCACCGACGCCAAACCGAGAACTGAGCCGTTACTCCTTCGACTGAAAACGCATCGTGTGACATCCCTACTTTAACATTAAATTTTGTGTTTTATTTTTCGGTTTTCTCTGCGGTCTTTAATTGCCCGCTTAAATGCCGGGCGTAAAGTTTTCCCATTTTATTTATCATAGTTTTTCCATTAGCCCGTTTTCTGTTGCCGATTTTGCTAATTAAATCGAATACGCTCTTTAAGTATTAATGCCACACACACACACACACACACACCGCTCGATTAAGCTTGGGGTCGGCACAGATTTTGTATTGTGGCTTGTGTTTGTGTTTTTCCCAACTAATTTAATTAAAATGGTTGGAAAATGGAAATTGAATGTAGCTGCAGCTTAAGGCTAACAAAGGGAATTAAAACCCATCTTTCAGCACTTTTAAATCACCTTTTATTTACATTTTACTAACCGACAAACAAATACCATTCTCTCTGGCCTCTCGAACATATTTTTCCATTGACTAAACCCCCCATATCTGTCGCTATTTGGCAAATAAAAGCATAATCCCCGCCAACAAAAAACGTGGCATAAAAATGGGCTTCAATTAGCCAAACATTTTGATTAGAGTCGATGAAAAAAGCGTAATAATAAAAGCCAATGGTAAATGGGAATGAAAGCAAATAAAAGTCACGGAATGGAAAGGTTTTTTCGAGAGAAATTGTGTAAAAAAAAGTAGTGCATGATTTTAAAAAATTTATTTTATGCATGAGAATTTATTGCATGTTTACTGCTGCTCTTTTTTTGTGTTGTTTGTATTATTTATGCCAGTATAATCCATAATAATAAAGTTTTCTTCCGTCATTAATGGTTAAACAGGTGACTGCCACAGATGGCGACAAGGATCGTCCCCAGAACATCGTGTACTTCCTCACGGGCCAGGGCATTGATCCCGATAATCCGGCGAACAGCAAATTCGACATCAACCGCACCACAGGCGAAATATTCGTGTTGAAGGTAATGAAATAATCTTAAATCAACGTTAAGTATGCCTACCAATTTGGGCATTAACCAATTGCCACAAGCCGCAGGCACTCTGCCTCTGTACAATAAATAAAAAACGATATTTAAAGAGCAACAGTCTGTCCTGAAACGGCCAAGTGATTGCCGCCTATCCCCCATCCGATGCTCACTTAAATCTGTAAAAATATATGGAAAAAGTGCTTATTATTTGGGGTTTGAGATAGAATCCCATAGAAAGATAGTTCTTGTGGAGGAAACAATTAAAAATACATGTACATTCAGTCGAACATCAATAAAGGGATTCCTGGAGATCCTTTCTGGGGAAATAAATTGCAAAAAACCTTTCTAAATCCCCGAAAAAAGCACGAAAATCAATTGAAAAGTAAATTAAAACTAATTACAAAAATCACAATTGAAAAACCCCACGCCGCATTCCAGTTGCAAAAATTTCGCTTTATTTCGCGCACACACTCACTGCCAAAAATATACGTACGTACGAGAAATACTCTAGGGCCAAATTAAATGAAATTCCCATGCGTGCATCCAAATACTCGCAGAATGGAACAAAAAAAACATGGAAAACATTTGGGGCCCAACCACTTTAGTCATTTTTAGCCCCATAGACCCAGCGACTATCTCTCGTTGGCCCCTCCCTCCCTCCCTCTCTCTCTCTCTATCTGCAAACAAATATAATTTTGTATTTTCAACCGCTCCTCATGGAAGGAGGAGTGTTTCCCAGCTCCAGAACTCCCCCTGAAAGTCTGGGGGAGGAGAACATGATAAGGGATAACATGTACAAAGGGAGTGTGTGTGTGTGTGTAGCATATTTTTGTGGTCCGTGACCCACTCACAACTAATCCCTTAAATTGAATATGTCATAACAATGTTGGCAAATTTGTCATGCAAATTAAAGCGATGACGACGCAGGAGTATGGATATATGTACATTATTTATTTTTTAGATTTTTTTTTTTTAGACTAGAGGGTAGTTAGGGGTGTGCCCTTTTGGCAGGGATTATGTTTGGCTTCTAGAAATATTTTTCTAATGTAGAAAATGCCAGCCCAGAGAGGTGTAAGCTCTCTAGTTAACAATTTTGGAGATCCTTCCATTTATTAAAGGCCTATAAAGACACCTTATTGGGACATCTGCCTAGCCCTTTGTTCTTCGATTACTGGATAGCCCCTGTGTCTAATCCATCATCCAAAAAGACCCTTTCTGCACACATTTGTTCCGTTGTTGTCGCCTTTTCTGTGCACACATTCCTTTTATGACAAATCCAATGTCAGCGCCATGCAAAAATCTCTCTTGTTGTGGGGCTGCTGCCTGTGGCTGTCACATGGACAGAGAGAGAGAGAGAGAGAGAGAGAGGGAGGTTTTGGGGGCATTAGCCCAGGGTTCTGCCAGCAGCTGTGCGGCATGCGCCAGCAGATACAAAGCGCTGATTAAAATCGGTTTTTCCTTCTTTTTTTTGCGCTTTTTATTATATGCACGAGGCATGAGGGGGTCTCGGTCCCCCCACACATCACTCAGGCTGCTGTGAATGCATATCAAAGTCAGAATCAACATCAGGTACAGGTTGGGCTTCCACCTGAGGTTCAGGGGTCCGCCGTCCCATTGTGCAAAAGGATAATTTCGCAGGGTTTCACTTGAGACGGCGCCAAGGAGAGTGGGGGGGATTGGGGACTGGTTACAACAATGTTGTCCGCCCTGATGTTAATCGGTTTTGCGTTTATGACAGCTTAAAATTACACACAATACCCATAAGAGAGTGCGCATATTAACCCCGAACGGCTATAACAACGCTTTGCACTTTACACTCTCCTCGTTTTATACTTTTTATAGCCCTTGGATCGCGATCAACCTAATGGACGGCCCCAGTGGCGTTTCACGGTCTTTGCCCAGGACGAGGGCGGCGAGGGACTCGTGGGCTATGCGGATGTCCAGGTCAATTTGAAGGACATCAACGACAATGCCCCCATTTTCCCACAGGGCGTGTACTTTGGCAATGTCACGGAGAACGGCACCGCCGGCATGGTGGTGATGACCATGACAGCAGTGGACTACGACGATCCCAACGAGGGCTCCAATGCCCGGCTCGTCTACTCGATTGAGAAGAACGTGATTGAGGAGGAGACGGGCTCGCCCATTTTCGAGATCGAGCCCGATACGGGGGTCATCAAGACGGCTGTGTGCTGCCTGGATCGCGAGCGAACACCGGACTATTCCATACAGGTCGTGGCCATGGACGGCGGGGGGTTGAAGGGGACGGGGACGGCCTCGATAAGGGTCAAGGACATCAACGATATGCCGCCGCAGTTCACGAAGGACGAGTGGTTCACGGAGGTCGATGAAACGGACGGCACGGCCCTGCCAGAGATGCCCATCCTCACGGTCACCGTCCACGACGAGGACGAGACGAACAAGTTCCAGTACAAGGTCATCGACAACAGTGGCTATGGCGCCGATAAGTTCACGATGGTGAGGAACAACGACGGCACTGGTTCCCTGAAGATTGTCCAGCCCCTGGACTACGAGGATCAGCTGCAGAGCAACGGCTTCCGTTTCCGCATCCAAGTGAACGACAAGGGGGAGGACAACGACAACGACAAGTACCACGTGGCCTACTCCTGGGTGGTGGTGAAGCTGCGCGACATCAACGACAACAAGCCGCACTTTGAACGCGCCAACGTCGAGGTCTCTGTCTTCGAGGACACCAAAGTCGGCACCGAATTGGAGAAGTTCAAGGCCACCGATCCGGACCAGGGCGGCAAGAGCAAGGTCTCCTACTCCATCGATCGCTCCTCGGACCGTCAGCGACAGTTTGCCATCAATCAGAATGGTTCTGTGACCATCCAGCGCTCGCTCGACCGCGAAGTCGTGCCCCGCCATCAAGTGAAAATCCTGGCCATTGACGATGGCTCGCCACCGAAAACCGCCACTGCCACGCTCACCGTTATTGTTCAGGACATCAACGACAATGCACCAAAGTTCCTAAAGGACTATCGTCCCGTGCTGCCCGAACATGTTCCCCCGCGAAAAGTGGTGGAGATTCTGGCCACCGACGATGATGACCGCTCGAAGAGCAACGGCCCGCCGTTCCAGTTCCGTTTGGACCCCAGTGCTGATGATATTATTCGGGCCTCCTTCAAGGTGGAACAGGATCAAAGTGAGTACAGAAAACCCCTTTAAATGTATGACTGAGCTTCCAAAAGAGTATCCCCTTGCATTTCCTTCCCGTTTGAGTCACGTTTAGAGCTCGCTCTCCCTTTTGCAACTTTTGCACATCCCCAATGCAAGTCCCAAGTTATTTCCGACTGGGATGCCCTTCGATCCGTTCATTCGTTTGCCGTACACTTGCCAATTACTTGCAAATTGCTCTACACACACTCTTAAACTCCATAGAGGGGGGGTTGGGGGATCTGGAAATAGTTGCCAGTGCTGACCATTTCGACTTTTTGGCCAGCAAACTTTTGCCCTGCTGCGCTGCAATGAAAAGTTTACCAAAATATTTGGGTCAAAGCTTAAACAATGCACAAGCGTAACATTTTTTCCAGTGCTCTCCCCTTTTTTGGTATTGAAATTTCCTAACAGGCTATTGAGGGAACGGGTTAGGATGTCCTGTGTGTCACACAATATCGCAACGCTAACAATAGCATAAAAATGCAATTACAGCCAACCCGCAAAAAAAGAGACACAAAATCGAGTCCAGAGAGGAGTCTGGGGCTCCCCCGCAAATGAATAGCCCAGGAATCTTTGGCCATAAAACGGAAACAGTAAACCGCATCGCACCCATTGCGCCAGGTCCCATGAAAATTTAAATAATATAAGCAGAAAGATACAGATACAACCTGCACGCGTGTGTGTGTGGGTGTGTGTGTGTGTCTGCTCGAGATACAGAAAATAAAATGGCAAATGCACAAGTTTTCAATTAAATTACCTTCCAGGAGAGAGCCAGAAGAGAGCTAGGAGAGGGGCCAGAAGAGGGCCAGAAGGGGGCCAGGAGAGGGCCAGAAGAGGGCCAGGAGAGGGCCAGAAGGGGGCCAGAAGAGTGTGTGTCTGCCGCAAAAGCCAAAACCACACACATATGAGTGTCCGTGTGCCCGGGTGTCTGTGTGTCTGAGTATCTGTCTATCTGTGGGAGGAAAAGCCAAGTTAGAGAAGGAAAACCGGGCAGAGCAGTCACAATTTGTGTGGGTGGCAATCCAATTTTGATGCCACAGCTGGGAGCCCAGGAACTTCGGGGATCAGAGCCAGAGAGTCAGTGCCAGTGCTGTGTGTGGACTCGTATTTGCATACAATTTGCCTAAAAACACACCACGGAGTGTCTTTAAAAATACATTTCAAGTGTGCGCTGTACCCTCTGCCAGCCTCTCTGGCTCTGGGGCATGCCCCAGTCGAAGACTTAACACTTGTTGGCTCAAAGGCGTAATTACAACAAATGCGGGGGGAGGGGGGCTCTGGGCGAAAAGTTGCATCTGCAATCAGGTGGAAAACGTGCGGGCTAATAAAAGAGCTTAGTCCTTGGTCTGCTGGCTGATTGGCTTACAGCTTACGGCCAAGCTGGAACCAGTTTATTAAGAGCCTGGCTCTGGCTCCTAACCCCTGCCCAAAGATCTATTGAATGGGGAGAAGGATAGGGCTAGTCGTTCAAGGAAATGAATGGACTTTGAATAGCAATTGATTCACTTATTCATAAGCCTCTTCTTTCATTCCTTTTAAATGATTATTTTCCTTTCTAATCCCACCTAAACAGAGGGCGCCAACGGTGATGGCATGGCCGTGATCTCCTCCCTGCGATCCTTCGATCGCGAACAGCAAAAGGAGTACATGATACCCATTGTGATCAAGGATCATGGCTCGCCGGCCATGACCGGCACCAGTACGCTGACCGTGATCATTGGCGATGTAAACGACAACAAAATGCAGCCTGGATCCAAGGACATCTTCGTGTACAACTACCAGGGACAGTCGCCGGATACGCCGATCGGTCGCGTGTACGTCTACGACCTGGACGATTGGGATCTGCCCGACAAGAAGTTCTACTGGGAGGCGCTGGAGCATCCCCGATTCAAGCTGGACGAGGACTCCGGAATGGTCACCATGCGAGCGGGCACCCGCGAGGGACGCTACCACCTGCGGTTCAAGGTCTACGATCGGAAGCACACGCAGACGGACATACCCGCCAATGTGACGGTTACCGTGAGGGAAATACCCCACGAGGCGGTCATCAATTCGGGATCCGTGCGCTTGTCGGGCATCTCGGACGAGGACTTCATCCGCGTCTGGAACTATCGCACTCAGAGCATGAGTCGCTCGAAGATGGACCGCTTCAGAGACAAGTTGGCCGATCTGCTGAACACCGAACGGGAGAACGTGGACATCTTCAGCGTTCAGTTGAAGCGTCGCAATCCTCCGCTGACAGACGTTCGATTCTCGGCCCATGGATCGCCGTACTACAAGCCCGTGAGGCTCAACGGCATCGTCCTCATGCACCGCGAGGAGATCGAGAAGGATGTGGGCATCAACATCACGATGGTGGGCATCGACGAGTGCCTCTACGAGAACCAGATGTGCGAAGGCAGCTGCACCAATGCCCTGGAAATCAGTCCCCTGCCCTACATGGTGAATGCCAACAAGACGGCGCTGGTGGGCGTCCGCGTGGACACCCTGGCGGACTGCACTTGCGGGGCTCGCAACTTCACCAAACCCGAGTCCTGCCGCACCAACCCCTGCCACAACGGCGGACGTTGCATTGACACCAGGTTCGGGCCGCACTGCTCGTGTCCTGTGGGCTACACCGGTCCTCGCTGCCAGCAGACGACGCGCAGCTTCCGAGGCAATGGCTGGGCCTGGTATCCCCCCTCGAGATGTGCGACGAGTCCCATCTGAGTCTGGAGTTCATCACCCGCAAGCCCGACGGCCTGATCATCTACAATGGACCCATTGTGCCGCCAGAGCGCGACGAAATGCTCATCTCTGACTTCATTGCCCTGGAACTGGAGCGCGGGTATCCGCGACTGCTCATCGACTTTGGCTCTGGCACCCTGGAGCTGCGCGTGAAGACCAAGAAGACTCTGGACGACGGCGAATGGCATCGCATTGATCTGTTCTGGGACACAGAGGACATTCGCATGGTTGTGGATTTCTGCAAGTCGGCGGAGATCAGCGAAATGGAGGACGGCACCCCGCCAGAGTTCGACGACATGTCCTGCCAGGCTCGCGGCCTGATTCCGCCCTTCAGCGAGTACCTGAACGTGAACTCCCCGCTGCAGGTGGGCGGCCTGTATCGCGAGCAGTTCGATCAGAGCCTCTACTACTGGCACTACATGCCCACGGCCAAGGGATTCGACGGCTGCATCCGCAATCTGGTGCACAACTCCAAGCTGTACGATCTGGCGCATCCGGGACTCTCGAGGAACAGTGTGGCCGGCTGCCCGCAGACGGAGGAGGTCTGTGCCCAGACAGAGACCACGGCCCGCTGCTGGGAGCACGGCAACTGCGTGGGATCCCTGTCCGAAGCCCGCTGCCACTGCAGACCCGGCTGGACGGGTCCTGCCTGCAATATTCCCACGATTCCCACCACCTTCAAGGCCCAGAGCTACGTGAAGTACGCCCTGAGCTTCGAGCCGGATCGCTTCAGCACCCAGGTCCAGCTCCGCTTCCGCACTCGCGAGGAGTACGGCGAGCTGTTCCGCGTGAGCGACCAGCACAATCGCGAGTACGGCATCCTGGAGATCAAGGACGGACACCTGCACTTCCGCTACAACTTGAACTCGCTCCGCACCGAGGAGAAGGATCTCTGGCTCAACTCCATTGTCGTCAACGACGGCCAGTGGCATGTGGTGCGGGTCAATCGGTACGGCTCTGCTGCCACCCTCGAACTGGACGGCGGCGAGGGTCGTCGCTACAACGAAACCTTTGAGTTTTCGGGCCATCAGTGGCTGTTGGTGGACAAGCAGGAGGGTGTCTATGCCGGCGGCAAGGCCGAGTACACGGGTGTTCGCACTTTTGAGGTGTATGCCGACTATCAGAAGAGCTGCCTCGACGATATACGGTGCGTATACCCCTTAAACTCATGAAGGAATACCCTTGACTACTTACCGCTTTCATCTCTCTCTTCCTTTAGTCTCGAGGGCAAACATTTGCCCCTGCCCCCCGCCATGAACGGCACGCAGTGGGGCCAGGCCACAATGGCCCGCAATCTGGAGAAGGGCTGCCCCTCGAACAAGCCCTGCTCGAATGTCATCTGCCCGGATCCCTTTGAGTGCGTCGATCTCTGGAATGTCTACGAGTGCACGTAAGTTCAAGTCTTCGTTCGTTTTGTTCATCCAACGCATTGCTTTTCGTTTCTCATCTTCCAAAACCAAGAAAATTCAAACAAAGAAATTAATTGACTGTTCGGACTGATATTACAACCAAAAATGTATCCACAACAGGTTTATAAATTTCATTTTGATTTACCCAAGGCCCCAAGCCAATATCCCAGAAAATCCGCCACAAAAGCCAAACATTTGATGGGCTTAATCAATTAAAGGCAGGACCTTCACCCAAACACACACAAGAAACAGAAAAAAGAGAGGAAATTGAAGAAAGGAAAAGCTTGTCCGTCAAATCGAAAGGACTTCGTCCTTGCAGGCAGCCAGAGAGCAAGAGTCGGACACGATACCAAAGTCCAGTTAGTGATTGGCACTAAACGTTGCGTGACAAATCAATCGGCTTAGGCTTACGTTTCTGTCGATTTCAATTCCGATTTCGCTTTGTCGAGAGTCGCAGGACATCGAGAGAGAGAGTGGAGAGAGCATTTGTTCTGCTTGTAATGGTCTTTGTACATATTCACGCTTTTGTTTCATTACACACACACACACACACACACACACACACCTTTGAAGAGCTTATGCGCTGCCCTTAGAGCACCCCCGGTACAGGTACAGTTGTGTACCCAAGTACTATCCGCTTATCTTACACGTAAACACAGGCACACACACCTTGTTTTTGGTTTTGTTGTTCCAGTCAATCCCTTAGGTCAAAGTGCTCAAAATCAATCACCAAAAAACACACAAATCCCCGATAAAGTGGTCGAGAATCGGTTCAAGTCAAAGGTTTATAAATCACACGACCCCTGTACCCCTGTACCCCTGTTTTTGCGTAATCAATCGTTCAGCACTCACTTCTTAATCGCTTGAGAAAAGGTGACTCTTTCAATCGGTTAAACTACCAATTTCTTATTTTTTTTTGTAACGAAACAAAGACCCCTAAAGAATGATTCCCTTTTTTATGTTTTCTTTTAAGAAACAGTTCCGTTTTATCGGTTATAACTACCCTTCGTTTCTGTTCATACAAGACTCTACTGGGACCTACGAAAAAATCGGTTAATTCAATCCATCCATTCGTTAAACGCATTTTTTCGGTTGCTCCAATAATCTAATGAATATATACTCTCGATATCACACCCTATTCGATATAAAATCTGTAAAAAACCACAAAAAACAATAGTTGCGGCGAAGGACGTATCATGTCGCCCGATTCCAAGGGCTGCATGGATCGCAACGAGTGCCTCGATATGCCCTGTATGAACGGCGCCACTTGCATTAACCTCGAGCCCCGACTGCGATATCGTTGCATATGTCCGGACGGTTTCTGGGGCGAGAATTGCGAGCTGGTGCAGGAGGGTCAGACCCTAAAGCTGAGCATGGGAGCCCTGGCGGCGATCCTAGTCTGCCTTTTAATCATACTGAGTGAGCATCAAAGATCGAATAAAGAAAACCCCCCCTTGAATATGCAACAACAATCATGAACATATCCCTAGCGCCTGCTTAGCTTTTAGACTGAATGTTGTAGCGTTTATTCAAAGTTAATTAGCTGATTCAATCATTCAATCATCCATCCATGTTTCCATGCACTTTTGCACTTTGATTTCATATGATTTTCCATCTTTCTCTTACTCCATCACTCCATCAAAATTTACAAAATCTAATCGAATTTTCCATCGAAATCACAGCTCACTGAATGTCGCCCTTGAATGAAAAATATTTCCACGGAATATAATTCTCTGTGTGACATTTATTTCATTCAAAAACTCATTTCCATATTCATATATCGACTCGTATCATTCGCTCATTCTATAACCATTTTGAATGTTTGCTTCTGGCACTTTTTCTGCCCCTCAATCAATGTTTTTTTCAATGTTATTCAATGTGCTGTGTACTATGTAAATATTTTATAAGCAAATGCGAAACGAAAGGTTTGTACATCCCGTATGTAGTGGAATATTTTAAACAATTTATAGATGAATTTACAGGACACTGAAACTATCCCCAGTTTAAGTTGAGACTCGCAATAGGTGCTCCCTTTTAGCTTTTCCGCCCCCCCTCAAAATGCACTCAACTAAAGAGAATGCCCTTCAGGTAAGTTAACAAATGTGCAGTCAAGATACAAGACAAGGCCAAGACTGGGCCAAAACGGAAGAGCAATTGCAATTGTTGGCTTTGGCATTTCGTAGAAATCACGAAGCACTAAATCCACATCACTGAAAGAACACACCTACACACATAAGAAGGGAGTTCTGAGACGGCTCAAAGGAGCTTCCAGCTGGCACTAAGAACTCGAACCTGGAACCTGGAACCGCTGCCCGTCCGTTTCATTTTGCTGGGATTTACGACGATGGCAGAAGGTTTGCATTTCTTTTCGAAATACGAGCATCTCTCGGGCTTAAATGTGTGTGTGTGTAAACAGCCAGAAAAATGCCAGTTTTAAGTTTAGAGCTAAGCCAGGAATACACGAGACTCTTCCACGAACATTTATAAGTAAATACAGAGTTTATTTCATGGCAGAATCAACTTGAACCAAAAACTTAATGACGTAAAATGTGGCCAACTTCTCAGACACGGAAAAAAGCGAAAAAAAGCGAAAAAGCCAAGTGGAAAATGGGAAAATTCAACAAAATTATCAAGTACCTCACTCACTTCTGATCGGTTTAAACTACGCACTTGGGAGCCATCGAACAAAGCGTAAAAGTGGGCAAAAGTGGGCAAAACGGGCCAAAGGAGCAGCTAGAAAAAACTATTCAACTTTTCAACTGGCGCTGATTTAGTGTGAAAGTTTTCTCTGCTTTTGAGGTATTTATTCTAGCTGCTGCGTTCTTTTCAAGTTATTTGCCTCCTTTTCCCCCGATGCTCCCGCTGGGATTCGATTTGGTCCAAGAGTCGCCGCCGCCCCGCGGCATTCAATAATCCACATCGTCAATATATCAAAAGTGTCTTAAGTCTGCATTTGAAAAGTATTCAATTGTGTTTGCCGGCAGTCTCTCATAGTCTATTGGGTTTTGTTAAGGGGCTTGGAATGAGGATGGACATGGCTTTAAAGAGTAGACCAACGGCAAACCAATTTCCGTCATTTGTAGTGCCTTCACAGCGACAGATGATATGAAAGCACACATTCTTTGTATGTGTTCCCAGGAAGTACATCCCAGGAAGATTTTCTTCGAAGAAGAGCAGAAAGAGAAATTATTCTTCTGATGAAAATCCCACGAAAAAGCCAATTAATACGATTCTCTATGAAAATGGAGACTTGGCAAAATAAATCCATATTTAAAGCAAATTTATTTCGTAAATTTCGTCTTGAAGTGTCAGAACTGTGCTTTATCAGCATTTTTGTGACATTTCCAACACATTTTTTCATTGGTTATTTTCCTATAAATTTCTTTAAATTTCGATGGAAATATCACATAATTCTTTTAAGAAAATTTCAACAAAATTCCATGGTAAAAGTTTTTCAGAATTAAATCAACTAAAAAAACAATAAGAAAGAAAGTGAAATTTTCCTCTTTGAAATTCACAATTGATGCAGCAATCCACCCATCAATATTAATAAATTCGTTCCCACTTTACAAACACCGAAAGTAAATCCCATGCATCTCAATTATTCCTTGCCTTTGGACATTTTCACACCTCAGTGTCCCCAAGTCAAATGGCATTGTAAAGTTTTCTATGCTCCAAACGAACCACAACAGACACTATTCCAAAAACTAATCAAAACAAACTTAAAGATAGAGATGGAAACAGTCCGGGAAAAGTGCGAGAGCATAAAATGAAACTCAAGTTAGCGAAAGAATGCAGCAGAACGGAAGAAAAAAGTTTATTCAATTCAAAAACCGAAAAACAACGCAAAAAGATTGTTGCATAATAATCATAAAAGAGAAAGAAAAAAAGAAGAGAAAGTGTACCAAAAACAGCACTTAAGATGCGTGTTAGGGAGAGGGACTAGGACTAGGACTAGGACTAGGGGGACAGGGGGATGAATGCTCGGCCAATGCAAATGCAAATGCAAAAAGTTTGTCATTCCATTGGAAAAACTGGGAAAATAAGATCCCACAAAGCGTGAAATAATAACAACAGCAACGAACAACGTTTATAAGACTTTCCGACACTTTTGTTCACACTCTCTTGGCCATATTTTCCCCATTTTCCCCCCAGAAACGAAGGAAAAGCAAGCGTTACACCTGCATGATGGAAACAAATTTTTAAATAATTTCTTTTTGTTTTTCCCACACAACCAAACATCCAAAAACCACCCACAACATTCCACTTCGTCCCGTGCCACATCCACACATATCGTCTTTTGGGGGGCCTGTTTGCTCAGGTGTCCGTCGGGCTATAAAGCGTCCGGCAGTAGTTGTGTGAACGACAACGAGTGCCTGCTATTCCCCTGCCGCAACGGCGGTCGGTGTCGCGACCATCATCCGCCCAAGAAGTACGAGTGCCACTGCCCCATGGGCTTCACGGGAATGCACTGCGAACTGGAGCTATTGGCCTCCGGGGTGCTGACGCCATCGCGTGATTTCATTATTGCCCTGGTCCTTTGCCTCAGCACTTTGATATGTAAGTATTATAAACCACAAGCTAAATGGAGTGATTGAGAGTCCACTGAAGGTGGATAGACCTCGTAAGTCAAGGTTGAAAGTAGACTAGACTCTAAAGAGCACTCGAACTGCGTGAAAAGTAGGCTTCCAGCGAGCCTTAAGTAAGTTTTGCATGACTCAAAGCCCAGTTTATTACCGCCTGTAAATGCACTCCATTTATACGTATTTATTGTATTTATCCTTCGTTTCTTCATTTCTTATGCCAATTAAAAGTTTAATCAAAAGTTAACATGCCATTTAAATATTGATGGCCATCGCTCTTGAGCTGTAAAATTAATTAAGTCTTGCAATCGTCCGGCCATCTGCAAACAGCGGCCGGAAGCACACACCGAAAGTCATTTCCGCAAATTAAATGACACAACATACAGAAAAGTCTTCCATAAATTAAAGTTTATTGTATTGCCCGGCCATGGCACATTTTTGCATATCAATGAAAATGTCAGCGGAATAAAGCCAGGGCCCAGGAGGGTACGAGGAATATCCGGGAAAGACGGGAAATGCCTCTTTGACTAACACAATAATTGCAAATTACGAAATGTCCAGCTGGGGTGTAGCTACAGAAACAGAAAGCATTTCCAGAGAAAGTTTTAGAGAGCGAAGAAACAGGGCAGGCCATAGAAGTAGAACCTGGCAGAGAACCAGGAAGTACAGTCACAGAAGGAGCATCAGGAAGGAGCAAACAGAAGTGGAGTCTTGGAGGAGGACTGGGAGTCCATGCCAGACCCATACTGGAGCCAGGAAGGCCAACAAAGTTGCCAGAAGCCGCAGAAAATTACTTACAGTCGTCCGGGCCATTACAACGACTTCAATATCATCGCCCTCCCCCCACGCAACCCACAAAAAACTTTGTGCAACAGATGCTGTCTGTCCCTGGGACCACGCTTCGCAATATGGTGGAAAAATGCGCTGAGAAAATTAGAAAAACACTCGGGGGGGGGAAAGAGAGAGACCAAGTCGTCTGTTGCTTGATTTGCTGTTTGGTCAGAGCGCCATTTGTCGTTTTTCGGGGAAACGAAAAGGACTCTGGGGAAAATGCTGGCAATATCTGTTTGCTTTTCTGTTTTTACACAGTTTTGTAGGGTACGCTTGCAGAGGGTAGTACTATCCTATTATTTATCTGTGATATTGTAGAAATTAGTTCGTGGAAGCAGGCCATATATTTAGTTCTTTTATTTGCTAGAGAGCGTATCTTCTAGTCGTATTAATTCCCATTCTTTTTTCCCTTGATTCATATTGCTTTTAAGAATTTTTCTGCATTTCTTTCTATCCGTTTTAGTAGTTCCACAATTTAATTAAGCATATATATATATTTTATTCATTTTGTATCTGTTGGCGCTCCTCTTTCGCCCTATGGTTTCCCCTTCAGTTTTCACAACTAAAATTGCTTTGCATGCTAAATTAAGTGTAGTTTAATGCAATTTGTATACAGCATTACGTGCTATTCCCCAACAGTCGTTGGGGCTGTTGTTGTTGCATATCAAAGGAGGGAGATAGAGAGAGAAACCGCTTTCGTGGAACTGCATTTTAATATTGTTTTATTTGCACACTCTTTTTTGTGCAGTACTGGTACTCGTGTTTGTCGTTTACAATCGCCGGCGCGAGGCGCATATCAAATATCCAGGTCCCGACGATGATGTGCGCGAGAATATCATCAACTACGACGACGAGGGCGGCGGCGAGGACGATATGACGGCCTTCGACATCACACCGCTGCAGATACCCATCGGTGGGCCAATGCCGCCCGAGCTGGCGCCCATGAAAATGCCAATTATGTGTAAGTATTCCTTAAATTAGAGATCTTATAGTAAAAAATCTAGAAATATATTTCCAACTATTTTTCATTTGATTTTCCTCTCTTCATTTCCAGATCCCGTAATGACACTGATGCCCGGTCAGGAGCCCAACGTGGGCATGTTCATTGAGGAGCATAAAAAGCGCGCCGATGGGGATCCCAATGCCCCACCCTTCGACGACTTGCGGAACTATGCGTACGAGGGCGGTGGCAGTACTGCGGGCTCCCTCAGCTCCTTGGCTTCAGGTGGGTACAGCCCTGTACACAGTTGTGGTTAGATTTTTTGCACCCAATATAAAGCAGCCTGAGATGCCCCCCAAAAACGTAGGCTATCGAGTAGAGAGAGTAGCACACTCGACTCCTTGCTGATTAAACATATTTTTCTGACACTTTCAGGGCAGCAGCTCTCAGATACAGCTGAATATTGGGTTTAAGATCTCGTAGAAAGCTGAATATTGGGTGTAAATTGTGTGGCCAAGAGGCGTTTTGGTATTTTTTGATTAATATGGACTTTGGTGTGCGTGTTTGTGGCGTTTTCTTTACCCCCTTTGCAGGCACGGACGATGAGCAGCAGGAGTACGACTACCTTGGGGCCTGGGGGCCACGCTTCGACAAGCTGGCCAACATGTACGGACCGGAGGCGCCCAATCCCCACAATACCGAACTAGAGTTGTAAGTGGCCGGCCAATGAGAAGACCAGACCCCGCAGGAAGGCCCGTGCACTAAATGAAAGAAACTAAAGGAAAAGAAAAACTGTTAGTAGATACAAAAGTTGCATTTAAAGATCCAATCCAATCCAATCTCTACGAAAAATGTTGGAAAACAGCACAGATTTCCACCAGACTCACAGACACACTCACACACACACTCATACAAAGAAAGAAAGCGCAACCAAAGAAAAGGCATTGCAGAAAAACTCCTTAACTAAGAAAAGGAGGAAAATGGAAGAAAAGGAAGGAAAAAAATGGAGAGATGGGAAAAATCAAACACATATTATGACACGTAAAATGACATTTGTATAAATATTTCATCAGCATTTAAATTTAAACAAATTACCAGATACGAGATACGACATAATGAAAACTAAGTTATTTTTTGGGCAAAGAAAAGCAAACGAAAAGCGAAGAAAATTGGAAAATGTAAGAGAGAGCATACCAAAGCTTAGTTTAGTGAGCGCTTATGAATTTATAAGTTTAATTTTTGAACAGATTTGTTGTGCATATTATGTTTTAAGTTGTAATTATTATTTTTAGGACTCGCCCTTCGTTCTATATATTGTGTATTCGTATCAAGTCATTTAGGGATTAAGTTCGCTCCTGATTTCGTATTACTTTCTAAGGATTAAACGATTAAACATTAAAACTTACATAAATGAATACCCAAAGACTGTTTTCGTTCCATCATAACAAGTATATAAATACATTTAAACACACACACAAAACATACATATATATTATATTACCATTACCATTACCATTACATACGAGTATAAACATTACGAGACACTTTTTAAACTGCGAATTCGAGAGATCGCAAATTAGAGCCTGATTGGTCGAAAGAGGATACTCCTAGAATTATATTCTAAAAGCAGAAATCTTAAGCTAAAATCCCCGTAAAACCTAGCCACGAAAAGAAAAACCACGCTAGAAAAGTAAAGTAAACGCAAAGGAAAATGGAAAATGGAAAAAAGAAAAAGAAAATTACCTTTAGATGAACTTAGCGCAATTGAATTAATATAAATAATACCTAAAAATAAACAACAAAAAAAAACAAAAACATATATATAAAAATTAAATATACCCCTTTCGGGGGGGTATGGAGATGGAGTTTACATTTTACATTGTATATATTATTAGTTTTTAGCACGTATACAAAGGACACACACACACACACCCAAACACACACACAGCCACACACACAAACATTAAAGCCACACACGAAATTGGTAGCAGAACCGAAAACTACAACTAAAACTAAAACTAAAGTCTTTATATATAGTAAGTGGAAAAACTCACTCGCACAGGGGGCGGGGAGGGGAGTGCATTCGCATAAAAGATAAAATCCAACATTTCATATGCATAAACCCGAAAACCAACTGCATTTAAAAACCATTTCATTCCACACGACAAAGCAAATGTTTTTTTTCGAGATCGATTTTATATGAGTTTTTTGTTTTTTCAATACCTTGGAATACTGGGAAGAGTGGAAGAGTTTGTCGATTTGGAGGGAGAGATATATGTTATAGGAGAGGATATCGTTGATGGCATCTACAGTAGAATTCGGGAAACTTATTCCTAAAAATATGATCTAGAAAAACATGGGATTATGGGCAGGATATCGGTAAGAAAACTCTCTATAGGCGAGTCTCATTGTTAGTTTCAGACACAAAACAAATGATTCTGATTATGGGGTATCCTCCTATCGATACATTAGGAGAGCACGAGACAGGCTGAGGGTTGAAAAGGCTGTGGATATGCCTCCCACATTCAATAGAGGTATTCATTTAGCAAGTATATGCTTCCAGAAGGCCCCATTATCGGAACTAGATCAGTCGCAAATAGAGAAACAAGAATTTCAAAGATATGCCACTAAAATTCGATAGGAAGATCGCATAAATATGACACCAAGAAAAGGGAAATAATACTTCAAGTTCTCTATGAGAAAATGGGATAGCTATCATGCCCTATGTTCCACTCACACATCCAAAGAACACCAGGTATCCCGATGGTCGCCACAGCGACTATATCATTCCAATTGGTTTCCTTTTGTTGCAATAAACTTTTGTAGAGCATACTTTTTGGCTGTGGGAGAGGGAGAGCACTCGCCCGTCTGCCCGTCTGCCCGTCAGCTTAGGCCGCAGTCGTGAGTGCAGCAATCGAAAACAATAATCGCAAATCTGCCATGATTTCATCTGTTATTGCAGTGTAGGAGTGTAGGAACGAAGAATAGAGTTTATTTTCGTTGTTTGAAGCCATAGATTCATTTGGTTTGTTCAATAGTCAGCCAGAACACAGAAAATACTATGAACAGAATGCAAAAAATACAGAACCGTATTGTAGAGAACCGTAAGTACATAATATATACAAATGAACCATATATATATATATATATATATATATACACAAAATATACGAGTATGTATATGAAATCTATCTAAATCATAAAGTTTTCCAGGCAGCGTACACATAAGATGCATAAATGCCCAAGAACATGATCCTATTTAAAATTCATTTTCAGTTCCTTAATTTTTTCACACACACACACACACACACACACACATACATTTTTCGGTGTTCGAATTATTCCTATTACCACACAGAAAAGATAAAAGATACTTAAGATATCCAACAACAAAAAAAAACTGCAACAAAAGTTGACTATTGACTATTGAAAAGTGCAAAGATTTTAACGTAATTGTTAAACCATACAGCGAAATAAATAACATATTTAAACTGATGCGAAACCACAATAAACTTCTCTGCTGTACGAGTACTTGTTTGAGAAAATTCTTAGAAATTTTAAAGCACATTAATTGTTAAAAAGCAAATCAGCCCGAAACCAAAAGTAGAGATTTAGAGAAAGAGAAAGTGAAAACAAAACACCAGACAACAGACCACAGACCCGTGAATGAGTCGTGAATGAGTCGCTTCGATGGCCGACTGAATGCAGCTCTGATTTTCTGCGATATTTATTGAATGCCGCCTCGATTTGCTTCGATTATTTATGCATTGCAGCCCCCATTTACACCCCGATTTGCTACAATTTTCAATTGCATGTTTGCTTTCAGCACACAAAACATCGATCGATTGATCCTTTCGGTACAGCACACACACACTGACACACTGACACACAGAAAAACACTGCCAGCAATTATGGTTTTAGTTCTCTCGCAAAAACAAAAGACTTGAAAACGGAAAGTTGATTCAACGAAAAGTTCTTCTTGTAGGCTTTCGCTTTTATTCTGAATTCCTGATTTCGTTTTTCGATGCATCTGACTATGGATAAAATTTTGCATTTAATATACGTATAGGTCGAGAACCCGGAAACTTTTTAAAACAAATCCAGCGCCCAGACAGACAGAAAAAATAGTTACAAACCGAAAACCGAAAACCGAAAACCAGGAGAGGGATATTTTATACAGAAACAAATAAACCACAAGAAATTAGTAGACAGAAACGCAGAAGTAAATTATATACTCATTTACACACATATTTGTTATATATTTTGTAATGTAAGTTAGAGGCATAAACTATATATATTGAATAGTGCACAGGACACACACACACACACATTTACACAGACACAGGCAGACAGACAGACAAGGATCATACTATTTGATAACTATGTATTTATAAGGTATGAATTTTTTACCAAAACGCAAAAAGAAACGCAAAAGTAACAAAACAAAACCAGATGTAACCCCCATATAAAATCGATTGAAATGGAAATGGAAATGGAAAAAAACTAAACAGAACTCAAAAAACGAAAATCTGGAGACAGAAATCCAATTGAAATGCATATTTCTATAGAAATTTGCATATAAGTACATTATTATGTAAAATCACTTTAACATACAGTAAAAACAAAAACAAAAAATGGAAACTAGTATTAAAAAAAAAGAAAAAAAATTATGAATAATTTACGAGTAATATTAAATGAAAATCGAGCGCAAACTAACAAATCAATTGTGCAGCATTGCAGCAGTCTCGATGCGGTTAAAAAATTTACATTAGAATAATGATTAAATATGGCAAGATATCCAGCGATGGAACACTTGGCAACTGAATGGCAAATTGGGAATAAATTTAGTTAAGGAAAAACTTATACACACACACACACACACGAACAGCGTACACAAAAGACACACAGACACAGACACATGCACTCATAACGACACACAAAAAAACAACAACAAACAGACAACAAAAACTGCAATTATATTAAACAAGAAAATTATTACAAAAGCAACAAAACACAAAAAAAGAAAAGTGAAAAACCAACAAAAAGAAAAACATAAAAAAATAAATAAAGAATCTGTAACGTTATATGGAAAAAAAAAATAGAAAAAAGTGTGTTTTTATTTTGGAAATCGAAGGGAGTTCGGATTGGATTTATTTTTCTACAGGAATTCGGCAGAGGATTATTGCTGAACGTATTTCTTAATGGGATAAAGTGTCCTTGCATTTCATCATCGAGTTATCCCAGGAACAAGGCCGACCTCTACGTCTCTGTTTCTGTCATTGGAAATCAATGTGTCCTTTCGCTTATGGATAATTTGTAGAGTAAATCACTTTGCCACACATGGCACGGGGATATAGCAGAAAGGTCTTGTATTTCATTAAATTTCTATGGGAAATAAAGGCATTTCTTGAATCAAAACCTTTTCAGAGGATACTAGAAGGGATGGTAAGTTTTCGTATAGAATATTTATGTTTGTAGGAAACGCAGGACAGGGGGAGACACGAAGCGGTCGCAGTTTTGTCGCGTCGTCTGCATAGAGCAGCCATCAGCTCTGAGAGAGCCGATAGCAAGAGGACGAGATCACTCAGTTCTCAGTTCAGCCACGCATCAGACACAGAAGCACATAACTATAACTAACTATACAACTTGAAGCTGTTATAAGGTTCGATATACTTATTCAACAAATGTTAATCGTTGCCATTAAGCAATGTGATCCAACACATGTATTTCAGACATTAAATGAATCAAATGAATAGTGATGTTTCTTCTGTTGCTGTTGCAAAATGTGTCCATTATTATGTCACTTTTTGAGGTACTTTCAAGGCCAAAAACACATCGGTCTTTACGCTTAATGAACCATTTGAAAGTTGCCTTAGGAGATGGACGTTTACTGTGTTATTTCTCAGAAGATGATTGCTCCATCTCATGGCAGATCGTATTACCCAGATTACTGTGTCTAGTCAATGAGTATTCCCATCCAAATAGGAAAATCAAACCATCTTTAACCCAGAATCGCCTTTCCTTCTAAATTTTCTCTCTCAAAAAACGTATTTTTCTCTTTAATTCCCTTAAAATCATTTATGGTCACTCGATTGCAGTTGATTCCGATTCGTATCGAGGCCCAATGCAAATATTTAAACACCACAGTAATCGCTTGTTATCTCAGCTTTACCAAAGGGACACTATGGACACTAGGGACACACTGCTGTTCCAGGTAGACTTCAAACCCACTTATATTCGTTTATATTTGCGAATATTTGTATATATTGTGTGTATTGTGCGAAACGAAATGAAACCAATATTAGCCAAAGTCAATGTTGAGTCAGACATGTACTCCGTACAGGGCTCGGGGCAGACACCACTCACAGGAGCATATTATATCCTTATTTGGCTTTCGGAGTGTGGCCTTTGCCATTGTCTGCTATCCGGCACTATCTCGGCAAATACATCCCAGAGTATCTATAAAAACACACACACACACACACACAGACACAACAGCAACAGCAACAGCAACAGTGCCACAGTGCCACACTTTTGCCCCAAGAAAAGTTGGCGCAACAAGGGGAGAATGTACAAATACATTTCTTTACCGATTTTCCTTCACTTTTTTCCTTCCTTCTTTCTGCATTTGCCATTGGTAGGAAGGGGGGTGGGGAGGGGGGAGGGGGAACGAGTCTGTAAATGGATTTGGCTTTTGGCTTTTCTCTCACTGCTCGTACAATTTCCGTTTGGCATTTTCCTGATAGTCAAAGGAAGGAATGAAATCTTCGCTCGACCACAAAGGCAAATATGTATAATGGGGCAAAGGGCTAGCTTCAAGCTCCCAGCTCCAAGCTTCGGTTTGTTTTCCCTACTTTCTTTATTTTACCCTTGAAGGGGGTGCCACGATTGGAGCTAGAGGTTCGGCATGCAGAAAGGTAATCGTTTCTGGTACAGAGAAGCAACAAAAGATGGCTATATCTTTCTGAAATCCAAACCATATCACTTTATTATAGATTGGGTATTGGAAACAGGCTCTCCAGCCTTCAGTTTCATATGTTTTTATAGAAGAAAATCGATGAGGGTATCTTCAAGAGTATCTTTAGCATCGGCTGTCGACTCCAGATCGTTCTGCTCTTTATTTTCCTTTACATTTTCCAGTGAAGCATCAAATTTCCAATATTATTGCTCCTTGTTGAACATTTGTCTTGTCCGCTCGTTCGGCTCTTGGCACGTTCCAACAATTGTTTAAGGCGCCAAAACAAATTGCGCATACGACGAGTGGTACAGCAGCCACGAGGGGGGGCGGGGGCGAGGAAATGTATCTGCAAACATTCACTTTGGAGCACAATTTATAAGCCACAATTTGTGTGGACTATTTTTAGCTAAACAATTTGTTTAGCCGTCTCTTTTGCAGCTGTCGATTTATTGGCCCGGTTGCGGGGGCACGGTACCCGGAACCCTTTCCCGGAACCCTTTCACCCTTTGTCCCAATCCGTTGTCAAGTTTTCCCTTTTGTTTGCCTTTTCTCTCGCTTTCTGGTATTTATGGCCTTTGTTTTGGCTGCCAAATTTATGAATTTTCCTCTCGTTTATCTCGTCTAACAAGTTGTGCTTGTTGCTCCCAAACCCACACTATCCCACACTTTCCATTTCATCGTTTCAGATTTTCTTCGGATTTTTATACAGGGTATTCAAAGGGCTAAGGGTATGCCCTTTACAGAGGGAGGAATGAAGAAAACAGAGTCCCCGACGAGGCTGATTCTCTATTGACCCTCTGGTTTGTCTCTCCCGCGATCTCTTTGGGTTCCTTGGCTGAATCCACACCCGTATTCAATCATCGAATGTCAGTACTAAACTTATTGCCAGGTATCGCGGTATCGGTGCCCACGGTCCACAGTGGAATTTCACTCCGTTTTTGCTCATTTGCAGTAACAATTTCTAGTTATGGCCTCGGCGATGCTGCTGCACCGATATTTGTATTGATTTTGAGCCTGGGCTTCAGTTTGATGAGCATTCGGGCGAATGTTCGACTTCAGTTTTCCCAGTTTTCCCTGTTTTTCATCGTTTCCTCGCCTTTCTGCGTGCTCTTTTTTTATAGCAGGTTGTTAAATGCTTTTTGTCCGGCATTTTTTTTGCTCAAGTCCTGCCGTTTATGAAATTGCTTCGGGCTGGCTGCCACGAGACGAGAACGAGGAAACTTTGAGTGGAATTCAGCAATGAATTGATGGCAGCGACTTTTAAAGTGGAAAATCAAATCACATTTCGAAATTTTAAGGCAGCCCACAATTTATGAGAAATTTCTCATAAAATCTCGACTTCAAACAGAAAAGTGAAACCAGGCTCGAGCAGGAGCACAGAGATGACAGCCACGGGCGCGATGCCTGGGAATAGATTTCAAGAAATGTTTATCCACCTCCACAGAAATACATATGTACACTCGAACGAACATGTAGCCATCCGTAGAACCCCATTGTATGTTTAACTAGACCCCCGGGTGGGGTAAGGCACAGCACGTAAATGCTTTTGTAAAGGCCCCAAATGAAGCCACCGAAAAAATGATAAGTGAACAAGCTGCAACATAGAAAAACACTCAACGCAACAGATACTCAGTTTATCGAATAATAACAAACATTCATTAATTAATTCAATAGTTAAAACTTGAAAATAATACCCTCGAACGCGAGGGAAACACGAGTATATGGAAAAAACAGCAGGGAAATGGGAGTTTTTTTGGAATACCATCAAATAATACTACATTCGCACTTCTCTATTACAAACTTCCGTACAACAAAGTTTTCTATAACGAATTTAATTCCAGAACACTGCAATTTCGTATAATTTTCCGTACGTTTTGCTCTCCTTGTAACGAATATCCTATAGGGTATATTTTTTTACTACGATTTATTTTTTATCCCATAGCTCGAATGCGGTTTTGATCTCCCTATAACGAAATTGGTTGTTCAATTATTTTAATTGTGGTTTGTGAAAATTTATTTGGAACAGTCCCGAACTATAAATTTGACGCTAACAATCGATAAAAAGGCACTGCCTTCTCTTTTTGGAGGTGAGAAATAAAGTGCCTGGAATTGTATGGCTTCCGTTAACGTCCTCGAAATTTGTTGTTGAAAAAGAAAAAGTTGAAAAATCAAACGCAAGAAAAATTATTTAAGACAAATTATTTTAAAGCAAAATAACCTTAAAAAAAAATTTCTTTTTACGAATTTTCTGTATAAGGAATTTTTCTTAGCTCCCCTTGAGATTCGCTATATTGTCAGATATTTTCAGAGATATTTTTATGGATTTTTTTTAGATTTAAGGGGATGTATCTTTATAAGAATCATATGTACATTCTATTCACAGAATTTATAGACCAATCTCTGGTAGATTCCTATGTGACAAGAAACCCGGAACTTTTAAACCTTTTCTCCTCTAACATATACCTCAGGAAATACCCTGCTTAAGAATAAATACCCAAGACATCAGACAGCAACGAAAACTTGAGCAATTTAAATCGTAATCAGGCTCAATTTGGTTGTTCTACGCCCACAGCCCACAGCCCCCAGTCCATACTGGGCTCGTTTGGGCCAATTTGTCAGTCAATCAAAGGGCAAAAGTATGGGCCAAAGACCTTCCAAAAGAAAAGCAAAAAAAAAACCAAATATAAAATGGGACAAAAAGGGACAGTGTCCGCTCGGCTGACAGGCATTGAATAAATAGCAAAGGATCACTTTAGAAACATATTAAATTTTGTGGCTACAAATTACTTAATGAATGTGGGAATGCCATACACAATCTCCAGATCCACATCCACATCCCTTTTTGTCATATGCAAATACTTTGGGGCCCCAAATAAGCTCTGAGCCCTTGAGTGGGCGCCAAAAATGTTCGCTCGGAATTTGCATAAAGTGTCGTCGGGCACGTCTGTTGACGTTGACGTTGACGTTGACCCGCGCAAAGAGCTGTCCCAAAAGTCTAATTGAGCCGAAAGATGGCCCCGCTTAAACCCAGTTTTAATTGCATTGGGATACCGGATACCGTAGCTAAATCCGAGTCCAAGTCGAAGCCTCTAGCAGAGATTTCTCCAGATCATAGCATATCAAACGGTTAACCGCTATTTGTGAAATTAATTGGCATCTTTGGGGCACGGCACACACTCTTGAGGGCCTCTCCGGGCCAGCCCCGATAGACGACCCAAAAACAAACCGCACACAACATACGAGGCCATCCACTCAATTAATTTTATGTTTGCTCTCTGGCCTTTTGGCCGGCATTAAATGGCAGTAGTGACTGTAGAGGGGACTGGGGAGAGCGTTTATCTGGTTTTGGTGTTTTGGTAAATGGATTAGTTCATGAGCATATTAAGTGATGGCTCAATTTGGGAGCAATATATATGGAGATATGTATCTGTATCTGCAATGCAGTTGGCGGTCACTAATTGCGGGCTTTTCTTGGCACAGTATTTATATATATCGAAAGCTGCTTAAAAATAATGATTTTATTGGGATAATAAGCCTTTAAAACTATTAAAAATAAAGAGAGAGCCACTATAAATTTATTAAAATTAAATCATCTAATTGTAAGCACTACTAAACAATATTTTCAATTTATATATCTCTTTCTTCTTAATATCTAGGGCCTTGATTGACCCTCAATCAATCAGTTATCCCATTATACTGGTATCCAGTGAATGCCTTAGAGCTGGCAGCAGATATCGAAACTAATTCCCCAGCAAATTGGCAATACGGAAAGGACTGCAATGCACTGCACTGCTGCATGGCCCCGAAGCTATGATAATGCGATTTAATTATGCAGCAGCTTAGTGGAACATCATCGAAGGACCTTGTCTCTAGGCCCCAAATAATGCAGATTAAATGCTCCAAATGTTACGTGAGGTAATTGCTAGTTTGTATTGAATCAATTAGGGAAGGAGCGAGGAGCCTTAAACTATAGCCCGCACTCTATATCCTCCGATATCCTGAATGTGTGCGCACACACAACGGTAGCATTTTCTGATTGCTTTCCATTTGCGGAAGAGATTTTTCCCCCAGTCGAAGGATTGGGCCTGGATATTCATTTAATAAAAGCCAACAGGGAACAAATTTTAATGAAAGACTGCAAGTGCTTGCAGTGGGGATCGGGGGATTGGGGGATTCGGTGCCCGCGAGAACTGCATATGTCTGGGTCTGGGCTTAAGCGCCCCAAGGCCCCCAACAGCAAGAGCCCGACAGGCCCCGAGGCGAATGACAGCAACGGCAACAGCAGACTGCAGAGAGAGGAAACTGCAACAGGACTCGGCCAAAGGGATATTACGGAAAGGAGCACTGCGTTACGTTCGCTTCTGATAAACTCTTTGGCAGGGCTTTTGACGGGGTCCGAACCGCTGAAAGGACATAATAAATGCCTCAATTTTTGGGGCCTGGGCAGCGGGCAACGGACTCAAATAAAAATGTGTAAAATTCGTTTTGGACTGCCAACCAAAGATACTTTTACATGTACACACAGGCAGTGGCCAGCAGTGGCCCAGAGCGAGGGGAAGGGAAGCCAATTTCATTGAAATTTCCCTCTGTGTGAGTTGTCATTGCGTATTTAAGTTAAATGGACGCACGGCCGAAAGGATACACGCACGCACGCAGACAGCAGGCTCACCATGTGGGTGGAGATCAAAGGTAGACCGAGGAAAGACTCTTAACCAATCGATAAGTGCAACTTGGGCGGAAAAGCCCTTCATATTTTCACTTAAATTTATTACAATTTTTTGTCTTAAATTCGAGATTTTTATGTAAACCACTTCATAGTTTTCTTTAAAGCCAGAAAATGCTCTTCACATCTGCCCCTAATCTTCACTTGCCCTTCTACCAAAACCCCTTTCTTTCCACGTCTCTGCACCGCTGTGTATCATTTCTCATTCCGTAAATTACATTACAGTCGAGTCATAATTGCGCTGATTAATTTCCATACAGTGGCCAGTGGCCAGTGGGCCAGAGAGGCACAGAAGACAGGCCGCGTCGCTGTCTGGTGGCAGGACCACAGCTGCCAGGCGGCATTCCATATATATTCCATAAATTGCAGCAACAAAGGTTTATGGGTTCCATCTCCTCTTTCCATCTTTCAGTATCTTTCAGTATCTTTCAGTATCTTTCTGGCATTATATGTGTGTGTTTTCAATTCGTTTTTTCTGCTTTTGCGGTCTTCTTTTTTGCGGCGTAATTTAAAAGGCTGTATTCTCATTAGCATAAGAACCGCAAAGAAGAAAACAATTATTACTTTTCGGGCATAAGACCCACTTGGAAAGGTAAAGAATGGGGTTTTCCAATCAATAAGGTCTCTTATTTTAAGGGATAAAAGGTGGGACGATGGTTTAAAGGATTACTTTCCGTTTCGGCTTAAGGTTTCGACTGAAAAGTGGGGAAAAATCACCCATGGAGCGATTGGAACAGAGTTTTTATCGATTTAAGAATCTAATTTGTGCGCTATAAAGAGTCTGGCATGAAAAATCTGTAAATATTGAATGCATTTTTTCCAGGAAATAAAGTTTTAGTAGCATTCTGTTGTATTCCTTATTCTTGGGGTAGGAAGTCGTACAAATAAAGGACTTCTTGTATTCTAATGAGTTTCATTTTCCCACCTGTATCTCTCTCTTCCTGTGACTACCAATTCCGAGTATCAGAAACCCATTTCGTGTCAAATATTTACCTGTCTCGACAGCCACGTATCACCTGCCTCCAACCATTCAGCCGTGCAGCCTGTGACAGGAAACACGTGACATTTGTGCTCACCGAAGACGGAAGAACACAGGGGCTTGACACTCTATAAAAATCACGTAAATTTCATTAACAATCCTCCGCACAGAGAACGGAAAAGGGACTTCCAGAGAGTGGATACAATGCGATACAAAATAAAATAAAATAATAATTGCAGCGAGATTTAATTGTGCATGTGAGAAGTTTTCGCCCAAAAATAACCGGAAGTCACATACGCATACGCACACACACACACAGAGAGGGAGAATGTCACACAATGGTGGCAAGGTGCAAAAGGGATATGCACCATGAAATCCATGTGCTTTTAATGTTGAAAAATGAGTTTGTGAGCGACCATGGCTCTCTCTCTCCTCTCGTACACCTTTCATTATTGCCATTCGGAATCCCTGGATCCCTGATCCCCTCCCTGCCTCCTCCCCTGCCTTTGTGTGTGCAGCGGAGCAATTTGGCGTGTGAATCGGGTCAGGTCAGCCTCGTCCTGGTGCTAGTCCTGGTCCTGGTGCCGGTCCTGGTGCTGCTCCCATAGTCCACACTCGGCAACATTTGCCGTCGGAATTTATACTGCACTTGCCAACAAAATGCCAGCTACCCATTTTGATACTCTTTCGAGGAGAGTTCGTTCCATTTTGAGCAGTTCTTTGCCAGGAGATAAAAATACTCTATAAAGTATTACCATGGAACCATTTCTATACCATTTCTTTACAATATCTCAGAATATATGCCATAGAATCGATGTCTTATAGGTTATCCAAGCCTTCGACTCTCAGAATCCAGCCATTATTTCACGCGTTCCTGTTTTTGTTGCCTTTTTTAAGATCAATATGTGCATTTGCCTCCTCCTCTCTCCTCCACCGTGCCACTCCCGTGCCGCAAGTGCACTCTGGCAAGTCATTAAGTGTACGTGCTCGCATGTATGCAGCCACATGCAACCTTTAACCACATTTAATTGAAAGAAATTTTATTCTAAGTGGCTTTAATAAAGACGAAAAAAAAAAAACATAAAAAAATCCTGATCTAGATTCTTGAAATTTTCAGCCAAGGTGCAGCGGAAAATGGAGCGAAACAGGAGCAATAATTGTACGCTCGTTGGGGTACATTTTACAGGAAAGTTTTAAGGAAGTTGCACTGGGGAGCAGCGAGAAAGTTGCTGTTAAAGATATGGGCAATCTCTAAAAAGGGTAACAGCTGTACAAGTCAATAGAAAGCTATAGAAAAAAGGGACTGATTATTTGTTTGATTTCTATTAGATTTCGGAACAGTTTCCATTGCAACAAGTCAAAGATTTACTCCGCGGGGGGGACTGTGTGGGCAGATAACTCAGAGAGGAGAGAGTAGTTCTCTGAGCATGGCCAAACCATCCCTCAAAGACGACGCAATTGCAATGGTCGCTCTATCTCCTTCTAACCCGCACACAACGCCGCAGAGGAACACGCTCAACGCTCGCTCTCTTCTTCTTGTCCCTTTTGATCCTCTCTGAGCGAGTCGTCTCTCTCCCAACGCACTCTCTCGCCAACACCTAAACAGCATTGGGACAGGCAGTGAACGAGAATGAGCTTGGACAGCAAGAGGACAGACAGTGGACAATAAGAAACGGTAAATCGGAAAGAAGGCAACTAAAGAGAACAATTTTGTGGTGTACAGCTCGAAATACACTGAGAATAATAGGAGGATCCGACGTATGTACATACATATATTGATTGATTGCCTCTGTTTGTGCGCAGCTTCCAATTTATAGACTAGAGGTCTGCCCGAATGTATTTAATGACATATTTATAATGAACAAATATAGGAAATTTCATTTAAGCACCTACTGCATTGTCAGTGGTTTAATCCACCGTTTTAGCTACTATATAAAAATCTCCTGTCAAACGGCTCAACCGATTTGTATGAATTAAATTTGTACCGAGAATGGAAATATTAAAATGGAAATATTTTCACATTAATATGCAAATATTTAATTTAAATATATTTCATATCTTCATATATTTCCCCGATATTTAACTCATATCAGCGTGACCGATGCGGAGCAGGACGCGGGAGGCGAGTGAGTCGGGGTTAGGCGTACGTGTGGACCAAGTGCTTAGTGGGCCTGTCCCCTATTATACGAGTATATATGCAAATATATACGTAATTAACCATCATCTCGGAACAACTTAAACAAAGTCCAGCAGCAGCTGCATCAAAGATCAATTGAGATCTCGAAAAACTGGAAGTTTTGCTTTGCAATAAGTTTGCTCTCTGAAATGCCAGAAACCAGACAGAAACCTTTCAGGGCCATGCGAAAAACAGCTTGAAAACAAAAATCTTAATTAGCAGAACAACAACTTTGGGGCGTTTTGTGTACACAATAGTTTTTTAATTAAGTAAAGTTTCGGTTCACCCGTTCTTTACCGAAAAACCGAGGATAAATTTCTGGGCAAACGTGGGAAAACCCAAACACCAACAGCAACAGCAACACCGTGGTATTGGCTGGGAAAGCGCGAAAAGTGGTTATCCTGCAGCCAACAATGAAAGCGCTGGATCGAGAGAGGGGGCAGGGCTCGGAGCTGTCAGACAAACTGTAAGCAATCATTCGCTACTCTACAACCAGATGCGAGTCGAAGCCCAGAAAGAGAGGGGGATGGGGTTTCCCGAACCAGAAAGGAAAACCGCAATGAGCGATAAACTTAGCATTCACCTGCTGCGTTTAGTTCCGTTTCCGCTTCCGCTTCAAGGCAACTGCTTATTATTGATTTGTGCCAGAGGTTTCTCCTGGTTTTACAACTACTCGGGGTACTCCTGGTAGTCCTGGCACTCCTGGCACTCCTGGTACTCCTCGTACTCCTCCTACTCCTGGCACTCCCGATGCTGCAGCACATGTTGTGCGAATTGAAATAGTTATGACAGGCGGCCACGTGGCAACGTATGCGCAACGAGCGACGCTTCCAGAGAGCGCAGAAATTACCATATAAATGGATTACGAGCAAAGCCCGAACCAGAGCCAGAGCCAGAGCAGCAGGGTATGAGAGCAGGTGGCAAATGCGGATGGAAAAGCACTCACAGAACACGCAGAACGCAAAAATCACCGAGCAATCGGCGGGGAGACGCCGCGCCGCAAACGTTTTTCCAATTTGCCAAACGGAAATCATTTTCTTATTAAAGTTGCAGCCAGCCGTTGCAACGGGGTAGATCCCCTCTCCCCCCCCCCCTTCATGTGGCACTGCAATATCGACAGTTTTGTGGCTGATTAGCTTCTCGAGACTCTTTTGCCACATTAGCGCCACTTTTACTGTCAACTGCGAAAGGAATTATGACCAGGCTACGAGCAGGGCAGGGGCGGGGGCGGGGGCAGTGGCAGGGCGGAAGTAGAGCAAGTTTTTCCACCAGCTTTTCTGCTGCGGAAATTGCACACTAAATGACAAGCCAAGTATTTATGATTATGCCCTATGCCTCAAAGGGTATACAAGGCTGTAAAGGGATTGGCAAAAGGGCTAACGAGTGCGAGAAAGGGGAGGGAGAGAGGGGGAGAGGGAGAGGGAGAGTCCTCCTGCCAAAGGCAGAAACATGAAATATTGACAGTGCAGGGTCCAAGAAGGAGCCTGGCTAAATTATGGCAAGAGTCAAGTTTAACTAAAGGAAAACAGAGAAAATAAATAAATATACGACGAGGGGCTCTGTAAAACGACTAAGGGTACATCCCTTTAACCCAGAAATACCAGATTTAGACAACTACTAAGCCCCAATTGACATTCCGCTTACTCGTTAGACACCTTTTGGTCTGGCTAAAAGCTTTGCGTGCATCCCCGTTTTGTCTTTGGGCCATTTAAAGCCGGTGTCTGGCCACCAGGCCAGGCCTAAGTCTGGCAACAACTGTGCAAAATATGGCAATAAATTAATAACAAATTTAATTAGTTTTCAACGAGACACAGCAGACAGACAGAGAGAGAGAGAGCGAAGCTTTGCATTTGAAAAACATTTCTCGGTGTGGGGGAAAATGGAAAATGGTCCAGAGTCGCGTTTTAATTCTTGTTCCTGCTGCCACACAGAGGAAAACTAATTTGAAAACATTTTAACACTTGTTTGGTAATTTTGCACCGGTTACCCACCGGTTGTTGTTGTTGCTGTTGTTGTTCCTATGTTTCGGCTTGTTGGCCATTATTAGTTGCTGGTGTGTTGTTGTTGTCGTTGTCGTTGTTTTATTAGATTTCATTTGGGCTGCTACATTTACTTTTCCCGCCAGCCATTATTATTACACTCCACTGTACTGTGCACTCTGCTCTCTACTCTCTCTAATACGAGAACACTACCAGTATTTGTGCTGCCATTCTCTGGCTGGATATTGCAAAAAAACATTTGTTCAAATAACGACCAAAGCACTAGAGAATGGAGGAGGAGGGACTCGACAGTGTGACACCCAGTATTACTCAGGCGAAGGCTATGCAGATCTTACAAATATGTATGTAGGATGTATGTAGGATCCTCAGTGAGCTTCCTACAAGGGAGTAGAAATCCACTCCAGAAACTCCATAAACAAGTACGCCACACGTCGTTGTATTCAGTAATCGGTTATAATATTTATTCTTAGTTTCAAATAGATTACAATTAAGTTCCTTTCCATATCTTATTACCCCCGTCTTCTCGCTTCCGAGAAGTATCTATCTTCCTATCATACGATACTCATCCGCTGGTTAAGGCTCTTAATATATATTTTTAATGGGTCTGCATTGCCCATATATCGTTTCATAAAAGTGTTGAATATTTATGAATTTTCTCCCACAAAATACGTGTCCTTCTGATGAGATATAGCTACAGTTCTTTTAGAGTTATATAGTGATATACCCCTTACCATTTGAACTGCCTCCTCCACTCATCATACCCTCCTAAAGGGTACAAAAACAAGCCCAGCAACTACAACAATATTAGCAATAACAACAGCATAAAATATGTATCCACTTTTATGGAGTTTTAATTTGTTTTGTCGCCAAAAACACTTCCTTGCTGCCATTCAGGGGGGCCCAAGTTGGTAATATCCGTTTCACGTTTTGGGCGAAGCTAAAACACTCAAAAAGTGTAATTACCCAAATGGTGTTATAATTTAGATGTGCCTCAGAGTGTGTGTCCCCGACGGGCCCCACTGTTGTGGTGGGAGGGGGCGGGGGACAAATTGAAAGGGCTGTGCGCAAGAAAAGTTGAAGAAAGTTTGTCGTGGCAACAATTTCAGATTTTCGGCTAAATGCAGCCGAAAAATTGCAAATGTTTTTCTTCTTTTTTTTTTTTTTTGTTGGTAACAAAACAAATTTGTGCTGCCACATTAGAAGTTTGTTTAATGGTTGGGAATTGTTCTATAATTAAATCTTTTAAGTGATTGTTGTTTAATGGCAGGCACTCTATTCTGCCGCAGGAAGCCCTCCTTTGGCTTGTCCCTTGAGCAGTCCTTTATTTTTTAGGACCATTTTTCCTGGCATTCCATCCACCGAAACATTGAAGCAATTTCCCGCCAATTCATTCGTAGTTTTTTATCTTGTCAAAACCCCCTTTGAGGCCGAAACGTGAGGCAAGTTAAACTGAAATTTGTATACTTGTATTTGTGTAAAATTTTGGCCAAAAAAAAGCAACATTTCGCAAACATTAAATTGGACAACATGTGCGCGCCTTTTGCTGTAGCTTTTGCAATAAATTTCACTGATTTACGAGAGCGCGATGTGGCAGGGAGGGAGCCGAGGGGCACACGCGCTTCATTAACTAAATAAATGTGTGCAACTTTGCCCCATCTGGTGGCTGCATATCAAATTATTTGTTGCACTTTAATGGTCCGCCAAAGTGGGGCACTAAAACTTCTCGAACTTGCACTCTTGCTGGGTTTTTCTTTTTCTAAATGAATTACACATTTGACATTTGGCAAACGATTTGAATAATGCAGCAGCCGTGGGGCACCACCAGGCACCAACAACAGGTGTGTGGCCTCTCGAGTGCGGTTCAGCGAGAAAGCTTTTAGCGCCTAAAGGTATGCAAAGCAGTTAACAGTTGGCGCACGCCACACGCCACACGCCACAAAGTTGCAGGGCGGCAGGCGGCAGGGCACTTCACAGCCAGAAACTCGACTGAGGCTCGGTTGAAGGCAACCCACACAAAAGGAACAGAACCCTGCCCCACCACCAGCACCACTTGTCATTAGATGGTAGGTCGCTCCCTTTGCAGCCCTTTCGACCTTCTGCATTCTGGCATTCTGGCCACGCCTTTTGTTGCAATCTTTGAAGCAAACTTTTCGCATTAGCTCCGAGTTTGATACTCCAAAAACTATTATAGAAAAATATTTTTGCAACTCGAGTGATGGGTGGGGGTGGGGATGGGGGCACATTGACGGGTACATTGTATGGTCTGATAAGTGTGCGTGCGGCAATGGAACAGTGGTTTCGATGGCGGTGTTGCCAGGGCGAAAGAAAGGGCAACAAATGGGATTCGTAATAGTGGTTGAGGAGACTCTGATTCCTTATAATATATTCTAGTAGTAGGTTGAATTTTCTACCTTTATTACCTATATTTTTGCACCACTGTTCTACCCCCCTTCCTCGTGTGAAACGTGTGTCCTGACAAACTTTCCTTGAAAACTGCCAAATGCTTTTCCTTCTTTTCACGTATGTCCCTAAGTGTGCGTGTGTGTGTTTGTGCAGAAACCATCGTTGTCGACATCGCCCAGATTGGCACTCGATAGACGCAACTGCAATGCATTCCTGCAACGTCACTCCTGCCACTCAGGCCACCACCTTACACTACCCCTCTCTCCCCCCTTCAATGTGGGGGGTACTCCATGTATTTTCAGCTTAGTTAACACAAAGGCATATTTACTTTTTCCCAGCCACCCACAAACCCGAAAGTTACTTGCATAAAATTTGATAAATTCCGCCTCAGACTCTTCGGGGGAGGAGTGTGTCCTCTCCTCTGACTGACGGGAAAATCTAATAAAAAATACCATTCAGGAGCGGGCTTTGCTACACGTGAGGCCCTCACACTGCGGTCAAAAGTTAACATCTAGAGTGCCATAGGCAGGGCCTTTTTTGTTGGCCAAAACTCTTTTAGGACTTCGGAGGGTGAGAGTTCAAGTGCCTTTTGGGCTTTTTGCTGGTAATTTGAAATTTTGAAACTGCATATGAAAACTCTCTCCCTTTGCCCCAGCTTCCTCTCTCACTGTCTTTCAATTACCTTTTGGGCTTTGAAATTAGCAGCAAGCTGGGAAAACATGAGGCGCTTGCAAAACTTAAAGCTGCAGGAGAGGCGCTTCGGTGCTTAACTCGAACCAACTGTTGCCGCGTGATATGTAACTTGTCAGAAGTTTGTTGACGTGCAGATTAAACGGCAAGCTCTGCCAGGAGCCGGCAGCAGGGCAGAGCGAACGCTACTCGGGGTATCATTTATCATAAGCTGTAGAGCATTTTGTTGACACTCTTGACGGGTTTTGCAGTTCATGGATAACGTATTCGAAGGAGGGCTCATGGCAGGGCGAAATAGCATTCAATTGTGTTCGTATTGTGCTTTAAATCCACTACTTTGCAGTGGGTTTCCCCAAGATGCCTTCGAAAACTTGACTTCGACTTGGACCCCCGCTATGTTTGATCAAAGACCAAGGACCTGCTGTGTCAACTGATTAAGACACTCCTGCTCGTACCATGAAGAGCTGTTGGCGATGCTAAGGCTCAGTGTGGGGGCGGAGGATGTGAGAGGATGTGCTCATCGGAGCATTGCAAATCACAACAATCATGCGCGTTCAATTGCGCATATTGATTGTGGAATATAATGGAGCTACAGCTACAGGCCTATGCTTTGATTATGCTCACAGGTCACACAGCAAAGGTCCTCGGAAGACACCCATCCTTATCCACATCCCTCCTTGTGTGTGTGTGTCTGTGTGTAAACTAGCTCAGGTCTCAGGTCGCCACATCCTGCGGCTCGGACAAGTAGCGTGCTCTTGTGTCTCTCAGCTGTCATTTGTCCGTGTCTGTGTCTGTGTCCGTGTCTGTGTGTCAGTGGGATGTAGTCCCGGGACGAGGACAAGAGGTTCATCCGTCTCACTGTGTGTGTGCGCGCTTGTTGCGCGACCTTAAACCACATACACTCGTACTCGTACTCGTAGTCGTAGTCCTGCCTCCTTCTCATCGCTCCACCAGGCTGTCAGTGTAATTGTGCGTACACGTCGGCAGAGGGGCAGGGGGACTGGGGGGCTAACCTCGTTTGTCATTGTAAATTATGCGGTTAAATCGTTCGTGGGCCTAGTTCTGTTCTGTTCTCTCTTTGTGTGCGTTTCCCCGGACAAACTAAAACCCAAACCGAAACCGAAACCGAAACCACCGGCTTTAACACAAAATCTTTTCCGTATGCTTTAAAGTATCTCCAGCATCCATCCGCCTCTAGCCAAAATGAATATTCATATGCCAGTAGTAGTTCTGTACTTCAGTGCAATTCGCCCGGCACTCGCCTACAATTTCCATATCTTTCACACATCTCGTACGTATGCAAAAGAAAAGGCGGCGGCGGAAGGAGGGGAAGGAGGGGAGGGGTCTGGAAAAACTATATATGAAATGAAATTATTTGGCCTGCAGTTCAAGTCGTGGAAATCATCTAAAACTGCAACAAAAAAATAATGAAAGCGCAGCGAAAGTTAAAATGTGGCATTCAAAAAAAATAGCATAAAAATTAAAATGAAAATAGTGGAAATGGAAGGGAATTAAATCTTTGCCAACGAGGATTAGATACCCTTACAAAGCAGAAAGAAAGACTTCAAATTCCATACGATTTTTCCTTGAAAATCTCATCAAACAAAGTTCCAAAGGGAAGACCAGGTCCAGTGCTATGCAAAATCTCTACCAAATATTAATAGTATTTTTATGGAAAAAATACAAGAATCAGTGGGACATTCTTTGATTTTTGTAGCAATGGAAAGTATGGATTATTTTCGCCTGTTTAGATCAATTTATGGAGTATTATTTAGTACTTTTTTAAGCATCCATTATTTTATTTATCTTGTTATGATTTTTTTTAATTTTATATATTTTTATTATTTTTTTTTTTAAATGTTTGAGTATTTTTATAGAAAAAATACCAGACTCAGTCAGAGATTTGAGTATTTTTGTAGCAATTCTTAGATCAATTTATCGAGTAAATTCTGGTACTTTTGTTAAGCATCGATTTTTTAGATTTTGTAATATTAATTTTATGATTTTTACTATTTTATTTTTTTTTTAAATCGACAATTTTTTAGTACTTTTATAAAAATAAAAGCAGAATTAGTCAGACATTCTAGTATTTTTGTAGTAATGGCAAGTCTGGATTAATTTTTCGGGTATATTCTGGTAATTTTGTTAAGTATCGATGATTTTAGATTTTTAATTATTGTTTTTATGTTTTTACTATTTTTTATTTTTTTTAATATCAACAATTGTTGATTAATATTATAGAAATAATACCAGAAGCAGTCTAACCGATTGATGCTGGTACCCAAATGGTTAGCCTATTTTGAGGCATATTTCGATCCTGGCTTCCCATATCTCCTGCCTAGACATGCTTCTACCCTTCTGCCACTAATCATATGATCAGATGGTGCAAAAGAAACAGAAATATACATATTTTCAACTGAATTGAAAGTAAATTCTCGCACAAAACGCATTCCACTGCAGTTATACCCCTTCTCAAGTTAGGGCACTCTAGGACACACCAAAAAAAAAAAAAAAAAAAAGAGGAGATACCATTCCTACACAGATACTCGTATAGCACTCAAGGACCCAGAGTGAACTTTGACTTTTTCGTACCGCAGAGCCATGAATATTTGTGTTTATTACGAGTGCAAACTGTATGCCAGAATTTGCATTTGCCAAACAGGGATACTGCACAGAACAGCAGATAGTACTGGGGGGGATGCTGGGATCGGGCAGAAGGATGGATGAATGGCTGGAGGAGATCCTTGATTAAAATAGTCATCTGGTAGTTGATTAAATTGTTGTATGTGCTGGCCATAATTAAATGGCAGTCTGTCGGGGGATAAGCATAAAAGCCCTTAATTAAATTTCCTTAGAGAGGCATCCTTAGAAATTCACACGAGACCTCCTGCTGATGCCCCATCATCTGCATCTCCATCTCCATCTCCATTTCCAACTCCATTTCCAACTCCATCTCCATCTCCGTGCCGCAACAGGCTCCTCCTTTCATCCTTGATGGATTAATCTCTATCACATGTAAACAATTCACGTGCTCTCTCGCAGACACTTGCTTTTTCTTTTGTTTTTCCCCCACTTTGTTTTTCCCACTTTTCCCCACTTTTCCCACTTTCCTCGTTTTTCCGTTTTTCCTGTTGTGTGCTGCTGCATGTTATTTTTCAGCACTTTGCTTCTGGTTTTTCCTCTGGGCTGCGTTGCATCATAAAGTCATTTAAGCATATAAATTGCACTTTTATTCTCCCCGCCTGTCACACAAACACAATTACTCAGACACGTTCGTTCGCTCCATGGGGCCCGGGCCATCCAGTGAGAGTGTTGCCTTTTTCCGGGGACACACGAGAGACATCTCTTGAAAACTTTCCTTTAAAAAATCTGCTACTAAAAGTACGTTTCGGCTGGGAAAACGACACTTGAAGAACGTAAATAATAGACATCGATTAAAGGACGAATCTCGCACATAAATTCCACATTTTAATGGATTATTATAAACCTTTTTCGAAAATTAAAAACCATAAACATTAATCTCTATGGAATCTTACCGAAAATACCTGAAAAGCTTCGAGTACCCCCAGAGACACTAATGGAAAACGGAAGGGAAAACCCTTTTTCGTTTTCTTTGAATAATGGCAATGCATTCGCATTCAGTACTAGGAGTAACAGTCAACCAAAGCAGTGGCCTTAATTACAGCTCTTCAAAGCCATTCAGGCTCCAGGCGACTTTTGTCCAGGCTCCAGGCTCCAGGCTGCAGGCGATGCCCAACCAGCAATGGGGCTAATTAACACAGGGTGGTTATGGTTCCGGGGTATCCCGATCCCAGTCGCAGAGTCATGCATTAGTAATGCCATCGCAAAAGCAGCCCAAAAGCCAAAACGAGAGCAAGCTCATTTCGCATTTCGCATACGCCAGAGAGCCACAGGCTTTTGTCATCCACTGTCGGCATGATGCATACTTTCAGAGCAGACTGTACGGTTCTGTTGTGTGGGGGGAGGGGCGCAACAGCAGGGGGAGTGCAGTGGCAACAACAAATTATAATGCAATTGCAAATGTGCGTCGCTTGTTCATTTTTCTGTATGTGGAATGCGGAATTTGCGTCTGTCTGGTGCATGGAAAATTTATGTGTGTTTTCCCAGCATTTCCTGCATTGCATTGACATTTACTTGGGTTATTACCGATGCTTTGGGCCACCATCCCCATGCCCATGCCCGTCACCCGCCAACGCGACTCATTTCGCATAAATGCAAACAGCAATTGTCGCTGGGAAAACAACCTATCTCCCTCCCTCTCTCTCTGTCTCTGTCTCTCTCTATCGCTTGCTCTGTATCTACTGTCATTTTCCTGTCCGGTGGCTTGTTTTCTGCGGTTTTTCGGCATTTTTCCGCCAATTGTTTTTGCCTGGCTTTTCAACACTTTTGCTGAAGCATTTTTGTGTTGCGATTCCGCGGTCAACCGCATCCTGTCAGCCGACCCTCAACGATTTGAGGCAAACCAATCCTCCGATGCATTTACCTGACTTTAAGCGAAAAGTTCTATATAAAAAACCTATATATTGTGATTACTACTGCTATATTTACTAGACTATATACTACAGACGTCTAGGCAGCAGAAAATGACAATAAATGAAAGATTTCTTAACTTAAGATACTCTCTTTTCAAGGACTAAGCAACTTGAATGTTAATTATCATCTAAAGAAGCTTGGGGCCGAAAGTAAAGGCCAAGGAGGTCAAAGTAGTCCTTTCTCATTCCAAAAAAAGAAAGAAAAAGACCCTAAGATACTTTTAGATAAGATTCTAGGGAAAGAAAAGAAGGAAAAAAGAAACTCTGAGGCATCTCTCATAGAATACATTTCCCAAATGCATTCCCACGCACAAAAGGCAGCGAATTGCCTTTGAAAAAAGATACTCCCCCCTGAATGGAGCAACTTGTTGCATCTGAAAGAGAGATACAATTATAATTCTGTTGATAGGAAAACTTTTAATCGGCTTAATGCATGGCGAAACTATTTAACTAATTCCAGGGGTAGGCATCCACGGGGCTGCCACCGACGAACATGCAGCACACCAGAGTCAAGTCCTGTGGCTGTTCGATGGCATGCTCGTACAACCGAAAATGTATCCACAAGATACACAGAGAGAGATTCGGAGAGAGAGGCAGGGGGAGGGAGTATCGCACTTAGCTGAGTATGCATAAAACCGTAACGGTACATAATTTCAATGCTTGCACAAACTTTAATTAAAACGACTTTACCGAGCGCTAAACATCAACGCCCCCAGGCGACAAACCGCACACACACAGATGCCCCAGACACAGATACCCCAGCACAAATACAGATACAGATACTCCATGGCACACATTGATGGAGGGACATACTCGTAGATACACTTTGCTCCACTGCTCCACGGTCTGCTCTGCCGCTTGACATGACGCTCCTAATGAAGTGCATGAATACCTTCAACAACATGTGGAACAACCTGAAACTATGTCCGTGTGCGAGAGAGTGTATCTACGTATGTGTGTGTGGGTGTGTGTGTGTGTATCTATGGTTGGGGGCGTGTATCTGTATCTACGGGTATGTGCGTGCTCATAATCATTTTGATGGGCACGTAAAATTCAAACTAAAATCACTCGAGCGTTGCCGTAGCGCCACCGCCGCCGCAGCAGCAATGGCAACGGCAACGGCAACGGCAGTTGGCAAAACCAACAAAAAATACGGAAAAACAACATCAGGGAGAGGCCGGGAAACTAATATACAACAGTTGCACGTGACTTTGATATTGAAAATGGTGTGCTGTGCTCCTGTGTGTGTGTGTGTGCTCCTATGTGCTGTGTGTAGTGTGGATATGTTTGAATAGGCCTCCCGTGGCGCTCTGTTAAGTATTCTATACAAAATAGCATTTCAACATTCATTGCCAGGCAGACATCCCACAGATACACAGATACAGATACTCACTAACTCACTCAAACTCTCACAACTTAAACAACTCCAGACCACGTCATGCTGTCGGGATTTATGCGGAAACTTTGGATTCTATTTCATAATATTTGCTTAGACCCTGAAAAGGGGACTCAAAGTTGGGAAAAAGGGGAGGCTGAATTTGCTACTATACCGCTCTGGATCTGGGATATATATCTACATTGAATGTAGATATCTGTGAGCCTTTTCTGGCAACAGATAAGCTTAAGATCTGTAACCATTCGGTTCAAGCCACATCGATTGCCCCTTACCTGTTGATACTAACAATATCCATAGGTTTTTGGCAATAGAGGATATAGAGAACATACGATTGGATGGATATGGGTTTAAGTTACACACTTTATATATCTTCGAAATCACTTACGACCTTTAAATGTACAATTTTCGCCTACTTTTCAGAACTCAGGCATAGTCTTTAGCCATATAGGCATTCTTTTCAGCTTAGTTCTAAACGACTCTCTACTGATGTTTATTTGACGATTTCCGTAACTGTTCCAAAACCAGATCTCTCTCGAATGGGAAACCCAGGGCTTCAGGGCCCATGCCATGATGATGGGCCTCTAGAATATCTTCTCCCCATTACAGACCCGACTTTAGGCCATAGTTCTACCTATTACAGACCTGAGGTCAGACCACAGTTCTCCCAATTGTAGATCACAGTTCAAGTCTTGATTTGGGAATTCGAAAGAGTGTTGACCCTAAGCGGCATTGAGTTCGGGGCAGGCTAGCAGTGATTAAACGGCGGTGGTAAGCAATGATAGCCGCAGGACAGGCTTTAAGTTATGCCCGTAATAGCCGCAGCTGTACAGTAATCTAATGCAATAATTAGGTAATTAATCATATCAAACACAGACACACCGCACGCACCGCTGGCACACCCACACCCACACTACCCCCTGCCCACTGCCAATTGGTCGTTAAGTCAGGGGAAAAGCCACCCACACATCCCATTCTATATTTTCCTTTGGCTGAGAGCCCCCATTCTATGCGTTCCTTCTGTCCAGAGATAAGCGGCAGGCCATAAACTGCTAATTAAAGACAAACAAAACACTTTAAAAATCACAATGAACTGAAGAGCCCCAACACACCCAACATTCCCCGCCAGACTGCCCCCGGCCCCTGGAAAGACCCTGGAAGGCCTCTGGTTAACCCAGACCATCGGCCGTGCCTCTTTTGTGGCATAAAAATTGAAAAGAAAATATTTAATTATAAACGCAAGAAAGCAGACGGTAAAGCGTTTACCTGTTGAAGACAACTCATCTCTCGGGGGGGAGGAAAGTGCGCGGAAAATGTGGAAAAGCCCCCAAAAGCATATATAAGAAGAGCTAATGGAATTTATTGTTCTGCTTTCCCACGAAGAAATTTATGATAATGCAATAATAAAGTACACATTAAGAAAAAAAAAAGATACCAGGCAGAATGCTGTTCCAGTTGTTGATTTCCTTCTGGGTGGAAATTTAATGAGATATAAAAGTCTTACCTGTTTATTCCGTATGCAATTGGAGGCTTTTATCGTTCATTGCATTAACAAACAGAAGGCTTTCACCTCCAATAAAGAGGATAATAATGGATTAATCACAGCTGGTTGGAGAACAGAAAACAGTTTAATGGAAATTGAAATGTGCATATTTTTCTGAAAGAATAAAATAAAATTTTTTTTTTTTCAATTATTTTCACTAAGATTTTTAGGGCTATTCGTTGACGAAAACCATATTTAAATATATAATAAAAATCTAAAAAAAACATTAATATCAATGGCGTTCAATGGCGAAATTTAATTTCAGAATCGCAATATAACTAAACAAAAGGCCGTGGGATTTGCTTGGCTGACAAACCAATTAGGCTAACGCTGTTGTTGATAATGAATAAATTGCAGCAAGAAACAGGCGAAAGAGATACAGATACACAGCCATAGAAGGAGAAAGAGATACAGAAAGAAACAAAGAGAGATAGAGACAGGCAGAGAGGCAGAGGGAAGCCTGAACAATTTAAAGCCCATCAATTCAGGACAAAGGCAGCTCGCGTTGAAAACAATTGAGCAGTTAATGTTTTTGTTTGCCCAAAGTCCACGAGGAATAAAATGGTGGAAAAACCGTGGGATAAAAAATTCAGATACTACGGGGAAAATGTTGGGGAAAACCATGCCCCCAGATTGGGGATGGAACAGTGCCTAAAATAGGGGATTGTAGAAAAAAAACAGCATCCTGTGTGGCGTATTGGGGGATGGAAGAATGCCCTCAAATGGGGATTGTGTCTCAAATTGAAGATTGGAGAGAAAAATGAAAACCATTTGCGACTTTTCTTTAGGGTTTTCTTAGGCATTTCTGTGGGCAACGTGCCGGGCCGAAACTTTTAATAATTGAAATAAATAAAATACAGAAGGAGAAAGGAAGTAAACAATTTCGGGGAATGGGAACGGGGCGATGGGTGGATGGTAGAGGTCGTAGAACCGCCTGGGAAATCCCCCGATGAGTGGGCAACAATCTATGTTTGTATATCAATGAAAACTCATTTGTAGCCATAACAAGCGGAGGCCGGATATTTTATAAATAATACGGATATGCCCGCCGGACACTCGTGCGCTCCCTGCAGTAGAAGAAAATTTAATCAAGCGACGGCCCGGCAAATTATTTTTGCAAATTCATTTACGCATTTTCATTTTGGGTTCCTGCCGCCCCAAGATCTTCCCTCAGTTCTCTCACTCTCCTCGCCATGGGGCATGCAAAACGGTTTTTAATCCCCAGCATTGTTGGGGCGTCTCTGGATTCCTGAACAAACGCATTGGCCAATTTGTGGCAAGCTACAAAAAAAGAGAAAAGAAAAAGCGAATAAGTGAAACTGAAGGTTGAAGGCTGGTGCCGCCGCAGGCCCTGTGGCAGCCACAAACTGAGGCATTGACAAATGGGGCGAGGCCACTGACCGGTTTACTCGGTCATCTATAAGTTTCAGCCTCCATTTTAGGGCGTCCTTGCCAAGAGCCTTCCCCTTCCCACAACCCTGTGGACAATTATCCTAATGAGTGTGAGAAATGGAAAGTCGTATCGTGTCATCCGCACTGAAAATAAACGGATTATTTTTATGGTTGCATTTTTCTTTGCATTTGTGGGATTCATTAAAAATTTTGGTGTCACTTGCTGTTCCAATTTTGGCATAGATTTTTCATTATGATTGGAAGAGATGAAGGAGAGAGGGGAGAACAAAAAACTTATTTTAATGCGCTGAAACAATGAAAAATTTGTGAGCTCGAAACGAATTTGCATTGACTGTCTAACGCGAACAATATTATTTGCCTCGACTCTTTTCTGACTTACCCATAATCTGTTGGCTGTTCTTTTCGCTTGAGATTCGATTCTGATGAAGAAAGACAGCGCACGGCGACTTCGGAGTTGGTTTCCAATAGGAGTACACATTTTACGCATAATTATTTAAGGTGAGGCAATAGGGGGCGGAAGTTCGTGTGAAAACACCAAGCAAAGAGAGAGTCAGATCAGCACTATTGGGAATGCCTCACCCTATCCTGAACTTCACTTGGAACAAGAGCACTTTTTCCTTTTGGACTCTCTTCTTCACTGCACAACTGCACCGTAGAGTGGGAAAGGGACAAAACTTGACGAATTTTTCGGCAAGTTTTCAAGCACGCACACACACCCATTGCTGGAACTCACGTGATCAAACGAAAAAATAAGACGAGACAAGGAAGCAACATTTTTGATTTTACACATGAAAAAAAAGAATTTACGCAAAAAAATATGTTTATCCACATATAAATCACATACTTAAAGTATATACACATATATCACAAATCGCTGCACTTTTCCTTTGTAGATCTGCATTTCTGCCGCCATTTTGCCTCTTTCTGCGCCCCCGCCCTTGACCAAACACTTTTCTTGCACTAAAAACACATTTATTTTGTACATTTATATCTGAAAACTGCATCACTACACTGAACTTGACTTCACACACCTGTGCGACATTTTACCCGATGGATTTTCACCATTTTCCGCATTTTCTCGAATTTAAACGCGGAGCTGACTTACGAACGCGCGCTTCGACCGGCGGAAAAATGAAAGTGAGAGCGGTGCAAATGCGTTCATTCTATGCTCTCCTGCTCCTCTTCCTAATTGCTCTCTCTCGCACTCTCTCTATAGCTACTTTTGCAAAAACGAAATGAAAAAAAACCGAGACGACGGAACAATATCAAATTTTAGATTTTTGAACTTCCTCCTCTGCTACTGCATAGAGAGATCAGTTAATTTAATAAAATTAAGTAATTTCACCATGCGCTGCACCTTCACCGCGCACTGTAACTCTCTCACCAGTCACTCCATCTCACTCCCACTCCCACACTCTTTTGATCTCTCTTTTCAGTAGCAGAGGAATATGACAAGGAGCAGTTGAAATTATACAAGGTGGTCCGCCAACTCTATTCGGGTACTTTTTTACGATCCGCACTACTGAGAGCGATTGTTTAAGCAAAAGAAGACACGAGAAGAGAGCGCGTTGCTAGAGCGGCCCACCTTGTGTAATTTCATCATGAGCTTAGGCAGCTGTAGAGAGCGTGGGAGGAGAGAGAGCAATTAGGAAGAGTAGCAGGCAAGGGCGTACCCAGGTGCCAGAAAGGGGGTAGCTGGCCGCCCCTTCACCATGCTAATTGGTGGAAAACATATTATTATTTCATTATTATTTATTATTTCTGCTAAATTTATTTGATATCCCGAATCAATCTTTCTAAATACATGTAACATCATCATCTCACGCGTAACAATCACGGTCTCGTCCGTTTTTTCGCGAAAGTAGCTTGGTACGCCCTTGGCAGCAGAATGAGAGATCGAAGAATGAACTCATTTGCACCGCTCTCACTCAAATTTTTTCACCGGTCGAAGCGTGCGTTCGTAAGTCAGCTCCGCGTTTAAATTCGAGAAAATGCGGAAAATGGTGAAAATCCATCGGGTAAAATGTTGCGCAGTGATGCAGTCGTGCTGCAATGCTCAGATATATGTACAAAATAAATGTGTTTTAGTGCAAGAAAAGTGTTTGGGCAAAGGCGGGGCCGCAGAAAGAGGCAAAATGGCGGCAAAAATGCAGATCTACGAAGGAAAAGTGCAGCAATTTGTGATATATATGTGTATATATTTGATATATGTGATTATATATGTGGATAAACATATTTTTTTGCATAAATTCTTTTTTTCATGTGTAAAATCAAAAATGTTGAGCGGTCATTTGGCTGTTTTCTTCGTTTCGTTTTTCGTTTTCGCAAAAGTAGCTGGAGAGAGAGTGCGAGAGAGACCAATTAGGAAGAGGAGCAGGAGATCAAAGAATGAACGCATTTGCACCGCTCTCACTTTCATTTTTTCGCCGGTCGAAGCGCGCGTTCGTAAGTCAGCTCCGCGTTTAAATTCGAGAAAATGCGGAAAATGGTGAAAATCCATCGGGTAAAATGTCGCACAGGTGTTTGAAGTCAAGTTTAGTGTGGTGATGCAATGTTCAGAAATAAATGTACAAAATAAATGTGTTTTAGAGCAAGAAAAGTGTTTGGGCAAAGGCGAGGCCGCAGAAAGAGGCAAAATGGCGGCTAAAATGCAGATCTACAAAGGAAAAAAGCAGCAATTTGTGATATATGCATGTGTATATATTTGATATACGTGATATACATATATGTGGATAGACATATTTTTTTTGCATTGATCCTTTTATTTTCATGTGTAAAATCAAAAATTTTGTTTCGTTGTCTCGTTTTTATTTTCCATTGATCACGTGAGTTCCAGCAATGTGTGTGTGTGCGTGCTTGAAAACTTGCCGAAACATTCGTCAAGTTTTGTCCCTTTCCCACTCCAAGGTGCAACAGTGCAGTGAAGAAGAGAATCAAAAAGGAATGAGTGCTCTCTTTCCAAGTGAAGTTCATGATAGGGTGAGGCATTCCCAATAGTGCTGATCTGACTCTCTCATGCTTGGTGTGTTCACACGAACTTCTGCCCTTTAGTGCCTCACCTTAAATTAAATTCATTAAATTAAACCAAATTGAGAGAGATACGTATACGGCGGTGCGATGGTAAGTAAAACAACAAAATAATTGGTATTTATTTTATTATATTTGCATATTCTTGACATTTACTATTGGAGGTCCCTTTAATTTAAAAAACTTAAACCAAACTCTAGGGTTCTGGCCACGGCTGCCATTACCATATCTGCAACCACAACTACGGCCTGGAAAAACATGTCTATCAATTCCGAGATCTCAAAAGCAGCTACTAGGCGAATCATGAGCACGGCAAGGACCACCATGACAACCGGCCAGACCAGCGAGAGCACGAAGCGGGCCATCCAGATAATCACATACCAAGTGATCACGAAGAACAGTATGTAGCCGATGAGCGTTCCCAGGTCCGACGACAGCGACATGTTCTTCACGAAGTATTCGTAGAGAACCGTGTGAAGTGAAGCGTCTCGCCAGTCGGCGATGTCCTCAGTACTGCGCCTGTTTTTCCACTTTTCAGGCTCCATTTCAGGAAATTTTCTGTTTTTCAGATTACTTTTTTGAGATCCAAGACTAAGCACACTTGATCGCTTAAAGATACGAGTACTCGAATTCGTATGAACTGAATAATCCTAAGGCAACTGCTATGCTATTGGGAATTTGTTGTCACATTCATTCTTTATTCACAATCATTAAATTCCCGGAAATTCGAGGAAATCTCATGATTCAACAAAAAATTAAAAGAGAAAATGTTAGAGCGGCAGTAGTAGGGGGTTATGCACCCAAATACCGCATCATTTCAGTCTAGATATGGATTATGGATGTAAGTGTGAAAATAAAAGAGTCTTAAGCTACTGTCATGCCAAATTTATACGGCTTTATAGGTTCTTTCTCATGGTACGGCCGCCCTACCCTGTCCTACGGTTTCCTAGGGGAAAGACAGTTTTGCACCAATCAATAGCTAGCTTTAAATCAAAATTTCAAATAGTTTCTGCTTAGCATATTAAAGTGGTTGGGGCTTAAACATCCCTCTGGCTATTTGTGACTCCTTGTTAGGTGCTTTGCCAACACAAGGATAAGTATGTTGATCCAATCAGAGGGAACAGCAACCCAATAGTCATCGTCATCGTCACTGCCACGTCCCGGCCATCTCCCAAAGACTCCGCCCGACTCCAACCGCAATTCACTCTCCGCTGTCCACCGCATTACGGTTTTGGCTGAATATATTTTCTTTGGGATTTGCGGCGTCTGTCAACTGTCGTCGGTCACTGTCGTTGGTGGTGGTGCCCTGTTGGTGGGCCATCGGTGGCGGCTCTGCTGCTCACGTCCCGACCTCTAACCCCTGGCTGAGCTTGCAATATTATCATAGATGTTAGATGGTGGAGGGCAGAGGGTAGAGGTAGAGATTTTACTCGTATTTTATATTTATTTTTATATTATTCGAGGGCAGTGGAAGAGGAAGAGGAAGGGGAAGGGGGGTTTCTGCTCTACATTCAATAACTGTGAATAAAACTGAATAAAAACTGAATGAATGAACTGCTGGCTAACCTTGCCGCTGGTTCTGGGGCACCGAGCACAGGGCTCTTTTGCTACTCTGCTTTGTGTTCAGTTTATTAAAATATATTTTCCCCCTCCCCTCCTCACCGCTCACATCTCCCTCACTTCTCCCCTCTTTCTCCCCCACCCTTTTTCTATACAGTGAGAGAGAGAGGGAGAGGGAGTGAGCGTTCCCTTTTGTGTGTGTGTGTGTGTGTGTCTGTGTCTGTTTTCTTTACTCTTTAGCTTTGGTAAATTTTGCAAAAAATTTCCTTTATTTAAAATATACTTTTCTTTTTTTTTTTTTTCGAGTCGCCGCAGGTCAAAATGTCAGCTAAAACTGGACGATATATACAGAATGTGTATTTATTTTCTGCTGTATATTTTACTACACTTTTGTAGAGGGTATAATGGTTTTTAGAAGAGGTTTGTAATGCAGAAAAGTATTTTCCAAAGTCCATAGACTATAGAATAGATCTACAGGCATGTCCTCTATCTGTGTGCGTTTCATTCATTTCTGTTAAGATTAGTATTCTGTTCTCTACTGCTTAAATAATTATAATATAATAACTGTTATAATAAGATGATATATCGGATCTGCGAGAGAATTATCATTCGTAGAATGACACGTATAAATTTCAATAAATTTTAAAATATGATTTCTTATATCTATTCCAATTTAAATTGAATTTAATAGCTTTTCCAGGGTATCTTAATCTTCCACACCCGAATGGCAGTCACCTTTCTTGTATTTTTATTTTATTTCATTTTTTTGGACTTGTGGCCTCTGCATATTTTATGCCCATTTGCATGTTCTTTCCACGACCTCGTTTTTTTTTTTGCGGTGTTTCACTCACGAAGATTTATTTGTCAGATACGCTTTTTTTATTTGATTTATGATGGTGCGCCCCACAATGGGGCCTGGCGGCGGCCGCCAAGAGTTGATAAGCAGCCACCCAGGAGAATCCTGTCGAAACCTGAGAGCTCTGCCTACAGTTCTAGCCAGCCACCTGTTCCCCCAACGATTTCGGGCTTTTCCACCTGTCCAGCCCTGCCCAGCCCTGTCCAGTCCTGCCCAGCCCGACAATGAGCGACAAGATGCCACTGGACCCCAATCAGCCGGTGCTGTACATTGATCATTGTCGCTACCGCGAGAACTTTCGGCGAGACGCCCTCCAGCTGCACGTCTCGCTGGCGGAGGCATTGCGGGCCCTCCATCCGCGCGTCAAGCTGCAGCTGCGGATCAACGAACACGGTCCGCCGGAGGAGGAAGCCTTCGAGGTAGCGATTGCCGCCAGACCCGCCGAGTCCCCCGCCGACAGGCAGCACATCTGGACGGGTCTGCGGCGGGTCCCGTTCGCCGCAAAGGTGCCACATGTGGACGACATAATCACTTCCGTCTGTCATGCCCTACAACTGGTGTGGGACGACGACCACACGGAGGAATCGCACCGAAAGGTGATGGCGAATCTGAGACGCAGTCGCAGTCGGCGATGATGAGGAAGGAAACCAGAACCCAATAACAGTAGGGCAGGGATTAAAGTGGTGGGAAGGAGGGAGTACGGAGAGTGCAGGGCAGTGGAGAAATCGGCTGTGGTATAAAATTTAGAACTTAAAAATTTGGAGCAATTAAATCCCTGAAAAGTAGTGTTTCCTGAGCATCTCATTGCAGTTCTATTTCTGTTCTAAGCGATACGGGTAAAACCTCCTTATGCTACGGGCTGGCCCTGGTTATGCGCCAGATAATCCCCAGCCAAACTCAGATATCTGAGCAGGATAACACTAAGAACCGAAACTAATGAAAAGACAAACTGTGTGCCGCAAGGAGCCGGGCTGAGCTGGATCCTGCTGCCACTTCTGCTGCGAACTAAATTGTGATGTGTAACTGCATGCAGAACGCCGCCAGTTATGGCAGGAAGGAAGCTTGCCAAACGATGCAAATGAAAATTTCAGAGAACGCAAGGAGCCCTTCCCCAGAATTTCTGCTCATTTTCGCACAGGGCGAACGGGAGACAGACTTCTCTGCCCCGCTAAGACTTTTCCACCAGAATCTTTGAGGAGCTCGAAAGAGGAGCTCAAGTTGAGTGCTGCTGCATTTCGGCATCATTGCATCTGGTTGAGCAGCACAGTGGGCAAAAGGAGTCTGTGTACACACACACACCGAGGCACACAGCACACAATAAATCCCTTTCCTTCCCTTCCCTTTCCTTTCCTTTAAAGTAGTTGTATAATATTTTCGTTGGCAAAGTATTTCGTTGGCTGTCGCTGCCTTCTGGCTCTACTTTTGCTTCTGCCTCTGCTTTCGTGACTTAAGTTTTCAACACACGCACTGAGATGAGAGCGGCAGCAGCAAGCAGCATCAAGCATCAAGCACCAGCACACGCACACTCATTAAACTGAAACTCGGCAGATTGTACTACGGGATGCCCTTTAGTTGAACTTATTTCCAAGAATTTACACAGGTTAAAGCTACCCAAACAAGACTTTTTCAACAGAAGATTCAAATGGGTATTCTCTGATCGTATTTAATTAGCTTTTGTACACAAAATCAGAGATCAAATCAAGTAGGAACTCGTATAGGAAAATCCACCAAAATTGCATTAAATAAAACCCAAAGTTTACTCTTTAAAGGGCTCTCTGCTCCTGCCTTCGTAGACCCTTTCTGCACCTCGTTACATACCTCACCGCATCTACAATATACCCTGCCTGCTCGCAAAGTACTTTGGCACACATGTGCCTAGGCAGGACGTGCTGGAAGGAGCTTTTGCCAGGGCCTGGCCTGAACCTGGACCTGTAGTCGGGGGCCCCGTCTTGAAAGGCAGCATAAGTAGTGGAAAACAGCAGCATATTAATCTTGCAAACAACAACCGGCTAAAACAATAGCCATACTCGTACTCCGTACTCCATACAGAGCCGCGAAGACAGCACAGCATCAGTGCAGCAGAGAGTCCTTACACTCCTGGCACTCCTTTCTGCCTTTTCCCTGCCTCACTCTCACACAGAACGGAACACATGAAACTAAAGCGTTTTTGTTCTCCTCCCGTATTTTTGCACAAAGTAAATGAACTTCATTATAAATAAAACGTCTCTCTGGAGTTTGCTTTTCTTCCTCGTTGTTGGGGTTTTTCTTTTGTTTTGTTTTTTTTTGTGTTTTTTTGGCGGGGAAAGGCTTTCGGTTTCAGTGTCAGTCGGGATGTTAACAAAACGCCTGAGAAGAGTGTGGAGTACGGCTTTTGTTTTTCCGTGGAGTGTGGAGTGGAGTGGGGATTGTGTCACGTCTGTCGCTGCAACTGGGTTGATGCTTGATGCTTGAGCCCAAAAAGTGTTCGAGGACCAAAAAGTGTGCAGCCAGAAAATATGTCAGAGATCTCTCAGCGAAATTATAGAGATTTTTGATACAGTTTTCTTGGAAAATCCTTTCCATTATTTAGAACACCTTACATTTATGAGGGATCCATCGATTAATGAGGAGTCATTTTGGTATAGAAACCCCTATTTTTATTACAGAATACATCCAATTTCATTTAGTTGATTCATTTCCAGCTGCATTGCAGAATTTCCATCCTTCATTCCTTCCATGTCTTTGGTATTTTCTTGCTCCCTAATACATTTCCCCGCTCCCATCTCCATGCCCCCCTATATATTCTGATTCTCTTTGAGAGCTTACTTGCCTTCATTATCTTGTTGATGCTGCCTTTTCTTCCTGCTTTCCTGGTATTATTTTCCTTTGCATTCGTTATAAACTTTCGTGTCATTTATATTCGCCGAAGCTGCAAATATTTAAAGAGAATTTTGTAAAAAGACGAATTTAATGCTGTTTACGCACATTTTTCTCCCCAGGAAACCGCTCCTGAAAATGTCACACCATTTGCCTGCCAAGGTCTTTCCTTCCTCCTGCTCTTCGGAAAAGTGCAAACTGCATGTAAATCGCATTTAATAATATTGCAAATTGACATGGTCGATGGCTCCCCTCCCCCCCATTGACATTCAATTAGCGAGCAACACTTTTTCCCAGCGCTTTTCCAGCTGCAGCAAATGATAAGTGATTGGTTTCTGGCTTAGACGCGTTTCAAATTTGTTACATTTCCGACGAATCGAACCATTAATCAATGATGGTATATCATTTATTGTACTTTTCATGGAGTTTTAAGCATTGGTTGTTCCAAAAAACATCCAAAATGAACCCTTAAAGGCGATATCCTTGTGGGTAGAACCATAATTTTGCCGTTTTCACAGCTTAAAAGGCAAAATTTTGTCGTTTTTGTCGAGGCACAAAGGAGTCTGCCTACAGAATGCCTTTTAGAGTAAATAAAGTTCCTCAAAACATCATCAAAAATACATCCCCCTATAGGATATCTTCTAGTCCGTACCTTCTCTGCATCCATTTATTTTTTTCCAATTGCTGGATAGTTTGCTTCAAGTTTTCCATCCCTCTCCTTTTTCCTTGTTTCAGCTTTCACTGGCACATCTGTTTTGAAAAGTTAATTAAATTTCTCCTTCAGCTCTTTACATTTATTGATGTATTAAATGAATTATTATTAAATAACTGGAGCATTTTTAATCATTGTTAAAGGCAGTTTTAACGATGCCCAAAAATCATTGAAAAAATAAAGCGTAAAAGTGTTAAATGGAATTCAATCTATGCCCTGGCTAATTGGTACGTTCTACGGCCTTTGTTTGTGAATCATTTATATATTCAAATAAACTAATCATAATCATCGTTGATGGGTCATCAAAATCATCAGTGATTCGATGGCGCTAGCTGCTGTTTTTAATTAAAAAAATATCCATTTAGTCCCATGACAACATTTGGCCGCAGTTACGTTTCATTTTGACACAGTTTTCTAATTAGATTACCTCTGTTGTTAGGGTATCTATTTGTGGTTAAAATTAGGCTATAATTTTGGCAGGTTGATTAGAAACGGATGAGTCCTCCAGTATACTTCAAATCCAAATTTCAGCTTAAAAATTGAACAAAAAGAAGCATTGTTATCATAATATCATAATTAGAAGAGATCTTAGAGATCAATCTATATAGGGTACGCTTAAATCGCTTTTGTAACGAATAAAGACAGTGTTTCTGGGACCATAGCCAATCCTTCTGTCCTTCCGAAGCCGTGAAATCCATTCCTTTATTCTCCCACAGCTCTACCTCCAGGTTAGCTCAAGGTTAAGCCCCGTCCGGTTTAATCCGAATCGTAAAACGAATAAAAAAGTAGAACATCTGCCTCCAAAGTCAATTTCGATTTCAATTAAAAGCCGCCTGCAAGGAAAAGAAATTCACGGGAAATGCAAATACAATTTTTGACATTTTCCCCAGAACGAAATGCAGACAACGGATGGATACTCGAGTGGTGGAAGGAGCACGAAGGGGAGGAGGAGGAGCAGGAGAGACTGGCGAGGTCACTGGGCCAGCACTGACCTGAGTGACAAGTCAATGGGGGATCTATCTGGCAGTCAGCCGTGAGACCTTCTCGATAGGCAAGACATATGCAGAATGGAAATGGTATTTAAAGGGGAAAAAATAACATTTTACAAGTAATTCCTTCACTGAGCCAGCCAGGAATTGAGCAAGGGATTGGCTATTCAAGGTTCCATACCCTTTGGCTTTTGAAAATCTGGCACTTTAGACCCTACTTTGGACAATTTGTGTTCTGCATTGAAGATTCGTAACGTCTAGTGGTGAAAATTATATAAAAATTAAGCTAAAATGTGGACAAAAACCATATAAAATCTCCATTCATCGAAAAAGATGAAGAAACAACTAAGAAACAACTTCATTCATGAACAAATATCTCCCCAATTCAATCGAAGTCTATTCTCAGTTCTGAATTCATCCGAAACTTGAATGAAATTTGTGGAATTTCCCATTCGAAAGCAGTCAAATCTTTCCAAATTGAATTCAAAAAGAAATCACCGTAAGGGCCCCCGCCGATACTCGCATGACAGCCACTTCCCCAAACTCCTGCCAATCGCTTGGCTCCCGCGACTGTCATTTGTGATGATCTATGACGGGGACCATAAATTTTGACTGCTTTCCATCTGTGGGGACTGCGGGGGCTGTGGGGCAGCGCGTGACAGCACAACACAATCGTTTGACTGCTGGGACTGTCACGAGCCGCGGATATCGATGGTCCGCGACTGAGAATTGAATTGAATTTCGGGTACAATTTTGAGGAATTATTACAACTATCCTTTTTGAAAATACGGGGGCGCTAAAATCTGATTGCCGGAAATGCCTGTAATCGGTTGCACATGTGGCTGCAGCCCCCCTGCCCCCCCCTGAGGTTCGGGAAGTGGTTTATTGCTGATTGGGTGGCATTCACATGGGGCCATTGTGGCAGGCAACGAGCCATCGGTTTGTTGCAGTTTTTAGCATTATTGTTATTATTTCTGTGGTGCGGCGAGCGGGCGCTTCTTAATGATTTATGCATTCATTGTGCATAGAAATGACATTGCAGTGCCAGGGGGGGGGGTTGGCAGTGGCAGTGGCTCCATGGGGGTGGCTCTGCTAATTTAAATGCACATTTGGGGCACTTGCCTGGGTGGGGGCGGGGGCGGGTATGAGTATGTAACCGCATTGCCGTCGACAGCCGTCGACTTTTGTGATTTATGCGCGCTCTCTCTCTCTCTCTCCCTTTTGTGGCTGTTAAGCTAACAGGGGTATAGCAGAAGAGCATTAACAGTGAAGCTTTAACAGCGATGGCTTAACATCGTTGCCTTTAACAGTGGAAGAGCCCCGCATATAACATTGAAGAGTAAATATCCCAAAGAGCACGCACTGTTAAGTCTAACATTCCTCTCTGTCTCTCTCTTTAGACTATTGCTAAAAGCTCTGTAAAATCTCAAAGAGAGTGCCCTGTTAGCCAGAACAACATTAAGGCTGTTAGCGCCCATTAGCCAGGCGGCATAGGTCAGTAATTTCAGGCCAAAAACAAATACAAAATCCGAGCACGTGACACCATAAATCATTTGCTTTAGCTCCAGAGTTTTTACCAGCACAAAAAATACACATATTGTAGATATACTCGTCCTAGTGGATATGCAGATCATGGAATCAAAATATGGTCTAAACAGGACCCCTTAAACCCTTCATTGGATAGAACCAAGAACCAAATCCCCTTTATTTGTACGTTTTGTTTAGTTCTAGACTTCAACCGGAAATCCATCCATTAAATTAATGTATCTTCTGCTTGGTCATGGCACATCTCGGTCGGGCTTTCAGTTTGCTTTTAATTATGTTTCGATTATTGGCAGCAGCCATTGTCCATTGGATAATGACTTAAACTTAAATATGATTTTATGATTTTATGATTCTATCGTTCGTGCCCCGATTTTGTGGACCAGAAAATGCATTAAAAATTCAGCTCAGTCATCGAAAGATCTACGAAGGGAGGGACACGACCACAGGACAAAGCGGTTAGACACAAAAGAAGCCAAACCCAAAAGAGAACACAGGACAGACCACCCAAAAAAGATACTCTAAATGGGATACACATTTGTATCTGTATCTGTATCTGTATCTGTGTGTGGCTCACGTTGCTATTTAAAATTCATTTAAGTGCAAAACAATGACAGCAAACGGCAGAGGCATTGGCCTCAACGACGGAGAGATGCTCTCCGCGGGCCCCGTGTTGCAAGTGTATAATGGGGCAGTGGCAGTGGCATGACATTGGCTTTGGCTTTGGGCCTGGACCATGATGTCGGTTGTCGGCTGTCGGTTGTCGGCTGTCGCTGTTGTGCCTGCAGTCGCGGCAAATTACGTGAATCGGCGAATTTTGGCAACAAGATACGGCCAACGACAGCCACATAACGACGGTGTGGCCAATTGGCGATTAGCATCACTTTTACGGGGGAAAACAGAGGCGAAGAGAAACACGGGCAAAGAGCAGGAGGCAGGGAGCAGCATGCAGGATTCCCCGTAAAGGAGAACAAAACAAGGAACTGCGAACAGGGACAGGATGAAGTCCAAATAGTGTTTCGGGCTGGCGCCCTGCGATATGCAATGCAACAACAAAGGCAGGCGTTTCGGAATGCGAGTGTGTCTCTGTGTCTGTGGGTGTGTATGGGTATGTGGGTGTGCCTGGGAACGTGGCGTGACTGTAAGTGATTGTAAGCAAGTGTGAGTGTCTAATGAAGCCATCGGCCGATGACCAAACGAGAAAAAAAGGAAAGGGGCCTGCCATACCCATTAGGGGCCCAAGGAGGGCCAGGGTATATGAGATTCATGATGCTTATGAATGTTGAATGAATGGATACACCTAGAAGCAGCTTGAATGGACCAATATGGCCCTTTCCTCGCACTTCCTCTCGTTTCATCAGGCAAGGCCCTCCAACTGAGTTCCAATTAAGGTATCGCCTAGTCCTTAGCTCTCTCGCTCTCTCTATCTTCCTTGCTTTGTCTTTTCCTTGTCATTTCACCATTTTTTGCTGCGCCTAAGGGCTTTAAGAATGACAATAACAGCAGCAACAGCAACCGCAGAGTCGTCGGGTTGGGGGCAGCAACAGCCCAGCCCCAGCCCCAGTTTTAGTTGTAGGCTGGGGCGCAGACTAAGGACCCCTCTATTCAGGAGACAATGATGTCGCCAAAATCGTTGACGAGGAGCTGCCGCACACACGGCTGCCGGGGGAGCAGGGGACCCGCCTGGATTTGGAGGACTCAATGCCGGGGTCCCGACGAGTGTCAATATGAAAATGAATGCGTGCGGTTTTCTTATTCCATTTTTTTTCGTTGTCCTCCCCTGCCGTAACCCCACGCTGCGCTCTGCTCCGCCTCTATGTGTTGATATGAATTATTCATAAAATGGCAATGGCACTCGTGGCAGCGGCGGCAAGAACAAGACCAAAGTCGTGACGAAGCCATTGGAATGTGTGTAGTCCCCCCAGCGCCACAAAAAAAACAGAGGAAGGGCACTTTGTTGGTGCTGGTGGAGAGTTCCTATACCCTTTTCCAAAGGGTATTACGGATTACACGGGATCTTGACAAGACAGAAATAAAGTTCAGAGAGGAATAGGAGGAATATTCTCCTCAAATCTGATCAAAATTGGACGACATTAAAGGGTATCCACACCATCAACCTCCGCTGATATCTTTCCCTTTTTTGGTGACTTTTTCGAGAATTCCTGTGGCACCGCGACAAGTGCACAACAACAATGAGACGCCATTCCACACACATACACCTTTATGGGGCAGGAATGGGCGGGGAGGCTGGAGAAACTATGCGACATAAAATGTAACGAGGCTGACGAGAAGAAGGCACATTTCTGTGGCCTCCTTTGAGGCGGGTTGACTCCTGGACTGGACCCTTATTTGCAGCAGAGATCTCCCCCAAAGTTATCCACAGTCCTTGATGCAGAGTCTGCCGCTGCTGCCGCTGCATTTTCCCAGCTAATTAGTAAATTGGAAAGGCAAAAAGCTTATTATGTCGATGGCAAAAACTTTCACCCTCTCGAACGTTGCGTATAAATCAAGTGGAGGAGGGTACGGTTTCTGTTACCTTTTCGAGTGGAAAATGCATAATTTTCCAAAGCAGAACGAAGTCAACAATGGCATAAACATTTGTCATCATCATTAGCATTAGCATTGGCCCCACCCCTCCATACTACCCCTCTAGATCCGTTTGGATCCTGCCTGCATAACAACAACAAAATCCATAATATATCCCCAATCAAATGAACCTAAAAAAGAAAGGGGGAAAAAAGGAAAAATTAATCGAACTACCAGCAAAAGGCTGCAAAAAAAGTTTCCCTTCAACAACAACAAAAAAAGGATTCGGAGAAAGAGAAGAAAAGGGGGAAAATGGAAAAGTGAGACTCCCCATATTTGCATATGAATTTGCATATTTCTATGTATGTCCCTACACATATGTACACACTGGTATCTGTGTGTATGTTTGTCCCGCTTGCACGTGTATTTGTGGGGCTTAGCATTGCAAATATTCGCGACTTTCGCTGAGGCTGAGGCTTATTCAAATGATCTCAAGAGTGCTTCTGCTTCGCCCAGATAGTGCAGGGGGGCATGAGTGCGGGAGACGACAAACAGAATCCATATTGTAGGCTCTAGTTGTTGCATGAAGTAGCGGCTGCTGTGGCAGTAATTAGCCCGGGAATTGGAACACAATTGATTCACGGAATTCGATCCAAGGAATCTTTGGCTAAAATACAACAGAAATAACGTTAGAGGTCCAAATCGATATGTCAATTTGTTGTAATTGTAATCCATTTTTTTTAGTATTTTTTTTAGTATTTGTTTTAGTATTTTATGTGGTATTTTTTGTAGTATTTTTTTTTGTATTTTTTTTTGTATTTATTTATTATTTGTTTTAGTATGTTTTTTAGTAATTTTGGGGGTATTTTTGTAGTATTTTTAGGAGTATTTTTTGTGCTTATTTTTTTTTATTTTTTTCTATTATTTTTTGTAGTACTTTTTGTTATTTTTTTTTATTTTTTAGTATTTGTTGTAGTATTTAATGTAGTATTTTTTTTAGTATTTCATCCGAAAAATACCACTCCATCACTAAAGTGTTATTTTAAGTATTTTCGAAAATATATTTTTTTGAGAAAAGGAAGCTTAACCTCAGAGCGGGATGCGGTTTTAGCTTGTGGAACGATTCTTCCAAATATCCACCTATCAAAAAGTACTCCATTTTATCGAAATATGAGTTGAAATAAATGTAAATGTCAAATAGCACGAAATGTTCCATGTCCTTGACTTCAAGGGAGCTTTAAAAGGGATCTATACATTAAACACTCGTCCTGCTCTACGTTTCCGTCTCCTTTAATATCCTTGAACATTATGGACCCTTTCTGCCGCCTAGGCATACTTCATTTGTGGCGGTAATAGTTATTTGGCCAACAGTAAAAACAAAAAGGATATAAAACAATTATGGTCCCCGCGCTGCACCGCATAAAAACCAGGAGGGGCCACAACCTTTGACAAACTTTTGCGACCGTCACAGTCCCGCGACTGTCGCCGTCGCCGTCGCCGTCACTGTTACGCACCGCAGGACTCGTCCTGCACTTAAGGCGGACTCCACACACCTCCCGTACAGCCATGGACACGTACATGAAGCCTTTTGTCGCGGGCAAACAACTAACTGACTGACTTGCTAATGAAAAGTTTATTGCTCCGGGGTTGTATCTACTTAGAGGGCTGCTGCTTCCATGGACCGCCGTGGACTGGCAGGCTCTGGCAAGGAATGAAATGGAATGGCTTTGCCTCCACCTCTCCGTCATATGCAATGCCTCCTGGTCTCTCCTTACGAATGATACCGATACCCTTATAGAGGTTGCTGTGATTTTGACTAGAAGTTTGGCAACATTTACGGATACTCTAGTGTTGGATGTGATTAAAAGCCTGCAATTTTGGATTGGAAGTTTCACTTCCACTGTCTCGGCTTTTGGGGTCATGTTTGTCTTCCCTGTGGTCTTCTTATGTCTCATTTTTGGGTAAAATACTAAGCTATTCTTTGTTTAAACTAGTAATTGAGATGAGTATACAATCTTCACATCAGAAAATCGATTCCGAACTGATTTTTTCATTGTTCTGCTTGACATGACTCTCGCTTCTGTCAAGCAAAGATTTGATCACGAAATTCCATGGTCGTTACACCCAATTGCGAGAATTCCCAGATTCAATATAGAAGTACACGTTTTGTTGTCAAACTGCCGCTCTCACAACTCTCACAAAAACTCTACCAGGAGTACGGTTCTGCATTGCAGCAAAAGGATTGGGACTCAATGCAGGGGAGAAACGGTAGCACACGTACTGTAGAGCAGATTTTGGCATGGTGATGAAATGATAATGGAAAGGATTGGATTGGAAGTCATTGACTATCGTTTTCTTCTTTCGTTTAGAATCTGGGTCCCCAAAAGCGACTTCGACTAGAGTTTGACCAACAAAACATTGAACAATCGATGGATTCTATAGATAATCCACTTAAGAATTGTTTCATTATCGAAAACTGCATAATGGATTGACAGAGTTATTTTTGAGAATTTTTCCTATATTTGTTAGTATGTTGCATACTATAAAATATGTTTTTGTATTTTTTTTAAGTATTTTATCGGAAAAATGCCAAAAATACTCAAATTTCGAATGGTCTCTGTTCGTGTTTTCCCAATCGAATGACATTTTGTGAAATTTTCAAGCGAATCAACGGCACAAGGATGGATAATGGAATCGTATGTCGTAATATCGTTAAATAATATATTGTAATATTTCGTATATTATAGAGCGAAACGATAGTTTTTGAAGGGTATCTACAGCTGCCTAATATGCCCTATCATCTCACTCTACTTTTTCCCCAGTTATTGTTTCCACTGACACTCCTGTTGTCTGTTTAGTGCTAATATTATTTACACTGAAACGACAGAGAGAGAGAGAGAGAGAGAGGAGCCCAGAGAAGTGGGAAAGTGGGAGAGAGGAAGGGAGTGGAGTGGAGAGGAGAGGAGGGAAAACAAATGACAATGCGACATAGACACATAAGCACTTTATGTGAATGACGCCCCTAGGCATAAAGTAGAATTATAACGCACACACACGCAGTGGCAGGAGAGATGCAAGGGAGGAGATGCCTATCCTGTGAATCTGCCCCCACAAAACTATGCAACAGCATTTTGTGTAACTATATTTTAAAAGCAAAATGTGTGCCCAGCCGCAAGGCACCCGCAAAGTGGCACCAGACGAAGGCAACGTCAAATGAGCATTAGACATGGCCCCAGAGAAGAGGCTGAGAAAGGGGAACGGAACATCCATTGAACGGCTGAAAGGTGCCATGTTTAGGGATATACACACGATATACGTATGTGTGTTTTCTCTTTATTCTCGTACAGCGACGTGTTTGTCCAATAAACCTTGAAAAGTCATTAGAAATTTTTCAATTATGCAAACAAAACGACCGAAGCCACAGAGAAGCCAACCGAAACCTGAATAAATGTTGTGGCAAAGTAAAGATAGAGATGCTCAAAGGGAAAGTATTGAATGAGTGGTGTAGGGGCTTAGGGAAAGCGATGATCTGTAGGGAAAGAGACAGTTTTTGAGGGAAGAAAGATGTGTAAAATATTCATAAGGGCTGTGCTTTGATCAATGAAGATTACACAAAGATTTGTATATGTATAGATCCTAAGATATGTTCATATTTCGTTGATTCCATGAGCCACAGAATCACAGACCTATAATCCTTATAAAAAAAACGATTATCTGTCTTAGTTTTCGATTTATTTTCTACTACCATCCGACGGCATCCTCATAAATCGCTCATCTCTAAGGAACACACACACATATATGTATATGTATATGAACCCATGTGTGTGTTGTGTGTTTCGGGTGTGCTGTTCACGTATTTTACGAGCTTTTTTTATTGATAAACAATAAAACCACCCATCGCATTGCACCTGGCAAATCCCTCTGCTCCGCAGAGCAGAGCATCCGCGGCCCCAACTTTCGCGCCTTTTATACATTTTTATTTTTATTTTTTATATTTTTTTTAATTTTATTTATTTTTGTTTGGCGGTGTATTTATGGGGCAACATGCAAATTGAAAAGGAACATGAGGCACGACACACACACACACACACACACACACACACACACACAGGTGGAGAGGCAAAGTGAAAGCGTGGCATGCCTCAATGAAAAATGATCACGAGCATTCCGTAGTCCGTAGTCCGTATTCCGTATTCCGTATTTCTCCTTTTATTCTTTATAATGCAATAAATAATTTTATTATGTGCCAAGACCAATAAACACATTCGCTTCAGGAGGAAAGCAAATAATCGAAAACATGCAGGATATGCAAAGGATGGGGGCTGGGAGATTCGCATATAAATCAAGGATATGCAAAGGATGCCCCCACCCCCCTTCTATCGCTCGACCTCTTTATGAGTCGTAGCTGCAGCCCATTTTCCGAGAATACCCTCATTAGAGAGCGAGTCCTAACGCATTTCGAAGGGGGTTTGCCTCTAAATTTTCCCTGGAAAAGTGGGAAAAAGTTAGATAAAATTTTTGAGGGGAGAAATGTTGGATATTTTCTAAATCTTTAGAGCATTTGCCAGTCGTTGCGACTCCATTGATACCCACTCAATCTTTTCGTCTCGACTTGACATTAGGAAATGAGTTTTTCACAATACTTTTGGCAATTTTCAGAGGCTCCTCGATGCAGACACCGTTCGAGGGGAGGGCGGCTACTTAGCCACGCCTCCACCACACACGAAAACACACATTTTGGCTTACAGACCAGGACCAGGCCGTAATGCCTGGAAAATCCACAAAAACCTTGTTAGCTTAAGCTCATTTGATGATTCGGTAGGGGGCAGGGAATGGCATCCAGTTGGGGGGGTTTATCCCAAACGTACGGATGTAAGAGATTTCCCCCCCACATCGTGTGGATGTAAGAGATTTCCCCCACCCCCAAACACACACATACGAGTCTTTCCCCCACATCGAATGGGTGTATGAGTCTTTCCCCCACATCGAATGGGTGTACAAATGATATGCGTATTTAAATGGAAGTGGCAGTAGCTTTTCAGACAAAGGAAAAGCCAGGGGAACAGGAAACAAAAGCCAATTGAAAGTCAAAGACAAAGTGGTAGAAAGAGCTCCAAGGTAGGGCTGAAGGATACGCGTTTGTAGGGGAATGAAAGGCCGGGAAGGGACTTGGTAAAGGGGTAGCTGCGCAGCGGAGCAATGAGATAATTCGGCATTTGTTTATTTACCCATGTAATCCTTGATGGCGGAATAAATCATCCCACCAGAAACTCTGCGGTAGGCGATGCATCTTTTCGGGCCATGCAAATTAGGTCGTCTTTCCAGGAATAAAACGAATATCAGTGGGAGAATGTGGGCCCTTTACAGGTTGGGGATGGTACAAGGAAACAATATTTGGAATACCTAATCCCATGCGATGATTTTCGTACTATTAGTATCCCGCTTTTCCCGCCAAACTTGCATCTCTACAGAGCCGTGTATCCGCTCAAACCATGGGATTTGTGCATATGCAAATCTGGTGTCACAAACTCCTTCTTCCTCGCTTCTATGCCCCCCTTCTGATGTGTTATTTTTCCATTTTCGTCAAGTGAAATTGCCACAGATACATGTACTCGCCTGACACACACACGACTGGGATTACGAGTAGCGTGGCGTGGCGTCTCTGCCATGTGTGCAACCATATTGATAAATAATAATTTTGTGCAACTTCACTCAAAGCACGAAATTTAATTGCAACTGCGAGTGCGAAAGCGGGGAAATGTGGAAATTGTTTGATTAGACGTCTACAAATATTTGCACCCTCTCTATCCCTGTATTAGACATGCCCCAAGGGCCTCGGCTGTCGCAACATCCTCTAAAGCCGCCCATCCCCTTCCTCTACCCTTGATTAATAAATGTCGCGCTTTTGTGGCGCACTGGCACTGGAGCGAACCCGGCCACACCCGCCAACACCCTTTGGGGCACCGCAAGGCAGCGATTTGCTGTCAATAAGCCTTGTCAGCAACATGAAATTAACGCTATTCAAGCCTTCGGGGGAGCGACGCGCGCCATTCGAGAAATTCTTTCACATTTCGACAAATGTCTGGCTGTTGAATCAGAATTCATCCCCCGCCCCATACCAGTCTCCCCTCTCGCCGCTCTCGACACTTTCAATCAGGGAACGGAATGGAAGGAGGGGAGCAGAGGGTGCTCCACTCCGTGACAGCCATCGAGAGAGAGAATGCCAATGCCGCTCAATAAATGTCATTACATTGTCAAGTGCATATTAGCGCCATAATTGAGCGGCGTGAGCAGAATTTCTCTCGCTCTCATCTCGGAAAAAGGAGTAAAGAAAACCTCGGAAAAGTGAGTACAAAAACGGGGAGGAAACTTTGCCGTTTGCTGTGTAATCGAGGCCACACACACACACAAAAGATTGCGAATTTTCTGCAAAAACTCGATTTTTCTCTACTTCTTTTATGGGGTGTCCAGGACTTGCCGGCAGCTAAACCCAAGTCTGGGCCTGGGATTGTTGTATATTTATCCACAGTTTAAACAATTTAAAATCAAAGCAATTGAAAGCCAACTAATTAACTGAAACGAACCGAACGCACAAAAGTAAAGTTCATGGCAAATTTGTACGAGTATGCAAGCAAAACACTTGTTTGACTTTTGCAAATTAATTATTTAATTTAATGTAAACATTTCGGCCAATGGCCGGACGAGAGGGCCAATTAAAATTGGTCGGACATGCCGCAGACGGACGAGGGAAGGGGCAACAACAGGCAAAACAAACTCCGAAACAGCAACAATCTATACATTTCCATTGCAGAACTTAACATTGAATAGTAGAGCCATCGCTCCGGCCTGGACTCTTCGCATTTTCCGGCTGCCACTCCCCTGGATGCCTCGCATTTTTCCGGCTGAGCGCTTGCCGGACCAAAGCTGAAGCCATAAACCAAAAATGCATAATAGCGGTACAGAGCCCCGAACCAGCAAACTGTTTGTCTGCGGCTTTGGCGGCTGCCGTGGCGATGACCCAATCTGCCAGCAGGAAGGAAGCCCTGGGTTTTTGGAGCCCATTTGTAGATACACTTGCAGATCCTTCGGTCTACAGTTGGAACGCATGAAGTACTTGTTTTCCCAAGGAAATAGCCCTATTGATTCAACTGTTGATTCTGATCAATACAATTGAAATCTTTTGCGTTTCCGGAACTCCATCAAAAGCCAAAGAGTATACCGCCTCCCACACCCACCAGGACCGTACCAGAACCCATACCCTGCCCTCCTTTTGCTCTTGCTTTTTTGCTGATTTTTTCAATTGAATTTTTAGTTTATGCAACAGCAGGCGATAAAATTGTGTGGGCGTGCCCCTGGCCATGCCCTCGAACCAACAAAACTGGAAAGACGCCCAAAAATTATTAGAGAAATTCTCATCTTTTTCGCATTTCTTGGCCCCGGCTTATGTTTTATGGCCTAGCCGCCAAATGCTGGCCATAACCAGACACACAGTCCGCACACAGAGGCACGGGGTAACTGAACTTTCGGATGGTTTGGGAATATGGCAAAAAGTTGGAAAATTTCACTGTTATTCCCCAACAACGAAGGGTTTTATACCCTTGAATGGCAGCAGTGAATATTGGGAATAGTTCTTTAAAGGCACTTGAAATTGGTAGATAAACTTTTGTAGGTGAATGTGGGGTTCTTTACGGAGAGCTCTTGAAGGGTTTTCCTTCGGGTGTTTCTTGGAGAACTTTGCTGTGGAACTTGTTCTGAGAACAGTCCATAAAATGATGGACAAAGGAATTTCTATGCAAAATTCTCCCAACATTCGCTCAACTGGCGATCTGGTGGATATACCCTGCCGTTCGGACTTGTATCGAGCACTTTTTTCTTCGTTTGCCACAGAATTTATGGCTATCGAGCGAGTTAGCAAACATGGGGGGGCGGGGGAGGGGAAATGTGCAACAAACAAACAAACGAAAAAACGAAAACCAAACGAAACCAAACAAAACACATGAAAACATAACTTGGCATCATTATACGATGGCTGGGACTGTACTAGGGCAGGGGGGAGGCTCTGGCTGGAGCAGTGGGCGGGCTATATACATAGATCTAGATCCAGTTGTGAGCTCTTGAACTTTTTCCTGCACTTTGTTGTTGCTGTTGTTGCTGTTGTTGTGGCTGTTGCAGATTTATGTTTTATGACCAAAATGTGTCTGCAATTCTTGGCGCGAGGAGAGTGTTTTTGGGGAGCCTATCCGTGGCTCGTTTTTCCTCCTCGAAAAAGAAGTTCAAGTATAACTCATGTCGAGGCTTGGGCTAAAATACGAGCCATGGCCCAAGTTCCTGGCGGGATGCGACTGTGGCCAACATATTTCAATTATGAACTGGGTTTTTGGAAGCGTGAAAATACCACTATATGTCCTGTGACATCAATTAATATCAGTATTTGAACAGATTGTGTGATTAAGTGAAACATTCGTAGGGCTGTGATTTCAAGACTTTAACCTCTTCAGTGTCAATGGCTCAATGTGTCCTGGCAATCCTTCTCCTTCAGTGCCAGACATAATTTCTGGGACAATCCTTCCTATTTTACGCTGAATATACTCCTCTCCTTATCAGCACTAAGCCCAATGGCGCACCTGCCTGTTGTTCCGGGCCCTGTCAGCGCCGACTGTCTGTTATCGGCCTCATCATTTGCCCCCCATCCCCCTTTCAGCGGCGGGGGGGCATTCTACATCCTAAACATAATTCCCCGACAACACAATGGACGCACAGTGGCAGTGCGATTTGTGTTAAACAATTTGTAGTTCATGTTTTGTTAGTGGCGCTGTGAGCGCATAGTGATTTCACTTATCGCGCCGTGCCACACGCCCACACGCCCACGCGCACACGCGACTGTGGCGTTCATGTGAAAACAAGCAGCAACAACACACAGATACAAGCTCGCCAACACGCAGACGTACACTGGGAGAAAATCCACAACCCTGCAGGAAATATAGGGGTATACGAAATTGGAGAAAATCTACAACTTTTTGGGAAACAATTTAAAAATGAAACAAGATGTGTTTCAGCTTATTAAATTTATTGAATATGATTAAAGGTTCCTCAATTTTTAAGTAAAGATTGTAAAGAATGGTTATAGAGCATGTGTATAGGGGGTAGAGGGGGGTGGCAATCTAAATTGTGTGCAGGAAAACCATTTCCAGATATTTCAATCATTGGTATTTCAACTTTAAATATCCTTTTCTGAACCAAGTGCTGTATACCATACAAAATATTCTTGATCTATGATTCAATACCTTTCATATGATAAATCGCATGTCCTTCAAGGACGAATATTAAGGATTATACACCACTTAGTGTATTCAATTTAACTTTTATTTTTTATATTTAAAATAAAAATTACGGAATAATTTCTATTTTTAACTCTTAAAATAAAAAAAATAAAATATAAAAATTAAAAAAAAAATTATATAAAAATAATAATATAATATATAAAAAAATTTATATTTATGGAAAAAATAAATATATGTGGTATCTCTCATTTGTATTAAAAAAAATCATAAATAATTGCTATTTTTGATTTTTTCAATCAAAATTGGAAAATATAAGTTTTTTTTGCTGATATCGCTAAATGTGATTAAAATATGAATTTTAGTGTATTTCCTTCACATTGATTTATTTAAGTAAAATTGTGCATTCAAGACTCTTATTTGCGGTCCATGATTTCAAGAGCTTTCTTTTCCTTCAGTGTCCACCCCTGTACAGCCACATGTTCAAGGACACCCACTGACATGGTGGCCGCGATACGCGATGTTACAGTCAGAGTCACAGTCACAGTTTGGACACGGGACAAAATTTACAGTTGACCGTGTGGCAGACAGGCAGACGGGCAGACGGGCCTCGAAAGGCCTTCAAAACTTGGTTGTTATTCGATTTTTGGTGCGATATTTATGATAAATATTTGCTGCCTGTGCAGCAATCCCCCAGCTCCCTCTGTCTTGTGGGTCTGTGGATGTCCTGCCGGTCGGTGTTTGGGTCCTGTGAATGAATTGTGCAAATGGTGTGCCAGACAGGAACGACCTGAACGACTGCCAAATGGTCAGTCATTCAAATTGAAATTGAGATACTTTTTTTTATATTTTAATGCCAAAGAATTTTTTATTTTTTCTTTCTTTTCAAATGAAAATCTTCATCTCATTTGCTTTCATCATTTGGGAATTTTCTGCGCCATTTGCATTTGCTCTGTTGCTGCTTTCAGGGGCACTTAACTGGAAAATATTTCAATAAAAGTGAATACAGGACAGAAGTTTAGATACAGAATATTGCTTTGTCATGCATTCGAGGCGGTGGTTGAATATAGTTTGACAAAAGTACGTAATATACATTAAAATCGTATAAAAGATTGTGTATACGTACGCAAAATACTTATAAAAGAAAACAGATCCATTTAAAAATCAATTTAAACAAAAGAGACAGATAATTTTCATACTAGAAGTGTTCAAACATGGATACTTTATTGTGCATGTTCACTTATGGACTCTGATGGAAGCGCGTATACCCAGAGCAGCCATCTGCTGGCCCACGACTTCTTCAAGCGGAAGAATCGTCCTAGTCCCAAGGCCTCACGCGAAAGCTGAGCTTCATCGCCAATGGACAGTGGGATTGAAATCGATCTGGGATGTAGGATGTAGGTGAAAGTAGCCTCATTTCTACACCAGATATTCGTCCTTTCCTCCTCTAAACGTAGCACATGAGTGTCAATGGCAATCCGCAACCCATTCTCCCTCTGAAACTGGGGAAAAAGCCCGATCTCTGAATTTTAGACAGTTTATGGTTGCTCGGGTGTTAGCGGAGATCTGTAAACCCCTTAACAAGTACACAAGAAACACTTATCCAATATTTGTAGTCCAAAATAGAGTAAAATATTGTATCCCATACCTCATTGTTAGACCATATAAAAGGCTTGGATTTTAATAATAAGAATGCCGAATTTAGTTTAGCAAATACTACATTTATCCTAGAAAAATACCAAATGCAGATAGACATCGAATCAAGCGACAAGTCCCTGCCTTATTGAGTCATCTCATGGCCTCTCGAGTTCTCGTAAATCCTTTTCGAATCAGATCTGAGGTATGAAGTTGCCTTCTGCCGCAGCAACTTAAGGGGAAAACCTATCCGAGCAATTGAGTGCATTTCCTGACTGTGAAAACTTATCGACTGTTGGTTGGTGGTGGCAAGAAAAACCAACCAACTCCCTGGCTCCCGCTGCCTCTGCCGCTGCCGTTCCTCCTCTTTGATCTCGATTGAATGATGTGTGCGTGTCACACTTTTGGCCAAAGTGCAATTACCTATTTGTGTCACGTGCAATTTCGGGGCGGCAAGGGGGCGGGGCTGGGTGGGTCTGTGGCAGGGGAAGGACCATCGTATGGGTATGCACATAAATGGCGAGTACATCAAAGTCAGTGCGGCGTTGCATGCACCAGCTCCTCCTCATGATTAGGGTACTGAAGCCAGTTTGGTTGTGGCATCAGCAGCAGCAGCAGCAGCAGCAGAAGCACCAGAAGCACCAGCACCAGAACCAGCCATTGTCAAAACATCAGGCGGAAGGAGGCAGGACTCTCTAGGAGGCGTCCCCCGTCTGTTGCCCCCATCTTGCCGTGCACTGTGACGTGGCAATTGTGCGGGCACCGAATGTCTGATCCCCCTTCTCTCTCTCTCTCTCTTGCCCTGTCAGCGGCACTCAGTGGCCCAGAGCACACACTCACGCTCCCTCTCCCTCTCTCTCTCCCTCTCTTGGCCGCGTATCCTTCATTCCCACAATCCTACGTCACGAGGCTTAAATCACGTTAAGATTTTCAACGCTACGACTTGGCATGTTTACTCTCTGGCTCTCATGCACTCCCAGTCTCCTATTCTTACGCTTTCCTCCCGCTCTGCCGCTCCCTCCTGCTCCCTCCTGCTCCACCACTGCTCCTCCTTCCACACTCTCCTGCTTTTCTGCTGAAATCTCGCGCTCTACTTACTCGGCTGCTCTGCTGCTTGTTTCCTTCAGTGAACGAGCACCAAGTCCCATTAATATAGGGTGAGGAATGTGTGGATTCTATCGAAAGCGAAGCGAAGGGAAACTAGAAGCGATCTACGTTTACGACGGGAGCACGACGATTCTGTTGAATGACAGGGTCAGGCGGCAGGCGGGCGAAGCCCTAATGCTCTCCCTTGCCCGACAGATCGAGAGAGCGGTAGAGAAGGCGAAAGAAAGAAAAAGAAAAAAAAGACGTGAGAGAACGACTGCAGAGGCTGCTGGCGGGCGCGGTGGTCCCCTAACTCTCTTTCGGGTCTTATTTTACGCTCTCTACGTGCTGAGAGCGCTCTGACGCCATGTTTGATGCGAGAGATATAAACGAAGCAAAATAAGGACATTGGTAATGTCTCACCTTTTATTAACACACCTTGGCACTGCCACTCTCTGACACACATGGGCTCCTTCTCACTCCTTCTGCACTTGCTAAACGCATGCAAACATCGCTTTGCTTGGGGTACAAATGTTTTCTGCTCTGCCCCGTTGCCAACCATCCGTCTCTGCCCCTTCCACACTTCCTGGCACTCTTGGGACGCCCCCATTACAGTCCCTGCAATCGGAGGGCGTGTCGCCAGGCAAATGTGACAATGATTTCTGCTACTGCTCCGAAATTTGGCAAACAGATGACAAGCAGTGGAAAGGCAGTGGACAAGCAATGATGAGAGGGTGCGGGGAAGCTTGTATTGAGCAATAGAAAGCAAGTACAGTGGGCATAAGAGGGTAATCGGCAGCAGAAAACTGGAAAAGCGTTGAGGCTCTCGGTTTATGATGGGTCACCTGTGCAGTGCCAAGAAGCCCACAATAAGAGGCGATTAAGAAGGGAAGGGAATCGAGCGGGAACGCACTTGGGCCTGCATTTCGTTTATCCCCATGTCACCTTAGGACTTATCTCTCTTTCTCACCTCTCACACCAACACCAGCCGTTACATCTCGCTCTCCACCGCCAGTGGGCGCACACTGCTCGAGGAAGAGTGTGTGTGAGAGAGGGAGAGAGAATGAGTAAGCACATGGAAGGGATAGCGTATCTATGGGTAATTGATTTGTTCCTTCTGGTTTTAATATTGATCCGATCTGATCCAGAATGATTCGGTTTTTTCGGTTCTTCGAAATAGTGGATGCCACAGATTTTCGCTCTTTGTGGGTCCCATGAGTAACGCAATAAACAAAGATCTGCATTGAGTGGGTCGAAGTGGAGTGGGTGTATTGAGATTTGGGAGATGTTGAGATATTCCAAACACTGTAATTTTTTATTTGTCAATTTTCTGATATATTCCTTTTGGTGCTTCTAGACTTCTAGACTTCCTTGCATGCATTCGTACGTATATTAGCAACAAATCCTTGTCTAGTATATCCTTGCCTGAAACAACTTCATCTCTCTCTCTCTCTCTCTCTGTCTCTCCAATGGACAATTTACAAGCCCACTCTGTGGCCATAAACCACTTGAAACTTCAATATCTGCACTCGAGCGAGGCAGCCTGGTCCCAAAAATTGAATACGTGCGGCCCTGTTCTAATAGCCGGGAGGAGGGCTCCTTTTGGCCCGATTCTTCCACGACGACAATAATATTTACGGCCTTTCGCCTAAATTCCAATTAAAATTGGGATGGCTTTAAGTGCTGCAGTCCGTCGGGACTAGTATTTACCCGTATGTCCAGGGGACCAAGGGAAAACAATATTCGAGCGATTTGTGTGTGCATCTAAAAAATGCATAGGCCACCTTCGCATGTGTTGCCAACTCGACCGAACCGTTGGCCGTTGCCCAGCAATTAGAGTTCTACAGTGGCTGACCACCACCTCTATGCCAGAGACGCATTCGCAGAGCACAAAAAACGCACAACAGGAAGCAGAATACGGCAGAGCATTGCGGAAGCAAGTAGGAATGTCATCCAAAGTCGATACGTGGGCTAAGGGATACCTGGTAATTGGATTGGTTGACGGTTCTAGGAGTATTAGCCCTGTATATGAAATGGGAGGAGAGATATGGCTGCCCAGGGAAGAGCCTATACATCGAAGAGATCTCTGGGAGATCTTAGGGATAGTCTAATAGTCTCATAGCCTTCCCGATTCTGGTGTTTGTACAGACATTCCCTCCAACCGTGACATACCTCCCCACCCATTAAGTATACCCCTTTTGGAGACCAGGAATACCTTATAAAGGGGCGAAAAACGGAATGAATGAAAGGAAAAATGCAGAGCAAAGTAGAAAATCGCACAATCAAAACGAAACTGCTGACCAGCATCGATCTATGGCAGACGACGACGAATCGGAATCGAAATCGAAATCCGAATGGGAATGAGGATGAGAATGGCAGCCGGAATGGGTATTGCAATGGCAGGCGGCTACGCTATGCTGTGTCCTGTGTCCTGTGCTCTGTGTCCTGTGTCCTGTGTTGTGCAGAACCATTAAAGTGTGGATGTTGTCGCCATCAGGAACTAGTACGTGGAGTGGCACAGGGGGCGGGAGGCAAGGCATCAGCCAAAGCCACAGAGCCGCAGAGTCACCGACATGGTAAAAATTCATGTTTTCCAATGTGTCCTTCCCGCATGGCTCTATGTGGATGGCTCTACACTGTACATATGTGGTGGCCTTCTAACTGGTGGTGCGTTGTCCTATTTACGTTGTCGTACTTCATGCATTTCAATCACCAAACACAACACAATTTAAATATGCTGATTGGGGGGCTGAATTTCGGCCGCCAGGCCTCCGATTCGCTCCTCCAGGGACATTGTTTTAGGGGCTCCATTGCGGGGTGGTGGCCATCTTTAATTGGCTTTAGCTTTTGCCTGCCATCCGGCCATCCTTTTAGCCATTTCCAGCCATTGTTGCTGCTGCTGCTCTTTTGGCGGTGGCCATAAATTTTGTTTATTGATGAGTTGCATCCATGGTGGCACATCCGATCCCCACACACACACGCACACGTCTCATTGCTTAGCTAGAAATAATTTAATTAATTTTTGTTTGCGCTTTTTAGTTCGATTTTGCGTTCCACAGCGTGTTGACAGGCAAAATGGATTTTTTATAATGGGTTTAGTCCGCTTTTCTGCACCAAAATTTGGGGAATGGGATGGGGATGGGGATCGGGATTGGGATAATCTGGAAAATGTATGAGAGACTTTAGTTAAAATTGGTTGAACTGGGATTTCTGTGGGGGGAAGAGGGTCGTAGATAAAATGATATGTTTATGGGGTGGATGGTACAAGGGTGTTCAATAAGTTTTGCGGTTTGATAAGAGAATTTTGTTTGTTAAGTGGATACACATTTCATATGAAAGTATGTGAAGTTTTATTTCAATCTGGCAATTCATTCTTTTTTTAAAAAATTTTTTTACAATGGAAAAAATCAAGTATCGTGCAGGGATTGAATTTTTTTTTTTTGTGGGGCTTAAAAGCAAAGAAAATTTATAAACGAATATTCAAAATGTACAAGGACTCTTCGTCTTCAATTAATTTAATTTAATTTTATTTAATTTAATTAAAACGTGGTCGTACAAGCCTTGAAGACGATCCACATCAAGGACATAAAATACGGGCAAGTGCCCAGCAATCTCCCATGAGAGATTTGATTGGAATGCACCTACGACGATACTTATTTACATACTACATATTTCTCTCAAAATTAACAAATAAATTGCTAAAAATATCCCCCAAAATTAACACGATTTTCTATAAAAACAAACGATGGCAAATGCCACTCATTTTCAATAAAGCAGACGTAATGCCCAAACTATTTTAAAGCAAATAAAAAAGGAATCAATATTTGGGAAAGTTTGTCACTTCCGAAAACGGTTGGGTTTGGGGAAAATGGTGGCAAATGGCGACTGATCAAAATGTACACCTCTGATTTCCCTCGAGTGGAGGCAGTGGAGACAGTGGAGACAGTGGAGACAGTGGAGACAGTGGAGACAGCGGAGAATGCCCCAAAAGTTGCTGCAAAAAGAAGGCGTCACCAAGCTAATCTGCTGGCTGTCAAAAGTCATTGAAACAATTCGAAATGACAGCAAATATGAAATCGCACAGAGATACAGATACAAAGCAAACACCTACACGGAGGGGTGGGGGACACCAGACACCAGACACCAGACAGTGGGGCTCACATGGACAAATGTGGAAATGGCGGGAAAAGCCGGGGGCGAGGGAATGGAAATGGAACTTGGAAGCGAAAACTGCTGACAGTTGCATAAACAATAAAAAAAAGGCAACCCAAAAGGCGAAACGAGACAGCGATTGCGGTCAACATCAAAAGAAACCTAAAACAGAAAGAGAGAGAGAGAGAGAGAGACGAAGAAAAGGAGAGCAGTATCCGCGACAGTAGAAAGGGTGAACTGAAAAGAAAAGCGAAACGAAACGAAACGAAACGATACGAAACGAGGAAACTGGAACTATTACTCCTTTTGGAAGTGCCACACATGCATGCAACGTGTGCAGCTACTCCCCATCCCCACCCTCCACCAATCTGCAACTCCATGATGGCTAAAACAACAATGTGACATTTTTTCCGCTTTGACGACAATTTCCCTCGCGGCACCAACAGAAGCTGCAACAACAGCCATCGCCATCGCCATCGCCATCGCCAACGCCACTGCTGGTGCGACTTAACGATACAGAACACAGGAGCAGTAGCAGGAGCAAGAACAGGAGCAGAAAACTCCCGAAAACAGGAAATCGGAGGAACCAGTTGGCCTCTCGAAGCAGTTGATACCCTGGCAAAGGGATTTAACAGAAAGAAATCTTCTGCCAAGCCTGAAACATAGGGCTTTGGTCAATGAAAAGTATCTTTTGGAACGCCAAGACTTCTCCGCCTCCTTTGGTCCCCACTCTGACGCGAAACGACACCATTTACTTGGGTTACTTGAAGAATATTGAAGAAGATCCACTCGCAGAACCAAAGTTGTTATTTTTAGACCATATTCCACCCAAACCATCATTGGATGATATCTTCTGCAGCATGCTCTATACGAAAGTACCTCCAAAATGATTGGGATAATTTCTGGATCTTCCCAAAGGGTATAAAACGACAGAGAGAGAGCATCGCAGGAGAGTGATAAAAAGGATGTGCTAACGTGTATATGTACGCAATATCGCATTGCTGGAAGGAAGTGCACTAGTAATACTGCTCCCCTTTCCGTATCACAAAAGCGCAAAATTGATTGTGTAAATAAGAAAACGAAAATGCCGTTAGTTTACGTTTTCCGCTGACAAGCTCTTGAAACTGTCCACAAACCGAAGGAAAGAAGGAGAGCCCAGGGACTGGGAAAAGGGCAGACGAATGGCCAGAACCAAGCGATAGGTGGGGGTGGGGCAACAGCAATGACAATAAAAGAGAGATGATGCACAATCATTGCACAAAATTGGCAGACAGACAGAGAGACAGAGAGAGACAGAGAGAGACAGAGAGAGAGAGAGAGAAAGGGAGAGTGTGGGACGAAATTAAAATTGAAATTCATTCGTAGTCTCCTATTTCCAGCTTATTGCCAACTGACTTGCAATGCAAATGATTATCCATGAAATATTGTTAGACCTACTGCCAAAAAATGGTCAAAAATCTGTTTGGAACAAAGTAAATACATAATTTTAATCTCAAATTAGTTTTAAAGTGAATCTATTCTGGCATTCCCCTATTATTCATTGGTTAAATCGCTTTTAGAGAGCTACAAATACAATCGAACTTCCATATAGCGAGTCTCAAGGGGAGCAAAGAAAAATTCGTTATACAGAAAATTCGTAAACAGAAATTGTTTTTAAGTTAATTTTGCTTTAAAATAAATTCGTAATTTTGCGTTTGATTTTTCCACTTTTTCTACTCAACAAAAACTTCGAAGGCGTTAAAGGAAACAATAGGCACTTTCCGGCACATTATTTCTGATCCCCAAAAAGACACGCAGTGCCTGTTTATCGATGATTAACGTCACATTCATAGTTCGGGACTTCCCCAAATATATTTGTACTTTTATTTTGGTGGAAAATCACAAGCAAAATAATTAAACAAACAAATTCGTCATAGGGAGATCGAAAGCGCATGAAGATTCGACTTGCGGCCATAGAAAAATATCGTAGTAAAGAAATATATAAAGAAATATTCGCTATAAGTAAATTCATTATAAGGAGAGCAAAACGTACCGAATATTGAACTCTGGTTTTTCTTCAATTGTTGAATAAATCTTTCGCCTTTTACTAAAGATTTTCGTGTAGAAGGACACTCTAATAAATTGCAGTGTACGGAAGTTCGTATAAGAGAAGTTCGACTGTACTTCAAGTAGAGTTTTTTCTTTAAATGTACTCGAATTTCTCTGGAATGTTTCTAAATAATGGGTAAAGAAAGTGTGCAAGTTCTGTATATTATTATAGATAAGAATATTTTATTTATAATGAGAGAACTTTAATTTTAGTTCCGCTTAAACGTTAACCAACGCTGACCAACTCTTTAGAGGCTTAAATTAATTTAAAACTTCAAATGCTTGAGGTTTTGCCCCCGATTTGCCATTCAATGGCTGGGCCGAAACCAAAAGAATTCCCATCGATTGGCCCTTTTTCTAATCTTCTTCTGGGGGGACTTAAATGTATTCTGTTAGCCAACTTGTTGACCAGGCTTGGGGCAGAAAAAACTTTACCGCAAACCCGTTAACTAATTTTCGAAGGGGATAGGGCATGGGGCATCGCTACATTGGCTGTTAAAGCAGCCATGCAAGAGGTGCTGGAGACGCCACCGGGCGGCAAATGGGGGAATCTGTCTATAAGTTCACCGTAAATTTCCTTTTCAATCAAAATGTGCTTCCATTCAATTGGCGGGGCGGGGGCGAGGGCGGGGGGTAAGTGTGCCGGCGACGAGGTAAGTAGCCGGCTGCCACGACACCACGACACCGAGTGTGAGGCAAAGCTGCAAAGCCAACTTTGAACTATTGCCAAGAGCCAAGAGCAAAGCGCTGTTGTGGCGCCACACAGGGGCAGGGGGATTGGGTTGCTCACCGGAAACGTTCTCATGGAATTTCAACAAAGTCCGAGCACGAGTATATGGCCACATTATGTAGTGACCCCGGGATAACGACAGCAAAGCAAACTGACCAACCGACCGACCGACCCACCGACCCCCCGATAGAAGGTTCGATTCGATTCGATTCAGAGATACTCGCAAAACCACACCGTGAGGATAGCTAAATTATTTGCTTGCCATTTCCCATTGTTTCCGCTTTTCCGAGTTTGCTTGAAAGTGAAATTTAGCCCCGAAAGGTTCTCTATAATTATTTTTTTGGGGAAAGGATGGAGTCCCAGGGTCTGAAGCCCTAAAGTTGCCATCTGTGGATCGGTTTTCAGAGACATTGTTATAGGTAATGTCTAATCGTGATGAGATAACATTCTATATAGCACGGGATAAATAAAAACCAGAAGACTGTGTATCATTACAGAATATCGTATCAGAAAATGCCCAAATTTCTATCACAGCTTAGGCATATTCTGGAAAGAAGTATGAAACCCTTGCATCTCTTCCCCCTAATGATACCCTTGCGGTTATTTTAAGCCACATTCAAAGCTACAATTTTCTCCTACCTCCACCTATAAATCCCACTAAAGTAATGCATTATTATTCATTAAAAACTCGTATCCACATTTAATATCTAAGATACTTTCAAGTGTTTTATTTCCAATAGATAGTACATACACGAATATGGAATACATAGTGCTCTCAAACTAAATCTACTATATTGACTCTATATATCAGATACAAGTTCATATACATATGTATATACCATAGATTTCTACTACAATAGATGGGAATATATATGGTAATATATTTTCTAAAATATACATACATTCGAAATCATATTCAAACCTTCGCTATCTACCACTTTGTGCCCTCTTTGCCCTGAAACCAACTACTGGAAAACGACCAAATCATAAAAAGCTTTTCTCTCATTTCCTCTAAGAAATTTGCAGGTGTATATAATAGACAATGTTTCATAAATATTTAAGTATACGATTAGTATATATGTATTGTATATATTCTTTGATTAATTGATACCATTGGAAAGCACAAAGTATTTGATTTTGGTTAGATTTTGGAAAATATTTTTGAAAATACTATTTGACACTCTTTTTTCCGATTCAGACATCCTTCTTAAAACGTATCCCTGCAGTTCCTTTTATTTCCAAGTTCAATTTGATTGTTTTGTTGATTTTTTAAAAATTTTTGAAAATATTTTTGCCTCTGTTTTACATCTACATTTACGTTACTTTCCTTAGTGGCCCACCTTTACAATTTTTACCTGTTTTTTGTAGCTGAGTTGCAGTAAATTGAACTAAATTTTAAGTTTTAAGAGTAGGTCCGATATAGATTGGAAATATAAAAGGTTTTTGGGTGGAAATGCCCCAATTTGGCAATTTTACATCCACTTGACATGTCGCATGCATCATAAAGTGGCGCTAATTACGCCACGACTGTTTTCGGAACTACTGAGCTCTACATGCGTCTTACGTTCCACCAAGCAGTTCGACCTCATCTCAGACACAAACCATGGCGTGGAAGCTAGTTCTTGTTGGTTGTGGACTTGGCTGCATTGGCCAAATTTGTGGCTGGCTCTTGGAGTGGCACCCATTGCGCGGTGGCATTTTTGGCGCGAAACATCTCCTCGAAGAAGATCTTCTCCTCAGTGCGCACCTCGGAGGAGTTGCCAATGAGAGTGCGGCCCAAGATTTCACTCGATCCTGTGGGAAAATCATCGATTACTCAGTGAAATCCCGATGCAAAGCATAAGTTCCACATACCCAGAAGACCGTCATGTACGACAGTAAACTCGAGCACGCAGTTCTTCAGCGTCTCCTTGTTGACATCAAAGGCCAGGGCCTCGTTATACACAGGATTGACGGTGCTCCGCTGGACGCCAGTCTTGCGCTTCTTCATTTTCTTGCCCACAGGTCCCAGGAGAGTCACCTTCACATACGGATCGGAGGAGTTCCTGGCATCGTCCACAATCCGTAGATTTCTGGCCTTGATCAGTACCACCATCAGCCGTTCGGCCGAGGGAAGGTAGGCCAGGGACACCATTATGTCCCCCAAATCCACTTTCATGTCCTGGGCCGAGGCAGAGCTCAAGGGAGTCCACAGCTGCAGTTGTTCGCTCAGATCGATGTTCGCCAAATGGAGCTTCGTGCCGCCAATGCACACGTGTCGAGAGTAGGCATCAAAGTCGTACAGCAGAATCTCCACAGTTCGCTTGTCGATGACACCAGCGGATACCTCAAAGACAAAGTGCTCGTCGAAAACTGATGGAAGAGAATGCATGATTGTGGGGTGGGGATGGGGTCTGATCTAAGTCTTACCTGGATTCAGGGTCTTCTTATGGATGCGCGTCTGCCAAAAGTTCTTTTTGTCGGGCAACAGGCGCACCTTGGCATAGGGATCAGCAGAGCCACTGAATTGCCTGGGCTGCAGATTCTGAGCCTCCAGCAGTCGCACATTCAGCAGACCCCCAACAGGATCGTAGCTGATGCCGACATGCAGATTTCCACGCACTTCGATGGCCGGAGCGGGGTCCAAGGTCTTTGGTTGGGCGTGCTATTACAGAAATAACAGAAATGCCATCAAATATAGAGGATTTGCACCTGCGATGGAAGGAACTTACGCTTCTGTACAGGGTCATGTCGATTTTGGTGTGATCCAATTTGGCATTCATGGAGGAGACCCGGGGACGCGTGGGATGCATGGCCAGGACGACATGCTTGTCCGATCGGGCGATTGGCACGGATGCGGTGGAGCAGTAGGACAGGGTGTTCGACTTGAGGCTGCCAGTGGGCGAAGTGGGTGTGGGCGGGGCCGATTCCTCTGTGGTGTTGGACACTTGTTGTTGGATGGCGGCCGTGGCAGTCACCGAAGCCGGCACCCAGAAGGCCGGATCGTTTTCATCGTTCTTCAGGGAAGTGGGACTGAGATTGCCGCGCGAGCACTCGTTGAGGTTGTCCACATTATAGCCAGCGGCACCAGCCACCAAGGCCTCCCTGCTATAGAGACACAAATGGATATTGACTTGTGAAAAAGATGGGGGTGTTCTGGCTTGTACCTCTGCTGATCCTCGTCCTTTTCGTTGGCCGATTCCAGGAGGTTCTGCTCGAACCAGTTGAGACGGTATCGCTTCGAGCAGGTGGTGTACAGAGCCGCTCCCACGGCAGACACCACCAGAAAAGACACCGAAGCGTAGACCCCGATTTGGGCCAGCGAAATATCCTCCTCGCGTATGACAATGTCCATGGCTGTAGCTGGAGGAGAGAAGGTGTGTGCTTAGACCCCGTTCTTGAATGCGGCAAAACGTGGTTCAATTACTTCACATGACCCGGCTTCGACATCGCCTAATGACACCCAAACTAGCCGTAAAACATTCATTAGCAAGTCAGGACTACGGGACAACGGGACTAGAGGATGAGCCTCATAAATAAATCAAAGCTGGGAAAGCCAGCATTCCTCCGACATTCATCTTAGCCACAGACCCTGCCCCTGCCCCTGCCCGGTGGTTGGCCTGGGGTTATTAATTGAGCGGCTTAAGGTGGCACTGGCCACAGGCACGTGCTGACAGTTTTCCCTGTCCCCTAGTAACGTTTTTCCACTCCCCCAGCCTCAAAAGGAGAGGAAAAACTAAGGGAAATGAAGGCCAAGCCAGGCCTTTGTTCAACCGCCGCCACCAAACGGCCCATAAAGGCGCCTCAGCCTCTGCCTCAGCCTCAGCCTCGACCTCGGTTTAGTTAGCAATTAGCCGAGCAAACTGCCAGGTGACCCCGCAACCAGCCACACAATCCCGCAGATCCTCAAGAGCCTCCATACGGAAGTTTAAAGGACTGCGAAAACCGGAGTGGGGTCTGACGTCTGTCTGTCTGAGCAGTTGAAAAATTTATAACCGAATTGTTAATTAATTAGTATATTTTGGAGAATGTTACAGCCACCTTTGGATGAGGCCTGCATTCGTTTGATGAGGCCCACAGACCCAACTGCCACTCCTTTCTCCTCCCCAGAGGCCCTCCTACGATTCCCTGCCCTGGCAATTTCAGCAAATTTGCTCCGAGTTTATTATTTATTCACGGGCAACTTTTGTTTTCGGGTTTCCCTTTCTGTAATGGCAATTGCATGAGAGGTGTGCTGTATGCGGGCTGGACCTGGACCTGGGCCTGGGCCTGGGCCTGGGCCCCGACTTTCCCCATAGGAAAGAGAATTTCATTCTGTAAAATCTCTGCGGAATGATTTATGTGCCCCCTTATGTGTGGATCTGGGGATTGGGGGCCTCATCTTGGGGCTGCTGCTGCTGTTGCTGCCACCGAAAGTAATTTATGAAATTAGTTCCAAATTCAACTTTGACAGTTCGCCGAGCGATAAGCAGATATCTGCAGAAGGTTGTTGCCCCATAAATCGTAGGGAAAACACGGCATTTTCAGCTTAAGTGCATTATGCAGCCATTTCCAGTGAAATTCGGAATCTATTTGCCTGTCAATCCCTCAATAATCCCCTGGGAAATATCGCTCAAAATGCCATCGAACCGATATCACTGGTGGCACCACACAATGGAGGATGGAGGACGGTGGCCATGTAAATCACACATAACCCAATCAATGTCAAATTGGGCGGATCACGGAGGAGCTGCCACGCCCTGCATCATCAGTCAGTCACTCAAAATGTCGGGTTCGGGGTCGCTCAAACAATTTGTGTACCCTTAAGGAGAGTCGTTTACTTTTTACTCGAAGTTTGTGCCGTGGAAATGGAAGTATTTCCCCTCTGGATCTATACATATCCTCCTCAACATTCCGTCTATGTATTTCATTATATTTCAAGTTATAAATGATGGTTTTGATATGGAAGATACATTATGATCCCTTTGTAATAAAGATACAATAGGAATGAGAGCTCAAAGAATGGAATCTGTTCCAGAAAATACTTCGAAATTGAAGATTGAACATAAACCAAGCTGAATCCTTCAGAATAAGCCAAAGAAATCAGTGAAATTTTGATTTTCGCTAAGAAAATATAGTATCTATAATTCTTATATTCCAATTTCTATGCTATATATCTCGATTAATCAGAGAAGGGCATTCACGGCTTCACCTCTAACCTTTACCAAAATTCTCGTATCTTTTTTGAGGTTTTTCTCGCTACAAAATGTTTCATGCGCGTCCGTGTGTTTAAATGAATTTTCGGGCTTTCATCTGTCTCTTACATATGTATTATATATGTGTACAGGGATTTATGGGCATTGTCGTAAATTTTAATAGAGAAACCGCACCGCGCTTCAGCCCTGCAGCCGGCTGCCTCGATGGTTTTGTTGGTTGAGTGAGCGCTGGCTTTTATCGGACACATTTTCACTTTTTGGCCGGGCTCGAGCCTCCAGATAAGACTGGCACTACTTCCGCTAATGTGTGCAAAGTCAAGGCCACTTGGGGGGCCGCCACAGTCCCACAGTCCCACTCCCACAGTCCCAATTGTGGGCCAGCTGTCCGCAAGTCCACAAGTCCAGGCCATAATGTGTTGACAGAGTGACTAAAATTAAGTTTATCTAATCGATAAAATCAACCGCATGGTTCATTGCCTGTTCTGTTCTGTTCTGTTCCCTTTCCCCTTCCCGGCCCCCAACCCGTGATTTCTTTCAACTTTGGCCAACGATTTCATCATAGAAATTTACTTTTGTGGCTGCGCTGCCCTTCTCTCGTTTTAAAATGTATCTTTTTCGCAACGCTCGCACAATTATGGCAAATTATGTTCATTAGTCTAATGAAGTGTTTTTGTGGCTCAAAGACCCAAAGAGTGCCCCACAATTTGCGGCAGATACACGCCCTCCTGTGTGGGATGGACATGGACGGGAGGACAATTGTCAGTCTGTTTTATATACCCTGTAAACTTTGTAGGTCAGTAGTAAAGACCGCTTGAATGGATAAATGACTGGAAAATAGGTCGGGAAGTGGAGTTTTACAGATAAAACTTCTCTATAGAAACCATGTACGTATTTACGCTGAATCATCGTTCAACCTTTGGCTCGTCTTCACAGCGCAATGCAGAACAGAACATTCCTCATTAATTAAATTCAATATACTCGAAAACATCTTTGATTCATCTGAGAACCCTCTTCCTTTTTCCTACGAAAAGCCCATTAATTAAGCAAAACATGTGACATCAAAGCCATTATACTATCATCTTTCAGATCCGGAAACAATCTGTCCCAGCCTTTGTCTGCCTCTCAGGAATGTGACGACTCCGTCTGCGGGCTTTCTTCTGGAAATGTGTGGGACTCTGGGACTCTGACGCTGACTCTGACGCTGACTCTGAGCTTCCCTTTCAAAACATTGCCCCACTCTGTGTGGATGCAAAAGCATGACCGAGGCAGGTTCAGTGTCTGCTTCCTCAGGTGGTACGTGTTTTCTGGTCTGGGACAGTAATTAGATTATGGCCACGGGTCCATGTGGTGGCGCGTGTTGGCTGTCTGTCGCTCGGACAAAAGCATCCGCAATGGAGGAGCTGCTTTCACCGGAAAACAGTGCCACTTCTGCTCTTTTCAGCGGAAGGAATGCTTTAATAAAACTCTGCCAACTGTATGTGGGTGGAGCGCTACGAAGGCTGCCTCCCCAGGAATCCTTGGCCATGCCTTTCGCAGCAGGCATCCTTGTTCGTACCTTTGCCAGCATTCCCAGCTTTCTCCCAGGCAGAGCTTATCCGTAAACTGCAGCAACGTCTCCCCTGTTATTTGGAGAGGGCAACCTTCTGTGTGCATAAACAAGCAGCAGAAGTTTGCCCATCATATCCTGGCGATGGGGAGGTGGGAGGTGGCCTCCCGGCCTCCCGCAGTTGATGAATGCTCCCTCGGTCACGGAGGGGGCAACAAAGTCATGCCAGGGTCTGTTCAGTCAATATTTTGCCAACAGCCATTTGTAATGCCCGCTGGAATGACACAGTGGAGGTGCTGGCTTGTCGGCATCAACAACATCATTATCGTGTGCCATCTAGGACTGTTTTGTCTGGTTTGTTTACAGGGTATGTGGGGTGTATTGTATTCAAGAGAATGAATACAAAAGCCAGCAAGTAGAAGGTCATAGAATGGCCAGAAGCATAGCGATAAAGTCTAGAAAGGAAGTACACAACGAATGCATTCACATCGATCTGAAACGAGATCTAGAGACCTCTGGAGACAGGGGACCATCAGCACTGAGCATCACCCTGTCGAGCACTCATCCGTTTTGCCTTGTTTTGTTATTCGAGTTGATTATCGGCCAGCAAAGGCTGTGCCAGTGTTCTGCAGAGCCTGACAAATTGGAGGCTGTGCCCATCACGGACCTGCTTAATTAGCCATCAATGTTCGTTATTTATGGGTTATAGGAATGAGGGATTATGCGTTATGGGCTTAGCGGAGAGCCGAAAAGGCTATTCACAGCCATTGAGAGGTTCTTCAAGGCAAAATGTCAATCAACGAAAACAATTTCCAAAGAAACCGTTCAGAAAGTTTCCTGGAATTTCCCAGAACTTTGAAGCCTTTTATTTGCCACAAGAAACAGTCCTGAAACAGTCCTGAAACAGTCCTCAAACACTCATCCCACAGGCGAATAAAATGTTCCATTAAAATCAACAACCATATGTCCTTTAACCACAGGCCATTAAACGACGGGAATGGGGACGGGCTACGGGGACGGGGACGGGGACTGGCTGCAAATATTGAAAATAAAATACAAGAGAGTGGAAAAATGCGACAGCAAGACAAACAGCAATTTAATATAGTGACCCAAAGTTATGGGCCCAAGAGCTGAGCTGAGCATAAAAATAAACAATAAAATGCTCATTAAAAAGAAAAAAATACCCAAGATATTCGTACAAGCGGCTGAAGCCGAAACGGAAATAATAAGTGTGATATTAATACTTGTTCTCGGAACAAAAGAGAACAGAACAGAACCCTTGGCCTACACTCAAAGCCTCAAGCACACACAGGACCCACCACGCAGCACCCTCGACCCCTGGGACCCCTCGCTGCCGCTGCCTGCGGCCGAAGCCCTGCCAATAACTCAACAAGTTAGCAAACATGGCCGCCTGGCTTCTTTATGGGCATCCCCGAGTCGTCTATCTTGGGGTTTTGTGGTAGGTTTTTGCATTAAAAATGCATTAATCTTTGGACACGTGATAAATATTCATGGCTGCTGGCTGCTGGCCTGTGTCCTGTAATGTATGCACTTCTTAAATGCAGCCTGTTGACTGCCCGACACGCAATTTGTTTCGGGGGCCCAGAGCGTAAGACGAAGGTCGAAACAGAGCCCGAGGTCTAGGTCGAGGTGTCACTGTGGTCTGCTGCTGAGGGTCAGGGCCATATACGTGTGTGTTCAAGGACAGGCCCGTGTTTGAGTGGCTCAGAGTTTCGTCCTGGTTAAACAGCCGCCGGCACAGTAATTTCTCGACGGAGAAACGACGGTTGGAAGCCCAGCCAGAAAGCCAGCATATGTTGGGATCCAACAGAAGCTGGAGAGTAATTTAATTAAAAAGAACGTGGGCTTCGAGGGAATTCTTCAGAGGAAATGCACACCGCGGCGCACGGCTCGTATACGCAATGCAATCAGGCTAATCTGTAATCAGCAGAGAAAGTCTGTGTGAAGTGGCAAGTGTGTGCTTAAGTAAAGCGAAAAGTGTATAAAAGATGGGCTCAAATATCTAAGAGTCATTCAGGAAGGTGTGTGCCTTAAAAGCAATCTCCACTCAAACATTTTCCCGGGAAAAGTGTAATCGATTACCAAATCGAAGGGAAATCAGTGGCCAATAACTGCCTTTGGCTTCACTTCATTTCCTATTCCCCTTGTGGGAAAATTCCCATTGTTCCAGCGACTTTTCCTTTGAAGTGCCGCCTCTGGGGTAATCCTAAACCTATCCGTCAATGCAGGATACTAAACCTTTTGCTGGATTTTCCCCACAACATAACATGCTGTTACTTCCACAGACTAAACTTTTTCACTTAAACTTTCGCCAGTCGCGTCGCTCGAAAAGCAATTTAGTTCTCCCAACAAGTTTCTATCACATTTTCCCAACAAAAGCAAACATTAGACAACAACTTCGTGTCAATAAAAACTAAACATAATTCCATATAATCTATTTGCTGTTTGAACAGGAGTTTTTAGCTGGAATTCAAATCAGAATTTTATCACCAAATTTGTATGCAAATGGAAAACAGCCATCTGGCATCTGGCTGTTGATTATTTACAAATCGGAGACACAAAGCCCGAGCATGCAATATATAGTCTTTTTCCGCCACAATATGTTTCCAAAATCCTGTGCGTACAACGTGGCGAATGCGCAATATGCTCTGTGGGACACACAGAAAGGGGCATACCGACCGTTCTTTTGGGCTCCTGATGAATTTACGAAAACAATTTCCTTATTAGCAGTCCGTTCATAAATTTTTGATTGAATACCCACGTTACTGCACGGTTATTAAGCGATTTTAAACGATATATCCACTGGGCACGTCGGGGACTCACGCGCTCTAACAACTTGGTCGGTGCGTGGCTGAAACTCGACTGTTTTGTCGGTGGCCAAAAATTACACGCAGTTCCTTCGCTGTCATTCCCATCATACACACCCGTAGGTGAAAGCCACTCAGATACTTTGGGGAAACTTTCGCAAATGCAATGCAGGCGGAGACTCCCGCATCCCAAGCCTGAAATTCGAGTTGAATATCAGTCGCTGATGGAAACTAGACAGGAATGTTTGATAATTAGATTAACTAAGCTAAGTACGGGATATATTCTGTAACCCCAGCAATCCTCCACTAATCGGCGGCAAATCCCCTCATCTTGGAAGCTCTCGGAAAAGCAACAGCTGGCACATTTGGAAAAGCCCGCTCAACGGGGAGTGCATTGCCTGGATAAAAGCGTCGCGTTTAGGAGAGCTTTCCTCACAGTTGCTCGACGTTGCCACCTTTCAATAATATTCATCGCTCTCACCGAATAAACACTCGAAACAATCGTAGCAATCTTGAATAAAAGCAACTATCTGTTCCTGGAAATTAATCTCAAATTTTGAATTTGACTTTCTTTTATTTAATTCACACTGAGATCCGCATCCATGGCTAAATTTTATGCGATGCCCCTGGACTTGAAATGCGTCTGTACTTTGTCATTATCATTTTTTTCCAGACCTTATTCGCTTTAACTTATGAGTTCCATGGACTTGAAAACGAAAGCAAGCGAAAACTCTATAATCTCAAAGCAATTCTGAAATCTAAAAGGCGATCTTCGACCTTATAGTAATCTTTATTTAGACTATTCCGATTGTGACGCGACATCATTTGTTTGGGACATGACATCGTCGCTTAACCAAAAACTGACGCTTAATTCTTGAATGATAACCCCAAAATTGGGGTTCAGATGGAGCGTAGACTCATACCGAGTACCCACTGTGGCTCCATCGATCTCTGGCTTGTTCGAAACGATATTTGATACGACTGAGGCCCGACCTCAAAGTCAAAGTCAAGCCTTAGCCTGGTTCTCCATCGAGCAGCACTCTTCCCCTAAACATTTTGTGTGGTTACATTATTGAGTTACCAAAACCGAGCCTCGCCACTTGGCCTCAATCGAAATTCGAGATTTCTGTGACGTTTTCCATGGGTGAATAATATTTTTGCTATGAAAAATCTTATAAAGAGTTTCGTGTCTATGGCGTAGTGGGAATTTTCAGTGTGCTTTGCAATTTGTGACTTGTTTTGTCTGGATTTTCTAGAAATTGATGAATTTATTTCATCAGCTCTGAGGCTTTGTAACTTCTGATTGACAGATAGTTGAAAAGCAGGGGATTATTTCCAAATTTGAAGTTTTATTCAGCGATAAAATAGGAACAATTCTTAAGCAAGTGTTAACAGCTTTTGGTTCGGCTTTATTCACATAATGATTTTCAATAATACTGATAAATTACAAAAATTACACGCATATCCCTTGCTGCCATTTTCATCATACAGAGACGTAGGTGAGAGCCACACGGATACTTTGGGGAAACTTTTACAAAGGCAGATGGAAAGTCCCGCATCCCAAAGCTGAAATCCGTTGGAAATTTAAATTCAGGATTAGGCATTGAATGGTCCTAGGAGGGAATGTTGGATAACTTGATTAGGATATATTCTATATACCATGAGGACCAACCAGCTTAATGGAGTCCTTTTATGGAAGCAACAGCTGTCACGTCTCGGAAAAACCCATATCGGAGCTAGACAATCGCTTGAATTTTGAGAATTGAATCAAAATAGTTTTAGAGAATAATTTCAAATAATTTGGAGCCTTTGACAGGTACACAGTTTGCACAGTTGTTATCGCAACTTCGGGAATATGCATATGCACAATCCGTAGGATGTTCCGGAGAGCCTCCACGGCTTAGCAACGCTTGGGCTTGCAACCGGCTAAAGATGGGATTCGATGTGGATTATGAACTAAAAGTAAACTTAATAAACTAATGTTTTCGTGATGTACTTACACTTCTTGCCGCCACGAGACCTCTTGCCTGATTTGGACTTTTTACTGAAACTCGCCTTCTGCTCGCAGGTCAGGGCATTCCAAGCCTTGGCTCCTTTGCTGACCATCTCCCGGGGAGACAGGCCGCAGTGCTTCTTCTTAAAGACCCGCAGGTAATTCAGGAATCCGTTTTTAGTGACTGGTCCAACTTTTTGGGGTCTGTATTTTTTTGTTGGGGGCTTTGAATGGCAACCCATGTTTGTAGAGGAAAAAAGCAGACACAGGGCTTACAAAAACAAAAATTTTACAATAAAAAAAATGCACTAAAATATTTATTCCGAATATTTTTCACTTGTATACTCGACTAGAACTCAAAACTGTCTGCCATATTTTCAGTAAAACTCCTTGTGGCTGGCATTTCAGATGTTTCGATCGAATTCATGGCACGGGCGATTGGCTTTTTTTTACAATTGTGGAAAATAGGTGTGAGGGGGTGCACAGTGCACTGATTCACCCAACAAATGTTCACACATCTCCTGCACAGTGCAGGGCATTCAAATAGGATGTGTTTCACATATGTCAAGGGACAGTGCCCTGTGTGGTATCCCGAATGTCATGTCTTATTCAAGACAGACAGGCTGCTTCCCTCCTTATCAGAAAGAGGCAATGAATAGGCACTAATTCAACTTTTCACTTGGGAAGTACATTGAAATTCTGCATTGATCTTTACCCTCCGAGTCTCTTAAACATCCCCACAAAATAATTATTACTAATCATTTTTGGCTTTTCTTTTCTTTTATTTAATGATTACTGAGATCCGCATCCAAAGCTAAGTTGTAGGCGATATCCATAGACTTGGAAGTATGTTTGGATATTATCATTTTTCATATAATCGCAAAACCCATTTCAAACAATCTAAGATCCGATCTTCGACCGTAGAGTAATCTTTATTTGGACAATTCTGATTGTGACGCGACATCATTTGTTTGGGACTTGACATCGTCGTTTAACCAAAAACTGACTTAATTCTTGAGTGATAACCCCAAAAATGCGGTTCAGATAGAGCATAGATTCATACCGAATACCCACTGTGGCCTCATCTATCTCTGGCTTGTATCAAACGATATTTGATACGACTGAGGCCCGACCTCAAAGTCAAAGTCAAGCCTTAGCCTGGTTCTCCATCGAGCAACACTCTTCCATCAAACATTTTGTGTGGTTACATTATTGAGTTACCAAAACCGAGCATCGCCACTTGGCCTCAATCGAAATTCGAGATTTCTGTGACGTTTTTCCATGGGTGAATAATATTTTTGTTGTGTAAAAATTTATAATTAGTTTTTGTACATATGTATGTATGTATTTATGGCGTAGTGGGAATTTTTAGTTTGCTTTGCAATTTGTTATATGTTTTTTTTTTTTGTCTGGCTTTTCTAGAAATTGATGAATTTATTTCATCAGCTCTGGGGTTTCATAACTTCTGATTATAGAAAAATCTCGCAGATAGTTGAATAGTTCAAAAGCGTGGCATTATTTCCAAACTCAAAGCCAAGTGTTTTCAAGTTCAAAGTTTTATTCAGCGATAATACAGAAATAGTTATCGCTGTTCCCATTTAAATCGAAATGGGAACAAGCCTCAGATCGAACTAGTTATACTCGTATGATTCCGATTTCGAACGCCTCCTCATTGCCTTTAAAAACATTATTTGAAGCTATTAACCTGTAAATTCTTATATTTAAATGTTTTTGCGATGCACCGATGCACGTTTGACTTGGGCCAATAAATCAATTGAAATACTGATAAGACCCATGAGTGTTTCCCTCTTAAATAATCTAGATTAATTGGGTAATTAACAGGTTTGTTTGGAGAACAAGTTTGTTATGCTCATCTGCCCCGCAGCATGCGAAATTGCCTCATATACGAGTACTAGTAATTGTTATTGTTATTAAATATCATCGCAATTGGAGGCCCTCCCATGAATATTAATGAAAACACGTTTGCCTTAATGTGGATTAATAGCTATAGAATATAATCATCGCCGAAGCAGCGGATCTTAATAGCTATTGAGCTTCGTATCATCAGATCGATGGATCTTCGGTGCTTCGGCACCTCGGATCTTCGATCGTTCAGTCCCGAAGTCTTATCAGCTTTCTGTTTGGATCGATTCGCTTGATTCACGTGTTTTCATTTATAAAACGATTACAATTGTTGGCATGAATGACACTCGACTGCCAGTGGCGACCCAAGACGCAACGAAACTGGACCCCAGGCCCAGCCGATCAAGCAGAACATAAAGTGACAAGACAGCCGCTCCGACGGGTTTCGACGGCGATTGCAGAAATCATAGTACCGGAAAAAAGTGAAAGTGAATTTGTCACGTGTAAAAATGTCATCGGCGCTGACAAATCTCTTGCAATCTCTGCGCATTGTGCCGCTGGGACATGGCAAAGCCAGCAAGAATGTTGTGGTTGTTGCCACAGAGAAGACGCTGCTCAAGGGAGAAGAGCTGCCGGAGATCACGCTGGAGGAGGTGGCCCAACATGACAGCTACGATGACTGCTGGATTGTGATCTACGATCGGGTGTACGACGTCACTCTGTTCCTGCGCGACCATCCCGGCGGTATCGATGTGATAATGGACCATGCCGGACGCGATGCCACCATTGCCTTCCACGGCACTGGACATTCCCGGGCTGCCATTGAGCAAATGCGTGAGTTCCTGATCGGGGAGCTACCTGAACCGCAGCGCATCTTTCGAACGACCCACACCAACAGAGTGCTGTCCTCGGGCATACCGGAATAATGTCAGCCGATCCATTGATCACTTCACTTCACTTCCTCTTCGATCCACTCGCAATGCCGCCGTCCATCTACGCACATTCCCATGCACACTCGTACTATATATATTTCTTAAGAGTATTCTACTTCGTTCCTAATGCTAATCAGTTTCCAGTTTCGCCTAATCATCGCCTGTCGTTCAGCGAATATGTGCATATACACTCGTATTTATATATTTTGTGTGTTTAAATTGTTTTGTCAAGACTTGAAACGGAATTAAGATTAAATTATTGTATTTTAATAGTTATTGTGGTGTTTGAATTTTGTGATTTAAATGGGCTTGAGTTTATAAAGGTAAGAATCGAGTTTTTCTATAGAAAACTTGCTGGCAATGCAGCCTATCAAATCAGTCAATAGTTAAGAGACATTGTATTCGATTAAAGGTCTATTCAAATCCAAAAAGGGCATCATTATAGTTGACACTCTCAGAGAAAATGGTAGATAACGCACACACCCACGCGTACATCGAGTACAAGCCGAATATTGAAAATTCCGCTCATCCGAAAGTGCTGATTGTTGCAACGCACAAGGAATATCCACACTGTCATGCGCTCATATTCAAACACGAGTCGGATGGTATGTGCAACTCTCGAATTATCATGAAATACGTAATACTTTATTTGGTAATGTTCATCTTATGCATACATACTCGTACTCGTATAATCGTACATTGACATCATAAAAATGCGCACAAAAGAATTGCTTATTAAAGAAATAAATATCACTCAACAGATTCTCACTTGGCTGCTCTGGACAGGAATCTTTTCAACCTCCGTTTTGTCTGACTAGAATTATTTTTTTGGCTTTTTCGAATTGACTTAAATCAAATTGCTTGTTTATCGATTGCTTATCAGAAGAACATATACTCGTAGACGGCAAATACACATTTAACTGCTGCTGCTGGTGGGCGGCTCGTGGTGTGGGCCCTGGAGCAGGGCCTGCAACTTGGCAGCTGCCGGGAAGGCGCCCAAATCCAGAGGAGCAGATCCGGTAGTGGTCTGTATGTACGCCAGAAGTCTGTAATAGAAGTGGAATATCATGAGAAACCGAATTTGGATGGGATATACACCAGTCTTACCTTCGCAGCTCCTCGAGGGCATTCTGCTGCATGAGAATGTAGTTCTTGGCCAGCAGCAAGGTGGCAATCTTCGAGAGCTTCCTCACCGACGGCGAGTGGGCGTAGGGAATCACACTCCTCAGCTCATCCAGGGCATCGTTCAGATCGTGCATCCGTCTGCGCTCCCTGGCATTTATATTCAATCGCACGGTTTTTCCTTGACGATTCTTCTGCTTGCCTCCGTTCGAGCCACTGCCTCCGGGCCCACCGCTCGAGCCACTCGACAGGGCCACTGTGGTGGTGCCACCACTGATGGCAGCAATCGCAGCGGCTGTCGGACTCAACGGCTTGTCCGGTCCACTCGGTCCGGGCTTGTTCTCATCCGTTGGTGCTATGCTCTGCTGCGACATGCCCATGCCCTGGGCGTAGAAGCCTCCCAGACCCACAGAACCCAACGGAGTGCGGCGTCCGGGCACACTCTGGGGTGGGCTGGCCGTCGGCGCAGGATGTCCTCCACCCAGCATGTTGGCCGTGGGTGGTATTGGCATGTGTCCGTGGTTTGGAAGGCCGGGAAAGCCAAATGGTAGATTCGATGGATCCATTTTTATTTTGTAGACTCTGTAGATCTGAAAGGATAAAGATGTGCTGTCCAGATGAAGGGATGTGTAATGGTTTCAGGGTAGTCACTGCTTTCACAGCAGTTTTGCAGAGTTGCCAGGGTTGTCCAATTGCTGGAAATGGGGGGTGGAAGCTCTGTGGTGGAGTGGCGCCAACTGGCGGCGTTTTAGGGCAAACTAGAGCTTCCGGAAGCTGTTTCTAGGTGGCGTATCGCTCTAGAGTGAAACATTTGTTGTTTATTTATTAATTTTTTAAATGTTTTAATTAAACAAGATAGATTAAAATACGTAAATTTCACAAATCTAGTCATATATTCCGATAAATAAATAAATATTTATCGCTTATAGTACAAATTATTTATTCCTCTGTTTATTTCACTTGTTATTTAATGTTCTCTTGATGGCACACTTTAAGGATTATTTATTTAAATTAACCACCACACAGACCGAAAAGAAATGCGAAAAATATATTAAAAACGTACGCACCGCAGAAAATTTATAATGCGGCTGCCGTGTCAGAGCCGAGGATTCCGAGTCCGATTCGCTGCGATGCGCGAGTGTGAGGTTCCCGGCAACAACAGACGACCGCGATTTTGTGGTGGTTTATGGCAGTAGTAGTCGCATAACGATTTTCCGATTTTTTCTTTTTAGCTCCTGCTCTCCTGATTCTGTCGCAGCCGCAGCCGCCGCCGCAGCCTCGGCCTCGGCCTGCGCAGCGCTGACGCAGCGTCGGTGTCGATTATAAATTTGTGCCGGGCTCCGGGCCTGGTCGTTGGCTGGGTGTTAATCTCCGTCTGTGTGAGAATATTATGAAGCACTATATAAAAATAAAAATGTGGGTCGGGCCTCGGTGTTGACGCTGGTGGTTGACGTTTAGTGGTTGTCCCCTTATAATGCAGCATCCCATCCCATCCCCCACTCAATGCTCTCACCCAATAATCTCCCAATCCCAATCCCGATTCCAATTCAATGCCGAAACTGTATGAGTCACAGTCAGTTGTAGTAGTAGTAGTAGTAGAGTTTTTAATGCTCTCTGAAATACCAATTTTTTCTTGTTGTCCAAGAATTTTTATCGTCGCTCTCCCCTCCCCGTTTGCAACCCTGCTCTTACCTCTCATCCCTGTGTCCATGAGCTCGGGGCCGAGTCCTGGTCCGGGTCCGGGTCCTTTGTCTGTGATTTCAATTTCCATTGAAACTGAATCTAATCACATGCTCGCTGCCTGCTGATCCTTGCCCCGCTGCCTATTCTGATGATGATGATGACGATGATGATGAGGAGGAGAGCAGAGCAGAGCGACAAAGCCATCGCCTTTGGGGGTTGAACAGGGCATATAGCTCGTAGCTCGTTGCTCGTACATCACAGTACATCTGCATGCCATTCGATGCATCTGTGTGCGGTGGTGCTGCTGGTTGTGGTGTCCTGTGTATTTGTTCGAGAGAGTTGCCTGGAAATTATGGTATCGCATTGTTCAAAGTTGGAACAATGCCATAAATGGCACATGCCAAATATATTTCGGTGGGTTTTCTCATACTCTTTGAAGGGGTATTGCTTGTGAGGGAATTTGTTTGAGAAAGCATGAGAGCATGTTGTACGAAAAGTAGTAGGTTTTAGTTGTGGAAAACACGTTTTAAAATATTGAATATTAGCAGGCTATCTATTTGCAAGCAATTACTACCGATATATCTACAAATATCCTTTAAACTTGAGTTCGAAATTCGTTTTTCATATTTCAGCCACAAGAAAGTGTATTCCAAGCTTCGGTGTCATTTTTCATACTTTTGGCTAGTGCTGGGAGGCCGCAAGAGCGTACCAGAACTTGACTTGATGTTCAATAAGTACCAGAAGCATTAATAAAGTCATTCCTGAAAATATAATCCAGTGAAAGTTTTTTTCAATCCATGGATATTCGGGTTTCGTTTAGGTAAAGGATTCAGCACTTTTGATGGGATATATGGGTATACCTCCCAAATGAGCAGCACTTAAGGGTGGTCTGAGAAAAACCCATTAGTTTTTCGTCTTTTTAGAGATCGAAGATTGAGGATTCCCAATGGGCTTTGCAGAATATTCACTCAAATTGGGTTTTTGGGCTGTCCTGGGAGTACGTCAAAGAAGTCCTTTTGACTTCGCGCATAACAAATAATAAACACAATAAACTTTTGCATTTTTCCTGTATTTCCCCCTTCCGCCGTGGAAGGGCCCGTCGGGCCGCATTAAAGTAGGGGAAATTATTGTGTCAGATGTTCGGTGCAGCGGCAGCCGTATGCCATTATTTTCAATAGAATCCGTAATCTGGACAGCCCCTCTAGGCAATGCACCATTCGGTCCGTGACTGCGAGAGTTCTCTCTCTTTATATAGGACTCTGTTTCTCTCTCTCGCTCTCTTGGGACTCTCCTCTCCCTTATTGTAATTGTTCCGGGACTAATTCAGTTTTTATGCAGCATTTACATTGCAATTTACGGGCACCACCCTACTTTTAACCCTCCGCTGCCCCTCGACCGGTCGGTCACCGGAATAATTTCGACTTTCAACCCCGCCGCCGCATGGAATAGAAGGAAATGTACAATTTTCGGTGTTTTTCATTTTATAGCCACATTTTTATCAATACATATACATATAGATGGTCCTCCTCTGGGTCCGGGTCCGGGCTCGGTGGGTCCGGGTCCGAGCTCTGTCGCTGGCAATGAGGAATTTCATTATAATTTGCATAATTTATGCGCGACCGTGATTTGCATAATTAAGATTTGTACATTTGTGCATGCCAGTCATCATTAGCTTAGGTTCCGCACTGCGGACCAATTGTAAATGGCCAACACAGGGATTTTTCCTGTCCTGTCATACCTCGTAATCCGAAATGATGGTGCAAGGGTTAATGGGTTGCACGGGGACTACGTCGATAAAATAGAGTATCAATTGGGGGTTTTGAAAGATATATATACAAATCAATGCCAAAAGTGAGCATTCAATATGAACTTCCACACCATTTAGATGAGTCTTCTGTATCCTCTATTTTTTAGCTTTTTGTTCACTTTCGATTCAGTTTTATTATTTAAAGAATTTCCTAGAAATTTCCAATATATATTTAATTCCGATTCTGCCCCATTAAAGCCATGGTAACTGCTAGTCCAGACCCCATCTCAATCATCTCCCACTCGTTTCTTTAGAGAAAATTACGAATGCAAAAGCCTCGGGAAACCCGAAAACCGAAAACCCCAATTTAATGTTTGGGTATGCACAAATTAGACAACCCCATGAAATCCATGGCTATCCATTGGGGATGGGAATGGGGATGGGTCCACCACTAACAGCACTCTATGGAGCCATGCGAATCAATCATTAGCATTTTATTGTTGAAAACCCAATTTGGCACATTTATGAGAGTCTTCCTCTCCCTCTCCCCCCCCCCTTCCCCGTTCGATAGTCGATGACTTTGTGGGTTTATGGCTTTCTAACCTTATTATCGATGGGCTTTGGGTCGTCTATTGGCAATATTTATGGCACACCATGACGCTTCCCCTAATGATTCCCTAGCGTATCATTTTCAAGGTAGCAGCTACGTTCCTCGCAATCATTAGACGAGCCCCGAACCCCGAAACCCCATCCAGACAGACACACACTTTCACACTCGACAGTCCCATATTTTATTTCGTTATTTTTATTGGCAAACGTCAAGGAAATACAAAAAATGTGTCAATTGTACGCTTGGGAAATTGCCACCGTGCCGCCTGTTCGAAATAAGTATTCTCGTACGAATAAAGATATATTTATGGTTCATTTCCCGCCAGACTGGAGCTTGAGCCAAAAGTTCTTCGGCTGAAACTTTGAGCATTTCGTGGGGCAAAATTGGATTGCCAGTGGAGTGGAGTGATATTTTGCTTAAGACTTGACTATATGAAATGTGGATATCCATATTGGATTGATATTCATCCAGTCTGTGTCTAATACCTATAGTATTCACTTCCCATTCTGTAAGTCTGGGCTATGGCAGGCCTTCTGAATTATTTGCCTTATATTCATCCAACAATTGAACAAATATATAGTGCTCTTTGCCTAAAAACCCCCCTACTTCACACTCGAAATAATTCTAAATGATATATTGGAAGCGTGGCTCGAAACAGGAAACGAAACCCATGGAAGTGTGTTCCATCCGTAAATTTGATTTCACATTTGATAGGATTTCTCATCCATTAGCCGAACTGAATGGATTGCGTTGAGCTTTTATTGATTACATCTAATGCCCGTCATATGCGTCCCAGTCCCAGTCCCTCCCAAAAACAGAGAAAAAGAACGAATATAATTTCAGACAAAAGGAGAGCGTGCAATATTTTATCAAATTATGCGATGTATGCAACATCCTTCTCTGTTCCTCGCCTGCTCCTCGCTATTCCGAGGCCTTAACAACACCCCATTGCCAGAAACACCACAACCCACCCATCCGTACTTACAATTTATCAGCATCAAATGGAAACCAAACAGTCGCAGGGGAAGGAAGGAGAAGGGGCTGCACTGCACGAGAGGGAGTAAAGCCGGCTACAAAACAACAATAACAGTGCCAGAGCAATACCAATTCGAATTAAAATGCTGCCGATTCGGCGAGAGAACGGGGGAGAAGGATATTAAAGCCGTTGCCACACGATGCGTTTTTCACCGATGATTTTTGAGAAGAGAGCTATGGAATCGTGCAAATTTTCCTACACTTCACTCAATTCCCCTGAGCAAAATCCAATACGAAGTCCTTTCTGTCAATCAAACTGCTCGGAATAGCTCAGACTAACACAAATGGCTAACCTCTGGGGATATATACGGCCGAACAGACTCCAATGCTTGATATTGATGCAATTCAAGGGGTTTTTGCAGCGTCCTCATTTTCCTTAGCTTTAAACATGTCTCAATCGCCTCTTCAGTATATTTCCTGCGCAGTTTCTTCAGAGTAAAAACCGATTGAATTATCCTGTGAATGGAATAATACATCGGCGAAAAAGTTATCGTGCCAGTGCGGATTAAGGATGATGATGCGAATGCGAGTGCGGATCGGAGGAGGCTGCAGGGCCACCACCTACCACCCCAGCATCAGGCGCAAAAGGGGTTGTTTGTCGGCATCGTGTTTGTGCCTTTCTCTGTGTTGCTTTCTGTGTGTGTATGTGTGTGTGTGTGTGCGAGGTTTTTTTTGCGCGCGTTGTTGCAAATGGATATGGAATGTTACACAAACAAAAAGCAGAACGACGGCCGGGAAGAGAGCCAGGGAGAGCGGCAGAGTGGAAGTCGAAAAAAGGAAGAAGTTGAATCAGAACCGAACACCAAAAAAAAAGTACGAGGAGAGCGTCAGAGGATGAAGAGGTAAAAAAACAAGCCGAAGGCAAAGAGTCGATATCCCGACTGTGGGATACCCTGGTATCAGAAAGAATAGTCTCAAAGGATTTTATATATCAAAAGTACTCTAGGCACCAGTACCATCTGTAAATGCAGAACTTTTGACTTTATTCAATAGCTAAATAGCAAATAGTTAGGGAATCTCAAATTAAGATGAAATTTTAAATTACATTTTATTCATTTCAATTTGTATTATAGGAAAATTTTTAGACATAAAGCCACACTCCGGCTTTCGCAGATCGTAAAATTCTTACGACTTAAAACCGGTTGGTAATTAGCTTGCGATTTCAAAAAAGAATTTCACATAGCACATAAATATACATTTTTATGAGCGGGAAGAAAATAAAAACATATTTGTTGAGGTTTTTTTAGCATAAATTTATTCAATTGGAAATTTATTTTCGTATATCTGAATAAATTTAATAAATTTATTTCTAATCACACCTAAAATTTTACCCTGCCCAAATAAACCAATACAACATCAAATTGCGATTTCTCCGTGGACAGATAAAATATTTATATCAATAACAGACGTCGGTCGATGTTTAATTCAAAAACATTTCATATAATGCCGTTGCAGAAAAAATTACATTATTTTAAATTCCTAAAGAAAAGCATCTTTTTGTACAAAGTGAAATATCGCAAAACAATTTGGGAATGAAACACTACCTATAGCCAAAAGTGGCGAAAACCGGAGCATACAAATTTTAATTCGTACGAATTTTTCCAAAATCGTAATCGCAGAAATGAGCGAATACCGGAGCACTGCTGATAGTACAATATTGGAATGCATAAACTTATAGAACAAAAATAATTGGGCTTAAGTGGTTTTTTACCTTAAATATTTTTATAGATGTTTTGTTGCCTAAGCTTAAGGCCTAAACGAGTATAAAAGATAAACGAGTATACTCCGTGAAAAACAATAGTATATTTCTCTGAAAATCTTCATTCTGGCTGTACATCTAAGGGAATACAATAAGCCCTGATCATCGATATGGACAGGTAAAGAGGCGGAGTATGAGCCCCGATACTGCTTCTTCTATCTGTTGTTCTATCAGACACAAATACAAGATTTGACATCGGAAACACATCAGACCCCACAGATACGGGGTGCAAAGATAGCAGGCACGGAATACCACGCAAAGGACAGCCAATGCAACCAGGAACAAGGCGAAAACAAAGGGCCAAACTTTGACACGATAGAGGGTGGGTGGGCGGTCGGACAGGGTTTCAGGGAGAGGGCTAGGTGGGCTGGGCGGGCGGATAGATGGACGCAACAATGCCAAGTACAGCTCGATAAATGCCGGCTGAGTCAGCTCTTGGTCTCTGGCCTGGACCATGCTGGACCATTCTCACCCCGGAATATGCGCCACCATTGATGACGAGGACGATGATGTTGATGCCCCTTGGTGCGTTTTGGGATTATGCTTCGTTTTCGGCTTGGCACACGCATTTTTGATTGTGCCCCCGTACCAAAAAGGTCGCTCCATGGACTGCAATTACAATTCGTATTCTCGCATTGCCCAGGTAACAGCCACGGCCAAAGTCATTCGATATGCGTACTCCTCCAACCCCGATGATCACCAGAGAAGGAGAGGCGACTCGCCTACTTCCCCCCTCTAGCTGAAAGTCAACTTTTGTTCGGTTCCTGTTGCTGATTTTGATGAATTATGCACTCCCCGAGCTCTGTTGCCCTGTTGTCGATGTCGCCTCGCCGGAATGACAGACAGTCTGCTCTGTCCTGCTGCAAATGGCTCTCCCTGCCTTTAATGATGTGTCCTTATTTCTAATGCTTTCAACAGGGTACGTACACAGCCCTGCGCTCCATCCAGCGGCCGCAGAGATTGGCCGTCGCCTTAGGTGTGGTTCAGAGCAGGCAGGACAATGTATCCTCGTATAGTGTGGGATGTTTGTTAGGAAACCCATGGGAATCTATTTGAATCAGGCCTTATTGAGTTTTGGGATGTTCCAGCAATCGGAATCTACTAGATTTCACTCTATAGTTTTAGAGTGTTCCCAAATCTTTCCAAAGAGACAAATATCAAGAGTATTCCCCTACGAGTTTACCAATAGAGTCAGCAATCCACTTACAGGGACTAAGCACCTAACAACCCAGGGGAATCCTTTGAAACTACTGCGTTGTAGACTGGAAGCGTAACAAAACCTAGCCGAAATTGCCTTAAATCTTGCTCAAAGCCGCTCCCGTTTAAAACGCTGCTATCCATCTAATCGTGGACTCGCCAGGCAGCCACTAGTCCGTTGGGATTCGCGTTAGTAACGCCCACAACATCCATTAATGGCCAACAGGCAGCAGCGATGCGAGATGTAAGACGTGAGATGTGACAGGGGCCAGAGCCAGGGATTCATAACAAATTGTTGCTCTGATGTTGATTAGACTTAGTGCGAAACCACCCGACCAGGCCCGCCCCCGCCATGGACCAACCACCACGAGAGCTACATTGGAAAACCGGGAACAGGGCGGCGGTGTGGTTTGACCAGAAGCTCCCCGGGCTGATGCTGATGTCCGGAACATCATTCACTTCTTCAATTGAATCGAATGGACGTGTGACGGGGGAGACGCCGCCTCAAATTTTGTTTAGTTTTCCTTTTTCGCTGTTAATGACTGATTGTGCGTTTCTCAGCGTTTCCCTAAATGGAATTTTGATTGTATCCGCTTACGTGCCACACGATTCCTTCCACTGCCACATCCACTTTCATTTCCTCCCTGGGCATCCATCTTGGGCTAGTTAAATGTTAAATGTGTCACGTCAGCAATTATTTGGCCACATGGGGCATACAAACATCGACATTTGTTGTGGCACGGGAATGGGGGAAGAGAAGAGAAGACATCAAAATAATTTTGGCATTTATGCCCAATTTTCTGGGGGTACCATTTTTGCATTTTGGATGATTCTCGTTCTCGTTCTCGTTCTCATTTATTTTATTGTGCAGTCGAGCGCATAAAATGTGCAATAATAAATGCTGACTGCCGGCTGCCGACTACCGACCGGCGACGACTTTGTCCTGCTCCTCCAGCCTGCTCCTCCCTGGGACTTAAAACTTTATGTGCATATAACATTCTTTTTTTTGTGTGTGTTTGTCCTCATCCTTCTACGAGGTCCTGGGCCTGGGAACGGACGGTCGGTCGGATGGTTGGATGGGTTTGGTTTGGTTTGGTCGCTGGCAGCCATCGTTAACATCATCAGTGAAGCAGTCAAATGCTAATAGCTGCCATTTCCTGCAGGTCCAGCATTGGAGCAGAGCGGAGTGGAGTGGAGGTGGGGGTGGGGTGGAGTGGAACCAGGAGCGTTCTGGAAAATTATGCGCACAAGCGAAGTTGCGTTCTTCTCGGGGCTTTGCCCATTCTACTCTACTGCCAGTATTTATGTATATTCCCCGTTCCCCGTTCCCCGCTCCCCGTTCCCCGCTCTCTGTGTGCTTTTCTCGGTTCACTCAGTTCGTTTGTGCCATCCCCACTGATTATGCTTTGGCGAAAAACGACAAAAAAGAAGGGAGAGAGAGAGAATAATGAAACGGAGCAAAGAATGATGAAAAATATGGGCAAAGGGACGGGGAAAATATATATGAAAATGTTGCATTTTCATTGTAAGTTGGTGAAAGGAAGGGCATTTACATTTTAGAATATGCAGCAAATTAAAACAGGAAGCTGCAGGAGCTTTAAAAACCGCAGACCCAAGGAAGCGGAATATTTTTGAATGTCAAATGAGCTTAAAGATTCTAAATCGTTGATTCAATTCAGTTGGATTCCAATTCAAACAATTTCGAATAGGATTTCAGTATAGTATGCCACCTTCTTGGGATGTTTCCTTGAGCAACACACTCCTTGGCTCAACTCCAATCCAGACCTGGCCGCAAACAAATTGTTGGTTAACCACAAAACCAAATGAAATTCCAGTGACATAAATGACAAAAGCACGAGGCACGAAGAACGAAGAACGCAGAAGTTTCCTGAAGCCAGAAACAATCATAATAGCCAGACTTTTGGCATTATACTGTATGTCACTGATAAATTTAGCAAAACCAAACGCCGGGGCTAGGCAAAATCTTCAAGCAATAAAGAAATTCCACAAATCATTATGACACAACCGCAAAATACGAAACCCGAGGAAAAGTTTCTGACAGCCAGAGAGAGGGATAAGGAGATGTGATGCCAACTTCAGTGAGGGAAAATTGAAGAAAAATAAGTTTGGCGAGAGGGGAGACCTCCCCACCTCCCTCCTCTCTCCATCTGGCTGGCGTCTTTCTTTTGGGCTTCTTCTGTGCTCTGGCCGGGTCTTTCACTGTCGTTCTTTGACAGCGTCAAATAAATTGAATCAAATGAGGAACGAACAAAGATGCCGGGCACGGAGACGGAGAGCCAACTTTGCATGCGTCGAAATTCAATTCTAATTAACATAAATTTCCACAAATGAATGTCAACCGCAAGTGGCAGCCACATCCGCGCCGAAACCGAAAAAAAAAAAAAAAAAAAAAAAAAAAGGAAAGAAAGAAAGAAACGATGAGGAGTCCCCAAACTTCGAAACAGACACTCACGTACTCAAGGAACTTGTAATTTAATTTATGTAGCGTTTCAACTTTTTCGGCAGTCATAAGTTAAGCTGGCTCTGGATCCAACCGTGGTCCCAACAGGTGTGGAGGGACTTGTCTAAGAGTGCGCTTAGGACGGAGTAAAGACTTGTCCTGGCACGTGTGTGGAAAATACCAGGACCCCGTGCCATGGGTGTGGCAAGCTCGCCCACAGTTTCCGGCTGCCTTCCTCCTGTGGCTGCCCCTTGTCCCACACTGGGTGTGTGTGTGTGCGTGTCTGTGCCCCCCAGTCCTGTTGTCTGTTGCTGCCAGAAGCTACTAATGAGCTCCACAACAAGCACAAATATTATTCGAGACGAATTTATGCATGCAGCGAGAGAGTGGAAGCAACTTCGTTTGACTGGAAGGTGGAGGGGGAATCACCGAGAAGGGGTATGCCCACTTTCTTGGCTAGTTTGTAAAGCCTTGAAGTTCCACGGGAATACATGCTCGGGGGTTTAAGGGTATTTGTAAAGGAACAGTGGTTAAAAGACTCTGACAAGATATATTTATTAAAAGAGGTTTCTAGAAGGGAGCACTTATCGTCGTAGAACACAGCCTAGTCCATTCTCAACTGTAAGGGCATTCATCTTTCGGTTTCCATCTCTGCGGCGTGGACATTTTTGTTTCTCCATTTGCTTTGTTCCTGGGGCAAAAGTTGCCGGAAACGGAAATGGCATTTTGTGTTCTTGTGCAATTTGGACGAAGAAAGCGGACAGGCGGGGTGGAGCAGGGGGGGGGCAGACCCAAAAAGTTGACTTAACTTTTCACTTGAAGTTACCGAATAAACTTTAAATGAAGAAGGAGTTGGAAGCGAGGCTGGAGCCGTGGCTGGCGAAGGACGCGATGCAGCGATGCAGATGCACATGGCCCGGGGTCCGGGTTCGGGTCCGGGTCCGGGTACGTCCTCCATTGCTAAGGAAAAGCCGAGCGGAGGTAACAAATTTGCCAGCGGTTGTCAGGGCCAGGGGCGGCCAAAGACAACGGGCGAGGGGAACAGGCGGCGGCGTCCGGACGATAACGGAGCGGCGCATGTCAGGATCAGGATGCGCGCCGCGGATGTCGACAGCGATATGCAAATTAGATACAAATAATAGTGAAAAAAAATGAAAGGAACGCAGTGCCGGCACAATGTAAATGGAAAACAAAATAAATTCCACTCAAATCCCTGCACGTAGCACGGTCCCCGGGTCCCCGGGTCCCCGAGTCCAAGGTGGGATGTATGGGATCGAGAAGGGTGCTTTCCCAATAATAAAGGGGTGCAAGGGTGGAGTGTGGGGTGGTAAGGCCGCCATTTGATATGCGCAGCGTCATAAATAATGTTCAGCATTTAATTTCATTTCCATTTTACGATATGATATTCAGGGATATTCAGGGATATTCAGGGAGTCCTCGTTGCCTGCTGGCGCAGTCCCTGGTCCGCAGTCCGCACAAAATTGACAGAATGGAAAGTGTAATAAAATTTCCAAAATTGTATTTTACTTTCGCCAAAAGTTTGCCGCCAAACGGTGGCTGGCATTTGATTTTACGATTTTCCCTCAACAAATGGAATTCCGGGAAGTTTCTCCGACTATTTATTGATTTTAAATGGAAAAAGTTTTGCCTAATTGAAGGATATATTTACATAATCGTTTGCTTCACTCTAAATAATCACCTCCTACCATTGCCAAGGACTTACAAATGATTTTTGGGTTGATTTAGCCGCTTGAGAGGGTGATGTACTTGTCCCAGATGCAATACATCGCTGCCATAAAAGCGATAATGTATATAATCCATCGTCTGCATTGCTATTCCTTTTTAACATCGGACTTAATCCAATTGAAACCCGAAGTCCGAAAAGAATCAATCAAGTCGAGCACATACAGCCCTACGCCCCCGCAGAGCCGTTCAAAGGATATTTTGAGGACAAATCCTGGTGCATGCACCACGGGCCACGAGACCACGACCACGGGCTGGCCGGGAGATAACAAAGTTCATTTACAAATGATCCCCCACACAATGGGCCCAAAGACAAACTGCAGCTGCAGAGATAGAGATAGAGACGCACGAGGGCCGCTCCAAGGCAACTAATTTAAATGAAATGCATTAACAATGGACCGACGGCCGGACGGACAGAAGAGGGAGGGGCACACGAGGGAGGCGGTGGCGGGGGGTGGTGAAAGGCTTAAACCTAATACTACCCGTAACTCGCAACGGCAACAGCAACTGTACAGCACCGGAGATTTGCATGTCTGCGTGTAGGTATACTCGCATTCATTTATTGATTGATGGAGATGTGAGTGCTGTCTGTCTGTGCGTCTGTCCCGGTGCGTGGGCAGCATACAACAAAGCCAAAGACTAGACCACACCTTCGACTTTGGCAATAAACGGAGAAAAGCCTCCAGCTTAGCAGCAGTCACTCAGGCAAGAGGGCTTCCCATCCATCCAACCTTCCATCTGCCACACACGAGGAGAGTACATATATCTCTCATATTGCCAGTTGCCAGGCACCGCATTGCATTCGAGTGTGTGTGTTGTGTGTGTGTGTTGACTGTTTGTTCCCGTGTGCGGCATGACTTGCTTAGCCATTGGTGATTTATGTCATTGTATGGACCATGCTGATGAAATGCGCTCAGTCTCCAGTCTCCAGTCTCCTGTTGCCCCCTGCTTTCCACCTGCCTTGCCTGGCTGTCTGTCTGTCCCGTCAGTTCTTCCATCTGTCAGTCCTACTGTTCGTCTGTCTGTCTGTCTGTTTCTGGCTGACTGTTAGGCATGCCTGCCTTGCTGGCTCAAATTATTATTGCCAAGTGCACTCGGGCGTATACGCAATGCTTTTTTCCACTTGAGCATGCCAGTTGCAAATACAAAAACAATGCTTTTTCCATCGCCAGTCCTTCCAAATGGGGTATGGTGTGTATTTCTAAGCGGTTTGTACTAGGACTTTCTTGACCGACACCTCGATTTGCATAGTATCAGTATTAGTCGTGGGAGTTTTCCATAATTTTCCTTGTTTTTCCTTCCCTTTTGTTAGGGTAAATGCCCCTTCGACTCGATCCGACCCACCAATCACACAGTTTTCCATCCAACTCGTGTACTGATTCGTTTCTTGACTGGCTGCAAGCAACAATTGCAATTTGTGCTCCGACACACAATTGTGGATTATTCATTTGCGAAAGTTTTTCTCGGTATACCCCACATATTTTCCGTTCTGCTGTTGTCAACGGAATGCTGCAGATGAGGAGCAGGAGGGGGAGCAGGCGGATGATAATAATGCTGCTGGTGATGTCTCCTCATGATGCAGATGGTGTTCATCCTGCTGCTGATGCTGCCGCTGCTGTTGTTATTCAGTTTTGCCATTTTCTGCGAATTAAGCCAATTTATATGCAGACCGAGTATAAAGCATCATTGTGATACACTTTATACGATTTCTGTGCCCGCAATCCGAAAACCCGAAAGAAATTTCATCCATGGAAATTAATAATTGTTTTTAAAAGTTTTTTAATAGCTACAGGAACGAACAAGGACCTTCTTTGTTGCCGGGGCCGTCGCTTCTGTCGCACTTCATTAGCGCGGAAAATTCGCAACGTTCGAAAATTGTTTTCCATTAGTGGAAGTGGGTGGTTGTCTGCGTCTCCCACAAGTTTGCACTAAGCCTTTATGCATTTGATGGCTTTGTGACGGCAACTCTGCCATATGTGGGGCTGCTCCGAGGGCTGGCTTATGGGCGAAACTTTTGCCCACAGACTCGTTACACAAATTGAAAATGTTCCCGTCAATTGCTGGGCCACAAAACTTGTCCCCGCCAAGGTCTGGGCCTTAAAGTTGCCACATTCTCTAATTGGTTTAGAGTGGCCATAAGATAAGCTGCCTTTCTCTCAGTACTTCTCAACCAATAAACCCATTCTCTTTTCCAAGAGAAATAAATCCTCAAAGCAGAGAAAATGTAATATTCTTAGTATTCTTCAAACGACAGCTGCTTCTGCAGCGTCTGTTGCTGGCTTTTATACCCGGTAATCGCTGGACAGAAGGGTATATTTTATTGGTAGAAAGGTAGAAAGAAGTAGATAGATATGGGGTTCGGTTACTTGTAAAAATCCTCCTGTATAGCCTGCACACCTCGCTATTAGGCTATAGAAGCCATTATCACCTCAGCATGAATGGTTTGTACTGTGGCAATGGATAATGATTCATTTGTATCCCCTGTACTCATGGATCTCTGATCTTATTGAGTACCAGGTATCGCTTTGTCGAGGCACACCACTTAGGCGCTTTCTATTGTATTGCTGCTGCTGTTCCTGTGGCCTGTGCAGATTTTGCTGCTTATTTGTCGCTGGTTGCTGTTGCTGTTGCTGTTGTCATCGATCTGTTGGGGTCCTCTGCACTCTTGCCTTTCTGCCCATAATTCAATATTTATTTGCGCATATTAAAAATACTTCTGCAGTAGTTCAAACAGCAGACGGGGGCCAGCAAATATGAACAGAAACTTACTGAATAAATATTTTTGCAATAAATAGGGAAACTTACACAGATGGGACGGAAGAGTGGGGGTGTTCGAGTATCCTTGAGCCGTTTTGCCTGTCCAGGGAAGGAGGGTTTGGTGGAACGAGTTTGGTGATGCCACATGTCATGGACAAGATGGAGGGAATGCATACACACACTCGTATCTTTTGTATTCCATGCCACGTTTATTTATACAGTTGCATGTTTGCCCTGCTTAAGCAATGGATAAATAAATGAATCTCAATTGCAGAATAGATTCTATTTGCAGTTGCATTCAAGTGCAAATTGCACAGGGCAAATAAGCAGCTGAAACCTTAAGCCCTAATTCAGGGATAAGTTTCAGCTTAAAGTCGATTCTGCTGGGGGTTTTGGGGGGCTCTGGGGGTTCTGGGTAACCAGCTAACCTACAAAATTGCCACCTGACCGCATCTTGGCAGCCTGAAAACACCAAAATCTAATAAGCAAATGCCTGTCAACTCCACTTCTGGCCCCAAGAGAGTATATCCTGCACCCCAAGCACATATTTATATATATATAAGACTCCTGCGTAGATATATCTCCTCGTTACATGCAAAACCCGTCGCACCCACATGAAAGAAAAGTTCTCCCAGCTAAGGCTTCCCAAAAAGTGGCACGAAAAAAAAACCATTGACACACCGCAGCGCAGCAAAGCCAGGACCTGGACCCGGACCCAAACCCGGAGAAAGAGAACTCATCGATCCATTAAAACCCAAAGTCTGCTCACGAATACGTAAAATAGCAAATGGCCGCAGCAGCAACAACGGCAGCAACAGCAGCAGTCCAAAAAAGGACTCAAGGACTCGTAGGTGGATGTAGATGTGGATGTGGCGTACACTGCAGATGCGACCAAGCCGGAGCAGCGACTGATGAGGTTAAGCTGGCAGGGCATGAGCACCAGGTAGTCAAGGTTGCCATAGCAATAACTGGGAGAGCATCCCGTCTCTCCCGCTCCCGCTCCCGCTCCAGCTCCGGCTCCATCCGGTCTCTGTGTCTGTGTGGGTGAGTGTTGCTCATACGCCATGTTGTGCGCAGCACCACAAGTGCTGGGGGCCTGGGCTATAAAAGGCGTTGCCATGTACAGCTCGCCGCAGAGCTGCTTCTGCCGCTGCCGTTGCCAGGTGGCCTGTGGATGGCGCACTCCTCTGAACAGCTCTGAGCCCAGCTCTCAACCCGATTCTCGAGTGGTTTGCTGCAGCTTTGTTTGCCCTGCTCATCAAAGTTGCTTAAACTCGAGAAAAAGCAACGTTTTTAGTTAGTTTGGGGATTTGTTGGAGATATCGGCAGAGCTGGTGTGTCAAAGAAGATTTCAACTTTTGATTGGTTCAAGATGCTATCCGTATCTCGGGGGAAGGTGGCAGGAAAGAACAAAAAACATAGATAAATGAACGAATAACTGATTCGGCACCAGGGTATTCAAGTCTCTTGGAAATTCTTCAATATAGCCACATATATAAATAAAAACATATATGTATAATAAAATATTTATACATAAATATTATCCATTTCCATATAGAATAACATATTTTAGAGTCTTATAGGAGGATAAACCCTATAAAATCTATATTCCTTAACATATTCCTAAACTTCCAAGAAGAATCCATTGCGAGTTTTGTTTTATGCTGAAATCTTCAAAAAACCCCCATGATCCCCCAATTTTTTGCCGTGTATGCCTGTGCGCAGGCGCCATTTGGCTTGGTGGAAAAAACATGGCTGCTCTCACGGCCAGGACGGACAGCACACTCACACTCATACACTCATACACCCACACCCGCAGCAGCTGGAGAGACAGACAAAGGCCATTTCCCCTCAACAAATGAGCAAGTATACTCACACCGACACACACATACACACATGTGCACACACCCACACAGGGAGAGAGTGATTTCTACTCCGACGTGTCTTGCTCACAGTTGTGCAAACGATTTTCAACACATTTACAATTATTGTAAATGTGTGCAAAATTTCAGGCCCCACACTCATACATAAACATATCTCCGTGAATATATGTATGTGTGTGCAGGGCCCTTGTGCGGGTGGAGCGACCAGAGTGGGTGGAGTACATACATACGTGTGTGTGTGTGTGTGTGTGTGTGTGTCTGTGCTGGTGTGCTTGTGTGTTTGTGTGCAAAGTGAACATTCGATTTTACCGGTTGTTGCTTTTTGCCGGTTTTTTTTACTACCACTAGGGGAAAAGCCGGAGAGGAGTGGTGAGGGGAGGGGAGGGGACAGCACAGCACAGCAGAGCACTCTGTGTCTCCCTCTCCTTCGCTCTTTGAGTGGTTCTCGTCATTTTGGGCATTTGAATGCGTTCTGGGAGAGTCCTCAGTGTTTTTGGGCCTGTCGCCATATTTGATGTTTGCCCCTTGTCCTGTTTTGCAGCAACTTGGTCAACTTTGGTCCTTTAACGGTCCATCTCCACGCCACTTCAGCCCTCTCCAGCAGGGCTATGCTATCCATCTAACTGCTGGTCAGATCCGAGGCCATCCCCACGGAAATACGTTTGCGGCCTGCTGATGTCGAGCAATTTATTAGAGCCAAGATAATGATGTCCCTGTCAGAGGGGAGTTTTTAAGGATGAAAACGAAAGAAAAGATTCGGAGGCCGCAACGACAGATACCCTTGCAGATTCAGCATTTCTATAGCAGATATGATGGATCTAATGCCAGATACATGTGATACAGTGCCATTTAAATCCTGGCGAAAAGGGGAAGCCTTTTATACGCTACACACTATTCTCTTTATAAATACCTAAAAGGCATCACAGAATCTGGGCCGATTAGGCCCTATAAATCACAAATAAGATACAAAAGCATTCTATCAGCTGGATTGATTTCCAATCAGCCATAAATATTTTATAAATATTTCGATATATTTATAAATAATTTCACGCAGACATCTCTCTGCCTCTCGCTTTGTCCCGCTGTTGTTTGTTTTTTTTTGGTTTTTGTTTCTGGGATACTAATGGCTGGTCCAGACGCCATTGCCCGACACCAGCACAATGGCCGTGCAATCGCAGCGGACGAGGATGGCGGCGGCGGCGGCGGCCATTGTTGCGTCCATTCCGCGTAACGTTTTCGCGCTGGTGTGGCAGCAATACAATCCATGCACATATTTCCCCTAGTACAGGCGAATAGCCAGACAGGAGCACAACGACAACGAGTCGACTAAATGAAATGAAATCAACATGGCTACCCCAAGGATACGTATACGTATCCCGAAATGAAAATGGAAATGGAAATGGATATGCAACGTTGCCAATTTTTCGCAACAATTTCGTTTCGGCTTTTCATTTGCTTTGATGTGGCATGGGGCATGGTCCAACCAGCCCTCAGGAGTGCTGTCCCGTACTCATTAAGCTCCACAGAATTTAATTGCTGCATTTTCTGTGCCCCTTCCCCTTCTGTAATTCTGTCCAATAAGCGTTTCATTGATGGCTCTTTAACTCCAGTTTTTGTATAGGTTTTTTTGTTTTTTAGCGCTTTCATTCATTAACTGATTTTTTACCCTGTTTTGCGTGTTACTGAAAGGCAATTAAAAAAATGGAAATTGTTCATTTTCCACCCAACAGAACTTTTGGAAAAAATGTACATCTTTTGTTGTAGTTATTGCAGGTGTTGTAGTTGTTACTGCTTTCAGTTGGCCAATTTTAATAAATTCAATTGTTCGTTGCAGATACCCCACCTCCCCCCTGCCCCCTCCCATACACGAGGATTTTAACATTTGGCCAATTTATTGCTCTTGTTGTTCCAGTTTCTGTTCGGCTGGAAAAGTTTTTCAATGAAAGTTCCTGCGTCTCATGCAGTGGCAAATGGATTGGAATCGGATATTCCAGATAAAAGAGAAAGAAGCAAGCCAACACTTCTTTATACCTCTTTTTTGAGAGGCGGAAAGCGGTTGGATGTGCAGTAAATTGTAGCTTATGCTAATTAACTAGAGCTTGTTCAAATAATCGACTGAATCAAATTAGTTTGAAGTTGTTGAACATTGAAAAATAATGCGAAAATAATGTACTATCTACTTAATTGATGATGGAATGCGCGACAAGTGCAACAAGCTCAAAAAGTGATTGCAAATTGTGCATAATTATTCAAAAAATGATTATAAAAGTGTAACCATGGAATTCATTCTAAATATTAAAGTGGAATTTGTATATAACATTTTTGAATCATTGTAAAAGTTCTTGAAGGGTCCTTCAAAGTTCAGCTTCACTGCGTACGAGAGCTGAAAGCATTTTTTTGTAGATTTCATATTTCCTTCATAAGCTTTTCTTTCCAAGTTTTTTCTCATTTAAGCTGCAGCCTCAACCGCCGAATAAAATCTATTAGTTGAAAGAAAAATCATTTCTTTTATATGTAAAGCTCTCTTTTTCAGACTTCCGCTGATAATAAAATAATAATAAATTTTACTATGAAGCTCGGGCCAGAGGGGAGAGACGCGATGTCGGTGTCATCGCTTTAATTTATAGCAAAACTGTGAAAATATTTCCACTCTCTCTCTCGCATCGTTTAGCCTTCTTTGGTGCGACATTCCTTTTTTCCTCGCATAGTCCTGGCCAGGGCAGTGCCAACATTTTCTAGTATTTGCGCGCTCCGAAAAACCACTTTTCATGCCCGTCAGTTGCAGCTGTTACTACAGAGGAGAACCAAGACCCGACAGCCGGGGCCAATTCCTTTTTCCTCGGCCTCACAACCTCCTCTGACCCTCTGACCCTCTGTCTGTCTGTCTGTCTGTCCTTCTACCAAAGTGGTAAAAAGGAAAATTTCCAACACCAAACTAAAGGCATTTTTCCAGTGGCTGCCTTTGTCTAGCGAACATTTGATAGAATTTTTGTGCACATACTCGTAGAGGGAAAAGCTTGTTATCACTCGGTGCCCACATCTGTCACCTTCTATAAATCAGCCAAATACCACACACACACATACTCGTTGGCAGACAATTTTTATGTTTAGCGACAGGATCTTATTTTGGGTCTGCATCTTGTGGCATTTTGAGGGCTGGAACCCAGAGCACTGGCTCTGGCTTCTTTTATTATTTTCCAACTAATTCCTTTAATGGAAACTTGAACAATCATGTTGGGAGAGAAAAGGAGGAGTGCTCACATGCTCTTAAATTCACTTGCAGGACTCTTCTAAGGCCCATAGATAGAATAGAGGCGCTCAGTTGTGTTTTCAGGCAGAGTTTTCCGAGATATCCACTAAGAGTACGAGTATATATACATTTGCTTCATGCAAATTGAAATGGATTGCAAAAAACAGATTTCTTTATCTTCGAGCACTCTGCAAATCCAATGGCAAAGCAAACAAAATCAGTGTTAGAGTATTCTCGAGTGCTCCATATACGCGTGCACTCGCCTCGCCTATAGACAGGGTCTTAGTGGAGGAGCTCTGAATTGCTCTTACGCATAAAATATTAGATGCTGCAGTGCAATTGTTGCCATTCCCTGTTGCGGGCGTTGCATTGTCTCTCCAGTTACTTGTGTACAGATGTGGCACCCGCTCTGGTGGGTCGACGTGGGTGTGTGCGCCAGTCAGCCTATATTTTCCGCCATTGTAACCACCGCCCATCGTGGGCCCACAGCCGTACAGCTGCCTCGCTTGTCTCTTGTTCGTGCTGTCGCATTATTCTTCCGCATTTGCTACCACTTTTCTTTATCTCCACTGAACAGCAGCAGCAGCAGGCAGCACTAGCTGCTCTTTGGCCTCACAGCACCCTTGACTGTGTCGTGGGCCTGGTCTGGGGCTCCTCCATCCAACATTGAATTCAATATCTCGTGTTACATTTCATTGCATGCCCCCAGATTTATTGTAGCGTAATGGAAAACGTTGCCTGAAAGCTGTGTCTCTGCGAAATTCTCCTCTTCGTGTTATTAGAATAGGATACACAAGAATCCGCATCCGAATCCTGGGCATGTCCATGTCCATGTCCATGTCTAGGCAGCTGAACAATGGTGTAAGCTTTTTTAGCTTAGCTTGCGATTCCCCTTTTATTCGTCTGCTTTTAATGGTCTCTGGACAAAATTTTATGATTTTCGTAGCTTTTCTTTTCTGGCTGCGGGCTTTGCCGGTTTATTGTTTTGAGTATGACACATGAATATATATATCTTTATGACATTTATAAAGCCAGGAGATTTCAGTTTGTTACGCTTCTGATTGCCTTAACATTGGTCTATCGGTCTGTCCTCTGGGAGCTCGTGTACAACCTATCCTTGATAACCTTCCGCCCGATTGATTAGGCCAGTAACTGGGAATAATGTTCATTTTGCAAGTGGCTTTTCTCTTTGAAATGGGAGATTTTTCAATTGCAATTTCCATGGTCTTCTCGGGCGGAAAATTGTAATTTTCCCTTGCACAAATATTTGATTTATTTCGTGAGCGAAATTAATAGTCTTCAAAGCGAACCCTGGCTTCTGGCTTCCCCCATTCAGACAGTAATCCGAGCCCGAAATGAATGCAATTTCCATTCGATGCACGTCGCTCGAGCAAGCTGAGAATTTACTTTTAGCCAAACTCTTCATTATTTTGCAATTCATACTCGCATATCCTTTTGGGCTGCTGCACACTTGTGAGGCATCTTAATTATAGGCACACACTCGCATGCGGAAACATGGATAAAGGATAAAGGATAAAGGATACTTTTTCGTATGCAGCCACAAAATGCAATATCCTTTTGAATGCATGCCTGTGTGCTGGATCTGTGTTTGTGTAAAATTTATATATTTTCAATTTCCGCTTTTATGAGTGCAGAAGCGAACATTTTCATAGACGAGAAAATCAAATGGTCTCGACAGGGGCCAGCAGCAGCATTATAAACGGCAATAACTACGAGTATGCAGGATTTGATATACGAGTGGGGGAGTCCTCTAGCCAGGCAGCTGCACATATGCTCCAGGATGGGATGCCATTGGCGGTTGAAGTACTCGCCCAGATGAAGACGAAGACACACCACTCTCCTAACCCCAGTCCCATCCCCATCCCCCCCGTACTGATGGAAATGCATTGAACTGCTTATGCAAATGCCAATCAAAATGCGGTTGCCTGCTGCAGGCAGCCCCACCCAGGGGGCTGCAGACATGCATAACTGCGCACAGGATGTGGCCTGGCCCAACCCATTCGAAAATTTAGCATGCCAGCAACTTGAAAATGCTGAACAAGTCATCGGCTTAGAGATTGCCCTGAAATTGTTCCTAATGTGATTGGATACAAGCAGGCAGAAATTATTCCTTAAGTATGGCATTCCTTTCAAGACAAACAAAGTTCTCTAATTCATTTTAACTTTATTCCGAGAAGTCATTAACTGGTTTAACTAATGGAAAGTCCTAGAGTTTGAAATGACTTTAATGAGCTCTTTGTATGCTCGTTCAAATGAAGTCTCAAACTTTTAAGTTGATTTCATCTCCTAGGATAAATGGGAAATCGTTTCTTTGCCTACTTTCTCTTCAAATGTAAGTTCAAGGCGATTCCCTACAACCTTTCATTGCAATTTCATCAAAATTACGAAGAAAATTCAGCACTTAATGAAATGTTCTTCTAAGAACAATAAGCAACCATTTCACATAAGTGCTACCCGCTGGAAATTCTAGGAAATTGTTCAGAGGGAGTGGCCCTTAATCAAGTCCCCTCCACACATTTTTCGTAGAATCCGTGTAACCATTCCACTTGGTGCCCCAGCTAGAGGAAGGTCTAGGGCTTTATGAGTTGCCTTGTTCCAATTTAAATTTAATCAAGCTCTCTATGCACTTCAGGGTACCAATATCAAAGACTTCACTTTAGTTGAGATGCCCGCCCTGTTAGAAAGTCGAATGGCTTTTATGGGTTACCTTATTTTCAAATTTAAACCCCTCAAAGTTCCTTTATGAGTGTCCTCCCCGAATATATTGTGTACAAGAAGCAACAATTTCGCTTGATTGGAGGGCCAGGACCCCATTCCATGCAAATAATCTCACGAGTAATCTGCATTGAACAGTTATTAAGTTTTTTCAACCCAAAAAAAAAGCAAACATCCTCCAAGGGAAAACATAAGCTAAAACTCGAGCTGGGATATGGGATATGGGGTATACACAAAGGACCAAGCCGAACCGAACTGAACCGAACCGAACGGAACGAAGCTGAACGGATCTAAGCGCCTGGAGGCAAGCAAACAGGACGAAAACAGAGCCCAAGCCCCAAATGCCTCAGCATTTTATGCATACATACATACGAGCATACGAGCATATGCGAAATGGAACGCACACGGGCGGATGCCCAGCGGAGCGGCGGAACCCCTGGATTGGGCACTGGGAGATGGAGAATGGAGGATGGAGGATGGAGGAGTGCTACGGCTTGCCTTCATTTTCATGCAGGCGAAATTTGCATGCCAAAGCGTTGAGGCCAAAAAACAAAAAAAAACAAAAAGGAAACAACAACTGGAGTAGAAAGCCCCTCAGGCCCTCGGGCCCTTAGGCGGGCGCATGCACAAACATGTGAGGAGCGGAGCTCAGAAGCGCGTAGAAAAGCGCAAAAATAGAAAAGAACAAATTGCACATATATCTGCGCGCGTGTGTGTGTGTGTGTGTGTGTGAGTGTGCATTAGAGGGTGTGGGAGTGAGTGAGGGTGAGGGTGTGGGTGCGGGTGTCGCATGAGTAAGTAAAGTACTTACAGCAGCACCACCCCGTCACTTAGCAACCCAACTAAATCTCAGCACTTTGCAGAGCACGCCCATGTTATTTTTACATATTTATAATCAGTTCACTCTTGATACCCTGGAAAAAGGCTTAAGGGTTTTAGGGAGTTGCTTGGAAAGGAGCGAAGGAACTTCCGTATATACATCTGATTTATTGCCAATGAGTAGTATATAGAATACTTTATCATAAACCTTCCATAAAAAGAGTGGTTGCAAAACGTATTTTTTATTTAAAAATAACCCAGCATTAAAAAAAACATATTACAATTTCAATTCTATATATTTTTAGACCATTCGGACAATGCGGACCACTTTATGATACTGCGGCCATATTAACGATTATTCCAAAACCGAATCCAAGTAAGAAAAACCCTTTTTCAGCGGATAATAAAGCAAATTCTTGGATCTTGCAGTCAGAGATTAACTTAGATATATTTACATATCTATCTATTAAAACAGTTTTGGTCGTCGTGGTCCCGATTTTTCGCCGTGGAATGAAATATCTGACCATGTCTGACCACGCTAGTATATACTCGTATATATGTATCCATAAAATCAATCCAAACGAGATCCATATCGGATGACTATTTGAAATAGCTTCTATAGAAAAAATCGGTTTAAAATAAAGACTTTGGGGGAAACAATGTTGTGTCTAAGATAGTCCAAAAAACATTACAGTTTCAAGCTTTATATATATATGATTTTACATATGCAACTTGGCGAATCTATATCGAATTACTATACGAATGACTATACTCATGACTCCCAAGAAAATGCATCTTCAAGGGTATCTAAAGCATCGACTACGCAAAGTTTTCCTTCCTTTCGTTGTTTTCGTTGCATTTTTGCATGCCGTTTTTTGCCTTTTTGCCAGCTCAGAGATTTTTTCTATTAAATTTCCTTTCTCTCGTGTTTTTCCTTTAACTAAGAAGCACTCTGTGTAAAAAATTGCAAATTTCCTACTTACCAACTTTTCTGCTCCTTTTTCTTTGTCAACTTAGATGCCTGACAGCGTCATTCGTTTCGCTTTATGAGTTGGGCGGCAGGTGGAAATAAGGAGATGAGGTTAATGCAACGTGCCACCTGGCGTCGTCCTTGTCGCCACGTCGTACATTTTCATCCTGTCTGGTCGCCTTTCCGGGCGCTCCTACTCCTGCTGCTGCTGCAGGGACAGGACCTGCACTAAGCCCCGTCTAATGCATATTTGTGCGACGGCTTTTGCATGTAGCTGACGTTAAATTAATTTCCGCTAAAGAAATTATAATCTTGCCTCCTGCCCCACCTCTTTGCACTCAGCTTATTGGCATATTTAAGATGGCATGCGCATCCCCAAGTTATTCGAGGAATTTTAATAAGGATTTCAAATTGAATGGAAAGAAAGGACGGCACGGGACGGGGATCACTTTTTGATAAAGGAAACTTTATATGAAAGTCTTGTAAGTATTTCATTATTAGTTATACTTCAAGAAGAGATTGGGACAGAGGAAGAGCTAACTCATTGAGTACAGGATGGTGCCGTCTTAATGTTTTTAAGGAGAATTTTCTTTTATCAACTCATGTATAGAGGGATTAACTTTTGATGTATTAAATAGATCCGATGCATCTAAATCTTGTAAATTCTAAGGTATTAAAAGTTGTAAACTATTCAGTCGGATTGTAACACCCTAAATCAAATATGCAAATAGCAATTCGAAGAATATGAAGACTGATATAATAGACGAAAGTTACACACACTGGAATTAATAAGGAATTCAACCCATCTCCAGATTGGAGAGGTATATAGGGAGGAAACTAAGTCCATATCCAGTCACGGTTTCTTATGATACAAAACACTTTGTTAATCCAAAAGTTCTGCAGAAAATCCTTAATTTATATAGGCTTTTTCTGGATTTTGCTCGAATCTTCCTTGTCATATTATTATTTACACTTTCCTAAACACTTTTGGCGTCGTTTGCTGCTTTTGATAGTAGAGTTTCGTCCGCTCTTGGCATTCACCGCGTGCCTTATGGTCGAAATACATATAGGCCTACAGTGGATACCAGGAGAAAAACGTACCAAACGACGAGCACTGTGAAAAGTGGATCCCTTGCGGGACATACAAAGGCGGTAATACGGGAATATCCTTTTGCGCGCTGCCCCGAAATGTAACCGCATGAGGTCATCAAACGAACCCGAACCGGTTTGATGTCTCAAGTTCTCACAGTCTTAGACGTTTGCACTAGATCCATGGAGGTTGATGGTTGAAGGAGATCCCTTATGGGGAGCACGATCTGCTCGATGCCAATGACGCGATCGAACTGCCCGAATTGGCGAATGTGCCACGATACAAAACCCTGATGCCGGCCAGGGCCTTAAGTACTCACGATCGCCGCCGGGATGTCTGTGTGGCCCGCCTCCGTTTAGGGGTTGAACGGTTGAGCGGTAACAGGATCATGCTCACGCTCTCCTGCTCGCTCACGCTCGTGGGCTCTCTCTTTGTGCGCTCCGAAATCCGGTTTCGGATCGGGTTCGGCTCGGTTCGGGTTATCCTGACGGGCCAGCAGAACAGCTGCCTCCTGCCTGCCGGGCCATCCCCCCTTCGAGCCTGGCGAAAATTCATTCAAACATTGCCGGGAATACGTATATCTTTTCTCTTAGGACATTCGAGTGCGCCCGTCGTTATTGTTGTGCTCGCTGATTCGACGATTATCTTCATCTGTATCTGTGCGTGTGTGTGTCGTATCTGTGCTCGATTCTGCTTCTGTGTGTGCCGTATCTGAAATCTGTATCTGTGTGCCTGTTTGTGTATCCTTTTTGCGTTGCTTTTTTATTGCTATTGGCGTCTACGTCACTGAAAATGCATTTTTATATCCTGTTTATTCGCTGTGATTTCTTCACCTCCTGCCCCAGCCCCAGCCCCGGCTCCTGAAGGTGGCAGCTGTGGTCCTTGGTCCTGCTGTAAAGGTGAATGCGCTCGGGGATCCGGCTGCTTTGCCCCGACTTGAACTTTGATTTTGTTTACTGTCGCATATTGTGTGCTCTTTTTGCTAAGTAGCTGCATTCGGTTATTGTGCTGATTGTTCAACTTTTATAAAGACAAATTGGTAAAAGTTTAAGCTTGATTTAAGATGAAGATCCATTTTAAAAAGAAAGGAGAGTCATAATATTGTTTTCTTTGAGGAGAGGCAGCACCTGGTGAAGGTAAGGTAAGGGTGAAGATAAAGCCATATTTTCTTAGAAAGATAATAGATTAAATCCAAGCAAATTTCATTGTTACATTTCTCCTATTCAAAGTATATTTTAATTAAATATTAATTAAATCTTGAAAAGGAGAATGATCCCCTTTTACAAATAATATTTCTTAAATATTTGTATCAAAACATACATAGATCCTGTATTACATAACTAGCAACCTATTGGTTTTATCACTAATATCTTAAGATTTATCTAAATATACAAAAAAAAAGGGGGAAATATGGCATTTCTAGAAGTTTTCCAGATTAGTTTATATAGACAAAAAATTCAAATTTCGAATAGTTAATTTTCAAATAATACTATATTTAAATAAATATAATATATAATTTAAATAAATATATTTTTATTAATATATTTTTTGTTTTATTAAATAAATTATTAATTTTCTAAATAATACTCGTAAATTTCTTGGTTAATCCTTCCCTAAAACATGAAGCACTCAAGAATATCATTAGTAAATGCATTAGTTAATATGGATATTAATTACTAATCCCTAATTCCCCTAACTATAAAACCAACAACCGCGTTTGCGATGAATACCCCGCGTCCCAGTCCCAGACCCCGCCCCACCTCCATCAGAAATTCAACAAATCAGTCACACGACCCCTAAAGAAATCCGGCATGCATCTGGAAAATGCTCAGCAGAGAAAAGCCGAGAGTGTGAGAGGGAAGGGAGGGGTGGCAGCAGGCTAGCTGAGGGGTATGCGGATGGGGATGGAAAAGCAAGATGCATTGTCCGCATTGTTGTCAACGAGAGCAGCTGATCGACAAACGGCACAGGACAAACAGTAGACCAACTGGCAATCTGAATAGGCCCGAAACTGAATAGAAAACTGAAAGCCGAGAGCCGAGAACCGGCCCGTGGCCCGTGGCCCGTGACACACATTTGCAGCAGTCGTGAGTAGGGACAAAAGAAATGCAAGGAAAACGCTGCCCCAGAGCGTTGTCCCTGCACAAAAATTGGCGCCCAAAAACGGCAACAATGAAAATTGCATGAAATCAGCTGTTGAAAGCGAGGCAGCTGCCGCATGCCGCTGAAAGGATGTACAAAAAACAGCTGAATGCTCGCTGCCTCCCTGACAATATTGATTTTGTACCGTGTCACAGTTGCAGATATTTAAATTTCACTTCTCCCGTCAGCCGCGTTTCATATTTTACTTGTTCGCTGCTCAATTTTTTATTGATTGCCAGCCAGAGACCCAGTTGCTCCATTGAGCATAAGATGTAAAAATAAAATCTGCATCTGGGTTGAGCAAAATATCTCACCAAAGCGAACGATGTGTGAGCGATGGGCTCCTATAGATACAGAATGTGCACGGACTGGCTGCACTCCACAAAGAGAGTACGTGGACTTTGGTCTAAGATTTGACATGATTTCACTCTGGGGAAGGCATAACATAATATAACGAAGTTCTACAGACTCCATTGAATACTAAACCATAGCTGAAATAGGAATAATATATGGGAATATCTGATGAAATAAATTCAGACTTATAATTTTAGAAGTTTGAGCTTTTCAGTAATACATCTGGCCCAAAAATCTTAAGTCAATTGAGCGGCCATTGGATCTTAAACAAATTTGAGTTTAATTCGAATTCAAACTCATTTTAATAACATGATTTATATAAACTCTATTATGAAATCATGTTAGAGAGCAAATTGTCTCCCAATAATTTCTGTAAATAGTTCAAAGAATTAGTTAGAAGACTTAGTATATCGAGTATATCCCTCCAAGAAGTTCAAGTTTAGTTCCTCAGAGATTTGTTATTGAAAGTTTACATTCTATATAAAACTTTCCCATAAATTCTCTTTCACAGGAACTCTTGAACTCTTAGAACTCTTATCCCACTTCTGAAGAATTCACTTTTAAAAAAGAAAGCTCTAGTTATTCTCTAAATAATATAATCTTTTCATTTTCTAGTCTAGTCTTTGCCTTAAACATGACCCACTAAAGAAAATCATTAGTTAATTCTTCCTCCAAAGAGAGTTCAGAACTCATAGTCTATGTCTGTCCCGTAAAGTGTATGCCCCTCTTCGGCCATAACTAATATGTTATACTCTCCATTTCAGCTGAGTTTCGCTGGCACAGAAATGGTCCTTTTATGGCAGACCCAGCTATAGCAGCAATCTGAACGGTCTACCCTATGCGCCGTCTAAGGTCTGTCCCGTCCTGTGCCGTCCTGTTCCGTCCCGCACTGCTCTGGGCTGTCTACCCCACTGTCATTCTATTTCAATGCCTGACAATTAGCTGGCTTTATTCTTGTTGTTGTTGTTGTTGTTGTTGTTGTTGCTGTTGTTGTTGCTGTTGCTGTTGCCGTCCTGTCGTCGCTGTCGCATTGCTGCCACATGAGCACTTAAGCATGATTTTAATGTCAATGGTTGCGCTGCTGCTGCTGCTGCATGCCCCGGGAAGCTTCTCTCTTTTATTGCCTCAGACAGGAGCAGGAGCAGGACAGAAGCCGGGCAAAGGGAAAGGATAGTTGCATATACGGCAGTTTGTTTGCAAGCAAAGAAGATGAAAGTGTTAGAGGTCATAGCACTCTTTTTATAGGTTCTTTTTTAAAGCTATTATATGAGCAATGCTGATGTCATGGCTACTGTGGGCTTTTTTTTTGCAGGTTTCAAAGGAAGTGAACATGTTTTCTATGGCGAGATTATGGCTTGTTAATGGAGGGGGCCAACAGGGTTGGCAATTTAAGTATGTTAAGGTTACCAAGATGGATGGAAAGGTAATACAGATATTATTCATACATTTTTCCTCTTAGAAAGGTCTCCAATAAGCGGCGACTATTCCAGATGAGCCTATATTAATAATACCACTTTACAGAGACTAGATCTTCAATATTGAAATATGTGCCTTCCTTTATATCCTTTATTATCAGAACTACTTATGAACAGATTCGGGTTCGGTATGTACAGATATAATCTTATGTTCCTTTTTTACTGACTTTTGTTCCGCCGATCCCCTCTAGCTCTCCTTGCTCCCCCTCAATTACTCTTTAAATCCATCAAAAAACGAAAGGCAGCCACTTGAAAAGCTTGAACAACTTTGTTCTCAAAGCAAACTGAATGAAACTATTTTCCACCTGGCAAAAAGTGCACGAAAACCATTTGGTCCACGCACAAAGCTAAGCCCTAACAAGTGCAGACAACAAAAAAGCAGCCCGAATGAACCCTGGAGATGGTAGAGCACCACTCGTACGAAAATAGAGGGTAGAAAGGGTATACAAATGTATACAAAAAAGGCAGCCAACAAATTTGTATGCCAGCGAAGCGTAAGAGATAGCGAAGAGCGGACTGAATCAACTTGTGTCTGTGTGTATCTGTGTGAGAGTCTGCTTTGGATGGGTTCTATCTTTGTGTGGGTCTGACATGGCTTTAAGGTATCTGTGCCTGTGTGCGACTGCTTTGGTCCGTATCTGCGAGTGTCTGCGAGAGTAAAGCATAAAACACAAGCAGCTCGTAGCTGGCAGCTCGCATTTTATGCAAAGCACGTTTCACTCCTTTTTTTTGCACCCAAGCAAAAAGTTCTTTAGCGGAGGATATACTCGTACAGCGAGTGCGAGTGCGGCGGGCGGAGTGCCAAGGCGAGACGCTCTATGGGAGACACATAAAAATGTCATTTCCTTCCGCTCGCGTACGCCTCCGGAGTTCACAACCTGCCCATAAATGCTCCCATATGAGCAAACCCTCAAAAAAACTGCCCCTACAAATCATCGACAGTCGGGCGGAGCACCCAAGCACCCAAGCACCCAAGCAGCACCCAAGCATCCTCCTGCATCCATCAGATCCTGAGCTCGTCAGAAATTCGCGTGGCGAAAAAAGTTTTTTGGGTGCGGTCCTTGACATCGCGTACGACGCATGACACTCATCTGTGTGTGTGTGTGGGTGGCTGGAAGTGTGTGTGTGTGTGTGTGTGTGCCTTTTTCGGATGGCATGCCTCTGGGTGGGTGCTTGAGATTCGCAGGGTTGCCATCCGTTTGCGGCTTCTCGTTTCGAATTCACGATGAACTCGATTTTACGACAGGACCAGGACCCCATTGCCTCCATTCCCCATCCATGGGCCAAGGCAAGAGCTCGGCAGACGATGGCCATGCCGATGTTGATGCCGGCTCTGTCCTTGCCGGCTCTGCTAGTTCTGGTAGTTTCAGCCCAACGCCCTCGCAGAGCACACGGACTGGTGTGCTGTGGTGTGGTGTGGGTTCCCTGGCCTCAGGAATATTTGATGAGTTGTACAATTTCAGCTCGTTGAAACTTTTCTGTTTGCAGTTTTCTGCTTTTCTTGGTCTTGTTCTAGTATTCCCCCCCGCCCATTCCCTTCCCACCCTTTTGAGGTTACATTTGATTTGTACTTTCAGCAGAAAATTGTGTTTGCCCTCGCAATTTGCTGAAATAACATTACGCTTAGGTCATTAGTGGGAGGTCTGGTCTCCTTCAGGGGTCGTAGGTAGAATTAATCATGTTTATGGGGAAAATTAAATAGGACATCGACTATGGTATCGATGGAGGTTATTCGACTACGTCAATAATAATTAAATAAAATATAAAATAAAATATAAAATAAATATATAATAAATTCCATTAAATTCTTAAATATTGAAATGATATTTTATGTGCCATGTTTTAGCAATTTAAAACTACATTTTTGTAAAGTCATGTAAAAAAAACCCTAGGAAGATGGATTCCCATCATCTGATGGCCCTTAACAGGCAGTTAGGAGGGGTCAAAATTGTTGGTTCAATGCTGATTTTTAGCTGATCATTTAAGTTGTCCTTTCCACAACTTTCCTTCTTATTTTGACCTTGATTATAAGCCTAATCCTTTATTAAAAATAGGTTTTATTTTTATAAGTGTCCCAACCACAAAAAAAAATTTATTAACTAAGTTTAGACTAAAAACTATCTAATATCCATAGGCCTAAGCCATGTTCCTAATCATATCTTAAATTGTAGCTTATCTTCTTAATCTTAATCTTAATAATTCATAGAAAATATTCGGTGCATACTCACTCAAGCTATTGTTGTACATTATGATTATTATTCATTATCATAGTTAGGTTTCTGGTGAATATTTACGATTAACATTTAGGCAACAACGACAATTACAACATGGACAACAGTGACAACATTGACATTGACATTGACATCGAAACGACACCAAAAATGTGCATGACAAATAGTAGTAGACGTAGTAGTAGTATATTCCATTACAACATCAAGTACATACCCCAGTGATTTTTACATAACGCGCACTTTTCAGAACGGATTTTGAATTAAATATTTAATCATTTATGATGGCGTTTCGCCACTGCTTGGCGGCCTTGGGCCTTTGTACACTTTTATATCAACTTATGTTAGAATTATTTGCACAGCATTTTCACTTTTCGTTTGATTCGCTTTTCATACGGTTTTTCCTTTGTGTCGAGGGTCGAGGGTCGAGTTGAGGTTTGGGCAAAAAATATGTGGCTGTATCGGTCTCCGAAAATTAAAACTAATCATTCGGTCGTTCCTTTGTTCTTTGTTGTCTGTCTGTCTGTCTGGCTGTCTTTCTATCTGTCCGTCTGTCTGTCTGTATGTCCGGGTACCATGCTGCGGATAGTTAATAGCTTTTATCTCTTCGTTACATGGTGCCTTCTCCTCGATTTATGGTGTATGTGTGTCCTGAATGTTGTGAGTAGTGGTTGTGGCAGTTGCAGGCAGCTCCTGGCAGCAGATGGTGCCAGGATACAACGCTCTTCTGTGCCTCAGATTCGCTCAGCACTCGGCTGAGCGCGTATCTACGTGTAAGCGCAGCACCAAGCGCACTAGTTGACGCCTAAACGTCTACTACGAAATGCGTTTGTTGTAGCGAACCCCAATTTCGAAAAATTCCAAATGGCGGTACACACACACATGCACACAGAGATGCTGGTGTGCTGGAAGTGCACCCATACAGCTATATCTGAGCAGAGCAACACACAGCACAGCACAGAGCAGGGCAGAGCAGAGCAGAGCAGAGCAGAGCAGCAACTGCGCAGCATCCGCTTCGGCTCTCCGTCTGAGTCAGAGTCAGAGTCTCGGTCTCCGGTCGCTGCTTTGTGATTTATGTACAAAATGGCAAAAAGCAAAAACAAAATAATACAAAATACGCTCACACACACACAGATACACAGATACAGCTTGGCTACTCTCACAGATGCAGCATCCTTCTCTCACAAATGCAAACGCAGCCTCTGCCGCGTCGACTTAATCCCAACAGTGTCCTGCTTCAAGGGGTGTGGTGGCCACCCCCTGGCCAGCATCATCACCAGCACCAGCACCAGCACCCGGGCATGGTTCTCTTTATTACATAGTTACTTATGTACTCCGATGGCTTCTGTGTGGGCATGGGTATCCGTGTATCTGTGTGCCTAGCGTATATACAGACAGACTGTTGCTGCCGGCTTTCTCGTTGAGTCCGAGCTTTTTTGAGTGAGAGAGAGATTTGAGTGGAATTTGAGAAACACTCGGCATTGTTTTATGATTTTTGACTATCACATTCAAATGATTTTAGTGGGGATTCATAGGAAAGTCCTTGAAAAGGGAGTCCTCCTTGGAGAGTCCTCCAAGAGACAAAAATTTGCTAATAATTAGTATGGGGAAATATTCATCTACAAATCCATGTATCTTTCGATATTTCGTACTCAAACTGCCAAAAATTGTCCATGAACTACGCTGCTTCACACCTCGGATCATCCCTCAGCCACGACGATCCCCTCTGCCACGTCCCATTCATTCTTGAACCCAAGGACCTACCAAGGCTCTCCCAAGACCCAGATGAATGAACAAACTTTTGCTCAAAGCTCCTCCGCCCCCCCCAAAAAGAAGCTTTAGTCAGGACTCACTCGAAAAAGCGTTTTTTATGTACGCAGCGCTTGGCAGTGCTGGAGGAAAGTTTTTGGTATCTGGCTTTTACCTACAAAACACCAAGGTGAGAGAAAACTCTGCCAGCAGAGATAACAGCAGCAGCAGAGCCATCAGAAGTAGCAGCCACGGCAGCAACAGCAACAGCAGCAGCAGCAGCAGCAGCAGCAGCAGCAGCAGAGGTATAATAAAAATCCATTTTTATAGTCCCGACTGAGCCCGTGGACCCAGCGACTGTTGCCTGTGGGACGTTGGGCAGAAACAACCCCCCACAGATAGGGAGAACAAAAACAAAAAACACAGATTTTGTGGCATGGACTGGGAAGAGGGTGATATTGGTGGCGATGGTGGCGATGGTGGTGGTGGTTCCCAAAAAATGTATGAAATTTTACTGCCTGCCAACGTCAACACGAAGTTCAGGCTCTGCTGATGCCACCACGCCACGGTCGCTGCCACAGCCTCTGTTGCTGCAGCAGAATCTGTGGCCGCCTCTGCCACACTCGCTGCCTCTTCTGCTGCGCTGCTGAGGTTGTTGTTGTGGAGTGCCTCCGAATGAGCGCGTGGAATGTTGCCATATGCCGTCATATGTATGTACATCTACTCACCACTTAGATTCTATATAGATGTGGCACGGTGTGTGTTGTTTGCGTACGTACTACGTTTGGTGGTACAGTCGCCTGGCAGCAGAGGCTGCGACAGAGACGACGACTGCGACTGCGACGCGGACAGCAGCAGCGGCAGCGGCAGCAGCGGCAGCAGCAGCAATAATGTCCGTCCGATCTGCTCAGACGAACAGACTTTTGACTGTGCGACGGGGTAACCACTTTTTTGTGCCTCACGATGCTCAGGCTTGCTTTTGTTGTTGTTATTGTTGCTGTTGATGTTGCTCTTCTTTGATTGCAAAGATACAGGGTGCCTTCAAGGAATGCAATCGATTGGGGGTAGGGTTTTACTAAATGGCTTTTGAGCTGATGAAAACTTTAAACTTTCCAGAAGGAAACTTTATATATGTACCCGCCATATGAAAAGTCCATCTATGATCCACATATCGTACCTACACAGAAATCGATTCTGATGTTTTTGGTGCTTAAAGATTAGATCCGAACCTTGCAGCACCCTGTACCTGGCCATATTTAAGTTTAACAAGTGTGTAAGCACATAAACATAGAAATGGAATTAAGTTTGCATAGCAAAAGAAAATAAACTGCTAAAATTATAATAACACGTCGAAGAGGCTGCAGCGGGGCTACGGGTACGGGTACGGGTTTAAAAATTGAAACTAGTGTAAAGCGGGCAACGGCACAGGCAAAAAAGAGACCAAATTACACACACCTACACAGCACACAGCACACAGCACAGGGACGGAGAGACGCAGCGACAGGCGAACATTGACAGTGACAGGGGACGACCAGGCGAGCAGACCGAAAGAAACAAAAGGGGGTGCGTGGGGCAAAAAGAGGGGAACTTGGTATGTAATTTATAATATCCTTTGTCCTCTGCCGGCTTTTGTACTCTGTGAAAAGTGAAAATGTATCTCTTTGTGTGAGAGCGTGTACCACACATACATATGTGAGAGCTGAGAGCCGTAGTGTGTGTGTGCCAGAGATAGAACTGCTTTGGTCCAAAACAGAGCACCGATAAAGCTACAAAAACACTGTCACTGCCACAAATACAGCTACAAATTCTTTGGCTAACAGTTGCAGATACACAGATACACATTCAGACGCACAGATACAGCCACAGATACAGTAGTGCCCAGCGCTTTTTACTTTTAGCGTGGCTTTTTCCCCGTTTCGCCGTTTGTGCCGGGCAAATAGTTAAAACTAAAATAAATTTAGTTGTTGTGAGCGACACACAGACACACAAATACAGTCTTACACAGACAGTGGTGGGTACAGTGCAGAGACAGACAAAAGATAGCAGCGACGCCATCTTTGCTTTGCTCTCGCGCTGATAAGTATGCTACGCTTGTTTGGAGGCTCCTAGCCCCCTACTCCTGCCCCTACTCCTGCTTCCATTTCGACTGCCGCTGCACGAAATCTCATTATATTTGTTTTATTTTATTTGGTGCCACGTCTTCGTCGTTTGCAGCAGCTTCTTTGCTACTTTTGGTTCTCCTACGCTTTTGGCTTTTATGTCTATTTCCTATGCTTTTGGGGGGGCGAAAAAGTACGAGTACTTTTGTGTGCACGTAACTAAGTTCTGGCCATCCCCAGCACTTGCAGGTCCTTGGCAGTGTCCCTGGCTCACATTGTCATCTACTTACTTACTACTTAATGCGTGCTTAGTTATTGTTTTAGTGTGGCCTTTTGTCTCAAAATTATTAACAATGGACGTTGCCTGACAACCGCCTGGCTTCCGCCATTCTGCCATCCCGCCGTCGGGTTGACTCGAGTTGAGCTGGCTTTCGATGGGGCTGGCTCTGGACTGGTTCCACTCGGGGCTTCCAGGAGAAAGATCCACGGTAATAGCATTTAATGCACCTGCACACACACACACACACACACACACTTGCAGTTAAGTTGCTTTGTTCCCCGCACTGGCATTGTCTGCCACACGCACACACTTGAGAGACACCATCATCATCAACATCATCATCGCCATCGCGGTGGTGGTGGTGGTGCTGGTGGTGGCGGCGGCCATCGTTATCATGATTGTAAGCGGCTTTATAAATGCTTCATTTTACGTGTGTTTGTTCATTATTTATTTACCTTTAGTAGCGCTTAATTTTCACTCACTGCCGTCGCACTCTTCTGCCCCTGCCCACCTGTTTCTCTCCCGTTCCGTCCCTATCCCTGTCCCTGTCCCTGTGCCATCGTGAGCCTTTAGTTAAATTGCCAAATGTAAAGCTAATGATCTAATTTCATATTTATATCCCGGCTATTTTCATTATAATGATGCTGCATTAAAATATTGCATTTTACATTGAAACTTTCAATATTTAATTCCCGTTTTATGGTCTTGAATACTGAATGATTCCAGGGGTTATAGTTGGTAAATGTAGCGACCTTTAGCTGGACATTTAATGTGTGTTTTGATGAGATGTCCTTAACGCCACATAGAAAAAAAACCAGGTAACATTTGAAAATCTAGGATTGTTAGAAGTTTAGAAGTTAAACAACATTGAATTCAACGACAAAATCAATTAGTACAATTTCGAAAATAAAACCAACAGAAATTATATTTAATAACAAGCACTTCCGGCACTCATTAGTTCATATAAAGCAGTCGTTTAACCTGTGATCGAATGGCCATGGAGAACCAATTGGTGGCTGGCAAGTACCGGGCGATTAAGCGAATTGGTGGGGAGCCTTTGGCGAGGTATATAGTGGCATTTGCGTTGAGGATAAAACCGAGGTGGCCATCAAGATTGAGCCACACGATTCGACAACCCCGCAGCTGGCGAACGAGGCCAATGTGTGCCAGAAGTTGAGCGGCAGTCCAGGGTTTCCCACCTTTTTTTACTATGGCAGCGAGCAGGACTTCAAGGTCCTGGTGATAGAGCTCTTGGGACCATCGCTGCATGATCTCTACATCAAGTGCAGCCGTCACTTTTCACTAAAGACCATCCTGATGCTCGCCCCTCAGATGATGGCACGGCTGGAGGCCATCCACGCCATTGGATACATCCATCGCGACGTCAAGCCTGAAAACTTCCTGATGGGACGGGGCGACAAGTCCAACCAGGTGTTTCTGATCGACTTTGGATTGTCACATCCATACAAGGATCTCGAGACGGAGAAACATATTGAGTATTCCCCGATGTGCTCTATATTTGGTACCTTGTGCTATAGATCCGTCCGTGCCCAGAACGGCAATGAGCAGTCGCGTCGCGATGATCTGGAGTCCCTCATGTACTGCCTCATATACTTCTATAAGGGACTGCCGTGGATCGGGCTCTCCACCGCCAACGACAAGCAGAAGACTGAGATGGTCGCAGAAATGAAGAAGAGCACGAAGATCGACGATCTGTGCGGCGCGTTTCCACCCATGATCGGTATGCTCATGAAATACATTCGCAACCTGCGCTTCGAAGACGAACCCGACTATGTGTACATGCGTTTACAGCTTCGCGTCCTTTCTCTTGATCTGGCCTACGTGTACGACCTCAAATTCGATTGGACACAGCTGGAGGAGCAGCAAAACAGAAAACACGAATTAACGGAAGCAGAATCGACGGTACAGTCTGTCTCTGTCTTTAGGTCTTGCATGAACAGTCCAGACGTAGGTGTTTGACTATTGAACGCAGATCTTGAAAGGATTCCAGAACATTAAACACGGAATATCATTCAACTTTGCTTTGGTTTGGGAGAACCGTATTGCTCGACGATTTCTACTAGTTTTTTTTATGTTATTCATAGTTTTCCAGGACACATTCCCGTTTGTCCTAGGACTAACAATGGGCTTCCATATAATAAAACTCCATAAAAATTAAAAATATGTGTACTATCGGAAACGCTGTGAGGCGCGGCAAGGGCCGCGGCTCTACTTTTATATGCGGTACTAGCCGGTCAGTATATAAGTGAGTTTATGATTTATGTATTCGTATCGGTATCTGATTCGATGACTGGCGCACGCTCTATCTCTCTCTCTCTCTGTGGGGAGGGGGACCTCTCGGCGATCTCTCTTCGAATTTTTCTCGCTCGTTTCATTAGAGATGGGGAAAATATAGAGAGAAAAAGTGGAACGACCACTAGTTATGTTCTATTGTTAATTGTTGCACTCCGTTTATACTCTTTCCAGTTTTCCTCTACTGTTTTTTATTCCGCTACATCTGCCCTCTCTCTCTCTCTCACTTCTCACACTAACAGCAGCCGTTATAACTCGCTCACCTCCGCCAGAGGGCGGACACTGCACGAGGAAGAGTGTGTGAGAGTGATGGAGAGGGAGAGTAAGCGCATGGAAAGAGAGTAGCCACTGCAATTGCATTTCTATCTTCAGGCTATAAGGATCCGATCTGATCCAGCAAAGATTCGGCATTCTGCTAGATATGGTAATGCCATAGATTTTCGTTCTTTGTGGTGGCGGAAGGGGTCGGGCGGAATGTTGATGTACACTTGTAACAGTGTGGCATCACAGGAGTCTACACCTAAAATTTGGTTGCTCTAGCTCTTATGGTCTCTGAGATCTAGGCAGACATAGTTATATCGATTGATGATGATGCTGAAGAACAATATATATACTTAATGGGGTCGAAAACGCTTCCTTTTGGGTGTTACACACATCCACTTCCCATATCCCTAAGATCTCTTCGAGTATCGGGTATAGTAAGTGAGGCTTTTAGGCCTTTTATTGGAAATTTCCCCAAGAAATTTCTCTCTCTCCTTTCCAAGAGTGTGGCTAGACTCCTACTAGCCCATATAACTACTTCTTTGATTACGAATAAAGTGACCATAGCTCCTCCACTCACAAGTTGTTACCAAAAAAGACAGTAAACCTTGACAGCCAGAACCATGTGTTAAATGTCAAAATCAGAACAAGTACAAAATTAATTCTAAATAAAAAAGGCCAGGGCTCAGTAGATTGCTATTCAGTCGCCAGAGCGAGCTGTGGCTAAAGAAAAAAAGAATTCAGACAAAATCGAGAAGAAGTTTCAAACACTAGCAACGATGGAGGACAAGAGTCCTTCTGGGCGCAGCCGAAAGGCGACACTGCACTTGGACAATCAGCTGGTCGGCGGCAAGTACCGGGTGGTGAAGCGCATCGGTTCGGGATCCTTTGGCGATATCTATCTGGGCGTCTGCTTGAAAGACGCCACCGAGGTGGCCATCAAGGTGGAGAGAAACGAGGCCAAGTATCCACAGCTGGCGTACGAGGCCAAGGTATACCAGAAGTTGGCCAAGAATCCGGGGTTTCCCACACTCAAGCACTTCGGCTGCGAGCAGCACTTCAAGGCCATGGTGATCGAGCTCCTGGGACCCTCGCTGGAGGACCTCTTTTCCACGTGCAAGCGCCGCTTCTCCATGAAGACGGTGCTGATGATCGCCGATCAGCTGCTGTCTCGTCTGGAGAATCTCCACAGCATCGGATTCATCCATCGCGACATCAAGCCGGATAACTTCCTGATGGGCATGGGCAGGCAGGCCCACAAGCTCTTCCTCATCGATTTTGGTCTGTCCAAGCGATACCTGGATGCCGAGTCGCGTCTGCACATTCCCTTTCGCAAGGATCGCAATCTGACGGGCACTGTGCGCTATGCGTCCATCAATGCCCAGAAGGGGATAGAGCAGTCGCGTCGCGACGATCTGGAATCGATGTGCCACTGCCTGATGTACTTCAATCTGGGCAAGCTGCCCTGGCAGGGCATCACCGCCGCCAGCAAGAAGCAGAAGTACGAGATGATTCTGGAGAAGAAGAACGGCACGAAGATCGAGGAGCTCTGCAAGACGTTTCCATTCGAGTTCGCTGTCTTCATGAAGTACGTTCGCAGCATGCGCTTCAATGAGGATCCCGACTACAACTACATGCGACAGCTGTTTCGCCTCCTATCGCGCAATCTGAACTACGAATACGACAACATATTCGACTGGTCGCTGCTGAAGCAACAGAAGCTGGAGCGGCAGCGCGAGCGTGACCAGGAGCGGGCCCGTGAGATCACCGGAGCGCGTCTGTCTCTGGCCAAGAAGGCCGAGCAGCTGCACCTCAACTCCGTGCTCAAGTGCAGCCACTGTGCCGTTGGCGATGGCTCGACAACCTGCAATAGAAAGTGATTGTGCGGAGACGACTGCTTTCCAAGACACTTTCCAAATCAGTTCATTACATACAATATTTGCATTTAAAAGTTCAATTGTTTGGGGCCCTTGACACGATTGTTGGAAGAGATTTGAGGCTGGGCAATCGGTGGACACTTGACTCAGCTGTGTTTTATTATTTTTATCCCGCATTAAAGCTGATTGAAGTAAGCCACAGTTGTCGTTTAAAAGGGAAATCAATTGAATATTGGAAGGTATTCATGCTCCATGGGGAACCGAACCGAACACCTCTCTGAGTTTTCCATTAAGATGAAATTTTCCCCCTGGGGTTCTCTGGAAAGGGAACTTAATAAACTGTCAAATTGTCATGTAAACGGGACAGAGCTGCCAACCCAACCGAAAGTTTTCCACCTCGAAAGGAGGGCGGAGTGCCGGGTTTATTTGCGCTACTTATTTATTGAGTAGCGAGTAGCGGACAGGACACTGGAGTACAACCACAACATTCGCGAGCTATGGGAACACAAAATACATTTTACAGTGGAAACCCCACAAAAGTTCCCACTGTACACTCCGAAACCCAACAAAATGTAGTTCTGCCAACCGCCAAGACCATTTTATTAGTTTCTTTTGCGCGGCTTCCATTTTTGTGGCAGCGAAAATAAGTGGAAAAGTTAGATACACTTTATTTTTCATTTTTCTATATTTATTTTATGTACAAAAGCTTGTCTTAAAGACGGGGTCGCGGCACGGCACCTGCTGCCAAATTAAATTCCCAGAGGACCATAGAGAACGAGAGAAAAACTACATGGCCATGGCTATGGCTATGACAGACTGGAAACTTCAATAATTTATGATGCAGCAGCGGAGGTGGAGGCCACGAGTGGAGCGACGGAATCATTTTGCCATTTGGAGTAATTTTTCTTCTTTCTCTCTGGTTCTCTCTGTGCGGGTCTTCCTGTTGCAGAGGGAAAACTTTTCCCGGGAAACAGAAAACATAATTAAGTGTTGTCTTGAGTTGGGTGCATAGTTGACATGACAAACAGTTGATGAACAACAGAAAGATGTGGCAGGGGCAGTGGAAATGCGGGAAAAATTGCAAATTCCATTGGGGAAAATTGCGACTGGGCGTGTGATCGCCCTAGAATTGTGGCTAATAAAGCGGCTTGACAAGTGGCAAGTGCAAAACAAAATGCCAGACAGTTGGAGTGGTCCTGCCGCGCTGTCTGGGCCGCTCGTCGTCTTCGCTGCGACACCTTTCGCGGGCCCTGACAATGACAGCCGGTATGTGAGCGTATGATAAATCGTTCGACTGACAGCCGACTTGAATGGTATGGAAACACCTTTTTCCCGGCTCCCTGCCACCTGGTGACACCTGTGTCCTGAACGGGCGAGCGGGTACAGTCCCATTCAGTAATGTAATTGCACATTTCGTTTCGTTTCGTTGTGTGAATGCTAAGGGAGGTGTTTATTTAATTGGCCGAATGAATGGTGACTACGTGTATGCCATTTGCTTATTCAAAGTTTGTCCAATTGGATGTGACAATTTCCCCCTTCCCTTCCCTTCCCTTCCCTTTCCAAATGGAAAATAGTTAGCCCTGACTAAAATAAGTGAGTGGAAGGTGCGGAATACAAATGGAAATGGACTCAAATCGAAACCTTCGAAAGGGATGCGAATGTGAAATGTGAGGAGAATGCAATGACATTGAAGAAGCAGACGAAAACGTAATTTAAACTTTTCCATGTTCCACACAGGGAGCAAGGGGATACGATACGAATACCTTAAATAAGAAGCGTGAGAAATGTATTCAACAAGATACATTGGAAATATGGGAGTCATATAGAGAAGTGACAAGTAAATTAATTGTGGCGCAGTTCTTGGTCTTTTTATTTCACATATCTGTTGGCTATTCTTGTCAATCGCTGAATCAATCGTATAACTTAATGCACTAGAGTATCGCATAAGGCATATCGCACTAGACTTATTGGTTAAGGGTTAATATAGGGGATCGGTCAGGTACTACGGGTACTACTAAGGCGCTGCCTTATATAGTATAATCGAAAGATGATAGCACGCCCCCGTAAAATACTTAGTTAAGTGGATGGTACATACATTTGTATGAGTATCGAAAGCACCTCTCTAGGGCACAGACTGGATCGCATAGCTCTGTTGGTAATATCGGGGATCGATCAGGGTATTACTAAGGCCTTGCCCTACATAGTATAGATAAGTGGATGGAACATACATTTGCATGAATATCGCATAGAAGGGACTATATAAATCGCATAGAAAGCCCCTCTCAAAGGCGCAGAATGCACCGCATAGCTCTGTTGGTAATATCGGGGATCGATCAGGGTATTACTAAAGCCTTGCCCCACATAGTATAATTGAAATACTGATTTAAGTGGATGGAACACCCATTTGTATGTGTATCGTAAAGGAGGGACTATATAAATCGCATAGAAAGCACCTCTCAAGGGCACAGAATGTACCGCATAGATCTGCTTGTTAGTGCAATATTTCACATTGGACGAATGGATTATAGATGGATTTTTTCAATAAATATAAAACAAGTCTATGCCCGCAGGAGATTTATGAAAGAACAAAGCTCTTTTAAATTGATGAGTTCGTGTCCGATCCAAGCGCCGGCGAATAATGCTTTTAAAATGTGCAAAAATCCATTTTAATGAATTTCCGGATTAGATTCGCAGCGGCCATCCATTAGGCATCGCACGGCATTGCTGTGCCGTTCAGCCCGCTTAATTCCCTCGAAAGTGTTGAGCTGAAAAATTGCAAAACTAATCTATTCGACAACTTGCAGTGGAATCTACCTTCCTCGAACCGCATCCGCATCCGAATCCGTTCAGACCATTAACATCAGGAGTGAACTAGTGGAAATGCCGGTGGGGAGGCGGGAAAAGTTGTTGTGAAAGCTGAAAAACGTGAAACGCAATGAGATAATACAAAACCAGAAGCACCACAGAGAGTAGAGTAGAGTAGCAGCAACTCTTAACTTCCAGCGGCAGCCTCAAAGTTTTCACTCAAATAATTGCTTTTACCTTGCACTAATAGAGGGGGATAGTCAGTCACAGTCAGCACGGGCAACCAGTGCAGGAGAACCCCTTTTATCTGCACAGTAATCCTTTTGCCAGGACAAGTCGCAAGGTAGACGAAAACCCGTAAGAAGTAGCGCGAATTCTGTTAGTTTTTGCTTGGCTCCCACAACAGGAGCTCCCCTGGTCCTCTGCTCCTTTGTTCCATTTTCGGTTTCACATGCAGCCCGAATTATTTATCAAGTGCTTTCTCCGAGAAGAAGAAAGTAATTACGTGCAATGTGGCGTATGCGCAATGTTCAATGCCATTTTCCAAAAAGACATGCCAGAGACATGAAAATTAATTAGTTTACCAACAGCAGCGATTGCCTTTGTCCTGGTCCCTGCTTTTGTGTGTACAGAGCTCTGTTCCTGGAATCGATTTTCGAGCACAGGTGGCTCGGGCGTAGACCTTAAGCAGATTTCACTGTCTGTTGGTCGAAAAGTGTACGAAATGGAAATGAAAAGCCCATCAAAGTGGTCGTAAAGCAGAAAGGGGAAAGGGATGCCTAAAATAAGGCCTCATGCTGTCTAAACAAAAGGCAAAGCAGTATGGGATGGGCCATGGGATAGACACACAGGAATCGAATGTCATTAAAAGGCGACTGACTGACGGACAGACTGACTGACACTGACTACCACAATGGGGGGCTCGAAGCATCATGTTGAGAGCTCATTAAAACGAATACGAATTTAATGGTACTTAAAGCGGAAATTGCCTGGCAAGTTTCCGCCATGGTAAGCACACAAGCGGCAGCAGCATCACTCATAGACACTCAACTTGAGTGAGAGAAAGTGGGAGAAAGGTGGAGAGCACCAGGGCACAAGAGAGAACTAACTGGAGAAGCCAAGCAGCCACGCCACCCAAGTCAAGCCAGTAGCCAACTTAGATCGAAGTGCCTGCCTGGACCAAAGCACAGGCACAACAAAGCTTTTACGAGCTGAAAAACTATTAGTGGCAGCGACAGCAACAGCAACAGCAACAGCAAAACTAGACCCACAATAGAGGCAACACTCTGGCAACAAATCCAGCCAACAAACACGCCCACCTGGAGCAGGAAAGCCGAGCAGCCTGCTCACCTATGAGTGGGGGCGGCTATCGTTTTATTCTTCTCTATTCTGCCAGGGCTTTCCTTTTTCTATGCAACGCTCTTTGTGTGCTAAATGAAGCCATCGCACACACGAACAAAGCCGGTGACTGCCGAGAGTATGAAGCACGAAAAACACAACAAAATTCAGAGGGAAACCTAAGTAAACAGATTCCTGGATGATGATGAAGCTGGGATGCCCTTATACAAATATAAACAGGTTAATTAAAGTAAATTGTGAAATGCAGAGGTTCTCCACAGCTCACTCATAGAATGCTTCAAGAATCATAGCTCCATTGAAGCAAGAAAATTCAGTAAAAATACAGAAAAGTAGTGTACCCAACCTGCATCCTGTTTCTGCTAGGAGTTTTTAGTAGGCTGATACTTTCACAAGGATATTTTTCCTTTATCATACTCCAAACCCAACTAAAAGTTTACCCTACCCGAAAGAGTGTACCGATAACAATATAAAAAGGGAAATTTGCCAACAGTGCTGACCGTGCAAAAGCGCCGAGCGCCGAGCGACGAGCACCGCGCAACGAGCGGCAACAGTGTGAAAAACGGCGACGCCATTTTGAGACTCACAAAAGTATGCATTAATTGAATGTTTGTTGGCCTGCCACAGGAGCATCCTCATCGGTGGTACAGTAACGTCTGGCCCGGTCTGCCTTTCCCCAACCTCCTGCACACAAAAACCATATGTACAGGGCATATGCTTGCAACAAAATGTTTGAACATTCGCCGTACATAGCCGTAGTCGTAGCCGTATGCATGTCAGTGGCACCCATAATGGCAATACCATTCCATGTACTTTGAGTTTTCAATTTCAGCTTTTTGCCAGCTGAATTGCCGAAAGAGTAGGCGGAACAGAATGCAAAGGGAAAACATATGAGAGCCAGCAAATGGAGACCACGTCCCTTGGAGCTTTGGCTTTCATCTGCCAGCCATTCCGATTAGTTTAGAGGGCCTTCAGGCGCACGGGTACCCAGTATTAAGAAGAAGGGAAGAGCAAATTGATGGTCGAAACTGTTGGTCTTCAACGAACTCTATTTCCACCATTGCTACATGCCCACACGAGTTTCAAAAAGGCAACCTCTCGATAAATAGTAGTTCATCAATCAAATATCAGGGGCATTCGTTAACGATCCTCGTTCATATGTCGACTGATGGAAACTGGTGGAGAGACAAATAGTCGGCGTTTTCTTATGGCCCCACTGCCCAGCACACTCCACGGTTACGGGGTATCAAGCTATCATATACTGCCCTATTTCACCTATTTTTTGCCCATTACGGTTTAGGTTACCTGTCTCGAATCGAACCCAAGCGTACAGAATTTTCTGCATCAGTCAGCCAAAAAGTTGCATCGATATGAGGGATGGAACGGGATGGAACGGTACGGGACGAGGGGCTTTTGTTTGGAGCTGTAACATTTTGCTTGTCTAGGCAGCTTTGACTGCCAAATCAACGATATGAAATTTTCCATTTGCCATGAATTGTGTGCAGATTTACGAGCCAGGCAGGAGAGAGAGCCCTGATAACTTTTACCATCCATCGTCTGGCAGCGGAATGCATTTCCTTTCGTGAAGAATATACAATTCATAAGAGGAGTATATGTGCCAGCGAATTAGGGAAAAATAAAGCCCTTGACGATTTACAATTTATAATTCTTCACTCTCGCGACTCATCCCCATGTCCAGCACCAAGAAGGAGCCATGCCACTCCCCAGGAATTAACTACCGCCCAAAGGACGAACCATTCACATGGCAACCGCCAGAACATACACAACCGACTTTCAAGTGCACTTAGTTGCCAAAAAGTTAATAAAAATAAGTGCCTCTTGGCCATTGCCGAGGGCCTGGGTGGAGATGAACCGGACCCGGACTGAACCCTGGGTCCTGGGCTCTGGGTCCAGGGTCGGGGGTTGTATGAAGTGGCCGACTGACTTGGACTTCTGCTAGTTACTGGCACGGACCGGCATTAGTAATTTAGATTGCTGGCGAATAACTTTTGCCAGCTGCAAACCGTTACTGTCCGTGTCCACGTCCGTGTCCAAGTCCGTGTCCGTGTCCGCGTCCGAGTCCGTGCTCGTGCCCAGGGTACGTTCTTCTCGAGGCGCCAGCATTTGTTAACTTAAAGCTCAAGACACGAGAGAACACAAGCCACAAGCTACAGAAATTGTAATAACAATTTCGGAAGCCCTCGAAGGCAGTCGGGCGGAAATTTTTCATGCCACGCAGGATGTCGGCCAGCCATTGACAATAATTGTTGTTGCTCGGCAACACAAATGTTCCCAAAGAAGAAAAATAAAGTTGAAACTAGCCAAATGTCGGGGAAAATCTCGTTAAAGTATGCAAATAAATAGGAGTTTCTGAATTGCCTTCTTGGGGTTCATTTTCGGTCAGCATCCGTTTTGGGAAAATGTTTTTAGATTTTATAGTTGAGCCCAAAGCGGAAGCTTTCGATGTAGAACTTTTTGGCAGTCTATAAAATGTTTTTTGAGAATGGAACAGAATAGAAACCATAACTGAGAAATTGGAAAAGTTCCAAAATTTGACAAAATTGAATGGGAGTGTTCTCATGATATACTCATAATATTCTTCTGGGAAATATATCTTAAATAAAGCAGATTCCAAGCTCTTGATGGTGAATTTATAGGCTTCCTAGTGGAAATGGCACATCGATATAGACACCACAGTATTTGAAAACAGTGGATGTATCCCTAAAGATGGATCCAAAGAAAGAAGAGAACTCCTTAACCTCCTTACCCTTCAAACCCTTGCAGAATACTTGGAAATTCTTTTAAAACTAAACCCTAATATAATATAAATAATATCACAATTAAAGAAGCTAATTACGCTGACTTAATGGAACATTCTTAACATATAAAATGTTAACGGCACAGAGCAAATTTATGTGTGCCCAGAGAGGCAGGAAGGGACAGGACACGGGCACGGGCAGGGGCTCGGCAGCCAAGAATTTAATTTACTTAGGGCAAATGTGGCAACTGGAGAAGAGAAGAGAACAGAAGAGAAGAAAGGAGAAGAGAAGAGTGCACAAGTCAGCAGCTAAGACCTGGTAATCGCATTTCTAATTAAGTGCAAATTTCTAGCACACGCAGCACCCAGAGCCTTCGTCCTGGAAAATTGTGTTGTCGCCTAGTTTATTTCTGTTTTTTTGCCCTTCGCAAGCTGAATTTAATTAAATTTCCACACTTCAAAGCGCTGGCAATGTGTAAAATGTCCTCAAACCGTGTTTCACCCCAAAACCGAAGCCAAAGCCAAAGCCAAAAACCCCAAACGAAAAAGAGAAAAGCCAGCTTGAAAAAGAAATAGAAAAGGCGATGGTGGGGTGGAGTGGGCTGGGTGTTAGACAGAAGAAAAAAATTGTTATAATAAAAAGGAAATCTTAATTTTTCGTCCTTCGTTATTTGCGCTTCAAGTTGGTTTCAGTTCCTTCAGGTTACGAATTCTTGCAGTGACTCTGCCTCATTTGTTGCCTTTCTCCCTAATTTTCCTTTTGCTTTTCCTTCTTTTCCCTAGATTCTTTTTTCTCCCCTTGCCCTGATTCATTTTTTCCTAGGTTCTCCGTCTCCGTTCTCCGTTCTCCGTTCTCTCTTTGTCTTTTGCTTTGTTGGTTTGCTTTAGCTTCCCGTACTAATTAATTTCGATTCATTGAACACTTTTACAAGAAATTGCACACCCACTCGGAGTGGTAGACTCCCACTCTGGGTGCCACAATGTATCTACTAGCACGTGCCGCATTCCCCTTCCACGCCTGTTCTCTGTTCGCATTCGCATTCCGATTTCGATTGCCATTGCCATTGCCATTGCATTACTTTTCACCGGGAGCACGGCAGCCTTACTTCATCTTCCTTTGGCCGTTTCCCTCTCCGATGTTTCCCTTTGCCAGGGTTTTCACTTGCAAGCAGCAGCAACAGCAGAAGGACCAGCATCATCAAAGGCGGTCTCTGAATGCCTCAACAAATGAGCGTTTCAAATTGTTGCCAACAAATTTGCTGCCATTGAAGAAATTGCTTTCTACTGCTGTGCGAAAAAGTGAGGGGGCCAAAGGTTAGTCAGAGCGAGACGAGGAAAGCTCCCTAACAATGGCTCTCTGCACTTCCCTCCCCCCTGCTCTGTGTAGGTGTGTATTTTTTTGTACGAACATTTCCTACATTTTCCCTGTTGGCCTTATCGATGTGTCAATTAAATGGTTTTAATGTAATACATGTGCTAGAGCTGGCATTAAGCTCGAGTGTACACATCCCCAGCCTGTCAGGGATCTCACGGGCTTAGCCCAACCGACTGAGACAGTCGCTATCGCTCTCTGACATTTCAAATGGGAAAAATGGAAAATAATACCAAGAAATTGGCAGGACTAAGCCGCATAAATCAATTAGAGATAGCTGCAAGTTTCCCAGAATGGTTTCATTCGACCTAAACGATCAATACCCATCAATCCAGCACTTGGAAATACCAATTAAATGGTTTTCAATTAAAACAAAACTTAAAGAGCTTTAAACTTCAACTCTTTTGGCAAAACTTAATTAATTTTGCATAATTATTAGCGCGGAAATTGTGCTGAAATTTCATTTTAGAACACGAGGTGTTTGCTCATACGATTGTCGACTGACGGCTGTCGGCTGTGGGTTTCATTAGCTGGCTGCATATTTATTCTGGTGGAAAGTCCAAATTAGTAACCGTAATATAATTACCATAAAGTTTACTCTTCTTTTCACAGAATGTCCAATTGGTTTCGTTTTCCAGTCACACCCTCACTCGCGCACGCTGTTTAATTGAAGTTTCTCCCTCAACTTTAATTTGGGGGAAAAATGAAAAGAAAAATTTAAATAGCAAACATGCCAGCGCAAAAATTTCTGCACCCAAAAGTTTACATTAACCGAGAAGCCCCCGGAAAACCCCAGAACCAAAACAGAGGGAAACCCAGACACAGGCATCCATAGAAAAGTATGCTTGCAATACGAGAATGTAATAAAATGGCGAAACCCACAAATGCAAATTAAAATAAAGGGAAGAGCAAAAAAAAAACAGAGGGAAAAAATGTATATATTACGAACTATGTTTTACTGTTTATTAAAATTCAATCCATTAATATTTTTTAGGAATTCGTTCATTTTTTATATGCAAATTCCTATTAGAATAGTTAGCTTATGGCAAAAGGAAGGTTTTCTTAAGGAAATTAGACCAGATATTTATTCTACATAAATAAATTTAATTATCCGATTAATTTTCTCCAGGCTTAAAGGGAAGAACATGGAAAAGGAAAAGCTTCTCACTCATAAATAACAGCCAAGGAATATCCTGCTAATTCTGAAAGGCTTCATTACATGATAGAGACATTCTGTCCATTTTCTTTCCATAGAATGGTATAATTTCATAATACCCTTGACAGGAGCATAGTATTGTGAGAGTGAAACATCGTGGCCGTGGCCGCCTGCACGAGAAATGTATTAAATTTTTAGCATGCTCATTAAAAAAATATTAAAATGAAATTTCTATGGTTACCGCTCGACGCAAGCACACACGCATGCACTGGCACACACTGGCACACAAATAATGCCCACGTGTATTGTGAAAAATAAAAATATAAAAGAAAATAAAATGGGGAAATTGTCTGGCTGATGGCAAAAACACGAGCTGGGCCCCCCCGCCTCGTCAGTTGTTTTGGTCTGGCAGAAGGGTGAACACGAGACCACATTAAAATTGGCATCACACACACACACACACACACACACACACACACACGCAGAGGGGCATTAAAACAACGCCATGCTGCCCCTTCAACCCCCAGTTTTGGGCAAGTGGAAAAAGATATCACAACAGGAATAGTAGGCTAGAAACAGAGCCGAAGATTTGCATACACTTTACAGAATAGTTATACTCTAGTTCCAATGGAAGATCTACTATGGATCTATGGAACTACTCCTGGTATCTACATCTAAGAAGTATGATTTTTCCCTCAAAGCGGACGTTTATTAATGATCAGGAATGTTTGGGATACTTTTGGGATCTTCTCTGCCTGGCACACACCTGGTCGAAATAATGAGACTCCCTGCAAGAGTACAACATAGAGACCAAGTGGCAGCCAAGGGCTGGAGGCTGGAGGCTGGAGACTGGAGGCTGAAGCAACGATATGTGAATATCAAGATTTAATTTAAAGTTAACTAAGTAAGATTAAGCTTTACCCACGCTCATACACATATGTACTTGTGCACACACAGATACAGCTACAGCTACAGCTACAGATACAGACAGTACAGAGGGAAAGAGAGGGCCAGTTGCAGGGTGCAAATGTGTAAGGAGAGAAGTCCCGGAGAGATGGGGTGGTGTGGTGTGGTGTGGGGTGGTGTGGTGTGGTCCTATGTGATGTTATGGTCGTGTGGGCTGGGATGGGTTTTTGGCCTGGATGCGGGGTGTGGGGTGTGGGCTGGGACGGGTCCCTTGTATCAAGTAGAGCAGAAACTCTTAATAAAGCAATTGCCTCTGGCAGTCAAAAAGTAAACGTCGACGTTGTGCAGCAACGTGATTACAGGAGCAGTCGGGTGTGGAGAGAGTCATGGGTGTGGAATGGATCTGTGGGACCAGCTTTTCGGTCCAGGGCCACGACCTCAAAAGTATGTGTATGTCTGCATCCCACCCTATCGCTCCTTTCTGGATATGTGTTTGTGCGAGTGCGAGTGTGAGTCTGGTCTGCACTGAAATACCTTTTAAATATTTTTTCCCAACTTCTTCTGGCTTTCGCTGTAGCCCTGACAAAGACCGAGTGGGTGGTGGTCCTAGTAGTGATAGTGATGGTGCTGATGGACCGAACATAGGGCTGGATAGGGCTGGATAGGGCTGTGCAGTGGTGGGTTGACTGCAGCAGCTGCAGATGAAACTTACTTACGCCCAGAAATATCAACTAACCAGAATACATAATAATATATTGAATAGAGAGAGAGAGCTCGAGAGCACTGGTGGAAATATGAAACGCCAGACAGACCATAACGAGAGTATGAACTGAATTTAATTAGCTCCAGAAGTAGGGATTGCATTGCACAGTGGTCATATCCATTAAATACGATACAAATCCGGTGAGGGCGGGGCATTCAATAGGGGAATAAGTTCAAGGAAATTTATATTTTTAAGTCCAAATCATTTCGAGTCTATCCCACTGTCCCTGTTCCAGAAAATAAATGAAAACTAGAGCTGCTCAAAGAATGCCGTGCATAGAAAGATATTTGCAACTTCCACCCTTTTCCGTTTTCATTGAAAATTCTTCAAAATCCTTTCCAGTCCATCCCACCGTCATGGTGGCATGGTTGCATGGTGAAACAGAATCTCTGCCGCTAAAGGCATATTATATAGCAAATCGGAGCCACACGGAGCAGCGGCAGCATATTATTTGCAGCCACCAGCTACCAGAACTTGGACACATGAAATACATCTGCAACAAGCGGCATTAAAGGGCCAGCCGCCGAAAGAAAAAGAAATCTCCTGAATCTCCAGAATGAAACATCTCAAAATTTGCACCTAGTCCTCGGGAAGATCAGGAGCAGGAACTTATATACGATCCCATCCCAGAAAAACCCCCAAAGGAAACTTCTTCCTCCAGATTCCTCCTCAGATTCCTCCCGATTAGTGGGTATCCTATAGTCGGAATGGAGTGCCCATTTCTCTGGCATTCTTTACTTATTTGAAATCTAGTTTTGCATACGATGGGCAGGGGTTGGGGGCGTCTCTAACCAGCACGAATGGGTTAAGGCTTGGGCAAGGGTTGGAATCGGTCTGCATTTGATGATGCTGCGTCCCTCGGATGGTCTGCGGATGGTGTCGGCGGTATCCTGGCGACAGTTGTTAGATACATAGAGCCATTTCGCCGTGGGCCTTAATAGAGCTTGGGTTACTCGATTGGGTTCGGTATTGCACTCACTCTGTTTTTCTCTGTTATTTCCCCCCAGTGCGCGGCCCCTGGCTCTTTGTGCCTTGTCAAACGGAAATTTCATATGATTTTCAATGCTTCGCGCTTCATGAAAGTGTAGCCTTGGCAACAAAACACGGTCCAAAGAGTTGCGAGTGGTTGGGGCTTTAAAGGACTTAAATTCCGCTTTTTCTTGACAGGAAGTATTCCCCAGAGCTGTGAGCTTTTGATTAATGTATCGTCGAAACTCTGGCCGAAAAAATAAAAGTGAAGAAGCATTTTTGGCACTCCTCTGAATTTGCATCACAAAGTTAGTTCGTTTAAAGTTTTAGCATAAATTTGTCACCCGAAATGACATACAGAAATGAACAGAATATAATTATAGGAAGGCCTGTGTCCTTATCGAGAGTGCTTTGATCTTTCGCGGGTCGGGGGTTCGGGGTTTTTTTCATCTGAATGGGATTTTCGTTCCGCTTGCCTAAACAGATCACACTTCAGAAATTATTGCCAATATTACGGATAATATGTTCATACATGGATGGCTTTTAGGAAATGCAACGGCATGAATATTTAATCAAAATAAATAGCATTAATTTTCATATTTAATGAAGCAACACTTCGTTTAAAACGCACATACCTGTGGTGGGAGCGAGTCTACTTGCCATTAAAAAGGTGAGCACTTTGCATTAATGCTGCATGGCAACTTGCCTCATTATGATGCAGAAATACAGAAATACAGAAATGCAGAAATAAAAAAAATACAAGCACAAACACACAAATCCACCGGCAACGAAACCAATTAAAAAAAGAATAAAATAAAAACATTGAACGCATAATACACAATACTATCCATATACCATACATACATACATATAACATATACTCGTACATAAATATACACGCACACCCGGGAGCCATAAACGCATACGCAATTTAATTGCGCACAAAATGGCTACCAGGACAGACGACGCATAAAAATAAAAAAAAAAACCAGAACAAAAATTACATAAAAAAATACATAAAATAAAATAAAACATCAAAAATCTCGTTCTTCAATAGCGCAATAATTAATATAAAATAAAGTCCGGATGTGCCTGAGGCAGGAAGGAGAAGGACGTGTGCGCATATATCATTCGGGGGCGTATTATTAAACGGCGGATGTTTCAAGTCTGGCATTTGTTGGGGAATGTAATAATTTTACCCATGCCATTGTACCTGGTAATCCCTAGCATTTGACTAGTGGTTTAATTGAACGATAGTTCTTAGAGTGAGGGTTTACTCCTATCCAAAAAGGGAACCTGGTGTTCATTTCTATTCTATAATGTCCTACAAGTGAGTAGGAATCCGCTCCAGAAACTCTATAAACAAACACGCCCTACACGTCGTTGTATTAAGTAATCAGGTATAATATTTATTCTTAGTTCAAATAGGTTACTCATGAGTCTCTTTTTATATCTTATTACGCACGTCTTCCCGCTTCCAAAGTCGAACTCTTACTCCACTATCGATATATCTTCCTCTCATACCCTTGACTATCCTTAGCGATAGATCGATACTCATCAGCTGGTTCAAGGGCTGCCAACCCTACATGTACGTACTTCCATACTAAAACCATCTTAAAACGAGGGGGAACGTTGTGAGTTGCTGCTGCGACCGCAACTCTACATTTATACCCGAATATTTAATCAAAATAAATAGCATTAATTTTCATATTTAATGAAGCAACACTTCGTTTAAAACGCACATACCTGTGGTGGGAGCGAGTCTATTTGCCATTAAAAGGTGAGCACTTTGCATTAATGCTGCATGGCAGATTGCCTCATTATGATGCAGAAATACAGAAATACAGAAATGCAGAAATTTAAAAAAATACAAGCACAAACACACAAATCCACCGGCAACAGAAACCAATTAAAAAAGAATAAAATAAAAACATTGAACGCATAATACACAATACTATCCATATACCATACATGAATACATACAAACATATGTACATAAATATACACTACAGTCGGGAGCCATAAACGCATACGCAATTTAATTGCGCACAAAATTTCGTCTACCAGGACAGACGACGCATGGCGAAATTTAAAAAAAACCAGAACAAAATTACATAAAAAATACATAAAATAAAATAAAACATCAAAAATCTCGTTCTTCAATAGCGCAATAATTAATATAAAATAAAGTCCGGATGTGCCTGAGGCAGGAAGGAGAAGGACGTGTGCGCATATATCATTCGGGGGCGTATTATTAAACGGCGGATGTTTCAAGTCTGGCATTTGTTGGGGAATGTAATAATTTTACCCATGCCATTGTACCTGGTAATCCTTAGCATTTGACTAGTGTTTTTAATTTTGAAGCATTGTTCTTAGAGTGAGGGGTTACTCCTATCCGAAAAGGGAACTGTCTATTCTTTAGTGTGTATGTAGGGAAATGAGCTCCCTACAAGTGAGTAGGAATCCGCTCCAGAAACTCTATAAACAAACACGCCCTACACGTCGTTGTATTAAGTAATCAGGTATAATATTTATTCTTAGTTCAAATAGGTTACTCATGAGTCTCTTTTTATATCTTATTACGCACGTCTTCCCGCTTCCAAAGTCGAACTTTTACTCCACTATCGATATATCTTCAAGAATATATTGACTATCCATAGCGATAGATCGATACTCATCAGCTGGTTCAAGGGCTGCCAACCCTACATGTACGTACTTCCATACTAAAACCATCTTTAAAAAAAGAAGGACAGCCGAAGTTTAAAGCGCCTAAAATGATACCCAGCTTTTCCTTCTTTTTCCTAAGTCCGATAGTCAGCTTGTCAAGGCCTCCGCCCCCCAAAGCCTTAGTTCCTATGTATAATATGCATAAACAACCGGATAATCTTGAGCAGATTTAATATTCCTGTTTTTGCTGTGATAAATGTGGCAACATTTAATGGGGCTCTCTCGCAGATTTCAATTAAATAAATGCCAGGACTATTTAGTGCGTTCAATCCGCCTTTTATAGGCGGGCATTAGCCCGGCCCGAAGCCATCTACCCTCTCCATAAGGCTTTCTGCTTATTAAGAAATATCTTTCTGGGGGTGTGTGCGGGGCAGGACCTTTTCTGCCAGCCTGCGGCGCCAGTGTGCAATGTTTTTCCTCATTTTCATATTGCTCTTTACCGGCTCATCATAATATTGCCCCAGAAGCACCCATTCCAGCTTCATCAGGGCCAGCAGCAAGGAGCACCAGGGCCAGGAACAGTGCGCCAAAGGCCATTCTTCAGTGTCAAATCCAACGCACGGTCTTGTGCCCCCAACCGGTCGCTCCCTTGCGTTACTTGGAGGCATACACTTTTAATGCGTGTCGCTCACATTTTATGAGCTGTCACAAAGCACAAGGAACCCAGAGAGGAAAAACAAAAAAAACCCTCGAGAGAAGACGACAACAGACTGCCTCGACATTGAGATACCCGGTAGTTGGGAGAGACCAGTGCCAGGCTGGGGTAAAAAGTCGGGAGTTGAAAGGGGAACTCTGAAGAAATTTCTGCTGTAGATAATTGCACTAGCTATGACTCCGAACAGTGGTAATATGCCATAATAGAGTCTCGACTGTTGCATCTTTTGGATAGATATAACCTACCCTCCTGCCCCATGATCACTGGATATAATAAACAAGAAGGAAGTGCGCACTCACGCAGCTGTGACCAGCATCGCAAATAAATGAAAAAAGTTAGCCAAATAAACAAAAAGCAAAAAAGGGAAACACGAGCACCAAAATGTAGGTGGAAAAGTTATGCACTTTCCCCCAAAAGCCCACTCCGCATCTGGACCGCCCTCGTCCTGTTCGACCAACTGCGGCTCTTATTTAATTAAATGTCAAATGCTGGCCGACAGTTCGTTTGATTTGAACAACATTTGGCGGCTTTAGCCTACTGGACTGGCCCTGGACATTTTTGATTTATTCCATTTCGCTTGTCTGTCAGTATTCGAAACGAGCATTGACTGCACATTTGCGTATAATTTGATTTTTTCCTTCAGTGCAATAGAAACGGGGGAATAAATGGGAAATATGTCAAGTTTTTAAGTAGACTGGAATAATGGATGTATAAATGCACACAATTATCACGCATACGCAATGGTGGCCTCAACTAGAACCGTTCAGCCAGGCATCGCTTTGCCATGCACGGATTTAATTATCAACTAATTAATTTGCACACCCAAACCTAGTCCATTCGGGCACAATATTCCCCGCAAACGAATTAGTTTTCAATTTCAAATACATATTCGAGTACGAGTGTATGCTCGTTTATTCGTATCCATCCAAGTGCAGTGCTCACGGCCCCTCTGGCAGTCATTTGTGCAGACATATGTATGCATGAAGGGCGATGGGGAGTGGCGAGGGGGTGCTGTCAGAAATTCGTTTTGCAATTTGTTCATTTTCCATTTAACCTCTTTTGTGGCGCATTTTCCACTTCAAAGCGCAGGAAATGTCCTGTGCAATTATTTGCATTGAAATGATTGTATTTTTCATTCATTTCATACTTTTGCAGACCTCCGTGATGTTTCTTTTTTTGCCAGTTTATTATCACATGAATGGTAAAAGCAATTTTCTTGTTAATTTGTAATGTAATGAGACATTGGCTGGCACAAGGAGCACAAGGAGCAGCCACATGAAATGTCCACTGTTCCAGCGGAATGTTTTGAAATAATCTTGCCAATATGTAGCTACATTTAATTAACCGCATTTGCCGAGCAAGAACGCATGCCCCCACTGTGGCATGACATCAAAGGCATTCGCCCCACACCCACTAATTAGACGTGCCCTGACATACGCCAAATTATCAATAATGCACAGCAATTCGCCTGTGTTCGTGGTTCTGTTTGTCCTCCTGGTCGTCCTTCTGTTCGGTTCTTGCACGTTATGTTGGCTTTTCGGTTGATTAACCAAGGAGCTCGCAGTGGTTGGTGCTTTAATTAACACTAAGCGAAACCAGTCACATTCGATCGAGTCAAATCAATTCGATTGTTAATGCTGTGGTGTATGCTCTTTATTTTCCCATTCCCATTGCCATTCCCATTTCCATTCCCATTCCCCTGAATCCATCCAAGTAATTAGTGTAATGCAGTGGAGGTTAACTAAATGTGATTTTCTGACTACATACGAGTACCGTCAGCCAGCTGCCAGCTCGGTTTAAACAGCTTGTCCCCACTTCTCTCCTCCTAAGCTCCTTGGAGCCCATCTTAGTTTGAAAGATTCCGAAAAAAAACATCAAACAAATGCGATAATTGGAAAAACCTCTATCAAAATATCAACACACTTCTATCGCATTTAATTTTAAAGTAAATACAACTTGATCGACAGGGAAAAATGTCTGTAATTGCATTGTATTTGTGTTTGGGCTTTGACCAACTCCAAACAAGTTGTTGCTTGGGCCTGCGGTGGACTAAACAATTTTCCAAACTAATACCCCGCTGGGAGCAGGCTCAACCACACATACGAGCATACGAGCATACGTATGCCCCACAAAAAAGAGAGTGGTGGGCGGAGTACGAATGAATGAACCGTACGAAACGTGGCAGAAAAAACCGAAATCCCAAAAATCCCTTGATTTATTTCTAATACCCATACACGCACACCCAGGCACACGCACACATGCAGAGGGCAGAAATATCCTGGTAAATAGAGCAAGTGAAAAGTTCTACCCCACAACAACAACAACAACCACAACAACAAAAGAAAAGAAAGAAGAAAAACGCAACAACAACAGGGAAAACTTTAGCATTTCCCTGAGGAACTAAATTGTGCCACCGGCGGTTTGTTTGCTTCCTTTCAACTCGGGCGGGTCCTTTCTCCGAGTCTCCGAATCTCTTCCTCCGTTCTGCCTACTCCAAAGGCCTCGAACCACTCAAGGATCTGTGGCAAAGGAGGCAGACACGGACACGGAGACGGAGACGAAGGCGGGCATGCAAAGTGAAGTAAAGCTAAACGAAAGTGCCTCAATTTAAGTTGTAAGCTGATTTGCTAGACCGTAATATGGCCGCCTCTAACACACTCAGACCATTCAGAAACCCATATGTACATGTATATATGTATGTATCCTCGCACTTCTTTCCTGTGCACATATGTGCATGGGCACAAGGAGTATATGAGGCAGTCGCCATTGAAGTAGAAAAACTTTTTGGTCGGAGCAGCAACAGAAAATGCTCCAAATTAAGGCAAAACTTTTGGCAAGTATTCCCTTTTTTGTCGATGCCATTGGAGGGAGAGCATCATGCATTTGTAATGAAGTTGGATGAGTGCGCAAAATAAAGGGAATACATAAATATTATTACAGATTGCCACTTTACTGGGCAGCCAACAAAGGGATACACTCGTTTGGGGCAAGGGCTTTCTTTGACATTTCCATATTGTAAATGGTAGAACATGTTCGTTAGCCAAGCATGGAGGACTTTTTGCATTCTCATATCCTGTTCAAGGACTCCTGTGTCCTGCACAAGGGGCGTGGTATGATCACTTATTAGAGAAATGCTCTCAAGTCTAGAATATTCTACGAAAATGTTTACAGATACTTCATTTTCATTAGTCAAATATGGAAAACTATATGGAACTGTCATTTCCTTCTCTCACTTCTTAAATATCCCACAATTTAACAAACGATAGATGGGGCCAGCCTCAGCAGACTCTATGAAGAGGATCAAGTATTCCCCACAATGCACACGGACTTCCTTTATTATAGACTCTAAACGAGGGGAGCAGAGTTAAGTGGAGCCTTCTTGTGTTTGAGCGGGCTGTTTTGGTCTGATTTTGACACAAATCCCTTTGGTGCTAAAGCAATTTATGCGGTCTCGAGGCAAGGCAAATGGTATAGGACTAACCACCAACTACTACTACCAGACTCCCTAACAAACACACTCAAGATGTGCGCCCTGAATGCGAGAATAGTTTTTCTGTAGCCCAGGGAGTGAGAAAAGAGGGATTACCGGGAAGGAAGGAAGGATGTGGAAGGTCTGGGTCTGGGTCTGGGTCTGGGTCTGGGTCTGGGTCTGGGTCTGGGTCGGGGTCTGAGCATCCCCATGCACTTGGCTGGGCTTTGGTTATGGTTGGTTGGTTATGGTTAGATTGGTTGCTTCGTTGGATGCTGCATAAGTGCAATTTTATGTTTTGGCCCCGAAAAGTTCCTTCGCAGTAGTTGATAAATGGCTCACCGACGATGGTCGGGCCCCGACGGAAAAATGTTATGGAATTCTCAAAGCCAAATCCCTTCCATTCCCAGCAACAAAGCATAAAAAAGGCAAAAATGTAAATTTTCCTGCATAAATCTAACAATTTTCAAACATATGTACACGGGTGTACGTACGAGTGTGTCCCATTTCGAAAATAACAGGGAAGGAAAGGGCAAAAGGGCAAACAAAACCACATGCCACGCCTAACAAGCCGCCAACACCACCTACCACCGCCTACCTTTGTGAGTGGTACATGGCCGCAGATAAACCGCCCAAAAGTAATGCCAAAACATTTCGTGTCATAAATTTTACGACATAAGCGCGAAAAGCAAAACAACACAAAAGCCAACACCCCAAAAAATGGAAGGACAAAGGAAATTGGAAATAGGAAATGTTTAACGTCAAGAGGGCGAAGGTGCAATACCCTTAGGAGGATATTTATAGTACTCGTAAGTGTATAATGATATTCGAACTTGGTCATTGGGTAAAATACATATTAGTTAGCCTATGCTATCCATGCACTATTTTTGAAACATTTGTCCACCATCTTTGACCATCATTAAGCTGCCTAACAAAATGATGGTACCCCTAATGGTAGGGCATAAAATACAAGCATTGTGCATTACAATAAATATTGATTTACAATTTTTTGCGCTTAGAACATTAATTTATCTGAATTCAGAGGCGTCGCTATCAAAGGATCAACAAAAGGAGGATAAGACCACCAAAATGATGAGTATCTTTTTTATTATTGTATCTAAAAATAGAGTATAAAAAAATCAATATTTAATTGGATTTTAATAAAGTTCGAATTGGTCTTACTTAGCTACAAATTCCTCAAAAATTTGATTACATTCCAAGCGCATTTTATTAGCAGCCCCTCCCGGCCTAAGCATCTGAATGCGGGAGGCCTATAAAAGGCCACTCCAATGATATTTAGCTGTTTCGGATGGGGTCTGCAGAGCTATAAATTAATTTAAGTGCCTGAAAATATTTTTGATAACATAAAATCAAACCAAGCGAGATCCCTTTTCCGTTGGTTGGTCCTTGGTTGGTCGTGCTGTGCTGTTGCGGTTCAGCCCTGAAAATTTAAACGGCCTGGCCATTAAGCGGACCGAGCTGGATATAGTTTAATGGCTTTATTTCGGGGGAATGGGCCAGAATGGGACAGGGTTCAGACGGCTGTTTCCCAATACTCGGCCGCACTTTGGCCAATTCTATTGGTCTTCTGCTTGAAGATTTAATTAAAAAAGTCGAGAGCATGCAAACGAAGTTTTTTAAAGGGAGTGGAAGGGAAAATTCGGCTGGCATAAGCCAGAACTTCTTGAGGGCTGGTGGCATACCCGCCACAAAGGATGCGCCAAAGGCAGTCAACAGTGACGGGCAAAGGCAAGGCAAACTTGGGAAAACTTATTCTTGGGAGCATCGTTATCATCGCCCATCATCAGGCTCGACAGATACAATAACAACAGCAAAGGCAAAGGCGACGGCAACGGCAACGGCAAAGGCAATGCCAGAGAGACAAGATATGACAGCCACTCGTCGTCTTCGATTCCTTCGTTAGCAATACTTTTAAAGTAAATTGCGGCAAAAAGGAGAAGCCTTCAAAAGAAGGGGGAGTGGGGGCAGCACGGAAGCTTTCCCGCACACGTTACGGCACTTTGCCTCCGCTCCACTCCACTCCACTCCACTCCGATCCGTTGCACGCTTCGTTTGGCTCTGATTTTTCGCTGCTCGTCATGGTCATGATGGTTTTTGCTTGGAAAATTAATTGCATGCAAATATTGACAGAGCGAAAGTAAATATAATTTCATTGTTTACCCATAAATACGCATTATTTGGAAAATGAAAATAGAAAAGCGCCTTCCCTAGGGCTGAACGGAAAAATGGGAAAAATAAAGGAACAAAGAAAGGAAGTGGGGAAAAAACTAATTGCTGCTAACCGAAGATGGGAGTATACTTTTTTTGAAAAGTATATAAATATAAGAATGAGCAGTAGAGAATCCTTTAGAACTACCCCCTGGACTGGTGAGAGGCAAAGAATTCTCTGAATGTCACTTTCTTTAACATTTAAGGCATATCCAAAAGGATGTGATGCAGAAACCTTGAATTTTAAACAGACATTCGATCCCACTGAAAGGGTATCCTTTGTACAGGTTTGGAATACAAAATCACAATTTTCCGGGGTGGATTTTCTACAGAGCTAGGCTAGATTTTGACAGTTGCTCGGTTAATCGGTTTAAACATTTGGTGAAAATGCTGCTGCCTAATTAGCATCATTATTTTTGATGGGGTCACGCAGGCAACAAAAAAATACTACAGCCGGAAGGCTGTAGGAGGAGGACGAGGACCCAAACCTGGACCTGGAGCGAAGGTAATTAATGGGAAAGTGCAAGCAAGATGGAGCTAGATTCAGATGAACACGAGGCCCTCCAGTGATAATTAATGTCCCTTCTAAACACGAACATGAGTCTCCGAATGGCACTGTGGAGGAGGCTATCGCTATCGCTATCGCCAGAGCTGATATCAAATTGAAGCCAATTAAAAGTTACCAGTCTGTGAAGCTGCCAAAAAGCAGTCGGACACGGGTCAGGTCTGACCAGATTTCATCGGATACCTCTTCCCGTTGTGGCTCTTGGCTTTTGAACAAAACTTTCACGAGCAAAAATAGCATTAAATTGCACACAAAAGAACTCCTCAATGCTTAAGACCAAGACCCACCGGCCGGGGGCCAAAACAACAATTTACGCTCTCCAACTTGTTCGAGTGTTGCGCTTAATCGTCAAAAACACTTCTTATCGAAAAGCATTTCCCACTTTCCCCAAGCCAACTTTGCTCATAAATTATTACACAAAATTAGTTGCACACCAGCAGAGGAAAAAGAGGACGAAGAGTGCAGGGAGAAACATCTCAAAGGACTTAAAAAATTTAAAGCTCAAGGAAGAACATGAAATATGGCTGGGCCAGGACAAAAAGCTAAATAATCACAGACATGTAGGATAATAAATGATTAACGTCCTGTCGAGACCCTGGGTGGGGCCTGGGAGGTCGTTTGTATAGATCTAGGCATGGCATCTCCATCTTCCGCTCGAGGATTGGCGAGATTGCTGCCAAAATGTTGGCCAACTCAATGTTTTTAAATTGATATTGATGAGCTTATCCCATTAGGCAGGGCTTGGCAATACAAAATTTACCCTTTCGGGGATTAGAACTTTCAGTTATAATTGAGAAACATTTACCAATGATTTCAAGTGCAAACAAAATAAAAGATACTTCATTGCAAATTGTGCCATCGTTACAAATAAATAACCCAAATCAAGTAGACTACATCAAAAACTTTTAACTGAGATCTGTCTTATTATTTAAACATCAAACACCAGATATATCAACCAGATAATATGTCAGCTCTGAAGGAGCTTCCCCCAAGAAAGCGAATACTTCGTTTCCTCCAGGAAGAAAGAGAAATGAAGGGAAATAATAGAACCCCTTCGTCTCCACTCAGAATAGAAAGGGAGCAGAGTCCGAAACTCAGCCGACATGCCACATTCAACAAGCAGCAAAGCAATCGAGAGCCCGCACATATTAAGGAAGAGGACAGGGGCAGCAGCCAGAGCCTATCATCATGCCTGATCACGAGGTCTCCGCTGGGTCCACGTTTGAAAAGCGGTAGGTACAGAAAGATATGAACATCTTAAAGGGTTTGTTAATCCCATTTCTCGTGTGCTTATAGGTGCCAACAACCCTGCGGAGCGGTCCGCCGGCAGATTGCCCCGTACAGACAGTGAATGCAAGCTCAAGGCACCGGGAATCGACTTCCTCACAGAAAGGGATACTAATATAACAACCCATGAGGTCAAGCTGGATCCCTCGGTTTATCCTCGGAAAACACCTTTAATGAACAAGTGCGACTTTTTTCCAAAATACGTGGACAACCGTCCATTCAAGGAGCAGGCAACCCAAACGCTCTATAGGTAACGCTCAATACTAAACGAAGACATAGTTCTTTGTAGCTAAAACTTGTACTCCTTCTGATTCCCAGGGAAGCCTCGGCACAAACTTTGGCCTATTTGCCAGAGATTGAGGACAAGGTGATAGATGAGCATGTAGAGCTTTTCAGACTGGCTTCAGCTCTTCCTGGCGATAAGCCCCGGGACTCTATGAGGTAGAAGTCTTAGAACGATCCCGCAGACGTTGGGCTTTTAACGAGGCACTGAATACAAACCTAAAGAGGCAACTGCAAGAGGCCCGAGAATTGGCCATGAAAACGAAGTACAATTCCATACTGGAGGCCTTCGAATGGGAGAGTTGGATCGAGCGGGAGGAGTGCATACAAGAGTGTCAAAGGAGGCGTCTCGAGATCGTTATAAAGATGTTCGACAAGCGCGAGAAGGAGATGCATTTAGCATCCAAAAAGCGCATTGAAATGGCTTGCGAAGGTATCGCGGAGCGCCGCCAAGCTGCTCTTCATAAGAACGAGATAGAGTATCAGCGAGGCAAACGCCGTATCGACATGCAGCTCGCAAAGGCGTCCGGGAAATGGCAAAAGCAGAGTCCCCTGTATTCCTTGGGATCACCGTGCTCTGAGTTCTATGGACCACTCACCAGACACGGTGTTGATCCGGCACGTCGGAACTTTATAGGCACCAACCGCAAAGCCTTCGATATTAGGATGGACGACCTGGAGAAGCGCGTGAACATGAACAACATGACGTGTCCATTCCGAAAACTCAAGGAATGGTCCAAGCCCAAAGAGTATGTTAAGGAGTATGAGCAGAACTTCTGCTCTGAAAAAAATTTACAAAAGCTTTACGACTCCTTGACGGCATTAAGAAAGCAGCAAAACGAACACAAAAATCCTCCTAAGTGTCTTAAGAAACGACCCAAACCACGCGTTCATTCAGCTGTACGCATGAGCTCTTTTTCAGGCCCGACCACTGTGTTCTACAATCCTAAAAAGTCAAAGATGGAGCAACCAGAACAGGGGCCTACAGTTGAGCTTGATCGATCGAGTGCACTCGCCAAAAGCTTACAAGACGATAGGAGGCAAGTGGACTTAGAGTATCTTTTGCAAAGGTACGAGGGTACCTATATCGGTTGGATTATGCAGTTCCTCTCTGAGGAAATGGGGCGGCTGAAGGAACAGCGAAGGCTCCACTTCTTTACCATTTTGGCCCAAAAGGAGAGATGGCGACGCGAAGCGAATGAAGCAGGATTGCGGCAGAAGGAGAATGAACTGAGAAGGGTATACGAAGAGTTGTTCCAGAAGTGCTACCCTGCCAACAAACAAGTTAGCCATGAGTATCTCAATACCATTCTTACAACAGATATGATCCACATAGCAGACCATGAGGCCACTAAAACGGTGACGGGTCTGGCAAAAGACATTGATGCCGATATCCAGCGATGGCTGGAGAGCTTCAAGCTCATTCAGACCCCACTCACCTATGCTCCACTGCGTCTCATGCTACGTGACATGGTCTCCCCAGACATGAGTGCTGCTCTCGATCGTCATGAGAAGTCTCTCATCGCTAATTATATTGTTGAGGACGTGATATTTGGCAGAGTGTGGGAGGAGCTAGAACCATTCGACATATCCACCACCCTGACTAGCGACTTCATTGATCGCCTCATCGACAACGATCTTTATCTATTCTCCACGGACAGCGAAAGTGATACACCGCAGAAAACATCAAGCTACGAGGCTAAGGCTATTATACGCAAGCTTATCCGCCAGGCAGTTCCCGGACAGCGCTGGAAAGATGAAACCGAACGCATTGTGCACGAGAACCAAAACGATCTATTCGATGATGTCTTCGCGGAAATCATGAATAAAATCGATAATCCTCCACCGGTGAAATCGTCCGACCTAACCGAAGTCGGTCCAATGCTATCGCACACTATCATCAAAACGGACGATGATATTCGAGCTATGGAGATTTTAGAGTTCGGGGCAATGAGAGATCAAATCCATTCACAGTATTCGGAGGAACTCAGAACAACAATCCTATCCCTATTCAAAAAAATAACGGTGGATCATATAACCAAAAAATTGGAAACCGACGAACTATTTATTGAAGATGACACCATTCAAATGGGCGAAGACGTATTCATGAAGTCGCAGAGCTACGTAACTCCAGAAACTGATCCCAAATTAGATTCTGACTTATACAGCATAATGGGAACTGTTGATATTTGTAAAGAGAATAACTTTAGTTTGCTGAAAGGAACCGGGCATCCCAAATTGGAATACAAAGTGAATGACTATTGTTTTCCATCGCAAATAGTCGTCTGCGAAAAAGTGGATGTCGAGGAAGGTGAGGAAGGTGAGGAAGGTGAGATGGAGATGGACATTACGGGTGAGATAGATATAGAGGCTGAAACGGAGATGAAGATGACAATGAAGGAGGAAATGGCAATACCAATTGAAGATATAATATCGGTGGATTTAGAGGAAGAGATGGAGATGGAGGCAAAGATAGATGTGCAGATGGATAGAAAGATGGTGGAAGATGTAGAGATGCCGAAAATTAACGATCCTAGTCTGACTGAAAAAACCTCCGAAGACGCTGAAGAAAACTATGAAATAGAGCCTCCTGATAAGATGGAAGCCCCAAACGAATTGGATCATAATCTGATTGAGAACCTCGTCGAAAAAGCTCAAGAAGAAGATGAACTGGATACGTTGTCTCTATCTAGGGATATGTTAAAAAAGAACAGCTCTGAAATAACTGCATTAGTTGGTTAACTTTAATTCACATTTTAGTACAGTTACAGTTCGAATATATATGTATTTTTCTACTAATTAATACACACAACGAAATGACTTTTAATAGTTCATAGGTTTTTTTTCATAATATAGAAAGTATTTAGTAAAAATTTAGAACAAATTTCGAGGATTTTCCCACTATTTTGCTATCGTAAATCTAACCCCAAATTAAAAAAATGAGGGGGAGCGCTTTGAGTCGCAGCTACGACCGCGACTCTTCATTTTTACCCGGTACTCAGCCAGTATGCCCCCTCCCACTGAGGGCGCACACATTGCACGACGAAGAGTGTGAAAGAGAGAGACAGAAAATGAGTAAGTAATTCGCATATCTTCAAAATTGTAGATGCCACAGATTTTCGTTCTTTGTGGTGGCAAAAGGGGTCGGGGCGAAGTTTTGAAATCCACTTCTAACAGTGCGATATCATAGGAGTCTCGATAAAAAATTTGGTTTCTCTAGCTCTTATAGTCTCTGAGATCTAGGCGCTCATCGGGACGGACAGAGCTATAAAGACTCGTCTATTGATGCTGATCAAGATTATATATACTTTATGGGATCGGAAACGCTTTCTTCTGGGTGTTACACACATCCACTTTCACCACATATCGAATAAAATGGAAAAGTACCATGCAAGCAGACATAAAAGTCGTGACACCATATGCGCGACTCCTGAAGCACGGAAAAAATAGATTTTCAGATTCCCTTTTTGCTTGTTCCCTAATCGGGGCCTAACAGCACAGCGGTTGCCTGGCGATTTCCTGCCACTACTGATTTACTTACTAGCCAAATGTTTTACTTACCTCCGAATACTCGATGCAGAAAGTCGGTAGCACAGCTGCCAAGAGAATTTTACCTAGTATGCTAGTTGAAAAACATTCAACTCAATCACGAATCAGACATCAAACATCTAAACATTCACGATATATTTCACATTACAATAGACAATAGTTTATCCAGTAATTAGGGAGCTACACAGAAATGCCAATGCAGGAGAAACGAACCACAAGGGAGCTTCGAGGGCATCGGGTGCTCCGTGACAATCACCAGACCGGACCCACCCGTTTCGAAAGTGCACAACATTTACGTCAACCGGTTCGTCAAAAGGAGCAATTGCCAAGTCACACCAAACGGGTCACTTTTGGCAACAAACGAGGCAATGGAGGCAACGACCAACCACCGAAGGCCCAAAAAGGTTTCATGCCAGCTGGAAAGGGCCTCACATCATGTCTGATCACGATGTCACCAACGGGCCAACGATTACAAGCCGGTAGGTGTTAGATCAACATTTTATTCTTTCATTTATTCTTCATCCCTTAATATGTAGGTGCCAACAATCCTGCCGAAAGGTCGGTGGGAAGATTGCCTCGTACAGACAGCGAATGCCAGTTCAAGGCACCGGGAATCGATTTTCTGACAGCACGGGATACTAATATAACAACCCATGAGATCAAAATGCGTCCTTCGGCGACTTTGATTGGGAATGATTCTACCAAATGCGATTTCTTCCCGAAATATGTGGACAAGCAACCGTTCAAGGAGCAGGGAACCCAAACGCTCTATAGGTAAGCCGGAGGAAAGTCTATATTTCTAGATGATAGCATTATACTGTCTGATTCCCAGGGAGTCCTCTGCACAAACGGTGGCCTATTTGCCAGAGGTCATGGACAAGGAGATGGATGAGCACCTAGAGCTATTTAGCCTACCGTCTTTGCTGCCTGGAGATAAGCCACCGGGACTCCATGAAGTCGAGATCCTTGAGCGTGCCCGCAAACGTTGGGCCTTCAACAAGGCAGTGAAGACAAACTTTATGAAACAATTGCATGAGGCTCGGGAGTTGACAATGCAAACCAAATACAAGCATATACTGGAAGCTTTTGAATGGGAGAGTTGGATCGAGCGGGAGGAGTACATACAAGAGTGTCAGATGATGCGACTGGAGATCGTCATAAAGATGTTTGACAAGCGCGAGAAGGAGATGCATTTAGCATCCAAAAAGCGCATTGAAATGGCTTGTGAACGCATCGAGAAGCGCCGTCAAGCTGGTCTTCACAAGAACGAGATAGACTATCAGCGAAGCAAACGCCGGCTCGATATACAACTAGCGAAGACATCCCGGAAATGGCAAAAGCAGAGTCCCCTGTATTCCTTGGGATCACCGTGCTCCGAGTTCTATGGACCACTTATCAGACACGGTGTTGATCCGGCACGTCGGAGCTTTTTAGGCACCAACCGCAAAGCCTTCGATGTTAGGATGGACGATCTGGAGAAGCGCGTGAAAATGAACAACATGACGTGTCCATTCCGAAAACTTAAGGAATGGTCCAAGCCCAAAGAGTATGTTAAGGAGTATGAGCAGAACTTCTGCAATGACACAAATTTGCAAAAGCTTTACGACTCCTTGAAGGCCTTGAGAACGCAGTCGACTATGGAAAACCGGGCCGAACCGAAGTGTCTTAAGAAAAGAAAGCAATTGACCTCGGATAAATACGAGAAATATGCAAGTTATGCCCACGTTGATTTCTATCAGGCAGCGCCAAAACAGATTCAACCGCAAGAGCCGACGCAGACGCCCGGTCGTCTTCCACCAAGAAGAAGAGCCACATTTTATGCAAAGCACTTGGAGTCTCAGAGAAGAAACGAAGCTCTTGAGAATTTACTGAAAACGTACGAAGGCACCCATATTGGTGGCATCATGCAGTTCCTCTCTGAGGAAATGGGGCGGCTGAAGGAATATCGAAAGCTCCACTTCTTTACCATGTTGGCCCAAAAGGAGAGATGGCGACGCGAAGCGGGTGAAGCAGGATTGCGGCAGAAGGAGAATGAACTGAGAAAGCTATACGAAGAATTGTTCCAGAAGAGTATTGGGGCCCACAATCAGGTTAGCAATAAATATCTCAGCGCTCTCTTAACAACAGATATGAGCCACATAGCAGAGAGGGAGGCCGCTATAACGGTGACCGGGCAGGCCATGCAAATCGATTCAGATATCCAGGGATGGCTACAGAGCTTCAAGCTCATTCAGACCCCACTCACATATGCTCCACTGCGTCTCATGCTACGTGACATGGTCTCCCCAGACATGAGTGCTGCTCTCGATCGTCATGAGAAGTCTCTCATCGCTAATTATATTGTTGAGGACGTGATATTTGGCAGAGTGTGGGAGGAGCTAGAACCATTCGACATATCCACCACCCTGACTAGCGACTTCATTGATCGCCTCATCGACAACGATCTTTATCTATTCTCCACGGACAGCGAAAGTGATACACCGCAGAAAACATCAAGCTACGAGGCTAAGGCTATTATACGCAAGCTTATCCGCCAGGCAGTTCCCGGACAGCGCTGGAAAGATGAAACCGAACGCATTGTGCACGAGAACCAAAACGATCTATTCGATGATGTCTTTGCGGAAATCATGAATAAAATCGATAATCCTCCACCGGTGGAATCGTCCGACCTAATCACTATCCATTCGTGTCAATCTCAGGGTCACATTTCGAAGACTGACAATTTTCGATCGTTAGATATTATGGACTTCACAATGTTCCTAAACTCATTGTCAACTTCTGAATTGGAGCGCATTCAAATACTATCTCTACAAAAAACGATCGAAAAGGACAATGTTACCGCTGGTTTGAAGACCTTCGATAGGTACCAGGGAGAGGACAATGGACCTGACGAATTGGATATTTTTATGAAATCAGAGGTGTATAACATTTTTAATGACTGTCAAGAAAACGTACCAGAGGATGTATTCGGCGTCACTGGAGTGTTAGATCTAGGCAAGGAGAAGGACTTTAAGATGCTTAAGCATGTCAAAGAAGAAGTAGAAGTAGAAGTAGAGGTTCATGTCGTACCGGTCAATTTGTTCGAAGACCCTGGCAGTCTCCATGAGGCGGTCTTCGAGGCTGAAGATGGTAAATATAAAGAAGAGGAAGATAAGACAGATAAGACTGATTCGATAGCTCATGAGACACCGGAAGACTGGAGTCTGCCTTTTACCTCTCAAGAAGACACTGAAGATGTGGAAGATGAATATTTTCCGAAGGAAGAAACCGCCTCGGTAACCGTTGAGAGAATCGTGGCGGATTCTCAAATATTTAAGTTCAGATGATTTTTAAATTTTGTGACAGTTATTAATTTCCATGAAATTGGTGTTTTGGCTTTAATTCCATACATCTGCAGTGGTTGTAATGGAAGCTTAGAGTAGCACAAAAAAATACGTTATATTTAAAAATTAAAAAAGTATACAAAATAATATAAAATAAAATAAATAAATCAATTAAAATTAAATGAATTTCCGTGAAAATGGTACCTTAGCCTTAATTCCTTAAATCTGCAGTAGTTTCAGTACGTTATATTTTAAAGTTAAAAAAGTATTTAATATAAGTTAATAAATTAATATAAGAACTTTTCAAAAGATAAGGAATTATTCTAATATTTTTAAATAAGTTTTAAGTATTTTTTGAGCTTTTTCAAGTATTTTTTAAAAGTCGACGATTGTTCCGTTTAATACTATTTATTGTGGGGGATGGTATATACTGCGATACAGAGTCAAAGGAATTGCGAAAAGTTCGAGTGAGGTTTACGACGAGAGCCCGACGAGTCTGTTGGATGATTAGCTCGATTCGAGACGGGGTCAGATTAAAGACCCCCCGTCCGGTTCAAAACGATGTGTGATTGAAGAACTATAAACGTGCAAGAAGTGAGTGCTCGGTCCATAATCACCGGCCGAATTCCTGATGCCCCAATGCAAGCGAGAGCGCGACAGATCCAGAGAGCGTTAGAAATGGCGAAAGATTGCTAATATCTAGCTGCGTAACCCAACACTACTCCTACAATGATTTGTCTATCCAAATAACAGACTTTCTAATTGGAATCCTTTGACTTAAGAGACACCCATTTTGCTCCAGTAGGAATCCCGAGAAATACCCAACCGAGAAATTACACTGTAAATATATAACTTAATACTTGACTTTTACTTTTATTGCAGCTTCCAAAGGCACTTTCTAAGACATGGTTGTAGAAAATATATAATTTAATCAAATATATCTGGAATATTAGAAACTCAGCTGACAGAGCAGCGCCGTGCCACGATTAATCCAGTGGGACGAAGGGGTATTTGGATTGCAGAGCAGCAGCATGGCCACCACAAAGTTGGTACTGTGTCCCGTGGTGGAGAGGACACCGCGTCGTTCGGCTGTCTTGTAGAGCGGACACAGATAGTTGTGGCGCTCGGGGAGATCGGTCCGCTTAAGGGGCTTCAGCCATATCAAGGGCATGGGATCGAACAGTTCCCTTGGACGCGACTCGGCCAAATATTTGGCCGCGCGATCCCAACGGGCACCCTCCAGGTAAATCCCATACACAAAGACTCCATCTGCGGGTGCAGTGATACCCTGGATTTGGTTCTCCTCCAGCGAGAGCACCTCGTAGTCAAAGGCAAGCAGATCTATGGAAATGACATACTTTCGTGCATAGTTCTGCTGGGCGCCAGTGAGGAAGGCCTGGGTGAAGAAGAATCCAGACAGCCAGAAGGTGGAGGGAGCCCCATGGTCGTACCAGTGCTGAAATGGATGGAACACATATGTTTATTTGAGGTACCCGTTATCCGTGCCAGGGCACCTCTTATCGATTGGCGCAGCAAACAAATGTCGGCTCCCTAGCAGCGCCTCCGTTGCTAGCTGGAAAAATGCTTCGCTTACCTGCAGGAATTCCAGGCGATGCAGAAAGTCGGTTACATAGCTGCCGAGGGGCTTCAGGCTGGGATACGATTTGCCAGCCCACATTGCTGGTATCTTCGCTATCAGGACAGACTTGTAGACGGCCTCCACAGCGGCAGACATCACCACCAAACCTGCAACAAATGGAAAAATGGAAAATCAGTTAACATAATACAGTAGGCTGTTCACGAAACATATGGCATATGCCAAATGGAAAACTGTAAATTAAATTAGTATAGAAAACACGTCAATCCACAAACACTTAAGCAACACACCATAAAATAATCGTGTGTTGCGGATACATTTCGCGGTAAACCTACAAAGATAGATTAGATGGTATCTCATCCAAAATGCCAGCACATGAAAAGAAACTGAACGGGTCCCAAAATTAATGGGCCTCCTCGAAGAAAAAGAGAAACGAAATAAAATTACAAATGTGGAGGCTTCCACATATTCACCTGGACGCCAAAAGAGGCAGTCGCCAGGGCAGACCAAACGGGTCACATTCAGCAAGCAGAGGTCTCATGGAGAGTCGCCACAGATCCCAAAAGATGCCTGCCTTCAGGGGCTTACATCTTGTTTGATCACAAGGCCCTCATTGGATCATCGACTACCGGCCGGTAAGTGCAAAACGGGAGCAGGAATGTTTTCTCTTTCATCCTTCACACATTCTTGATACCCCCTGTAGGTGCCAACAACCCTGCCGAACGGTCTACTGGTAAACTGCCCCGTACAGCTAGTGAATGCCAGTTCAAGGCACCGGGAATTGACTTTCTCACAGAACGAAATACAGATGTAACTTCTCACGAGGTCAAGATGAGTCCCTCGGTTCCTGTGGTGAAGAATTTAAAGCACAAATGCGATTTCTTCCCGAAATATGTGGACAAGCGGCCATTCAAGGAGCAGGGAACCCAAACGCTCTATAGGTAAGCCGATGGAAAGTCTATATTTCTAGATGATAGCATTATACTGTCTGATTCCCAGGGAGTCCTCTGCACAAACTGTGGCCTATTTGCCAGAGGTCATGGACAAGGAGATGGATGAGCACCTAGAGCTATTTAGCCTACCGTCTTTGCTGCCTGGAGACAAGCCACCGGGACTGCATGAAGTCGAGATCCTTGAGCGTGCCCGCAAACGTTGGGCCTTCAATAAGGCAGTGAAGACAAACTTTATGAAACAATTGCATGAGGCTCGGGAGTTGACAATGAAAACCAAATACAAGCACATACTGGAAGCTTTTGAATGGGAGAGTTGGATCGAGCGGGAGGAGTACATACAAGAGTGTCAGATGATGCGACTGGAGATCGTCATAAAGATGTTCGACAAGCGCGAGAAGGAGATGCATTTAGCATCCAAGACGCGCATTGAAATAGCTTGCGAGAGAATCGAGAAACGCCGGCAGGAGGGTCTGCACAAAAACAAGATAGAGTATCTGCGTGCCAAGCATCGTCTCGAAAACCAGCGTAAGCCCACGTCCCAAAAGTGGAGGAAGCAGACTCCTATGTATGCTTTGGGATCACCGTGCTCCGAGTTCTATGGACCACTTATTAGACACGGTGTTGATCCGGCACGTCGCAGCTTTGTTGGCACCAATAGCAAGGCCTTCGACATGAGAATTGACGATCTGGAGAAGCGAGTGAACATGCAGAAACTACAGTGTCCGTTCAGAAAGCTCAAGGAATGGTCAAAGCCTAAAGAGAGTATCAAGGAGCACGAACAGAACTTCTGCTCTGATAAAAATTTGCAAAACCTCTACGACTCCTTGAAGGGCTTGAGAACAATTGCGCGGAAGGAGAAGTCACAACCAAAATGTCTCAAGAAACGGCTGATACCCACTGCTGAGAAAAAATCAACGATACATTACGATTTTGAATACCAAGATCCAACTGCCACATACGGCACCAAGCGAATCGCCAAGGAAGATTCCTCAGAGATCCCAACGCCATACCAATCCTCCTCTCCCCATAAAGTTAAGTCTCCAGAAACACTAAGCTCAGTGTTCAGCAAGCGGATGCGAGATGAGAGAAGCAGTCAGGAACTAGAGAAGCTATTGCACACGTATGAAGGCACCCACATTGGTTGGGTCATGGAGTTCCTAACCGAAGAGGCGGGACGATTGAAAGAGCTCCGAAAGCTCCACCTATTAGCCATGCTGGTCCAGAAAGAGCGATGGAGACGTGAGGCGGGCGAGGCAGGACTACGGCAGAAGGAGAACGAAATGCGAAAGCTATATGAAGAATTGTTCAAGCAGTGCAATGGGGCCAACAGAGAAGTTAGCGATAAGTATCTCAATACCATTCTTACAACAGATATGAGCCACATAGCTGAAAATGACGCTGCTGAAACCGTGACCGATCTTGCAAAAGTTATTGATGCCGATATCGAGCGTTGGTTGGAGAGCTTCAAGCTCATTCAGACCCCACTCACCTATGCTCCACTGCGTCTCATGCTACGTGACATGGTCTCCCCAGACATGAGTGCTGCTCTCGATCGTCATGAGAAGTCTCTCATCGCTAATTATATTATTGAGGACGTGATATTTGGCAGAGTTTGGGAGGAGCTAGAACCATTCGACATATCCACCACCCTGACTAGCGACTTCATTGACCGCCTCATCGACAACGATCTCTATCTATTCTCCACGGACAGCGAAAGTGATACACCGCAGAAAACATCAAGCTACGAGGCTAAGGCTATTATACGCAAGCTTATCCGCCAGGCAGTTCCCGGACAGCGCTGGAAAGATGAAACCGAACGCATTGTGCACGAGAACCAAAACGATCTATTCGATGATGTCTTCGCAGAAATCATGAACAAGATCGAGAATCCACCATCGGTTGTACCCTCTCAATTGATACATTTACGTAGTATCGTATCAAACCGTAGAATCCGCATGACGGACGACATTCGTAAGTTAGAAAATATTGACTATCAGTCAATCAGAGATCAGCCGTCACTGCCAGACACAGAACTCCTCCGCATTCAGTTGCTAAACTTGTTTAAGAGAATGACAAACGACAAGATCACCAGGGAATTGGAAACCGTTGACAAATACTATGGGGATGACCATGGGTATGATGACCATCAGGATGTACATATAGAAACGCAGATTTTCCACAGCCCTCTCATCAAATCAAGTGAGATTGGCGAAGAGAGTTCCGTAAGATCGGTTGAGGATGAGTTTGAAGAAGAATCTGAAGGATGGATTGACACAGAGTCCGAATTTTTAGCTCAAGTTGAGGGTACATTTGGGCCTTATTATATGTGTGAAGCCGATGATGAGCTGGAAATTGAAAATTTTGAATACGACACGGATAATGAAGAAGTGGAAGAAGAACATTTATCTCCCAAAGAAGAGATGCCAGAGCTTGATGGCTCGACACACAAAAAGAAGTCGCAGATTACGATTGTTACCCCAGAAGATGACGAGAATCCCGACAAAACACCGATACAGCTTCTTGATCCGGAAGAACATGAGGCCGACCTTAGGCCCGGCGGGTCCGTCTTCAAAACCAGCTTCAACACGTTGGCAAGCCGTGTGGCAAGTGAATACAATTTGATTGAAACTATAGAACACCGAAGCTCAGATCAAATTCTCCCCACAAAGCCAACCACCTCCCAGGAAGTGGAAAAGGCTGCCTCAGATACTGGATCGAACCGTTCACGGCGTAAATAAGGTGCGAAGATGTTCTGGTTCCCGTGTTTAAAATATTGAAAATAAATTTTCGAGTTGCATAAACATATGCTAACTTACCCTTGATTCCCTTTTTCAGTGTAATCAAACTCGTGCGGATGGTGTTCAGCAGAACATTGAAGCGCACCATTTCCTGCACCAGCACAGTATTCATGCTCTGATGATATATGGTGGGATACTTGAGCAGGGCCGCATCTCGATCGAAGAGCTTGGGTAGTTTATCCAGAATATCGGTGGCCACATTGGTCACCACCTCCTCGGGTGTGAGGGCTTTCGAGTCTTCCTTGTCATCGTGGGAGGCACTCGTATCCTTCAGGGGCAATGGGTACAGGGCAAGGAAGGGGGGACTTGTGGGATAAGTGGGTAGGGATAGGTTCTCGGGAAAGCGTTTACTAAGCACTTCTACATAGACCCTTTGTGTTTTCTCCAGTTTCTACAATGCGGCATGTTGGCGGGGCGGAATAAGCAAAAATATCCATAAGGAAGCAAGCTCCTGACAAGCATTAGCTGGCACTTACACGTCTCTCATAGAGGTCCTGTTTCGAATGCAATGCGGCAATTAAAGCGTTAAATTTATTACATTTTATACTCAAAGAAATACTTTGGAAAAGCTTACCCAACGATCCTTTTATGGCAAGCAAGAATGTGTATAAAAAAGCAATGTACCAAAAGTATTCAAATCGTATGTAAAGGAGAGGCCATCAGAATTATCCAAGCCTCAATTTCGTGTATAAAAACTGTGCGATTCTCTAAAAGCATGATCAGGAATGGACTTACCTGTGTCAGCAGAGTGTGCGAGAGCAACATGTCCGTCTCCTTTTGATCCCTCATAATGTCCGCATTGGCGTGGAAGCCAAAGATGGCCGGTGACGAGATCTGTGGCAGTTCTCGGGTATAGTTCATATACAAATCGACCTCCTTGAACACGGGGATATAGTACAGCTCTGAGTCGTCCAGATAGTATGGCTTCTCCAGGTCGATCACCGCGGGGCAGTAGTAAAGGTCCAGTATGGTCTTGAGGGTACGGCGATCCCAGTCGTCGGTGACTCGACCTCCATAGTTACACTCGCCCGTGAGATAGCGCAGAGCATCGTAGTTTACCGACTCGTACTGGTTGAGGAACATGCGCAACTGCATCAGGGATATGCGTAGATCGGTCTCGTTGAACTCGTAGGGTATGTTCCAGCCGATCGGACCGAAGGTGCGGCGCTCCTGGATCACAGCATGGAAAAAGCAGAGCGAGTAGATCAGCTGCTTAAAGATTCGCGGCTGGGTGCATGACTCGTACCACTCCGGGTCACTGATCGGATCGCTCAACATCGACCGGAGAATGTTAGAGCGCAGACCCTTGGGCGGTTCGTTGGTCATTTTGATGCCATTCTGCAGCACCACCACCGGGAAATGATCGGCCGGATATGAGGTGAGCCATAGACGAAAGTCTGGATGCGTCGAGTCTGGCAGCAAGTTCTCGCAGATCTTTTCCAGCATGGGCATAAAACTGGCTGCCAAATGGCAGTTCTGCAGAACCACCCAATTGCCCATTTTGACACCCTCGTCGATCATCTTCATGGCAATGGGTCCCTGGCCCTGGCCCAGGGACAGAGAGAACAGACGGTTCGTGCCGAAGCCCTGATCCTCGGCAAACTTCAGCAGCGTGGCCGTGGGGTCGGAGCCAGGCGTCAGAATGAATATCAGGGGTACACAGCAGTGCGAGTCACCGAAGGAGGCCATCAAATCGAATTGCGGCGGGTCTACAAACTTGGCACCCAGCTGCCCAGACACAAAGTTAAGTACGGCTGGCACCAGTTTATCCGGTCGAAAGACCCGCAGCAGCAACAGCTTCTGGAAGACGGAGATGCGCTTGCTCCAGGCAGCGGGTATGTCCTTATTGTCCTGCGGCATTTTTGAGTCGAAATACATTTTCCAACTGCTCGGATTCGCAACGAAATCCTCGCGTAAGCCCTTAAAGTTGGGCAAATTGGTCAGCCGGCAGACCTCATCCCAGTTCTGGACGCCCAGCCAGGAGGTGGGATTCTTGTGCGGATTCTCCAGACCAATGCCTCCAGTCAGCAGGAACATCCATTCGGCATTGTCAATCAAGTTATCGTGCTTCATCAGGTTGATGTTCAATATAAGCGAGAACAACAGCTTATCCTGTGCAAAGGCCAAGACATTTCGTAAAAAAACGGAAAAAACGGAAAAAACGAAAACTCAAGTCAGGGATGTCGGGATGGGATGTGTGATTGGGGTCGCTCAGGCTCAGGGTCATCGTTTGGGGCTCGCTCTCGCATTAAATGGGTTACAACAAGCCAAAAAGGTTGCCCTCTGAAATCAAAGCATTTTCCGAACCAACCCAAGCGGCGATGACGCTTCTCTGATAGCAATTTGCTTCTCCACGTTTTTGACTTTTTGCAAAAGAAAATTAAAAGGCCTGGATCAAAGGTTAGCTCATGGCTGGGTCGCGACAGGAGCCGTGGAGCCAGTGAAAGGTTAAGGTACAGGAAAAGGGCACGGCATAATTGACTGAAAACAGCATAAAGCTAGCTAAAACTTTGGATTATTATTTTCCTTTATTTCCTCTTTTTTTCTTCCACTTTCCTTTGGCAAGGTACATCCTTTGATTGCTGCAGTAACGTAATAATGTTATTCGAGCAGCTCAAAAATTGCACAGTGGGCGAGGTATAGATGGTCTTTGGTTATTTGAATCACAAAATAGTTCCAAAAAGTATGGAAGAATGGAAAGGAAATTGTAATTTCATCAAAACTATAGTATAGGTAGTTGAATGATGGAAGAAAATGGGAGTTAGCAGCACTTTTCTAAGGAGAATGCTTGGGATATAAATGGGCTTAATCAGGAGAGGCACAGATAGATCATTTCCTATTTCCTACAATCTAATTTTTGCTCTTCAATCACAAGTTTCCGTTCACGGTGGCTGCAGTTTTAGCTACTACCTTTCATTGTCAGTTGAAGTGGCATCCAAGTACCATGTACTTGGAAGTAAAAGTACTTAAATATTATTTAAAACCAAGTCAAGGCAATTTCAAGGCAAGTCAAGTCAAGTAGAGCACGAAGCTCAGCCACAAAGCGAATGATACGCAACGCAAAGGAATACGCCTCAAATGTCACATTATTAGATTATGCGCAATTACGGGGCTAACGAGGCTAAAGGGTACAGCCAACAGATACCAGCCAACGGATGGACGGATGGACGGATAGACGGCTGGAAGGCTTGACGATAATTGGCATTAGCCATGGGCACTCACACGCTCGAACAGACTGCGACAGATGTTGACATACAGGCTGTAGGTGAAATGATTCCGCAGGTCCTGTAGACGGGCCACGATGTCGTCCACCTTCTCCGTGTTGTCGATGGAGGCCATGTACAGGTTGACAAACCAAACCAAACTGTACTGATACATGGGATCGATGTTGGCCAATTCCACTGAAATACAAGAAGACTGTGAGACAGATTGATTACATATATAGTAGATGGAATGGATTACCTATTGTAAAGAACAAGATTGTGGAGTGCTCGGCTATTGGTACATAGCTCAAACGGGCTATATCAATCTGCTTTTCGGTGGCTTCCGTGATAATCTGCTTCTCACTGATGTCATTGGCCAAGGCCTTGGCCGAACTCAATATCTGCACGGCCGTCTCGTCTTCCAAGATATTATCAGCAGATGAGAGCACTTCCAGGATCTGGTCTTCAGTCTCCTTCAACATGCGCTTGTTCTCCGCTCCCTGGACAATTAGATTGTTCTTCTCCGCCTCCAAGTCGGGACGTTCTCGGGCCACCGTAATGCCCAGCAATTGATCCTGCAATCCCTGTGTGGTAATCATGAAATTTAGTAGGGTTACCTTAACAGCCACCTCGGGTAGATAATGCGGATTTCGCAGCTTCGTTGTCATATAGAATCTGAAATAGAGAATCATTTTAGTGTTGCATATTGGGAGAAGCCAATTGAGTTCCGGCACTACCTGAAACTATGATTATACTCAATCACAGAGTCGCCCAACTTGATGCAGAGAGTACCACCCTGCTTGAAGAGCTGCTTCAGCAACACCGACTCCAAAATGGGATCCAACTCTTCGCCAATGTTCTCCAGCAGCACTGGCAGACCAAACTGTATGGCATTCTCCATGACGCGAGTGTAGTCGGGCTGATTGAGACGTATCACACAGAGTTTATTGTTCTTCTCATAGTTCTTAATCCATTTGTTGGCCTGGCCCTGTGGATCAATCATCAGTGGCCAGCGACGTGCATTCCTGTAAGCACACAAACAAAATCAATGAATGGACATACGTATAATCCTGTATCTAAACACGCACTTTAAATGATATTACAAATGCAGGCAATTTGTAAACATGCACCCAGCATGGACTCCAACGAGCCCATCATTTTGTTGGAAGTTGGAATATTAAAAAGGAAAATACCGCATAAATACACATTCAATATTTACGTCAATAATTCATAAGCGTAAATAATTCTATAGAAATGTTTTTGCTCGCATTATGTGGAGATGTGCACGTGGGGCGTGGGGGCGTGGGGGCGTGGAGGTGGAGGGGTCTGTCGTGTGGGTTTTGTGGGTTTTGCAATGGAAGCAAACCTCTGGCTTCAAATATGCCAATACATCATGCAAACGCAAACGTTAAGCCACAGACAGAACTATATTACAAAAGGAGCGTAGTCGGCTTTTGTCTTCCCAGGGGGTTTTGGAAAGTTTCAAGGAGAGATAGATGTTTCACAAAACTCCGGTTTTATTGGAAACTTGTATTATAAATTGTGTCTACTTTTACACCACGGTAGTTGTGACCATGTACCTTACGTAATGTCCATTAGAATATGCTGAATTAATTGTAGAATTTAATCCTTAAAAATCGAAAACCTTTTCTTGTTTTCCAAATCCTGGTAAGGAGCACTCTTAGTCTCCCTTTGTGTGTTTCTATAACATCTTCTGTTCTTCCCAGAATTTACACACATTTTATCAATCTTTAGTTACAGAATTAGCTGTAATTTCCTAATGTGCTAGTGTCCCTCTTAAGGCATTATGTACCAAAGATTTTATGGGATTGCACATTTATCTTCTCTATATTCGAGAGCTTTCTTATGATGTTTTAAAATATGAGCTCACGAAATACACAAAATATAAAGCACTATCCGAATGCCTACTATAAAGTGTTTCAAAATATGACCTCAATAAACATACTGAAAATATTTGAAATTTTAAAATAATGATTGGAAGACACTTAACCCCCAATAGGGGGTTTTGGGGCGCCCCTGAATGATATATGTATGTATCTATAAATATACAAATATATATATATATTTATGGATATGTGGGCATACGGCGATTGTGGTTGTTTGTGTGTGTGTTTGGAACACTGCATATGGGGAGAGAGCTATTGCGATAACTCCGAGCCGGAGTGGCAAAAACGAAGAGGGAATGGGAACGGGCACTGGCTGCGGCTGTGGCAGTGGCTGTGGCAGTGGCATAAAGAGAGTGAGATAGAGCGAGAAAAACAACAATAACTTGCAGCAGTGGCAACGTTGATGGCAACAGCGACGGCAGCGGCCAACACATGACAAATTCACACCGAATACAAATTGCTCGTGCGAATGAATGAACATTTTTGTAAATTGAAAACTTGATGAATGAAAAATATTTGATGGAAAAACAAAAAAGCAATGTCCCGGCACCGGTCCTGGTAGGAATCCTAGGCCGTTGCCTGTTTCCCGTACGGGGACCCACGATAACAAAAAATTTAACAAATTTTATACAACGAATTCCAGCTCAAAACTCCTATACAATAGAACCCTATAGACGTGGGACAGTCTGTGCAATGTGCAGGCAGTTGCCATATGAAAAATTGCTAAAGTTCAGAGCACACCACCCGTGGGACCAGCAAGAGATACGGTTTTTAACTGTTTGTCACAGAATAAAAAGGAAGTTTGCACGAAAAATAGTTGTGAACATAGTCAAATATGCCATTCAACTGCAACCAGCATTGCGAATCTGTTCAGAATCCGTTGATTGGAGTTGGGGAATTTCACTGGTGCAATAAAACCCAAAAAGGGAATCAATATTTTGCAAAATAAAGTCGCTAGCTATAGGAATTGTTATGGATTGAATACTATGGTGAGAGATAAACATGTTGCAGCTTTAAATTTTGTAGATAATTTAATAAAATTAGGTAAGCCTTCCACTCTCATACTTTAAAGATTTCCAGCACTTTTCAGCTCACTCTTCCATTGCTGCTATCCATATACCAACACTAACGACGCAGCCAGGAGCAAACCATGTCCTCACTTCAAGCTCATTACGCATTCTGTAAGGTCTAGAACATGGCGACCCAAAGCGAAGGTCTACAAATTGTTTTTCCCTTTTTCAAATTAACATTATTTAATCAAAGACATGCCTCCCAAACCTACGCATAGAGGCATGACCCGGAAAACCTGTTCTACACCTGATACCCAATATACGAACATAGCATTTTATGATGCTGAGAGAGAGAGCAGTAGAGGTATAGGCTGAGTCAGAGTCAGAGTCAGAGTCAGAGTCAGAGGAAAAGACTGGGGCAAAGAGGTCACCATATGTGCTACGTGTCACCCGGAATATTAAGCAAATGAATGTTAATAGTAAAGACAACACAAGGAACCCAATGAGTTCTATCGAATACCCCAGCCATCCCAACCCTCCTGGCCCTCAGCATATTTGGCAAATACAAATACAAATTTCTCTATACGAGTATGTACTATACATATAGACCAAAGCCCCGAAACTACAGTGTAAGTCCCAAAGGATGTGCAATCGTCTGCTGCTGCTGCTGCTACTACCCCTGGGTCGATGTAAAAATTAAACCTAATCCGCTCTGGGCGCACATTAATCAATTGCCTATAGAGGGAGAGTAGTCCTGAAGCTGAAGCCGAAGCCGAAGCAGCCCGCATGCCCCGGCAGTCGCGTTCACTCACTCACTTCTGGGGCCCTCAGGTATTTTTGGGCATGCTCCAAATTACTTTGAACACTTTCATGGAAAGCGGCTGCCGAAGCAGCAGCCAGGAATTTCCTTTATTAAATCGACCAGCGACAGGACGAGAGACGGCAGACGAAAGACGAAAGACTGGAGATGTGGAGTGGCATTTAGCCCCGCTCCCTGACCTCAGAGAAACCCACCAGATGCGTAATACACGCATCAAACATGAAATTTCTGCCTCCATCCCCCTTGCAGCTTCTTGTGCCCTTTGTACCTTGAGCTACAACCACCAGGCTACTGGCTGGCTGCTGGCTGATGGCTGCTGGATGGCGTGTCCTGGCAACGACGCGTTCTGGCCACATGCGGGTGCACCCTCCCTAACAACACCTACCTACCCCCAGCTACTGTTCCCAGTTCCCATTTGCGACCGCGTTTGCTTTCGCGTTCCGGTTCCCCTTCCAGTTCTAGTGCCACTGCCGCTGCCACTGCCACGGCTACCGTGCAGCATCCGGTGCTGTTCTCACACTCACAATCGCAACGCCTGCACGAGGCGTATCTTTAATTTTCCTAATATGCGTGAATTCTAACGTTTTATGTTTCGTAATTAGAAAAGAGGCAAAACAAAAACTCCAGTTCCGTGTCGCTGACAGGCAGCCCAGCGCATTGGAGGAATGAAGCACGAGGCAGGGCAGGGCAGGCCCCATAATTACCGTGTCAGGTTGTTTAATTGATGCGAACAGAGGACAGAGGGGAGGGATGGGATTAGGATTAGATGCCAGATGTTGCCACAACTTTGAGTAGTAAAAAGAAGCTTCATCTACAAGAAGATCTAACTTTGTTTCATGGTGCTGTTCCACAGTAAGATTTATGTCAGAATGGTCTTTAGACACAAACAAGCAAGATACAAGAGAGAAATATGTACAGAAGTCAGGGAGCATGTTGATTCTATGCGGAATACGCCATCGATCAAATTTGAAAAAGCTATCAACGAAGAGATCTCTCTCTCGTAACACTTCTACACTACGACTAAATGTTGGTTTGGATTACCCTAAGAAACAATAAAAGTCCTTCAATTTGGGAAACCAAAGCTAATAATATCTTCCATATCGAATAGCAATAGAATAGAATAGCAAGCTCTACTCACTTCATCATGATGGCACTCTCAACGGAGAACGCATCCGTGGGCAGGCCACAGATATTCCAGAAACGAATCTCCACCGGTTCGCCCAGGACAACGGCTAGCTGGAAATCGGGCGAGCAGACGACGCCATAATTGATGCACTTCACGACCCATTTCTTGATTTGTTTGACTCTAAAATCGATGGTGAAGGGCCCTAGATAGGCCACCACGCCAGAGGAGATCAGTACATCGCCGGTAACGCTCTTGAAGCTACCCTGCAGCATCTTGGCCGTCTCCGACCAACGAGTGCGTTCGCCACCCAGGCCAGAGATGAGCTCCTGGGCGCGCTGCAGTTTCTTAGTGCAAGCCTCATGCTCGGCCAACAGGACGCTAGAAAAGAAAATGAGACCATCAGAATGAATCAATAGATATCGATAGATCTCACTACTTACCCATATTGCCTAAGCTGCTCGTCGAGAATCTTCTGAATAGCCGCCAGATTGGCCTCAACTCTGGCCAATTGTGCCAATTTTTCGTTGAGCGTCTTCATGGCCGCATCATAGGTGGCTTCGGCCTCGGCCAGGGCTATCTTCTTGGGCGCCACAATCTTGGCCACAACATCGTACTTGGACAAGGCAATGACCCATCGGCACAGACCCTCGCAGGCTGTGGAGGCCGTCTTAATCTTATCCGGATCGAACGCCTCATTGTTGAGGATGCGCTGGTGCAGCTTCTTCATCACCTCGAGCGGAATATTATCTTTGTCGAAGTTGAGCAGACTGTCCAGGAATTTCATGTCGCTGAGCACTCGCTTGGAGGGTCCCCAGTAGTCCTCCACAGTGCCCAAGCCACTCGGATTGGGCACCTTGTCCGGCTTAACATCTTTGAGAATGCAAACGGCCTCCATGACAATTCGCACGCCAATGGGCGGGCTCTTCATTGTCTTGACCACAGCAATGTCCGCCGTGGTAAGTGTATTCAGGGCGGCCAGAGCTGAATTCAAAATGGGCAGGGCCTCGCCCAATTTGGCATCGCACTCGTCCTTAATGGTTTGAGCAATAGCCGCCTGCTCCTTGGCCGACTGTTCGTCCTGTTTGACAATCTCCCTCTGTTCGGCTGCAATGTTACTGTCTGCCGTCACTTTGGCCACCTGCTCGGCCACGATTTCAGAGGCTTCTTTCAATTTGGGCTCGAGCGCCTGCAGTTGCTCCTGCATCACACCCACTTGCTGGGCGGCAATGTCCAGTTGGGAGATGCCTGTCAAGTAGCGATTGCGATTGGTTGTGATGTTGCTGAAAAAGAGAGAAGATTTCATTCAAGATTCGATTCAAAAGTGAATTTCAACAAGTTCCACTCACTTTCTCTTCTGACTGAGGAGAGACTTGAATGTTTGGATCAGCTCCAAATATGAGGTGGGTGTCACGTAGTTGTATCTGTGCAGTCTGGAAAAGAACTTCTCGGATAACAGCTGCGTTGAGGTATGGAACTCCATGCACATATCAATGGCTGTGCTTCGCTCGAGGGCAGTCAGATCCTCGGTGGCGAGGAAACGCGTTGATACAGCCAGCAGGGCATCCTCGGGCCAGGATTGGAACCAATCGATGGTACAGCAATTGACAATAGAAGGGAACTTACGAATACGATTGCGCAGGGCCTCGCCAATGGGGGACATGGCCAGCACAATATGCAGCTGATCTTTACAAGTCTAAGGAGGAATTTCAGGTGGGAAAATTAGTTTGAAAAGCACAGATTTGGTAACAGCTCGTTCTGTGATCCCACCGTAACAAAGAAATTGAATAGAGCCACGGGACTGCCATCAGTTTGGACAGCCTTATCGCGCTGCTTGTCGATCTGGGCCATCTTCTCGACCACCTCGATCTTCTCTTCGTTGGTAAACAGATTGGGAACCTCACCAGAGTTGAGCAGATTGTTGATGTCCTCCAAGAACGATTCATCCTTGATCTATAAAGAGTCTAAGCGGGTTAGAGAAACCAAGCCCCAGGGGAGAGCAGTCCATAGCCAATTGTTCCCACCTGTACGTCCGTAAAGAGAAAGACACCGTGCATCTCGGATGCCCCAATTTTGCGTAAGATTGTCTTGATATCCTCGTGATACTCATAGGGACCATACAATCGAGTAATTTCCACTTGAAATAGCTCATAGTCGCATATATGCGAAGCCAGACGAGTCAAGCTCTGGCGTCCGGAGCCGCCGACCCCAATGAGCAGAGCATGACTACGTGGCTGCTTTATGATGCGGCATATGCGCGACAAATGCTCGATGGCGAAGCGGAAAAGCACCAGATTCATGGGTTTCTTCGACATGTTGTTGTACTCCACCAGATAGGCCTCCACCACATTGCGCAACTCCTCCAGATCCTGCACCTCAACATAGTTCTTGGTATCCGCCTTCGGATTGGTGAAGTCACAGTAAATGAGCTGACGGAAATCGGACTCCTCCAATTTCTTCTTGCCCTTGCTCACAAGCCGCCCAAACAGCTTCGAGGCATCAATGTTGAAAGCGTTCATCACAGTGGTGCAAACGTTCTCAAACAACCAGCTACGATCGGCATCCTCCACCAGCCGATCCCCATAGACCCGCAATACCTCGTGCACCCACAGACGACGCATCGAGTTCATGTCCTCCGTGGCCTCGGGCACCGACAGCAGCACACCCTGTATGACCCTAGAGAAATCTCGCAGGTTGAACAGATAGTGCGACTTGGCCGGTGTGGGCAGCAGATTCAGCTTGGCATCATTGTAAATGGTCAGCGTGGCACTCACAACCTCATCTATACAGGGATCGAATTCCTTGGAGAAGCCCCTAAATTCAGGCAGGAAATATAATCAAGGTAAAGCATTAGTATTTCTCAATCAAATATCATTTATAACTTATAATCTCACCTGGTATCCAAATGCCAGAGCACAATCTTGCTAAAGATCGTAGTCATGATCTCGTTGTTGAAGTCATCGATGGACACCACATTGAAGAATCGCTGGAATCGCTGTGTCACTGTATTGCCCGTCGAAGGCGGTCCCATGGCCGTAATCATTTGCAGATCTATCAGCTTCATGGGCACTATGTTCTTCCGGTCGTACCACATCATGTGATCGAGCATCATGCGAAGCAGCTCGATAGGAGGCTGGGCCCCGTAGTTCTCTTTGAGCGGCATGGAAACATCATCCACGAAGATCACAAAGCGCTTATTGAGCGGAGGACCGAATACACCCTTTCGCCGTTTGTCCAGCTTGGACATGATAATGTCCTGGGTCTGATTGGCCGAAGTCTGGGCTGAAAAGCTGATCAACAGCGGCTTGTAGACGTTCAAGTCCATTCTCTTCAGCATGTAGTCGATCACATAGACACTCTTGCCCGTTCCCGTGGGCCCCACTAGCATCAGGGGCTTGGCGTGACGCACCAGCAGATCCAGAATGGCCCCAATACGAACGCTTTCGTTGGTTTGGATAATGATCTGATTGACGGGTATGTCCCGAGGAATGGGCGGAGCCGAGTTCACGTCGTCCTGCCAGGGCTTCCACTTGCCTTTTCCCTCTTTAATATAGCGATAATCGAAGACGGATCCCTGCTTTGGTATAGGGAAAATGAAAGGCTTCGCCAGCACATCCACATAGAGATCGGGTGTGACACCATAAAGGTCGTACAGGCTCTGCGGGAACGTCTTCTCCATCAGAGCCCGAAAGACGATGTTGAACTTCTCCCGGCTGGGGGCATCCAGTGATCCGCCGAGCGACCAAACGGCTGAGAATAAGAATATTCCCTCGAGTTGGGCTCGGAAGTCCAGGTCCGATATGTTGGTCACGTATTTCTCGTCCTTGAAGTCATCGATGAAGCACTCGAAGAAGTTCATGAGGCTCACCATAAGATTGGCATCAGAAGTCGGTGCAATCTCCTTCAGACCCTTTCGCACGATGTATAGCAAGATAGGACAGAAGCGCGTGATCATGGTGGAGATCAACTGCTTGCTGACCGTGTGAAAGGCAGCCGGCAAGGTATTCTTCCACGAAGCCACCAACGGCTCCCAACCCAAAGGGAGCTGGGTTCCAAGTAGATCATGCCACAACGCGACACTGTGGCCGGGGAGGCCACCTCCAAGTCCATGGGCTCGAATATCAGATTCGTGCTATTCGACAGTTGGATAATTTCGCCGGACATCAGGCACAGCTTCTTGTTGTCATCGAGTACAGTGTTCATGTTCTCGATCCAAATGGCATCCACTGGCCCGTCGAAGATCAGCCACTTTCGGTCGGGAGAATCAGACACAGCGAATATGCGATAATTAACGGCTAGAATGCCATCGCTCCACTCGTGGGAGACTGCATCGAACTGTCCGTATAGTTGACCCATGGTAATAGCCTTCGGATTGATGACCGTATATATGGCTTTATTTTCGGAACCATCCTATGAAGATTCGGGGAAATTGAATGCAACATCTAATTTAAATCGGTATTTGCGCCCTTACCTTCTTCTCCATGCACTCCAGAGCCTCTGCTAGGACACGATATGTCGTAGACTTTCCTCCAAATGGATAGCCCACCAGCATAAGTCCGTGCCGCACCACAATCATTTCATAGAGCTGTCAAAGACGGAAGAAGAATATTAAAGAATACTTCGATCTTGTTCACCCACCTGTTGGACCTTCTCCAGGACAAATGGAGTGCACTGTTTGTTCTGCTTTTCGCATGCCCATTGGGTGCACTCATTAAAGAGGACGTAATCGGCTTCCGGCAATGTTACACCCGGGAACAAATCAGATGTGATGCCCTGGAACAGGGGAATATCCTGGTTGAGGAACTTGGGCAAGTTGACATCTTTGATAGAGCGAAGGACGAGTATGTCCTCGTTCTCATTGCGATATCGTAGTTTTAGAGCGCCCGCTGCCTTCAGCACCGACTTCACAGCCCGCATGCCATAATCGTAGTGACACTGAGTACTCAACTGCTCGGAGCACAGACGATAGGTGGCCACAATCTTCACAGACAGAGGTTTCGCCGTGAGGAAGCCATAGGAGTAGAGTTCTATCTCAGAGATGAGAGCGTAGTCCGGTACCATCATAGCCACAGAACGGAAAAGTGCCTAAACAGAAAAGAAGCAATTTAAACCGAGAAAACTCCAATCGAAAGATAAACCCTACCTTCAGATTATCAGGCAATTCGGAACGACCAGCATAGCCAGGATTCATTGTGATGAACACGGCGCACGTGGGATCCAGGGTTAGGGTGGTGCCCTCAAACACCAAAGTGGGACTGCCAGAGTTGATGCCCCGCTGGATGGTCATAATTTGCTGGGCCACGACCGACAACACCTCGAGATCGATGCGATTGAATTCGTCGAAGCAGGACCAGGCACCGCAAGAGGCCAGACCCTTGAAGAACTTGCCCAGAGCCAGGTAATCCAGGCCGTCCGAGCAGTTGAAGACCACACACTGCTTTGCCACGGCCTTGGCCAGATCCTTGGTGGTCTCCGTTTTGCCAGTGCCCGCAGGACCTTCGGGGGCACCTCCCAAATGGAGATTTAGGGCAGCAAACAGGGTGCGATAGCAACGATCCGTCAGTGGGGTGACGACCAGTCGGGTGGTGTTGCCCAAATACTCATAGCCGTAGGGCAGCGAGCAGTTTATCATCCGCGTGTCCAGGTTATTTTCCTCCCAGTAGTATCGCAGCTGACACAGCCACTGGAAGTCCTGTAGATCCTCCACCTCCTTGTCCACGATGTCTGCCAGGACATCCCGAGCATGCACATCCAGCACCACAAGGGCGCCCAGTGTGATGCGGTTCTGTGTGTTTAGATCGCCGCGGACCAGATCGACGATCTTGTTGATTTGCTGGATGCATTTTTGCAGATATTTGGCCAGGTTCCCCTTCGGGTCGTCACTCTCGAAGCACTCGGTGATCTCCAGCGTCCAGTAGGTCAGCGATATGGACTGCACGCACTGACCTGGCCAGGTGAGCACCCACACATTGCGCACAATCTTCAGGTAGCTGTAGAAGGCCTCGGACATCTTGTGGTGTATGCTCTTCTTCATGTCGATCTCCAGCTCCAGCAGCCACTTCTCGACTTGACCGCGAGCCTTTGACGTTGATATGACGTCCACCAGGACCACTTCCTCACGCTCCGAGGAGCGCATGGCCGTCACATCCAATTCCTCGGTGAAGTTCAGCGTGGCAATGCCCTCGAAGCACTTCTTCAGATGCGGCTGGACGCGTGTGGGGTCCTTCGTCTCCGAGAGTATCTCCAGCAGCTCGTCGTTCGACAGGAAGAAGAAACGCGGGAAGTACAGTCGCTTCTTCTCCAAATAGGCATTCAGACCCTTCTGGATAATCTCCAGCAAGCTGTATGCCTTCTTCAGCTTGTCATTCATCTTGTCGATTTGCACAACGGTCATGACACGTGGATCCGAGGCCACCTGCTTCATCAGCTCCTTCCATATCTACACAACCACCACAACCACAAAGAAAAGCAATGGGATGCCAAAATCTCTTAGGGGTGGGGCACGGCACACACTCACCTTATCCACGGCACTGAAGCGTCGCCCCTCCTCGGGCATCTGTTGCTGAATGTCCGGACTACTGAATATGGGCTCCAAGTACATCCAAGTCGACTGCACCCGCAGCCATTCGTCCAGGATCTCCTGCAGCAGCATGAGTTTGGCCTCCCACTTCCTGCAAAAGGCCAACAATGGTTAGCATGTGTGACTTGTGCGCCTCTGGCATTGACAGCTCAATAAATAGATGGAGAACAAGTATCGGCAGGCCACAGCGACACTCGATTGCACTGCAACACTCTTAGACACCCAGGGGTAAGAATATTAACATTTTGTGGAATATAATAAGTATCTCCTTAATATCCCCACGCTTCCCACGTATATTCCTATTCCTAAAGAGCTCACAGAACCTCAAACATACTTACAGTATATCCGCCTCAAATGGCTTGATGTAGGGTGAACTCTTCATCGTCTGCGTCTTGATGATTTGATCGTCCAGCAGTATTTGTATGTCATCCACGGAAGACAGCTTAAAGGTTCCGGAGTCCCTGTGGGAGACATTTCAATTATAGTAACATGGACATGAACTAGTGCCTCCCCTCCCCTCCCTGCCACTGTGGTTACCTGTATGGCGAAATGGTAAACTCAACGCCCTCCCATTCGTTGACCATCTTGGCCATGGCCTTCTCCAGATTGTTCTCCTTGGTGGCACTCTCCGAAATGGCCTCGAACTTGGGCACATACTCATCCAGCTGGTATTCGATAATCTTCTCGAGCGTCAGCTCCGGCGACACCTTAATGGGGAAGCCAATAATCTCGGACACTTGCTCCCAATGACGGGCCTTCATGCCCGGATTGCCCAATGTATTGATGATCGGCATGTGCTCTCGGAAGGCCTCAATCTGCTCCTTAACATCGAGTATCAATTGCATTGTGGTGGGATGATCTCCCATTTGTTTCTCCAGCTTCTGGATGATACGATGGAAGTTGGACACATCGGTGTCGATCTCGTCGGGATCGAAGGATCCCACTTGGGAGTGCATCCACAGGTCATACTTGTCCATAAAGTCTTGGCCGGCATCGAAGAGATTCTTGTAAGGCTTCAATTGATCGTGGGCCTTCTTGCGCATCGGATACTGCGAGAGATCCCAGCCATAGGAAGTTTCCTCCTCGTTGATCTGATCGATGGTCTCCATGGCCTGAACCAGACGTTGATCCAGTAGGTTGGCCCTCTTCTTGTACCGCTGCAGCTGTTTGATGTCGCCCCATGTGTCGTAGGTCTGCACCTGCTCGTAGTAGTTTTGCAGTTCGCGTCGGAACAGGTCGATGCGCTTCTTCAGCAGCTCCTGGTACTCGATCATCTTCTCGGCTATGATGGCGCGGTGCTGCTCGAATACGGAGGGCAGCTTCAGGTACCACTGGAAGGAGTTGCTGTTGTTCTTGATCTCCAGCGGGGAGTATAGCGTATGATCCATTAGCCACAGAATTTCCCCCATATTGACCTTCAGACGGGCCTCCATCTCGGGCACGAGATTCTCCTCTGCATGCACCACATAGGCTTTCAGTTCCATAAGCTCTGCGGTGTCTTTCGGCACAGTCAGGGCCTTCTTTGCGATGGCATCGTATTCCTTGCCCAGTCGGGAGATTCTCTGCTGCTGATCGGTCACCATTCGGGTGAGTAGCTCGTTCTGCAGCTGCCTCGCCAGTGTCTCAAGATGCAGAATGAACTTCTCGCGATGGAACTCGTACAGGCCCATGCGTATAACGCTCCACACTTCCCTGGCAATGCGATCCTCCTTCTCTTTGTACTCGTATACCATTTCTGCATACTGATCGAAGGTGGCCGCGCCTTCCATAAAGTTGGCCACACGCTCCGCATCGATTCCATTAATGAGATCGATGAACTGATCAAAGTCCTGCAGTCGCAGCTCGGGCCCAATGCGCTGTTCCTCCAAAAGCGAGCAAATCCGGTTCTTTGTGTCCTGCACTATACTATCCGGCACGGCGGGCGTGAGAAACATCTTTTTGGATATCACCAGATCCGTGTAGAGCTTGCTTTCAATCCGTGGCAACATGGTGACACTCATCACAATCGAATCGATGACACGTAGCAATTCGCTTTGGATCTTCGAAAAGCCCGGATTAAAGCTGATGGTATCCTCATCGCTAAGCATCACAGAGATTTCAAAGCCAGGATTTAAGTGCTGTCAAGGGAAGGCACTTCATTAATCTATTAAATCCTACGAATTGCTCTTTACTCACCCCGAAATCGCAAACAAAGTCGGCATAGGCCTTCAGACTCCTGATGCAGATGTCCTCCAGCTGCTGGGTCATCAGTGCCGCCACGCAGTTGAAGAAGCGCTTCACCAGGGTCACTCTTCTGATATCCGGCAACTGTCCGCGCTTGCTGGCCTTCAGCAGAGTCGAGTGTATCTCCCCATACCATGTCTCATCCAGCATGGTCTTTACTGTATCTATATGCGTTCCACATTGGTACTGCCAGGCAAAAAAATGGAACCAATTTGAAGGTGGATTGTTCCGGTAATCCCTGCTCTAATCTTACCGCAAAACCGAACAATGTGTATGGGCCCTCCGCCTTGCTAAGCTCCTGAATGTCGACCAAAGTTTTGTTGATATATTTCATGCTCCACAGCTCCAAAATGCTGGCCACACTTCGATGTATGCTGAACAGCGTTTTCATCAGTCGATTGCGGTTCTCATCATAGCTGGAGGAGATGGGACAAGAGCGTGGCGTTAGTTGGCTATGCAAATTATCTGCTATCGTCTTCGCCAAAACTTTTCACTCGAGGTACTTCGTCACAGCCCATTAAGCATGGCAGGGTACCACAACCATTCCACAGCCACCCACGCAACCACGGAACCCCGACGCCAGAGGCATTCTTAATGATGCCAAATGCTCAAAGGGCCATAAATTACCGAAGCGAACCTCACACGGCTGTGGGGCTTCCACATATATATATATCGATATGCCGTCGCCCAATTTGCCAAGCGACCCACCAAGGAGCCCCTGATAATGGTATTATGACATTAGACAATATACAATATACAATACAATAAACATACATATATATGTACAAAGATATATATATTAAATTATGAGGTATGAAATGGGCTACACAGATTGTAGTGTCCATTTCTCGCTTTCGGATAGGGGATGCATAGAACATTCTGTGAGAATCGGTTTACACCCAGCCGAAGCCGAGAGCTCTGAGAGGTCTATAATTTCTATTGAGACGTTTCGCTTGTATGAAGTGATACATCTATGTGTGTATATACTGTATGGTTAGTGGTTAGATGCTATCGATCTACCTGTCATCTCGTTTCACAACACTTGCACATCGCTAGCCGACACAACTATAAAACTATACCCTCAAAATGCGGTGATGTATCCCACAAGAACCACCCAGCCACACTTACACCCACACCAAGCGGCTTACTACTCAGTGTCAGAAACAAGTTCAATTCATTTTTAAGCATATCCTTTTTGCAATTTATGTCTCGCCCCCGTGCTCCCGTGCTCCTGCTCCTGCTCCTGACCAAATCCCAACCCAAAAACCCGCAGCAAGCAGCATCTTCCATCTTCTCCGGACTTCCCTCCTTCCGCCCAACCCTCCTCCACCAACTTCCAGTCAGCTTACTGTTGCTCATCAAATGTCAAACCAATACACAGGAGGACTTAACTTTCTGTTGCCGCTGCTTTTGCTTTTGTTTGAAATACCCTTGAAGAGGTATTGATGCATTTTACAGGAAGTTTGCAACGAACAGAAGGACCTATGCGCGACCCCATTGTGGTTATTCTTTATCCATCATTTCTTAGTTTTAAATCTGTCTAATCCGTCTGAAAATTGGCAGAGAATCTTTATCTTAATCGGAACCGCCAATTGTAAGCTTTGGTTAAGATCCACAGATCTCTAAGAGTATCTCATGCTTCGACCCCCTTTTCTGGACTTTCTTTAAATTTGTTGCTGCCTTGGCCCTGATGCTGCGGTGCTGCTTTTCCATTTCCGTGGCATTGTAGTTGAAAAAGTGCGGTTAAAAAGTTTTTGGCACGCCGCAAAGCGATTTCTCGCGTTTTCCCCATTGCAAGAAGCTTTTAATAATGTCGCACGACTTTCGTTATTTTCACTCCCAGAGAGAGGCAGAAGGCAGGATCTCCGGGCAACTTTGTCAGCGTCAGCGTCTCTGTCACTGGCGGCGCGAATCGAGATGAGGTTATTTTCATAAGATTTCGCGCGTTGCCGCAACTCAAAGGGCGGCAATTCATTTCATAAAAATCCGATTGGGATTTTAATCCACAATGAAGCCAGCCAGCACACTTCCACACATGTGGGTGGTATCCAGATCCGGATCCGGTTTGCTCGAGTGTTTGTGCGGATGTGTGGATGTAATTGCATGTCAATTGCACGCTTCTTTTGCGAAAAAAGGGGAAGCCCCAACGCTCGCATTCAATTATGGCAACTTTTTCTTTCATTTCTACTTTTTTTTGTGGCTCATTGTAAGCGCACGATTTACTTGCGGCTGGTGCGGGTGCTGCTAGTGGTATGGGTATAATTTATTTTAATTAAAAAAATGAATCTCGCACTTGCCGAGGAAGGTCGAAGTTCATTTTCGATTCTCAATTCATGGCGAAAACTTTTGAAATGAAAATAAAAATCTCAGAAGAGATAATAGATCTTTGTTCATTTAAAATATGGTGATTTCCGATTTATGATATGGAAATCTGGATTTATATTTCATATTTGTATGGCATTCATCGATCCCTTAAGCGTTCAACATTAAAGTTTCTCAAAAACAAGAATCTTTACTTTTTTTTTCTGATAATTACGAAAGAAAACTCACCGAAAACGCCAATGATTTGTCAGAAGCTTCACTTCACGACGCTCTGGGGTTTCCAATAAAGCAGTGGCCCCCTCTTTTGTCAGCCGATCGAGAGCTGTGTGACGTAGCACGTAGTCAACGACGGCCTTCTTCATGGCAAACACATAATCCGCACGCACCTCGGCAATGTTCTCATTCAGAGCGGTTTGCCATTTGTTCAGGAACGCCGGCACCAGATCCGTAATCCTGCAAAGAAGGATGGTTATAGAGGGAATGAAATATTTCGAAACAGAATCTCGCACCTCTTAAGGATCTTTCGGCTGAGCGGCGACACATGGATGGTGTCGATGCCATGCTTGATGTAGTAATAGTAACGCAGGGTCTCCTTCTCGTCCTTGTCGGGAAAGGGTATCTGACACTCGCCCACATGCTCCGCGTCCAGATCATCGTCCATGTGCAGAATCAACTCGACCAGTTTCCGGCGGAATAGCTCGCGCTCCACCCGCATCAGCATGTAGTTGGCTTTGCCTTTCCGCTCAGTCTCCGCTTGCTTCTCCTCCCGCTTGCGCCGTGCACGCTTTTTGGGGCAGAGTATGCTTTCGGGCAGCTCGGAGAGCATTTTCCCATCCAGAAGCCCACTCGTGCACTCCGGCATATTCAGTTCGTACCAGAGGCGCCGGGATTTGTACTCGGGATTGGCCTTCGACTGGAGGATACTCTGCAGCACATCCGGCTTGGGCCGGGTGTAGAGCATTTTGGACTTTTCGCATATGCGGCGGGCGCCGCAAATGGACGTAAAGCTGGGTATATCCCTATTGGGATTTTGTCGGTTCTGCATGTTGCGGTCTGTAACAAGAAACGAATTTGAATTTAAATTTAAATTATAACCGGTTCATGAGGAAAGTGGCGGTTGTAGTCTTCGCTAGTTGCTGGGTGGCAACGCCGGCATGCAATAGTATCGATAGCAATCAGCTGTCGAACACATGATACCCGGCTGCTGCCTTGCCACCACTAACACCCACAAAATTGTGCAACCCGGAAAATTAAAAATTTCTTTTTAAAATACTTCACTTAGTTTAGGTTAAATCATCGACTTACCAGTCGTAATTCTATTGCAGCTCACAAAATTGTTTATTTAGTACGCGCCGCAACGCGTTTTTCCGGCTTTTTTTTATCCGAGCATACGAGAACGTGTTGAAAACAAATGCAAATGCCACACGTTTCCTGTTTATTTTGAATTGATTTTGGAAAAGTTGGAAAATCAAGCAACCGGCGTTGCCCGTAGCAGCAGCCGGCCCAGAGCAACAAGTCACCCCATACCACTTTTAGGTCTCCTACAGAAAAAAAAAGTAAAACAAAAATCAAATAAAAACCTGCAATGTTGCTACAAAAGTTCTGCATGCGTGCCCTGCACACCACGCGAATGGTGTATGCCAGTGGATCAGGCGCCGGCCTGGAGAAGAGTGCCCTGTCCGCCCTACGCAAGAAGACCGGCTACACATTCGCAAACTGCAAGAAGGCCCTGGAGTTGCATAACAACGATGTCAGGGAGGTGAGTGCCCAATCATCCAGAACTCTATTCTCTCAGAGATTTTAATCCCACTCTCTCGCTTTCTGGAACAGGCGGAGAAATGGCTGCATGCACAGGCACAGAGTCTCGGCTGGACCAAGGCAACCAAAATGGCAGATCGTGCCACTGCCCAGGGCCTCGTTGGGGTTCTCGTACGCGGCAATCTGGGCGCTATGGTGGAACTCAATTGTGAGACCGATTTCGTGGCACGCAATGATGTCTTCAAGCGCTTCGTGGACCATGTCGCACGGATCTGCCTGCAATATACGGAAGGTATCGAATTTGACGGCGATCTCTGGAAGGTAGTTATACATTCCTGTTTTCTGTTCCTCTTTCATTTGCTAACATTTCAAACCTCTATTTTATCAGCTTGGCTACGAATCAGAGGCTTTGAGGAATCTTCCTACGGATCAGGGACGGAATTTAGGCGATCATTTGGCCCTACTTATCGGCGCCGTGGGGGAGAATGCCACCATCAAGCGAGCCATCTGCTTTAAGGCTAAACATGACATTAATTTGTGTGGCTATGCACATCCAGCACCCACCAATGTGGGCACCACTGACGACACCACACAAGTGGGCAAATACGGTACCATTATGGCATTCCGTTCCGACATTAAGTATCCGGACTATGAGTTCCAAAAAAGCATTTGCCAGCAGATTGTGGGCCTGAAGCCAAAGAAGATTGGTGAATACGACAAGGACAAGCCGGTCGAGAACAAGGACGACGAGACGTGCCTCATCCATCAGGAGTATCTGCTGGACTCGGACAGAACTGTCGGAGAAATTCTCAAGGAGCACGAGACCACTGTTGTCGACTATCATCGGTACGAGTGCGGCGAGGCGACCAAGGGCAATCTCGACGAAATTCTTCGCTCCCGAGAGCAGAGTAGCAATTAAATAGATCTAAAACCAGACGACTGTAGCATACAACATTGTTATACACCAAACATAACATTACACACACAAACCCTGATTGTTAGACCGAAATTCTGGACAAAATTTGCATGCTGAGTAAGAAGAATAACTACCACGAACCCAAAGTGTACTTTGAATACCATGAGTCATGGCAAAAAATTGGGGTAACATGCTGGCGTGCGCCTGCGCAACACGGGAAGCACGCTTGAGCGCCTTCCGGCGGCAGCAGCAGAACCAGCAGCAGAAGACTGGACAGTAGAATGAACTGTTTATGAACGTGTTTTGTTCTGTAGCCGGTAATTATCAGCACGTCAGCCAAAAAGGGGGAAAAGAGCCAAACAGGTATTGGACGAAGATTCTATCCTGGACGTGGACCGCCACCACAAGTTCAATGAGCCCTTCAGGTCACGTGTGGCGTTCAAAAGAATGGAAATCAATGTTAGATGAATTTCGAATCTCTTGATTTAAAAACAAGAATTGAATTTCCATGGCGGGATAAAGCTGGATACGATTCTAAGCGATATAGTAGCCCTGTGTCATTGCCAGCTTAAATCTAAAGCGTACTTCGCAACCTTTTTTCCGAAATGTCAAATTTTCTCAGCCGGGTGCGATTTATTTCACATTTCATTTAGTCTGCTCGAGTTGAAAGATTAAATTACGCATAATTTACGAGAAATTACAAAAAATATGGACCTAGAATCGTTTCGCTCAAAGTATAGCGACCTAACAGTCACCGCTTTGCCTCCTGGTGGAAAGAAAGAAGAATCAACGAAGGCCAACGAAGAGGACATCAAGATGGCAACTGTGGAGGACAAACCGCCACGCGTCGAGATTACTCGTGTATCCTCTGGTAATGGCACTGCATACGGACCCTCTACATCAACTTTTTTAGGCGGTTCCTCATCGTCCTATGCTGGTGGACCAGCACACGGACCCAGCTCATCGGCGCTTGCTGGAGTATTTGCATCGAACCACCGCGGCGGTTCTGCACTGGAACCATCGGCCCCTGCTGACGGGTCTGGCTCCTTGCGCACCCGATCGCGGCAGCAGACTGCCGCCGCTTTGGCCTACGCCTGCGAGTACAAGGAGGTGATGGCCAAACTGGACTACACCAAGTACATGCAGGCCAAGCTGAAGCAGTTGTCCGAATCGCAGGGCCAAAATAACGCCGGAGCAGCTCCCAAGAGTATGATGACAGCGGAGAAAATCGTCCTTGCCGAAGAGGATGTCCAAGGGAACATTGTGGACACATTCGACAATCTTGTGTCCGTTGTGGGGAAGATGAAGGCCGTTTTGAACCCCACCGTCATGGGGATGCGGTTCGCCTCGGAGCGTATGCTGCACGAGATAACCAATGCCCGTGTCGTGGTGAAGACGGGTCAGAAAATTCTAAAGCGCGAAGAGCTGGATACTTCAGTTACTCCCTCCGACGAGTGACGTCATCCGGTGCAGGTTCACCGCCACTCGTTTTACGACATTTTTCAGTGAGTGCCATACTAAAAGAACAATAAAACAATAACAAAAAGCGGGGAGTTCTGGGAACCCTCACTCAGCACATGAAAAGAGTTTGGTTTGTGTATGGTAATGTCTCTGGAGCTCAGTGGCCGGCATTTTGACACTAGCGAGCAGCGGAGCGCAAAACTTGTCCCTCATGAATGGTGTATGGTGTAGGGGGAATGGTTGGGGTCGCCTCCATGATACCCTTGGTATAGATTGGTATTCCATTCCACATTGAAATCTCTAGCTTTTATTGAGCTCATGTTTTGCATACATTCACAACAGACATTCCTAAAGCTGTTATAATATTAGACTTTGCTAAATTTGCAGATAAGAGAGAGAGAGAGATAGCATGATAGACAAAACGCAAAATTAGTGTTCGTAGCCGTCGAAGAATTGAAGCACTATTTGTGACAAAATAATGTTTTCCAACCCACACAGCCCAGAAAGCCAGCAAAATTGGTTCTAAAAATGGCAACAATCGAAAATCTCTGCCGCAGCGCTGCTCCCAGCTTAACTGCACGCATATATATATATATCTCGCTCTCACTGCATTGTTTTCACATAAAGGCTGTCTCTATTTTAGCAGCTAGTCAGTAAGCGGGGATTTTAGCGGGGACTGTCTTTCAGATAAGAGAGCTATTTAAGTGTAGTGTCATACGACCACAATGCCAAATATCGATGGGCAGGATTACGAGTACATATTTTTTGCACTCCTGAAAAACGCATACATTTCTACAAAAACAAGCCGAAACTTTTCACAAAAGTAAGTTTTCATTCCACTTGCCTAATATACCCACTGTCCGGCCACATCCGCACCTGGAAAGGGTCACCACTCCACTCACTGACGCCAGCGTCGTTGCGTTGCCCCAGCCTGCTGCCTTGCCATGCGATCGCGCCGCTTCAATTGAAGTTTTCCAGTTCGGGGGCTTCAGTCGTAAGCCGACTTTTCACGGGGTTAAAGCCAGATCTGTAGCGACCGGATCGCACGCACAGTAGTAATACCTGGCTTCTCTTCACTCCTGCTTCCGCTTTGCAAATACGTAATTCGGGTTAATTTGTTTGGAAAGTGCGGCAAATAGTTTTTGAGTTTTTCATATTTTTGCAAGCCACAAAAAGTTATTAACGAAACGCCGGGCGGTAATTGCATAGCGAAAAAACAAAAACAAAACAAACAGTCTCCCGGGATCTCACACTTTGGTGTTTTCCTGTCTCTCTCTCGGCTAAACGGTAAACTGCCAGAAGTGGCCAGAGCGAATAAGGAAAAAGACGACAACAGCAAAGTGGGAGAAGAAGGCGACGAAAGCAAATCAGCGAAAACAGCCAAATAGAGCGCGCAGCCAGCAGAAGAAGGTGACAGCAATAAACGAAGCAAATGTATAAGTGCGAAACAATTAAAATTGTTTGATTTAAAGTTGCAAAGCGCCGGCGCAAGACTAGGAGAAAACTGAAGCTGCACATCGCAGAGATCTGCATCGCGGGAGCCACTACAAATTGGACAAAAAAATGCCGCCGTTTAATTTCATCAAGCAGGTGAGGAGTGTGAACAGCATTTAAATGTTTGGTGTGAACAGTAGCACTTAAATGTTTCAATTTGCATTTTGCATACGAGTGTTCGCGCATTCGAGTGTGTGGATGCATTTATTGCGCGTCAAGTCGCATGTCAACATGGAAAATTAATTAACCTTTATGTGGTAACGTAACTAGATTAACAGACATTTGTTGGCAAACTCCAACCATGATTGCAGTGGGTATCGATACCAAGAAATATCCAAGCAAAATGTTTTCTTTCTAATTTCAGTGGGAAAACTGGGTTAATTTATGATTGTAAAACAAATTAGCGTAGCAAACTAATTAACCTTTATGTTGTAACTATATTAAGAGACCTTGGTAAGGCTGGCACGCATGGATATGTAGGTAGGTTTTCGATACCAAGACATATCCATGGAGTGAAAAAACTGGATGCGACTAGGATACAAATTGATCCAGCATTTTGTGATTTTTCCAGTTGCAGACTCGACAGAAACATTCGCCCTCTGTATAGTCAGTCATTATTTGGAGTTGAAGAAAGCATCTGTGCAGAGAAATAACATCGTTGCTTCTGCCCAGATCAGAAAAAGTAGGTAAACTCTTGCCCCCGTATAGAATGCCCCTTGGCTCAAAAGACCCCGTTATGGTTCAAACTGTCTCTTTGTGAAATTTCCAGGTGAAAATGTCTTTTGGTATGCAAATAATAATGGTATATATTTATGTTCCTATAGGGTCAGCCTGCGTATATCCTATGGTGGAATATCGCTTTTATTTGATAAATCTCGAGTTCAAGTTCTTTCTTTTCTGCGTATAGAAATCGTTTTGCAATTATGTACTATTTGATGATGACATCTCTCTATCGTTTCCCTTGAAACTCCAATCAATTAATTAGAATACGCGTAGCACTAGTCTACCGATAAAAGTAGAACAGCAATGACAGTGCGTCAGAGCCACCAAAGATAGTAGATAGAAGTTGACACATTATTCTCCACAATCAATCATAACGGATAGCAGTGAACGACAAGCGACAGACAAGAAACGTGTCCAATTGGCCAAAATTCAAAATCAAATAATGGGGGAAATGAAGCCATAGGCAGGCCTGTCTGTGGATGTGAATCAGCTTGAATAGAAAACAGATTTATCTAAATCAGGGGCCCAGCTGGAGATGAAATAAGACAACCGAAAAGAGATTTTCTATAATTAAGTTTGCCTCTTCAGATGGACGGCTCACAGATGGCTTCCGGTGATTAAATGTCAGAAACAAGACCAACGGAGGTACCACAGAACCACGCATAAACACACGGCAACCCATGCTGGGAACAAAGAAAGGAAAAGGCCCAAAACAAACCATAAAGGTGGGAACAATTTCTACGCAAACCCATACCATACCCATTAAGAATACCCATGCCCCACCCCACCCATCGGAGCTTTCTTCTTTCTCCACTAATTTGAGGCACCACAAATATCGTTTGTCTGAGACTGTGTCCGATCTCGGCTTTACCAAACAAATGCAAATGGGCCAACGGACAGTGTTTCAGAAGCTGCAGACCATCCAGGGGAGAATACTGAGATTATATTACGAGGGCTTTTTATGGGCTCTGCCTAATGAATTTCCAAGCATTAAGGCAACATTTTGTTTAATTTTCGTGGCTTTTCCTCATCGTGTGATAATTAAGATGAATGACCCCGAGTCTATGGCTGGTTAGAAAGTTATTGCACCACATTTTATGGATAGTTCGGGCTCCACATTTTGGGGCTTATCTCATCTCAAGAGCAGCTGAACCCGAACCGAGAGGCTGGCCTGGCCCATGCATATTTGCATTTTTTAGTATTTAACGCGAGGTTAATTGCATGTTAACCAACAGTTAAATAACAGTTATTCGTGCAGCTGCCGCGTTTGTTTATGGCTCCCAAAATTTTCATCCAAAATTGTTCAGCTTCCATCGCAATTGTTGTCCCAGCCTTTTCTCTGCAATTGTCTCTCTCTTTTTTTTAATGAAGAAATTATTTTGAACTTTTCGTGTTACTCAGTGGCTTCACCCACACCTTTGCCAATGGCCTCTGGCGTGGGAAGCTGTCGACTGCAACTGACTACCGCGTCTCTTTTTATTCACTCGATGCCAGATCGTTATTACGAATGGCAAAGGAAATCCAAGCCAAACGAAAAGTACAACTAAAAAACCAACATTTGCGGGGGCAATTTTGTGAAATTTCGCAGGAAAATCCATTCGGGCCTCGCCTTTCAAAATCCATGTTGATTAATGATCGCCATTTGTTCCATGTTATCATCGTTAATTAACCATTTATTAATGCTAAATCAAATGCATCGCCAGCCAAAACACCTGTTATTGTTATTGATACTGCCGTTTTGCTTTTACCATTCTACATGGCGGCTGTGTTTTGTCAGTGGCCTCATAAAAGGCCACCAGACGGGGAGTTTTCTGCCTCGAAACAGCGACGCGACCATTGGATGCACTTCAAAGAATCTTTAAGATTAAAAAGCTAATTTGTGCCACAGTTCCATTCGTGTCATTCAGGGTTCACTCGTGAATGCGAAACGTTTTTGTCGAGGCACACGAACGTGTACTACGAATGTGTCCAATGGTCGGTCTCGGTTGGTGTTATTTTTAAGGAATATTTTCGTTCACTTATGAGAAATTTTCACAGCGAATCAACGACACTTGAAGAATGTGTCTGACTGTGTCCTATGTATGTATATCCAAATCCGTTTATATTATCAATTACTGATACGCATTCTCCGTTCCAGGCAAATCTTCTGACAATCCTATCACTACCCCAGTCCCAGTCCCAGTCCCAAAGGAAGAGCATCCCATTCCCATGACGGAGAACACCATATTTTGTAGAGTCAGCTGGCTTTGTGGTCTGGAATCGCTGGCAATTAATGTGGGCTGCTGTTTTCCAGCCCGACGACCGGCCGACGAAGACCAACTACAAAAAGAAGCTGCAGCAGCAGCATGTTTGCCATAGTTTTGCCATCTTCAGAGCCAGAGTCTGCTGGATCTTCCATGGCTAATGAAAAGCCAGTAAAAGAGCATCAGAGACTCGCGGCAGAGAAGGGGAGGCAGAAACAAATCGGCACAATCACCGCTAGCGGGGATCCATCCAGCAGATGGAGAAGGAATACTGAAAAAAGAAATAAAGCAGTCTGAAGCGGTACATTGCTGGCCCGTTTCCCGGTTGCAGCTTGCAGTTTGCAGCTACAGATGTGGCAAATGCCACAAGTCAATGTTGCATTGTGCCTGTTTTGTGTGCTGGCTTTTTTATTAGTCTCAAAGTTTACGTAAATGTCGCGTGTGTTGTGCCACAGACAAACACACACAAAACGCTCTTAATGGGTTTCGGGTTTCAAAGCAAACAATCAAACTGTTTCAGGCGTTCGCCTTTGTGCTCGCCTTTTATTTGGTAAAAGGAAAAGTCAATTGTTTGGACGGGGCGTCGTTTGTCTTTTGCAAGTTGACGTGTGTAATTATCATAAATTTTAAAATTGTAAAATTGCATTTCCATCCATGCTAAAAGTCGCACATTTTCAGTCAGTCCGGGAAAATACTCTTTGCATTTCGTATCTCACATTTCGCAATCCGCAATCCGCATTTTACATTTACATTTTTACATTTGCTTTCATTTTTTCCAGTTCACGCCTCAACCTCTACGGTTGATTGAACTTGTCAGAGATTTTGAGTCGGAAAAACATGAGGCATGGTTCATGACGGAGAAAGAAAGAGTTACCTGCGATTGTTTTCGTTTTTGTTTTGGTTTTTGAAAGGCATTGCATTGTCTGTTGCCCCGAGATACTGATACGTACAGTGTTCTCCCGTCAGTCTGGAAGGAGAGCCCATTAGTGTCGTTCACGCTTTGGAAGACACACAATTTGGAAAACCATTACCATACGTTTTCGGGGGCCTTCATAGAGATGAACACACAAGTACAAGTCCAAGTATGAAAATGTTGAACAAATCACTGGCAAAATACTCGTAGTTGGTCGAAATAATTTGACTACTTTCCTCGCTCGACTCCAATTGAGGCCCGTTGGCTGTTAATGATTGTGCCACACAAATGCCACAATCCGCCTGTCTGCCACTCCAAACATAAATCATAAAAGTGAAGACTCAAGGCAGTCAAGCGAGGCAGCAGTTGACAAAAGGCAGAAGGAGGAAACCCACGAGATGCAAATCGACGGACGGGTGTCTGCTGCATCGATGTTTGTCGCTTCTCTCCCTCTCTCTTTGTGCTTGATTGCCTCTAGAGAATGTCAATACAACACCGGAGTGTGGATGGAGACAGCTAGACAAGGAAAAAAAGCAGGCGAGTTGCAGAAGTAGAAGATGGGATACTCTCTGAAGGAGGAACCCACTAAAACTCGTGGAAATTCTATGTGGAAATATTAGTTACAGTAGGAAATGGAAAACATTCTCTTACATCGGAGTGTTCTCACTGCTGCCAGCTGGAAAGGGCCTCCAGTGAACACTCTTCCAGGGAATGTCTGGGAATGCGTCTACAAAATTATAACCACCTTTCTTCTTCAGAAGAAGTGGAAACTACTTATTCCAGGAATACACTGGAGTACAGCTTTATAACTAAATGTCGAATAAGAACATTGTGCACCAATTGATATCATCAATCCGATTCCACATGAAAGTTTGAGTATGTATAGTGGAATATCTTGAAATATTCATGTACATGATGTGTATTTGCATATAGATCACAATCTACACTTTCAAAATCTACATATTTCACCCTAAGACGAGTACTCTAAAACCCTAGATCCTCCTCTTGTGGTCACTCAACCGAAAGAAGTAGAAAATCGTTTAAAGAACCCAAGTAACCGACTCATAAAGACTAGTGTGTCTGTCCACACATGGCTAATGGAAAGAATTAGCAAAAGACCAGCAAAGAATTTGCTTAGACCCTTTTGCCAACTCTTCCGTGTGGCCTTTTGCCCGCAGCCAAGTTCCAAGTTCCGTTGGCTTAACGCTGGCCCAGACCCAAACCCAAACCAAGACTCGGAGCCCCGCAACTTGGCTCGGACCGAGGTGGCAGGCGACAGTAAACCGCAACAAAATGCGCTGCGCTTTCTGCTTTTCTTCATTTCGCAGTCTCGGACAGCGAGAGGCAGAGGCCACCGACAATATAACTGATAATTTTCATTCATGTTCCAGTACCGAAGTCACAGCCGATTTCTGAGTCACAGTCACCGCTTCCCACCTGTTCGGCCGCTCGGGTCTATGGGCCCCTCTCGAATGCGGCTGCTCTGCTGCCTGCTGCTGGCCTGGCCTTAACTTGGAGTGCCGCATTTTGCGTCGACCAGTCTGCATTTGGCTTTCTGCCTCGCAAGTCGTGCAGCCACATCTCGAAGATCTACATCTACGGGTATTCGCGTCTGATCAGAGCTCTGAAACGGGGAAAAGGCTCTCCACGCGAGTGAGTGCGCTCTCAGATCGGCCACAGGCCTGGAGACTAAGCTCAGGAAAATCGAATCGAATGGGATTTTCTTTTGCTGTCTTTTCGATTCTTTATCGGATCTCTCGTAAAATTTGTTGATTCTAAATTTTCAAAGTCAGATAAAATACAAAAAATACAGAATTCTGAGTTGTGTGGTGCTGTGCTTCGTGAAATTTCTATTGATCGCTTTCGATCGATCGATCGGTCGGTGTGCGGCGCGACATTCGCTTTTCAAAAGGATTTCACTTTGAGCTCACTGCCAACAGTGCCGGCAATTGGAATTGCCATCAATTTGTGAGCCAAAACTAGTTCAAGGCTGCCTCCGATCGTCTCCGAGCAACAGTTCCAATCTGCAAGCTTCTTCTCTGAGTCGGTCTTCGGTCTGTCCAAAATGGAGCTATCGCTGTCACCAAAAGAAACGGTAATTACAGGCTTTTCATTATGCATACAACAGTCCAGTCTCTCTCTCTCTCTTTCGCTCTATCTTTCTCTTTTATTCCTTCACTCTTTTACATTTTCTTGCATCTTCCACTGTGTCGTGGGTCGGTTTTAGCCAGTTTTCCGTTTTCCAGCTGTTAATTACGAGCTGACAATTATTTGTTTGGCGATTACCATCATTTTGGTTCCTGATTATGATGCTCATATCTTTGGAGATCTATAGTACAGATTGGAGAACAGGAATTGAATGATGATATCTGTATTTTATGAGGAAATTATTGTGTTAATGAGCTTTGATTGGGTTTTCACTTGTATCTTTATATTTTCTGTAGTTCTCTTTTGAGTAGATCAGCAAAATGGAAAAATATCTATACTTTTGGAATTTGCTATGTATTATGTCTATGGCTTCAATCATTCAATTTCCATAATTTGATGTAAACTTTCACATGATTTCATAATTCCTTTACTACATTATTAAAACCATTAAAACCCATGTTTTTGCGGAGGCACACCTACCTACACATAGATTCTTCTATAGTAAACATCCGATTTATGTTATTTATGATTCTACCTGCAGTGTCCCCATAGTTACAATATTTTAGATAGATATTGTACAAAATTCCGCGATTTCCCTTTCATTATGGACTCACTTTACTTTGACTTTGGGAATCTTTTCCATCAAAATCGAACTTTGCTTTGAACTTTATGGTTTTTTCCACTTCCATACAACGCAACTTCTAAAGCAAACAATTAACCGTTTTAGGGTTCATTTCTCCAACTTATGGCTCGAATCCCACTTCAGAGATCTATGAAAATATTATATTACATTTTTGGCATTCTGCTGAGAACATTTCTTGCCCGGTGGGCATCAATCAAACTTTCATGGCTTGCCATGCAGATGTCGCTAATTGGTGGCTGTGAAAGTCTCTCTTTGGGGGCAATGTCTTTGCAAAGACAAAAGCAACAAAAAATATACCTATAATTTCCTATATGTATCTGGAAGAAAGAGATTCCGTTGTACCAGTTTTTGTGGTTGTGGTGCCATGACAAATGTCGTTTAGCTGTCAACACACGCAGTGCAGATCGATCAATCTTGATGATGATCGTTTGGAAAACCTGGTTAGCCCAGCCAGAGCCCCCACCCAAAGCAATCCATCCAAGTTATTTTCCCATTGCAGACAATAATTAAAATGTTTCCATGCTGCACATTTTATACATTGCTTATTTATGAGAAGCGAACGACAAGATGCGTGGGCCGAAGGCATTGATACCCTTGCAAGATCAAACATTGCGCAGAGCATCAACAAGCCAGATAAACACACATTTTATAAATGCACATGACTGCTACGAAACTGCTGCCTTCCCTTCGTTCTCCACATCGGAATACCCTCTCCTAGAGTATAACACAAACTAAAGCCAACAATTATGATTGTGATTTCCATGAAATGTCGCTCTGGCGGGGCAGAATTCACTGCCAGGCGGAGCATGAACTTGTTTTTGGTCTCTGAACACGAGAGCTGTAATCAAATGACTGTGGCTTAGAGAGGTACCCCCAAATGGAATGGTGGTTCAGAGTCAAAGCATTAATTAGTCAACGGCCACCTAATGACCCCCAACCGTTAGCCAAGATCGAGATGAAAATGCAGACGCCCCAAACCCCAAACCCCAGCCCCTGAACTCAACCACTTTCCACTTAGCCGCGTTCCATAAATACAATAAAACAACAAAAATTAATGTTCGAAACAAAAACTGGCCTGAAACCCCACCACAGACGCCGGCCGCCGCGCACCGCACAAATGTGGTTCAGTTTTCACTATCACTTGGCCACCAGCTCTCGAAGAAGCAGAGGAGAGGCAGTCGGACGCAATCTATGCAGCCGCCAGATGCAGAGCACTTCCCCAAGACCTGTCCAAGTGGCTTGTTGTTGTCGGGTTTTCTTTTCTTTTGGTGTGGTGTGGTGCGGTGTGGCGTGGTGTGGAGATCCTTGGCGCCTGTTTTGAGGCTCTTTCGAAAATTGTCTCATGTCAGTGACAATTGGAGGCCATTTGAAAGGTGTTTTAATGTCGATGGAAAATGCTGTTCGAGTGGCCCGTCATCCCAGGCATTGTCCAGCTTTGGTGGTGTGCGGCGAAAATATAGAATGGTAATTGCAGATGAAATTTCATCAAATCAAAACCTGCTCACATCGAAGAGAGTCGAGTAACGCTACGTGTTTGGGATTGAACTTCAAACTGAAGCAAGAAATAAGAAATAAGAGAAGTTTCAATGAAGAAATGAGGCGAGTTCTGTGATCCACCACGTCTGAATATTGTTATTTAAAGCATACAAGATACGAGACCTTAAGATTTATATTTCCTCAGTGTTAAATAACAATTCCATATAGTTATTTCATCTTACAAAGACCTGAGGCCATTACAAATCCATTATGCTATTAAAAAGTTTCAGAACAAATATAATGCAGCAAATATAAGCCAGTAGGCAGTCACACGGGTATTTTTACGAGTGCAAGTCTCACTGGGAGACAGCTACCGATGCAGAAAAAGAGTACATGCCGGAAATCTCTATCTTTACCCACTTCTAAATCGAATTTATTAAAACTTACTAAAACCATTTGCTAAAATTAAACCCCTCTCTTACATTTTTTCAGGAGGTCCGTCCGAACACCATACCGGATCCAAAGGTAGATGCCACCTTCCGTAGGGTGACCAAAAATGCAATTACCTTTTCCTTGTGGAAAATTGATGAGGATCGCCTGGAGGCCGTCGCCCGTCCACAGTACGGAACGTTCTACGACAACAGCGCCTACATAATATACGCAGCCAATCTGGTGGGGCACTATGCCCATCATGAGACCATCGTAGGTTTCCCCAAATATCCACATTAATGGTCGTTCTAATAGGATTTTGCATTTTAGACACGCGAACAGAAGCCCAATGTGGTGCTGGAACGATATATACACTATTGGTTGGGCGGAAATGTCAGCGAACAGAATCGCTCCAATGTGATGCACAAGATTCAAGAGCTGGACTCGTATCTGGGCAATGCGGCGGCCATCTACCGCGAGACGCAGAACCATGAGAGTCCGCGTTTTTTGTCCTATTTCAAGAAGGGATATGAGTAAGCCCATCTATGATAGAGATTCCCAGTTATAATGATCTCTAATCCCAAATCACTTTCAGTATTCTTTCGGGAGCTTTGATCAACTCTCCACAGAGGCCACGCCTGTATCAGTTGCGTGCTCGGAAATGGCTGCGTTCCATTGAGTTGGCCACCATCGAGTGGTCGCACTTCAACTCGGACTACATAATGGTTCTGCAAACGGAGACCACGACATTCGTCTGGATCGGGCGTTCCAGTTCGGGCATCGAGCGGCGCGGCGCCTTGTCCTGGGTGCAGAGGCAGACTAGCGGCTGTCCCATTGTCGTTGTGGATGATGGCTACGAGCAGGGCATGACAGCGCCACAGAAGGAGCTGTGGAACGCACTGCTGCCGCTTCAGAAGCGAATGGTCTGCCAGGCCAGCCAGCTGGTCACCGACTACACAGACTGCAGCAGCAACAAATTCCGCATCTACAAGTGCAATCTGCGTGGACGTTTGCATCTGGATCAGTTGGATGTGGGCCTGCCGGCCAAGGATGATCTGAGCGATGCCCATGGGGTCTACCTATTGGATAACTATGGCCAAAGCATTTGGCTCTGGGTGGGTGCCCAGGCCCCGCAGGCAGAAGCCCTCTCAGCCATGGGCAATGGCCGTGCCTTTGTCAAGAAGAAGAAGTATCCGGACAACACTTTGGTGGTCCGCGTCGTAGAGGGCCACGAGCCGGTTGAGTTTAAGCGTCTGTTCTCCAACTGGTTGAATGTGTGGCAGGAGAATACACGCGGCCACAAGCCGGTGTCCACAAAGTTCGGCAAACTGGATGCCCATTCGCTGTGCGAGCGTCCCAAGATGGCAGCGGACACACAGCTGGTGGACGATGGCAGGGGAGAGCGAGTGGTGTATCGAGTATTGGGAGACCAGGTGCAGGAGCTGCCAGCCTCAAAGACGGTGGTCTTCACCACCAATGCCAGCTATGTGGTCAAGTACAGTGTGCAGGTAAATATCCAGTGCACTCCATCCTAAAATCAGCTTTGAAACTAAGACATTCTTTCTCCATCTGCAGTGCGCAACTGTTGTGCCAGCAGATCTGGCTTCGGTGGGTATACAGAGCATCATCTATCAGTGGAACGGCTCGGAGGCCTCGGCCGAATCCATTGCCACTGCGAATAAAATTGCCATGGTCGCATTTGAGGCGCTCAAGGAACCAGGAATGCTAGTCCAACTCTACGAGTTCGATGAGCCACCGCATTTCCTGCAGATCTTCGACGGCAAGCTCATCATCATGCGGGGACAGCGCAGCGACATACTGTACTGCAACAACAACAACGGGGACCTCAAGACCAACGTGATGCTAGAGACATTCCTGCTGAAGGTCTACGGAGACGCCAGCTACAATTCCAAGGCAGTGGAAGAGCACCCGCTCTCCTCGATCACCTCCAAAGATTGCTACGTGATCAAGACAAGCCATGTGTGGGTCTGGTGTGGCCAGAGCAGCACTGGAGATGCCCGCGAGATGGCCAAGTCGGTGGGTGCTCTCATGGGAGAGTACACCCTGATCCTCGAGGGCAAGGAGAGCAAAGAGTTCTGGCAATCGGTGGCCATGTACTTCAACCAGGCACTCGTCATCAATGGCCATGTCAACTCCTGCGGCAGCAGCACCACCAGCAGCAGCAGTGGCGCCGGCAGCATGTGCAACGGAAGCTCCAACGGTGGCAACGTCTCCCCCATACTGAGCAACAATTGCTATCTCAACACTTGCGTGCCGTCAAAGCCAAGACCACCGGTGCAGCTGTTCCTTGTCTGGTGGCAGCAGAACTCCTTGCGCTACGAGGAGATCATTGGCTTTGAGCAGCAGGATCTCAGTGCGGATTGCACTTACATATTGGACACTGGCACCCTCACGTATGTCTGGCTGGGGGCCCAGGCCCAGCAGCAGGAAAAATACACGTCCATTGCCCAGTGCTATGTCCAGAATGCCCCATTCGGCCGTCGCTCGGCCACAGCCTTGGCCGTGGTGCGGCAGTATCAGGAGCCAAATGTGTTTAAGGGATTTTTCGAATCCTGGCAGAATAACTACGGAAAGGTAAGCTTTAGATATCTCAACTATTCCAGAAATAAAATCAGATTTTGTTGCAGAATTTCCTGTCCTACGAGCAAATGCGCAAGGAACTGGGTAGCAGCGCAGCTCCCAGTAATATTAGCGCAGTCAATGGCGCCACTCCGCTCATTTTGAACGATAGACAGAAGGATTTTGATGGGCATAAGAAGTACCCATTGCCGGTGCTGACTCAGGAGATGGATATGCTGCCCTCCGAGATTAATCCGCTCAAGCGAGAGGTCTGTTCCAGTACTCAAATCAACCAGAGACATCCCCATTGAAACTTCCTTTTCTTCCTTCAGGTGCACCTCACTCATGATGATTTTGTTTCTGTTTTCAAAATGTCTTTCTACGATTTCGATGAGCTGCCCAAATGGAAGAAGACCGAGCTGAAAAAGCAGTACAGATTGTTTTAAGTCAACGCGCCGATCGAGTGTATCCGTGTATCGAGTGCGCACTGTACATAATCCACATGAATGAATAGTAAAACATATCTGGAGCAATTTATGTTACATACTATACACACTTTACGTAGATATAATAAAGAAAACTCTTTGAATTTCACAAGAACGACAAATATGAATCAATTGAATTGCTACAATCATCAGGTGGTTTCCACCTCCTCGGAATCCGGATCATCTCCGCTGTCCGAACCTGGTCAAACAGAGAATTTCATCATTTCACAGAACGCAAATTTCCACACACCAAAAACCCCACAACTTACTGGGAAACAAAAGCCCGAAAATGAACTCGAAAATTCCACCAAGTAGATCCCAAAACATTTTCGATCTGCTGTGCTCAACGTTTTGTAACTAAGTGCAAAGACATTACGGATCGGAAACGGTTTTGAATTTGATTTTGATTTCATGTGGCCCAGACCCCATTTAATGAGCCACGACCAAAAACGGAAGAGTAATTCGGGCTTAATTCCTAGCCAAAGCGATTGCATGATCTGGGTCAATCATGGCCACAAAATTGTATGTGTTTTGTGCGTATTGAAAAGCATTTAAGTGGTCATATCAAATTTATTTGTTTGGTTTCATCATGATCTTCAGATTCAATTTCAATTTTAGTCGTAATAGTAATCACCAAAGTAATCCTCGTCCGCTTTAAGAAATAAGGGAGTACTAATTACAATTCCAACTTCAGTTAGAGATACTACGCAAATTACTCACTTATATCGGAGAAGAATAAATCGTTGAGGAAAGCCAGAAATATTTCAATAAGCTCACAGCAATCCATGGTGTATGATATAACTCTGAATACTTGCGGGATTTTGTATTTATAGTAGATAAACGTTGAAGGTTAATGCTTCGGATGACCATTATTAGGAGTAATTTAATTAATGTTATAATATTCATCGTAGGATATTATTATGGGACATTTTTATAATGATTCCTATCGCACTAAGAGGAATCGCTGACGTAATCGTCATCGCTGCTTTCAGCTGGAAATTCAGAAATGTTTTGAAATGGTTTTAGTGTATTTCGAATCAGGAAAATCGAATGTAACTAGTGTTGATTTTATATATTACTTATCCAGTTCCTCTTCTCCTATATCCTCCAACTTACAGCCGAATAATACGTCTCCAATGAACTCCATTATCATTCCAATTATTTCACAATCCTCCATCACTTCTGCTTTATGATTTACAAACTTTTAATAAACCCTAGAGCCCTCAACAATGGTTTTATATACAATTTGGTCATACATTTGGCCTTATAGTATGTACTATATGTATAATCGTATATCTGTTTTAAACTTGGTACATTTCCATGGCTAATCGTACATACTTCATTTAATGGCAATCCATTTCGCTATAAATACAATTCTTTTGGTTCAGCATGACATTCCAAACGTTTAAAGCTTAAAACATAGTTTTATTAAAAACAAACACATCTATTACAGCCATTTCAATATACGTCATAGCCGTACATGGGTCCCTCCATGTAGGCCTTCTGTTGGTCCGTGGAATTGCGACGGATTCTTCTGCCAATGGGCTCTAGATCCGCATAGCACTTGGGGAAAACTCGCTCCACAGCCGCAATGGCATCTGATTTGCTTATATTCCGCACAGCCAGCACAGAGGCCAAGGCCTTGGTCTTGACGCAGTTCTAGGGATCATAATAGATCAGGATGAAACGATTTTGCACACGAATTTACTTTGAAATTGATTCACCCACCTGATGCGCCTCTTTTACGTTAAAGGGCGAGGCATCGCCCTGGAACATGGCACTCAAAAAAGAGCAATGTGCCAGATTGGCCGCTCGGATCTCCGTACACGCCAGGTGATCTACATTTCGAAAGTCCAGATCGTTGTTGCAGTAATCGAACATGTGTATCATTTCATGCGTAAGCACGCCATGCACCATGCTCTTGTTCTTGGCCATATTCTGACAGACCACAATCTGATTCAACTTTGGATCGTAGCCACCAGTCACCGAGGGATCACACACCTCGCAGGAGATGTGCCGACGCAGGTCGATGGGGCACCCGGAACTTTCAGGGCTCCCATCATTAGTTTGACCAGTGGACCGTTCTTCACACACCAATAGACATTCTGTTCACACTTATAGCGATCAATGTTCTCCTGACCCTCCATACCAAAGAGGATGCGTGTCCACTTGGGCTTGAAGGTTACGCCGCGTCGCTCCGGATACAGATCATAACCCCAATCCTTACTCTCATTGCTGGGCGGATGGTCGTTGGACGCTGAGTCCTGAACATGCTGGGAACCGACTGCAACGACGGGTGGAGTTGGTGCCTTGGCTTTTGTGTCAGTGGGCGTTTCAACATCTATAGGCGTGGGCGCTTCTTTGGCCCACACTTGTGTCAGAAAATCCATAGTTTAGTGGATTTCTAAATCTCCAATTGGTTGAATAACAAACCGGCAGCTGATTTGGTAGCGATGCCAGACCTCAAGTAATTGAACTGTTTAAATAGAGGGGGCTTAAGTGGGCTAAGTTCGTTTTTTCGTCATACGAGACGCTATATTGTTGTTGAGGAACCAAAATTGAGGCAAAAACAATCAAAGTCAATTATTTAAAATAAGCCAGTCAAGTAGAAAATTGATTCATTAATCGGATAAAATTATGTGGGCAGGGCTGAGGGTTCTATCTGGCTAGTAATATTCGACGGAATATCAAAAGGAATATGTATAATAGAATTTGAATTCGTCAGTATATTTACGGTATATTTGTTTAAATAGACGGTATATTTTGGTATATTTCTGAGGGTCGGCACCAGTGCTGCCAACTTTTTATCAGAAAAAGCTGTTTCTAGCTTGAAGAAAACGAAAAAAAAGCTGAAAAAAGCCAAACACATCTATAAAAAATCCAGAATTCCCGCTTCCCGCAATTCACAAATTGTTCCCGCACTTGGTCTTAAAAAAAAGCCAGATCTGACGGGAAAAATGGTAATCGGCAGCACTGGTCGGCACTACTGCCGGCATTTACTATAGAAAATACCACGTAAGATTATCATTACACTCATTCATTGGTCCCAATCACACAAAGTAATATGCACCGTGCAATAAGCCAGCAGTTGTTAGCGATATTGGCAGCGATATTAGCTTTAAGCGTGAGTCTGTGTGTAGCCACCGAAGTTCCACGTCCCCGCGGAGTATCTCTCATTAAGGTAGCGCTGTATCAGCCTCGAGCGGGCGACAATAGCTGGACCTGCTTGGATGGCAGCAAAACGATTCCCTTTGTACAGGTGAACGATGACTACTGCGACTGTCCCGACGGGAGCGATGAGCCAGGCACATCCGCCTGCGCGCAGGGCCAATTCCACTGCCTCAACAAGGGCCACGAGTCTGTGGACATTCCCAGCTCGCGTGTCCAGGATGGCGTGTGTGATTGCTGCGACGGCAGCGATGAGTCACAGGTGGTTGGGTGTGCAAACACCTGTGCAGAGTTGGGCGCTGCAGCTGCCATCCAGCGCAGGAATCAAGCAGAGCTCCACAGGCAGGGTGCCGAGAAGCGACTGGAGATGATTGCACGGGGTAGACAACTGAGAGCAGATAGAGAAACCCGCCGACTGGAGCTGGAGCGACGCATTAAGGATCAGGAGGCTCTGAAATCCGAGAAACAGCAGATCAAGATCAACGCCGAGGCCTTGGAAAGCGATGCTCTGGAGGTCTTCAAGGAGCAACAACGGGAGCTGGATGCCGATACCGTTCAGGCCGAAGAGGAACCCCAGCAAATGCGCCACGAAGCTTCGCTCAGCTTTGCGGTGTACGATATCAACAAAGATGGCTTCGTGGAGGTCACCGAACTGATGGTGGACATCAATCTCGACCGCGATCGCAACGGCGTGGTCACCGTGGAAGAGGCCAAGTACTTCTTGGATGAACGAGAGCGTGTGGATCTAGATGCCTTCGTCACCCTGGCCTGGCCACGCATCAAGCCCTTGAAAATGCTGGCCGAGGGTCTGTTCCAGCCCCCGCATGCGGAAGAGCAGGTTCCTCCAGTCGGAGAAGTGCCAGTTGAGGCGACCACTGAAGGAGCCCAGCCAACGCCGCCCCAGCCCACCGAAGGTAGGAAGATTTTCACTTGAAAACTATCACCATCGTTGTGGATTTTTATCTAATCAGAATTAAATTTACAGAACAAGTCGACATGGAAGCTAGCACGGATGGGGAGGCTGACGAAGAAGGCGACGAAGATCAGTACGATGACGAAGAGGGAGACGTGGGTGTGGGCGAAGCCTCGCCGGAAGTGGAAGCTCCTGCACCGCCTATTTACGACCCAGAGACGCAGCGTCTTGTAGAACAGGCCAATGAGGCCCGCAATGCCCTGGACGAGGTTGAGCGTAACATACGCGAGATCGAACAGGAAGTCAAGGAGATTGATGAGCAGAGTGCCAAGGACTACGGCCCGCAAGAAGAATGGGCAGTGCTGGACGGCGAATGCTATAACTTTGAGGATCGTGAATACGTGTACACTTTGTGTCCGTTCGACAGGGCCTCGCAGAAGCCGCGAAACGGTGGAGCCGAGACAACCCTCGGTCGCTGGGAACAATGGATTGGCGAGGGTTACAAGTACTCAAAGCAGAAGTACGGCAATGGAGCCGCCTGCTGGAACGGCCCCCAGCGGTCGGCCATTATCGAGATTAGCTGCGCCCTGGAGCCACGTATCACGTCAGTTGGTGAGCCCAATCGCTGCGAGTACTACTTTGAGTTTGAAACACCAGCCGCCTGCGATAGCGAAGCTCAACAGGCGGAGAACGTGCACGACGAACTTTGAGAACACGATGGAACGAAAATGTGTGGATAGCCCGAAAAGAACAGAGATTTGAAGAGGATTGTATTTTAGTTGTAGAGAGTGGATTCTTTTGAAATATCATATTTGTCGCGATCATTCCCATGCTGAAAGGAGCGAGGGCGGCCAGGCGCGGGCGAACGTCATTAAGAAATATAGTGAAATCATTCAGTCTATGCATTTAAGCAAAACTTAAGAAAACATGTTTCAATTTGAATAAAGTGTAAACAGTTAGTATTTTTAAAAGATATATAGTTATTTAGTAAATCTGTGTCTATGCGTGTGTCTAAGACTCGGTGACGGCCTGCTTAATGTCCTCTAGATAGCCGTCCACCTGCTGCTCCAGGGCGAGAATGTGCCCCGTATTGCAGTTTTCCGCCCCAACAAAGGTCAGGATCAATGGCAGCTTGTTCATTTGGACCACTTGATAGTTGGAATACATCGATATGATGGTCTTGTTGCGACCCAAGCCCAGCTTGCTGGCCTGATCGCAGGCCGTCGTGAATGTGGGTATAAACGAGGGCATCAGGGCGAAATCCACATTCTTCTCCTGACTCACACGGAGGAGGGGAACGCCATCACGATCTGTTATCTGTATGACGTGCAGCCCGCTGACCCTGCAGTGAGGAGAGGCGGAAAATGATATATGTCGTTTTAGCAATAATACATTACTTATGCGGGACATACTTCTTCAGCAGGCCATTGAAGTACTTCTTAATGTCGTCCGACATGGATAATGAGCAAAATGGCGACGGAGAAGGCTTAAAAACTGTTAACTTAACTTTTTTCTCAACATTCACAGCTATTTACACAAAACAAACCAAGAAACAGCTGATCCAACTATCGATATACATTATATATAATATTTAATATATCGCTAAGAGACCGCGGTCTGCTGCGTGGAAAATAGTTTTTGTTGACTTTTCTTAAATTTTTAGAACTTGAAAACGGCTTAAAGTAGTTGTCTAGTAGTCCCTTAGCTTCAGGTAACTTCCACTATGGTGACAGGAGATCCCGGGGCCACAAAGCCCACATCTTCAGCCGGTTCAGATGATGACGACTACACATCATCCATGTCCCACCTCACCATCGGCCAGCAGATACAAGAGCTGTCCAAGCGGCTGCAAAACACCACTGAGGAGCTGCATCAGCAAGTGCGTGACAAGCACGGAGCGCTGCTACAGCAGGCAACCCATGCAGGACGCTTTGATGCCGCTCTCAATACGCTAGCGGAGGAAGTGCAGCGGGTACGAGAGACCGGACATCGCCTCAAGGGCCAAGTGGATACGCAATACCAATTGGTGGAGAATCAAACTCAAGTGCTGGGTCGCCTTCATGATGTCAGCCATTTGCTGCGCTCGGCCGGAACGCTTCTTGCCCTGACAGCCAAATTGAAGAGCACCAAAGATGTGCTACGTCAGGCGGAGCTCCATTTCGAGCTGGCGCAGCTAATAGATGACAAGGACCTGAAGGACATTGAGTTTGTACAAAAGGAGCGTGCATTTGTGATCAGCTCGGGCCAGAAGATTCGGAATCTAACGCAGATGCAGTTGGTTACTGGACTCCAGGAGCGCAATCAAAATCAAGTGGTTAATGCATTGAAGGTGGGTATTGGAACAGTAGGTGGACCTGCAGATAATAATTATACAATTTTAGATCTTTATGAATTTCAATACACTGGAGAAATCCCTTGAGAACCTGTTGGCCACATTCATAGCCGACATGGAGCAATCCCTCAAAGAGTGTTTTGCCGGAAACGACATTTCGGTGCTCAACAAGTCCCCCACGCAAGGAACTGGCAGCTCCACGAGTAAACCTGCCGCATCCCGGGGCCCGGGCAAGACGCCACAGTTGACTACAACGCAAAATTTCCGAGCAAAATTCTGGAAATCTTTGCACTGGCTGTTGTACGACGAGCTCTATGAAAGTTGCACCCAGATCAAGCTGCTCAAAGCGGCTCTGGAGCAGATTAATCAGTTTGGTTACACTTCCGAGTCCTCGGATCAATACATACCCCGGCGCTTCTGGCAGAATGTGCAGCAGTTGCTGCGAAAATCCTTCGATGAGTGCTCACAACATGTCACCCAGACCCTGCAGGAGGGTCTGTCCAAGTTGCTAACTTCGGCACGCGGCCTGGAGCAGCGTCTAAATGGAGAATTCCAGTTTGAGAACGAACTATTTGCCCCACTGGAGGTGGGCTATGTGAGCAAGTGCGCTGCCAATATGAAGGCGTGCCTGGCCGGCGTGGATTTGCCAGGAAATGAGACGGTGGACAACTTTATACGCGTGGCTTCCACTGAGCTGAGTGCTGCCTTGATTGATGGGCGTCTGACAAATTCGATAGCGAATGTCTTTATCGCCTGTGGCAAGGAGCTGTGCACGAAACTGGAGGCGCAAATCAAATTAGGTGCCGACTCCAAGCAGGTTGTCGACCTGCCCAATCTTCAGCAGCAGCAGAATACTACGCTGGCAAATGTTCTGTATTACTATAAAGATTCAGTCCGACGCATGCTGAGCGATCTGCAAGTGCAGTTCGAAAAGACCCCAGGAACGGCTAGGGACAATATTTTCCGATCCCTGGAGCAGGCAGATTTGCTGATTGGTACCATTTTGCAGCAGATTATGGAATCAATCATTACAACTATAAGCATCATTATCCTGAGCATGCATCGTGAGCCGGGGCTAAACTCGGAGAGGCTGTCCACCACGGGTCCCTCAATGTACATGAAGGAATTGCAGGTGAGTAATCCTTAGATTTGCAATTTTCCTTCTGCTAAAAACTCGTTTGATTGTAGGAGTTTGTCAGCCGTTCCTGGTCGCATCACATTGCCCTTTTCGATGATAAGCCCATGACGACGAAATGTGGCCACGAGTTGGCAAAGCGTTGCATAGAGCTCTTCCTACACAATGTCTGCATTTTGCGTCCCCTGAGCGGAGCGGGAAGGCAGCGGCTTAAGCAGGATTGCCAGCATATGGATCAGGGCCTAAGGCCGCTCTGTGCCAATCTTGCCGAACTTGGCAAGCCCTCGCGACTTTTGCGCGCCATGTCCCTGCTTATCGTTCAGAGCCCGCAAGAGCTGGTGAAGCAGACGATCGGAGAAGATTCTCTGGTTCCCAGTTACATTGTGCTGCTGCTCCTATTTGGGCACGCTGGAGCGGACCTTCAGTCGCCACACACCACCGCCAATTGGTCAAATGAACGTCTGATTGAGTGGTTAGATGGACATACGGCGGAAAGGGAGAAATTGGAGCTGATTTCGGGGGCACTACAAAGATATAGGGATAATGCCAGGCGCAAGAATATTCAACAATATGATGAGGTCTATCCCATGATGGTGGATTATTTTGAACAGGCCCTAAAGGCTATTCCATAATTATTCTTTATAGATTGTAAAAAATTTAAAATAAATTATGTTCATAACTCCCTTTTAAAAATCACTTTATAAAATCCTTTTGAATTTCCCCAATCCCTAAGAATTTCGCAGTTGCACTTATCGCACAAAAATATCTATTCGATTAAAATATTATTGGGCGCGTTCGTACTAGTACCACTAACCATACAGTATATATATACTTAAACTACTAAAAAACCATGCATTCAAAATACATGTACAAATACAATTACTAAATATACTTGTATTACTAAATTGAATAAGTGAAAGGGAATTAGTGGTAGAGGGAATGCGTTAAAGGGTTTATGCAGGAACAACGGTACATAGTTTCTAGTCGGTATATAAAATAAGTATATAGGTTATTTGTTTTGCTCTCAAAACATCGAAAACATCGATGTCCGCAAACATCGATGTTTCTCCAGCTCTAGTGGTTAGTGAACTGTTTTATGTTACTATCAGTGGTCAACCACTGTAAAACCACCACGATCAAAAAACCCCCTTGGTTTACAATGACGAGTACGTCATCCGTCAAGGATTGGAAACCATATTCCTCGATTTTGATATTCCGTGGAATATTACTAGCTAGATAGAACATTTAGCCATGCCCACATATTTTTATCCAATTAATGATCCTATTTTCTACTTGACTGGCCTATTCTAAATACTTGCTTTTATCGGATTTCTATATAACGTTGAAAATGAAATTCGAAAACACACGGACACGACTACTGCGTGTTAGAACAGCCAGATTTTCAGAGTCAGAAATATACCGAAACTACGTCACAAATTTCAAAATACATATACCGTAAATATACTGGCGAATTATTTGTATTCAAGTTGCATCACATTCCTCGTTTTGGATATTCCGTGGAATATAACTAGTTAGCTAAGACCCTCAGGTCTAAACTGATAATTTTATCCGATTATAACATCAATTTCCTACAAGACTAACCAGTCTAAACTAAACGAACTTTCTGGATTAGATTAGATCCCAGGGTCTTCGGCTCTTGCGTATGTAAATATATGTATATACATACATTATATACTGTATGGTTAGTGCTGAAACCCAGACCAGGGCCGATATATTACGGGCTCATTTTGAAGTTACTGTATTGGAGCTGTGTGTATGTGTATGTTTGTTATTTTATTTATTTACATTTTTCTTTTGAAATTTTCCAGCACTGCAAAACAGCTGCTAAAACAGTCAAAAAAAGGAACATAGAATTTGTTCTAGTTTTGACAAGAGTTCTCTTGTCATTTAATTTATTTAATCTGGAACTTTCCACTTGGATTAACAAACTGAGCGCAATGATGGCTCGTGATACTGAGAAATCGAAATTTAGTTTCCCTGCATGCTGGGAAGACGGACAAATTATGCAAATTCGTTTCTCAACGTTTCGCCCGCGTCATTTAAACATTGAAGATCATGAGACAAAGATGAAATTCTGGAAAAATCTTGTAACGCAATACCTCAAGTTTTCGGGCCAAGTCACGTTCAGTTTGCGGGATCTGCAACTAAAGTTCAGGAGAGGCGACCAACTGCCTGCCTGTCTGGATACAGTGATATCGGAGATGCACCAGCAGAAACAGATCCGACCGCGCACCGAATACGATCATGATCCAGGAAATAGCTGGACTGGATGGCTGATAAATGGCCTGGTAAAACGTCCTTTATCCTGGAGCTGGCTCAAAGTAAAGCACAGCGTTGTGGGCGAGGATGTGGAAGCGACGGCACTAGTGGAATGGATACATCTGGAAGTTTTAAATGTAAGGAGAACACACAATAACTTTAACTGCTTACAATCGTTGACTCATTCGCACCCAGGACATTTGCGGCCTTATGATTAAGAAGTTATTGCCCGAGAACCGAGGAAAACTGTTCCATTTTGATGCGTTCAAGTCCCTTTGCGACGTCCACCACATTCGCATCCACACGGAGAAGGACATCTTTGCTTGCCTGATCACCCTGCATGCTCGTCATCTGGTTGGGTTGGAGTTCAAAACCGAAAAGCATGCGCGCAGCATTCATTTAATAAAAATACCACGTAAGTGCTGAGTCACTGACTATAACGGAGAGCCAATACTGATCCCTAACTTTATTCAATGTAGTTAAGGAAACAGACGATCTTAGCATTAATGAAGCAGATCATGCCGTTCACAGTCTACGGATCACACAAGCAGATCTACTTAAGCAGCTGGAGAACCTTGAGGAGGAAATCAAGGCAAACGACGAGAAGGCGCGTCAGTACATAAAGGAGAATAAGCGGCAAATGGCCAAGACGTACCTTCGCAAAAGGCATCTGGTTGAAAAGAATCATGGTAGAGGATATGATCCCTCTTAGCCTTGGTTTGTTTTTTAACTCTTTCAATTGGAATTTTTCAGAGCGACGCAGCGTTGCACTGCACAACATTGAATCTCTCCTTTCTAGCGTGGATGAGGCCCAAAACAGTGGCGTAGTTCTCGATGCATATAAAATTGGCTCCAGCACATTGCAAAAAATTCTCTCCACCTCTGGCCTCAAGTACGACAGTGTCGATGAAGTTCTGGCCGATGTGCGAGAAACTCTGGAACAGCACAGAGAGGTTGAAGATGTCCTGTCCAATGGCGTGGTAGATACTGCTGCCACCCAGGAAGATGATCAGCTCGAAAATGAACTGCGCGCTCTGTGTGGGGAAACTAATTCAGAATCGAATGTAGCCGTTATCAACAACAACGAGAGACTAGAGGTCGTAATTAGTGATCAAGAGATGATCGAAATGTTGGCAAACCTTGAAGTTGAGGTTCCTTCAAGAGTCTTAAGAGAGTCGCAAGTGTCTTAGCAGCGCCTGGTTAAGTCTTTGTATTTGAGTTTTTTTGTATAATTTGTATTTAAGCTATGCCAAAAATCCCTTTGGTGTTTGATTTGTGCATTAAAGAGATTCCGCACGAAAAGTACGTTTATAATTTGCTTTATTCTATTTTCATTCTGTACAAAATGCATCCTTATAATAAACTATGGCTTATGGCTATGGCTAGACAAATGTTTCCATAAGTAGGACTTCGAAAATACACGAGACATACATGCTTTAGGCAGATACCTAATCGTATGTTTTGTTGTTTGTTTTCCTATCCATTATAGTATCATATACAGAACGAGAAAAGTGTACATCCAATATATTGTAAGGCAATACAGCGAAATGCTTCGCATCGCCCGAGGTGCATGTGCCGCTCCAATACTCCAGTACTCGTACCATGCTTTGCATAATATATACATATATGTATAGGCGTATAAATATAAGAAATCCGAAGCACTTTTCGAAATGCTTCTTTGTTCAGGTTCGGCCTTTATATATATATATATACATATATGTACTTATATATGTATAAATCTAATAATCACTAAGGCAAATTTGCGCTCCTATGTATTGCAGACACGCCACTCCCAGTCCAGTCCCATAGGGTTTGTTGTGTGGATTTGGAAAAGTATCAAAATACTTAAAATCGTACAGATAAAGCAGATCAGTACCGGCAGGATGACAATAAAACGCAGTGATCTGCAAATAAACAAAAGCTATTAGAGGAATTATGATTCTTTCGATATGTTTTACGAACCTTCCTTGCCCTAGGGCCGGGTGTCAGAGATTCAGATCCATATCAGCCTCAAGATCAATATGGTTTATCGAGTTGGCCGTGCTATTGAAGATTTGATTATCGGATGTGCTGTTGTTGCCCGTTGGCCCCGCTGTGGTCCCGCTGTTGTCTCCGCCCGTACCTCGCTTCGATTTACCTAGCAGCCAGCAAGAGAACACTTTTTCCCAATTTTGCACATTAATTATCGCGAAGATGGATTTGAGTTTTTACATGAGAGAGCAAGGAAATTATAAGAAAAGGAAAATCATAACGAGGCCTCAGAGAACCGTTGAAACTATATAAATAAGTACAAACCGTCATCGTCGACTGGCAGATGCTACACATCCTTTTTTCGAACACAAAAGTACTTTTAAGTATGTTAAAAACATCAAAAATTGTGTGTGAAAACTAGTCCGATTGGAGCCTTAACTTGCCTGAACTTTTGGAGGTGTCTGGGTACACATGTTGGGATGTGGGATGTGGGAGAGATAGAATGAAGAGTGTGTGACCACTTACCTCCTGTAAAGCACAAACAGCCCTCGTCATCGCTGGGCGAGTCTCGACGCGAGCTCTTTAGCTTTACTTCCTTGCTCAGCTCGTTTAAACAGCGCTGATAGTAGTCGTAGTCCTTCAGATACCACACGGGTGGCCAGCGATGTTCCCGCAAATATTCTTGATTATCCTGGTGCAGCGCCTTCAGGCCCTTGAGTGAGAACTTACAAATAATGTTGTAATTGACGCACAGATACGACATGCACCATTCGGCCAACTGATGTGCGTTGTGCAGCTGCGAGGGAAAACATGATTAGTAATGGAAATACTTCACAATTGACAATAACTAACCTTTACTGGCTCCAGCAACTTTAAGCAATGATCCACTGTTTCATTGGTTTCGTTCTGTGAAATTAGTGTGAGATCCTCGATGACTCGGCACTCAACTAGATTGAGCAGACGCGGCAGGCATAATCGATTGGCTAGCTCTAGCAGATTGAGACATTTGACGGCCGAAATAGGTGGAATCTGGTCAGTGTACAGATAGCACAGTAGCTTATGGAATGTGTAGATTGTAACGCCAGGGAATACGATCTAACACACAAAGAAACTTGAGCTTGTTAATACACACACACATATATTATCAAATACTACTACTGCATCCTCATCTAAGACTCTTACCACATTGGAATGGGCTTCGCGAAAGTCGCCTAGCAGCATGGCGCGCATCACGTCGCACCGTCCCACCAGTACAGCCCGGTGTGCCTGTTAAATTACAAAAAAATTTTACGTAGAAATGCTTGAAATATTTTAAAGTAGACGTGGGCAGGGTTTTTATACCCGATATCCAAAGAGTATAGGGGTATATTCGATTTGTGGTGCAAGTGGATGTGTAACACCCAAAAGGAAGCGTTTCCGACACCATAAAGTATATATATATTCCTGTAAGCATCGATAGCCGGGTCGATATAGCTTTATCGGTCTGTCCGTCTTGTTTGACGCCTAGTTCTTAGAGCTCTAGAGCAACCAAATTTGGTTTCAAAATGTTTGCCCCGCCACCTTCCTTGCAGAATCATAGAGAATGAGCATATCCACCAGATTGCCGAATCTGGATCAGATTGGATCATTTTTATAGCCAGAAGGAACAAATGAAAGTGCAGTGGCAACGCTACGCCTTACTACTACCACTAACCATACAGTATATACTGTATGGTTAGTGCTAGTACTCAGTTCATCTAAATTTTCCATCGACCAAATCAGGGATGATATTCGTATGGAACCGATACAAATTATTTAAATAATACTTCTATTTACTGGGCACGAGCGAAATATATAGTCTATAGTCCTGCCAATCGGCTGCAATCGGAAAAAGGGATATCAATTTTTTCACGATTTTCGCAAAAAATCATGATGTAACCATCATGAAATTTGCCAAAAATCGGCCTCATTTTCGTAGGCGAGATTTTGATGCCGTTCGACAGTCTGGATCCTCAGGATCCTGGCAGAGTTGGTCCTTCACCGATCTGGCCCTATTTGTCTGAGATATAGCCTTCCGAAGATTCGGATTTGCATATCATTAAAATACTGGTTTTTTCTGTAGGCTATATCTCTGCTATACGGCAGCCGATCGAGGCGTGGCATGTCTCTTCGTGATCGGGAGAGTCCTGCCAATCGGCTGCCATCGGAAAAAGGGACATCAATTTTTTCACGATTTTCGCAAAAAATCATGATGTAACCATCATGAAATTTGCCAAAAATCGGCCTCATTTTCGTAGGCGAGATTTTGATGCCGTTCGACAGTCTGGATCCTCAGGATCCTGGCAGAGTTGGTCCTTCACCGATCTGGCCCTATTTGTCTGAGATATAGCCTTCCGAAGATTCGGATTTGCATATCATTAAAATACTGGTTTTCTGCAGGCTATATCTATGCTACGATTTTATCATGAAATTTGCCAAAAATGGGCCGACAGTCGGGGCGTGGCATGTCTCTTCGTGATCGGGAGAGTCCTGCCATCCGACTGCCATCGGAAAAAGGGACATCAATTTGTTGACGATTTTCGCAAAAAATCATGATGTAACCATCATGAAATTTGCCAAAAATCGGCCTCATTTTCGTAGTCGAGATTTTGATGCCGTTCGACAGTCTGGATCCTCAGGATCCTGGCAGAGTTGGTCCTTCACCGATCTGGCCCTATTTATCTGAGATATAGCCTTCCGAAGATTCGGATTTGCATATCATTAAAATACTGGTTTTTTCTGTAGGCTATATCTCTGCTATACGGCAGCCGATCGAGGCGTGGCATGTCTCTTCGTGATCGGGAGAGTCCTGCCAATCGGCTGCCATCGAAAAAAGGGACATCAATTTTTTCACGATTTTCGCAAAAAATCATGTAACCATCATGAAATTTGCCAAAAATCGGCCTCATTTTCGTAGTCGAGATTTTGATGCCGCTCGACAGTCTGGATCCTCACGATCCTGGCAGAGTTGGTCCTTCGCCGATCGGCCCATAAATAGCTGAGATATGGCCAATGAAATTATGGCCAAACAAATTAAATCGGACGTCTAATGGTCAAAAACGAACAATTTCAGGGCGTTTGATGGCGTCCTGTGATCGAAAAAATGTCCCTGATTTAATGGAGTCCTTATCAAGGATCAAGAACGTTTTCCAAAATCAAAAATTTTTAGTTTTCTCCGCTATTTGTGAACCGATCTGGGCGTGCCACGCCTTTTTGTAATCGGGATAGTTTTCCCGACAAAGGATACAGCAAGGATAATTTTTCAATAGTTTTATTCATAAAAACTTGGCTTAGTATAAATATATATTTATATATATAAACCTAACAACAACGAGATCCATTTAGAGTCTAGTAGCCGGCGTAACCCCTCCCTTGGAGGCCATAGTCAAAGTCCTTATTGTCGATGGCTTGAGATATGGCTTGTTAGGTTCGGATCTTGCAATGGGTGCGGTTCTGTCCTGCTGGGATACGATTCTGTCTGGCTGAGATAGGACTCGGTCTGTCTCGAATACGCCTTGATAGGACTCCGTCTGGCGGGGGAAATCAGATACGACTTGGCTTGTGGCAAACCGTCTTCTAAGTCCTCTGTGAAAAGATATATTTAAAAATATATCCAAAATTATATACTGACTTACTTACGCGTTTTGCTGACATTATTTCTAGTGGGTTTGTGGTGGGCACCAACTATTCCGCCGTCGATTACTAGTCCCTGCTGCAGTTTACGGGACGCCACATTGTCGACTCAGCGAAAAAGCAGCGGCATCATGGATATGGCCTGCAGCAGGACAGCCAGTGGGTGCCACAGTCCAGCCAGGAGCACATCCCTTGGACCTCCCGGGATGACAAGGAGCTAGGGCGGAATCACCCGCGGAAGAGGTACCGACGGAGAGCTGACTGGAAAGGCGGTGATCAGGTGAAAGATACCGTGGTTTATCTTGTTGATAAGATCTACAAAATATACAAACAGTATTATTTTCCACGGTTCCACGTTTTTACATCGGTATATTTACGGTATACTTTGAAGAAGAGACGGTATATTTCGGTATATCTCTGAGGTTAGACGGTATATTTTTTTCGATATGCCAGAGTGACATGCCAACATAATTTTTTTCCAATTTCCAATTTAACCAAATAAAAACTAAAAGTTTAATAATTTCGACAAGATGCCAGACGCTGTGCAGCAAAGTTTTGTCCGCTCCTTCATAGACTATTTGAAGAAGCAGCTGGACGTGATGTCCCCCGATCAGAGCGAGAGCATTGAGGTGGCCATCCAGTGCCTGCAGGCGGCATTTGATGTCGGCGAAGAGGAAACTGAGGCCGAGCAAATCGAGGCCACCGCACAGAGCACAACGAGTGCACAGCCCGGCACAGATGCAGCTGCTACAAGCAGCAGCACATCGTCTACCACTACCGTGAACACCAAGAATATCGACATGTTCGAGCTCTTCCAGTCGTTGTACATTGAACGCAATCCAGAGTCCCTGGCGCTGGCCGAGTCAATCAAGAACGAGGGCAACCGCCTGATGAAGGAGTGTAAGTACAACGAGGCCCTGCTTCAGTACAACCGCGCCATCACCTTCGACCCCAAGAACCCGATATTCTACTGCAACCGCGCTGCTGCCCACATCCGGTTGGGTGACAACGAGCGCGCTGTCACCGACTGCAAGTCAGCCCTTCTCTACAATAACAACTACAGCAAGGCTTATAGCCGCCTGGGCGTCGCCTACTCAAACATGGGAAAGTTCAACGAGGCGGAGCAGGCCTACCGCAAGGCCATTGAATTGGAGCCGGAAAATCTCGACTACCGCAACAACCTGGAAGTGAACCGCAATTCACGCAATCAGCCACCGCAACTTTCGCACCTGACCGACGGCCTGAACGCAATGCTGGCTAATCCCACGATCCGCAATCTGTTCAGCAGCGCCGAGATTGACCTGACGCAGCTGCAATCGATGACCCAGAATCCCATGGTAATGAACACTATTGGCCAGCTGTTTGCCACCATGGGCACCCCAGGCGTTGGCGGAGGGCCCGCTGCTCCCGGTGGGGCAGCTGGTCCTGGCGGTGACGGTGGTGGCGCTCCACAGATCCCACCCATGCCCAACGATATGATGCAGCTGTTCCAAGCCTTCGCCAGCCAATTGGTGGGGGCCCAGAACCCAGGCACCGGCAATCCCAATGCTGGTAACGGACAACAGCCGGGCAACCAGCCGCCCCCAAGCATCTGAAAAACAAAACTATAATTACTGTAATTTTAATGTTTAAAAAGCTTCGATTACACATAACATACATATACGTAAATATATATTTTTATTAATGGTAATAAATATATACATAAAAAAGATGATCTTATCAGAGAAACACAGAACTTTCTCGAACATTTCTTCGATGAGAAACATTTTCCATGGAGATTACATAATGCTGAGGATAATATTACTTATTCCTCCCTGTGCCAAACATATATTCCTTCTAGAAAACAGAAATGGCCGAAGCAATTGATACCCTTCCCAATATATCGTTCTTGCTTATAGCTAAGCTATGTGATATAGTCATCCGATTTGGATACGTTTTCGTTTATCGTTGAAGTAACACATTACCTAAACTGCACCTTGTTTTTTTCTGTGCTTTGCAAACTTATGCTGAAAATCATAACACTCTCGCCAAAGAGCTAGCAATAAAACGGCATTGATTTTTGTAAGTGTTCGTTTTATTGGATTCAAAAAATGTATGTTTTGCGGCTTGCAGCTCTCTAAGTGGTACAATTATTGATTATATGTTAAATAAAAACTAATAATTATGCAAGTATTGCTTGTAAAAGAAACAAAAGCCGATTCAAAAAACTCTGTGGCACACAAATAGAATAGGTTGCGTTGCCTCGTTGGAGCACAATGAATCGGGTTTCAAGATTATGCGGGTATTGTTATTTATGTGGCTTTAATTGTGGATTACGTTTAATTCATTTTATAGTTTGATTTTGCAAGAATTCGTTTGGCTGGCTCTATTTTTAAATCTTATAATAGACAGGATCGAGTTGGTGGAGCGTGATGTAAGTTGAAACAAGAGCAACGCACCCACGAGTAATGATAATGAGAAGAGTGAACGTGGAGCGTGGCGGTGTTTAAAGATTTCACGAAAATATCTTTCACAAAACAATAAAAGCAATGCGAGCTAGTGTGAGAGTTTTGTTCAAAATGTTGCTTGCCCTTACACGCCGGGAAAAATTGTGCATTTCTGTAACAAACCAAAGGGAGAAAGTTAATTGGAAAATTGACATTACTTACCAGCCGCCGCCAAGAGAAGTCGATTCGTTTGCTTTTGTTTTGTTGTAGTAGACCCTGGCCTAAAGCCAGGACTATTGAAGTTGTTTTATTGTGGACGAAGATTTGGGATATTCTAATCTCTGGTAATTGATTTTAGTTTTAGGACTAGGAAAGACAATCCATGCAGAAAGGTGCAGAGTGGCTGGTGCTTCAATATCTGTTGTAGCGTCGATTCCTGTAACCACCGCCACCTCCGCCTCCGCCACGCTGCCTCCCGCGGTTATTGTTGCCGTAGTTAGGATTAACTTTGTGCGAGTATTTGCCAGATGGTGGCGAATAAAATTTCTGATCGTTGGATGGTCGCGACTTCTTCTCTACATCCTGGTCTTTCTCCTTGCCGTTGGCTTCGGGTTTCTCCCCGAATGTGATGGGTGCATGTCGTTTGCCCAGCTTGTTCTGGAAATAAACAGAAAATTTTAAGTTTTTTTATCTACAGAATCAAATAAATAGTTCATATTCTTACAGCTTTTGGCACAATCCAGGATAATACAATATCGTGCTTGAATATGGGCGGTGAATGGAACAAATCGCGTATCAATACATTGATATTTGATGTCGTTTTCAGCGCCGTTTGCTTCAGTTGATTCTCCTCTGTCTTCAGCTCCTCGGCTGATTTTCCCTTTAAAGCCTCCTCTAGTTTTTTAATATACCTGCCACAAGATAGGGAAAATTGGTATTCTTTCTAGTGATTATCTCTGTATTGAGTGTGATGCCTACCCCTGTGTTCCCCTGGCTAGATATTGCAATCTAGCACGAAAGTCTTTCAGTTTCTCAGCGTCTTCTACAAAACTTAAATTAGTTGGATGCTTCTTGCCAAGCGTGTGCAGTGCATAGAGCAGGCACTCGGCATGCGAAAACTCAAACGAGGGAGGCACATCTACCAGATCCACCTCGCTCAGCTTGGGCAATGGCATGTACTCCTGTGAAATCATCAAAAGGCGTTAAAAATCCAATAATTTGGATGAAATATGTTTGAATAACCCACCAGTAATACATTATAAACATTATTGATACGTTCGTTAGCATTCTCCAGCTTGTCCGTGTTGGTTATCATCTCGGCAAATACTTTAAGCAATCTTAATTGGATTTGATCTTGTGACACTGCTGTGGCGATCATGTTCCATGTCGGAATAGGCAACAATTTGTCGCAGACATGGGCAACGAATGCTGTCGATTTAATAGTTTTCTATGAATAGAAGAAGAGGTTTAGTTTTGTGGATACTTAATGCAAATCCCTTTACTCACCGAAAAGTATGGTGCAGCTGCAGTGGCACATTGAACGAAACGTTCCACAACCTCATCATCTACAGCAATGATGTCTGTATCTGTGTTATTGAGCTCTGCCTGTTCCGTGGCCAGCTTGACAAGCTCGGCGTGTCCGGTAATGGTGTTGCCCAGTTTTGTGGCACCCAAAATAGTCATGCACAAATGAAACTCATCGGCCGTGACATCCTGCAGGGCCTTCTTAATCTCCTCGACAATGTATTCTTCAATTTCCTTGGTTATAACAGTGGGACCCATGGTCAACAACTTGGTTGAAATAAACTTGAAGCAGCGCTCTCTTGTGGGCTCATCGCCCGTGTTGATTTGTTGGAATATACCGGTTACAACGCTCTTTGTGTCCATTTTGATGATGCTAAGCAGTGAATTGTTCACTTGCTGCAGCTCTGTGGCATCGTCCAGTATCAGCAGCTGGGCGAGAGTGTCGCCCACGCGCGTAGTCGCATCCGGATTTCCCTGACATAATTTGGGCAAATCTTTAATGGCCTGACGGCGAATCTGGAAAATGTGCAATAACATAACATAATGAAGTTAATCGAGGAATGAGGAGAGCTAATGTGCGTGCAAACCTGGTTGTCATCATCTTCGCAAAGATCGAACTGTGCATCAATAGCTGTTTCGGCCAAATCGGGGAAATGCTTGAAAAAGTTGCCAATAAACTGCGATGCCAAGCGCTTCTCCTTTGACGAGCCTTTTACAGCCTTCAGTATTTCCTTATACTCATCCACGTGCTGTAAGGGAAATGCAAGAACATATTTATTTCTCGCCTAATTCCACATAGCAACTACAGTTGTAGTGCCGCGTCTTTCAGCAATGGCGGACCGAGCCGCGTACCTCAGAAATTTTATCGCCCGCCTCGGACAATATCTCGTAGCATTTGTAAAGTCGCTCTATGTTGTCCATCTTTCCTAATCAATATACTTCAATAATCACAACAAAATTACACTTTTGCAGTCACTTTTTCACAGATAAACGAATTTTATAAGCGACAAAAGTCCTCACTCCACTTTTTTTTCAATTCCAAAATGGTGTGCAGCCTATCGATAAGATATCAAGATATACCGTCTTATTTTGAAAATATACCGTAAATATACTGACGAATTCAAGTTCTATTATACATATTCCTCGATTTTGATAATCCGTGGAATATTATTAGCTATATAGAACATTTAGCCATGCCCACATAATTTTATATGATTGATGAATCAATTTTGTTCAATATTATTTACTTTTTAGTACTTGCATGTTTTTTATTTTGACATCAACACGGTTTCAACAAAAATGTTCAACAAAAAAAACAGTCGGAGTGTTGTGACGTCAGTGTTGCTGGTATTTGCAGACTCATTTCTTGTCAACAAGAGTATGGGCATTTGTATACCCTATTTCGTAAATATTATACAAAGATACTGTTTTTCAAGCTGCTTTCAAACGTAATTTGTAAAGACCTTGTCTTAGATTGCATTTTGTTGGCCTATTCATGAATTCGATTAGTTTCTTGTATAGAAATCCTGATCTCTGTACCAAATCTTGATCTCTGTAAGAAGACCATTAATTGCAAAATATCGTTTAAAACAGAGACTGACTGACAGAGCCTGGGATGACAAACATTTTCTCAGTTCTATATCATCCATTTCCCCCAGGGTATGTGTGCGTGGAATTAGCAACATGCTTGTGTATGGAATGGGACTCATTGCTGACAGCCGGGTACAAGAGGTCCTTACCCGATTAACATAAATACCGAAATATACGGTCTCATTTTCAAAATATTCCTCGTTTTTGATCTTCCGTCAAATATTACTAGTTATACGGAACATTTAGCCATGCCCACGTAATTTTATCCGATTAGTGAATTTATTTTCTACTTGACTGGCTTATTCTAAATACTTGCTTTTATTGGATTTCTATTTCCGTTGAAAATGAAATTTAATAGATTGATGAAATTGACAAAATATACCATTATATACCGATATACCGTAAATATACAGTCTGCTCAATTTTGACCTAAAAAAATACCGTTTCGATACTAATAGCGAAAAAGGTGCTTTCGATACTATCGACTGGATGGCAGAACTGCGGCTCAAGTTTGAAAGTGAAATATCAAGAGAAACTTGTTTAAAAGAATCCACTTTCCAAAGCTCAGCTAAATATGATACATTACAAAAATATTTTTGCTAGATATGTTTTTATTATGGGTAATTTGAGGTAATTTGAAAATCTTTACAGAGGTTCATTATATCGGGTTGCAGCAGGAGCAATTGTAGTGTCGTCATTCAGCGGGCTTGCGGATATGATGTCGAGAGTGTCGGAAAGAGGGATGGATGGCACGTTCTTTGTGTGAATGAGGGTATGTCTTTTAAGAATGCCTTTGAGTTTAAAAGATTCGGGGCAGTAGGAACATTTGTAGGGCCGTTCATCCGAGTGCGTCCTGATGTGAGTCAAGAGATTTCCTCTCTTGCTAAAAGATTTCGAGCAATGCGAGCACTGATGTGGCGAAAGTTCACCTGTGTGAGTACGGGTGTGCATTTGAAGATAGTAGTTTTGATTAAATGACTTAGGACAGAGAGTGCACTTATATGGTCGCTCCCCGGTGTGTGTACGGATGTGTACCTGGAGGTCGGAATTTTGTATAAAGGACTTCGAGCAGAGGGAACATTTGTAGGGTCGATAACCAGTGTGCGTTCGAATATGACTCTGAAGAATGTCGGATCGAGTAAAGGACTTGGAGCAGTAAGTGCACTTGTAGGGTCGCTCCCCCGTGTGTGTGCGGTTGTGTACTTGGAGATGGGACTTTTGTTGAAATGACTTTGTACAGTAAGAGCATTGATATGGTCGATCACCTGTGTGATTTCGGGTATGTGATTCAAGATTGGATTTTTGGATGAAGGACTTTGAGCAGTGTGAACATTGGTAGGGTCGTTCATTTGTATGCATTTGTACGTGTCTCTGCAGATGGAATTTTTGCTTGAAACTCATCGGACAATGAGGACATTTGAACATCATTGCATCGGCTTTAAAATGGTTCGACCGCTCACTTCCACTTGCTGACATTTGCCATTTCTCGTCTTCCAGATTATAGCATAGATCTTCTTCTATATCGTCCTCCATCACTGGGAAATATAGTTGATGGCTCTGCTCATAGGTTTTTATAAGATTGAATGCATTTACAGCATCCTCAAGGCAAGGCGGACATATGTTCTCTGATAATAAATCGCCCCGCCTAACCTCGTACCCGGTACACTGGGCTATCATGTCAGCAATGCAAGTGTCCCATGTGTGTGTCTCATCAAAAATGTTTGTGAATGCTCCGGAGTTTCCCATGCAAACTCTGCATATTTCCTCCATTGTCCTGCAAGTAAATGAATCTTAAATAAAGGGAGTCCAGGAACGCAACGTTACTTGCGGTGATCGAGTCGACATAACAAACAACCAACCAAATTGTGCGGCTTCTCCGAATTTCTAATGTTTCCTTGCTCCAATTGTTTTGTTTCAAGAAATTTTTTCCGAAAAATGTGCTGTTAGGCGCCAATAACATCTGTTGTAATATTATGTTAGCGGAATAATTCGTATGGGCTGGTTCTTTCAAATTATGGGTATGCCTGAAAATGAATTAGATTGGCTTGGTATAAATAATCTGTGATATGACTGTGGTATACTGTAAAGTACGACAGAGGCTCGGTCTGGATTTTGATCAAATAGAATGGAGAAATCATGATATGATCATACATTTTATGGTCGAAATTACTGGGACAACATCTAAAACCAATGTCACGAAATCACTTTCGCAGGGTAATATTCAAAACATGAGCGCTGCCAAACTGTCGAAAATTAAAATCTACTACAAGTCAGGTTTAGTGTAGTTTGCTTGTAAGATTTATTATATACGTATATATTTCCATCAATTAGTTTTCAGTTTTATGCTGTGGTACATGTATGTATGTATTAATTCTTGAAATCGAAACTGTTCTGAATAATAAATCTACTTTATTATTTTCCATATTCTATTATATTGTATATGTTATATGTGGTCAGCTTAGGTTGAAATTGTGACGGATCTTTCTTGAGGGTCCCAATTGTTGACCTTCTAGATAAAGTAGTTCCTCAGTACCGTCTTAAAGTACATAAATTAACGTTGTATCCCCTTCGAACTGTTTTAATAATTCTCTCGCATTCGAATCATTGAAGTCTTTAAAGAGGTTCAGGTTCAGCTTTTAAGGATAAGAACTCGTAGGGTTCTGGAATGACACACAAGTCATTGTTTGTGTGGGTAAGGATGTGTTTCGTGTAGCTTTTGTTTTTGTATTTAAATGACTTGGAGCAGTAGGAGCACTTGAAGGGAAGCTCCCCCGTGTGGGTAAGACTGTGTCTTTGGAGATGAGAGTTTTGTTGAAATGACTTCGAGCATTGAGAGCATTGGTAAGGTCGATCTCCTGTGTGAGTACGGATGTGTGCGTCAAGCTTAGATTTGCGTAGGAAGGTCTTTGAGCATTCGCTGCATTTGTAGGGTCGTTTATCCGTGTGCATTTTGTCATTGCTTGTGTGAGAAAGGATGTGTTTTGTGTAGCTTTTGTTTTTGTATCTAAATGACTTGGAGCAGTATGAGCATTTGAAGGGTAGCTCCCCAGTGTGGGTACGAATGTGTGCTTGGAGATGAGAGTTTTGTTGAAATGACTTCGAGCATTGAGAGCATTGGTGGGGTCGATCCCCTGTGTGAATACGGATGTGTGCATCAAGTTTAGATTTGTGTAGGAAGGACCTTGAGCAATCGCTGCATTTGAAGGGTAGTTCATCCGTGTGCATTCGAATGTGAACTCGTAGGGTTTCTGGCAAGCTAAACAGTTTGGAACAGTGAGGACACTCGTAAGATTCTTCTGGTTCCTTCGTGTGCGTGCGGAGATGAACTGTGAGGTGTTTGAATTGGGCATAGGCCTTAGAGCAGTGAGTACACTTAAACGGTCGCTCTCCCGTATGAGTACGGATGTGTTTTTCGAGCTCGTAGTTATGCTTAAAAAATTTTCCGCAGTGGGAACATAGGAAGGGTCGATCATCTGTGTGGGTACGCATGTGTTCCGTGAGATAGGATTTTTGTTGAAAGGATTTTGTGCATTCAGAGCATTTGAAGGGTCGTTCACTCGAGTGCGTACGGAAGTGTCGTTCAAGATTTGATTTTTGTGGGAAGGTTTTCAAGCAGAAGGAGCATTCGTAGGGTCGTTCACCAGTGTGGCTACGCATGTGTATTGTAAGATCGCATTCCCGTGGATAGGACTTCGAGCATTCGGAGCATTGGTAGGGTCGTTCGCCGACATGTGAACGGATGTGAACCGAAAGTGTTCCAGCTTGGGCAAAGCACTTAGAGCAGTGCTTACACTTATATGGCTTTTTTCAGTGTGCTTACGGATGTGCAATTCAAATTCGTCTTTGTCCAAAAAGCCTTTTAAGCAAATCTCGCACATTATCTCGCTCCAATCTTTATTAAGTTCCATTTTCCTGTAAATAAATAAATCTTAAATAAACGGAGTTCAGGACGCACAATAGCGAATTTAGGCGAATATAGACAACGTACCAAATTATGCGGCTTTTCTGTATTTAATTTTATCTTTTTATGGTTTTATATTACCTCGCTGCCCTTGAGTGAAGTGGGATTATTTGGTCGCCCGCCTTCGCGAAGGTGGAAATTGCCAAGTCAAGGAATAGTAGATGTTAGTGTTTGACATCAATTTTGTAGTGAAATCCATTAACTTTTGGTACGCGCTGATGTTTTTTTTTTTCAAAGAACTTGTAAATATCATTATATTTTCTTAGAGATGGGAAGTTTTTCCCTGTTGTGATGTACTTGGTACGATTAAAAATAATCGATACTATCGCAAGTATCACACATGTTACTTGGAACTACAGTGAACTACAATAACGAATTTATTTCCAGAACACTGCAATTCTGTACATGCATTTTGACAAGTGTGTGCCTACTAAATGCTTTACCGCTGAGCAGTCTGTTGCTTCTTTTACCGTCAATGGGCATGAAAATCACTAATAATCGGCACTATCGTGTAAATTTCATCACTATGTAGAGCTGGAGAAACACCGATGTATGCGGACCGATGTCCGATGGCTGAACCATGAACCTGCGCCAGACTCCTGGGATAACTCCCTTTACCCATACCCGGTTTATCATCTCAAAAATCTTGTGTGTTTTCCCCGCCGGTAGCTTCCACCTGGGCCTCTATGCTATCTTAGCCACTGCAGTTTCATTTGTTCCTTCTGTCTATAATAATAGTCCGATCTGATCCAAATCACAGAAGTCTGGATACAAAATGTTGATGCTCTAGCTCTTATAGTCTCTGAGATATAGGTGCTCATGAAGACGGACAGACCGACATGGCTATATCGACTCGGCTATTGATGCTGATCAAGACTATATATATGTACCTAATGGGTTCGGAAACGCTTCTAATCTAATATATTCCTATACTCTCTGAGTATCGGGTGTAAAAACCAGGGTGCCCACAGCCAGTAACATGACTTCGCAATCACAATAAAAATCACTTTTTCTTTATTGTGCTCACAGCCACTACACAAAAGCATATATTTATTTCGTTATCAACACAAATTCTCAACAAACACGACTCACAATACTCAAATCAGTAGCGTCTGTTTGCTGCAGTAGGGGTGTCACAACCAGCGCACTTCCCCTATATCTTTCTGAATTTCCGAATTGTGGAGCTTCTGGAGAACGTAGTTCCTTAGTTCGTTCTGTGAATACTTAAATTAGCGTTGCATTCCCTTTGAATATTTGCACTAATTCACTCGCATTCGAACGTGAGCCCAAAAGTTTCATTTGTTTGATCTGAGCATGCAGATGTAAATATCAAAATCTTTAAGGAACTTCAAGATCAAGCTTGGAAAATTTTTTTACAAATGTGATCTAAAAGAGTGCTGGAATGGCACACTTGTCGTTCTTTGTGTGCGTAAGTATGTGTCTCTGGTAGCTTTTGTTTTTGTATTTAAATGACCTGGAGCAGTGGGAACATTTGTAGGGAAGCTCCCCCGTGTGCGTACGACTGTGTACTTGGAGATGGGCGTTTTGTTGAAACGACTTCGAGCAGTGAGAGCATTTGTACGGTCGATCCCCTGTGTGAGTACGGATGTGTGCATCAAGCTTGGATTTTTGTAGGAAAGACTTTGAGCAGTTGGTGCATTTGTACGGTCGTTCATCTGTGTGCATTCGAATGTGAGCCCGTAGGTGTTCGGGCAAACGAAACAATTTTGAACAGTGAGGACATTGGTGAGGTCGTTCATTCGTGTGTGTCCGGATATGAGCTGCGAGATAATCCGATCGGACAAAGCCTTTAGAACAGTGACTACATTTATACGGTCGCTCCCCCGTGTGTGTACGGATGTGTACTTGAAGATCGAAATTTTGCGTAAAAGACTTTCCACATTGGGAACATAGGAAGGGTCGTTCACCCGTGTGCGTACGGATGTGTAATTTTAGTTCGTAATTTTTTATGAAAGACTTAAGGCAGTGGGAACATTGGTAGGGTTTTTCGCCGGTATGTGTACGGATGTGATCTCTGAGATGTGTACGTTGAGAAAAAGATCTGGGGCAGTGGGTGCAGTGGTAGGGTCGCTCGCCGGTATGCACACGAATATGATCCCGAAGAGTTCCGGCAAGGGAAAAGGACGAAGAACAGTAACTACACTGATAAGGTCTCTCTCCAGTATGAATACGGGTGTGTAATTTGAGCTCGTCTTTGTGAATAAAGTCTTTTGAGCAAGCGGAGCATTGGTAGCGTCGTTTACTCGTATGAGATTTCATGTGTCTATATAAGTTGGATTTATGCTTATACCCATTCGGACAATGGGGACACTTGAACCGAATATTCACATCCTCATCAGCTTTATATATTTGTTCATCGGTGGCAAAATCAGACTGCACGCTTTCACTACCTGACATTTTCCAGTCTTCGTCTTCAAGATTATCATAGATAGCTTCTTCTCTATCCTCCTCCATCACTGGGAAATATAGTTTATGGCTCTGCTCACAGATTTTTATAAGATTGAATGCATTTACAGCATCCTCAAGGCAAGGCGGACATATTTTTTCTGGTAGGAAATCGCCTCGCCTTACCTCGTACCCGGTACACTGGGCTATCATGTCACCAATGCAAGTGTCCCATGTGTGTGTCTCATCAAAAATGTTAGTGAGTGCTCCGGATCTGCCCATGCAAACTCTGCATATCTCCTCCATTGTGCTGCAAAAAAACTAAGTTTAAATAAACGAAATTTAAAAACACACAATTACGAATTGAGGCGGATATAAAACAAACAACGAACCAAGTTGTGGCTTTTATAAATTGCAAGTATGTTTTTTCTTCACAAATTGGTTGTGTTGACCACAGAGCATAAGAATGGAGCTGTTAAGCGCGAGGTGTAAAACAGATGACTGCTTTTATGTGCTGTTAGGCGCGAATGAAATCGGAGAGCTGTATAAATATTTTGTTATCGAATTTAATTATTTTGGAAATAGTGTTTTTATTCGTTTTAAATTTGCGTGATTTTTAAGGAACAAATCAGAACTAAATTATTTGATTTGCACTCCAAAAAACCTCTTCGAACAAAGGATGTCTTTCTGAGAATTTTGATCCGTTAACATGCACAAAACCACCGCCTGGCGTTTGGTACCATGCGCATTTGAATTTGGCTTGGGGCAGGTCAAGAACAAGATTAGCAATTTTAAGAACTTGAGAGTAACGATAAATACATAGTCATTTTGGTATTTATAAGTGATACGATCTCGCATCCATAACCCGAAATTAAGTACGTTTTTGCCATCCAATAGATGACCTGAACTCTTCTGAAATCTTTTGATTAAAGATGCCTACGGGTCGGTGTAGATCCTAGCCCTGGCAGGCAGCTATGTTTTAGCTAATTTGGAGAGAAAAGTAGAGCTTCGAATATTGGCACACATTTTGTCACCTTCAATTGACTTTTGACGAATGTGACGGTATATGGATAACAGGGTATGCGCTAATCAGCATCCTGGGAACTTACTCTGACAGATTTTACGAAGTGGATAGATTCTTCCGTACCTGTCATCCCCCGTCAATAACAATGTATAGTTTAAAAGCAGCTGCAAAATCCCGATGAGTGCAAGGTCTGGGGGCATCACAAAATATAAGCAAAATATGCTGGCCATCGTCCATAACATCACCATCGACCTGTGCCATTGGGGACATAAGTGGATGGCCCACTCCAAACACAATTCCGAGCCCCAAATCAAATACGACAGATACAAATAATGGAAAATAGAATACTACAGACCAACCGCGAGATGAATTTGTATTTATATTAGTACCATACATTTTTGTGTCTTTTCGGGAGTAACTAAAGTTAAATAAATTATCGAATAGCCAACTTGTGACGAATCGCTCTGAGGGGATCCGTTATCAGTATCGTCAGCTGCACACTCTAGTGTGCGCTAGCCCCAAAGGTCGTTGTTTAGGTGTCGTATAGATTTTATGTCGAAGAGTGGCTAAATGAAGAATTAAATTTTTCCATTTTTAACACTTTAACGGTCATTTTTTGTGTGAGTTCGGGTGTGCTTTTGAAGATAAGAGTTTTGTTTAAATGTCTTTGGGCAGTAAGAACATGTGTAGAGTTTCTCCTCAGTGTGGGTAAGGATGTGTTCGGTGAGATGGTGCTTTTGCTTGAATGACTTCAAGCAGTGAGAGCACGAGTAGGGTCGATCACCTGTGTGAGTACGGGTATGTATTTGCAGATGGTGGTTTTGTTTAAAGGACTTTTCGCAGTAAGAACACTGGAACAGCTGTTCTCCAGTGTGCGTACGAGTGTGCACATTGAGGCCAGATTTTTGCTTAAATGATTTTGAGCAGTGAGTGCATTGAAAAGGTCGATCTCCGGAATGACTTCGGATGTGCGCTTTGAGGGTGTTATGTTGCGTAAACGCCTTTGAACATTGACTGCACTGATACGGTCGCTCCCCAGTGTGCGTGCGAATGTGTAATTTGAGTTCGTATTTTTGTATAAACGACTTTGAGCACTCGGAGCATTTGTAGGCTCGTTCGCCGGTATGTGTACGGACGTGAACCCCAAGAGTTCCAGCTTGGGAAAAGGACTTAGAGCAGTGCGAACACTTATACGGTCTCTCTCCTGTGTGAGTGCGTATATGTGTTTCCAAATGCTGTTTTTTGTTAAAAGACATCGTACAGAAAGAGCAATTGAAGCGTTGATCACCTGTATGCAAGCGGATGTGATCGCTTAGAACTCCGGCTCGCGAAAAAGTCATCGAACAGTGATTACATTTATATGGTCGCTCCCCAGTGTGAATACGGGTGTGTTCAATGAGATGGGATTTTTGTTGAAAGGATTTCGGGCAGTCGGAGCACTTATAGGGTCGGTCCCCTATGTGCGTACGGATGTGATGTTGTAGGCTTGACTTTCGTATGTAGGACTTCGGGCAGTGAATACATTTAAACAGAAGAGCCGCGTCCTTATCATGTATATTTTCATCGCCGGAAAAATCGGACTGCTCTCCTTCATTACCTGAAATTTCAGAATCCTCGTCTTCAAAATTTGCACAGAGATCTTCTATATCCTCCTCCATCACTGGGAAATAAATTTGATGGCTCTGCTCACAGGTTTTTATAAGATTGAATGCATTTACAGCATCCTCAAGGCAAGGCGGACATATGTTTTCAGGTAGTGCATCCCCTCGCCTAACCTCGTACCCAGTACACTGGGCTATCATATCAGCAATGCAAGTGTCCCATGTGTGTGTCTCATCAAAAATGTTTGTGAATGCTCCAGACTTCACCAGGCAAACTCTGCATATTTCGTCCATTGTCCTGCAAGTAAATTAATTTTAATGGCTGGAATACAGCAATATACACTTGTTTGTGAACTGTGTGGAATATCAAACGCACAAACAACCAAATTCTACGGCCTTTATAAAAAACTACATTGCTAGGCACAAATTGTTTTGTTTTGAGAAAATTAGAAACAAAATGTGCTGTTACGCGCGGATAACATCTGTAGGACTGCGCCATCGAATGTTCAGAGATTTTAGATCGGGTAACAATATGGGTAGTCTTGAAAGTTATTTATGGATGCTTCGGATCAATAAAAACAGGGAAACGAAGTTCGTCGTTCAAGCCATTGAATTGAATTTGGTTGTTATTAATCTATTTATTTATAGCTCGCATAGGACACGACATTTATAGGACACGAAAGCATCTGCATCTAAACCTTTCGCCCGTCTTTTTTAGGTTACGATTGAATCAATCCGTGTACAGGTCTGTGGATAGATATAAGGATCTTGAGCGGGAAGATTTGACGGATTTTGAGCTTCTCAAGCCACCTTGTACAAGTCCACCACTAGCCATAATGCTATGCAGGCCTTTGCATCTGGCACAGGGGTCCCTCTACACCCAACTCGGAGCCACGGCGCAGTACGACTGATGAAAATAATAGGAAATAGACAATCTTGGTTAGATGAAACCAATTTCTACGTATTTGTAATATAATGAATTTGTATTTCAAATTAACAATATATTTTTTGGACTTTTAAAAATCAATTTGTTTGATTTTTTCTTAGCAATATAATGTTTTTGTCCGTTCTTAACGTGGTGTATGGATGTTCTCTCGAATAGTAAAGGTATAGTTGTGTTTTCGAAGATTACAGTGACTTTAAGGGACTTTTCGTTATAAGCACGCTGCTACAGCTGTTTTCCAAAATGTGTTTTCATGTGCGCTTTGAGGATATTAGGTTGTGTAAATGCCTTTGAACATTGATTGCACTCATACGGTCGCTCCCCAGTGTGCACACGCATGTGCAATTTGAGTTCGTGTTTGTATATAAACGACATTGAGCATTCGGAGCATTTATTGGGTCGATCCCCTGTGTGAGTACGGGTGTGTGCATCAAGTCTGCATTTTTGTGCGAAAGATTTCGAGCAGAAGGAGCAATTCAAGGGTTGATCACCTGTGTGCGTACGGATGTGTAATTTGAGTTCATGTTTATGTATATACGACTTTGGACAGTCGGAGCATTTGTAGGGTCGATCCCCTGTGTGAGTACGGGTGTGTGCATCAAGTCTGCATTTTTGTGCGAAAGATTTCGAGCAGAAGGAGCATTTATAGGGTCGATCACCTGTGTGTGTACCAATGTGTAATTTGAGTTCGTGTTTGTGTTTAAACGACTTTGAGCAGTCGGCGCATTTGTAGGGCCGATCGCCTGTGTGAGCACGGGTGTGTATATCAAACGTGGATTTTTGTGGGAAGGACTTTGAACAGTAGGAGCACTTGTAGGGTTGATCCCCGTGTGCGTACCGATGTGTACTTTGAGTTCGGCTTTTAGTATAAACGACTTTGAACAGTACGAGCATTTGTAAGGTCGATCCCCTGTGTGAGTACGGGTGTGTGCATCAAGTCTGAATTTTTGTGGGAATGATTTCGAGCAGAAGGAGCATTTGTAGGGCCGATCACCTGTGTGCGTACGGATGTGATATTGGAGACTGGATTTTCGCATATAAGACTTCGGGCATTGAGGACATTTGAACCGAGAGTCCGCATCCTTATCATCTTGATGTATTTTTTCATCGCCAGAAAAATCCGACTGCTCGCCTCTACTACCTGAAATTTCTGTGTTCTCATCTTCATGATTATCAGAGAGGTCTTCATCTTTATCCTCTTCCATCAGTGTGAAAAAGAGTTTATGGCTCTGCTCACAGGTGGTCTTAAGATTGAATGCCGTCACTGCATCCTCAAGGCAGGGCGGACATATGTTTTCTGGTAGTGCATCCCCTCGCCTAACCACGTACCCGGTACACTGGGCTATCATATCAGCAATGCAAGTGTCCCATGTTTGTGCCTCGTCGAATATGTTTGTGAGTGCTCCGGACCTTGCCATGCAAACTCTGCATATTTCCTCCATTGTCCTGAAAGTAAATGAATCTTAATAAACGGAATACAACAATATTTATATACATACATGTGAAATCAGCGAAATCAAACCCACAAGCAGCAAAATGATGTAGCTTTTCAATTGAAAATATGAATGATTCCTTGACGTGAATTGTTTTTGTTTTCAAGAAAATAAATACACGAAATGTACTGTTAGGCGCAAATGCATCTCCTCGAATGAATATTGTGTTATCGAATGTAACAATATGGGTATAACCTCTCATAAGTGTCTTCACTGCTCAGCAAAATTTGATCAAAATAAGTAAGTCACAAAAATCAATTGTTTTACAATCGATTTTAAAAATATGTAACGAGTAGGATATTTTATTTTATTGGATTCAATTTAAACAGGTTTATGAAGGCGACTTTTAACATTAAATACCGAATTTTGGACATTGGCGTACACTTTTATTTTTGTTGTAAAAGAACTCCAACAAATATTTAAATATGCGATTTGTGTACTTTTCAGTTTTAAATGTCACTTTGTATCGACCAATAAGTCCATCCATATGGTCGCCAGCCATATGGCTGTTGTATTCATTTATTGAATCAGGAAAATAATATCAACAAACTTTTTTTCTGAGCGTACAAGCCGCAAGACAGTGTTTTTCGCAGATGCTTCATTTTGAAGTGCTTCGACGTAAGTTGATGCGAGTCGGATAGCCTTATTTTCTTTCCAAACCGTTAATGAAACAACAACATTTGCTGCGGAGCCACAGAATTCAGTCGAGCATCCATGTGGGTGCTTCTTTAGATCGTAGTCTGTTGGCAGCTTGCAATTGCAATCAAATCCCCAGTTTAAGCGAACTTTTAAATTTTTCCAGATCGGGGTCGCACAATTTAGATAGCCCAATTATCTAGCACCAGATTTTTTGACGCCATATCTTTTTGAAGACCTCTGATTTCGGATTTATATCCAGATCGCATCCTACAAATGCGCCAGCATCATTCATGGTGTTTTTGGAGAGGTCCGGAGCGCATCCTACAAATGCGCCAGCATCATTTATGGTGTTTTTTGAGAGGTCCAGAGCGCATCCTACAAATGCGCCAACATCACTTACGATCTTTTTCCGTGTGACTGCGGATGTGGTTTTGAAGAGATTTCTTATGTTTGAATGACTTCGAGTAATGAGAGCATTGTTAGGGTCAATCTCTTGTGTGGGTGCGGTTGTGTCTTCGGAGATGAGAGTTTTGTTTAAATGACTTCGAGCACTGAGAACAATGATAAGGTCGCTCCCCCGTATGATTGCGGATGTGTATTTTGAGTTCGAGCTTTTGTCTAAATGACTTTGAGCAATGAGGGTATTGGCATTGGTAGGGCCGCTCATCCGTGTGAGAACGGGTGTGTGCTACAAGATTATGTTTTGTTTTAAAAGACTTTGTGCAATCAGGGTATTGGCATTGGTAGGGCAGTTCACCCGTGTGACTATAAGTGTGTGCTACAAGATGTTGCTTTTCTGTAAAAGACTTTGGGCATTCAAAGCATTTGTAGGGTCGTTCACCTGTGTGCCCACGGAGGTGTATTATTAACGAAGCTTTTCTTATAAATGACTTCGAGCAGTGAGAGCATTGGTAGGGTCGTTCACCCGTGTGAGTACGAATGTGACATTGGAGTTTGCCGGCGTTAGAATAGGACTTGGAGCAGTGATTACATTTATACGGCCGCTCCTCTCCTGAGTGAATATAGATGTGTTCTTTGAGAGTGTGAAATCGGGTAAACGACATCGAGCAGTGTGTACATTTGTACGGCCGTTCCCCCGTGTGTGTACGGATGTGTACTTGAAGAGTGCTTTTTTGTACATAGAGCTTTGGGCAGTGTGTACATTTGTAGAGTCCATTCTTATGCATATCTATGTGTTTTTTCAAATAGCATTTGGTCGCAAAACTCTTCGGACAATGAGGACACTTGAACCGAATACGAGTTTCAACTTCCTTATCATCTTGATGTATCTTTGCATCGATTCTAATATTTTTCGATTGCTGTTTTCGCCTATCTAACGGTTCCCAGTCCGCACTTTCCACATTGTCACAGAGGTTTTTCTCTTTATCCTCCTCCATCAGAGGGAAATAGATCTTATGGCTCTGCTCACAGGTGGTCTTAAGATTGAATGCACTCACTGCATCCTCAAGGCAGGGCGGACATATGTTTTCTGGTAGTGCATCCCCTCGCCTAACCACGTACCCGGTACACTGGGCTATCATATCAGCAATGCAAGTGTCCCATGTTTGTGCCTCGTCGAATATGTTTGTGAGTGCTCCGGACCTTGCCATGCAAACTCTGCATATTTCCTCCATTGTCCTGAAAGTAAATGAATCTTAATAAACGGAATACAACAATATTTATATACATACATGTGAAATCAGCGAAATCAAACCCACAAACAGCAAAATGATGTAGCTTTTCAATTGAAAATATGAATGATTCCTTGACGTGACGTGTTTTTGTTTTAAGAAAATAAATACACGAAATGGGCTGTTAGGCGCAAAACACATCTAATCGAATGTGTTATCGGATGTAACAAAATGGGTACTCCTCTAATTTATTTTCACTTTAGGCTGATTTGGTATTAATAAATTTAATTCCGATTTTGGAATAATGCATTATTCTAGTTGAAACGCAAAGATAAATTTTGTGCTCACCATAAAGGCTTATTTGAATTTGGAACATTTGGTACTTCTCATAGGGTGAGAAAAATCTACAATCTATTTTAAAAATTTGGAAACAGGTAATTTTTAATTAGGGCAGTTGAGATATTTTCTCCATGCCCAGTTGGTAATTAAACTCTGAAGTAACGAATTAAATTCTTTTGAAATGTATACAAATTTCATAAAATTGTATGTCTTTTAAAAAGACTTTTTACAAAAAAGTTTTTATTTTTATCCTATTTGTAGTAGTAAAACTATTTTATTGGGATTAACATTTATAAAAGGACCAATATAATAATAAAAACATAATGATGAACATTGTCCATCATTTTGGGACTTATTGCATCTAAAAAAGGTTTTTCGTCGCCAAAAGCATAAACATTAATATCGGATATTTCATCCGCCAGCGATTTTTCAATATCTTCCTACATTGTTTCAATGAAGAATTTTCACAGTAAAGATAGTGGAAATAATTGAACATACCAAGCTTATGTTAAAAAAAAGCTTAAAGATCTTGTTCTGCAGTCGTATCTTCCATTCTCAGCGTTCTTATGGATGTGATCTCGAAGAGTGCCGGAATGGCATACTTGTCAATTCTTGTGTGAGTAAGTATGTGTCTCTGGTAGCTATTATTTTTATATCTAAATGTCTTTGAACAGTGGGTACATTTGAATGGACGCTCCCCTGTGTGAGAACGTAAGTGCACCTGGAGATTCGATTTTTCTTGAAATGACTTCGAGCATTGGGAGCATTGGTGGGGTCGTTCATCCGTGTGCGTAAGGGTATGTCTTTTAAGATTGGATTTTTCTATGAAGCATTTCGAGCAGTGGGAGCATTTGTAAGGTCGCGTGTGAGTACGGATGTGTGCATCAAGTTTGCATTTTTGTAGAAAGGACTTTGAGCAGTCAGTGCATTTGTACGGTCGTTCGCTCGTATGCATAAGGGTGTGCTTTTGAAGTTCAGATTTTAGTTGAAATAACGTTGAACAGTCGGTGCATTTGTAGGGTCGTTCATCCGTGTGCGTACTGATGTGTCGCCGGAGAGTTCCGGTTCTAGTAAAGGACTTCGAGCATTGGGTACACTTGTACGGTCGCTCCCCCGTGTGTTTACGCATGTGTATCTGGAGATGAGATTTTTCTGTAAACGACTTCGGGCAGTGAGTGCACTTGTGGGGTCGGTCAAGTGTGTGCCATCGACGGATATGAGCCTGAAGATTTGTGGCGATGGAAAAAGACTTGGAGCAGTCGGAACACTTGTAAGGTCTCTCCCCCGTGTGGATACGATTGTGTCTTTTAAGATTAGCTTTTCGCTGAAATGACTTTGGGCAGTGCTGGCATTGGTAGGGCTGTTCCCCTGTGTGAACACGGATGTGTACTTTGAGTTCGCTTTGAGTAATAAAGGACTTTGAGCAGTCAGAACACTTATAAGCTCTCTCCGCAGTGTGGGTACGACAGTGTCTTTGGAGAATCGATTTTAGCTTAAATGACTTCGAGCAGTGGGGGCATTGGTAGGGCTCTTCCACCGTGTGAACACGGATGTGTTCTTTGAGTTCGTATTCAGTTTTAAAGGAGTTTGAGCAGTCGGAGCACTTGTAGGGTCGTTTGTCGATATGAGTAAGAAAGTGCCGTTTGAGTGCGCTTATGGTTACGAATGACTTTGAGCAGTGGAAACATTTGTTAGGTCGCTCCTCCGTGTGATGACGCATGTGACTTTGAAGACTTGATTTTCGATCAAACGACTTTGAACAGTGAGAGCATTGGTAGGATTGTTTACCCGTGTGCATACGGATGTGATTTTGAAAATTGCATTTCCGTTTAAAAGACTTCGAGCAGTGAGTACACTTGAACAGAAGATCCACATCCTTATCATCTTTACATATTTGTTCATCAGTTTCCAATTTCGTCGCTTTTTTTTTGCTTTTTGACATTTTCCAGTCGTTCTGTTCCAGATTATCACAGAGATCTGTTTTCATATCCTCGTCCATCAGTGGAAAATTCAGTCGATGGCTCTGCTCGCAGGATTTCTTAAGATTGAATGCACTCACTGCATCCTCAAGGCAGGGCGGACATATGTTTTCTGGCAGTGCATCCCCTGGCCTAACCATGTACCCGGTACACTGGGCTATCATATCAGCAATGCAAGTGTCCCATGTTTGTGTCTCGTCGAAAATGTTTGTGAGTGCTCGGATTTGCCCATGCAGACTCTGCACATCTCCTCCATTGTCCTGCAAAGAAACTAATGTCAAATAAACGGATGGCACTACGCGCAATAACGAATTGAAGCGAATGTAAATCAAACAACAAACCAAGTTGTGGCTTTTATAAATTGCAAATGTGTTTACAATTTCTTCACAAATTTGTTGTGTTGACCACAGAGCATAAGAATAGAGCTGTTAAGCGCGAGGTGTAAAACAGATGACTGCTTTTATGTGCTGTTAGGCGCGAATGAAAATCGAATTTAATTATTTTGCAAATAGTGTTTTTATGAATGATTCGTTTGAATTTTTAGAGATTTTTTGGAACAAATCAGAAAGATTCGTTAATATGCACAACACCACCGTCTGGTATTTCGGACCGGGCGCATTTGGGGGCATGGCGCAGGTCAAGAACGAGATTATCAACTGGGAGAACTTGGAAGTAACGATAAATACATAGTCATGTTGATATTTACAAGTGATACGATCTCGCATCCTTTTCCCGCAGTTAAATACGTTTGTTCACTTCAGATCGAAACGCAGTATCCAATAGATGCCCTGAATTCTCCTACAATCTTTTGATTAATGATGGCTGACCCGTAGGTGGAGATCCTAGCCCTGGCAGGCAGCTATGTATTAGCTTATTTGGATAGCTAAAGTAGAGCTTTGAACATTGGCACAAATTTTGTCACCTTCAATTGTCTTTTACCTTTTTTTTTCTTGTAAGCTATTTGGGCTCTGAGCCTCATCTACAATGAGCCAATTCAAGTATCGTATCCTTTCTGGGCCTATGGCATTGATTTGATTTTATCATCCTTCTTGATATCTGGATACCTAGTATGCGCTAATCAGCATCCCGAAAACTATTTGTGGCAGATTTAAGTGGATAGATTTATACGTATCTGTCATCGCCTGTGAAAAACAGTGTGTTTCATTCAATAGATCATCAGGAACACGCTGCTGCCAAATCCCGACGTATACAATGTCTGTGGGCATCACAAAACATAAAGCTAAATATTCAGGCCATCGTCCATAACATCACCATCGACCTGTACCATTGGTGACATAAGTCCGGGTATAATATGATGTTATGCAAGCCTTTGTTGATGGATGGTCCACTCCAAACCCAATTCGGAACCCCAGATCAAATACGACAGATACAAATAATGGAAAATATACAACCACAGAACAACCGCGAAACCATCCTGTTGAAATGAAACCGATTTTCGAGTAATTTTTATGTAATGAATTTGTATTTAAAGTGACCATTACAAGTGACCAGTACAATACTTTTTTGGGGCTTTTCAGGAACACCTTAAGTTGAATAAATTGCAAACATGTGACGAACGCTGTATGATGAGGGGATCATCTGTTATCAGTATCTTAAACAGCTTCTTTTTCTTCTTTTAAATGTCGCCCAAGTCTGGAAACGCAGTGGAAACAGTTATGGGCTCGCGCACACTCCCAGCTTATTTAAAAGCTCCGAAAAAACAAACTCACTGCACCGGTGCAAGTGCGCAGAATGTTGACTCAGCTGAGCTGAAAACTTAAAAAGCTCTCCCAGATCAGCTCAGCTTTGTTTGATCGATCAAGCGCTAGATTTTATCAGCAAGCGAGGTGCTGATATCTACCATCAATATTTCGTTGCTATGGCAGCTATATAATATAGTTATGTTATGTACAAACAAGTAATTACAGAAATAAGATTTTTGGGCTGATTATCTTGAAAACCAAAAAAGTTTTTCATAGAACAACTTGTTTATATACTCTTAGATCCAGATGTCCGATTCGCCAGATTACGACAAATTATTGGGAAACCCGTAAAATATAGCAATGTACATGCCAAATTTCGTTGAGATAGTTTAAAAACTCAGAGAACGGTTTAATAGAAAAAGAAGGACCAATAGCTATAAGATCAGAACAAAGAATTAAATTTGTCCATTTTTAACACTTTTTTGTGTGAGTTAGAGTGTGTCTTTGAAGATAAGAGTTTTGTTTAAATGTCTTTGGGCAGTAAGAGCACGTGTAGAGTTTCTCCTCAGTGTGGGTAAGGAAGTGTTCGGTGAGATGGTGCTTTTGCTTGAATGACTTCAAGCAGTGAGAGCACGAGTAGGGTCGATCACCTGTGTGAGTACGGGTATGTATTTGCAGATGGTGGCTTCGTGTAAAGGACTTTTCGCAGTAAGAACACTGGTACAGCTGTTCTCCAGTGTGTGTTCGAGTGTGCACATTGAGGGCAGATTTTTTCTTAAATGATTTTGAGCAGTGAGAGCATTGGAAAGGTCGATCTTCGGAGTGAGTTCGGATGTGCGCTTGGAGGTTGTTATGTTGTGCAAACGCCTTTGAACATTGACTGCACTGATACGGTCGCTCCCCAGTGTGCGTACGAATGTGTAATTTGAGTTCGTAGTTTTGTATAAACGACTTTGAGCACTCGGAGCATTTGTAGGCTCGTTCGCCGGTATGTGTGCGCACGTGAACCCTAAGAGTTCCAGCTTGGGAAAAGGACTTAGAGCAGTGCGAACACTTATACGGTCGCTCTCCTGTGTGAGTGCGTGAATGTGTTTCCAACTGATGTTTGTAGTTAAAAGACATCGTACAGAAAGAGCAATTGAAGCGTTGATCACCTGTATGCGAGCGGATGTGATCGCTTAGAGCTCCGGCTCGTGAAAAAGTCATCGAACAGTGATTACATTCATATGGTCGCTCCCCAGTGTGAATACGGGTGTGATGGATGAGATGTGATTTTTGTATAAAAGACTTCGAGCAGTGGGAGCATTGGTAGGGTCGTTCATTCGTATGCAATTTTGTGTGCCGCTTTAGATTGTATTTATGCGAATACCTTTTCGGACAACGAGCACATTTGAATGGAAGATCCATTTCCGTATCTTTGTAAATTTGTTCGTCGCTTTCAAAATTTTTTGACTGCTCTTTACCTAAAACTTCCGAGTCCTCGTGTTCAAGATTATTACAGAAGCTATATTCTATATCCTCCTCCATCACTGGGAAGTATAGTTGATGGCTCTGCTCACAGATTTTTTTAAGATTGAAGGCATTTACAGCATCCTCAAGGCAAGGTGGGCATATGTTTTCTGGCAGTGAATCCCCTCGCCTAACCATGTACCCGGTACACTGGGCTATCATATCAGCAATGCAAGTATCCCATGTTTGTGTCTCGTCGAAAATGTTTGTGAGTGCTCCGGATTTGCCCATGCAGACTCTGCACATCTCCTCCATTGTCCTGCAAATAAACTAATGTCAAATAAACAGATGGCACTACGCCCAATAACGAATTGAAGCGAAAATAAAACAAACAACGAACCAAATTGTGTGGCTTTTATAAATTGCAAATGTGTTTACAATTTCTTCACAAATTTGTTGTGTTGACCACAGAGCATAAGAATAGAGCTGTTAAGCGCGAGGTGTAAAACAGATGACTGCTTTTATGTGCTGTTAGGCGCGAATGAAATCGGAGTACTGTATAAATATTTTGTTATCGAATTTAATTATTTTGGAAAGTGTTTTTATAATAATAAGAAACCTAATAATAAACCCAATGAACCTCTTCGAAGAAAATGCCTTACTGTGGATTAAGATTCGTTAATTTGTACAACACCACAGCCTGGGATTTCGTACCAATCCAAAAGAAATGGAAATCTTTTGGCGCATTACACTAGCTAGTGAAAGTACCTGGGAGCAAAGACTAGTTAGGGGATCGGCAGCATAGATAAATACATGATCATATTGGTGTTTACTAGTGAAACGATTTCGCATCCATTCCTCGATCTTAAATGTATTCTTGCCGTCAGGTCCAAATATCGTCGAGTGCAAGGTCCGAGGCGATCATCACAGAACTGCAGCAGTAAATGCTGCTTTTTTGTACAAGCCCACAACTGGGGACATACATATGTATGTCTGACTATAATAATATGATGGCCTAATACGACAGATGAAAATAATAGAAAATATCCACGACCAAGCACAACGCTTCAAATGAAATCAATTTCTGATTATTTGTAATGTATTTAAAATTATCCATACATTTTTGGGACTTTCAGTCAATTTGTTTACATGTCTTCGACTATCGCAATCATGTGACGAATCGTTTTTCATTATATGTGTGTGCTCTTGGATACCTTACGTTATCGTTTCTTCATTTTGGAATTTCAGTCGAAACAATAGAAGGGCCATCTATCTGGTGGTGCATCCATTTGGAACACGTGTGACTGCGAATGTGTTTTCGAAGATAAGACTTTTGCTTAAAGGTGTTTGTGCAGTAAGAGCACGTATAACGTTTTTCCTCAGTGTGAGTAAGGATGTGTTCGCTGAGATGGTGTTTTTGGTTGAATGACTTCGAGCATTGAGCGCACGAGAAGGGTCGCTCTCCCGTGTGAGTGCGTAAATGTGTTATCCAAATTTGTTTGTTGTTAAAAGGCATCATACAGTATGAGCACTGATAGCGCTGATCACCAGTATGCGAGCGGATGTGATCGCTTAGAACTCCGGCTCGGGAAAAGGTCATCGAACAGTGATTACATTTATATGGTCGCTCCCCAGTGTGAATACGGGTGTGATCAATGAGATGTGATTTTTGTTGAAAGGATTTCGAGCAGTCGGAACACGTGTAGCGCCGATCTCCTGTGTGAATACGGGTGTGTGCATCAAGTCTGCATTTGTGTGGAAAAGATTTCGAGCAGAAGGAGCATTTGTAGGGTCGATCATCTGTGTGCGTTCTGATGTGATGTGGCAGACATGATTCTCGCATATAGGACTTCGGACAATGAGGACATTTGAACCGATGAACAGCATCTTTTTTTATCACTGCATCGGCTTTACAGTTTTTCGACTGCTCATTTCCACTAGTTAAAATTTCAAAGTCCCCGTCTTCCAGATTATCACAGCGATCTTCTCCTACATCTTGCTTCATCACTGGAAAATATAGTCGATGGCTCTGCTCGCAAGATTTCTTAAGATTGAATGCACTCACTGCATCCTCAAGGCAGAGCGGACATATGTTTTCTGGCAGTGAATCCCCTCGCCTAACCATGTACCCGGTACACTGGGCTATCATATCAGCAATGCAAGTGTCCCATGTTTGTGTCTCGTCGAAAATGTTTGTGAGTGCTCCGGATTTGCCCATGCAGACTCTGCACATCTGCTCCATTGTCCTGCAAATAAACTAATGTCAAATAAACAGATGGCACTACGCCCAATAACGAATTGAAGCGAAAATAAAACAAACAACGAACCAAATTGTGTGGCTTTTATAAATTGCAAAGTATGTTTTTTCTTCACAAATTTGTTGTGTTGACCACAGAGCATAAGAATAGAGCTGTTAAGCGCGAGGTGTAAAACAGATGACTGCTTTTATGTGCTGTTAGGCGCGAATGAAAATCGAATTTAATTATTTTGCAAATAGTGTTTTTATGAATGATTCGTTTGAATTTGTAGAGATTTTTTGGAACAAATCAGAACTAAATTATTTGAATTACTTCTGTGGATAAAGATTCGTTAATATGCACAACACCACCGCCTGGGATTTCGGACCGGGCGTATTTGGGGGCTTGGCGCAGGTCAAGAACGAGATTATCAATTAGGAGAACTTGGAAGTAACGATAAATACATGGTCATATTGATATTTACAAATGATACGATCTCGCATCCTTTCCCCGCAGTAAAATACGTTTGTTCACTTCAGATCGAAACGCAGTATCCAATAGATGCCCTGAATTCTTGCAATTTTGATTAATGATGGCTGACCCGTAGGTGGAGATCCTAGCCCTGGCAGGCAGCTATGTATTAGCTTATTTGGATAGCTAAAGTAGAGCTTTGAACATTGGCACAAATTTTGTCACCTTCAATTGACTTTTACTTTTTCTTACAGAACAGCAATTAAGCTGTTCATTTGTTAAGATAAGGCTATTATTTGTGCAAAGGGCGCTGACCTCCTTGTACAAGCCCACTAACAGCTAACTGTATCATTTTGAACACAAATAGTTAAGTCTGGCTATAAAGCTATGCTAACGTACATGCCTTCACCGCTGTTAAACTGAAACCAATTTCGTATTATTTGTAATGTAATGAATTTTTATTTAAAACTAGCGGGCAAAAACCAGTGGGCATATGTTTTTCGGTGTGCCTAACCGCACACACTGGGCTATCATGTGTTTGCACGTATCCCATGTTTCAGAAGAAATGAGGATAACTCAATTGATTGTTTCGTCATGGAACTGATCTGATAAATATTGCCTCTTCGCCTACTACGGTCGTTTCTTTCGTAAAAACCTTCTGGCAAATACGAATGAAAACTGTATAAATATTTTGCAAATCGAAAATTATTGTTTTTATAATAATAAGCTAAATCGAACCCGAAAAAATCGATTACTGTGGATTAAAAAAGATTCGAAGAAACACCACATATATTTTCGTACCAATCCAAAAGAAATGGAAATCTTTTGGCGCATTTATATATATATATATAGAATAGGGGATAGCATTAAAACATGATCATATTGGTGTTTACTAATTGAAACGATTTCGCAATTCGATCTTAAATGATCGTCGAGTGCAAGGTCCGAGGCGATCATCACAGAACTGCAGCAGTAAATGCTGCTTTTTGTAAAAAAGCTAAACAACTAGGGACATACATTTGTATGTCTGACTATAATAATATGATGGCCTAATACGACAGATGAAAATAATAGAAAATATTAACGACCAAGCACAACGCTTCAAATGAAATCAATTTTATTATTTGTATTTCTTCAATTTCACTTTCAGTCAATTTTTAACATGTGTTTTCGACTATGATAAATTTGACGAATCGGTTTTTCGATTGGATCCATGAAAATGGATCGAAACAATATTAACAAACCTTTTGGAATGCTATTATCTGGTGGTGCGAAGATCGTATGTTATCCATTTCAATTTCATCTTTAAGTGTGATTTGGAATCTCGATGCATCCATTTGGATCACGTGATTGCGCGTGTGTTTTCCAAGAGAAGACTTTTGCCTAAAAGTCTTTGTGCAGTAAGAGCACGTGTATAGTTTCTCCTCAGCGTGAGTAAGGATGTGTTCGCTGAGATGGTGTTTTTGCTTGAATGACTTCGAGCAATGACTGCACAAGTGGGGTCTCTCTCCCGTGTGGATACGACTGTGTCTTTTGAGATTAGATTGCCGCTGAAATGACTTCAAGCAGTGGTGGCATTGGTAGGGCTGTTCCCCTGTGTGAACACGGATGTGTACTGTGAGTTCGCATTGACTAATAAAGGACTTAGAGCAGTCAGTACACTTGTACGGTCGCTCCCCAGTGTGAGTCCAGACGTGTAGCTTGAGTTTGTCTTTTCGTTTAAATGACTTCGAGCAAAGAGTACACTTATGCGGTCGCTCCTCCGTGTGAGTGCGGATGTGTCTGGTGTGTTGGTATTTTTTTTGAAAGGATTTTGGGCAGTCGGGGCACTTGTAGGGTCTTTCTAGATAATCCGTTTTATCGGCATCATTTTGATGTATTTTTGCATCGGTTTCAAATTGGATCGATTGCTCAGTTTCACTATCTGACGGTTCCCAGACCTCGTCGTTCAGATTATCACAGCAGCTATCTTCTATATCCTCCTCCATCACCGGGAAATATAGTTGATGGCTCTGCTCATAGGTTTTTATAAGATTGAATGCATTCACTGCATCCTCAAGGCAAGGCGGACATATGTTCTCTGATAATAAATCGCCTCGCCTAACCTCGTACCCGGTACACTGGGCTATCATGTCAGCAATGCAAGTATCCCATGTGTGTGTCTCATCAAAAATGTTTGTGAGTGCTCCAGACCTTGCCATGCAAACTCTGCATATTTCCTCCATTGTCCTGCAAGTAAATGAATCGTAAATAAAGGGAGTCCAGGAACCATTACTTGCGGTAGTGGAGTCGACATAACAAACAACCAACCAAATTGTGCAGCTTTTCTGAATTTCTAATGTTTCCTTGCTTCAAATTGTTTTGTTTTGAAAAAAATATAAGAAAAATGTGCTGTTAGCGCCAGACATCTGTTATGTTATCGGAATAATTCGTAGGGGTTGTTGCAGAATATGGGTATGCCTGAAAAGGAAATAGATTTGCTTGGGATAAATATTCGGTGAAATGACTGTGGTACTTTTATGGTAAAGCTACAACAGAGGCTCAGTCTGGATTTTGATCAAATATATAATAGAAAGGCGAATCCTGAAATCATGATATGATAAGACAATTTATGGGCGAAATTATTGGGACACGAGCCAAAACCAATCTGAGGAAATCACTTTCGCAGGTCAATATTTAAATAAAATCTGTCGAAACTTAAAATCTACTAATAGGCATATTTAGTGTGCATTTCGTAATGGGAACTTTGCTCTTATGAACAAGAAATTTTTTCCGATGCTGCCTCTCTGTCCATTCGTTGTCCATTTTCCATAGACAATGGGCTGCGTGAATTTGTTAGTAAATCAACTAACCCAATCTTTCCAATTTTTTTACATTAATAATCAAGTCCCATGTGTGTAAATGTTTCTTTGCATTCCCTTCAGAAAACGAGAAATGGACAAATGATTTCAAATTTGATGCGCAAGTATGACAAAGCTGGGCTAGTTGGCCCATGATGACGCGGCCAGAGCCGAAGACCTTGGGATCTAATCCAGAAAGTTCGTTTGCGACATGTTCGGTGTATGCACTATATACTGTATGGTTGAAGGAACTTTAAGACAAATAATTAATTAATTGATTAGATTTATACGAAAATTGTTTTGGACCACATTGAGTTGAAGAAATTCTAAATAAGCTGATGGAAAAACACGTGACCAAAGGGAGGATAGGATAGGATGCCGAAGTTCACGATGTTCTTAATTTTTTGATAATTAAAAAAAAAACACTTAAACCACCTTTTTTTTTTTTTGGGCGCTATTTAGTCTTACCCTAATTTTTAACTTATTTATTTTCGGTTTTAGCCACTTTGGCATATTTTTGTTCGTATCTAGATTATATTGACTCTGAAATTCTGGCAGCACTGCTTTTAATAGTTTCAATAATTCACTCGCATTCGAACCTATCCTTTATTTTAGATCATTAAAGTGGTTCAGGTTCAGTTTTTAAGGATAAGATCTCGTGGGGTGCTGGAATGCCACACAAGACGTTTCTTGTGTGAGTAAGGATGTGCTTTGTGTAGCTTTTGTTTTTGTATTTAAATGACATGGAGCAGTAGGAGCATTTGTAAGGTAGCTCCCCCGTGTGCGTACGACTATGGGCTTGGAGATGAGAGTTTTGTTGAAATGACTTCGAGCAGTGAGAGCATTGGTAGGGTCGATCCCCTGTGTGAATACGGATGTGAGCATCAAGTTTAGATTTGTGTAGGAAGGATTTTGAGCAGTCGCTGCATTTGAAGGGTCGTTCATCCGTGTGCAATCGAATGTGAACCCGTAGGTTGTCTGGTAAGCTAAACAATTTGAAACACAGAGGACACTGGTGAGGTTCTTCTCGTTCCTTCGTGTGTGTGCGGATATGAGCTGTGAGATGTTTGCTTTGGGCAAAGGCCTTAGAGCAGTGAGTACACTTAAACGGTCGCTCTCCCGTGTGAATACGGATGTGTTTTTCGAGCTCGTAATTATGCGTAAAAGATTTTCCACAGTGGGAACATAGGAAGGGTCGATCACCTGTGTGGATACGCATGTGTTCTCTAAGATATGATTTTTGTTGAAAGGATTTTGTGCAGTCGGAGCATTTGTAGGGTCGTTCACTGGTGTGCGTACGGATGTGTCTTTCAAGATTGGATTCTTGTGCGAAGGTTTTCAAGCATTCTGAGCATTTGTAGGGTCGTTCACCTGTGTGGGTACGGATGTGTATTCTGAGATCGCATTTTCGTGGATAGGATTTCGAGCAGTCAAAGCATTTGTAGGGTCGTCCGAGGTTATACGTCTTATCGGTATCATTTATATGTACTTCTGCATTGGTTTCAAATTGGTTCGATTGCTCAGTTTCGTTGTCTGACGGCTCCCAGTCCTCGTCTTTCGGATTATCACAGAATTCTTCCTCTTTATTGTCCTCCACCAGAGTGAAATAGATTTTATGGCTCTGCTCACAGGTGGTCTTAAGATTGAATGCACTCACTGCATCCTCAAGGCAGGGCGGACATATGTTTTCTGGTAGTGCATCCCCTCGCCTAACCACGTACCCGGTACACTGGGCTATCATATCAGCAATGCAAGTGTCCCATGTTTGTGTCTCGTCGAAAATGTTTGTGAGTGCTCCAGACCTTGCCATGCAAACTCTGCATATTTCCTCCATTGTCCTGAAAGTATATGAATCTTAATGACTGGCATGAACACATATATTTTTTTAACTGTGTGCAATATCTAACCCACAAGCAACCAAATCGTACGGCCTTTTTTAAATGAACAAGAATTGTTTTGTTTTCAGAAATGTGCTGTTAGACGCCAAAGACATCTGTTGTACAGAGATTTAACATTAACATCAACATCAGAATATGGGTATGCACTTACTTTAACATTACACCAAAAACTTGGGATTGTTTTCAGCCTGGTATTCTATGCTCGTCTGTTTACGCAAAAATGAGTTGGATTTTGAGACCCCAATACTCGGAAAAATCCTCCTCTATTTTGTGATGGGATATCCAATTTCGTGGGAGAATTTTTCCTCGGGACACGAGCCTTTTCAAGCTCAACAATGTCCCTACATTCTATATTCACTTAAATCTGTTTAAATGTTACTGGCAACATTCAATTGCATTTCGTAATGGGGCCAGACTTATGTGCCGAGAAATCGAGCAGCATTGTCCCATTCTGCATACCCTGGGAAATGGATGTTATAGAATTGAGACAATGTTTGTCATCTCAAGCTTGAATATATGCAGAAACAAGTCCTCTGCTTAAATGTTTATTTCATTCCCTTTAGAATACGAGAAATGGACAAATGATTAGAAAATTTTCTTCGCAAGACAAAGAATAGGTATCGGGATATATATACAAGATATTAATCATATGCATGAATAATTATAAAACATATCAATCTGAGAAATGTTCGGTTTATTACTGTACGTTTGACAAAAATTAGTTTAATTGATTGATTTATCTTGGACCACATAGTTAAATTAACAAAATAAGCTATAAAAATCCATACAAAGGAGGACAGGATAGGATGCCGAATGAAATGATGTTCTTAATTTGTTGAACATTAAAAAAAACACTTAAACCGCCTTGTTTTTTGTTGGCGCTATTTTAGTCTTTTAATTTTTAACTTATTTATTTTGTTTTAGCCAAAATACAATATTTTTTGTTCGTATCTAGATTATATTGTAGTTAAAATTGTAGAAAACTTATTCATCAATGGTTTAAAATTATGTGGGCATGGCTAAATGTTCTATATAGCTAGTAATATTTGACGGAATATCAGTTTTTAAAACGAGGCATATGTATAATGGAACTTGAATTCGTCAAGTATATTTGCGGTATTTTTAAAAATGAGACGGTATATTTTGGTATATTTCTGAGGTCGGACGGTATATTTTATTGATAAATCCGCGGTCACACTGCACTGGACGTGATTGCGGTAAAAGTTTTTTGTTTTTGGATTTTCGGACAAAATCCAATAAAAGCAAGTATTTAGAATAGGCCAATCCCTAGGAAACGGATTCACTAATCGTATAAAATTATATGGGAATGGCTAGATGTTCTATATTTGAAGTAATATTCGACGGAAGAATCAAAACGAGGTGAACCCGTCAATTTTTTGAATCGGCTATGGCCAATTTGACAACAATGAGTCTCATTCCATACAATGTTGCGCATTCCATACACACGGTTGCGGCAACAATGTCTTAAAACCGTATTTTAGTCAAAATACAATACATAAACGGTAATTAAAAGAAGTAATCTTGTTCAAAATGTATTTATAAATGGGATATTTTTAAGTGGGCATCCTTGATATATACGCAAAATTCCTAAGATATTTTTTGTTTTTTTTTGTGCAGTCGGACATTTGTAGGGTCGTTCACTGGTGTGCAACAACGGAGTCCCATTCCATACACAAACATGTTGCTAATTCCATGCATTCACATACCCTAGGGGAAATGGATGTTATAGAATGTGGAAATGAGATGTCATTCCAGGCTGGATATTATTGCAGAAACATTTGTAGGGTCGTCTGTTTTAAACGATATTTTGCAATTAGTGGTCTTCTTGCATTGACCAAGAATTGGTATAGGGATCAGTTTTTATATACAAGAACCTAATCGAATTCATGAATAGGCCAACAAAATGCAATCTAAGACAAGGTCTTTACTAATTGGTTTGAAAGCAGCTTGAAAAACAGTATCTTTGTATAATATTAACGAAGTAGGGTATACAAATGCCCATACTCTGGTTGAGTGCAAATGAGTCTAACCAAATACCAGCAACACTGACGTCACAACACTGCGACTGTCCCATGTTTTTTTGTTGAACATTTTTGTTGAAACCGTGTTTTTGTCAAAACAAAATACATGCAAGTATTTCCTGAAAGTAATTAATCTTGAACAAAATGGATTAGTCAATCATATAAAATTATGTGGGCAAAATGAGAGATCTAGATAGCTAGTAATATTCGACGGAAAATGAAAAACGAGTATTTTTTGGTAATAACCGGTTGACGACAATGACATCTTCCATACGCAAATTTAACATTAATTCCATGCACAAATGTTTCTTTAACATTACCCCAGGGGAAAAAGGATATTATAGAATTGAGAATATGTTTGTCATCCCAGGCGCAAAATTAATGCAAAAACAATTTAGTCTCTGTTTTAAACCAATTTCAACGATATTTTAAATGGTATATTGTCTCAATTTACAAGACCAAGAATAGGTATCAGGATCGAGATATATAAACAAGATACTAATAATATACATGAATATGTCTAAAATATATTAACCTGATCATTTATTCAATGGATTAACATCGTTTTATCTCATTATCTTCAAAATTGTCTTCATATTAAATTAACGAAATAGGGTATACAAAGGTCAATACACGCATCATGTCTTCAAATACCAGCAACACTGCGCCTGTTTTTTTTGTTGAACTTTTTGATAAAGCCTTGTTTCAGTCAAAATACAATAAAAGCAAGGACCAAAAACTAGCCAGTCAAGTGGAAAATTTATTCATCAATGGTTTAAAATTATGTGGTTATGGCTAAATGTTCTATCTAGCTAGTAATATTCGACGGAAGATCAAAATCGGAAGATGTAAAATAGAACTTGAATTCGTCAGTATATTTACGGTATATTTTTAAAATGAGATGGTATATTCTGGTATATCTGAGGGCCGGACGGTGTGTTTTAACGAGAAGTCCGCGGTAAAAGTTTTTTGTTTTTGGATTTTTCGGACAAATTTCGCCTTCTAATATTGCTCGTAATTCCGTCTCATCCGTCTCTATCGAACTTGTGCAACGAAAACCGTAAACGAAGCGCCACTCTGGCTGCAGGCCACAAAATAAAAGATATGGGCACAAATTTGTACCGAAATGAAAGTGGAAATCGTGTGATGTCATGTTGACGACAAAACTGTGCTCTGCCGTTTTTTGTTAATTGAAATAACTTCCTGCGCTGCTGCGCTGCTAACTGCTTTTGTGTGGGTGTGGGCGAGTGTGCAACACGCGCCTGGAACAGAATTGTTGTTTTAAGTGCGACAAGTGCAAGAACAAACACATTTGGGCTTGTGGATAAAGAATTGAATTGAACAGAAATTCCAATTTTCATTCCACTCCACTGAAGACCAGCACAAAAGAGAAAAGGTAAAACGCACACGCACACACAAGCGCAGCGCAGAGCTGAGAACATCACAGTGTGTGTGTGTGTGTGTGGAGTTATGAACGCCTCCCCACATTTTGCATGTGTGTGTGCGTGAACGGGAAGCAGCAGAAGCTCCAGCAGCGCTCCCACAACCCCCCGCACTCTACGTTCGGCATAAACAAAAAGAGAGGAACAACTTTTATTGATTTCCCTCCAAAAACAAAAATAGAGGGAGAACAAGAAATCTACGATTCCGCCCAAGCAACAGGAGAGAGACAGGAGGAGCCGCTGCCACGCCTTCGGGCTGCATTTACCGTCCGATCCAGCCACATTCCCCCCTCCAGAAGCAGCACCCCCGTGTCCACCAGCCATGTCCAGTCCCAGCCAAACGGAGGGCAGCCAATCCCTCGAGGAGCTGCGCATGGAAGTGGAGCGTCTGACCCGGGAGCTTGACCAGGTTTCCTCCGCCAGCGCCCAGTCGGCGCAATATGGTTTGTCCCTGCTGGAGGAGAAGTCGGCGCTGGAGCAGAAGTGCGAGGAGCTGGAAACGCTCTACGATAACACACGGCATGAGCTGGACATCACGCAAGAGGTAAGAGGCAAGAGGTGGTCGGGAAATGGGGGAATAAAGAGTGGGACATCGATGAGTTGTACAACAGAGTCGAGGAGAAAATGAATACTCAATTAATACAGTGAAATATCGATATGAGAAATGTTTTTTAACTGACGAGTTTTTAAAAAAAGCAAGACTTTGTTCCTTTAAAATTCATTGTTCACAAGTAATTACATTTCGGATCTCCTTCCAGCTAAGTTCTTATTAGACTTTTTATGTTCTTGTAACATCTTCGTTATACAAAATACCGGGATCTTCTTTAGCCAGTGTCCACTGCAAAAACCATTCTGATCTGTTTCCGCGCATTCGCCGCCGCTTGTCTGCTATCTTGCTCACCCAACTATTAAGCACGCACACAGACACAAAGCAAAGCTTTTTCACAATCGCCTTTAATTTGTCTTGCTGGCAAATTAACTCGCTCACCTGTTGGCCAGTCTCTCTCCTCTCTCTCGCTTTTGTCTTTTGCAGCGCTCTCTTTTGGCTTGTCTGCCAGGTCTAGCTGAAATAATCGCCGATCGGACCGAGTCCGACGTCCATGACCATATGGTCACGTGCTGCTTTTCTAAACTGGGCTTGCGGTACTCTTAGCCGAATCAGTGAACGCCGCACTCCTCTCCCTTACGCGTTCTAACTCTCGATCTCTCTCTCTCTTCTAATCGCGGTTAATTGGTGCAAAATTCAATAAAAATAAGGGATAGGGATTCGATTAGTTGTAATAGAAATAGTATCGGTTTTCTGCATAATTAGTTTCATGAACTAAATACTAAAAAAAAAATCAAAAACATTGTCAGGAACACTTCCATTTCAGTTCTCTTGTTTTTGCTCGGTCAATCTATTTTTGCCATTTCATTTTGCACCTACGTTTAGCGCTGTATTCCCTCGCTTTACCCCACTCAACTCATGCCATTCAGTATGAATAAACTCTCTGCCAATTAGTCGGCGCTACCGCTTGGCATTTCCGCTAGCATTCCAACCGTTTGGGGCCCTAGGCGGCTGGATGGAAACGACAGGAACCGGGCATAGCCAGACGACAGGCAAAGTTTTGTCCCTTCGTCTGCAAAAATCAAATGGGGGAACAATAATCATTCTGCCTTCTATTATCATTTCCCTATTCTCTTTTTTGCTTGCCTTTTCGGAGTCTACTTTTCTTCTTGTTTTGTTGATAATTAAAGCGGTTGCTTAAGCAAACGATTTTTTTAGGACAGTGACTATCAGGGGAGATAAAGAATGGCTAATAATGCTAGTTGTGCGATAATTTCGAATCGTTTTCAATTGAACGGAAAAATAAGTAATTTCGGCAAGTAAATTAACAGCTTCGCTAACTCAAACCCCATTAGCAACACTTACGAATTATACATAGTTCAGAATATGCATATTATGATGATTTTCAGCATCGCAATCAAGAATATAGTGCCAGGAATGATACATTTTGTGTTGAAATTGCACATTCATAAAAATATAGTCGCTTAATAAAGTTTTTTAATTAAATTATAACAAAAAATATGAATAATATTCACCCACACACTCTTTCTGGCTTTAATTATATCATACATAACTGCAGGGTTAACTTTTCAATTATGCAAAGTTCAAAGATCTGGGGTAACACACCTCTCAGGGGACGTCTACACCTGCATATTCAGGAAAATAACAAAAAGCCTGCCAATGCCAATTAATTGTAGTTTGTACTTGTGCCCCGCTTGATAGTTTCCAGCTTGTTGGATTTGAACTCAACTGAACTTTTCCGAGAACACAAAAAAGCGAGTGCGAGAGGAAAACCCCCTGAATGCCGCCTACCTCTTTCATCCTCTCATGCCCACAGTTCTACAAACACATTCACACTCTCTCCCACTCACACATTTTAACGGATGCTTAAAATTAAAAAATGTTAAAAAGCTAAATAAATCGCAACGACTTAAACATACCCTTTCATTTGGACGAGCAGGGAAAGTTCACTTCTCATCTACTTGAATTTCAAAAATCATTTTGAATATATTTTTTTTCTATGTAGTATTTTACTGGTATTTTTCAAGAATTATTTCTAGTTTATGAAAAAAGGAAAATAAAATACCGTCTCATGTTAATGGAATGAAATATGGTTCGTTCTATGCCTTACAAACCTCTCATTAACACGAAAATACTCCGAAAGAGTATAATAATTTTCGCAACGTCGACGACAACGTCACTCCGGGCATTTTTCGCTAACTGCAACTCAGGGGCTGGGGCTGGGGCTGGGGCTTGGGCTGAGACTGAGGCGCATCAGAAGAGGGGAACATATTTCCACTTGTAATCAAGATATCAGCCGTGGGCGACCTCACCGTGAAATGACACAAATCAGAGGGGAATGGTACGGTACGGTACGGCACGGAATGGAAAGTTTCCGCCCTACTGTGGCTCCAGAGACCTGTGCCCGGGGCGTGAAATTAGCTTACTAAAATTAATACCGTATAATCGAAAATTTAGCATGAGACTTGACCCGGAGGTAAAAATTTTCCCATTGAATGGGTTTTAATGCAATGAGAGTTTCGATTAGGTCTCGGGGTTACTGCAAATTGGCCACAACTGCAGCCACAGAACAAATATTTGGGCAGGAAAACCTGTCAGCCACAGAGCCAGTCGCCCATTTGGCAATTTATTCAGTTCAGAGGGAATCAGAGTTAGTGCAACGAGAGGGGGGAGGGAGAGGGACACACACGATGTTGTTTGGACGTTTGTAACTGCGGCAATTAAAATGGGCTCCGAAACAAGGGCCATAAAGCGAACGATGGACGCAGTCCCTCCTCCCATCCACCCCGTACATGAATTTCCTGTCCTGTTCGGTGCTGTCCGGGCGCTTTGTGTGTGTGATGGCCATAATTTATGGCCCACACCAAGGACATTCCGCCGTAGTTCTATGGGTTCTGTTCCTGTCGCGGGGCCTGCTGTGTTAACTTTGCTACTTTTTGGTCCGTGGTCGAAACCGAAAAGTTTTTAATACAACTTTAATAATTAATGCCATTATTTGTCGTGGTTTCGTGTGGAATTTCCCAAAGCAAAGGAATGTCGTGTGGAATGTTGAAAAAGTGACAAAAGGTGGAAATGGAAGAATTTAAGTGAATTTTCGAAATGGAATTTTAACGTTAGCTTATAGAGAAAATTAAATTCACATATACATATTTATGTGAACTATATGTACCTCGATTAATTAAAGGAAGCCACTTTGCTGTTGTACTGAATATATCTGGATATATCTACTATATTTTGAACATTCTCTAATAACATTTAAATCTTCCACATAGATCTAATGCCATGTATCCACGGATTTACTGGAGAAGAACTTCAGAGATCATTAAAATCATTTTTTACTAGGTGCTACTCTATAACAGCCTTGATTGCACACTTTTTTTAATTGGGAAAATTCACGAATTCAACTTCCCATTAGTGACTTTGAATTAATGGCCTCTATCCGCATAAACAATTGCCAAATCAAATCCCAATCAGTCCCATAAATATAATCCCCCCAGCAGTGGTGCTTGAATAACCTTAAGCTTAAGCTTCATTAATTTATGGCATGGCCCTGCGAATCCTTGCCAAATGCTCAACCAAGCGTAATCCTAGGCAGACAATTACAATTAGAAATGCAACAGCAACATGAAAGCCACAAAAGCAGAAGTAGGAGTAGGAAAAGGACCAGGACCAGGACCAGGATCTGCAGCAGGAGCAGGATTAAGAGCAGACAACGAAAAAAAAGGGAGAGAATTATAATGATTTGACACTGATGTTCTGTTCTTTTGGCGCAAATTGCAATTCTACGGCAATCAAACTGGCAACAGCAACAACAATAAGAGGAAGAGCCGCAACTGCAAGTGGATGCCACACAAAAGGGGAGGCCATGGGTTGCAAGGGGTTAAATGTGGCGCTTGAGCACTGACAAAACATGTTTCCGTCGCAGTCAGACAGCTGCATTGGCATCAGTGGCAGTGGCAGTGGCAGTGGCAGGAGCCGCAGTGGCAAAAGGAAATGAGTAGGAAAAAAGTGTTGTATTTCCCGCCAAGCCCCCACAGCCAGACAGCTCCGCCTCCCTACCATTACCCCAGAGGCCGTTGCAATGAATTGCAAGCAATGAAAATGTAAAGTACACAGAACTTGTGACGATGATGAGCAAAATCTCAGCAAGGATGCTGGGGCGCACACAGGACAACTGTTGTGACAATTGAACTTTTGTAGTCCCAAGTCCTGGAGGGCGTCTGGGCGAGAGCTGTCGCACAGGATGGGGCTCGTTTGAGAGATGGAAATCTCTCTGCTTGTGGGGTCTGGCCGAGAGATATAGTCCTCTCTCCTGGAGGTGACTGTGCAAGAAAGATATCTCTGAATCCTGAATGGGGTTTTGGGGGTGGGGAACCCTAGATTGGCTTTTCCTGCATAATAACTGTGCCATTTATTTGCGTAAACTTTTTGGCGCATCCCCGTTAGGGTTCTGTCTCCTAATTTGACCTCGAGTGGTGCCATTCCGCCATTCCGTTGCTGGATGCCTGCCAGATGACATTTGCATGGCAATCATCTCCACATCGCTTTCGAAACACTGTGCAAATGTGCAACCAGATGGATGCAACGCGCCATGGCTATTGGCTGTTAAATGGGAGCGAGGATTCCCGCATTCGCTGCATTATGCAACACACATTGCCAGAATAGATATTACTGTGGCAGAAGGAGAAGGAGGACGAGGATGCTGGCCAGAAAAAGGAGGCGGAAGAGGACGCTGCTGCACTCGGAATATTTATTATTATTTCGTTTTATGTGGTTCCGCTCTTTCAAGGATCTGAGGCAGTCTGACCCTCGCTGTGTTCCATTTCACATTTCCTGCGTTTTTCTTGAGAGCGCACTTTTTTCTCCGGGTTTGTTTAGGTTGAGGAAGTGGTTTTCCAGTTCTCTTTTTTAGAGTTTAACAGTTCCTGCAGCCGTAAAAAATGTAAAGTGCATTGGACTCCAATGGATCTCTTTTTAGAGATGAATTTAAAACTCGATTTCCTCCAATTGCCCCAATGCTTCAACTTGAGCTTTAGTTTCGTTTCCAAATATTCGTGAGGACTCGTAAAATATTCAATATAAGACTGGAATTTAAAATTCCACTTGTATGGACACGTTAGGACACCCGCAGGTATGCTTGAGCTCAACAGGATTACTCCCTTCATGTCCTGGCACTTTAGAGGGTATGCCACTTTCCACATTCCACATTCCACTTGCCCTCGCAGTTGGCAAATCTCACGGATTCCCATTTCGTTGAGGGCGTAATTTGAGTTCTTTTGTGCCACAGTTTCCATGCTACAAATTTCCACACAACCCCACCCACACGCACACACACACACACACACCGACACATTATTTTCTCTTGCAGTTTTCTCGCTTTTCTGGTCGCCGTTTTCATTTGTCATTTTATTTTATTCTTTTTTGTGTGGCTTTTCTTTTTTCTTCTTTTCGGCGACATTTCAAATTCAGAGAGTGTCATGCCCGTCCGCTCTCTCTCTCTATCCAGAGTGTGTGTGTGGATCTCTCTCGCTCTCTTTGTTTGTGCATGTGTGTGGGCTAGAGATTATGCCAGAGACTATAGCAAACAGTACACTGAGGGAAAATCCTTAGCTAGAAATTTCTAAAGATTCATGGTAAATAAAATTGCTTGGAATATATTTAAATCTTGAATGAAGATGGATAGATTAAAGATGTTCGAAAGATATTTTGAAGATTGATAAAAGATCATTTAAAGATAGTTTAAAGATAGATGGAAGATCATTTGAAAATAGTTTCAAGACAAATGGAATATAGATTAAAGATGCATGGAAGATCATTTGAAAATAGTTTTTAGATAGATGGAATATAGACTTCTGATAGATTAAATGTGTGCCATTCTTAAAGCAACATTTAAGATATGTGAGGGGGTATTTTCACCCGTACTTTTCCCTGTGTAGAAAACAGTTTATTGTTGATTGTTATTTGTGTTGTATTCGTGGTGTTGTCTGTTACCAGATTTAAATTTACTCTGGTGCGTTCCACGAGAGTGAAGCGGCCGTTGCCGCCCCAGTCGTCGGTTAATGAGATGGGCGTGGTGTCGCCCCCATGGAATATGCAATATATACAATCTGCTCAGTCATTCATGGCATACTTTATCAACATTGGGGAGCATAACCACCCATAACAGACCCACCCCCACCCTCGCTCAGTTCTCGTAGCCGTATCTCTGTATCCGTGGAATTGCAGGCAGAGGAAGAGGAGGAGGAAAATTGTTATGGTCGCCCATTGCCGGTACGGACCTTACCCTGCTGCTCCCACCCTAAGTGCTCAGCAACAGTGCGCTCCAAAATTCTGCTCATCGTCGTCATAATGTGGGCAATCTGGTCTATTTTTAGTGCCTGTTCGGCCAGGAGGAGCTGTGGCAGTGGGAAACCAAACATTGCAACATCATTCCACCCAGAGGGAGATAGAGAAACACAGAAGGAGAGACAGAGATGACGGCAACAGCTGTTGCAGCCACTGCCTCCTGCCTCCTCAGTTCACTTGAACGGGATCTCGCTGCGTCTAATCCAACCGCAGATACATTGTGAAATGTTCCATCAGATACGAGGATGGGGGCATAGGCCCGGTGTCTGGTCTGGCGCCATGCTATGTGGAGTGCCTGCCTCTCTGTTTGGCCTCTTCTGAACTGTGTTAATATTTGCTCGACTTAATTAAAAATCTTTTCTAATTTGCATAAAGTTTATGCCGCCATTTGTTTGTGGCCTGTTGCCCGGTACATGGCGTCACTTTACATCGACTGTGAGGGTGCACTGTGAGAAATATGTGGAGTATTTGTGGGAATATAAGGAATGGCAGAACGAATGGAGGATACGGGATTCCATTTATGGAGAGTAAATGGAGTATTTCCGAAATTTAAACTAAAAACGGAGAGAAAAATGCTTAAAAATAGATGTATGTAGAATGGAATTAACTTTCCTTAATTTCTAGAATAGACAATCCTAAAATAAATGGAAACATCACATATAGCATCGATTAAGACAATCCCAGATAGAATATCGTAGGTTAAAAATCGATTCCAAACATACATATAGCACTGTGATGCTTTCCTTATCTCTGAGATGTAAGTGTTGATTATGTTAACTCTCTAATGGATTTAGAATACAAGGCGGTTTAAGACCGTGCAGGTCTCTATTAAATGATTTAGTGGTACACGTTATACGATCTGCACAAGAATAAAACAATTTGGTTTAAAAGGAACTCATCTGCGTTATTCCCTATTCTCTGAGATGTAATGTTCAGGATTTCTCGCTGCTAAAGGTTGACCTTACAAAAGCCCTTTTTAATTTATTAAATTAACAAATTATCTGTTAATAATGAAATATGTCCCCATAGAAAAAAAAGTTAAAAAGTTAAATTTAAGTGTTTAAAAGACAATTAGTTTAAGAGACAGTTCAGGGGTCTCTATGAAATGATTTAAGTGGTAAAGGTTCATGTTCGGCATAATTGGACCTACAAGTAAACGGAATAAAAACAATTTGGGTTTAAAGTCAATCTGACTCATCTGCGTTATTCCCCTATTCTCCGAACATTAGCATATTCTCGATGGTCAACGACGGATCTTTCTCGATTTGCTGACCGGTAGGGTGGTTGATTCTTCCGAGTCCCAGTTAAATGTTCGAAGGGCAAAATTAAAAATACTTTATACCTTGTAAGATCAGGCTTGTAAGAATACCTTTCATAAGAATGTACGGATCTCGATAAGTTGATATTTCTTTCACCATGAATGGCAATTCCTGTTTGGGTGTACGTTTCATGTGGAACAACCATCTGCCGTTAAGAATGAAAAAATACTAGGTACCATCTATAGGAATGTTATGTGATCTTAATTATATTATACTGTATGCAGCTTCTGGAAGAATATCTATAAGGATCTCTATTATATGGATAATGCACTCTGTTGCATTTGAAAGGAATGCTTCTGAAATCCGCCCTCATTTCAGAGTCTTTGTTTGTTGATTATCTCACACTTGCCCCACCGTCTATCCATCTCTTTCCCTTCTAGCCATCTCTCTCTTTCTTTCCCCTCTTAACCTAAGAGGCGCCTTGCAATTCGGTTGCATGAACGAACGTGCGACAGCTTTTAGGCAGCTGAAATTCCATCCGACTCTTGCCTTGGCCTTTTGTTTGCTTTCTCTTTTAGGTTGGCCGTCTATAAAGCACCCAGCCCCTTTCGCCCCTTTAACCCCCTTCCTTCCGCTTCGCATTACACTAATTAACGAAATGCACTTGGCTTAAAGCAGACTGCCGCCCGAGTGGCTAGAGAGGGCCGCGAGGCGGCTGATTGTGGGTGTGTGCGATTGTCAAATTGAGATTGCAGAAACAACAAGAGGAAAGGCGTTGGTTGACGTCGCCCCAGAGCCGTCAACGATAATTATAGGGCCATAGTAAAAACTAAGGGAAATGAAAAGAGTGGGCCAGCGAGACCCGGCTTATCAACGGGTTAAGGGTAGACACGACTGGCGTCGTTTGTTTGCCTCTGCCGCCTGCTAATTACACAGCATTTAAAACGAGAGACAGAGCAGAGAAGAGAGCCCAAAAGAAAAGCCCGAACGAAACTTTTTCCTGGTCCTTAATGCAGTTTCCTCTATTCTCGCTTTCCTTTTCGTGGTCACTCCTCGTGGGGCAATGCGGTTGCTTCTCTGTGGTTCCCACTTTTTGGCCTCCACTCTGGCTCTGAGGTCGGTCTGCTGAAGTCCCACTCATGATTTCTGGCCGCGTTTTGATGATGAAACTTGTGAAGCACGTACTCGAAATGGGCCCATAGAAAGCTGGCAGACAGGCAGACAGGCAGACGGGCAGACGGGGTTTGAGATTTCAATTAAAGCCGCCATAAGGATTATACACCCCCGAACACGGGAGGAACACACCCAATCAGTCCACCCACTCCCTGACCATATGGACATGCCGCATGCCAGCAGTCAGTGGCGTCTCCAGCGCCCAGTTAAGGGCTTGGCTTGGCCTGGCCTGCCCCCATAAACATTATGTATATTCCTCATATATTCGTACATATTTACCTTGTTGGCCAAACAGACGGCCATGGCTCTCGTCGTCCTGGGTACTGGGCACTGGGTGCTGGGTGGTGGGTACTGGGTGTGCCCCCATTAACCTTTATGTGCTTCCGAGCGTCTTTAATGCGCTTACCGACACTGCCTCTGCCACTGCCCAGGCTCGCAATTAACGAAAATCCAATAAATGCCAACGACTGAGTCCCGGGAATCCCAGGGAAGAGCTAGCTGCTGCATCTGCCCCTCTGGGGAGATCTGCAATGCACTGCAGTGGGAGGGAAAAAAAATAAGCGAAGATGATTAAGGAAATATTTTTCAATCAGAAAATGTGGAATATACTCTTTCCTACAAGGGGTTCTTGGAATTGTGAGAAACGATGTTAAAGGGAATCGATTGTAAATCATTCGCCTGGAAAAATAAACCTCCTTTCTTACTATACCAACGTAAAGAAAAGAACCTCAACAATCAACTATCCTTCACTTTCGACCAGTTCCCTATTAATCCTTACATACCCAAGAGGGTGAAGCGTATTGGTGCTACGGAATTTAATGAAAAACGAAACCAAGTGAAAGGGGGGGAGTGAGCCACAGCAAAGGTCCCTAGTGGTAAACGCCTCTCCTCGAAGCAACCAAACCCAACCCAACCGAACCGAACCGCACCCATTCGGGCAGCCATTCCCCACGTAACTTACACATGCAAATGACTGCAATAAAAATCCAATGGCTGGGGCTGCTGGAAGGAAACTTTTATGATTACTACTTACTGTGGTGTGGTGTGCCATCAGCCACGTCTTTACCCCGCCCCATCTGACACCTCGCTCATCCATTTTGTCCGTTCTGTTGTTATCCGTTTCAGGCCCTCACAAAGTTCCAGAGCTCACAGAAGGTCACCAACAAGACGGGCATCGAGCAGGAGGATGCGCTGCTCAACGAGTCCGCTGCCAGGGAAACCTCGCTCAATCTGCAGATCTTTGACCTGGAGAACGATACGAAACAGCTGCGCCATGAGCTGGAGCGTGTGCGGAACGAGCGCGATCGAATGCTGCAGGAGAACTCGGACTTTGGTCGGGACAAGAGCGACAACGAGGCGGAGCGACTGCGTCTCAAGTCCGAGCTGAAGGATCTAAAGTTCCGGGAGACGCGTATGCTCAGCGAGTACTCGGAGTTGGAGGAGGAGAACATATCGCTGCAGAAGCAGGTTTCCAATCTGCGTAGCTCGCAGGTGAGTCCATCAGATATTTATGCGATAGAAAGATGCAATGGCTAATCGATTTGTGTTCTCTTTTAGGTGGAATTTGAAGGTGCCAAACACGAGATTCGTCGTCTCACCGAGGAAGTTGAGCTGCTGAATCAACAGGTCGATGAGCTGGCGAATCTCAAGAAGATTGCCGAAAAGCAAATGGAGGAGGCGCTGGAGGCGTTGCAGGTGCAGCATTTGAATGATTAAATGTGTCCTTAAATACTTATTTAATACCATTCTCCATTAGGGGGAACGCGAGGCCAAGTATGCGCTGAAGAAGGAGCTGGATGGCCACTTGAACCGCGAGTCCATGTATCACATCAGCAATCTGGCCTACAGCATACGCAACAATATGGAGGACAATGTCAGCCAGAATTCGGATGGCGAGGAGGAGAATCTAGCACTGAAACGCCTGGAGGCTGACCTGAGCACCGAACTGAAGTCTCCCGATGGCACCAAATGCGATCTCTTCTCCGAAATCCATCTGAACGAGCTGAAGAAGCTCGAAAAGCAGCTGGAGAGCATGGAAAACGAGAAGACCCATCTCACGGCCAATCTGCGGGAGGCACAAACGAGCCTGGACAAGTCACAAAATGAGTTGCAGAACTTCATGTCCCGCCTGGCACTATTGGCCGCCCATGTGGATGCTTTGGTGCAGCTGAAGAAGCAGATCGATGTCAAGGACCAGACGGCTGGCCAGGACCAGAAGGACGAACTGCAGCAGCAGCTGCGGGCAATCATCTCACAGTACGCGAACTGGTTCACGCTCTCAGCCAAGGAGATAGATGGCCTCAAGACTGACATTTCCGAGCTTCAAAAGGGCCTTAACTACACGGATGCCACCACCACGTTGCGCAATGAGGTGACCAATCTGAAGAACAAGCTCCTGGCCACCGAGCAAAAGTCGCTGGATCTGCAGAGCGATGTGCAGACCCTCACGCACATCTCCCAGAATGCCGGCCAGAGCCTGGGCTCGGCGCGCAGCACTCTGGTGGCCCTCAGCGATGATCTGGCTCAGCTTTATCATCTGGTCTGCACTGTCAATGGGGAGACGCCCACGCGTGTCCTACTGGATCATAAGAGCGATGATATGAGGTTAGATTGGAATCACAAAATATCATTGCACAGTTATTTTAAATCGTATTTTGTCCTTATGGTAGCTTTGAAAACGATTCGCTTACTGCCATCCAATCGCAGTTCAAGTCTGATGTATTCATTGCTCGTCCTCAAATCGTTGAGGATCTGCAGGGTTTGGCCGATTCTGTGGAGATCAAGAAGTATGTGGACACGGTCAGCGATCAGATCAAGCATTTGAAGACAGCTGTGGAGCATACCATCGATTTGAACAAACACAAAGTTCGCTCCGAGGGTGGAGATGGTGAGTGGGCCTCTCAATATGATCCAAAATTCATAATTTAAAGGATTATCATCTATTACAGCTGTGGAAAAGGGCAACACCGAGGAAATGGAAGAGTTGCAGGAGCAAATAGTCAAGCTCAAGAGTTTGCTGTCGGTGAAACGCGAACAAATCGGAACCCTGCGCAATGTGCTCAAGTCAAACAAACAAACCGCCGAGGTGGCTCTCACCAATCTCAAGTCCAAGTACGAGAACGAGAAGATCATTGTCAGCGACACCATGTCCAAGCTGCGTAACGAGCTCCGTTTGCTCAAAGAAGATGCAGCCACCTTCTCCAGTAATTATCCAGCAATAGGTTTCTGTATTTTTCGTGTTTAATCATTGCTTTTTGTTGCTTAGGTCTGCGTGCCATGTTTGCTGCACGCTGCGAGGAGTATGTCACTCAGGTGGATGATCTCAATCGCCAGCTGGAGGCTGCCGAGGAGGAGAAGAAGACTCTCAATCAGCTGCTGCGTCTGGCTGTCCAGCAGAAGCTGGCCCTCACCCAGCGCCTGGAGGAGATGGAAATGGATCGGTGGGTGCATTTGGGTCGCTAAAAGTCAGCCATCAATCCCCTACACACATCTGTTACTGTCATAAAGTTTATGTTCTCCCTTGTATCCCTCCCAATTTTTGAGACTCCAGCATTCGGTAAGCATTTGCAAACTGCAACCAAAAGGCTTTGCATGTCTGCCGCCTGCCCGCCTGCTAACCCGCTGCTGGAATCCACCTAATCCCAAGAAAATCCCGCTGTGCGCAATCAAAATTTGAATTGTTAAAAAACTGCCTTGTTAATTTCCTATCTACTCACAAACTAACAAATTTTCTTCGTTTCCTTTCCCCCAAACAGCGAAATGCGTCATGTGCGTCGTCCGATGCCACCGCAGAGCGGCACACGCGGCAAATCCTCGTTCAGTACACGTCCATCGAGCAGGAATCCAGCGAGCAGTAATGCCAATCCCTTCTAACATAAAATCAGCGTGCAGCGTAAACTTTTGGCTTTAGTTTATACTTTGCTTAAGTTGTAAGTTCGTTGGAGTTCCTTCAGAGAGAGAGAGAGAGATCATATATAAAGAGATCAGCCCTGCAGCAATACACAAAAATGAACTGCAGATTGCAGATTCCAGTTTGCAGATTGAGAACGAAGCTATAACTATTCTCCATCTAACTACTATAACTATATATTTGTTTGTATTGTATTTGTATTTATTGAAAGTTTAGTTAGAATGAAAGTTTTGTGTTAGACAAGATCGAAAGGAGGCAGGAAGCAGTAAATGGTTATTAACGGTTAGTTACTTAAACGTCCAATTAATTTAATTAAAACGAAAGAAGAGTGTGAGGTCACGAGAAGACGTAACGTAACGAATTGTATTTTTCTAAATGCGAATCGAATGTACTATATCGATTCGATAGCATCCTAGTTTGATTTCAATCTGAGTTTTGTTAAGTTTCGCGTTGAATATTTGATTTTTGTTATCAACGCTGTGCGCAAGCAAAAAAAAAGAAAAAGAAAAAAACGAAAGAAATTGATAAAGAATGTTGATGTTGAACAAACGAGATGGTATTGGCAATTGTGGAATCATGTATTAATTGGCCTGCCAAGAGTATTTTCACAAGGGTTTACAGTCGTACCCCCTAAAAATGTACGTAACATGAACAAGAGGAGACCCTCTCTCCTCGCCGAAATGTATATTATCGATGGTGTTTGGAAGCCATTGTAGTACCAACACTGTAGCAAACAGTCTACAAAGTCTCAAAGACGATTCTGATGATGATTATTTGTATTTATAGAGCGCCACTGGGGCCTCGCCAAAATGATTGAATTGTAGGAAATTAATTATTGTTTGCAATGAAGGAAAAACGTAGTTTTTTTGTGGTTCACACTTAGCATTAATTGCAGAAATAACATATGATTTGTGCATTATTATTTAATTTAATTAAAAAATATCAAAAACACATAAAACTATCAAGCAAGTAATTAAGAATTTGTTTTCATTTCGAATGAGTTTTTGTGTTTGTTGCTGTAGGAAAATGTACAATTTCTTGTGCCACGTCCCCCAATGAGACCATTAGACGAACCTTTTGTCATATATGTATTCTTTCAGCAGCAACAAGCTCTAATGGCCTTAATATGATATATGGTTTAACACACACAAAATAAATAACTATGGTGATTACCAAGCAGCTTAACCAACATACAAAATAGCAAGACAAAGCGTTAAAGTTTAAATAAATATTATTATCGTAGCTAATTAAACACGAAAGTAGTGTCCAGCAACCAGAGCACATTATCTAGTAGCAGTCCCCGTCCCCTCTACCCTACAAGAGATGGAAACTTACAAATTTGTTGCTTCTTTTTGGGTTCACGATATTTCGTTTTCGTTGTCAATCGGAAGAGGTGGAGATTCTACATGAAATTTATATATACAAGATCGTATATTGTGTAAATTACCGAGCCATTAAATTGAATTTATATTTAAAGTACACAAGCGACACTGAACACACACACATACACACACACACACTCAGATACACACACTCACAACGTCCATTCATGCATTCACAGATAAAAACTCCCAGGAGTTGCCTATGAACAAATTATTTATGAAAAAAACCAAACTCTAACCAATTGTAAATATATTTATATACATATGAAAGTTAGTAGAGATATCGAGCCAGAAACAAACAGAAAATGCATCCATATTTCAAAATAATGATTTTATTGTAATTTTTACCGTCCCTTTTTGCGAACGAACTAAAAAATACAAAGTCTATTTATGCAAAACAAAACCAATCACTGAACCAATAACGAACAAAAATGCAACTTTCAGTTCATCAGAGATCATATATTAAGCTACTCAAATACCATAAAACTACGTACATACATCGATTGATCGTTCATCCAACCAGCCAAAATATTGATAGCCAATATGGATACTACATTAAAACATACATACATATGACATAAAGACATTTCAATTGCGGGTAGCGACCATGGATGATAGCCGCCGCCAGAGAGATTGGTGGAGGCGGTGGTGGTGGCGTCACAAAAAGCAAATAGTTTTCTATTTCCCCAAAACCAAAACACACCGAATGTAAGAGTAAAGCAATTGAATTTAAGATTTGAAGGATATTTAATGTAAGTTTTACGATAAATTGCCGGCAAATTGCAATAACTTTGCATGTGGCAACTATGGACATATGAGAAATGCAACCGAATGTGCAAGGAATAAACGGAGAGCTGAGCATAAATTATACAAAATACTTATTACAAGATATGTGAAAATAAAGAAATTAGCAAATACGTTTTAGTGTTTTTTTGGGAAGCAGGTTGTGGAGTATTTAGCATTCAATTACGAGTATCTTCTCAATCGGTTTTGAAAGCAAACCTTAGTGATTATTGTCAATCCTCAATGTCTTTATGCAAATGCCGTCGGATTGAGAAATGCAATGCATAATCGTCGGTACAACGAATTTAGGTAGTTAGTTCCTCTATGATATGTAGGTATTCTTGTAAAAAGTACATATATTTAAATATCTTTAATCACCACGATTTTCGTATGTGATTCTTATCGGTGCGGTTATTGAATATTTGGGAAAACAATGAAATGTGCATTTGACAGTTGGTGGGAAGTAAAGTATGACTGTTGCTTACTTATTTCTATGGGAAAAATCTACAAAATTTGTTATATATTGCTGGGTGGAACCTGGGAGTAGAATCTTTTGATAAGTTTCGGAATGGATGGTGGAGATTATTACATTTTAAATTCTGTAATCACCTCGATTTTGAATGTCACTTATTATCGGTCTGCCATTATCGAAATTTACCTAGCGAAATTAATAAAAAAGAAAATATTTTGAAGCTTAATTTATAATATGCTTGGTATGCTTGATAATACTGTTGATAGGCGATTGTTTAAACTTTATGTTGACAATGAATAATTAAAAACAGCTCTTGTATGAATCATCGTTCAATTCACTTCACGTCACCGATACCGATTCTTACCAAAACTCGATGTGGGAGTCACGACGCCAAGAAAACTACCGATATTTCGGCCAGGCAAACAGAAATGCATAGATGAACGACCTTGGCCCTATCGAGAAGACAACAACAAATTCGATACACTCGTGCATTAAAGCAGACGAGCGATAAACATTTGCATGGGGTAAGGGTAAGCCAAACAGACAGATAAATATGAATCCCAACAAAGAAATGTATACAGAGAAATCACACTGCACAGTCGTACTTCTGTAGGTACAGGGTAATATTATATAGATTATCAGCTAATAATTTATATACAGAAAGAGAAGACAGTGTATTTTGCGATACGGCATTGCATGTGTACTTCACTATTAAAACCCCTTTCAAATTACAAAAGGATCATTAATTATATGCCATGGAACTTATCGTACTCTCTAGTTTTTTTTCACGTTACAGCCTTACGATAAGATATCTGCTCTGGTTCTGTAATTTCCCTGGAAACTGACTGAAAATTCGGCTGAAATAAATGCAAATAAATGTTTACTTGTCTCAACAAATAGAGAATGCACGAAAGGTACTCACATTGAGTTACCCAGATGCCTTTTAGTAGCGTATAGAAAGTGCAACTATAGGGCGATTATCAGAATACTCACAATTACTACAACATACGCTTGATCTAACTAAATTACAGTACTCTGTAAGTTTAAATGCAATGAAAAATACTCCGATCATCACAAGGAATACAGCACAATGCCGTCACAATTGCTTCAGTTTATTCAATCTCGTGCTTCTGTTTCTTAAGAAAATGCTTTAAAAGAAGAGTTTCCCATGGATTTCTGCCATAAATCGTTTAATGATATCCGAGAGATGCCTGACTCGATCAGTTGTACATTCAAATGGCCAAAAATGATGATCGGGGAGTGCAACATCATGTACTTTATCGATACCGATTCCAATCAATGGCGATGTCACGCGGCCAGCAAAACTACCGATATTTAAGCCAGGCCAACAGAAACCCGCAGATGGAGGAGACGTGCTCTATCGAATCCGAACGAAAATGAAAACACAAAACTCACGGATACACAGCACACGGCACACAGATAAACGAACACACACACACTTTGGCAGTGAGTCTGAAAATTCATGCCGCCGGGACGCCCGCCCGTACGTGACGTTTCCAATTGCGATGCGATGCGATGCGGATGGATGCGGGCGTTTGTGCCTGGTTTCTGCTTCTGCTTCTTTTATTCGTCGCCGCTTCGGTTGGTGGGTTTATACAGTTTATTGCTCGACCAGTGCCTGCATGCGGGAGTTCGAAAAATTTGTGTTGGTCGAATGGCAGAAACCGAATACCAGGCGCACAGCGACGTGCAGATGGTGGTTGCCCTCACATAGTTGGATGTCGGCTCTTATTGGCTGCCGTCACAGCTGCGATTGTTATACTGGGTAATTTCAGAGAACAAGGGTGTATTGTATTCGTTGGGATATATGCGACAGTCATGGAGGAGGTGTTTCCCATTCCATTGATTCTTTTGATTAATAATCAACTTCACATTGGTATCTGTATTTGTAACTTTCACAACTTTACAATAGTGATATAATCTACCAATTTTATTTAGATGTATGTAAATTCCTTCTTTGGAAGGAGAGGCCTTTCTGTTATAGATTTTTTATCTCTTGCAGAAATTCATGTTTTTGTATTCGCAAACTTACAGCTAATTATATATGGCCTGAGCGGACTACCAGGTATCTCATTGTCGAGACTTCAAACTATTTCGTTTCCCTCTTGCTTTTAAATGATAGCGCGTCAAGGCTGGCGTCAGCTGTTTACTGTGACTGGTGCGACGGGCGCAGACCAACCAGAAATGCTTTAAAGAGGGATAAAACCATTACTGGCCAAAGTGGCCCAAAACGACGGACCGAAACCGGGAACCAATAAGTTCTATTAAACAAATGGCAGGGGAGGGGAAACAGTTCTGGAACTGCAATCGAAGCGATCTTTTATTCGACGAGTTGGTGCTGCAAGAACATGAACAGGGCCAAGGAACAGGTTTATATTGCAAGCAGTCGCATATATACAGTCGCAACAGTACAAATATACAATGTAGCCATGGTCCTCTCCTCTCCTTTCAAAGACCCCCAATTATGTGGGTGGAGTTCGAATATCATGTCGCATTGGCCATTGTTTTTGGCCATTGCATTCGATGATAGGTCCCCGAGCCTATTGGAAATCACAATTGTAATTGGGCCTGATTGGTGTCTGATTGAGTTTTCCCCGGCGCATGAGAGTGGGGGCCTTGGCCTGGCTACCTACCCCACATTTTGCTCAACAGGTGAGCAGTCTTTTGGGGCAGAGACACGTAAGTGTTTGGCGTTAGAAAAATGCGGCAAGCAGCAAAAATTCTCGCACCACAGACACACACACTGAGGCACCGACTGGCACACACACGGTTTGCTCGATGGCTGCGACTTTTTCCGCCTCAAATTTGTGTAGTGCGATTTGTTGTATCGCGCGTCATTTAACAGGCGCGCAGCGGTTTTAGCAGGCAATTTTCAGACATTTTTGTCGCCGCAGTTGTTTTGAGGGATGACGCGAGAGCGAGATGACGATAGTTTTGCAGCATATATTATATATATGTATAGCTGTGCGCTAGAGCGGGATAACCATAGTGATGATGCAGCTTTGTGTGGTTTGTGTCTTGGCTAAATGGAAAGCTCTCACTGAAAGTAAAAGCTTTTAATATTTAAAAAATAACGAATTTGAGGAGTCAATCTGTTGGGTATAGATAGTGCATTGAAAAAGGCCGAAGCAAAGATCTACTAATTTCATATAACTATTCGTAGTATGAACGTAGTCTGTTAATAGAAAAAATAGAACTTGGATACTCCTTTAATACCTTTCACCATTTCTAGTACTATTTTGTGCCTAAGCTATTTGAAACAATCCCTTAGTCAATCACGCCCATATTCACACTTTTGAGTAACAAGTAAAATGAATATTTAATCAAGCGGCAAGAGAGGCCATACAAATTTACAACTGCAAATATTTAACGCATCTCAAATTTAATTAAACAAAATTGGAAACTGAAGCGTAGACCACCGCACCACCAATCCCCAGTATGTGCTAAGGTCAGGCGGCACAGATGATAAATGGTTCCATTATGTATTTTTAATTTTATTTTGGGATTTTTCAAATAGTCAGAGACTTTGGGATGCCCAGTGGGAGCCTAAGTGGGAAGTGGATTCGTTGCGCTTTTAAGGCTTTTAAGATCGAACGTGAGAGAGGTGTTTACCAATTTGCAACGTATAGAATAGGTAAGTATTATCGATGGATTACCACGATTATATACTATATCATACATCTAAATTCAATGTTTCCGAGTGCCAAAGAACTGATTAATCGACGTGACCAACTATGAATAAAAGGTCCTATTTACGGTTCCCCTTTGGGCATATTAACGTCAACATAAACTAATCAATTTGTTAGAAACGTAGACATATGAATATCTTTGTTTTTTGGTTGGTTTTATTATGTATCTATATATCTTTGTTTGTTCATTTTAATAAATAATATACATATATTCATGCATATTATATTTAGCCACAAATATTTCTCACTTGTCAGTCATTTTTCATTGTTTTATTGCGGCTGTTCTCAAACTGTTGCTTTATTTTGACTTTGCATTTGATTACATTATTTATTTCGTGTGTATGTATTATAAATATTAATGAAATATCTCATGAGATATGTTCATTTGATTTACTTATGTTACGAGTAGGTGTTTGAAATATTATCTCATTGAGATCTCATTGAGGTCTCGAATTTCCAACCTGTTTTGAAGGTTTACACGTGATTTAAATAAAACTGAAATATGGAGCGGATTAAATGATGGAATGTGGCAGATATCATATGGACATAAAAGGTACAATGAACTATAAGGAACTTTCTCACATTTGGAAACGCTAAGAATATCTTTATTTTCCTTTTACAGAAAGTTGAATGGACTGAAAAATTAATAAATGTGGAATTGATGGAACATATTGAAACGTATCGTTGATTGAGGTTTTGATTAAGCTGATTGAAATGATATCTTTATTTGGATGAAATGGGAATCGTAGTTGTATGTAGATTTTGATTAAAGTAAATATGGTACTGTTTCAAGAATTTTTAATTAGGTCTGTTATGCCCCAAATCCTGCAGTGAGAACTGATGCACTTGTTCTCCTGCTTCGACTCTACAGATATCAGTCATTGATTGATTGATTTTTTCTGATTTGAACTATCTATTGGCCAGTCTTTGCCCTTCAGATATACTCTAAGTACTATGTGATTCTCTTTAAATTCAGGATCAAAATTTCCACACTGCCTACTCATCAATGAACGATATAATGTGATTCATCTTGAAACTGTTACCAATATCAATCCAATGCATTGTTTTCCGTATTCCGTATCATCTCCACCACTTCTCAGCCAGAGCCCAACTTGATGGCTGAAATCCAAAAATATTATTTAGGTTCAGAGCGGAACAAGTCACAAGCTGGTAGCGGCAAAGGCGGCATATTCTTCGCTTCTCGGGCAACGTCATCGAGTGGCTTAAACATTCACTTTTTTCGCATCCGCGTTATCGTGGCGACAGCAACAACAAAGTTACCAGCGACGACAGAGACGGAGGTGGAGATGGAGACGGTTCAAGAAGTGCTCTTCAGGGTACTGGTAAATCTCGTACCTCGCACTGGGTACGGGTACGCAAATGTTGTTGTCGCTCCGCTCAAGGTTGAGGCAAACTGGTATCATCATCCACATCCACATCCCACATCCCATCCACTACATTGTTGGTGGTGTCGGTCGGATCGGAGCCGCTAAACTGTCGAGAGCAGTGCGGTCCGAGATGCGAGATTGTGTCTCAATGTGGTCGCCGCTTGGCACGAGTCGAGTCTCCATGGATTAATTAATATCTCCGCGAGTATGGCCAGCCAAAGAAGATGTTCTTGAAGAACTAGAAGCCTTTCGCTTGTCACATAAATCTAGCCAAAAAGAAAGATTTGTGTGCTATTTGGGGCTTCAAGTTGTCCTTGAACTGAAGCCAAAATCGGGCAGATCAAAAGCCACACATGGAGTCTGTGTGTACTATGTACATTTTGTACTCTTTGTACGGGTACACTGTGAAAAAAGATGATCCATTTCAATGGGTAAATGTATGGATATGGATATGTTTGAATAACGCATAGAATGTGCTTCACCATTTATATTTTAAAGGGTACAGTATCTGCAGGGCCAAAAGATATTTATATATATTTCTTTTTTCTCTGTGTGTTGTACATTATTGTAAACAATAAAAATATTGTTAATGACTGTGCGGAATGCACTTAGCACTTCTTGAACATTTTACATTTGAAACTGGCTCGTCGCTGTCGCTCGTCTCTCTCGCGTTGGGGTTTATGATTTATGAACAATTTCTAAAGTGCACTTGTTTGACCGCAGACCCAACAACAAGTTGGACAGGTCTGCTGCGTGTTCAATTTTGTGTGTGTGTGTTTCTTTTTTTGTAACAACAAAATTGTAATAACAATTTGACTTTACTTGGCACGCATCTGCCAAAGGGGTCGGGGCAGACATGTGACAAGATCTGACAAACGGCTGTGATCCTCTCTGCGTTCCGATGTTTGTAGATGTTGCTTCTAATTCTGCTGACAGATGAGGTCGTGTGACGCAGTTGTGGCCAACAGAAAGAAAAAAACCAGCCAACCCTGAAACTGTTAAGCGAACTGCAGCCCCCCGAGCAGGCTACAAAAACACATCAGAAGCCGCAGCAGCACCAGCAGCAGCAGCAGCCACATCTGAAGCAGCCACATGAGCAACATCATCTACAAAATACCCGGCGACCCATGAACTTTACACAACGCAAGTTGCTTTTGGGTTGAGCGGACAGTCGCGGATGTTGTGGGGTTAGCAGAGGTGGAGGTTGGGTGGAGTGAGACTGAGTGATGTTGGCTGTGCAACAAGTGCGTTGCAACAACCCAAGTTGCAACTGACCAGACAGCAAGAAAAGATCATCAATTTCGAGTGTTTGTGTTTCGGGTAGACCTCGAGGCAGGGATTTTCCTTAGGAAAGAGTTAGCAGTTGGATTTTAGGGTCTAGCCATGGAAATCAGGTGATTCAAATCGGACTTTGAGGTGAATAGAAAAGAGTAACCATAGACTGCGGTATAGAAAAGAATATAACAGAATAGAATCATTAAAGCGTTGGACCAGTTAGCAAATTCTAAAGCAATTGCAATTCAAAGAGAGAAGCTGAAAGAAGTTAGCTAATTCTAGAGCAATTCAAACACGGGGAGAAGCGAAAAGAATCAGATCATTTATGGCCACCATTGAGATACATCACCAGAGAAGCGGACATTACAATGGCGCAGAAGACCAACCTCATTTGGAGCCTGTAGTCCAACATCTCTAAAGTCTCCAACATCTATCCAGTTTCAATTAACGACCTGCGGCAGTACTTGTGCCTCCAACAGACAAAAGAGCGAGAGAAGTTCGCGTTCGCGTTCGTTGCCTAAGTCTTTTGTCTGGCGGCGGTTCTCATCTGTGGGGTGCCGTAGAAAATTGTCTGACTAAGCGCTTCTGATTTATGACTATACGAGTGTACGAGTGTACACTGCCGTGCGCTGGCCGAAACATATGTTCAATTGATTTCATAAGCATGACACCCCAGCGCTGAATAGTCGTACAACAAAAACCAATTTCTTGCCTTATAAATATGCAACTTCCTCCACGACGACAATGCTGAACGCCGCCCGCTGCCGGATGGTATGATGATGATGTAAAAATTACAAAAATATACATATATACATATAATACTGAATGTAAAACACTCACAAATTATGCAAAGTTGAGCTATTGCATATTCACGGAGGGAGACTCTCTGGACTCGGATTGGGTGGCGCATTCTATGGCATGGCTATCTCATCGTTGCCACATCCGCATCTGCCCCTGACTGACTGACTGAATCGTCTGGGTGTCTAGTTGTCTGGCTGTCTGGATGTCTGGTTTGCTGGTTTTCTGTACGTCTGGCTGTTGGGGACCCAGGGCCGAGTGGGGTTCCGCACACACCTACTTTTTCCCGCGGAGTTGCTGGAGACGTTTATATAATTTGTCGGATTTATGGCGCTGATTAGACAAATGGCGATTCTAAATGAACTAATACAAGGCACTGCACTCTGGGCCCAAGTCTTGTGCAATTAGCCCGCCGGTCGTTTCTTTATGTTGCATTGTGTTTGGCAGCATTTAATATGGCCATAGCCAGATGTGGATGGGATCGGATGGGATGGCATGGCTGGGCTGGGGTGGGGTGGGGTGGGGTGGGGTGGTGTGGGCGACTCATTCATAAACAGCTTTCAGATACAAAGATTCTTCTAGCTGTAGCTGTATCTGTATCTGTATCTCCCTCTGTGTGTGTGCCAGATGTGTGTCAAAGTTTGTTGTACTGTGAATTTTCGCAATCATCTCTTGGGCCGCTGATGTTGTTTCAGCTTTTCGCATATGGAAAATTTTTGTCACGTTTTCCGTGACGAATTTAAAATGTGCCCGGGCACTTAATTCTTTTGTGTCACAACGAACAGTCGGTCCGTTTCTCGTCTTCTTATTTTACACAGATGCGCTAAATTGCAGACATCAATCATTTTGATATTTCTTTATTTTTTGATGGTTGTTTTTTGGATTTTTGATTTTACGATCCATTCGCTCGTTGCGTAATCTCTGGGAGATACTCTTTTTGGGGGCTGAGGTTCTTCTTCTTGGCTTCGCACCTAGCGCCTGAATAAAAGGTTTCATGACTACTCTCCGGCTGGGAGCTTCGGAACCGAGCTACGGATGGGGCTGCTGCCGCTGCTGACGCGAGCCCCGGCAAGGTCTTGATTAATTTGTTGCCAATCACTTTTCGTGTGGTGCGACAAAAGCCAAAAGCGCCAACACTTGAGCAGCAACCAACGCACAGCGCACACACAAAGAGACAAACAACTTTTGTTGCTGCATTTAAATCTCAACTAATGTGCAAATGAACAGGCGACGGCCGGCCTCTTGGGGTCAAATTTGGCAACATTTCCCATCTGATGATCAGGCAAAAGTATTTAAAAAGCATTACCCTCAAAGAGGGTATTAGGAGTTTGAGAATGTGTTTGGAAAGCGGAGAAGAGAGAAAATACCATTATTTCCACTACTCTAACGATCACTACTATTGCACTACATAGGTCTCATAGAAATGATTCGTCAAATACTACTTTTTTCTACAGAGACCAAGTGTTAAAGAGAAGAAAGCATAAGAAATATTCATTCTAGGAGTAGATAGAACCAATGTCGTTTACCTGTTCCCATCCAAAACCCTTTTTGAGGCAAGTAAGATTGAAATCGGAAGCACCATCACTAAGTACTGTATAATATCTGCAAGAGTATGTAAGTATTCGACTCCCAAAACTATCCTTTCTTCTCATTTAATGTTTAGTTGTTGATTTTTGTGTTTTTTGATGGCTACAGCTACATGGCAGAGCTTCTTGGCCGTAAAACAAGTTGCAATTACGCACGGGCCCCGGGCAGCCTTCACGCATTCCCCAGATGAGTTGAAGTCCGCGCTGCTGACGCTGACGCTGACCCATTCAATGTTAATGATAGAAATTCTATATGGCCAATCAATGCTATCTAACCAAAACCAAAACAACCGCAAGCATATAACGAAAAGTGAACTTAAGTTCAATTCAAAAATTGAACATCAGCTTCAAGTCGAGTCTGAGACCGAGTCCGAGTCCGAAACCGATCCAATCCAATCCAATCCAATCAAATCCCATAATTCAAGCTAAGGTCAGCTTCAGGCTATTCTTTGGCTTGTGTCTGTTGTTTAAATAGATTGATTATTTTTGTTGCTGTTTGTGCTATTGTTGACTCGACAATTTGCATCTTGATTTTGTGATTTTGTGATGTGTGTATTATGTATTTGTTTCTTTATTTTTGCTCAAGCGCAACGCATCGCATTGAAGCGGAAGCCTCTGTGAATCTGCTTCAGATCTTAAGATACAGCTGCCGGTGCTGCTGGGTGCTGCCGCTGCTGTTTCTGGTGTCGACGGGTGCTTCCGCGCTCAGGGCAAACTGATCTTGTTTAAAGTTGCATAAGTTTTTTTTGCTTTCGAACCGCTCTTCATGTTTTGCTTCAGATTATGGAAATGCGGTGCGGGCCACATCTGCGTAGATCCATAGAGACACAAAAATAAAGCATGGATAGCCATTCGCGTGCCTATTGTAGTTGCAAAAGGTTTTATGTTTGGGCGAAGGTCGGGCATCGCATAAAACTGTCAATCAATTTGCTTTTTTGAATGACTAGCTCACGATGCGTATTAGCAATGTTTTTCAGAAGAGATCTCCCTGAGATGACTAAACCGATTTGCCCAGAATGTATCACATAGCCTCTTCTGTTCAATTGACGCTTGTCAGGTCTCGTTTTCCAGCGGCTTTTGAACTTCCCAAGGTCAATCGGTGGCTGGCACAGGCAGAGCCGCAGGAAGTGCAGGCATCTGTAAAGCACACACAAAAACCCGAATTCAAAAACCAGATTCAAGGGCGAAAATGTACAATAACTGACTAAAAAAAGGGGAAAAAGGAAGGAAAAACATTCAACGGATGCAACAGATGCAAAAAGATGTTGAGAATTGCGGATGTTGCAAGCTTCAAGAAGCGTCAAGAACATTGTCGATTTGCATTCAAATTATTAAGTGGAAACAATGGCTGTAGATGATTCTTGGAAAGGGAATCAGAGGCATTTTGTTGTGTTCTTTAATTGCAGAGCGCTCCAGCGTTTTGCTACGAAGATTTCATGGAAAACAGAGAAAAATCAAGTCACAACAAAAGATGCTTATATTCAATCAATGTGCAATAATCTAACCCAAAATGTCCTTTCAAGAAAAGAGACGAATCACTTACCGATGTGATACATTGATTCTATAGTCTAGAAAACAGAGGAGATTTGTCATCAGCGATTCTTTCAATGTTGAAGGTAAGGAATGATGTAGGAAAAGATATAACTGGAATGCGACGATGAATCACCTGAGGAATCGATGTTCTCCGAATCGGTCAATCAGTTCGATTTCGGAAACGGAAGACCTTCAAAAGAACTCACAAGAAAGCCGTCAATAAAACCCCCTAGAAGTACGGAGCACCCCTGAGAGCCCCGCCCAAAAATCGATGTCTGAAGAAACGGTTGGACTCCGGCCGTGCATCTATAAGAAACTGATGTGAAAACAGAAGATACCCAAGCGGTAAAGGGTAATAATAGCCCAAATAAAACGATGAATGTAGTATCACATGTTGAGCGAAGTCTGAGAGTTATGTGGCCAAATACCTTTGTACTTCCCCTGCGATTCCATCCTTGATCAACGTGACCAGCCTTCGTGCTAGTCGCCAACCGAAATGTTTCCCAATCGCACAAGTATTATGTGTATTTTTCTTATTTTTTCTTTTTTTTGGCAATTTGAACTTAGCACCGAACAGCTAAAAGTGTAATTAATTTGGTGTCGGTGTTAATCTGTTGGGCCAACACCATTCAGGGCTTTGGCACATGGCCCCTACCCAAGGCAGGTGACTGCCGGACTTCCAAAAGAGTAATATATTAATAGGGCTAATTAAAATATGCAAAGGGGCAGGGCTGGGCTCCTCCCCGTAGAGAGGGAGCAGCTGGAATTGGAGCTGCTGTGTGGCTGCGTGTCTGCGTGTCGATATGTCTGTGAGCAGCCCCTCCTTTTGTACGTTCGAACTTCAAATCCGCTTTCAAAATTAGTTCGCTATTAAATGCCACTAAATGGCAAACAAAAGTGCCGCCCAAACAACTTGGCTGAAACATCTTCATGGTCAATTAGCAGACAACAGAAATATAACAAAAATAAAAGTAACAAAACGCACAGAAATACCTAAATGAAAATGAAAGACGGAGTCAAAAGAGTCGCCCCTCACCAGTCACCCGTCACCCGTCACCCAGGCGCTGGTTGTAAGGTTAAACATTAGAGCTGTCCAAGAGTCACGGGTTCGAAATCCGTCAAATGTCAAGTTGATGATGACAATTAAACAGGATTTTCGACTTGAACTTGCCCCCGAGATGCGTCTTGCGACACAAAATGCGAACCAAATCAATCCCGAATGATTTCAGCGGGGTAGGGGCTAGGGGGATTCACTCGCACACAGACACATAATAAATTACATAATCAAGAAATTAATTTGCATATTTATGAGCGAAAACTGTACAACTTTTTAAGAACAAAACCCGAATAACTCTCAGATCCGGCTGGCACTGCCAAGCACGCAAGGGGGCCCCATCGAAGCGGGGGCGTTTACGAGACCCAGTCTCTGGGACCATCCTATCCCCCACAAAACAGCCAGTTCATTCACATGGCAATTAAACAAAAATCGGCAAAGAAAAAGAAAAAAACCCATGGAGACGCGACCAAATCGAACCGCTTTCAGCGCGTGCGCAAAGGCCGAGCGCGGAAGCCAAAAGCCGAAAAAAGAAGCCAAATCATCAGTGTTTTCTGTTTTAATGGCATTTCGAAAGGCTTTTCAAGATCAAGGCCTAGCAAAAACACTCTACCAAAAAAACAAATCTGAAATACACGTATGTGTGAGGCAGGCAGGGAGATGGATGAGCAGAAGGTGCGCCAAGTGTTTGCATAAATCAATTCGTGAATACTATAACAAAATATTGGGATATACTCGGGCTGGAATCGAGTGCCAGGCACTACAACGATCACTACTTAATGGATCTATCTGCGCTCCATCCGAGCTATAAAAAACGATCAAAATACAGTTTTGGCTGAGACAAAAGCTTGCTTTAAATAAAAAGTAAATAAATAAGAAAAAAAACGCTGAAAAAAAGAACGTCTCGGGGCATAAATATTTATAGACAAGAGTTGTCGCCAGCGTCTGAAAGATGTTCTGGCCAACTCATCTCGTGGAGATTTTGTTGCTTTAAGCCAGAAAGCTTGACGAAGCTGAAGCTGCTGCTGTTGCCGAAGCTGAGGCTGAGAGCCGAACTCTGAAACGCCGTCACCATCGCAGCTTTTCAAGCTGCACGAAGTGGCACCTGGCAGGGGGATCTCGACTATAAAACACTTTGCTGCTGCCAATTGACTTTTGTTTTCGTTTGCGTCTGGTCTCGTCTGGTTGTCTCCATTTGAAAGAGTGGACAATACAGCGGTGTGAAGTGTTACCCGAAAAGCAAGCAAAGGTAAGCACCAGACCCGCGTTCAAGGATATACAGTGTCTCTATATACACACTATGTGTGTATGTGTGTGAACAATCAAAGGACTGCCAGACAAGTGTGTGATAAAATATACCTAAATCCGAAACAATTGTAGTGCTGTGAGCTGTTCAAGGATATGGAGGCTTGATAAACCCATTCCCATACCGACACAAACAAAAAACCCCCATTCAGAACTTGAAAGACCAGAATAAATGAGAACTAAAGTCGGTTTCACGGGAGAGTCTTCAGAAAACGAGTTCGTTGCCTCAGTCATTTGTTGAAATGCTAATGTTTCTGTTCCAAGAACAAGGAACGTGTGATCTTGATCATTTAAAGAAAGAAGCTTAAAACGAAAAATTAGCCTAAATATTCCAAGAATTTCCCATATATCTTTCTGTTCAAACTTTAAACAGTTCTGTTCCCACTAAAAAGTATACATTCCATGGCTGAAAATTGAAAAGTTTGCGCAAGCTGCAGATGAAAATGTTCATAACCCATAACCTCTTGAAGAAAAGGGCCGAAAAAGAGAAACACACGATTATGTACGACCGCAGGCTGTAAAGGGCACTGACTGACGTCTGACGGAACGGCAGTGATCTGTGGAACCCAAGAGCCCAATCTATATAATTAAATGCATCATCAGCCGCGTCGACTGATTGATTAACATGCATGAAACGAGGCATGGGAGACGGGGACTGTGGAGTGGGAAGCAGTCAAGTGCCAAGGCGCTGATGGACAAATTACAAAACGCAACAAATGAACAAACCAAATAACGATAAGCCAAAAAAGAAACAGAAATACTTGTAGATATTGAAATGCATATTTCCAAACGCGTTTGTTTGACCGATGGATGGACTGATGGACTGAGAGGCGCGTTTCACGTTTGAACTCTTCAGCTCGGAAATGTCGCTGTCGCTGTCGAAAATGAAGTAAATAATAGGCAGGCCATGCTTCGAAATCCACTTTTCATTATGCATGAAATTGATTTTTTTGAGTTTCCAAACCAGCCACTGGACGCCGTTGATAAGCGGAGTCATTAATGATTTATAGTTGCCAAATCAGCGGACAAATATAGCGATAAATATCAATGGGTGATACGCAATCAAATCGAAGCAAACTTAATTAATTTCATAGATCAAACCCCGCCCGGGGACATTGAGCTCCGATGAATGGGCATTGCATTGCATTAGCATAAGGAACAGAAACAGCTTAGAGTTTAATTAAAATGCTAAAGACGTGGAAGGTTCTAGCCCGGCCGGACCTGCAGACACGCAACGTCGGAAAGCAGGCGATAAAAAGTCAATAAAACCAGTTAAGGTCAGCACCAGAGCCCCAGAGCCCACAGCTTGTGTAATCAACATGTTTGCTGTGGCTGCCGCTAAAGCTGATGCAGATGCTAAATGAATTTGTATACCCTACCTTGAGCAGGCCATAACTATTTTGAAGAGGCGTTTGTCAGGCAGAGAAGGAAGCACTTTCCGATGCTATGCAGATGGAGACCGTCTAGTCCCTTAGTTCTAGAGGTGTCTTGTAAAACATAGAGTTCCCCTAGGAATACGGGCTCTGCAAAGGGTATCTCTTGCTGCGGTAAACGCATTTATGTTTCGTATGAATAATGTGATGTGCTGGCGATGATCTGGCCGCTGCTCGATGCTCATTGCTTGATGCTGATCACGTTGCCGCTGCGCCACAATAAAAATAATAAAGTCTCAAGTGTCGTCGCCACCATCAGCCAGCAGCCAGCAGCCAACTCCAGCAGCCATCGACGCTTGGTAGTCAGTGTGGCAGTGTGTCAGTGGCCGCTCTCAAGTGCCCCCGGGGGCAACCGGTTGCGCATCCTTGACATAAAAACCGATCTCACACGCCAGCTTACATCTTTGATTCGCCATCGAGTTGAAAAATTATACAAAATTGCGTATACGCACGCATTGGTGAAGCGGACAAAAGGGCGCGGTGCGGAATGGAATGGCATCTTTATCGCTCAATGATCGTGTACAAATTTATGTTAATGACAACGTGTTAACAATTTACATATCCGTAGCTGTAGCTGTAGCTGTAGCCGTATCTCCATCTTTAACTGTACGAAAAACTTGCCAAATCGGACAAATGAATGGCTGGTTTTACCATATTTTACTTTGACTTATTTACAAACGTTTTGCTCACGCTTTTTCCACCCATTCTTCTCTTGGTTTTTGCAGATGAAAGTCACTTTGGCGATAGCGGCTTTCTGCGTGGTGGTGGCCTGCGGCAATGCGGCCAGAACCACCACAACGACCACAGCGACCAAGCCGGGTCGCTTCCTCTCACTGCCCGTGCCCGCCAAGTGCGCCAGCCGTAAGTATCCCAATCCCACTATACACCCAAATCCAAATCCAAATCCAAAGTTTAGATATAAGTGGGACTCAAAAATGCACTGGGCGAAAAGTAAAAGTGGGGAGACGTGTTGAGAATGTTAAGCCATTGGCAGTCGTCTCATCGTTTTCCAAGTTTGCACTTGAAATTGTTGGGCAACGCGACGTGTGGGTGTAGCCACAGCGCCACAGCACCACAGTGGTGCGGGGGCTGGCCTGAAGGTCGCTGACGTGATTTGTTAGCATTTGGTTTAATAGTTTTTACACACTTTCTTTGCCTGGCTATTTTTAAAAATTAAATTCCACAAAGCTTGTTTCGGTGCGGGCTCTGACGTGAGCTCTAGTTCAACGAGAGCGGGTCCTACACGCAGAACCAGTTGCGGAATATTTCTTCATCAATTGCGTATGTTTTCGAAAGAGAACTTGTTATATTTGATTGCTCCATGGCACGGCACCATTCAAACTATCAAGAACTGAATAAACTAGATCCTTGTGCGAAGCACTCCTACTTCCAGTGCAAGAGCTGGCTCCTGTCCGTAATTGGTGCTGCCAGTCATCGCTTGAGATTCCACAAATTGCATCAGGGTTTCGGCGGGCAGGCGGCCAGGCAAAACGCTTTAACAATAGCATCATCATCACCACTGCATATCCGGTACACTAATGAACACTTTGCAGTTATTGCTAATTAGACAAACCCTAACACACACCCAACCACACAGGGAAATACATATGTGTACAATATGTGTGGTGTGCAGGCATATACAGGTCGAGCAGTTAAACATGCAACTTAATTTTGGGGCGTCACAAAGTTGCATTTCCAGTTTGGTTGCTGCTGCGATTTAGATCTTTCATCTTTTTAGAAACTTCCAGTTATACAGGCGCAAGTTTTTGTAGGTCTCAAGTAGTTAAATCAACTGATTAACTATTCAAAACTTAATTGCCTTTTGTGGACGAACAACAATGGCACTCTCCCAGGCATGCATTCGCCTAATCATTAACATTCGAAAACGGTCTGGTTTTTCTAAGTCATATTCGACGAGGTGCTTCGTATGTATTTCTAAGGTATACGTTTACTCGGCCAGGCGCTTGGCGCTTGGGTCTTGGGGCTTTTTCTAAGCCATATTCGAGAGAGGAACAGGGGGTTTTCTGTGGAAATTAACAGCTCATTTACAGATGCCAATCGCAAAAACTGAAATGCTGCAAGCGCTAGCGCTACTACCTGATTATTATGCAAGTTTTTTCAAGCTAGAGGAAAATAGCATACAGCCGAAGAAAGTGAGGCATTGAGTATTGAATGTTGGGTACTTTTTGTTTATTGCCTTGACCCGGGTGCCACACCACAGCACACCACAGCACACCACAGCACACCACAAAGGAGCCTGGAAATGTGTGATGGGGAAATTGGAAGCGGCAGCTTAAATAAATAATAATGTGCAAACAATGGCAAATAAGGCCATTATGCGGGGACTTAAGCTGATTTGACGTGAAGTCAGAGGCTGGAAATTGCAAAAGTGACGGCTGCAACTGCGCCGCCCGCCCGTAAAAGCGGCTTAAAGAGCGGCGCGGCTAATGACGCGTGCCAGCAGCAGTGGAAAGATACTATGGGCTGGAGGGGGCCAGGGGCGTGGGCTTGGGGCGTGGCATATCGCACATATAGCTAATCAAATGGAAGCTGGCGAAAAGGTGCAGTAGCCAAACGGAGGCAGCGATGTGAAACAAGTTCGAGAAAGAGCAGAAGAAGCAGGAGGCATTGACGGTGACTGGTGGCACAATGGACTCACCTCACAGATGTGCCTCCGAACAGCACCACTGGCTTTTAGGAAGCGCGGGGGCCTCTCCTCCCATTGTTGCCCCGTAGACAAACAAAGGCACACAAAACCTTTTGCGAGGCACAAAACAGAGGCAGACAGTAGCTCCAGCTCTCGGTGTGGCAGCAGCAGCAGCGCAAAAAAGAAGCATGCTGCATAAATTGCGAAGATTGCGTAACCCCTCGGGGCTTCGAGTGGGGAAGTTGTGTAAGGCCCGTGGCGTTTTTGCTTTTTCGCCAATGGATGAGATGGAGCATCGGAGGTACAGAGGTACAGAGGTACAGGTACAGGTCCATTGCATTGGGACTCGCATTGAAATTGAAATTGAAATTGAACTCGGGACGATGATAACCGGTCTTGAGCCACACCCAGGCTAATCGCACTCTCTATCTTTTGTTGCAGGCCCCAAGGAGTTCTCCTACCGCGGCAAAAACATGTTCCTAACCACCCACGTGCCCGCTTTGGCCAACAAGAAGGTCGACTGGCTGGATGGCCGTAACCTGTGCCGCGAATACTGCATGGACCTGGTGGCTTTGGAGACCCAAGAGAAAAACAATCTGATCTTCCGTGTGATCCAGCAGAACGATGTCCCATACATCTGGACAGCGGGCCGCATCTGTGACTTTGCTGGCTGCGAGAACCGTCCCGATCTGGAGCCCAAGAGCGTCTATGGATGGTTCTGGTCCGCAACCCGCGAGAAGATCCAGGCCACCAACCGCATTCCTCAGGGATGGGGCTACAATCCCTGGTCGCAGACCGGCCACAAGAAGCGTCCACAGCCCGACAACGCCGAATACGACATCAACCAGACCAAGGAGCAGTGTCTGTCCGTGTTGAACAACGTGTACAACGATGGCATCGCATGGCACGATGTTGCCTGCTACCACGAGAAGCCCGTCATCTGTGAGGACAACGAGGAGCTGCTGCGCTATGTGGCTGCCACAAATCCTGGCATTCGTCTATAAGAAGGTCGTGTTGTTTGCCTAATTTTAAAGCTACTTATTATAATATTCCTTAAACGAGTTTTTGTATAATTTTTGTTTGTATGTGTACGACGAAAACGGAAGAAAGCAAGACAAATAGACTTTAGAATTTATAATTTCCGATCTTACCACCTACATGCACACTACCACCACATATGTATATGTGCTCCTTCTCTCACCCCCAGCACGCACTCGTACTCCCTTCCCTTATACTATATTTCACATTATCGTTCCGAAACTGCCAATTTTACACGTAGAACCCCCTTCCGTGGTAAACAATTGAGTCGATTTCCGACCACCGCACACACAAAGTGACGAAATATTTATACTGGACCTTTGCTCTGACTTTCATCTATACAACACATTGAAATTGAATCTCTTTAGTATTCTTGTTTGAGACACTCATATTTCCTCCTCCTCCCACAAAGAGATTGAATAAAATTTTGTAAAGATCCCATAAAACAAATTTAAATGAATACCTTGGTTTTTATTTTTGATGTCTGTGATGGAACTGAGGGGATCTGGAGCGAGTGTGATCGCTGCGGGAACTCAATTCCTTTTCACCATATTTTCTAGGGCTAGGACTACTATCACGATTCGATCTGGAGGAGAGGCAATCAGTATTTGATTTATATGAGCTGCGATCTCTTCTAGAAGAGTAATCGCGATTAAATCTGGATGAGCTCCAGTCTGTCCTACGATCACTGCCATTTCTTGATCTGGAATGATGCTCTGTGCGGCGGGGACTCTTGAGATCGTGCTCTCTTCTCGACGTCTGAATATGATTGCCGAAAGCCTTGGAGTTCTCCAGTTCCAGTTCAGGACTCTCCGACCAGCGCCAGTTTCTGCCTCGATCATCGTCACCGTCATTCCAGCTGCAAAAAATAAACATATCCTCAGTAATTATAGAATGGACGAACTATATATGACCTTACCTTGGAGTCTTCGGCATGGGGGACTTTCCTGAATTGCGGGCACTTCTTGGTGTAGTCGTGTACTCCAAATCCTTGTTGAACACGTTGTTCGGATTGCGAAACAAATGCAGATAGCCGCAGCTATTACCTTTGGGACATTTGCGTGTTAAGGACAAACCTTTAAGAATCAATAGATTTGGATAAAAATGGTATAATAAATAAGATGTGCGTGATTGGAAATGATCGGTTTGTTTTGTCAAAGGATACGGCTCTTGGCATGCAGTTCACGTACCGCAGACCGCGCCACGCCAGGTGTGAAGATTGGAGAACTCCACGTTGAGGCGCCGGGACGCATAGTAACGACCTTGCAGATTGATAAAGGCACGCAAGGCACACCTGAAAAGGAAGGTTAAATGAACAAAGGAACTCGTTTATGGATTGAGGGGCTAGACACACTTCTCATTCGCGTATTCCACAAAGACGTGACCACTAAGATGTTCCAGCGTATTCCTCAAAGCACGAAAATTGACAATTTTGCCAAATTTCTCCAGCTCTGTGACCGCGTCACTGAAGAACTCATCATAGTCGCTGCGCAGATCGTGCTCCGTCTGCTCCAAGCCTTCATCGCCGCTGGCGTACTCCTTGTGCTCTTTCCTGTTATGCAGCAGCGAATGGCTGAAAAAGTGCCTGATCAACAAGATCCTTCCCAGCATGGGGCGTCTGTGGTTGAAGGTGCAGCTGTGGCCGTAGCGGCAGGAGTTTGTACGAGTGAAGAACTCGCATGGTCGCTCTTCGGGGTGCGTCTCCACCATACGCAACAGATGATCCGGTGGTTTTTCCTGCTTTGCGTTGTGCAGGTATTCGTCCATGCTCTTCATCATCGATTCGAATTCGTCGGCAGCTTTTTCGGCCAACATTTGTCGTTCCTGGCGCCGCTTTTTCTGCTCCTCCTCTCGTTTAGTCAGCGCCTTTGCCTCTTCATCCCTCAAGCGTTCTACTTCTGCCTCCTCCTGGCGCCGCTTGGCCGCATCCAAACGAAATTGCCGCTGGGCGAGAGCTTCACGTCGTAGCCAGGCTTCCTCCTCCTCCTGCTGTTGGCGCTCGGCAGCTAAACGCTGGAAATCCTCCAGCTCTGACTGTTTTTGGAGCCATTTCTGGTAGTCGGGGTCTTCCAGTCTCCTGGCTTCTGCTTCTTGCTCCTGCCTGTCGCGCTCTCTGGCATGCTTCTGTCGTCGCCGTTGCCTCTGTTTCTTCTTTATCAACTGTCGTCGGGCTCTGGAACCAAAAGGTTTTTAATGTTTTATAAAAAATGATCGAATTATTTACCTTTTTCCCGGCATTTTTAATGTGACCAAATGACGGGCAAAATACCAAATCAAAAGTCATTCGAACTTGGCTTAATCAGAGCATGTGCACCTGGGCACACTTGTATTGCTGAAAATCAAAATAGCGTAACCGTTGTACAACGTGCGTATTTTTTGGACAAAGCGGTTGTCCACATTTAAAAACACAAAGGGGAATCGGCTGTTTTTACTATGAATAGTATATAAATGTGCAAGGGGTGTGAGCTAGATATGGTGTCTAAATTGGCAAGCGGACTTATAGATCAAATATACCCTCAGAAATATACCGTGTTCTTTTTTCAAATATACCGAAATATACCAATGAAAAAGTTGTTGCGCCTTTTTGCACTTTTTGTGCTATTATATTTTAGCGTTTGCTTGCATGTAACATGTAAGTCATATGTTAATGTTAAGCCTAGTCTGCTATTTTCAGCGCACGTTCTCTGTTTTTCTTGATCCGCATTACCTGAATTACTTGTTTTTGTAGGAGAATTATTCGTCATTTAAGTCGTTTTGGAAAAGCAAAGCTTCAAAGTGTTAGTGGGCTTTCAAAATACGTGTATCCTTACATATTTGTGCGACAAACGGAACGAAGCGGCCATTTACGCTTTTCTTTAGAACTATTGCATTGCACTGTAGCCACCTGGCGTAAAATAGTACTATACAGTGTTATATGTAATAAAACCAAGTTTGCGGTGCAGTTTTATAGCAGGTTTTATACTTCTATACCATTTCCAGTTGTTATATTGCTGCTATAATTTGTGCTATAATTTTACAGCCCCTCAAAGCTTGAAGCTTTTCACCAAAAACTTTGCCCCTCATTTCGAATCGCGATTTTGTTGCAACAACACTTTCATGCCCCAAATGTTGCTCGGCTCGACGGGAGAAAATGCTCGGAGAAAAAAAAATCACATTCAATTTTTGAAATTTGTGCGCGTTGGTTCTGTACACTTCGTCTCTCTCACTCCCCCACATACAGTGTATCGCTGTCTCGTTCTGTCCGGTGGCTCCCTCTCGCTCTCGCCGGCTAAGCTGGTCGTGAGATTTCGCTCGGATCCGACTCTCCGGTGGATCGGATCCAAAAAAGAGGCAAACAACAAAAACTGCAAAACTAAGTCAAAACAATTGAAGTGAAATTCTCGCGGCACAATTCTGATATTAGATAAACGAGATAATTCTTCCCGCCGCGGGCATTACGAGTGGAACTGACATCTGTAGCCTAGAACCAGAGCCACATCAAATATTATTAATAACAATCAGTAAAAGTGCAAAACGCGATGCGGCTAATTGGATTTATGCTAAATTTGGCAGCCCTAACAGGTGAGTGACTTTTCGGCCCAGCCACAGCCATAGCCATAGCCACAGCCACAGCCCTGGCCTGACATTGGGGTGGTGTGGGGTGGGGTGGTTCTGGTGGTATGAGGTCTCTCCTTCCCGTTACGTTCTCTGTTTTATTTTCGGTCTCATGGACAGACTTTATTATGTTCTTTCCGTTGCCTTTGAACAGTTACGAGTTTTAGTTTCATTCATATTGTATTCGTAGAGAACTAAGGGGTATATTGGAAAACGTGTAAAAGAAAGAAAGAGTTCTCGGACCCATTCAATATTTAATATCATAAGATCACAAAGGTGCAACAAACATCCATGGAAGATATGGAGTTAAGACTTGGTTGAATTGTATACATATATGAAAAAGTTAGGAATAAGTTTTGTGGGTGAGATGAGGGTATCTCTTCGTCGTACTATCAATAATATTCTTTCTTATTTTCGTTGCATTTTCCTTTGATTTTTCCTCATTTTCCGCCAGTTCCGTTTTTATCAATATTTGCTGTCGGTATTTAGTTTTCTAGCTCAAGTGTCTCGTGGCTAATAGAAAATCGATGCCACATTGTTGCATATGAAGCCTCTGCTCTGTATCTAACAGATATGAAAGTATCTGTTGCACTTCGACTCGTACTCTGCTGTGGCGATATTTGCCCTCTGTCTGTGGAGCAATTTCTACGGCACCAAAAGTTCGTGGGGGGCTGTTTTTTTTGGGTGGGACTTCAATATTAAGCTCCCTTTCAATGGCATTTCCATAGCCTGGCACATGCTTCTGATTTTCCAACAGGCCGGCGCTTCCATTTTCCCATTTCTGGCTGACACAGCCCCGACACTTCAATCTGCATGCTCCACATTTATGTGGCACTGCATTTTTGCTCCCTTCTCTGACTCTTTCCTTTGATTTTATCTCCTTCTCCTACCATGACTTGCTCTCTCTCTCTCTCTCTCTTTCTCTCTGGCTCTGATTGTTTTTTCTTCTTACTCAGCCTCAGCCTCAGAATTGTTCCTACAAATATTTAATTTAAGTCCTGTGTCATCTCTTGCCAAGGGGTATCATCAATTTGTGTCACACTTTGTAGTGCAATTAAGAAGCAGAGAAGAGTCGAAGGGATAAAGGAATGAGTAAAACCCTTCCTTGTTGCAAATTTCTATGTTCTTCACTTTGGAAAGTAGTTTTAGTCATTCAGGGCGTCGAAATACAGATATAGCAAGCTATAAACAAATTTTAGAAGTTTAAATGAGTCTACATTGCTCTTTCATTGTTTATATTTTGTAGCCCCTAGTAAGAGTAATCATTCATCAGTGTGCAACATTGATGACGCATTTGTATTCCCTTTGTACTCAGACTATCCCCACTTATATATTATATATACGATGTATACGTATCTTCTCTTAGCAGCGGCATCCTCTCCTCCCAAGAACTCGTTGCTGTTATTCCTGTTGCTGTGTCCCATTTGCGGTTTTGTTTAATTACGCATATTACTCCGTCTTTCCCAGCTCCCTGACAACCCGTTCCGACTCCACCGCAACGCCTGTCTTTCCTCCCACACCGACCTCCCACTGCTGCTGCCACTGGGGCTGTCACTGCTGCTGCTGCTGCTCCTGCCACTGCTGCCACTGCTGCTGCTGTGGTCACTTACTGACGAGGACGAGTGTCTTTGGTTGGGATCTCTTGAGGCTTGTCGGCAGCAGAGAACATTTCCGGGGTCGGGTCCCGTCAACCGCCCTGCGGTTGCCAAGCATTTCCGCCAGGGATTGTCGAGTGACCAACTGCCTCGAATTGACCAGCAGAGTGACAAAGCCAAGCTAAGCCAAATCGGGTCTGGTTAATTACTTTCCTCGGTTGCCGGGATAAGTGCTCCTTTCTCGCCCGATCAGGTTGCACTCTGGCCAGCCAGTCGGGTGGAGTTCCGCTCGAGTAGTCCTTCTGCCTTTCCTTCTCCTGTATTTATCATATTTATCCAGTAAATTCCACAAATTAGAATCAATATGAAGCCCGCACGGGCCCAGGCACAGGCACAGGCACGGGAACGGGGCACAGTCATTAATTATACAAGCGGCTGCTGTCGCTAATGAGGTAAAGTGTCGACAGAAACGCCTCTGCTGAAAAAGTGTCCCATTACTTTTCGCCGGCACTGTGCCTGCGCTGCGTTCGTATGTGTGCGCTTTTAATTGAGGGAAAGGTCAGCGCCGCATCGATTTTAATGCCAAACGAACTGAAAACAAACAGCGCCACGCGGCCCTATGCCAGCCGGAAGAAAAGCGAGCGGAAAATGTGTAAATAACCAAATTCTGTTCCGTTTATTTAATGTTCTATGCGCTGTGTTATCGTTGTAGCAGGTTGGTAGTTTTGACAGCTAGTGTACCAATAAAATGGTGTGTTGTTTATGGAGATTTTTACGATGCTCAGCTCTTAGTGGTGGGCCAATAGTCCCCGAATCGTAATGAAAACTCAACATTAAGACAAACAGAAATGGTAGGATGGCAAAACAAACAGCAAGACATGTTTGGATAAGTTATTATATCTTGTACATATATTCGATATGAAGTGGAACTATTGAGAACTGGTAAGAGGAACGGGCAAAGCGATATGTAAAATTCTGATTTTATTTGCAAACAAACAGAGAGTAAGAAGTAATCTAGCTAAGAGGTAATCGAAAAAGGTAAATAAAGGACTACTTTCTATCGTAGACATCGTCCATTTATGCGAGCCATAAATAATTGTTTACTTTCTGGGCAAGAAGTAAATGAACCTCAAACCATTCATTGATAAGGAACAATTGATTTATATACAAATGTCTATTACTCGCAAAGGTGCCACAAATGCAGCATGCAGTCTCCCTGATACCCTCTCTCTCCTATCAGAAATATGTTTACACAAATCACCCTGCATTCAATGTCCAGAGGGTTCAAGCGGCAGCGTTTGCCACTGCGTTAGCTGGAGGCGTGCCACCAGCCCACGCATAGTGCGGCGCTGCCGTTTCAATTTAGTTTGCCACTTAACCCCACACTGTGGCCCTCGCAGCGGTGGGGCCCGGGACCGCCACCTTTGGCAGCGCGGGCGCTGCGCTGCATTGCATGATAAATTGCCACTTGACTTTGCATATTTGTGCTGTCATCGGAGATGCCCGAGAGGGATGGGGGATGTCGGGGATGGGCTGGCAGAGTGGCGACACACAGCCTCTCCATCATGGCCTGCCACAAAATGGTTTCGACTCGCCTGTTCTATTGAATTTGCAAAACTTTTGTCCGAACTTTGACTTGTGCCTGGGTTCGCAGACGTGTGTGTGTGTGGGTGCATGTTTTCCACAGATACAAACTCATCAACCTTGACATCTCTTAAGTTTTTTGGGTTTTCCGGCTCTCTAGTAGCAGCGGGAGACCCAAAAAATACAAGGCAAGGAAGAAATAATATTTTCGGAGGTCGAAGCATTAGATACCCTTGCGGATCCATCGTTCTTATATATAGTCATACCTTTACCTTTACCTCCGTTGGCGAAGATCTGCTTTAAATCATGATACCCGTCTGGAAGGCCATCTTAAAGAACTGGCCATTGTTCTGTGTGTCTGGGTGTGTGGCTTTTCATTTAACTGACACATTCAAAAGTGTCCTGTCATCCTTGGTAGCTTTTTCTACTGTTTTCCTCCACCCCTTTCCCACACGGCGCCAGTCATGTTTTCCCATTTTCCTTTTCGCTTTCATTTTGCATGCATGATTTTTGCTTCCCATTCTTGTTATTTTTGTTGTTTTTTTTTGACATTTTCCGTTCGTTTTTGTTATTATTTTTAAAATCCGACAAGCACTCGCTGTTGAGTGGCTGTCAGGTGTCGGGCCGTGCATCTGAGTGTGGAAGTGACACCACGAGGTGTCGCCCCATTTCCCGCCTCTGCACAGCACATCCTCTTATCTATGGGGCCACGCAGAATGAGCGTTTGCACCGAGAGATACTTTCTGAATACTTAATAGGTGTACAGATAGCCCCAGAGGGCCAGAGGCCAATCTTAATATTTAAGCATCTTACGAGCTTGGAGCTCGTGACATCTCTGCTGGAATTGAGAGAGCTACGACCTTTTCAATGATATCAATTGAAAGATATTCCATTAGAATATTCATAAGAAGAGTAGGATTTAATGAGAGTGAGTTGCTCTGCTTGTGCAGTATATATATTCAAACCTGCTCTAGATTCTCTTGCCACACCCATCTCTCCACTTAAGGCCATAAAAAGTACGAGTATATCCGCACTTAAAGTCTGCTAGAATTACCATCATAAGTAGATCCACTTCGACCCTTGTTTGCAGCCAAACACCCCGACAAAGTTATTACCTCTGGCACAATAAAACTAAAGCCCAGAGTATCGTGCCCCGTAAGAGTAACCATTGCACTATATTAACAGTTAGAGTCACCGTCATCGTCACCGTCGTAGTCCCATTCATTATCCAGTCCCCCTGGTGGAATGTGGGGGCCTGACAAGTTCGAGTGCAGCACAGACCGGAGTGGCAGGCACTCTGACATTTCAACAAATTGCGGCAACAATTACAACGCACCGAGAGTCAAACGTCGACGTCCATTTGATGTGGCATGTCCAGAAATCATTGCACTTGTCAGAGAAACAGAGACAGAGACAGAGAGAGACAATGTCGGGGGAAAAGCGAAAAGAAAATGCAGATAGAACGGGAAAAAAGAAGTGAAAATGCCCTGACATTGTTGAGTATTCAATTTAGATTGTATGATTGTGTGATTGGGTGATTGGGTGTCGCTGGGGTGTCCGTGCGCTGCTTTGTTTATGATTTAATCAATTGCTCATTAATTAAATGCCTTTTCAGCTTATTTCCCAGTTCTTTCGCAACGCAGAAAGGGGGCGGCGATGGTTCAATTTGTGTGGCTCACTCTCACATGGAGAATTTATCATCAATTAACCTCTGACCCCGTGGGGGAATTATTCGTAGAGCCACACATCTCATATGTACATACGAATGAGAGCCACGCCGTTGGTCAGTGAGGCAAAGTCAGTCAAGCGGCGCCACGGCCTGGGGTTATAGTCCCTCAAAAAAGCCAGAAAGTGTACACATATTGAATGCACTGTGCTATGCATGTGTGGGTGGTATAATTTAATTAAATGTTTAAAAAAATATCTGCATATATCTATTGCTCCGACAAGAACAGCCCATATAAAACACAGGCCAATTTTTCAGGCGCACTTAATTGATGTTTGTGCCTGGATATCGAAATGAATTGGCCATCGGTGCGCAGACCTTGGCAGTGGCACTGCAAAAAAAGTATTGGCAAAAAATCGTTAATAATAATCGATTTGTGTGTGTTTTCAATCAAAAGAAATAAAGGAAAAATAAATATTCGGCACGCAGGCGATGCCGATGGTGGGGCCTGGGAGTCCGCAATTTAATCGCTGTGTCCGAACCAGCTATTTTATGGCACTGCCTGACATTGGTTTTATTTATTTGCCGCCTTTTGTTTTAACCCATTTACCTTGGCGGGGATTTATTCGTTTAACATGGAAAACATTAAAAAATGAATTAAAAATGTGTCAACAAATTGAAGCAAAATGCTCCCTCGGTCGGTCTATACCTAAATATGGATACATTGTGGTCGTTGTTGTTTGACGACACAATTTGTTGGAGATCAATAATCCCAGAGAGGAAAAGTGTGGAAATTCTGCTCCGGAAAATGTTTACTATAATGGGAAAATGCTTTTTTTCTGGCATTTATTTTGTATATTCATACGAGTATTTCCTGCATTTTATTTATTTAATTATTATGTTTAATAATGTTGATGGTATTTATTAAGGAATGAATTGGAATACAAAATTATGCCTCCATTTTTGTATCTATGTTTGCAATATTTTTAATGTAGTTAATCCATTATGATAACGGCAAAATAATACGTTGGTTTGCTTAAAAGGATTGGATGGGAATTGTTTATTGAAATCTTTCAAATCTTTGCCTAGGGTGCAATTGTTCCTATGTTTATCGGAGAGCGAGTTCTCATGAAGAGAAATGCATGATCAGCCTTAAAGAGACAGCACCAGTATCAGTGCGTTTGGGTTCTGCCTGAGTTTTGGGGAAATGCCTGATCAGCAGTTTGGGCAAAAGACAGATGTTGCTATGCCAAAGGAATGTGTAACATAAACAATAAATGCTTATGTCACAGCGTTTATATACGCTCTTATACATATGTATAACAGATACTAAGTATTAATGGGCTACTTGGTTTCCTGGCAATTAAATATTCCACAGCAAAGAGAAGGACCCAGAGTAAACCTTTTTAAGTATAATTTACCAAAAGTCTTTCATCAGAAACGTTTTACGTTTTACGGTTTACGTTTTCCGTCGGGGATACGAAAAAAAGCATTTTAAACTCTGCGGCCAATTTATGTGGCGGCTGCGATTCTCCGGCAATGAAAGACGGGGGCTGGGGCTGGGGCTGTGCCTGTACTTACGGGCATGTGTATGCATATGTGATAAAAGGCAGAGCGACTCATAAAAAATGCACCACATAATGCCGCCTGACCCGGCCGAGGCACGCCCACATGACACCCCCACAGGCATGTATGCAAAAGAAGGCGAAAAACTGAATGAAATAAATGCGCGTATTGTCTGGAAAAAAAGAAGAGAAAATGTGGAAAAAAAACTGAAAGGAAATAAAGCGCAAAAAAATGGAGAAACAGCAACAAAAGCTGATGAAGAAAAACTCCAAACCGACCGACCGACAGTTATTATAAAGAAGGCAGCCAGACGGTGTCCTGTCCCACTCTCTCTGAGAGTGGGTGTGTGTGTGTGAGAGAGGGGAGGCTGTGCATCTACATCTCTGGGGCAGTGTGGCAGTGATGCCAACCTAGTTTATGACAGAGTTTAAATTATCCCTTTGTTTTTGCCAAAGTGTGTTTTTCCGCTCGGCAAAGAACAGAGAGAGAGAGAGGCAGGGAGAGTCAAATGCTCACCTAGAACAGTGGCAGGCAATTGTATACGCACATATGTGCGGGTTAGCGGTTTTAGCTCCACTCGCACGAGTCTGTGTGCGTTAATGGCGACTCTGCCATCCTGAAATTGCATATTAATCAAGTGAAGGCAGCAAGGCTGCAAAGGAATGGAACTGTTTTTAGGGGTAGATGCTTTGATACCCTTTAGGGGATGGAATACGCAATGAAGATACAGAAATTCGAATTTGACTTGCCCAAAGCATGTGAAAACCCAATCCTTTTCAAGAATCGAGCTATTCTGGCAACTTCCTTAATTCCTATATGCCCCACCACCTCCACCTAATGGGCGTCATGCCCTAAGAGGAAAAAAACGTTACGAACCTTTAATGATAGAGCAAATCGTGTGGCGCATTTGTTGCTCACGAATGTGTGGGTGTGAGCCCGCCTGAATGTGTGTCTGTGTTACCTCTAATGGTGTATCTCTCTTTCCCTCTTCCCGACTGTTGTTGTTGCTGCTGCTGCTGCTCTTAGCCATAAGCCATCTCTGGAGTATGACAAAGTCTTTATGGCCACGCAATAAACACAAATTGCTTGTCATATGTGCGCTTTATATAACGAGCTCGGAAAGTCATGAAACTTACCAATTTGTCGTCAAAAAAAGCGGTCAGAGAGTGCCTACATAGGGACAGGCGGTAGACAGCGTATAAATCTACTGGCCCCGGGTGGGTAGGCGTAAGCTCCACAAGAGAGAGAGAGGGTCCAGCCTTTGCTGGAGAACAGCAGCAGCTGCAGCAGTACCGCACCACTGACAATTGAATTTATTGAGCTGAAGTCTATCAATCAGTAAATACGAAGCCGCTGGACCACCGCCTGACAGTTGCCATTTACCACAACCGGCCTGACTTTGCCAGGACCAGGACCAGCACCAGGATTGGGAGTGGAGTGATGTCCATTGGTGCCTTGTAATGACAAAGTCGTAAGGAACCCGCCCGCAGTCATTGTAAATTGCTTTGTCTGCACAGTGGTCTGGGTTTTGGTGGGAAAGCATTTCCCTAAATATCAAAACAAGGTCCCACAATATCCAGAAAGCCTTGCAGTAAATAATGGATAATAAAATGGCAACTCTGAAGCATTAGAACCCTCATCCAATTAGGGAACTACTTGTACGAGTACACGGAAACCCACTGTACCTTGAGGGATAACGGGTCGTATGTGTAATTCTCTGTAAACTGAAGCTGAATTATAGCCGGAGGGGAGCACTTGAAAGGCTCGTTTAAGGCACGATCTCGTTATTTCTCGCACCTTTTGTGTGTGTTTGTGTGTGTTAATACAAAATACCAGCAATAAATGGCGATATTTTATGCAAAAAGGAAGCAACTTTGTACAAAGTCAAAGGATAACCCCCATGGAGAAAAGCCATTTGGGGTCCTGCATGTCATAACCATAAGTGCACTTGTTTGCTGGCCATGGCCAACAAAGTTGTGGTCTGGGGCATTAAATATTTAATGAATTGCATTAGCCTGCGAATGGACCGAAAAGTTTAGTCTAATTAAATGTGGTCCAAACTTTGGCAACGACTTTCGGCCACGCCCTCCTGCAATTTGTCACTTTTAATGACTTGTCAGCGAGGCGCCTCCGTGCACATGTTGCTGGTGTTCTGCCGGGTCTGCTCCTCCTCATCGTAGTGCTCTTGAGGACCTGCCCCTAGGTTGCTCTACCTCATCGCCATGCTCCTCTCCCAGACATCGACTGGAGAACCTAATGTAATTGAAAAGTTTCAGAGCACACGCCAGGAGAGAGGTTTGGTCTTGGGTCTGACTTAGCCGCAACTGCAGGGTTCCGAGCCAACTCAAGTCAGGCATCATCAATGCATCAGCAACAAGAGCGTCGGAGGAGTAGGAGCGAGCGGAGCGGAGGAGCAGTAAATGGAGCGTGGCCATGCCATGAAACAACAGCACGTCCCCGGGCAAATTCAATTTGTCAAAAAGATGCTGTCACGAAGGGAATGCTGAATGCTTGCTTAATTCTTCCCTGCCAATGTGACGCGTCTAACTGAACCAGAACCAGAACCAGACCCAGAACCAGAGTCAAACAACCGATGGGGAAAAGCTGGAGAGCCAAGGCAAAGGGAGGAAAATATCATTTGTTAGTTGCACGTGAACAGTTAATAAATGCCATGACAAATGCATCGAAGGATGCCAAAGGAGTGCGTGCTGCAATTACAGCACTCTCTTCCTGTCTGCCGCTTGCCGCCTGCCGCCTGCCGTTGCTTGTGGTGCTGCCATCATTATGACTTATTGTTGCCACTGTGTGTTTACATGGCGTATGAGCAATGGAAACTGGAACAGCCATCGGAAAAACACTCCAAGAAATGGGGAGATGGCATAAAAAATCCCCAATGAAATGGGGAGGGAAGGCAAAGCAGGGACTCGTTCCATTTCAAAGGAATTTTCTTTTTCTGGTTAAGGATTTACCATTTAATGAAAACATACATGCACTGAGGGAAATAAATATATGAATCTTGTTTGAAAGGATCATTTTGGAGGCAAATAAATACTCAGCCATGGATTACTTCAGTTCTTTTTCCACCTGTAGACCTGCAGATAGTTTTTCTTTGAGTGCACACACATGCACATCTCGTGTCCTTTACGGATTTCAAAAAATAAATGCACTCGATTTATATGGCACTTGCCAGGTCCTTGCCTTAATAGCTGCTTGAGGAAAGCAAAGCGGATTTTGATGGCTACACGTTGCCAGAGCTCTGCCATCTCTGCTCTGCCACTCTCGCACTACTTTCGCACCACTAAAGATCAATTTCGCTGCAATTTAAAAATGCATTTAACTTCGAGCCCGAGCCCGATGCTTGTGCGAGTGCGAGTGGGAGACCGAGTCCGCCCCGGCAGCTCATAAAACTATTGAGGCGTCCCAGAAGCCGAGAGCTCTAGTGAGTAACGCAGCAGCCCCAAAACGAGTTGAGGGAAAAACCTTTCAAACTTCTTATGACTTTTGCAAGCAGAGGAAAAAACTTTTGGCTGTTGAATAACAATAAGCTGTGAAATGGGAAAACGCCTCGGCTTCAGAAGCGAGTGGATACTGACTAGAAAGAGGACTGGACTGGACTGGAGGGGTGGACTGGAGTGGAGTGGAGTGGCGGAACTGGCAGAGGAAGTGCAAGTCGTAGTAAATGGCCTGGCAGATAAGAGCTGGTAGCTCTGGCAGTGGCAATGGCAAAGCGTTTATCTTACCTGGCCCCACACAGACGCTTACACACAGGAGAGGGCTAAGATTTGGTGGGAAAACGGGCCGCAGTCTGCTCTCAGCTTGGATATATGTATCTTTTCCCACCAGGAAGACTTTGTGTGACTTATAACTGGATGACAGATTGCTAATTATCTCTTAAGCTGTGGAAAAGCACATCCTGCCCGGGTCAAAAGATGCCATAAAGCTTACAAGTTTCGTGGATTATCTTCAGCTACATTTATCAGAAATGTAATTTGTCCCTTGGTTTTACTACAAAACACTTTAATTGTCTAAGGAATAAACATCCTACCATAGCTAAGATTACCTTCAAAAGATAGTTTCATGGGAAAAGACGGTCTTTTAGAATCAGAATTCATTACCGAAAGTATCTCTTTCGTGTATCTGTGACAAATAAACATTACTTTGAGATGTCTTATCCCAGTTAACATTCAACCCACATAGCAATGTCTTGTGTTTTTGTCTTGTGCTTCCTGGAATGGGATGCTGAGAAGTTTTTCGGGGAAGAACAAAGCCTAATAGTGTTGGTCAAGGTTGTTTTGCCATTTGCTAAAAGCTTCTGGCTTTCGTATTATGGAAATTAGGCAACTCGTAATTAGACAGCTGCAAACAGACGGATGAAACGGAGAACCTTTGCAAATAGAATTTACATTTACATTCCCCTCTAATCCTTTGGCCCGCCTGTCATTTGCACTCACAGCCGGGGCCGAATGGCCAGAACGGAAACGGAAATAGAGCTGCAGCCTTGCACTGGGCTGGCTGGCGCATTCGTTTGTTCGTTTGTTCGTTTGTTCGTTGTACATTTTCATTTTCAACACAAAGTTTTGTTTTATTACCCCGAGGACACGAACAAGACTTTGTAACTTACAAGCCAAATAACAAGTTGGGCCCAGAGAGAGAAATAGAGGTGCGGCAGTAGAGAGGTAGAGCGGCACAGACAGAGGAGCCAAGGGGCCAAGGTTTGTTGCAGTTGTTAAAGTTGGATTTGATAATAAAATTACTTTTGCTCTGCTGTTGCTCCTGGTACTAGTCCTCTGATAGATGTTGTTGCTTCAGTTGTTGCGCCCTGAATAAGTCCATAAGTCCAAGTTGGCCCAGTTTGCATCGTGACTTTGTAATGAGTCTCTGGCTGCGTGACTTAACCTAGTTAAAGTCCGAGTTCAAGTACGAGTACGCATCCAGCAGCAGGTCCACTCCAGCACTCCACCACTTCACTCCAGGAGCAGTCCCAGTCCCTGCCCAAATCAATCATACTTACGAGTTCTAGCACACTCTCAAAATCAAACATGAAACATCAAGATATGCAATTAGTGGCATTATGCTTGAATCTCTAATGCATTGCCAGCTCCCACGACTCACTTAATCTTGCACATTATGCAGAGTGTATGAGTAGCGTGTGTTTGCTCCATTTGGTCTAATGAACTGGCTACTTAACAGGAGACGATTCCCATCCACGATGGCCACTCGAGGCACAGGCCTGATCTGTTAATGGCACAGAAAGGCCAACAGTTTGCCAGACGGAAAGTAGTTTGTTTTACCTTACCTTCCTCAAGTTAATGTCGAGCAGCTTAGTGTGGGCTCTAATGCATGATTTATGTAACTATTTGGCATATGGTTTCTTGGGTTAGATTGAAGAGTGGTCTAGTCAGGTATCAGTTCTTTTGTCTGACTGGAAAGCTAATGAAGCTTGTACTTGAACAGTGTCAGTGTTGCATATTTCTTATCATTTATCTTTGAATAATACGTCTATTAGTTTTCCAGGACTTAACCTATCATCAAGTCTGTTCACCCATCTATCTTTTGTGGCTTGCCTCTTCTTATTGACGTCTCATTTGTCTCGCTTCTCAGAACGAAAACTGCAGTAACCATGTCGTTCGATTTTAGGAATTCTGTCACTCTTGCAGTTAACTTATCCCAATTCCCATTCCATTCCTGCATTTGCATGCTGTCGCACTGCTGTTAATAATCGTAAAATGTTTTCCTTTGCAAATTGTTCGCACTAGCAGCTTCCATTTGGCAAATGCGAGTCGAAATAAGTGTCTGTGAAGGACACTTGGTCCCTGGTGCTGCTGTTGCTGCTGTTGCTGCTCTATCAATAAGTGACTCTTAATAATGCAGAACAACATCCGAGAGGCACCCGAAAGAGGAGAAGCCGAAACAACATCCACAGCAAATGCGTTTAATGTGTCGGACCAGTCGAAGGCAGAACGCAGTACGCAGAACGCAGAAGGCAGCCTTTAGACCCACTTTTTCGTTCATAAAGAGAGGTTCTGCAGAGGGTGCTTGTGAAGTGTTGCATGGATTGATGATTGAAGCGCTTGTTGCACTTGTTCCCTGCATTTGCTGCCATGTCGTTGTCCTACAAGGGGCGACCGTCACCGGCTATTAGGCAACCGTGCTCCAGTCTATGCATGTCCTGCACGTCCTCCATCCATGTGCACGTCAATCAGGCATACCAGGTGGTAGTACTGCACCTGCTGCAGGTCCCTCGAAGAACAATTGGTATGGGCTTGGGTATGGGTACGGGTGCGGGTCTAGGCTTAGGTGAGACGCGCTTTGTTTGGCCAGGCACCATCGTGACAACTCACTTAAAAGTGCTCGTTGCGTAACGTCCAGCGGTGGAGGTGCTGGTGGTGGTGGCTCTGATGTTGGTTCTGCTGGTCACGTCAAGAGCCTTTCCATCTCTGGCCGGCATCCTGTCTCGCTTTTGTGCCTCTGGGGTCCGGGGCACATGTCCTTTGCTTAATGCCCGTTGCTTTATAAAAGTGTTGCCGAAATGCACTACAATGCCCGGTCGGCGTCCTGGCACAGCAGGACAGCTGGAGAGCAGGAGAAACACTGCTCCTGAAAGAGTGCACTTAAAGCATTTCCAACATAAAGGATGTATCATCCGCTTTAAGGCCCCCCCATTCGTCATTGTCTATGCATGCAATTTTCACTCTGCCCGAATGCGTGTGTCCCGGCCCCGGCCCCGGTCCCGGTCCCGGACCCAGTGAAATATGCACACGCTTAAATTGTTAATCATACGCAGCGTGGTCCAGCAACTACTGCTGCAATTGCAGGAGCGGCGGTAGCCGTGTCGCCGCTTCCTGTCGCGCTCAACCAATTCCCGAGAGAGCTGCTCTGGATAAGGAGCCCGAGGTGGCGGAGGTGGCGGAGCACTCAGTGAAGTTATGGCAACTGCAGAGCCAATAATTCACTTTTCCTATTTAAAGAAAACATTCGATTAAATCTGCCCTGAACAGCTTTTGTAATTATATAGATTTAAGTGAAATTCCAGATTTTCTATAGGGAATTCTCTTCCACAGATAATCTCTGCTAGTTCTACTGGGTTCTAAATTTCGTTAATTAATGCCTCGACCGAAGTTTGGCACACATAATCAAACATGTCTCTGGCTGTCGCCAATTTCTGTGCTTCCCACAAAAGGAGCACAAGCAAAATGTGTTCCGCATAATAACACTAGTCTCGGCCCCAATTATTAGCATTTTGTGAGCCGCAGCTGCTGCCTGGAGATAGATCCCTTTGATGTTTCAACAAGTTATCGGTAGGGACTTTCTGTCGGTGGCTCATTAGCCGCCTTTGGGCAACTTTGTGGCCGCCCCGTGGCGCCGCCCAGTCAAAGTCCCAGCCCTAATGTCATTACCCAGCCTGATGACAGTAATTACTGGGAAAGTGGCCCGACAGAGTTCACTGCACCGCTAATAGAGCGCTGCGATAGTCCAGGGTCTAGACAATGGCCACTGCGAGTGAAATTGATTGTTAAACAAAGACTTTGGCGCATGAAAACGTCTTGGCCATAAAACAAAATGGCCAAGGAGACGTATAGAAGGTGGGATAAATGTTGAACTTTCTTATAAAATATCCCGCTGTTTAATGGCAGGATCACATTATCTGTTCGAACAAAGACATTATAGGGTGGCGAAAGAGGATTCGAGGATATTGTTGTCTCTGTGCTGCAGGGCACCTTTGATCAGCTCTATAATCCGCTTATTCCAGCGACTTGCCAAGACTCAAAATTAATTAAGCTCAAATGGCAATAGGGACACGGCCAAGTGGCCATAAATCCCCCGAAGGTGGACACCAACTTCATTAATAATGCCCCAACAACTTGATATGTTTTTGCTGGCATTCGCTGGCAAGACTTCAGCCTCCGGTGGACATGCTGAATGGTCTGGATGGATGAGTCATTCGAGGGATATTGTCAAGTAATTATGCACAGCTTTGGACAACTGATTATGTTTTAATTAGTAAATAATACAAACCACATTTGCATATCTAGGTGTAGTACTATATGGGCAACAAATCGTATACATTTCCACGATTTAAATCAACAGAAGCACAACCACACCTCGGGACAAGCTAGATTTGTGCAAGGTGGTTGTCGATGGGTATCTATCTTAATGGAATTATATTTCGCTTGAATACCTTAGCGGCTTAGTCTCCTTGTGGATACAAGGAGGTGGATATTGAGTATGTTTGGTTTCAGCATTCATTTGTTGGTTCTCTGTGTACACTTCTCTTGATAAAAGTCGCTTTTTGCTAACATTTTCTGTATTTTCACTTCGTGATTACTCAGCAAAGAAAGAATAATTTTGGAGTAATTAAAGAATAAATAAATAACAATTAAAATCCTGCACAACTCATATGCGAGCACTGGGAAAGTTTCCTTTTTTTGTAGCTGCCTCCGCCTAAAGGTTATGCAATAAAAAATGGCTTAATTCTTTTTTGTTCGTTAACTCCTTTTTCCAACTTTTGTGTGTTAACTTTTTACGCGTGGGGGTAAATTCGCGGCAAATTTACACGCGCAGGTGTGAAATGTAACTGCGCTTAAGTTGAGTTGACTCCGAGTGAGGCACGAGGCACACATACAGCCCCTGACACACATGCAGCACACAGACACACAGATACACACTGAGACTCATGCAACACACATTTGGCTGTGGCGCCGCGCGAACTTTAATTACTTTGGCCAAAGTTAAAGGCGTGCCAGTTCTCGGATAACTTTTTAATTAGTTGCCTGCCATCGCAATTCGCCTTCAAAGCAATCAACGCGTCAGCAATTGGAGAAGGCACGATCCAAGTTCCAGTTGCCAGTTGCCAGTTCCAGCGGCGGAGACCCAAATGGTTGTCCTCGGGAGCATTACCAACTTATGCGATGTTAACATGCAAATGAAAGTGCAGTGCTAAATAATAACAAAAAGGGAAGGATAAGGGAAGGATAGGCCCTGCGGCAGAATACCCATTTCTCCCATATATGTATATGTAATCTATATCCTAAAGGTTTTCGATGGAGTTATAGAATATACATATGCCTTGCAAAGACCTGATGATCTCTGCATGGATATAATGAACCCATTTGGCGACACCTTTGGCTCTGCCTGGCCCCTGAAGCCACTGTTGGAGCTGTCAATAAAATGTGGTCACCAAGTTGAATACGGGACCAGAGGACCCGCAGGACCCGTAGCAGGAGCCGGATGGCCGACAATGACAATGTGCCGATGGCTGGCGGCTGCAATATGTCTGATTTATTTATGCATCGCTGACACTGACACCACACCCCATCGCCCACTGCAATGGAGTCTGCCTGACGACTGGCGACTGACAACTCGGACTGGCACCGGCACCGGCACCGGCACCGGCATCTTAATCAAGTTTGTGTTATGCATGAGCCCCTGACTTGGGGCCATATCATAGGGCTGTAATCAGCTGCGGTTATGACCGGGGCTCAGCTCGACTTGGTCATGGCTCTATTTGATATGGGCCTTCATTCCGCAAAAGCTGGCTAATTTGTTGCTGCTGTCTATGGGGCTCATTATTGGCCTGAATGCGGCCTAGCACCGTCATGGCCTGGCCTGGCCAACAAGCAGCAGAGTGCGTGTGTGGGCGTGTCTGAAGTGAATATAAATAAGGTTTAACTGGCTTTCAGGTCCGGGCACAAGCCTCGCAATTGCGAATGCTTTATGCAATTCGGCCTAAAACAAATCACACAGGGAACAAATGAATGCTCGATGGAAAAGCAATTGTAGGTTCCGGAAAAGGCCAGACCCGAAGGTGTATACCCTTTGTGATGGCTTCAAGAGATTAGAGCTCAGGATAGAGCTGTATCCAGTGGGGTTTGTGGGGAACCTTTAAACTGTAGATCCAATTGCATTCTAAAAAGTACAACTTCGACAGGAATTTAATCATCCGTCTAAACGTTTTCCAGAGAGTATCTATCGTAGCTGTTTCAGGGGAATAAGCGGATTCTGTGAGTGTGTACGGGCGTGCGTGTGTACGTGTGTACGTGTGTGAGTGGTAGTCAATCAATCAGCCATTCAAGCCATTTAGTCAGTCTATCAATCAATGCGCTCCGCTTCGGACGTGCGCGTCATTCTAATCGAGTGAAATTTTTCCCCTTTTCCTTTCCTTTCCTTTAAACTGTTTCACCAAATTGCAAATGCCAGCGGGCGTGTACCCAATATTGAAGTTGGTCCACAGTATCTGCCAGAAATATAGTACTTATGAAGCTAAGAAATTGGTTTAGCTAATGGCAAATAAACCATAATCAGAAGTCAATTTGGATAAGTCTGCTGGCAAATTATGGAAATTGCAAATTAGAGCTTTCATCAGAGTTAAATTTTAGTTTGCCAGTTGCCCCTCTGCTGATACAATCAGATGCATTATATTTCATATTATTATTTCCTCCACATGCTCAGATAGCACCGCAGTCCCATGCCACATTCACCTGGTCTCCGAATATGCTGACCTGGCTGTGGACAGCTTTATTAGAATCTCATCATCTCATGTGCTTGCTGCACACATTCGGTTGGCAAATGGAGAATGGAAAATGGCAAATGAGAACGTTATGAAATGGTTATGTGCAAATTATGAAGCAATTTCATCAGCCCCAGAAGGGTAGCCAAGTCAAATCCATTCCCGAAGCCACTCCAGGCACTCCAGGCACAGCCTTGAGCCTTGAGCATCTCCGACTCCGGTTGACTATCCAGGCCGCAGAGCTCTCGGCAAACATATAAAAGTGTCCCACAAACGGGATATGCGATATGCGCACTGCACTTGGCTCTGAATTGTGCCTGGAAAAGGAAAGAAAAGGAATTAATAGGATGAGGGATTAAAGTTTGGGGTAGAAGCTGAAGATGGAATACTCTATCCGAGGTGGTAGTACACAGACAAACGTCTATAAGGGGATATTCAAGATACAACTAAATATTTGCTTACCAAAAACAAATGGGTATTAGGGGATTATCTTCCCGCACTACTCCAACATCAAACCCCATTTAAAAACCATGGTATTAATGTTTAGAAAGCGTATCCTAGTGCGAAATAAGTTGTCTGTCAGCAACAGAGATGGCGATGCTGATGGAGAGAAAAGGCCACACAGAGGCGTGAGGGGAGCAATTGAAATGGCATTAACATTTAGCAAACGGCAATGGCAAAAGATAGCAAAATGCCAGAGAGGGAGACGCAGCTGCACTTGGCCAAAATCAAACAATTTGGTAGAACGTCTGTGAAAATTGCACGTCTGCAGCTATGGCAGGGTTTCATTCGAAAGTCTAGAGCACTGTTTGACTAGGATTTTTCGAAGGAGAGATGCGTGTGTATGCGCCCTGGCACGTTTCGACTCCTTTCGATTCGTTTCGTTTCGTTCCGTTGGATTTCATTTGATTTGCCGCCTCAATTGCGCACTTTTGTGTGGTCCAAGTCAAATAGTCAATGGCAATGGCAATGGCAATGGCAATGGTAGTGGGAATGGGAATGGTTCAAACAATTCCTCTTTGCCCGGCGCAATCACTCGAATATTGAGTTTTAATTTCCGCCGTCTTTTTGCCACGTTTGCTGTCGACATCTGCACGCCGCAGGATATTAAAAATGAGTTGCATTTTTCGCCAAGGCATTTTCCCCTGGCCACATTCATTGAAATTAGAATCTTTGCATTTCATTTGCATTCGAAACTAGATTCTCGGGGGCAGCCAGAAGTCAGAGCCATTGTCAGACCACAAAGTATGCGTAGCTCGAGTAACACTAATGAACTCAAAGAAACTCCAAGGCTCTCTGGTATTTATTCAGGTTTATGGGTAGTAAATAACTTGCGCATTGCCTTGCATTGCATCACTGAGAGCAGGCCTGCAGGGTCTTGCGGGTCTGCAGGTAATGCCAAACTTCCGGCCCTGACTCCGGCTGGGGGCCATTTTGCATGCCACTTCATTAAGACAGAAGCGAGCGAGACGAGCGGGGCACGGAGCTGCCTCTGTCTCTGTCTGCAGCCGGAAGGGAGCTGGGGGAGCTGGGGGCTTGCGGCGTCCTGGCCCATTCACAAAACCATCAAGCTTGTGGCCAGGGCTACTGACCAAAAACCATTATTAAAGTCGAGCAGCTTAAAAATATGCATGGCTGGGCGGGGCCAACCACAGCACAGCACTGTACAACAATGGAAAGCAGCTTTCGCACAACATTGCGTATACGTAACATATTGCTCTCGGGCTATTTAAATGTATTTATGCAAACAGCAGCCACAACACTAGGGCGTACAAAATGCAGTATAGAAAATGGCCAACGGATTCAACAAATTGTCAAAAGCTGCTTACTGTTTACCATATAACACAAAAATATACTCGCAGGGGAAGATTCTCGCTGAGAGATGCAGTTGAGTTATCAGAGATGAGTGCATCTAAAAATAATAGTGAAAGGGATTATAAAATGAGACAGGCAGGCGGGGTATCCCTGAAGATTCATCCATCTTATTATCATTCAGCTTCGAATCACTGTACAACTTTAAGCCCAATTCAAGCTTAAATCAAGCTTAGGGTAAGGAAAGGATAAGCGTGGGAATACAATAGGATATCCACTGTTGCTGCAACAATGGTTTCCAGGAAAGCGAGAGGATGGTTAAGAAGAGAGTGGCATGTGGCCAATAAGGTGTTGCTGCTTAGCGAGCTCGAAAATGTGCAACAGCTTGGAAATAGTCGGTTGTTCCACCCGGCGTATACGCAACGCTTTGTCAACTTGTTGTGGAGCTGTCGACGCTGCGGCTAATGGCTTTCGCCGCCATTCACTTCGCTTCCATGCGACTGCCAGTGCCACATCGCCTGCAACAAATGCTGCAAATGAGCTGACAGAGGTTATGATACTGCACAAACATAGATACACACGTATCTTACTTGGGTCAAAGTATCTTTCGTGATGTGCCGTATCTGGGCGCGGTTCGGTTCGCTCGTCCCCATTATCCATTACACTATTGCCATTCCGGGTTCAATTAAAGTGCCAGCCATTAGGGCAAGGACCGGCATTTACATGATGGCTTCGCGCTCACTTAATGGCTTATGCGTCGCCTTAGCACTCACTTAATTTTCATTTTCCCTACCATTTGCATTCTCATTTAATTACGCAAAAACACTGCACACCTACAACTCTGCATTATTAGACACACTCGCACATTGTCTGCCTCCTCCTCCGCCTCCGCCTCCTCCCAGACAAAGTTGAAAGTTGAAAGAGTTCCCCATTCATTTGCGTAGCACGAAGAGCGAGAAAATATGCAGGGAGGCGTGTTTGCTGAAGTTGCAAAAGCCATATATCGGATAGCACAGTGGTGTGGGATATTAAGGTAATGTAATGAAGGAATAAGTAATCCAGACTTTGCTATATCTAATACAATTTATTGATTATCTAACCGATAAACGATTGTAGAACAAAATATTCCCCATATGATTCACTGGTATCTTTACGGCATACCATTTGGTCTGGCATAGAATCACCGAAATCCCACTGTTACTTTGCATACATACAAGTAAGTGCTGGGCGGGGTACTAAGGATCCTTTTGTTATTGCATTGTTTATGTTTTCAAGCATCTGATATATTGGTAAAGTTTTGCCAGGTCTCGAGTGCATCCCTACTCCGAATAGAAAGCGGCACGGACAGAGCCAGGGCCAGTGTCAGTATCCCATGCAAATGAAGGAAGTTTGTGACAGCCCTGGTGCTGCTCAGCCTCTCTACTAAGCACTCTCTTTTCCATTCCGTTTCGCTAAGGACTTTCCTTTGTACGAGTCGTATCTGCGAGTGCTGTCTCCTGTGTGCTGTCCCACTAATTGCCTAAAATATTTAGACTGGTAATTCCTCAGCATGCCGCCTGGAGTGTGCTTCCTGTTTTAAATTTGATTGTACGGGTAAATATTTGCAGAGAGCACTCTCCTGTGGTGTACCGGGAACGAAATAGCAGGCAGTCCCCATGTTCTATGCGGTTTTTACGGTTTGTTTGTGCGCACGGCTTTCGTTTTTATTGCATTTCCGGTGCCATAGGTATTGCCTTTGCCCAGGCCACTGCCACTGCCACCGCCCCTGCCACCGCCACTGCCATGCTGCATGCTGCACAAAGTGGCTTAGCAGCTGGCCCAAACCGCCATTCAGCCATTTGCCGACAAATGCGTTTTAGGCTCTATCTCAGAGGTGCAGCCACGGCGGGGAAAACCAGGAACTAGCCGCTTCTAAACAACAACAAAAAATCAATAGTCACCGGGAAAAAATTTCGTGCATGGCCCCAAAACAAAACGCAATCCAACGGCTAAAATAAAATATGCAAAAGCCAGCCAGGCGGTGTAAATGCGGTAGATTTATTTTTATGATGCCAACAAGCCGCAGCGCAAAGCACCTGAGCCTGACTAAAAATATTAAACAAAATAAAAACTGCATCCATAAATTCACGGATGAGAAGATAGGTGCAACCCACATATGAAAATAGATTCCGGTAGAGTTTTCGAAGGAATCCAAGGGATCTGAAATTGCTTAGGACTTGAAAACTATTCTCTGAACATTAAATCCCTTAGCTAATGTATATTTTTCGAAAAACCATCTGAACCAACTTACAGATTCACGTTAGGCTAAAAATTGTATTGTTCTGGTAACCACAAAATATTTTTAAAAACATTTCATTGTTGCAAGCAAAACATTCCTGTATCGTGTCTTTCATTCCGTATTGAATGTTGAAAAATAGAATATAAAATATAGCTAAAACACATTCCTGTTCACTTCTGCCAAAGGCAATAAAATATTTCCACACTATCTGCATTGAAAGTTGCTGTTGGCCTTATCAAAACTACAAAAATACACAAACAAAAGCTTTTGAAAAAAAAACCAACAGAAACGTGGATGCCCTTTTCAGAAGGAATACCTACTTTTCTAGATCAAACTGGTTATACTTAAAGAAGAAAAACACTCTATATAGAAGCACTATTGTTGGAGGTACTTACTCCACAAACTAGGTATTCTTCCTAATTTCATAACATGCCATATTCCACACAGCTTCTGCGCTTTGTGAGGGTATTTTTAAGGAAATATTTTCAATTTTTGTCGGCAAAACTTGCCCTGGCTCCAGCCACTGACACACATGCATACGGGTACTATCTCTGTTTGGTATGCCGTTTTATTTATTTTATTTTTAGCTTGTTTTTCGACTAAACGCTATTTTTACGCTCGAAACGCGGCGCAGTTAAATGGGCCAAGCGGGTTTTACCGCGGGCTTCGGTTCGGTCTGATGTAAAGTCAAATCGAATCCAACATTGATAGAAATTTATGCGAATTTTATCAAGTGTTTACGTGGCATGAAAAAAAAAGCGCAGCCCTCATTCAAATGCATGCAAATCTCACTGCAGAAGGATAACGAGCGGCTCAGGCAACTCTATCTCTATCTATCTCTATTCCTGCTATGTATACGTAGAGCAATGGCTGTGAAATGAATGTAGATTTAGGGGCTTGTCAGTTTGTGTCAGGCTCTCAAGTGATGGTTATTGTTTTTGAAGTACCCATACCATCATACCATCATACCATCCGAAAGCCGCTTACCAAATGGGGAAAGTGTGTACAAGTATTTAAAATGGCGCCGGGTCCTTCGTTGGCACGTAGCTTAAGAGGCAAACTTTTTGGCAACTGACAGACGCACCTCGGAGGCCTTGCCGGCAGAGGCCGTGTAAATGATGAGGCACGTGAGTACACCTTAAACTTTTGTTCAACTTTTTCTTAGCCCCCTGAACGCGTCAATTAAATGCTTATTAATCTTTAAAAAAGTTGATAGGATGACGCTGACACTCCTTATTGTGGAAAGGAAACTTTTACTTAAAGCTGCTGTTAAAGGTTTTGTTTTTCATCGATGCATCGATGAAAAGAAGCGACAGGGACAAAGAATTTTTCAGTGCATTTTTCGTGCTAAAGCAGCTTATTTCATTTTGAAAGCGATTCGAACGAAAATTTGGCATAAATTATGATATAATTTCAATTAATTTTTGTATTACCAACACCACGGTAATCAGAGTAATTAAAGCTCACTCTTGGTGAAACCCACTGCCGATTCGATTTCGGTGCACTTGTGGCAAACATTTTTGCGGCAGTGGCAGGACGAGAACGGTTCGTCCTGTTTGTTGTTTCACATGCTCGACTCCATTAACAATATGTTTTCCTTCTGCAGTGCACAGAGCTCTCTCCCTCTCCCTGCCTCTTTCTGTTTCTCTCTCTCTGTGGCACATGTCGCTGTCGTTGTGTCGTGTCTGTGCGTGGCTGATGCTGTGGCCGGGACCGTGCCGCACCGTGTTTGTGGTTGCTGCACTGCCTGCCACTTCCCGGCTAAAAAGCCTCCGAGCCGGTTGCGACATGTGCCTAGCGAAGCTAGTAGCAGCACCAGCACCAGCACCAGGAGCAGGAGCAGCCATCTGCCCTGCTTATTTTGCCAGCCTCAAAAAATGTGTATTCGTTTGGAAAATTAAAAAAAAATTAAATGTGTTTGTATTTACAGTGTGGTTTTTTTTTTGCGGTACACGGACGACAAGAGCTCTCAGGCACATCAAATATGCAAAATCATGTTTTCTCTTGTACGACTTTTCCTTTTGCCACATTGAAAAGCAAAGCTTAAAGTTATTTCTAGTTGGAATGAGGAACCTAAGAACTATTTTTAATTGAAATGTATTAGGATAAGGATGAGATTTTCTCCTCCTTCTCACCCTTTTGGTCATTGAAAGCCCAATCAGTTATTTAATCCAGTGGTTTCCTTTTTTACGACACCATTTAATAATAATGTTTAACTCTAACCACAATCTAATTTTTGTACATGATCTAATTTCCAATTTCCTAATTAAAACACATATTCTACGCATTCGACTAGACAATACTCGAATTAAATAATTTTGACAGGTAAACAAAAATGAGTTGCATGTCAGCTCCAGCGATATATAATTTTAATTAACCAATATACCATTAATTATTTTGATGACACTATAAGCTATTAGCATATATTATTTAAATTATAATTTTTTGATTTGTTTGTTATTTGTGTAGGTTTACACGACGCTTGCCATACACCTGTTATAAACGCAATATTGCGGCACCCATTCCACTGCCAATCGCATCCTGTATATGCCTGGCAGCGGGTTAAAGTTACGGGCATCTTGCTAAAATATTCTGACCCTTTAGTACTTGGCCTTAGGGCTAATTTAAGGCCACATTAAAATCCCCCTCGTATGTTGTGATCCTTGGGCCGCTGGCAATATTTAGTGTTGCTCTTGGAAGTGGCCATTTAGCGCCTCGTATATGGTCCTACCATCCGTATCCTCAGCCCAAGTGACAAACACAACACAGACATGGGCACATTCTTCCCAGTTTCCGGCTCCCTGGGAGTGGATGTGGATGGGGATGGGACATCGAAGGCTTAAGGAGATAAGCCAAAAACCACAGCCAGCCTCAATTTATGCAGCCGGGCGAAATCTGTGCATTTGCCAAGAGCCAGAGCCTGGCCAGCACTTTAAGGCTGCACTCGAGAGGCTGCTGCTGTTGCTCCGAATTATATTGTTGCCGAGGCAGACTTTTCATTTAAATTGGTACGCATATTTTATTGCAAAATGCATTTTGCCATGCCACACTTGGCTGGGCTTATTGCCTCTGGGGAGGAGTGGAGAACGCTCTCACACGAGGGTCTTCATGGCTCTACTGCAATTACGCTCAAGTGCGTTTAGCCATTTTATTGCAATTGCAATTTTCGTTTGGGTTTAGGTTCGGGCCTACATTGAGTCTCCTGCTAGCCGGCCTGCCTGCCCGCCTGCCTGCCTCTATTTGAATATTTCCACATGTCAAAATCGGCTTAGTTAAGTGCGACCGAGTTTTGCTTAATGCGCTTTCAATATCGAACCCTTGCGAGCCCCAAATATGCGTTGTGTGTGCCAAAGCGTTGCAGTTGCCAAGTTCCTGATAAGACGGAACCACTCTTCGGCTTCCTCTGGAAGGAAGTGCGCCAGGGTAGCCATAAATTCTTGCCTCGTTCTTTTTTGCATAAATAGTACTTTTGTGCAGCTTTATGGCATGAGTCGGCCAGGATCCGAATCAGGATGTGGCATTCCAGTTACACTTCAGGCTCTATCTCCTGCCTCAGCCTCAGCCTCCGTCTCAGCTTCAGCTTCAGATCCAGCCAAATGCGTGCAGGAAATTGCGTAACTCTTGCCGAGAGTTTCGCATGGAAACTTGACACGGAACTGGGTTATGTCCCCAGGGAGTAGTTTCTGTGGCATTTGTGCATCTTTTGATAATGAAAAGACTGACAGGAATTCTTTGAATTGTAAATTAATACAGCTCTGCAATTTATGGCAATTTGTTCAAGAAAACAAATTTTCTGAATAAAATATCACAAGTGAAAGACGAAAAACAAAAGATTGTACATTTCTCGGGCATATTTCATGCTTCAGTTGGCTATTGTTCATTGACTAATCGTTTCTTTTTTCTCACTTGGCAACAGCTTACAAAAGCCAGATGACACCCGTCATAAAGTTTAGAAAAGACATCTAACAGAAATGCGCAACTTGGCCAATACTCGAATCACTAATTGCACTTTTTATACGCGGTACCAGTGGGGATAGGGGTATGTTGTGTCTGAGGAAATGTAGGTAACAAGGCAGCTGCGAAGAAATAAAGTAAGTAGAGGGTATCTTTGCATCTTTTCTCTTTTAGGTATGGAACCTCTATTCGACTCGTTCTAGGACTCGTTGTTGGCTATATATCGGGTATCTTATAGTCGTAATCTCAACTATCGGGCTCTTATTTGCTCATGCGGAAAAATGGCATTTAGGAAAGCCATATGTATGTAGTTTTAATTAGAGATATTTTCCGGAATTTCATTAAATACGAAAAACTTGCAAGAAGCTGAAAAATTGTCAAGGATTCATGTTGTAGGCAATGTGCCAAGTGCATGGCATGTCCCTGGTCCCTGGTCCCTGGTCTGTCGCTGGAGCACAAACAGAACCCAACAGACGCTAAAAAGTAAACTTTTAAGAACTTTTAACGAACAGAATTAAGATGAGCGGCGAATAAACGGAAGGGAGTGGAAGTTTCGCTAAACTGCAAAGGACTCCCAAGTTGCCATTTAGAAGGACATACACATGCACGAAACTTTTGCTGAGAGTAATGTTTAGCTATATCCTGCTGCTGATATGCCGCTCTTGTGATCCACTTAATTAAATTCATTAAATGAGCGCACGTATCACGTATACGTCATGTTGTCTGGGCCAGACTTGTTGCAATTAGCTTTGCATCTAGTGCTATAATGCTGTTTAGCATCCGATACTCGTCGGTACACGCACTATTAGCCAGGCATAAAACAGATAGATACTAATTTAAATATCTTGCGTTTCTGCCTGACTGACAGCCTCATCAGAGAGTCGACGTCGACGTCGACGTCGACAACATCCGGCAGCAAATTCTAATTAAAATACATAGTAGTTTGAAAGTTTTCTGCCCCCCCCCTCGCTGGCTTTTTTTTGCTGTGACTTTTGTGGGCGGCTTTGGGCTACAAAATCAATAGACAGCATTTAATCAAATTCTATTGGAAAGAAAACGAGCTTGAGAAGCTGGAAAGCAGGAGACGAAAAACCTTGATGCAATCAAAGCGATGAGCTCCTTAGGACTACGCCCCGTTTGAGCAAGATCAGAGTAGCAATTTCGTTAATAAAACGACGGAAAAGCACCCTCGAAACTGCCAATAAAATCGAAACTTAAGGCCAAAGGAAATCTATTAAATGTACTTAGTTAGGTCTTTAGCTTGTACGGTAAGCGGGCTCTAGAAAGCAATAAAATGGAAAGAACGAGGAGTTACGGAAACCAAGGGAAGGGGCATGGAAAGATAATTTTCCTCCGCTTTACAAAGCCATTAGATGTGCCAACGTTAGCACATATTACACAATTCAAAACTGACTTAAACTAGGTTTAAATACAGCATAAGTGCACTTAATTGCATTGCTCAAGAAGTAATTCGTTTGATTATACTTCCCAGGCTCCATTTCCATCTCTCAAACATTCCAGCATTTTAGGGCATTGCAAACGATGCAAATTTGTCCGACTTCAATTTCCTTATTGAAGTTGCATAGTTTTGTGTTTGACAAATTGCCAGACGATTGGTTTAATAGCTGGATGAGCAGACCATGTGGCTGCAATGCAAGTGCACTGCAAAGGGATGGATATGGTATGGGGTTGTGTGTGGCGTGGCGAGGGATGGCTGGAACTGCCTCTGGTTTGGGACGTGTCCGTAATTGGGGTCACGAAGTGCATATCAAAGGACAACATTGTCGAGCCGTCGCCATTTTGTCAGCAGCAACGTGGCGCGCATAAAGTTTTCGACAAGTTATGCGCCTCAAGTGCCCGAGTGTGTCTGCAACAATGCCACGACCATTACCCAGTACCCAGAACCCAAACCCAATTCTGTGTGTAGAGGGATCCAAAGCACACACCCAAAACCAAATCCTGAGCCGATGCCAGGCCCGTCGTTGTAATAAACTTTGTTTATAACGCGTCGCCTGCTAAATTTTGCAAACATGCAAACGTCGAGGGAAATGCATAGCTGAGATCGCCGTGGCCATGCCAGCGGAAAGGAATCGCTGCTTCGGCTGCTGCTGCTGCCTCTGCAGCAAAGGAAGCGGAAGTCGAATGCAATGCACACTATCAGCACCCGGGACACAGCCCCCCAATCCACCAGCACAGTCACCAGCCAAGGCTGGGCAGTGCCTTCCAGTTGCGAAGTCGTCGAAATGTGCATTTTGTTTCGCTTGTTTAACGCATTTTAACTTTGATTAACGACTGACGGACTTTTCGCCGGGTGGGAGCTGGCAGCCAGGGCCTTCTCCACAATTCTGATTTGGGCAAACAAATTGCATTTGGATGAATGCTTCAGCATTTCAGCATTTTGATGTGTTTACAGCATTTTTCACTCAAGCTATTAGTGGCAGGAATTTCATGGACTGTAATGGCTGAAATTATGATTCTTTAATAAACATAAATGGGGAAAACCTACACTTGTTCTGTATATAAGCTGATTTCTATCTGTATTTGACGGTTTTGGCAATTCAAAAGTAAACTCTAATCTCCTTTTAAAGGAAAACGAACCAAAGATTCAGGTTTCAGCGACGCACTGCTTGATCACTTTCCTGGGTAGGGAAAAATTATCCACAGCTTCAGATGTTGTGTTCTATTAAAGCATTGTCTGAGTGACCTTCTGTTTAGCTGTTTTCCATTTTCTTTTTAAAACCCTCCAGTCCATTTCAGAGAAGGAGCTTCGCATTGGTGGCAGTGTGCAGTGTTTTGCTCCCTGTCTGTTTTCCGAGCAATTAATTTCATTATTTTTCATCTCGATGCATAATTTTCATGAATGGCAAAATCGAGTCCACTCCGCATTCCACATTCCGCGACTCCGCGATTCCCGGTACGCGGTACGCGGTACCCGCTGCCCGTTGCCCGGTTTCGAGTTATCAGCGGGGCACTTCCCCGTGGAAGCAGCAGCAGCTGAACAAAGAGGCAAGAGCTGTGCAGCGCATGCTGTGCAAATTGTTAGCGCTGATTTATTATTTATTGCTTTGGTTTGGTCCCTGATTTATCCCAAGTTGGCTGGGGGAAAAATAGCTGAAAGCGGCGATGCGGGCACGGAGCTTAAAGCCTTCAATCTTTTGTCTGGCGAATTCCTAAAAAAATCATGTATCTTTCATTGTTTCAGTATCAAAACGTTGCATCGGGGTCAGGCAATTAAATGATTCATGCCTGTATGTATTTATTGTTCTGTCATGTTGTGCAATGGCGGGGGGAGGGAAATAAACCAATCAATTTAAGCCTCTGGGCACTGCAATTCTCTTGTCATTTGTTAGCGCCATGCCTTACATGAATCGCTGCGGATTTGCATTAAACATGCAACAAGAGCTGTTTAAATAACTAATAATTATCTTGTCGGCTTTCCAAAGAGCTTCAATGTCATTTGCTGTTCTGCCTGCTATGTATTCCATTTGCCATTCGCTATTTATATGCATAAGCCGCTTAGTTGAAATTAATTAACATTAACAGCCGCAAAACAACTAGGAGCGTTTATGGTGGATATTACGACTGAATGATACTCTTTGTCTGAGGGTAATGCAAATTCAAGTGGATGGCAAAAATAGCTATGTAGTACACATGAACTTGTTTGCCTCTTACACACATTTAGACGTATACAATACACCTTTATGCTGTCCGATTACTAGGTACTAACAAAACAAGCAACTAAAATGTACTCGAACACAGAGCTACACACTAGTTAGTTGCACCAGTCCGTTTAAATATTTATTGTTCGCACTATCCGCCTCTTTTTTTTCTCGCCCTGTGGTCGTTTATTGTTAATGACATTGTAAGCCCAATTAGTTATTTATTCATGTGGTTTCCGTTTTTATGGCACCACACCACTGGCATCCAATAAAAATGCTAAGCTCAAACCATAACCGGTGCTTTAAATGGGGTTAATGCACAAATACAATGTTAGGATAAGTATTTTCTATATAATCTCATTTTTATTTAATTTTTTTTTTTTTGCAAATATTTGTTTTTAATCTATATTGTTTGTTAATTAAATAAACGCTGTTTGTGGGCAGTCTGCCTATGGATTTGACATATGTATATATTCAATGAATTTTACTAGAATATTATCTAATTAAATGATTTTGTCAGGTAAAGTGTCAAAGCTTAATATCCGCGACAGTAGTTTTATTTGAAAAAGTAGAGAGAGCATTTTGCATAATGTTAATAATCCTTTAAATAGTAATTATTTTGTTGATGCAATTATGAGTAAGCTTTTCTATAATTAACACTTTGCATGATACATTTAAATAAATATTCTTTGATTTAGTGTGTGTGCTATTTGTGTTTTTAATAATTTAAAACTCTGCTTAAATCAAAGAATATATACTTTATGATTATTGAAAAGTTCTTGAATATATGTACATATGTATGTATATACGGTTTTGGTATTGAGTCCCACACATCAAAAATCTAGCTGGCATTTACTGAAACCTTGTCGTGTTTTGTGCCCAGTGAATAGATTTTCAAAAGAGATACAACATTGTGTGTGAATCAGGAAAGTTTTGCTTTTTTTGTCAAGGATTCCTGGCACCTCAATTTCTTTGTGCTGCTCCTTGCCACTCAACTTCTAGGGTCCTCTCCACTGGCTCCAGTGCTCTTAGCTTCGTTTTCTCTTGAGCATTACAATGTTCATATATTTCCGAGGGAACACAAAGCATACTTAGGGGCTCCATTCAATAGCAGGAAAGCAAACACGGGGGCATCCATTCCGCACCGCCCGCAGTCCGAATGCCCGCGGCGCTGCGATGCTCTGCTTAATCAGCACTAGCTGCGGCACATAACTCAGACACATCCCATAACAGGGAGGAGGAGGCGCCCCATGGTCCCTGGAAACGGGAATACTCCTGTGCAGGAGGTCCTGTGGTCCTGTGGTCCTGTGGAATAGAGATACTCCTATGCAGGAGAGAACAAAGACAGCTCCTGCTGCAGCTGCTTACTGATGCTTCTGCCTTCTGCTGCACTGCACTTTAATTTTAAAACAAATGCAGGCGAGCTCTACATGAAATTCGGCAGTCAGTCAAGCGAAATGAAAGGAGAGTACGGGTTGAACCAGCAAAATAGCAACTGGGCAGCCGAGCGTGCTTGAATTACACTTGCAATCAAATCTTAGAGCAACCGCAAGTGCACGCAACATCAACAGGGCTGTCTCTTACAAAATTAACCACAACAAGAAGGATGCAAAGGAAACGTATTCGGAAACCGATGGATTGGATACCCTTGAAGAGCTATCGTTTCTATGGAATTGCCGCAAGATTCAGCGACATATTTGCATTCCAAGTCGAGAGACTGATCCAGAACATATACTATTCTTATGGGGTAGGAATGCTTCCTTCTCAGCATTGCAAACGTCTAGTCAAAAATGGGATACCCTGTTTAAGGGTATATTAAAATGGAGTGCTTCCACACTCAGATGCAATGGTTGAAGTGGTGAGTCGAGGGCTGGGTGGAGGTTGGAGTTCGGATATGTCGGATAGTTGAATAGTTGGTCGTCTGACATAACCGCACCCTGGTGCTTCGAGCTTGGATTTTGTATGGCAGGCTGGTCTTGCTCTGTCTCTGTGGTTTGTTAGGCAAGTTATTAGATTAGCAGGATGGGGCTATGTCATACATTCCCTCATCAGGCGATGCAACAGGCTATTTGACCACGAGCCTTCCAACCACAAACAGCTGTCAGTCAGGCCCTTACATACCCTTTGATAAATATGATTAAAGTCTCTCCTACCGTTGTCTCTCCCTCTCTCTCTGCAACCTTTGCCTTTGACAAATTTAAAGGGCCCCATGCAGGCCATCAGTCTAATGACTCTGAGCCAATGCCATAGATGCCAGTGCAGTAGCAGCAGCAGCCAGAAGCTTTCGGGGATAAAACAGAATGTGAATGATATATGTATACATAAAAGGATATTTTAGTTGGGGGGCCAGCTATAGATGACGGATAGGACTGGCGGTGCCTCCGTCTCCGTGTATGTGAATGTGAATGTGGCAGCGCAAAAAAGTATGCTATGAAATTTTATTTATGCCACTTTTGGGGCTTCATGTCACATGTGCACAAAAGAGCATTGTCGGTTGCGCGCTTAACAAAAACCAAGAACGAATCATCTTTATAAAAGGTTTGGTGGATTGATACCCTGTAACAAGATCATCAAAGAGTTTCAAGTGAGTCAAGAGAAAAATCTTTTAATTACTGGAGAGAATATATAATATTTTCTTTTTGTTACACTTGTAGCCCAAGTCATATATACCCTGCCATAGTATGCCCTCAGATTATACAGAAAAATACGTTGCTAATTTGAAAGATGAATTAGATTTCCAGCATTCAGAGATTTGCAGCGTTGCAGCTTTCCAGTTTTGTCCAGGGGCAGTCAGAGGAGCTGGGGAATTGGAGAACTATAAATTCATTTGTCACAGCAAATCCCCGGAGCGGCTTACAATGAAGTTCATTTCACAGGCATACGAGACAAATGGGAAAGACATTTTTACGTAGTTTGTGGCAAAGTCAAAAACAGCATAATGCATGTCACGCACACACACATAGACACATAGACACATGTACACAAAAACACACACACCGATTCGCACACATACATTGTCTGGTTGAGACAGCTGACACAAAAGCCATAGAGAACAATTTAGATATTTTCAAAAGATTTAAGCGCTCTACAAACGCCTCACAGAACTCGAGTGCGAGGGCTACATGGGGAAAAGTTGTCGACAGTTTCAGTTGCATAACTCCCTGCGTAAAGATGGAGCCGACTAGAAGGTGGCAGTCCTCCTGCCAGATTGTCTATTTGCTTGCCATTTAAATAAGCATACTTCCCAGCCAAAGCCAGAAAAAAGGGGAAACCAGAAAAAACTCCATTCATATTCATGTGACTAACCAGAGAAGCTCGACATTATTACTTATGTTTATTTGTTGTTTGTCTCCTGCAGGTACGTACCATGCATAAAAAGCCAAAGGTATCCGGGGCCGTGCCGGAAGGAGATACAGGAGATACAGCCCCCTAAGTGGCTTCCCAGCGCCCAGGCCCTGTATTTGCATATGAATCCGCAATCCGCAACTCTGTGTCTGTATCTATGTGGGCCTGTCTGTGTGTGTGTGCGCACTTGAGTATCTTAAGTTCTGGGGTAAGTGTGGAACTTTTTTTTTGAAATCCAGCAAGTGGTGGCCTCTTCAAGTGGTTTCCCAGCCCAGGTTTCCCAGGTGCGCTCTGCCGCTGCGGTCTCCTGGAAGTGCTGGAAAAATTACACGGTATCCTCGTATGTATTTGGGTCCGCAGACGGATTTCTCACACAATTGTGACCTCAATTGGACCCAAAGTTATGTGTATATGGAGCGGAAATTCAAAGGTTGCACAAGTATATGTGTATATGCAGCCCATGAATAAATAAATTAAATTCAGTTCTTGTTTCTGTTTTGCGGGGCTCTTATAGGTGTTGAGATGCACCAGGCGAAAGGGAGTCAAGTGGGAGCCTCTCTGGTGCAACGAGATTGCAATGTCAAAGAATTTGAGCAGAAAAGGGAAGTTACTTTGTTTTTAATAATTTTGAATCTCAATTTTCATAGCACGAAAGGCATAAGCTGTCAAAGAAACGTAATTGAATTAATTACCTGGAATCTACACATCCCTTTCAAGTTGGCTAATTTCCTTGGATACCTTTGCTCGCCAGACCAGACCCCCCTCGTAATTAACCCACTTGCATGGCTGCTGCACCACTGGCAAATCACCGCGGCAGAGGGATCCACGGCGGAATCCCCAGCCGTATCCAAGGCCGGAGCACACCAATGCGGTGCTGGTGGCCACAAAGAAAAGCGCCAGAAATCCGCAAACGGCGTGCAAAAATTTTCTCCGCTTTTAATGGCCCACACACATGTGTGTCTACGTGTGGCTTTCGGGATGTGAATGTGCGTCCAAAAGAGCCTTAACTGACCAACACAAGCAAATATACACACACACACACACACACAAACACCCTCTTTGGAACAGCCAACGACTGAAGGGATCCGTCCTGGCAAACGCTTTAAAAAGCCATTTTGGTGTTTTACTGGTCCGCCGTCAGGGTGGCGCGCCGGATGGATGCCACGTCGTTTAAAGCGGCCACAGAGAGAAAAAAAATAAGGGCGGATTATAAAACACTTAAACGATTTTAAGCGCAATTATGCTGGCACGGACAAGTAAATGCCGAGCATTGCCAATGCAGCGCATTTTCCATTTAATTTTTCAAGCACTTTCAAGTGGTTGGCTCATTAGGATTTCAATTTAAAGGTGCTCTGAGAGTAAGAACTGGGCAAATTCGTTCTAAATAATTTAGGAAAGAAAATGAAAACTAATGCAAACAAGAGGGAGTACACCAGTTGAGTGTATCGACTACGAGATATCTCGTGCCTTGATAGGGCAATGGCGTACGCTTTTACCTGATAATTTGAAAAGAAATTGACGCTACGCTGGGGGCACCAGCACTTGCTTGCTCCTAAGCTCCTCTCAAGGCAATGAAATATACCCTTCTATTCAACAACTGCAGGGTATAGTAATGAAGAGCCGAGAGAAAGTAGCAGTTGGGGGCAGATAACCTGGAACAACAGGAGCTGGCAACAATTAGAACGTCAGCTTACCGGAAAAAAGTTTGCATTTCATTTATACTCGAAGGGATTTATTTACGGACAAAAAGTTCTGTACAATGCCCAGCGAGAACTAGTCCTGGCCGAGCGGTGTCCGTTCTCTGGACACGACAGAGATGGTTGTGCATCCGCTGCCAAGCAGGTCCATTGTTGCAACAATAAACTTCCGGCTTTAAATTTCAATTGCCTGCCCATGAACAGGTGTGTGTTGGTGTGTGGGGGTCTAGCCCGACAAGTTATCTTTCGCAACGGCTTTTGACATTAATTAGCCAAAACATGTTGAGCCACGGCACCACCGCCAGGATCCGGGAAATCCAGGTAACGGCAAAGTTTTTGGCCATCTGCAGTCTGCGGCTACATAATGGGCTGCCTGGCTGCCTGGCTGCTTGGCTGCCTGGCAGCGTGTTTATTATGCATTTTGACCAAAGGTCGAAAGTGCTGAATACGTGCAAAAGTTGGTCAGGTGTTTGCCTTGAACAAATGACATTCTGCTGTCGAAGTTGATGCTTAATCTGGACATGTACGTAAATCAACCGAATTTGTGAAGGATTTGAAGTGGAGTGACCACACGGTGATAGCGGATTATTGTATTAATTTATTAACAATAAGTTAATTAATTAATTACTAATGGCCTTTGAATGGACTTTGGTGGTTTGTCTCTGCGGGGAAATAAAAACAGATATACAAATTATAAATCGAATATTTAGTCTGAAATGTAATTTCCAATTTTGAAAAGGCAATACATATTTCATAATTTTGAATCTGACAGAAATACAATAGCTAAAAATAACAATTTTGACTTTGAATAGAAAAATTATTATCAGTAGTAGGCTATGGCTCCTGTTCACTCCAAAGAATACTATACAATTTTGAACTTTTTCACCAGTGTTCTGTTGAGAATCGTTAGTTTTTTTTGTCTGCAGTTAGGGCCACTGTCTCTTCATCTTTAGTCATCTCCGGATGCATTAAGTCTGGTTTCTCGGGATTCATTACTTCCAGCTCCATGGCCACCTCTTCGCCTGTCATCTCGGGCTTATCATTTTCTGTCATCGGCTTCTCCTGACTGAGATGAGCACCGTCCATCAATACGGTCGTGACGGGTTCCTCGGAAAGCGTATCGTTGTTCTGGGCTGGCCATGGCCAGAGTCGGAATCTCTTTTCTGCTGCAGTTTTTGCTGCTTTCTGCGATCCGGCCTTATCTTTCGGCTTTTCAGTTGCACCCGCTTTCGTTATGGTTTCCTCTCCAGATTGATTTGATTTGGGCTTGCACGATTTGGATGGTCGGTTTGTTGGCTGCTTCGGTTTAGACTTCGCACCTATTGACGACTTTGATGGTATCGATGGTGGTTGTGGAGATGGTACCTTCTTGGTGCGACACGGGGCAGCAGCACTTTTCGATGGCAAGCGTTTTTTAACAGAAGTCTTGCGCTTTGGGAGGGCTTTCTTAACGTCTTTTTTGGGTCTTCCTCCTCCTGCCCGTTTTGGGGTCTTGTGGATAGATTCGATCGAGTAATCGTCACTATCCGACGAGGTTTTCGGCTTCCGCTTGACTGGGGCTCTCTTGCGCCTTTTAGCCGGTTGTGGCATGTCTAAGGACGATTTTGAAGTACATGCCATCTGGTCTAAGTCGTCGGAGCTGCTGTATGAGCGCTTTCGTTTTTGATTCCCTTCAATGGCACTTCCAGTCAGAGACTCGTCCGAGTCTGTCGTGATCTCTGACTGACTGTCATCCGCCTTCTCCCTCATCATTCGTTTTGGGGGCATGTTGAAAATACTTTTTGCTGAATATATTTTGTAAATATTTTCGATGTTGCACGCGTGAATATTCGGTAAGGAATGAACCTGATATAGGAATCTAGTAAATACCTGACGTATTCATATACGGCCTACTTGAAATTTAGAAAGTCTATTCCATATTCCACGCCAGCGTTGACGTTTTACTTTGTTTTAGTGTTTTTTTTTTTCAGTAAGTGGGTTTTTAATATTTTAAAATGTTTGTGGAATACTTTTGCGGTCAATAATTTGCGGTCAAATGTGGGCGAATTTGTCAAGGATTTTGGCGCGCCAATTTAGTGCCTTGTCCTCTTTGAGTTTCCTTTGGAGCTAACTTTATATAATGGCAGCAAAGTTCACACTTCCTTTTGGCCAAACTTTGTCCACAGTCGAGCCGTCGGAGCCACATGGTTGTTGTGTCTGTTGAACTTTTGTCCAAATAGAGGCTAGGCTCTCTTTGCTTTTTGCTATTTGCTTTTCCACCAGCGCTAAATATTTCAAACAAAAGCCGTACAAACAGCTGACAACTCCAACAACAAAATGTCGGGCGGAAGGAAGCTCAACTTAAATAACGGATATTGGCTTAAATAAACAATGGCGTTCGGCATCGACTCCGCCATTGCCATCGCTATATAGTACATACATACATACAGAGCAAACTTTTGCTCTCTGCCAAGGGGCGGCCACTTAGGCGATAAGGGAATGCTGGGGCGGAAGTCACCCGCCCTCCATTTTGTGGCTGGCGCTGCAAAGTTCTGCATGCCATAGTTGTCCGTAATGCTCATCAGCTGCGCACCACAGCTGTGTTTTCAAAATAAATTTCCATGCTGTCTAATTGCTTGTTAATTAGCATAGTTTCGCACGGTATGCGGATGTGCATATGTGTGTAGTTAACGGATGGTATGGTTTCCAATCGTTTGGGAAAAAGTATAGCTGCCAGTGACGTGTGTCACTACGGTGTGACAAGCCATTGATGGAATTTAACAACAGTGCAAATATTTGACAGCTGAATGGTTCACTGGCTCCTTGCACACACTCACGCGGGGCCCCTGAAACCCCAATCGGATCCCAAATCGGTCGCTGACGCGTGAGAGTGCGAAAATTGACTGGATTTTAGTCGCTGCCTGTATACACCAGAATTCCAGACAAACATGCCAGGCAGGTCCATAAGTGCCTATTCTACATCGCAACTGTGGAGCTGTCGGAGTCTCTGCACTGTGGTTCAATGGATATTATCGATGCTAACTGGCTCCTTGAGATATTATGCTAATGAGGAAACTTTTGCGGTGAATCATACTTACATATATTCATTAGGGGAAACTTTTGCTGAAAAATGTGCGGAAGAGTTGAGAGTATAAATTGAATTTGACAGCAAAATAACAACAGATGGAAGAAGATTAAAAGCAGATTAAGTGCAGAGTGACCAGAGAGGGAGAAACAAAGAATAAGACTTTCCCAGGAAAGTGTGGTAACCGGGAGGAAGAATAGGGCTAAGACTAAGAAGAGTTGCATTACAAAAGGGGAATCATAAAAGCGGAAAACAGAAGAGTGAACAAGTTTGAAACAAGTGGGAGAATGATGAAAGAGAACAAGAGTATCGTAGTAAATGATGAAGGTTTGCTCTTATCAATCTATGTACATAAGTATATAATGTATAACTTTTTAAAAATGTAAAATTTAACCACGGATCTATTTTTAGCTTGAAGTTAAGTTTCATTCAAGGAATACTCCTCCACTCTAATGATGGTCAAAATATTTCTTTAAATTTTCAAAATCTTCTTTAGCTTGGCCATAGCGAAATGCAGTTCTCAGGTCTCACTTCCACTGTGTCACAACAAATTCAAATTATTTGTACACCGAAACGACTGCGATAGGGACAATGTTTGCACAGCCGGCGAGAAAAAACAGGACTAAAGAGGAAAATGGTATAACGGCATAGTGGAGAAGGGAGAGTGGAGGGGAAAACTCTAAGCGAATGCCCAACCGTTGCTAAAAGGATAAGCACATTAAGGCATTTACTTTGCAATTGGAATGCGAATCAGGCAGAGAATCACTGCAAAGCGCATTAATATATAGAAGCAAAGCGGTATTGAAAGTCCACGGAAGCGACCTGCACGCCTCTGGCGGGTCGTCGCTCCTCGAAACCACTAGAATGAACAAGGCGTACACATGTCGCCATATCCTTGTACAAGGACTTGTAGTTGCCACTGTTGCCTCTTGCCCGGGCTGCCGCTGTTGTTGTGGACACAAAAGCGCAACACACAAGCAACAGCCTGGGGCGGGGACTGCAATGACAAAGGACAGTAACGGCAGACGGGCTGGGCACAGCCACAGGCCCACTGCACTTTGGACCCACTTAATCCTGCCCATTGTGTTAGCAATATTATGACGCCCAACATGTCGCACACGAGAATTGTCTTGGCCAAATGCGGTTCGACCTCTCAACTCGGGTTCGTACCTCCCCAAGGGCACTGTGAACCCCAATACCTATTCCTATTCCTTCGTTCAATTTTCCTTTTCGAAAGAATAAGCTGGCAAAGCTTTTATGCTTTATCTGCAGGACTGCCGCCGTCGCCAAAGGAAAACTTGTTTGTTTTTCCTACGCTCCGTCTCTCGTAATGAACGTCCCTGTCTGTCTATTGTCTGGGCTCTGGGGGTGGAAGGACCACCTCTTCTGTTAAGGTTACACTTTGTTTTCTGCTCTTCACGGAGCGCCGCGACCAGACGGCGCCAGGCGACCCTCAACCTCCTCCTGGCATTGGAGAGGCCAGCCTCTATAGAATTTTTGGCAGCCATTGGGAAATCAATAATAACGCAATGAAGTCATGTAGCTAAAAATATAACATATTTAAAGGCAAGTCCTGTGTGGGCATCGCTTGAATGGGGGCTTTGAATAATGACTGAACGAGATGCTGGATAAAATATACAAATTACAAGAGATTTATGAAAAAAAGGTTTTTTGGAATTAAGATAAAAAAAGAACAACGAAATTAAAATCGGTGTTCAAAGTATTCCAAATTAGAATCTTTCTTTGGACAGTCTCATAAAAGTAAGCCCTAGATGACATCGCTTTTCCTCATCGGCTAGATTCTAGTTTTAGCCGGGGTCAATAGAGGACCTTGAGAAAGTAGGGCTTTAAATTTTCAAAGTTGTTTTTATTTATAGTTAGTTTGTAGTAGTAGCTTTTATCCCTTAAATCATGTAATGAGAGCACACACTGAATGGTCTCTTATGCAATAAATTTGTGGGATGAATGTGAACATAAACTAAATTCAAACTCAATAAAGTTATCTTCCAAAAGATAATTGGATTTATCTCGAATGTAATTAATGGATCTCCACGACTTACCGCAAAAAGTCCTTAAATATACACAGTAATAAACCAATTTAATGTGCATCAAAAGAACTCTTGTGAATGGCTTAATGGCGGTTGCACACATACATATGTATCTGGTGTTAAAATGCTTTTAATCAGAATTAATTAAAATTGATTTCTCACTCGCAAATCAAAGACATGCCAGGGCACATCGAAAACAGTTGTCGATTCCTCGGTAAATTGGCTTCAATGAAAACTAATTAAATTATAAACATTACGCGGCCACGGCAGTTGGCTTTAATGAATGCGTTCGCCATCAATCGAACGCTCAATCACTTTGCTCAGGCAAAAACTAATTATAGACTGCAAAAATTGAATGCTAATAAATCAATTCATTATAGCCGCACACGCACGAGGCTTCCTCCGATGACCATTCCTCAAGGAACCGTCCCGGACATCCCCCTTGCCCCATTCTCCAGCAGACATTCTCCCACTCCTTTCCCCATTCCTGAAGTTTCCTCAACTTTATTTTTCTAGGTCACGCCCAGACGGTTTTCCTTCTCTTGTTTTCTGTGTGTTTGTGTGTTGCTTCCCATTTCGGCAGACAAATGGCGTCGCAGTTTCGTGGCGCCACCAGTTGTTGCCACCGCCACAGAAACCGTGCCACTGGCAGCTTCCACCTCGTATACTGCTCCTTGTCACTGCCAATTTTTACTGCAGCCATTCTTTTGCCGGCCTGGCTGGGAATAAATCCCGCGCCCTGTTATCGGGTTCTGTGTGTTGCTCTGGGATGTTTAGCAGCAGGACGAGGACGATGGCGAGGACGAGGACGAGGACCATGATCCAGGATCCAGTATTGATTTCGCTCTTGTGCCGTACCCGTTCCCCCAGCATTAAAGTTGTAGCAGGCGAAAGTACCAGCAACACGGATAGTTATGGTCCTGTTTGCAGCTCTCTCCCATATCCATCAACAGCTGTCAAACTGCTTGGCCCATTCACGGCTTTGTGTCGAACAGAATTTTTGCGAGCAGCTCGCTAGAGGAAAGTTTTTTACGAGCTCTAATAGTTGTCGTTGCTGTTATAGTGCTTTAAAGTTGATATAAAAATTAGTTTTTGGACTTTAAGGCTCCCATGAAGGCTTATATTTATGGTACTTGTGTCTGCTGGTTTGTGCTGGTATTTGGGTTTGTTTGGAATGTTTCGGCTTTGTAAGAGGCACCACCATTTTGATATTTTTGTACATTTTTGTATGTTATTTTATTACCTTAAAATGGCCTATGTGTTTGTATAGAGCTAAATTGAGTTTGAGCCAGATTGGTATTCACTGAAGCCAGGAATTCCACAAAGTTAAACAAGGACTCGTAGCTTGTTTGAACTTCAATTTGTTAGTCTATCGGCACGATGACATGCTTACTGCTTTTCCCACTTTGTAATTGATTGGCATAACTTTACCCTATAAAACAGATTTCACTTGGCTTACTCTCTGCACAGCAGCCATATGACTCGTCGTTTGCCGGTCTCCGCCAGCATTTGTGGTGGAATGCCTCGAGTTCTTTCCATCAATTGACATCTAGAGCAGAGTTATTGATAGCTTTTATTGCCATGCACGTTTCATTTGTTCTGTGTGTGTGTGTGTGTCTGTGTCTGTATCTGTGTGTGATAGGATGCGGTAGAAAATCTTTTCATTTTGTGGCACATTACCCATGCCAAGTGCTCGACGTCAATCACATTTCCTCAGTAATAAATCCGCTGCCACAGCGCTTGTCGCTGGCAATTGCAGCTTGCTGCATTCAACATTCCAGTGCACATCCGAAGCCCGCATCAGCAGCAAGTCATGTTGAATTACGTGCAATTAAAATCTAATGCACACTGCACGGCTGGAAGGATTGGAGGGCACCAATAGATAGCTGGATGGATGCTCCATTTGGCAGCCGGGGGCAATCAACATGGCTGCGGTGATTAATAAGCTACGCTCTGGGCACGAGTGAGGGTACGGGTGCGGGCACGGAAGGCAGGCTTTGTGGGTCACAGCTGCAGCTCGACTAAACTATTTATACAGCAATTTAGTTTTCCCAAACAGATTTTCAATTTGGCAGCGCGGCAAACTAAATTTGCCAAGGGACTCGCATGGCATGGCAGAGGACTCGGGACGCAGGCCACAGACAGGCATGCCAAACGGCGACAGTTTTGAGCTCCTCTGCTCGACCCCAAAAATTATAATCAGTTAATTTGATGCCAAGGGCTGGTGGTCCCAAGCGACGACATCTTTGTATCCGCCTGCCTAAAATGCTTTCGAAAAAGCAATTTCAATTAGTGAGCTGCTGCACACCCGGAGGTGACTGTGGAAAAATGAAGCCATAAACTTGAAATTTAATCACCAGCGAATGGCACTGGGATCTGTGCAAATGTTTTTTGCCAAATGTCACACAAAAGCTCCACAATTAAACCGAAAGTGCAGAACAGACCCGAAACTCGGGCTGAAACATCAAGTGGATGGGCAAAACTCATTTACCTCCCAAATGTTAACCATAAACGCAACTATTTTGGCATCTCATTTGCTGCGAACGCCAGCAAATTGCAGACATTTGTACGAGTATTTCTGCAACTGTATGCGAGCGTATCTGTGGGAAAGTTGGGTGAATGTGTGACAGGCGACAAACAGGCGACGACGTCGAGGCAGGGGCGGAGGCAGGGGCAGAGGCAGAGGCAGAGGCAATGGCGGCGTCGTCAGTGAGACAACCGGAAATACAAAGGCAACTTCCGTGTCGGTGACGCCGAGTTGGTTTGATGTACGGATATATGCGACTACTGTCTGTCATGAGTGATGCTCTCCCTCCCTTTGGCTGTGTGCGACTGTGTTTGCCAGATAGGGTGTGTGTGTGTCAAGCGAAACTTTGTTTATGCGTTTCGTTTTTTTGTTTTGTTGGGTCCTTTGCTGTAAGAAAATTCCCTTGAAGATTGCATAACAGATAATTCATTACAAAATATGACAAATTGATACTTCGTTTCCATTGTCTTCCACAAAAGCTGCTGTCATTGGAAATTTGAAGGGGAAACTATTAAGTCATGGCGGCTTTTTATAGGATTTATAGTTCATTCGTTCTCATATGTTTTATTTTTGAAGATGGGGCTAAAAGGGGATAAAAAGCGGGCTAAGACAAGGGGTTAAGGGCTCCAAGGATGGAACAGACAGAATTCCACTTATATTACGGATAAGATGGAACACGTGCCCGACTGCCTGACTGCGTGCTCTGCTTCCGTCTGGAGTCTGCAGAGTCGGAATACCCTCCCAGGTGGGGAGGGGGCATGACATTCACACACACACACACACATATCCACGCAGAGTCATGCATTTTTTGGCATGCAACTCTGTCTAGCATATTGGTTGATTTATGTGGCAATAAGCAGATGCAACCTGCAACCTGCAGAAAAAAGATGGCGGCAAAAGGCAGGAACGGAACGTGCAACGCGTAACTGATATGCAACGATTAGCACACACACACGCGCACACACATACACAAACACAAACACATGCGAAGGGACTGCTTGTGTCAGCCAAACGGAAATGCAATTGGTTTGGACTTCTCGAAAATTACGAGTACGGGATGGGAAACAGTTACTGCAACTCCTGATCCTGCCCCCTGAGGAAGGTACTGCCCCAACTCAGGCTTCAACTCTTGTGTCTGCCACTGCTGCAACTCCTGGTTTATTGATTTTCGGTGAGGGCTAAGAAAACTATAACTCATTGCAACACATGTTTGCTGGCGCAACTTTTCAGCCAGCACCAACACCAACACCAGCACCAGCCAGCATCCTCCTCTGCTCTGCGTCCTTGTCAATGTTTTTTCTGTATGGCTAACAAACTTATCCATTCACCGCAGCCCTTTGAACTTTTGCCTTGGCTGCAAATACGTAAAGTTTAGTGGCAAAAACCGCATTCTGACATTTTGCCAAATTCGATGGTTTTTGCGGTTTGTCCGTTATATAAACAAACAGTTCGGATCCCTTAAACGGCCACGCCACAGTGTATATTTTTGGTATGCCTGAAAAGTTAACTTAAATTTAGAGACATTCCTGGCTGCGGGGGGAGGATGCGTTTAAGGGAAATTGTGTTGTTAAAAAAGACGTTCGATTCCATTTAAAGTGAGACTAACTTTAAATCTTCATTCGATATAGTTCTTCATACTCGTCCTGTCTATTACTGAATATTTACGCATGAATTCAAATGGCCAACACATTTTGTGTGTGATTTCGTTGCTAACCCAAATGACCCCAAGCACACTATTAGTTATCATAATAAGTAGCAATGGGGAAAAATAAACATTTGTTAAGCACCCTGCCCTTGGGCACACTGACAGATTGCTGGCCGAATAAAATATGGTTTCACTCGATTTAAATGTCAATGTCAGGCAGTGACAGTTGGCTTTGAAGTCCTGGCCGTGGGCTTATAAACATTAAAGCGGCGACCGGAAACAGAATGTCAATTGCTGAAATTGAGACAAAGTTGTGGCCTAGCCCAGAAGGGGGGAGCGAACACTAAGCTGCTTAGCGGAGGCCGGAGCTGGTTCGTCAAGCATAACCACAACTATGTTGCAGCTGGTAATGATAGTCGGGCACAAAAAGGATTAGACGGGACACATGGTTCCGAGAACCACGCGACAGGGGCAGAGAAGTCATAGTAAGGTAATGGGGCGAGGACAGCACAAGGGGCTAAGCCCTAGTCGGTAGGTTTGCCTTACAGGACGAGTGAGTGATGCGTGGTGACAAATTGGTAGTAGTCCCCATCCAAATCTAATGATTATGCAACACAAAGTCCGAAATATTCGGTTCTCTTCTAAAGAGGCAACAGTTTCCTGGCAAAACCTTAAAGCCGAAGCGACATTGATTTGCCCTTGCAGGCGGAAGCTCAAAGGAAGCTCACTGAATCTCTGGTCCTAGGAAAAGGGATTTCAGCGGTCAAGTGCCCAGCCCCCGGGAGGATGAGAAAAAAGTGTTCAATCGCCGGAGCTGGAGGCAAGACAGGGCAAAAGAAGAGAGAGAGAATGGATTTCCGCAGGGGATGAAAGAGTAGATACCCTTCCGAGCGATGTTTCCGTACGAAAATTAGATCCGAATTTGATTCAATTGGTTTTCAAAATGTAGAAACGCATTTAATTATGGAATATCTATAGAAAAATTCAAGTTATTAGGCCTTTTATATGGCACCATACTCGTATATCCATCCGATCTTGGCGGCATTTGCATATATTCTGCCTTGAGTCCGTAAAGGTTTGTATATACCCTCTTCAAGGGTATAATAACCCAACAAACTCCGTACTGGAGCCAGCCCAGTGAAATGTAAAAGCTGATAAAGGCATTAAAGGGTTAAGCTGGTGCTGGGCGCTGCCAGTGCAAGTTCAAAGTTCGCCAACAGATGCAATTCCCGAGAATGGGTGGGGCAGCTCCCTCTCATCGCACTCCTTTGGGGCACATCCTCTGACCGCCCGATTCTTTCTTCTAGTTGCCGTTCAAGTGACGTTGAACGGTCATCAACGCTGGAGGCTTAGCTTTGATTTACTGCGACACTTTGACTTCTCAAAAGTGTTGTCCGAGCAGCAAACTTTTGCGCCTGATGCGACGATATGATGAGGCCTTTATCAGGGAACTGGACCTGCCCTCCCATCCTCGCTTGGGCATGCAGAGCACGTTCGGTGCCTTTGATTAAAATTGATGTGCCCTGGGCTTTGTCCGAAAATTTCGCATGCCGTTTATAGTCAAACATAATTTGACCTAAGCCAAGGCATAAGCAAATGTGACAGGCTCCAGTCAGGCATAAAAGCCTGGGTCACACACACACACCACCGCCTCGACGATAAGACATAGACATACCAGGTCATGCCTGACTCCGTAATTGAATGGAATAGCAAAAACTCACGCACACCAGAAAATGTTCATCTAAATGCATGGCATATTCGTGCGAGTGTGAGTGTGTGGGCTGGGTGAAGGAGGAGTGGGTCGAGGCGAGTCGGCAGTGAGGGCAAACGCCTGCACGACTGCAGCCCAAGTTGTGGACTATAAAAAATATAAGCTGAAATAAAATTAAATCGAAATTAGCACAAGACTGCCGTCATCCACCCAGTAAAAGCAGCAACAGTGGAATAAAGGCAAGCAAAATAGAAAAAATTCAAATCTGTGAGAAGTGTCACGATTCTGATACCGCACAACATTCATTTAAAGCTGGCATAATTATTATTTGGAGTCATTTTTTACTTAGCTTTCAGAAAGATAAATCGCCCTGGGATTTTGGATTTAATGTGGTCTGACAGGATCTAACCAGTAAAAAGTTAAGACAGTGGGACAAAGCAGAGAAAATTGCGGGATACGGTAAACATTGAAGGTTATATTTTGAAAATCACACTAGGTAATAGATGTATCTTTAATTTTTCGGATGGGCAAAGATATACAAAGAGAAATATGGAGCTATGATGTGGGAATAAAGCATCGTTTACTTTTCTTTCTACTATATGTACAATTCCGAGTGTCACCCACTGTGCAGTGGCATTTTTATGGGACATAAAAACTTCTCACAACTGTCGCCGGGGCCACTAAACGTCATCATTGCAATGGATTAGCCTTAATGCGCGACTGTAATTTAGCACTGCACTCGTAAAAAAAGAAACTGCATCAGGCCATAAAGCAGGGCAAAGTCGTGCCGGGAGCTCATTTGCATGCGGCCAAGGCAGCAGTAACAGGAACGGACCCCAATCCTCTGGATCTGGCACATGGTCAAGGAGGCTGCCCCCCTTTGGCAAGCTTCAAGCGTGAATTATTTTTAGTGCATTCTCCTGCTTAAACGGTAGACCAATTGCTGCTGAGTGCACTGGCAACAAAGGGAGAAAAGAGAGTGCCACAGTAACTTGGAGAAGGCCAAGAGGCTGTTGCTGCCACCACCCACAGACCGACAAGGACAAGAAGGACAAACAACTTGCTGGTTGGAAGAAATGGGATGAGATTGGGTCCAGCTATGGCTCTGGTTCTGGTTCTGGTTCTGCTTCTGGTTGTTGGAGTGCTGTCGTTGGCTTGCCTGTTGACAGTAGAAATTGAGCAACCAAAAATGTGTAAACAAGTTTGTTTGGCCCAAGTGTTACGCATTGGTCTCCTTCCTGGGGCCCTGGGCTCTGGTCTATAGTCTCTGGTCTCTGGTCTCTGGTCTCTGGTATCCTGCTATCGATGTCGGTGTCGGAGCTGGTCCTGCTTTTGTCAGTTCTCGACACTTTGGCCATGTATAAAAAGTTTTCAAAAATTATTTTCCGGCAAAAAACAAAATGATATTTTCCCTGCTCTCTTGGAAGACAATATTTGCCGAAATGCTGGACAACCGGACAAATTGCCGGACAGCAAGAACACATAAATCAGAGAACAGCAAGTGACCAATTAGTAGGGAACCACAAAGTACGGAGTCTGAGTAGAGTGGAGTTTTTGGCGGCAATACGAAATGCCAAACAGAGAATTTCCCTCTGGCAGAATGAGGTCCGCTCCCAAAAAAGCAATCAATTATTGTAACCAACTGATGGAAGAAGGGAAGATTCCCTCTAGATACATCGATAGGCAAATTCAATTCAATTGTTTTTGGTAGACATATGTAAATGAATAGGTTTATGAAAAAAAAGAGAAATATGTCAATGAAAAATTTATTGCTGGAAGGCCGGAGTAAGTACCATAGCAGGCGGACTATAATATTTTACCATTGAATAAATAAATCAAAATATGGAAAAAAAAAACCCTTAAGGAATGTACGTTTTGGTGTCATTATCAAGTCCAAGCTGTTTTTGTACATCATTCCTTATGTCACAGACAGGTCGACTGGAATTGAATCTTTTGTTGGAAATCAATTTCTAAGATCTCTAATAGCAGCAATTTCCTTGTAGTTCACAAGTTTCCTGTTTCGTTTTAAAACTACAAATCGCTCCCCATTTGACACGCAGTTTACATAAATTCCCCATGATATGTTCTCTTGAGCTAATGACAAACCCAGACGACAACTACTACTCTCTCTTCATGTGTGGCCCATGACATGTCCTGTCCCATGAACAAAGCAACGCTCCCAGGGAACGGGCCGACATTAGCCAGGACATTCTAAATTGCAAAAAGGCATAGAGCTTGCCGAATTGTGTCAAGTTGATGCTATGCGAATGGCAGAGTAAGAACTGCAGCCAAACTGCAATTAGAGGCAGCCAGTTGTAGTGACAATTGCAGGCATCAGTGGAGCCATTTGCAGGCAAGCTAGTTTCCCATGCATGTACATACGAGAACAAGCACGAGTACGAGTACATGCACAATTTAACTTGTCACAGAGCTGAAGTTTCAACTAAAGTTCCGACTAAATGAAAGCAATCAAAAGAATGAGAGAAAGTTACTTTTTTGATGTGTGTAGGCAGTTCTCAGAATTGAATTTCAGAATTGGCAATGAAATATTGTTTTGTCTTGTACAGTTTTTATTCACTGAATTTTCTTTGATCTTTGCCAGTTCTTCTAAGCGAAGAAATTCCGAGTGTTATCCATAATATAGGCATCCAACGTGGAAGATCAAGGTTGAATAGCGTTTTGGGAATAATTTGTCCAGCATTATAGTATGTCTCCCCATTTAGTGCCAACAAAACCATTAATTTCGAACCGCAAAACCTTGAATGTCAATGCCCTTTAGTCCCAGCCCACGGACATTATTCACACGATGCAAAACATTACGCATACGCACCGGGTGTCTGGGTGAAACTTCAATTAGCGACTGCGGTGCACCGCATATGGTGTTTATTCGTACGAATAACAAACTACACGCAGGCCTCGCCAAATCCTTTGTCAAATGATTTATTTAAAAGGGCGGCGCGTTGATTATTTCACAAGCAGGAAACTATTTAGCAATTAGATGCCTGGGCATCCGACAATCGTCGGTCCTAAAAAGCATCCGAAATATTGTGTGATTGCAAATGCGGCCCCAATTGAAATTGTAATTGCACTCGAAATTTTGTTTGGCACATATGGATAAATTGCAGACGCACACGCACACGCACACGCACGAGCATAATGCGGCCATCAAAGCCGTGTGCTAATTGAAAATGAAAATGCCGCTGACTGGTTAATGGAACATAGCAGCATTATTATGGCAGGCTAGAGGGGAATTATATCCATAAATACCTAATGTTTTGGGGTCACATTTAGACATAAAACTAGCAGAACCACGTACGCTAGCATACCCACACATTAAAGTTCTGTGTACTATGCGGCTAACTAATTCCGCATTCTCTATGAGTTTTAAATTCCTCTTTGAAGTTCTTATTGATACCATTTCCAAAGCATTCACGAGGTAAGCTGTAATTGAAACCACTCTTAAAATCCCCAATAAATCCCCAAGAACCAATTCAACTAAAACATATGTACGAGAGTATCCTCTGCTGAGCACCAGTCTACGCTTTGAGGTTCTTTGCCGAAAATTCCCAAATGTGCACGAATTCAATTTGGAAGCACCGACAGATGCTGAACAGAACAGAAAAGTTTGTCTGATGCACCAATCCATTGGGTGGCCTTAAAGTTGTATTGATTAAAAAGCAGCGAAAAGAATAGCTTCTGCTCAATCGTTTCACTGCCAGTTGCGAAAAGGAGAGCAGATCCACACCTGGCACGGGAAAGTTGTGCTCGAACTTTTGTCAGCGGACTGCCATTAGTTGTGTGCTTATGCCATTTACAGGAAACATTTGCATAATCCAATCAGGGCATCGAATCTATTTGAATCAAATCAAATAAAATGCAATTTGCACATAATTGCATTGACTTTTGTGTGCTCATTGGCAAATGTCACAATTTATGAAAATTTAATTCGATTGAAAACATTTCGTTCCGATTCGCTGATCACAAAATGGGTTTCCAGCCAGAGGTCTGGGTTGACCGATAGCCTGATCCTCGGCCCGGGGATAATAAATTCCATTCACGCAACAGATTAGCAAACATGTCGCAGGACGTTGGATGAGCATCTCCACCTGAGTGGCATTGTTGAGCAAAATGTTGGCTTCTCGACTCGGAGTTGGCCCTGGGTCTGACAGCGTGTCGTCGTGCTCTCGCATAATTCGTGCCTGTCATGTCGGCAGTTGATTAACAATTGCTGGCCAAAATACCAGCCCACAAGCGACCCCAGGTGACTTGTGATTTATGTCGGCTAGTGTATCTCTTTGGTTGTATCTACTTTGTTTGCCGTGCTCCCTCAAGTGTGGGGCCAGGACTCGACTCGACTCTACTCGACTCGACTATTAATGGATCCAAGCAGTTGAGTGGCCACAGAATTTCCTCTGTAAGTTGTGAATTCAATTTTCGTACACTACTTGCTAGTTAGCACTGTGCTGGCCGCTTGTCCGCCTGGCCGACTCCCGGGCGATATCAATCATACGCACTGTTTGCCGCAAAACGTTTAGCTATGAATCAGCTAAAATGCTGAGGGCAGCAGAACACTGTAGCCGCCGGCCAACATTTGCAGTAACTAAATTGCTTTTACTGCTGCTGCTGCTGCTGCTACTGGTACTGCTTATGCTGCCTCTCTTGCCACATGCATGTTAATAAATGTTCCCACCTACGGACCAACACACTATTACGAGTACACCAATGGATTCATAAATGCACATGTAAGTATGTAGTTGCATGTCAAAAAGCACTTAGGACTCCTGTTTCTCTGTCAGCGTTGCTCCTGCTACTGGTCCTCCTGCTGCTGCTGTGGTTGTCGCTTTGGCAACTCTGGCAACAGCTCAAACAGTTTGCGTACGCCACTCAGCAAGTAATTACATAACAACAAACCAAAAAGGGAAACAACCTTGTGGCACAGGCAGACTTTTAGATGCCCTGAATAGTAGGAAGTTAGAAGAAATAGGTAATGACTGAAATAAATATATATAATAGCAAGTCCCCCAAATGGCATCATCTATGGAAATTTTCCTGCGAGAACAGTATTCTTGTTCTCCCTGGAATCTCCAGAGCAATAGCCGAATGCCCTGTCAGAGTGCAACAACTGATTGAGGGACTCTGTGACTGAGGAACTCAGTGAATGAAACTCTGACTGACTGACTGACTGACTGACTGACTGACTGACTGACTGACTGAAGCTAACTGCCTTGCCCCAAAGTATGTTGCAATTATTAGACTCCCCTGGCTGCACTGCTGTCTGACTTTTTTAAGCTCTTGGCCAGGGTCCTGGGGGTTTGGAAGTGTTGCCGCTGCAGGAGATGCGCGAGACTTGCAAAACGCATTTCCCCGGACTGCAACATCTCTGACCATGTTGCCGAATTGCAATTTCGCTGGGGCTGAGGGTGCTACTGTTCCCGGCTTTTAAGTTGATTAGAGAGAGCGAGATCGAGGCTACGCAAAAATATTTTACGTAATTAAAACTTGGCTGGCGCTGAAGTTGCATAGGAATGCATTTTTTGTTGCCCAACTACAGGCGCTGCAACAATAGGTGGAAGCTGCAGCATAGAGTGGGGACTACAGCTGGGTGCTGGGAGCTGGGTGGGAGTGGAACAATGTCTGAGCTGAGGATAGGAATAGAGCTGGGGCTGAAACTGGGAATGGGACTGGGACTGGGAGCGTGTGTTGCGTAAGCAACATTTTTCGCAATGGTTTTTGCAATTGCATTGTCTGATTCAAAACAAAGCGCGACCACAAAACTAGCGCAACAAACAATAACCAGCAGCAACAACAGAAACAGCAACGAATATTACATCAGGAAAGCAACAAGAACTCCACACAACGACACACAAAATACACACAAAAACACCGACCATATGCCACAGTCTGCGGCTTGTTTGCGTGTGTGTTTATCGTGTATGCCACAAACTACTAAAAACAAGCGCCATAGATGACATTTCGACTAAGAGATACCCGGTAATAGCATGTTGGTTATGAAAACAAAGCAGATCACTCCATTTTTAGTCAAAAATACCTCTTTTTATACATGGATGCAAATAATATTCGTCTTAGTAGTAGATCTTGGATTTATAAACATTTCAATTAGTCAGTCGAAGGCCCCTCTCTTCAAAATGCCACCGATGGTACCATATTGCCGAAAAATGTTATCACAGAAGAATGGGGGTTGCTCAATACTTAGAGCCTTTATTCCTTCCATCTGTAACATGCCTTTCCCCAAATACAATATACCCCTGGACACCCAAAAGGTGCACAGCATAATTACATATGATGGCTTTTTGTCCTGCCCCGTGCCGGAAGGGAGGGCCCCCCGAACAGGTTTATTTGCCTGGCTAATGTAGAACTTTAAAGTTATAGTTTTGCCGTGACATTTTAAATGCAAATGTTGCACAATTTATGTCGCATCAGTTTGCAATTTGCATAAAAATGCTGTTTCACAATTTACGAGCAGATACTTGCGGTTAATTTGTGTAGTTAATAAATCAAATTTTATAGTTTTCTGCCTGCACAAACTGACCATAAAACCAATTGACATAATTGCATTTGAATGGTGCACGAGTTATTTGATAAACAAGTTTGTGGAACACATGGTTGGGCACATCAAAAGGGGCGGTGGGGAGTTTTAAAGTGTGGAAAGGGTTTACAATATATACTCGTTATAATTTAATCAATCTTCAACCATCACTCTGTTGAAGCAAGGACAAATTGGATTAGATTACGAAACGCACTTCTCTTTCATAATATTTCTTTTAGTTTAAGCCATTAATGCCTTTTGTGTGTAGCAGAACTTAATTTAAGTAAATAAAACGGTTTCGTTGTAGCTCTAAAATGGCATATATCATATAACCATCCAACTGGGGCCCCATTCAGTATCAACTTGTCTTCGACTTGGCCAACAATGGCACTTGGCGGGAAACTGGAGACTTGGCCCTCTGTTGCTTCGCTTTGAGAACAAAAGTTTTGGGACGGCATTCAAGTGGCTGATGCTGCTGCTTCTACTGGTGTTGGGCAGGGGTTCCCGGACAGATCCACTCAGCCTAAAATCGAGGACTTTCCTTCTGCCGCTCTGGTCCGGGTTCTGGCAATGCCTCTCACTCTGCCTCGCCGCTGATGCAGGCTCTGGCGAAACTCAATAAAAGAAATATTTTTGTTAGCTCACATAAAGTACTTTCATAGTTGGATGAACTGAAACTCTTGCATGGGGCAGGCGTCGTGGCCAAAGTTATAATAGTTTTTCAAGCAAAGCAAATGCAATTCCACTTTTGGAAAAGTTCGTTCAATGGACCAGATTTCACCACACCAGTTCCCCAGGCTTCTGCTCCATGCCATCGCCATGCCATCGCCCTCCCGTCCTGGGACCCAGTTGTCGTCGAGTGGACTTTGGCCAACAAACAAATGAAGAACATGCGGGTCTCCACTCGAACATTGGACACTGAACGCTGAACGCTGAACAATTCGAATCCGAAAAGTGGCCCGGCCGGCCGGGCACACAAATTGCTGCGACACTGCTGATAAAACTTTCAAAGTAGTCTCTGGCCCAATCCCAATCGTCTTGGAGAAACTTGAGTCAATATTTGAATACGCAAATTGCTGGGACAAGAGCTCTGCAAATATGTAAGCACTCAAGCCATATTTATATTTTAATTATAATATGCATAGATGACCGCAAACCGAACCACAATCCATTGCTTTGTGCAACAAGAATACGGATCAGGGAGCTAAACCTCAAATTTGTGGCTTTTTCTATTATTCGCTTATGTGTTTTTTTTCGAGAACTGCATCAAAGTGGATTACTCAAAACGTTATAAATGCTAGATATTAACTCATCGATTAGTCGGGAAAGTTTGATTGTCTAGCTTTGAAAGAGTCCAATTTTATGGTAAAGCAGTTCGCTCTCTGAAAAACTATAACTTTGGGTAAATCCTGCTCATTGATTTCCTAAAACTCTGAAAACCTATTCAAGCAATCCACCAGATAGCCACAGCTTAGGAAACCATATGTCTCTCCTCTCAATCACGACATCGCTAGGAACCATAAGTCTTTAGCTTAAGCAGAACACACTCTATATAAACTTTTCAATGTCTGCCGCACGGCGTATGCTCAATGTCGTCTTGCCCCGTGAAGCGGTTTAAAAATAAGAATAAAACATTGTGGTATACTTTCCAGCGCTTACCTTCGTCAAACTTTGTTCCCTACTCTTGTACGGATTATTTACTTGCACTTGTATTTTTTTAAACGCCAACACCTGCTCTGCTACACGTTGAAGAGTGGCTCACAAGCAACAGCATGGAGGCTTAAAAAGTTTAGCCCACAGGAGATGATGGCAAGGAGAAAAACTTGTAAAAATAGCCCGGGGTCGTGAAGGGCATTCGGGCTTTAATGATTATGCGCTGTGATTGCGCAACCGACCACGAGGAGAAAACAATGAGCGATGGCCCAAATCCGGGCTGTCTGCCTTTGACCCGGAGGCGTTCGTTAAATTGTAATTAATCTTCTTTTATTTGTATCTTTTCCAATAATCCAGTAATCAGTGCAAATAAATACGCAAATATTTGTGTGTTGTAATCAGTTGGCCTTTTGTTTGGCATAAATTAAAAATAAACTCGATTAATTATGCAAATATTCTGTCGTTACATTCTGACGCTCCGCCATTTGCTTATTTAAGACATGGCAGCGGCACACGGCTCTCACCTGGGAGAGAAGAGCTGAATGGAGCAAAAGTAGAGCATCCTTCTCCGTGCACAAGTGTGTCATGTGCGTTGGAAAATGCTGAAATTCAAAAATTTATAGAAAAGCAACACCGAAAAGTGAAATGCAACTGTCTATGGCTGTCTTGGCAGTCAACGTGCTGCTTGTTTGTTCGCCTGACTCCTTTGTGCGACTGAGGGTCTGCACGTGTGTGAGTGTATGCCTTCTGCTTACGCCATCTTTCTTGCTCAATTTGTAAAACAATTTTGCATACAAATTGCAACAGCAGTCAGTGCAGCCCAGCCCCCAGCCCCCAGCGCCCAGCCCCAACAGGGCCCCAGACGGGGCTAAAGAACCGGAGCAAACCTGCCAGCCACGATACATTCTATAAAAATTCAACGCCAGCCAAGCACAACACACGAAAAAAAAAGGGGAAGGAATGAAAGAAAGCGTGGCAAACATGCATGACAATGCATGACAAAAGTAATGAATTACTTAAGTCCCTCGCCCACTGCACACACAACAAGACATATGGCTCCCGATCCGGGACCCCATCCATGCGGTTGGGGGCTTCCCCCACAAAAAAGAACACGAAAAAGGTCGTGCCGCTCGGGCGATGAGATGTGAATTTGTGTGCATTTGTTGGCTCGATTTGAAATGAGCGACAAGCGACTTCCAGTTAATGCAACAGCATCCTTTTTATCCGGAGAAGGATTGCCAGAGTGCAGTGCATTTGCATTTTTAAATCAGAGACCATGATCAAGACGAATTGGTAACCGTTTATTTGGAAAGTCATGCCATTCACGCTGTGAATCAGAGGAAAGTGCATTTGCTGTACATTACGGAAAGTGGAGAAAAGTGGAGAGTTTCCACCAAAAGGAAATTCAATGCAAGCCGAAGTGAAAAGAGTACAACTTGAGATGAAGTTTGTGTCAGATAAATGGTAAATAACTTTTGAGCTTGCAATAAATGTGAAAGCATCATCAAAGGAAAAACAAATTTGTATGACAGATACTTTGGACGCAAGTTGGTTTACGTCAAGTATTTCAAACGTTGCAAAAGTTTGAGCATAGCCCAAGTGTACGGGCATCAACGTCTTTAACTATGTTGAAGCGGAAGTACCAATGTACCATGAACTAAGTATATTGCGGTTCTTAAATCAGTAAAAATTGAACATTTTAAATATTTTTAAACTTTTCCAACCATTTAATACACTCGTATATTGAATATTTTTATATCGACCTGCAATTAAACGTTTTTCCAATAAATACGAACTCTACGAACTTACAAGCTGTATTTGTGGGAAAGTAAATAATGTGTTAAATACGAGCATTGGTGATATTACAGCAGTGATATTAAAAATTTGCAATATTTTTTGTATTTAAATAGAGTCTCGATAACCAATTAAAAAGGGAAACTGCGATTTTCATTACAAAAATGTATCCTTGAGCGTTAATAACCTCGCTTGTCAGTCAATATGTGGACACGCAAAAAAGCAGCGTTTTATTCACTCTTCAAAATGCATTTTTTCATCAAAAATGATGGGCGAGTATCTCTGCATATAAACATAAATTTTAAGTTCTCGCCACACATATTTACATAATTTAAAGGGATTTCTCCGTCAGTAAATTGTTTTTAATGGCACTTTCACACTCAACTCCACTCCACTGCACTTCACTTCACGCCGCTTACCTGGTAATAGTGGCACTCATTATGGCGCTGTAATTAGCTGCAGCTTAGGGACCAGCAGAGCCGCTGGGTGATCCGGTCCTGGTCCTGGTCGTGGTCGTGGTCCTGGTCCTAGTCTACGTCTACGCCTGGCAGTGCGCTGAAATATACCCTAAAGCCATCAAAGGCTTTGCTTCTTTTTTTTTTGTGTTGTCTACAGGCCCGTCCCTAATGAACCGCATGGACAGGAGCCACCAAGGGCTTGTACGGAAATATATATAAATACATATATATATATAGAATGGGTGCATATCCTTCGAATATCCTGTGGCGCACGGCGCTCGCAAATTAAAGGTTCCCAGCATGCGCAATCTCTTCGCACCGTGCCCCAACAAAATTTCCACTCGCTCATCTGCTTTAGATAGAGTTGAGGCATAAGCTTAACCTTACCATACCACAGCCACACCCACACCCACGCCACACCTCACCCACCCACAGCCACGGCCCACCTCATTGCCAATGCCTGGGAGCTGACTCTAGTTGGCGGTGGAAAATATTGTCGCATTTTTCAATATGCCAGCTTCCGCTTTCCCGCTTTTCCGCTGCACAAAAACTTGTTAAGTGTGTGGTTAGCCAGAGCTTCTCTCTATATGCCAGAGTGTGTGTTTTGGCCATAGATTCGCCCTATGTCAAGGTGTGTGTGCGAGAGAGTTTACTGCTGGTATGAAAAATTCAATTTGTTACACTCTTTATGTTAGCTTTGGCTGTTCATACTCGTAACCACCACACACCGTTAAAAGCTTAGATATACTCTTAGCGGGGCACACATTCTGTATGCGAGTGGAAACATCCTGTTTTGGCTGAGATTCTAATAGTTTGGAGCGTAAATTAATGGATTAGACTCTGCAGAGTGTAATCATGGTTGAAGAAAGAGGTGTGGATAATTTAAACCAAAAGTTAAGATAAAAACCATATTAATAGATTGCTAGATTTATAAAGTTATTTGTTAGCTGAGGCATTCCACAACAATTGCCTCCCCTGAAGTCATTGTGCCGCGGAAAGGTAAATTTAATTTAATTTCCCTTTCCACATCATAGGTTGAAATTTCATTAAAATAAAAGCCACCTCAAGCCTCTATTAGACGATGCAAGCCCATACTCCACTCCAAAAAAGGGGCTCCACTTCAGTAAACTATTTAGGGGTTAAGCGAGACTCCCACTCTACGCCTACAGATTCCACGAAGTTAAAATAGTTGAAGGAAATTTCGCAATTGCGAAATGCACACTTAAGTTTAATTAAAAGCGCATTAATTGTGGGCCGCAACTCAAGTTGCAACGATGCCGGATATAAATTGCAGCGAGGCCAGTCAGCCAGTCAGCCAGCCAGTCAGCGGGAGCACCTCAGCTATCTGCACCCGCAACAATTCTTAGAAACTTGGAAAGCAATTTGCGTTCCTCATGCACGCAGGCAAATTTATAGCACCCCATGCCGTATTGTTGTTGGGCCGGATTAAAAGTGCCTCCTCCTGCATGCTAATGAAAAATGCAACTAAGTGCCGCGGCTCAGGTTCCTAAGCGAGTTAATCGGCCATGAGCCAGGAATTTCTCCACGTCCCTGACTCTGAAGGGTGTACTGAAGGAATGGAAGGGCAGGAGCCAGGGACTCACCGGAAGTGTGGGCTATAAGGAAATGGGCGTGTCCTGTGTTTGGTCAAATTGAAATTAAATTAGCAGCAGTGTTGGTTTACTTTGGCGATAATTACAGTCCATATAATTGCCAGGATATTACACAAATTAGGGGGTTTATGTTCAAGCACAAGCAACCCATATACGAGTATGCTAGTACTGCGAGCAAAACGTGCTACCATGAATATGTGTACACGAAGAAGAGATTTTCACTTATTTTGAGATTTAAGTGGAATATTCTGAGTGGTTAAACTATTAATAAACCTGACGTACATGCTATTCTAGCATTCAAAAATGTGTTTATCCATTTATTACATTAATTTTCACGCAGTCACAGCTGTTGCAAATTCAGCTATAATAATATATTTCCATTAAAATACACATTAAATAATTTGCTAATCTGATGAATGCGGACATCATCAACCACCTTTTATCTGCAGTTCAACATTCGCATTTGTTGAAAGCAATAAAACCACTGAATGCATTGGCATTCCGTTTCCTTTTCCTACGCTTATTATGAGGCCATGCCCCGGTTAAGTCCTTGGTTGTCCGCACAAATGTTCCGCAATTTGTTGGCATAACGAAAACAATTCGAGTGGATCTGGATCCACAAAACTGACAAGTTTTTCTTATAGCGCACTAAAAATGAAGACACTAAGGGCGGGGCAGGGCCACAAAAGCTCACCCATACTTGGGGCCAGTTGTTTCTGTTATTGTTGCTGTAATGTGGCATGTAGGAAGCAGAAGAAGTGGCACACACGTAGCTACTCCATGCACAATGGCATCAAGTAAGTAATACAATAGAAAAAGCAACTCGCGTATACGTGTATAAAACTTTATTTTTACGACAAAGTGCAAGCAGCAAAGTTGTTAGCAAAAGACTGAAAAGCAGCCCCAAAATAAGAACAAAGAATGGGAGGCTAGACTCGGGAGCCGTATCTTAAGATACTCTAGTGGATCTATCGTGGCAGTCCCTTGTAGAAGCTACATATATTATTTGCTGTCATGATCATTGCCTCTTCGATTTCTAAGCGGAAGGATATCAGCCAGGAGATATATCAGGAGATCGTCCAGGGATTTCATGCTTATGAGAAGTACATCTATCTATATGTTCAGACAGATAAGAAACTACTCACGCCCATAATACCCTGCTCGAAGGGTACACAAATTCTCGAAGGGACATCCTGTAGCCGTTGTTGTTGCCCCGCAGTTGGATTTTAATTTTAAGCAGCGACATGAGACAAAGTTTTAACTAAAAATTGCATGCCAGCAACTTGAACAGTAGAGGAGGCGAAATTTGATTTTTATTTTTACAGCATCGCAATGTCAGGGCGCTCTTGTGGCACGTAACACGCTGCGTATACGCAATGTGCACGGAACAGTTTCAATTACAACTTCATGAAGGTGCGGCAGAGCGTGGCAGTCCAATAAGGACCTACTTTGGTGTAGTTTCTCTTCGTTTCTGTGCCACCTATCCCACCTTAGACAATTAGCCCCGCCCCGACACTTGATGCCTCGATTACAACGATTTGATGGTCCATGATTAATGCGACGCCTGTCATGTTGCAACTTTCCGCAAATTTGCCTAACAAATGATCTAAGCGATGGACACACCCGGAGAACAAGTAATAATGTATTCAACTTCATCGGGGGACGGTGGAAAAGTGAAAATGGGAAATGTCACAGTGGTCCGAGTGTCCGGAATGAGTGGAAATGAATAACAAAAGGAAGGAAAAAAAGTTGTTTTGATAAATGCGCAGATATGAGCCATGAATAATGGTGTATATTATTGTTTTCTTTGTAAAAAGCTGGGATTTATTTGTTCTGCATTCTTTTGTGTATGTGAATATTTTCCTTAAAATTGTCATTTATTGTTACTAATGTGGGAAAATTCGGCGAACAATGGCAGAGGCACAATGGCATTGGGCTTCTATTCCCCTCAAAGGTTTGCGGCCTCCCATTTAAGGATTGCTTTAAAGTCCGCTAGAATATTTTAATCAACTTCGAAGCTTTGAAATAAATTCTCAGCTAATCCATCCAACTTATTTTCTTGTTGACACATTCCAAAAATACACCAAAAAGCTTCAGGACTCGTGCCAATTTATCTGTTTCCGCTTGGCCTGCGAGAGCACTGACACAAATCGCAATCGCAACTGACACTGATCCACTGTTCGCAGATTTATCTATAAAATGTTTAAAATATTTAAGTAGCCCAAAGTTTTATGGAGCTGTGCGACAACGTCATTTTCAATTGTCTGCTTCCCCGACGGCCGATTCCGTGTCCTCCCCTGAAGTTGAAAGCAAAGTTTGTCAAACTTTTGTTTCAAAAGTCAAAGGCGCACACTTTTGATGAATGAGTTGAAGGCAGAACAGAACCAGTGGCAGTGCCAGTTCTAGGGAAAGGACCAGCAGTAGGAGTAAAAGTAGGACTGGACCAGTAGTCCAGCAGTCCAGGAATCAGACTCCTTCTCTTTCAGTTCTTATCGCCAGACAGTTGCAAATTTATATGCACCAGCTTCCTCAAAAGCCAGTCAGGAGTCGAGAGTCGAGAGTGCCGAGAGAATTATATGCTGCCAAGCATTTAAAAACGCATAAATGTATTTTCCGGCGCGCACTCACATAATGGAAAATTTATGAACTAACTGCAGCTGGAAAAAGAATTAATTGCTGAACTAAAACAAAAACTGGGAGTGTGCAAGTACGAACCAAATTTGTGTCAGCTGCAAAACTATTAAAAAGGCATCTCTGGGAAACAGCCATAACGAAGCACCCACAAATCGAGCAGCTCCTGCAACTGGAGCCATTCCGAGGGAACCCCACCTGCATTTCCGCCGGCCACAAAAGCCACCTCCTGCAAAAGGAGGATCCGAAACCCGAAGCTGACTTCCTGTTTTGTGCCAAGCTCCAACGTTGCACCGACGATGCTCCGAAAATGCGGAAACGTCCATTTTATAGCGGAAATATATTCTTATGCGGAGACGCGGTGATGATTTATGTATGTTTTGGCATTACGTGCTCTGGACCAGGACAGCCTTTGTGCACTCCTTAGACCCTTTGTGTGCGTTTCGAATTAAATTCCACTACTTGGAGATGTCAAACCACTGGATCTGAATGTGGATGAAATATAATTCTAAAAACTGCACTTTTTATGTGTACCAGGAAACCAGTAACCAGGTTATTGCTCTGGTACGCAGTTAACGGGTTGTTTTCAAATTGAAAATAAAAATGGAAAATGTTGATCTGTTGGCAGTTCGTCTGTGTCTGGCTTTTGATAAAAACTTTACCTCATTTCCCAAACTTTACCGGAAAATTTTCTACTCCCACTCGGGCGGGGGATGTGGGAGGTACAATCCACTGACAGAAATGGGTTAAGCTCATACAAATGCTGCAATTATTTGCATGCTCGAGTGTCGAGCATTTTTATTTGCCCTGTTTTTTCTATCCAGTACATGTGGAGTAAAAGGGTATATTGAATCTCTGGACATGAATGTAACAGTCAGAGGGTGGCGTCTTGGATCATCGACAAAAGTCTTTTGAAAAATGCGCATAGCACTGCTTGGAGATTAAGAGCACATCGAAGGATCTAACTGTGTGTTTGCCCAACAAAACGAAAAAAAAACCACGGCTGATAGTGTTGGACTTTGATATCCGGATTGGCCTGACTGAGTACTAAGTATGTCATTCACACGACTATTGCCTCCTCCTGTGGCTTACGTAAGGGTGGCCAGAATGGGTATGGAAAAAAGGAGCTATGACCAGAATGCGACACAAGCGGGACTTCCCCCTGTGCGTGTCTGAGCAAAGCCGCGCATAATTCAGGTTAAGTGCGCTTCATGTGCGTTTATGCTGACATTAAAACACTCACACACTCAAATACATGCACTCACATGCACTCTCAAATACCCACATGCACACTCGTTCACATGCTAATACACTCAGGATGGATGCGTGGTTATTGCTTTCTCTATTACAACTGGAAAATTAAAACTTTTTTATTGAAGTTGAGAGCATGCGTGCGCACTGGCAAAATAAAGGAAAAAATCCAAAAATAATAACAAACTTTTTTGCCGGAGTAAATGCAAAACAAAAATTGTCGCACAAAAAGGAAAGCTTGCAGCATTTCCCAACGAACAAAAAGTTTATGCCGCACCGGCCCCATCCTCCGCCGTTAAGCATCGGAAAATAATTAAAAAGTTTTCCGTCGAACTAATGGAAATTGAATTGCCAGCTCGCCTTGAAGAATGGCCAAATTTCATTAAAATCCATGCTGAATAATTTAAAAACAAATGAATACAGTTCGAGCTTGATTTGCTAGCCAGGCCGGGGCGGGGCCGGGGCCGGGCAGCAGTACTAAATGTCAAATGATGTCACAAGTTTTTGCATCTCACTCTGCAACAAAAACTATACAATTTCTACGAATTTTCATTGAGATTTTAATTTTATTAAGGGGAAACAAAAGTTTTTATGGCGAAATTTTCCGCAATTGTTGTTAAAAATTTGCGGCCATGGCTCAATGAACCATAATTCGTTAAACTATATTAAAGGTATTTTTGAAAGCGAGAAATGTACGTACTGGACGTTGTTGAGACTGAAGGTGGCAAATGAAAATAAACTGGCCCACAGGAATGCGAAACATATAATGAATTCCACATAACGAAATTTCCAGGTTAACACGCTCCAACATCACCTAAAGGGGGGACAACGCACCCATGGTCCTGACGCCACCACCTCCCCTAAAGGGGGTCCTGGCTGGACCAGTTGGCATCACACGTCAGTTCACAGGACGTCGCCCACGCGTTGCATGCTTGGTTGCACTTTTTGGCAGCTTGCACGTGCTACCGCTCAACAGCTCCATCTTGTACCACCCCATAGCTGCATACGATTTTTGAAGTACCTTTACAAAGGGTATACATACTTTTTTCGGAACTTTGTAGTGCAGATATTTGTATATTTGTCATAAATCTGTCTTCTGTAGATTTTCTACAGACATTTTTTGAAAAACTGTATCAGTTTTTATATTTTTAAGGGTATTCCAATCTTCGCTTTCCAAATCCCAAATCATTCTCCGTTCTTCCCTGCTTTTTTTCTTTCCACTCGCATTCGTTGGCTCTGGCAGTGCACACGAGTACCTGGCATAATGCATTTATAAAGGCCGCTGAACAATGCCAAGAGCGAGGCAGATAATTTCATTTTGCTCCTGTGGCTGGCCCTGGCAATGCCATTTACCGCTAACTGTTTGTTTTTCTCACATTTGGCAATGCTTTACATTTATTTTCGCGCTTACTCCAGCTCCAGCTCTCGCTCTCGCTTGCTCTTGTTCTGGGTCTTTTTGTGGCCCTGTCATTAAGCTCGCATGTGCCGTGACTTTGGTTTGTACATGAAATTTTATGACGGGTGTTGTGCCGCGTCGCCTCCACAGCAGCAGATAGCGGATCCGCTGACAGGGAGCAGCAACAGGAGCCCCAACCAGAGCGACAGGACAGGCAGAGAGACAGATGCATCAGTCAGTGACACCGGCACAGGCGTCTGCAGCTGAAGGCAAACAATGCAAATATTTGTATCGCCCCCATAACTATATAGCACATGGGTGTACTTGTACCAGAGGTGTATCTGCGGTGCCATACTCGTACGAGGAGTGCCAAGAGCGCGATAAAAAGTAATGTCGCCCATTGTTTGGCAACTTTAGCTGATGTCGGCATTGATTTTCCTTTATTTTCCGGGCTTCAGCAACAACCAGAGTGTTGTTATATGAAGACATTAGGGCTTAATGTATATGTCAACTGATGCTGAAAGATGTGAACTTGAACTATAGGAGAAAACTAAAACGATACTAGTAGAAGGCAATGATTGAGTCGTAGAGTGAGATATTGTGCTATTGATTGCTAGGGTCTATCAATCCTCTTCTTGGATATACATTCTAACCCTTATTTCGTTTATAACAGACTAAAAGGCTATCGAATTCTTTAAAAACTTCCATTTTACCGAACTTTGCCTATATTTTCCCCTACTTCCAATTTTTCAACAAAGAAAGCTTCAGCATTGCTAATTAATATGAATGAAGTTCTTCCAGTCTGAGCGTAATTGCCCTCGCCTTTGCTTTAGCTACATTGTTCATAATATTCCACTTAGATGGCTCTCACTTTGGGCCATGCTGTGGGTTCTTGTGGGTCCTTTTTGCTGGCTCCTTGTACTGGTATATATGTATGTATTTCATTATGTAGCTGCATAATTTCAATATGTCCATACTGTTGCCAATAAAATTTGCAAAGCAGAAAAAGGGCAATGGAAAAGTTTTGCCAACGAAATGAACGATGCAATCATGTTTCCCTCACTCCGTCTCGGGGAGTGTTTCGCAGTTTGTGTGTTTTATTCGTTCTTTGCCACTTTGGGGCATGCAACAAACTTTATTAAAAAGTATGCAAGAAATTTGTGCATCTATGCATTTTACCAGAATACCCACAGGGCTGCAGAGGTATCCGGTCGTAGCTGAAGTTTGGAGATGGTTGATTTCCCACCGCCATTTCCCACTCCCATTCCCATTCCCACTCCTTCTGTTTCTGTTTTTCTGTCTGCAGACTGCAGCCCGTTTTCGCATTTTCCCCCACATTTTCCTCCACAGATTGACATGAATTGGCAAAATGAAATTGCTGTTTCTTGTGATAAATTTCAATGAACATTTTTGCCAAGGCGCAAACATGAAGTGAAAGTGGCAAGCACGGGCCACGGCAGGAATTTGCATCCGTCGAGTGCAGTTTGCTGTGTGGCCCGAATAGCAGGCTGTGAGGCATGCTAAAAGCCAGTTTGGAACAGAACGAGTCCCGACATAAATGGCCCGGCGAATAAATTAGAAAATATTCACAAACGGCTGAGCTGTCTCATAATATACGATAGAAAGTTGCTTGAAATTTAAGAAAAATCCACATACACATATTTAAAGATGGTTTTGCAATCATGGGATGCCTCTTTGTTCTTAATATTGACAATTCTTTTCAAAGGAAATGTGTGAGCGTAATGGCAGGAAAAACTGTTTGAGTTGTTAAGAAAATAAAACGCACGGCTGCACTGTTTTCGTTGTTATGCAAATGCGATTGCAGTGGCAGTGGCAGTCCTTGGCAACGGGAAAACTTGGCCTTAACTTTTCAATTTCCATTTTACGCGCTGCAGACAGCTTTCCAAAGGGTGGGAACCCCGACCCATCCCATCCACTGCAATTAACAAGCTATTAACTAGAGTATGCCCGGGCCTTAAACCTTTGTCGCTTTCCGTATCTCTTCTTGCAGCTGTCGTCTTGGGCAATCACCATGAGAGCCTGTCGCTGAGTCCGGCGGAGCATAGCGTTGTGCGCTACACAAACGAATCCCTCATTGTGCAGTGCCGGAGCCCCGATCCGGACGTAAAGCTGCATTGGAAATCGCCGAAAGGGGAAATTATACGAGAGCACAAAGGACGCATCCACATTGAGCAAACATCGCCAGGTGAGAATCGGGGTCAGAACCCCAAGTGGGGTCCTGGATAGATAAAATCGACCAAAGCACTAAAGGCAGGTGCGCCAGATGGACAGGGGGCAAGAGTAAACAATGCCACAAGCACAACAAACGCAATTAATTGCAATTCCCCTACTACATTCTTTCCATCTGAATCCTCGAACCCAAACGGGAATTCAGGCGGTCCAGTGGGGAGCAAAAGGGGAACAAAAGTATCCCAAAATAAATTAATGAAATATCCCCTTCAAAACCACTTCAAAGTAACTATTCAAGATACATATATCCATTTTGGAGCATTCTCACTAATCTGGCAGTAGTGCTTTCCAGTTAAGGTATATTCAGATTCGCTCACCAATGGGTATTCTCTCGTCGTCTCTTGAGCTATTTTTTCCTATTTTTTTTCTTCTTTATGTATTCGGGCTTTGGCCTTTGTTTTTTCGAGCCCCATTTAACCTTTTTCCAACATATACTCTATACACAATTTGGTCCTTTTTTACTTCTCCTGCTCTTTTTCTTTTTTCTCCGCCACACAGAACAATTGAAAATCGTTTTCGCCCACATCGCACTGGCGGACAAGGGCAATTGGAGCTGCGAAGCTGCTGAGGGCAGTCTGCATAGTAAATCCTTCGATTTGATTGTATATCGTAAGTGCTGGAATCGTCCGCAGGGGCGCCCACAGCAGAAACTGGTGGGGCAGTCATTAATATTGCATTGTTTTCTTGCCCCACACACAGAGAAAATTACATTCACGGAGAACGCCAGCGTGATAACCGTAAAAGAGGGCGACAAGGACAAGACCATATTGTGTGAGGTGAAGGGCGAACCGCAGCCAAATATCACCTGGCATTTCAATGGACAGCCCATTAGCGCGGAGAGTGAGTTGGCCGACGATAATGAGCTTTGCATTTTACACGACTCCAAATACCAAACGTACAATTTTCCCTCCCTCCGTTTCGCCCATTTTCCATTTCCCCCTGCAGCGGCAGATGGCTCCAAGTATCGCATCCTGGCCGATGGTTTGCTCATCAACAAGGTAACACAGAGTGACACCGGCGAGTACACGTGCCGGGCATACCAAGTGAATTCGATTGCTTCCGATATGCAGGAGCGCACAGTTTTGATGAAAATCGAACGTGAGTGTGATTTATGATTTCCAAACAAGACCAATGGCACCCTGGGACCAGCAGCAGGTGATGGGACAACAGCGATCATGGGATCAGAAGAGAAGTTGTACCTTCATATGTTCCACGAATTTCCATCACCATCTTGTCCCAGTGTGCAATATTTTGGGGGTTGCAGTGGAATTACTTGAGCGTCATGCGATTTCTTTTTTGTGGGATGATGGCTATAAAATTTGTGTGTGAGCTTTGTATGCGGCGCATTGGGCGGTAAATAGTTTTCGAGCACGAAAAATGCTGGAATTACATTCGCTTAGAGCCGCTTTTTGATGAATGCTGATGTGCGCTGGGGGGTCCGTCTGCCCTGGTCAGTGGGGGCGTGGCACACATGCAGCTAATGGCTTAACTTGGCCAAAAAGCTCGAGCCCCGCAGCGAGGCCGTGATTTATGGTTGGCGCACATGATTTTTCCATTTTCCGCCATACCTTTGAGCGGGAGCGTCACTTGTCAGCTGTCAGCAGACCTCATCCCCACTGCAGTAGACGTAGACCTCAGGCTCGCTGCAACGGAGCTCGGCTTCCGTTCTGCTTACTGCAGAATTGTGGGTAAAATTTAATTAAAACAAGCTATAATTGATTCCGCACAGACAAACCATTTTGGACGCACAAACAGTTCGTGAGCATGCAATATGCGTACATCAACGGGACGGCGTCCATCATGTGTGAGGCCCAGGCAGAGCCGCCGGCCACCTTCACATGGCATCGGAAGCAGAAGCGCCTGCACAGCAACGAGCGGCTCTACACGATCGAGGGAGACCACTACTGGTCCCGGCTGACAGTCCATGTGCTGAACGCCAGTGTATTTGACAACTATCGCTGCCGGGCTACCAATCATCTGGGCAGCATCGAGCGGACCAAACGTCTGGAGCAGGGCGAGAAGCCCCCATCGCCCATCACGTTCCAGCTACGCGGCTTCAACTCAAACACCTTCGATGTGGATGTTAGTGCCCCGCGTGGACCCGAGGACCGCGGACCCATGGAGGTGAACGGCTTCCGGATCGAGTACATGTCCGAGCTGGAGTTCAAGTCGGATGCGGGCAAGTGGACCAATGCCAGGCGCAAGGACTTCCCCTTCGAAGAGGGTAAGTGATACGAGTAAGTCGTGACCCTCAGCATAATGCCTGTCACACGCTTCGTTCCGCCCGACAGGTGCCACTTTCCTCATTACCAACCTGGAACCCGACACCTACTACCTGATGAGGGCCGCCTCCCGCAACCTTGCTGGCTTCAGTGACTTTACCAAAGTGGAGAAGTACAAGACGCTGTCACTGGAGCCGCGCGTGTCATCGGCGCACCCGTCGCCCCAATCCACATCTCTGTGCTTCGGTTTGATGGCTATGATGTGTCTGACACTACGGCTGGGATATTGAATCTGTATCTGCAGGCGGATGACGGATAATGGATGAGAGATGACGGATGACGAATGACGGACGATGGCCGATGGATGACGTATAACTTTGGACGGGTGCTGCACCTAGCGGAACCGTGGCGAGCCCTTAACCCCCATGTGCTTTGTTTAGCTTTAAGGCGTGTCCGTGTGGGCACATTTCTGTCTGATTTGCCTGGTCTAAGTTCTTGGTTTATTCCACTGTTGATACAACCCAAAAACCAATGTTAAGTTAAGTTTAGTACGAGTCTCTCATTAGCTTTGAACTTGCTTAAGGATTATGACTATAGTTGAAAGGGATAAATATTTATGCAAAACACATAGGAATATTTATATTTAAACAAATCCTCATAGTGCTTAACTGGAATACCAAAGTGCAACTTCAGATTTGCGATACAGTGGGCCAGAAGCTGTTCAAGCTTCCCAAAAGGTACCAACTGAAGCCTCTATCATCACGTTTGCTCAACTTTTTTCGGTATGCAAATCTGGAAACAAATCTTAGCTGAATAATTATCCAAAACAAAAACTATTCATCGTTGAGCTTAGGCCTTGGCGCCCAATAGATGTTTTGTTGCCAAATCTTAAAGATTTAATCAAAAAAGTTGCCAAACCGCAAAGATATATTCCAAAAGTTGCCAAAAAAACATAATATGTATATTCTACATATGTTAGCTGATATAAAAATTCCGTTAAACAATTTTCTACGTAAGAACACTAGACTCATAAACTATATAAAACAAGATAAATCATTTAAAATCTTCCTCTAAAGATCATTAAAGGTAAACTATCACCACAAAATCTCTTTCAAAAGAAACGTGTGAGCGCATCAAACAATAAATAACGACATAAAAGAGCTTAAAAAAGCATTTGAATTTTTGTATTACACATACATACCTCTCTCTCTTTTTTAATGAACCGAAGCCAAAATCAACATTTCCAAGAAAAACATAAATTTATATAATAAAATACGTATGCCACAATGAAAGGGGATGCCAAAAGACCATATACCATACACGAATATATATTACAAACTACAATTTGGGTAAAATAGTTCAACCTTTATGAGATACAACACTTCAAACACATGGAAGAGGAATGTAACCTAGCCAAAGATTAAATATTTTGTGGTTTTCTTTTGACAAATGTGTGTGAGCCGAAATAAAAGTTATTATGGATACCAAGCATAAATGTTTTACATGTGCATATTGCGACGAAAATATAAAATATTCTGCATAACAAGGGCAAGGTGGGCAATGAGGTGAGTATAAATATTGAAGGAGTGTGTTAGCTGGTTCGATGGGTTTTATCGGATGCTTATGTACATAAACATATGTATGTATGTTCATTTTGAATAGCCTTTTATTTATAAGAGTTAATTTCTAGCCACTTAAACTATCATCGGATCTGCCTTTTTCTACATTTCAAATTGTTTCTGTGTAATGTTTCTCTTTCGTTTTAAATAGTTTCAGGTATCCATTTGACAAATTGTGTTTTAAAAATTGTTGGTATGTTCCCAAAATTTGCGAATAATGCTAGTCATGGACAATCCTTGTAAAAAATCAATGGGAACTCATTGTTTAAGCGTTCCGAATGAAATTAAAGGCAAAAAGCATAGCAAATACCATTCTGATTGGCTGCAGCTTCATGAAAGGTGTGACTGTCATAGGTCTTAGGAGTTATACTCGCAACTAACCCATTTTCTTTATTCAGTGAACGCTGTGCAACAAAACCGGACTCCTCCAAAGGATTTAAGGTGGGTGAACACGGTGGCCATGACGAAAGGAAGGTAAATACCTGGAACAAAGCCATTGATAAACAATACGGATATAGTTCAAGGTCTGTCTCGGGTAAGCTAGATACATAGCCAAGAGTTTGCAAACAGTTTATAAAACGCTTGTTTCCAGTTTGTGAAGCAATCTATAATCGATACAAAAGAGTCTTGAAGCGCGTAGAGGATTTATCGGCTTCAACAGTTACGAAAAAAGAAACACACAAAGTCAACCCTCCACGTATATCCGGTGGCGCATCCAGCAATAGTAATCCGAGCTCAAATACGCCGCAGGACACAGTCACCGCCAAGCCTCAGCCTCAGGCAAGTTTTTATCCGGAACCAGAAAAAAACTGTGGCTATTTTGAACCGAAGACTGCAGTAAAGCCCGTTCTTAAATTTTTCGATGAGCCACAACCGGATGCAGTGACTCAATGGAGAGCAGTGCCACTACTAGAGTCGATATCTGAATCCTCGAACTGTTCGCACTGTACGTTCACTCTACCATCTGAAGTCCGCACTTTTAGTCACAAAAAAATCATTTACCCATTGCCATTTGCCCAAGAGACCTACTATAGTAGTGGCCGCGGGGAAAGGAGTACCAGGGCCACACTTGAAGAATGGCCCCAAGTCGAAGAGTACAGTAATTGATCGTCCCGTCCATTCCGCATTTAAGGCCAAACCGAAGTGGCATAAACGAATCGATATCAAGGGGAAACAACCAGGAAAGTCCCCTTTCGATTCCCAATTTGTGCAGCCGTATTTACAGTCAGAGAACCTTCAGGATTCGTCTTGCTCATATCCCATACAGGCAGATCACGAGAGGTATTCTTTAGACCTTGGGTTAATATCTGCAATATCCAAGCAGCTACCCAAGCCGAGGAATACAGTAATTGATCCTCGCACCCATTCCCCATCAAAGGCCAAACATAAGTGGTTTAAACGAATCGATATCAAAGAGAAAAGACAAGACAAAACCCGTCTCGATTCCCTGTTTTCACAGCCCTCGTGCTCATATCCCACACAGGCAGATCACGAGAGGCATCTTTCAGAATTTGGGTTAATATCTGCCATATCCAAGCAGTTGTTCGAGCTGAACAAGAAATTGGACAGATTGAAAATCACGAGGATATTCGATATACGCAATCATATGGATTCCCTCACCGCCAATGTCAAATCGCTCAACCAGGCGTTTCAGGACAAGCAAATGAATGCAAACAGGCCAGCAGAGCTAAGGAATATCTCAAATCAGAAAAGCTCGAAACTTAAGGGTCGTTCATCGAGTCATTGCGTGTTCTGTAAGGACAAGGATCTACCGATTCTGAACAGTTTCCACCGCGAGCTTATCGAGCTGATTGGCGACCTCAGTTTCAGTGAGGTTTTGATGTCGGTTTTGCTGCGGTGCGACAATGTCTACCACGTGAGAGTGCATGATATGATCCACGATAAAGTCCTGGGATGTTTCTTGGTAACCGATGAAGGCATCGAGGAGGCCATCAAGCTGGGTGTCTTCGAACAAACATTGACATTGAGTGTGGTCGATTTGCGGAACACGCTCAAGCCAAGAAAGTGCCCCCTGGGCATCGCTTTCGAGTACTCAGACGTGAGGCGATAGAGGGGGTTTTGGCGCCCCGTAACGAGGGTATTGTGGAGACGGATACCTGAAGGACTAAAAAACTAAAGATTAAATGATTCCAGCAGTACATGCATCTCTGGTAATTGTTAAGTTGTAGTAGTATAAAGGGTTAATCTAAGTACAATTCTTAATAGTCGTGTTGCGTGGTTAGCAGAGAGTTCAATAACTGGAATATTTGCACCTCATAGATACATCCCCACAAATGCAATCAAACCAAGTGGCAATATTGACTGCCTCACCTTTGTCAGTGTCTGCCGTCGAACAACAGCAATTTTTGATTTGTTGCACCGTACCGGCCCAGAGGCCCCGAGGTGAGGTAGGCCCAGGACATCCCACAGGCGCCAGACCACCAGACCACCCGACCGCCAGGCCTCTAGGCCGCCCGACCGCATGTCAAACTGTTCATTTTGGCAAACAGCGGTTTGTCAATCAGCCACGTCAACTGGGGCTCAAACCAAGACCCGCATATGTCTGTATCCGCTATGGTGGGATGGGGACACGGCACGATTACGAGTACGAGTACGAGTACGAGTACTCGTATAGACGCTGCCATTGCTGACAGCCGCATAAATCAGATGAATGCCAAACGACGGCTGCTGATTCGGATGCATCTGTGGCTCCGATGGCATATTGTGCGCACTGACTTTTATTGCCAGACCACGCGTTAAATATTTTCTCTGTGCCCGTTCCTATTTACCAGTCATACACATAGACATAGCCATGGATGCGTCTCATCAGCAGCAGAATCGCAATCCGCATTTACCATTCGCATCACAATGAACCATCAACAATAGACGCTTACGTTATTTAGTCTGAAAATAAGCGCGGTTCAAAACAATCTGCCCGCTTCTAAATTCCACGCACATGCACACATTTTGGAAAATGGTTTTCTATTGCCAAAACATCAGCTAAGATTGAATTTAACAAGCGGATCGGCTGTTACGGATAGTGGGGTACTAGCGAGGCGATTGAGATTGAGTATCTATTCTGTAGCTTAAGACACATATAATATTTCTAATTTTTTATGTTCTGTTCGATCACTGAATAGCTTACATTTCTTAAAGTGCTGTTTTAAGGAGCAAATAGCCTAATTAGATCTCTGTTCTCTCGGATGAGAGAGTCCAGTCTTTATACCTCCCAATCAGTCCGCTTCTTGTGAAGTTCCGTAAGTTATCGTTTTAAAGTCCGAGTATTGTTTTTTTTGTGACTCTGCAGACAACGACCTCTTTAAACCAACTCTGGCCATCACAAAGGGAAAAGGAAAATCTATCTGCCGCGAAAAAACAGCATTCACTCAGGTCAGGCACCGCGCAGGCTTTTAGGCCAAATCGACGCTTGGCCCCAGTTTATTTTCCCATCCGCCATCTAAAGCCACTCGAGAGAGCATCTGCAACTGGCGCTGTCGTGTGTGAGTCCATTCGGCAATGCAATTTCCATGTCGGCGGCCGCCTTTTCTCTTTCCATTTGTTTTTCTCTTTTTTTTTTATTTCTCGTCATCGTCGTTTCATTTGGCTTATCGATAGTGCAACACTCAACATCTTTCACCCGCATACGGGCTGGGCTTTAAATTGAAATCAAGTGTGAACGGAAAAAGCAAAACAGACTGTATTGTCACAGTTCAATGATTCCTTGACTAATTGATTTAACTGAAATATTATAAAATTTAAGTAATTTGTTACGTACCATATTTATTGTCAGCATACTTTTATATTTTATATATACTACAAGTTTTTGAAAATAGTTTATGCTGAAATTTGTGTCGTTCAATCGACGGGGCAACTACGAATTAAAGTAATGTGTGGGAAATACCCGACCTTCCTTGAAAGTCCTTTTTTAGATGTATAAAATATTGTGCCATCTGGCTGATAAATCAGCACTAATCCTGATCGGATGAGAAATGGCAGAGTAATAGCGAATAAATCTTAAACAGGCGATATCCTTACTGTCCCTGAAGCTTCCAAACGAACGGCGACATCCTCTGGACGTCTGTCTTTTCTGATGGCAGTCGATTGGCAGGACTCTGCCGATCCTAAAATGATCGGTCCATAAATAGTCAAGATATAGAAAAGCAAGAGAATATGGAAATTAAAGGAAAGGAAAATATGAAAATTGGGGGCTCCCATAATTTTGAAGAAAACGCAGAACTATAAATAATGTCTATATCTAACAGACTGCCGAATCTGGATCAGATCTGATTGTACGAAAAAAAAGTTGAAAATTTTCAGAAAATATCAATATCAGAAATATATCACTGACTGTCAAACTTTCTGGATCTTTCCAGGGTCTTTGGCTCTGCCATTCGGCTAACGTCGCGTCATCATGAGCCAGCCATGATGCCCATTCATACGCCGCCAAATAAAACGCTGGGCTTCAGCTTCGAGACGCGTAAGTAAATCAGTATATAATTGTGGACATATTTTAAAATATATCTTTCTTCACATAGGACACAGAGGACAGAGGACGCTGTGCCACAAGCCGCGTCGTATCTGAATTCCCCGCCAGACGGAGTCCTATCAAGGCATTACCGAGGCGTATTCGAGACAGACCGAGTCCTATCCCAGCCAGACAGAAGCGCACCCCTTGCAAGATCCGAACCTAACAAGCCATCGTCATAAGGACTTTGACTATGGCCTCCAAGGGAGGGGCTACGCGGTCTACTAGACTCTAGATAGATCTCTTTGTTGTTGGGTTTATATATAAATATATATTTATACTAAGCTAAGTTTTGATGAATAAAACTATTGAAAACCTATCCTTGCTGTATCCTTTACTGGGGAAACTATCCCGATTACAAAAAGGCGTGGCACGCCCAGATCGGTTCACAAATAGCAGAGAAAACCAAATATTTTTTATTTTGGAAAATGTTCTTGATCCCTGATAAGGACTAACGATTCTGGCAGAGTTGGTCCTTCACCGATCTGGCCCTATTTGTCTGAGATATAGCCTTCCGAAGATTAGGATTTGCATATCATTAAAATACTGGTTTTTTGTGTAAGCTATATCTCAGCTATACGGCAGCCGATCGAGGCGTGGCATGTCTCATCGTGATCGGGAGAGTCCTGCCGATCGACTGCAAATTGTGGCTTGTTGTTGCACAACAATTAACAGCAACAACTTTTGTTGTTCTTCCGTTATTTGAGGTACGATCGAGACGTGCGACGTCTTCCTGGGTTCGGAATAGCTTCCTTGATCTAATGCATTTCTTATCAAGGACCAAGGATCAAGGATATTTTCTCCAGACATATATATCTTGTTTTCTCCCTTATATGTGGCCTGATCGGAGGGTGCCATGGCCCGCCGTGATCTGAAAAATATCGTTAATCCTTCGGTAAGGACTACAACAACCCCAACCATACACATTTAGTTTTCTCGGCTATTCTGGGCGTGCGATGACTTCCTGTGATCGACAAAATGTCCCTGATTTAATGGAGAAATTATCAAGTATAAAGGACCATTTCCCCAATCAATTCCGCTATTTGTGACGCTATCTGGACGTCCCACGCCTTTTTGTAATCGGAATAGTTTCCCCGATACACAACACAGCAAGGATGATTTTTTAATAGTTTTATTCATCAAAACTTAGCTTAGTACAAGTAAATAAACAAGTGGAAAGCATTTATATTTACGTTCTAAACCTAACAACGAGATCTATCTAGAGTCTAGTAGCCCGCGTAGCCCCTCCCTTGGTTGCCACAGTCAAAGTCCTTGTTGTCGATGGCCAGGTCGAAGGATGACGATGGCTTGTTAGGTTCAGATCTTGCAAGGGGTGGGATAGGACTCGGTCTGTCTCGAATTCGCCTCGCTATTGCTTGGATAAGACTCCGTCTGGCAGGGGGTAATCGGATACTACTCGGTTTATGGCAAAGCATAGGGTACATAAGTCCTCTTTGAAAGAAGATATATTTTAAAATATGTCCACAATTATGTACTGATTCACTTACGCCTTTTGAAGCTGTAGCCCATCCTGGCATCCAGAAAGTTCGCAGATTTCGCCTCGTGCATCTCTCCTCCCTCTAGGATGGAAGGACCATTGCTGCTCAGATCTTTATCTATAAACTCTTAGTGGCTAACAGCGATTGCCCTGACCTGCACCCTTTGTGATTGATCTCCACCGGACCAACTATGGAAATAATGAGCCCATCTGTTGGGCTCTTCGCCAGCACAATGCGTTGCCAGCTGGGATGCGATTTGACTTTTGCCAGGGGAAAGGAGCCATCAGACGGTTGATTATAGATTTTTTCATATTTCATGTATGATTTTGTAATTTTTTGTTTTTTTGTTATTGTTTAAGATAGAAATAAGTTAGTTAAGGATTATTTTAATTCTGTTGTCGAATAATAAAATAAATAAATAAATACTGATATGTTTGATTGGGAAAAATATTTTGGATCCTTGATAAGGGCTCCATTAATTCGGGTACATTTTTTCGATCTCGGGAAGCCATCACACTGATCGGGCCGATTTTTTAATATTATATTTTGCTATATCTCTGCTATTTATGGGCCGATCGAGGCGTGGCATGTCTCATCGTGATCGGGAGAGTCCTGCCAATCGGCTGCCATCGGAAAAAGGGACATCAATTTTTTCACGATTTTCGCAAAAAATCATGATGGTTACATCATTAAATTTGCCAAAAATCGGCCTCATTTTCGTAGTCGAGATTTTGATGCCGTTCGACAGTCTGGATCCTCACGATCCTGGCAGAGTTGGTCCTTCACCGATCTGGCCCTATTTGTCTGAGATATAGCCTTCCGAAGATTCGGATTTGCATATCATTAAAATACTGGTTTTTTCTGTAGGCTATATCTCTGCTATTTATGGGCCGATCTAGGCGTGGCATGTCTCTGCGTGATCGGGAGAGTCCTGCCAATCGGCTGCCATCGGAAAAAGGGACATCAATTTTTTCACGATTTTCGCAAAAAATCATGATGGTTACATCATTAAATTTGCCAAAAATCGGCCTCATTTTCGTAGTCGAGATTTTGATGCCGTTCGACAGTCTGGATCCTCACGATCCTGGCAGAGTTGGTCCTTCACCGATCTGGCCCTATTTGTCTGAGATATAGCCTTCCGAAGATTCGGATTCATTAAAATACATATCATTATCTGCGTGAAATATCGGCTGCCATCGGAAAAAGGGACATTTTTTTCGCAAAAACTATATCAAAAAATCTGCCTATAGTCGGATTTTGATGCCGTTCCAGTCTGGATCCTCACGCTGGCATGTCTCTTCGTGGCCCTATTTGGGAGAGTCCTGCCAATCGGCTGCCATCGATGTCTCTTCGTGGTCGGGAGAGTCCTGCCAATCGGCTGCCATCGATCGCACACTCACTCATATGAACCGGAAAACTCATATGAAGCCGCTGGTAAACGCTGGTTGAGATATCGGTGTCCGCGGGCTCGCAAGAGGTATTCCTGGCCACCGGAGGCAGCGACCTGCTAAGCTGAAAGGAAGAGTTGAATAAAGTAAATGAACATAGCTTAATGGCATAGTTCTTGATTTGGTGGAGTCCTTATCTGTGATCAGGGTGTATACTTGATTTGAAAGTCCTTACTAAGGAACAAGGATATATGCCGCAGTCAACATCCCCAGCCATAAATACTTGGTTTGCTCGGCCAGTCAATCATATTTCATTTTCCCCGCTATTCGTGGCCTGGTCTAGATATGCTGTACTCCGTCCAGCACCCCGGCCACTCTCCAGGATCGCCAGAATCTCATCAATCTGCAGGAGATGCTGGACACTCGCCTGCAGCAGACGCAGGCCTGCGAGACGGGCATTTGCCCAGTGCTCCGTGAACTCCACTCGCAGTGTTTTGGTGAGTTAAAATCCAGATCCACTCCAAAAGAAAAAGTTCTGTGTTTTGCTTTGAAAAGATTAAAAAATACATCAGATAAATTATAATCAGTCTTAATGAAGAGACATATTCTCTCAAATAGGACTGTAATCCGGCTGACTTCCGCTGTTAAGAATTACAATCACTGCCTCATTATCCCGAGCATGTTCCACACGCTTTTCCAGATTTTCCACTGGTTAAGTCCTTGTGTCGGAATGACCCTCCTCTGGACGGATGCCCCTCGCCGTGTCAATAAATGAGCGCCAGGCATTAAATTGTAATTTTTTAATTACACACAAAAGATTTAATGACTGCGGTGGTAATAACACACAACAGACGTGGCCACGCCCCAGTGCCCTAGCCGCCTTTGAGGGCACAACAGTAGCAGCAGCAGCAGCTCCGCTTTTGCAGAGCAGCTAGCGCGGAAAAGTATGCAACGCTTAATTACATAAACGTTGCTGCCCCGAAGCCGACGTGGAGACGGGGCTGGACGGGACGGGACTCTCCTGCGTACAAGAAAAGTCCCTGCACAGACGGAGAGTTAGGAGAAATCTCTCGAGCTGGAGTGCTACATCGAGATAATAAGAAAATGGGGAAAATTAAATTGTTTTTCTGTGCGCGCGCCAAGTGACCAATTAAAGCGAATAGCAAAAAGTCCCCGAGTCCAACTCCAAGCTGGAGCAACAGCCCCCGGACTGGGACTCTACATCCTTGGAAGACGGTTCTCCTTTTTGCTTTCCAAGCTTTTACTGCTTCTGCTTCTGCTTATTAGCTACTGAGATTTGCTTGAAGTATGAGTATTTTTCCCTCTGACTCGGCTTTAGCCTGTTTCTCTGTTTGTCTGTTTGTTTAGCAATAAAAATCATTTTGCTCTTTCTAATGATGCCGCAGCAATGCGGCGGCTGGCTAAATTAGCGCCATGGGCCTTTCAGCAGTCAACAGTCAAGAGTCATGGAATATGCTGTTTCTTATCCGACTATAAGCCACCATTGCCCTCCGCACAGTCGTAAATAAAACTTTCTCGAGAACTAACTAATATGCCAGAAGTGGGGGGCCCACAAATCTTCTATAAAGTAAATGCGCCCACTGCATTGGAATCCTGTTACCGGCTCCTCTAGACTCCTTTTAGCTGGTTTTGCTACTTTTGCAGGCCCTCTTGTGAGCTGAGTCCGTGCTGCCCTTGTTGCCGCTGTTGTTGAATGTTTTTCGTGTGTTTGCTGTTTGTTGCCAACACACTAATTACCGCAATTAATTATGCTGCCTCGGGGAACAGAGAACAGAGAACAGAGCGGTGTGGAGTGGAGTGGAGAGCAGCGCAGTCCAGGATTATTCCGGGGCAGGCCCAAAGCTAAAGCTCGTCCAATTCCTTGCTGGCAGGATGATGTCGTTACTGCTGCCATTGTTACTCGAGTGGGCGGTACGCTTCCCCTTTGACCCCAACTTTAACAGTGGCTATACTCGTATACGAGTGGGTATATGGGCATGGGTCTGGGCTTACACCCTGTGTATTCCTGTGTGCACATTTTAAACTGCTTTTACGCGTTTTGTGCTTCGGTCTCAAAGCGCATATCAAATGCTTCGCTTGCCATTCGCACACACAAACACACACACACGCGGAGAGAGGCGCGGCAATTTAATTCTCTTAGCCAAATGATTTTAACCACATTACAAAAATTGCTCGTTTGCGCCGCTTGAGCGGTTCCAATTGAATGCAAATTAAATTTTAAGTGATTAAAAAAAAGGATGTTATTTTAAGCTATTTAATGGCGTGAAAAGGAAAATGTAAAATGGAAGTGAATATAGGAATACATTTTTAATAATTAATTGATGTATTTTTGCAAGTAAGAATCTGTAGATACGATTGTTTGAATGACTGATTGACTGATAGACATCCCTATCTCTGAGATTTTATTCGGGATGTAGGCGTGGGCTTAATGCATTTACTGCCTTACATATAACACATATTGTTCTTTTTCCTGACCCAAATCCACTTAAAATAACACAAAAGCGATTGTTATGATGAAACAATACGTCCTGCAACTTAATGTCAATCAAGAATTTCTGATTACCATATTTAAAATTGTTTAAAAAAGCCATTAATATATGTAAATCATACAGAATAATTAATTATATTGATTTCAATGGTTATGTTATGGTCGTCCTTACACAAAATAAGTGTATTTATACCCTTAAAGTACATACATACATATACTGTTTTATTTTCCTCTTCAAAGTCTGTGACAAACAACATTTAATATTTATAAAAGTCAGATGATGCGGTCCAGACTTTATACGCCTCAAATATTCCAGCATTAAGCGATTGACAGACATGCAACAGAGCATACACATGAATATCCCCCGAAATATATGTATATATACCCTATCGAAAAAGTATCCATTATCATCCTTTACATATATGCAGGCAGGGAAAATCTCCATTGATACTTTAAGCCCTTTAAGTGGCGAGTGCGCTCAAATCCAGAGCTTTTCCAATGAAATTTCCACTTCCCACTAGCTGTGCAGTGCCCATTGCAGAATCACTAAGCGGCCATTAAGCAAATCAAAGAGTGTCATGAGTATTGTAGCAGCGGAGAAACAATTTCGCACCCGACGACACCACGAGCAAATGCCAAAACATGCATGAAAATTGAAAATTATGTTTGAAATGCACTCAGTGTCAACAGCAACAGCAACAGCAAAGGCAACAGCTGGAGCTCCCACAGAGCCGGAACTGAGCACCGACAGGAGTGGAGATGGAGGAACATCCATATGCTGTTCTGACTCTGCCACGTTTGTTTCTGTCAACGCAATGAAGTGCAACATTTCTATACAAGTGAGTGCTTGTGTGTGTGTATGGGTTCTTTGAATGTGTCTTTGTCCATGTGAATGTGAATGTGTATGTGAATGTAGTGGCAGGGCAACACACGATACATACCATACGAACAAGCACCTTGAAGCCACTTCATATTGTAAATTTGGTAGAAAATATTTTTAGTGCCGCACGGATATCCGCTATGGGTCCCACCTCTGCTCCCACAGTTCTCCTCCACGTCTCCTGCAAGGATCCTTCTCTCTCCCCTGTTCTGTTCTGGCAGGAACTGCCATTGTTGGTTGCTTACCCTTCTGTATATTGTAGCAGCAGCAAGTTCTGCTCCTGTTCCTGCTCCTTCTCCTTCTCCTAGTTCTTGCACTCTAGGCACCTGTTTGCCTGTGCACCTTTTGTGGTCTCCTGATGTCCTGGAGTGCTTTTGTATGCATCCTAATGCAATCCTTGTTACTGCGTTTGTTTGATTGCTTCCGCAAGCAATCCTGCCACAGTGTACTCGGTCTGATTTGTACTATTTAATTACTACAAAATATCATATTTACTGTCAGGGGAGTTATTACAGGAGTACAAATGGACGAATGGAGATTGTTTTGAATAACAGACAGACATCGTAGATGGGCAGCTCTGGAAGGCGAGAACAAGGTTCTCAAAACAGTTGCACAGTTGCAAACCACACATATTAATCAAGCATAATTATCACCTTCACCCACTGTGAGCACAGTTAGGTTCGAATCGAAATCCCATATTCCATCTGTGTGGCACACAAGAAATTGAGAAATTTCCCAGTTAATTCTGCCAATTGCATTTGAGTTATATTAAATTGCAAGCAAAAATGTCTGCACAGGGCTTCCATTTAACTGGCACACTCATACTCGCACTCATGGCTCCATCGAAACTATATTTGCCCGGCACATAAACAAGTTGCACGAGCAGCTGCACTTGACTAAACAATACACAAACTATAGATGAATATACTGCAGACTGCATCCGAGCGGATCGAGCGGAGCTAAGGGACTCCAAATTCGATTTCAAGCCAGGCCACACTCGAAAAACCAAACCCAAAGATGAAGCCAGGACTTGCGGAGCTTCAGGGGAAATGAAGACGGAGACGGAGATCTGGCCATGGATTCTTTTCGGCTGCTCATAAAGACATATATATATAAGTATATAGATATACTATATAGAAAGCTAAGAAACAACAATAAGCGAAAGTTACAAGACGCTTGTGATGGTCTGGAAATCCCTGCCTGGCTGCACATGATTTTGGCCGAGTTGTCGCTCAAGCACGCAGCCAATCAATATCAATCGCAATTCAATTTCAGTTTCATCTTCAAGCCAGAAGTCAGACCCGGGCCAGAAGCAGCCCTCTCCTTCTGTTCCTGTTGTTGTCTGGGTTTTGCGATTTGAAAAATAGCAAAGTGCACTTTGCAGCAGCAACAGCAGCAACAGCACCAACAACATTTGATGGTAAATTACTTTAGGGAGATTTGTGTGCTGGAACCGAGGCAACTGGCGCACATAATGAGCAGCTGCCGAGACGGAAGCCAAGTAACCAGATTGCAGCCACTTCGATGAGGAACCAGAATGCAGAGCAGCATGGAGACCAAAATGGCGAACAGGATGGGGACCAGGACCTGCACGATAACGATGAGTAGCAACTGATTTGTGAGCCGTTGGCGTTGGCATTTGTGGAACCCGAACCCAAACCCAAGCCCCAAGCTAGATCTGGAGCTGGGGTTGGCAGGCGCCAATGTTTGCGTAAATTTGCGCAAGATTTGTTGCCATCAAACGAGCGGAGCGTCGAATTTTGCGGGTGATTAATGCGTTGGAGTGAGCGTTGCAAATGCATTTCGCCTGTCAAAGAACTGCAGCACCCCAGGACTCGACTCCACTCGACACCACTCGACTCCACTCGGCGGAATGATGAATGCCTGAGCAGCGTGCAGGTGCAGATGGAGCAACAGGCAGTGGCTGTCAGTGGTTCACGAGCTTTGATTATTAATGGTCCGCCAAAGTATTTTGCCAGACTGACATGCAAATTATAAAACTTTGCCACTGTCAACTTGAGAACTACAACTTGCCTGTCATTTGCCAGCAACCAACTCATAAAGGGCGCTCATAAAACTCCACCCCCTGCAGACAGGAACCAGAAAGTCAAACGACGACACAAGGATGGCGCAAACAAATAAGCAAATAAGCAGACAAGCTGGCAGTCCAATGACTGCACTTCCTTGTCCCTCCAGACAGAACGAGGGAAACTTACCCCAAAACAGACTATAAACTAAACTAAACAAATGGCTACAAAGGAAATAAAGACGTCTGGCAGACACCAAATCTTGAATACACTTACAGGATGACTCTGAGAGGGACATCGTTTCAGGTTTCAGTTGAGGGTTTCAAGTGGCACCATACAGGTGTTACAGCTTAAAGGAACTGCTGATTAAATAATCATTTATTTAATTTTCACTCTCCAATATTCATTACGAACCCCCCAACAAAACAACACCTATTCCTCAGAAAGAATACCCTAAACGAATAAAAGCAAAACACCCACACGGTACCTTCGTCCTTGTTGGCTCTGAACAAATAGTGTAGCATACATTATGACCTCCGACGCTGGAGCCAAAGTAAACTGCTAAAAACAATGATAATGCCAAAACCGAAATAAGTACAAAATGTACCTGGTCGTAGCCGTAGCCGGGGTCTATTAGGGCCACCTGTTACCTGTTTGCAACTTTCGGTTCTAATGGACCTGCCGGCAGACAACTGGAAAACAAATACACTCTAAACCGAGCCATAAGCCTTTGTGCCATTATTCGTTTACACAACGCCAAGGACGAGTGGGTGGAAGTGCACAAACGGATGCCAACGGATGGGCGTCCCCCATCGACAGAAATGGTGCGTTTTTCCACTGCTCTCTCTTCGGATTTCTCAATGTCATTTCTTTGTCTACCTACCTTTTTATTAGCACAATTATTATAGAAATTTACAAAGAGAACTTTGATTTAATTTTCAACTGCAAACTGTCAGTTTATATTTGCCTCCCGAGGCTATTATTTACAGACTAGAAGGTGCACTTAAATATCTAAATAAACAAAATAACTATAATTAAACAGGAAGGTAGTGAAAGTATATGTCGGAAAGTGAATGGGGGCTTTAAGTTCATTCTGAATATTCTGCAATATTTTCTCGGACATTTGAAACTTTCCCAATATTTCTTTCGCACCATCCTTCAACCCATCAATGAGATTCAATCGCCAACATCTCTCGTTGAACGGAGCCAACTGACCACAAAAATAGTTTTCCCAGAAACAGTTCAACAACTTTTTTACGAATTTGCTTTTTGATTTTTTGTTTTTTGTTTTATTTGGCATTTGCTGTTCATTCTTTTTTCCACTCGCCCGCAAAAATGTTGAAAAATGTTTTGCCATGCAAATATTTGTAAATCAAGCGGAAACAGAATTACGAGCAACTTCCTGGTCGCATAAACTCTTTTCCCCTTCGTAAAAGGCATAAAAAAGAGCCTACCAGTGGCGTGTCGAGAGCTGATTAAATCAGAGGCTCAGGGGGGGTCTGTAGATGTTTATGTTAAATTGAATACTTTCAAAAGGGTATCACAATATGTATCCAAAATATTCGAAATCTTTATTTTAGAAGACCCCCCATTACATGAATGAGTCATCGCCATCCTTGACAGCATTGCAATTGGCTTAGACGCTGATGACTCCCCAAGTGAATGCTCAAAGTTCAGGCAGACATCCGAATGACCGACCATGGGTGTTGGCTCTCACCTTTTGCCAGGATCACGAACGGAATGTGTCCCTTCCCGGAACGAGTACGAGTGGCGAGTAGGGGGCGTCAGCTTTGGGTTAATGTTCCGCATTGAAATTTTCGAGTTAGCTTGTGCCAGGCCCATCGGGCACGAGATTTTTTGTTCACTTTTTTCCCCATTTAGCCCTCATTTGTTTGTTTGTTTGTTTGTACTGTTGCTGTTGGTGTTTTGAACTTTAGCAGGTGTTTGAACTTGTATCTGAGTGTATTTAAGTGTGCGGTTGGTGCCTCGGAGGTAGACCCCAGTGCGAATGAACCAAGCTGTGCAAATATGTGGGTTGTAACATTGCATAGGAACTTTTGTGGGAGTATATGTAAATTCTAAGCGAAATAATTATCGCATAGCCAGAGTAAATACAATATGGTTTTTAAATACGTGATATACTCGGCAAATTTCCTATTTATCAAGGATATTTCTTATATACAAAAAAAAGGAGTCAGATGGTATACAATTTTGTATACCAGTGGTGGGATATAGTAGTTTTCTCAACAAATTTTTAGCAAAAACGAAGAAACGAAAATAATTTGGCAGTTAAAGGCAATTCCAGTGTCCATTTATCGTTCTTTTTTTTACCGATTTGTACTGTTTCAAATTTACCAACGGATAAAGGCTAATAGCTACAAAAGCTCTCATTTAGCCAATGCACAACCCCAACCAAAAGCTTAGTCGACTCAAGCTTTTACGGTTTATGTACTTGCTAAAATAGGTAACATGCGGCACCCTGTGGTCTGTGGCCATCTAGTGGACAGTAGTCTAGAATTAAACTTTTTTGAGAAATGAATAAATCGTTATTTTGAAAAAATTATTTTTAAGCGAATAGCTATAACATTTTAGTAAGAATCTATCAATTGATAAAGTAATCCGCAGATGATTAGAGAGAATGAAAAATCAGAATATACCTTTTTGTTCCGTAACTCCAGAAACTCCAAGTTAAGTAATATTGAACCTTCATATAATCGTTAGATACAATCGTTTTTGATGTTCCATCTGTCATGTGTAACATCGAATAATTTAGGTGTCCCCTAATTGCTTTCCTTCTTAGACACATAAGCACATTAATTATGATCTCCTAATGTACACCAATACTCAATGCCCAAGGAATGCACAGGTGAAAAGCAGGGCTTAATTACAATTGACATACCAATAATGTGGGGTCACCCCAACCTCAACCTGACCTAAGAATGTCAGGTGGAATATTTGGTTGCCCATCGAGTATACAAGTGTGCGTACTGTTATTTATTTGTTGATTCCACAGAACACGCACGTACTCGGATAGGTGCTTGCAACTGCTCTGGTTTGACGCACCACCCAACAACCGGGCTGAATTAAGTTGGTGGTTTTTGTGGTTGAGCTACAAGTGCTTTAATTCCGAATTAAAATAACGAACTTCGAATTTCCCACACGTTCTATACGGGTATGAGCATGGCTGCGCGCGGGCTTTGAAACACGACATGAGGCACAGAACCACAATTGAATTATAAAGTTTATCGCATGCAATTCGCAAAACTCACAAAAGGAGCAGCACGAATGCATTTTTAACTTCCCAGCCACTCTCCCCTTGAGTGGGCTCTGCTGCTGGGGAATTCCTTTGTGCATTTCTAAGCGGGAAGAAGCGAAAAACGAAACTCAACTGTGGCATTTTCGGGCGCAAAGTGAAATGGTTTTAGCTTTTCAAACTGATTCGGAGGCATCCTGGTGATGCGCGTTCCTCAAGGCAGGAGACAGCCACAAAAAATGCACAGAAAAACTAAGTTCACACAGCATCCATCCAGGCACAGAACCAAAGGAAAGTGTGTCAAGCAAATGCCCTGCTAGATTTTTGTGTACCGATTCTACAAAGACTTGAACCTCTTTTTCTATAAAGATTATTGAGTTTGCCTTCCCAAAAACGTGTGCTTTAATTGATGACTTTAAGAGTTTCCGTAATCAATCCTCCTCCCCGATGATTAGCTATCGCTTGAGTTTTATTGCGCATAGGCCACGTGTGCCGGTTTGGCATTACCGGAAGCCCGTCCTCCACTCTCATTAAATTCCTAAGAAGATTTCAGCTTTAAGTCGCTGTCGAGCTCGATTTATGTGCTCTGATAAGATAGCATATGATGAGACGCAGACTGGTGGAAAACTGGGGTCAGCGCTCGATTTTCAGTCTCATTTTATTCGCCCCAGTTCGATGGCTACTACTCTGAGCAATTGCAGCCGTCTGAGACAGATTTGGCTGTGCTTATTTGTACAAAAGCCTCGACGTTTTGTCTTAAAGACCGCATTTGGCTGGGGCCCCCGGATCTGGCCACTGAAGCACACAAAAGCCGCAGCCCACACGCACAGACACAGGCACAGACAGACTCAAACTCCCAGTCAATAAGATAGCTCGTGGTCGGTCTTGGTCATGTCCCTGGCTGCGGCTGGAAGTGAAGCTGGGGACTGCGGCCATGGCATTGTCATTCTGGTCGACCATGGTATTCAATTATGCAAAGAGCTGGCGAATGGCTACATGAAAATTATGTTTTTAATTTTTAAGCGTACAAAAACAATGAAAGGGAATACCGAAACGACAGCTACAACAAAATTGGACCGCCACGAGACGCATCAAACAACATTAAAAAGTCAGGAGTTTGTTGGAAAAGGCAACGCCGACCCACCAATCACAGAGACAGAGGGTCCTCATATACAAATGTTCAGGGGACAACACAGAAAACACAGAAGGATGAACAGTGGGTAGAATTGTATAGAGACGTGGTTAAAATTTTGGGGTTTGAATGAGAAAACTGTAAAGAGGTTAAATGATGAAAAATCCAAAGGATTTACTCGGAGAACAAAAGCATTTCTGGGAAAAACATTTCCATCGGAATTAATTGATTGCATTAAATGATATTTAATACTCCCTGAAATATTTGCACAGAAAGATAAGCCTATAGAATTAGTGACTTCTGGAAGAGATCTTTAAGAATTAGCAACATATGTATGTGCAAAATGAAACATGTACTTTTCTGAACGCCTGTAATAAATGTAAATAAAAACTAACACAAAACGAATGCACTTCCTTGGCTTCTGGAATTTGTACAACTTACAACTCAATAATGTTCGATAAAGTAGTTTTACAGAACTCTTTCGTACTACGCCTTTGCGGGGCTTACCAAGATTTAAGCTGAACAAACTCACAAGGACGTGCCCCATTGTATGGAAACCATTTCGCTGGCCAGCTAACCAGCATCAGCTGGCTCTTAAGTGCCCAGGACATTGGCCACGGAGGGCATTGTTTGGCTGAAGCCAGGATTGTGCAGAGGAAGGACCAAAGCGGCACATAATCAAGAGGGTTTTGGGAGGGTCCAGGTTCAGCCAGAAGCCGCCGTCGGGTAACGCACTAAATCGGATTAGAGCAGAATTATCCTTGTTGGCATTTATTTTGGCTGCGAGCGCACATATATACATACTTGTATACATATATAGAGAGAGATATATACTATATATATTCACAGTAGGAGTTTGGAGCAACTTGTTTGCTGGCCACTCACCTCCACTCCACTGAACCCTTGTGCCCCACAGACTTCCAAAAAGAGAAATAAAAAACGAGGGAGAATAAAAATAATGTCAACTTCCGTTTTGCTTAGCCAACTTTTGACGCCATCGTCTGTTGTATTTCTGTTGTTTTAAGTTTCTTTGTTTTCCCTCCTTTCCTTTCTTTTCTTTTCTTTTTACTTTGAATTGCAAATCTTTCTCTTCTTTATTTTCGGTTGTTTTACTTTTTATTTTCATTTCATTGTGGGGCATAATGAGGCGCAAGTGGTGTGGCATGGCATGCGTGCCCCATTGTCATTGGGAGCCGCAGGCAGTCCTCAGTCCTCAGCAGAGAGCTCGAGTACGAGAACTGGGACTTGAATTGCGGCAAGCACATTGCTCAATGCTGGTGCCACACGGACGCACGGCAGCCACGTAAATCTATTAACACCTCACGTCTGACTGAAAGATAAGCCGTACCGCGTCGCGTAGGAGCCGCAACCACAGGTATCCCATCGAATCGACGAAGGTGTCGAAGTGTGTGCGGTAAATGAAGCATTTGGGAAAAGGGCGGCACGTACTCGATGGAGGTCGAGTTTGTAGGCTTGTTTCAACCAAACTCAAACCCAAGCCCCAAGGCCCCGATCCCACACCAGTAACCACATCAAAAGGCAATCGCAAGCACGCGTTCGCACAACTTTTTCAACTAATTTACATAGAGTTCTTGACGCCGTACCTACGTGACCATGCAATTTGCATTTGCCAGTGTCCTGGCTCCTGGCTGCAACTTTTAAACCGAGTTCCCTCTACATCTGTGTACTCTCCCTGAGTACACAGCTTATCTGAAGCTGCCTGAAAGTGCGTTTAAAATAAACACGAAGATGGCTTCTTAGGAAGCTGGCATCAGTTTAAGATTGATAAAGACGTATCTATTGTCGAACACGTTGGCTGGCCCTTAATGCCTTGGCACGTAGCCTGAGATGCCTGGCAGGCCCTGAAGTATTTTAGCTTAACCATTTTATACAGCTGATGTAATGGGAATACATATAGAAGAGTATATAAGGATTACGTGGAATAATAAAAACGAAAAGAAAAAGGTCGAATTTATTGAGGTGAGAATAATTTGATTCTTTGCGGAAAAAGCTGATTTAACCTCTTTAATAATATGTTTAAGCAAGCAGCACCTATTTAGAATATATAAAGTAAATAAATCAACCAATTTAGGCAAACGTCTGAGCCGGAATACCTCTGAAAGTGCCCTGAAAGAGGTAACACCCATTCCAACCATCAACATCCCTATGTTTGAATACTTACTCGCATACCCTTATATCGTGGCTCGGGTGTTCGTGATAAAATCACATCTATAAACATTAATCGCTCTTTTATGAAGTATAATAAATTTTGCGTTACACGTTGGCCCGCAATTTAACGCTTTTCGCCCCAGAGAAGGGCTGCTGCTGTTGGTCTTTCCTCGATTTGTTCCAGGCTTAAAGGAAACGGAAAGTAAAGAGGAAAGAAAACCCTCTAGGTTTTTGTTTCTCTAAAAATAGCTTTATTTATATTTGATTGGTACCCAGTTTTGGTTTTCGGTTTTCGGTTTTTCTTTGTTGCTAGTGTTTCTGTGTGAGTTTTCGAGTTGCTTCTCAATGGCATTTGGTTGCAAACAACAAGAACAAACATTTAGTAAATACATACAGATAATCCTTATATGAATATCATATAACAATCACGAGTTGTTGGTTTATTTGGTTTGATGGAATACTTAATTCAACGATCTAAGCAATATACATTCATATACAGATAAATAATTATCAATATCATAAACATTCTATCGAACTCTATCCTCTATAAAGACGTGTAAATTTGTTTGGTGTTTGATTTATGCCTACAATCGAATTGAATCAATAAATAAATATATATTATTATATCTCTTATACGAATTGAATTTCTCTGTACTCTGTTTTTTCTTGTAGTAGTAGAAGTAGGTATATATATTTTTGTATCCATTGTTGAGCTCAATCATTTTACAAATATTTTCCATGCACTTGTCTCATTGTGTTTCAGGGATTCTTACAGACTTTTACAATTCCATTGTCTGCTGCAGCGCGGCCCGCGATGTTTGGCCTGAAAATTGATTTACAATGCTGAAATCTGCCCAGCTCCCAGCAGTTCACAAAAAAAGTTGTATATCGTTCAATTAATTGGCATTAAGTATGCAGAACATACGGAACAAAAATGCTCGTGAATTTTTAAAATTAAACCGAGTTTATCCGGTCTTTAAAAGCATATTTTAATTTGCAAAACAAAATATAATTGGTACTATTTTAATGCCTTTTCAATGCAACCGAACATTCAATAAACACATAATTATTCATTTCGACCTTGCAATAAATTCATTTGCAACCAACTGCCGTATTTTATTATTTCAGGCAGCATTTCGTCGAGTCAGCTTAATGAAAATAAATGCGTTACATTTGTATGGGGGAGACGTGGAAAATGGAAAATGGAAAACGGAAAACGGAAGAACTTTCCTGTAAGTCCTCCACAAAACACTACTAATTGACCCATAATATTATTTCATTTTGTGACTACTTGAAAAAACGTGTTGCGATTATTTCGAACTTTTGCGGGAACCTAATTTTGTTTAATTTAAATTTACAAAAACTTTGTTGATTGAAATTCATTGTTTGCTTATTTATGTCTGTCCACGGGACTTGTGTTGTATTTTATTTAATGGCATTTTTGATTGAATAAAATAGATTGTTCATCCTTTGTTTAGTTATATTTTCATTGGTCACATGTTGCTCGTTTGTTTTTGTTGTTGTTTTTTTTTTGTTTTTTTGTTTGTTTTTTTAGGTACTGTGCTTTGAAAACCCTGAAATGATCAAACAGAAACCTAGAGACATTTCGAATAAAATTCTATTTGTTAAGGAGTATGTTTCAGTGTTTGATTTAACAAGACTGTGTTTTATTGCTTTTGTTTTAGCACTTGCCTGGCGAGGCTTTCAACTTAATTACGAAGGCTACATTCATATTCGTATGGAACTACAACCTAACTGCCTTGCTCCCAGCACCAAGTCCTGCTCGACCTCAGCCTCAGCCTAATCGTAATGTTAACTCAAGGATTTATGTATTTAGATAACTTTAGTACATGATAAATAATGTGTAACTATACAGTGACTATCATTTACAGGCCTAAAAAGTCTTAACTGGCTTTATACGCTAATTATATTCTCCATAAATGTTTGCTGAACTCTAAAAGCTGAAATTCTCTATATATGAATATATCTATATCATTTTTGTGTAATTCGTTTTACATTAATATTGTATATGCAGCATAATTAACTTTGATTATACACACGAAGATAAACATTGCGTCCTTTGCACTTCCTTTGATTATAGTACAATGCTAATTGGGTAACTCCTTCCTCTGATTCTTCTTGTATTTCTGGCTCACTTCTTCTATATCTTTAGCACTTTCTTAGTACGGATTCTTCCTTATTTTGTGCCTCCCATTGAGAACTTGTTCTATGGCTTTCAGTGGCTCTTCTGGAATTTCTTCTGATTCAGTTTCTTCTCCTTCTAGAGGTTTGTACATCCTTCTGTAACATGTTCTATTGGTAAGTATTGTATGGTATATATCTTAGTCTTAGCTTAGTAATTGATATAAGTAGAGTATGAGTGTGTCTGTGTTTTGGGAACCATTTCTGGAGCTTAAACACTGTCGGCCTGCTCTCAGAGATAGTTGGGCCTGGAGACGCAGCACAGTAGGCTCATGTTCTTGCAGATATAGTTCTGGCGCCTCTTGGCCTGCCAGGGTCCAGTGGTGTCCAGGGCTGCGTTCCTTTCTGCAAACAGCAAATGAAAGAGTAGCCAGCATTTAGTTTGATTAATGAATGAGGCTGTGTGAGTCCCTGAATACAGAATACAACAGCACAAACAGAGAGACACATTTACACTAATGGCTGGGTCTCCGTCGCCGTCGCCGTCGACGTCCCCGCTTTGGCCTTTTTGTATGCTATACAATTTTGTTTGCCCAACGGCCTCCGGTCTCGTCTCCGCCGAGTGTCACTACCGTCGGGCCTTGGCTAAATATCAAAGTGCACGACGATGGCAGTGCAACAGCAACAGCAGCAGCAGCAGCAGTAACAGGGAGCCTGCGCATACGAGTACTCACCCAAATATGCCTCATGTTGTGGCATGTACTCCTGCAGTTCGGAGAGCAGAACGGCAATGTCCTGCGAGTCTTTTGTGATGCTGCACAATTCCTCCTCATTGAAGTCGGGCGTAAATTGTTTGCACAACAATATTTGGCTTATGACATTCCCCAGGTTCGAGGGCCCCGCGCGGTTCTCTGTGGTGCGATAAAGCAGGCATAAATCAGGATAAAGTGATAAGCTGTGAGGCATCCCACAGTCAAGTGGTTGCCGTACCCGTCCCCTGCCCTGCTCTACACTGCCACTACCCTGCTTCCTTGCAACTGCACCACACAAATACAGAGCCGGAACAGAGCAGCGATGCCGCAGGTCGGGCTTCTATTCACAAATCTCCTTTGCAATGCAATAAAATGAATTATTTTGTTTGGCTTTGCCGCAGCCACAAACAAGAGCTCGCATTTATTTGTTTCATTCATTTTTATGCAAACATTTTCCTTTGAGGTTTGCTTTTCATCATCTCTTTTTAACATTTATTTATTTGCGTTTGTTGCTTCATTAGATTTGTTCTCCGGTTGGGGGAAATATTCGTACTCTTTGATGCTGACTGTTTCATTCATCAAAACTTATTTTGGCCCCAACTTTTGGCTAACTTAATGGTCAAACAATTATGACTTTGGTTTTATGAAATAAAAAGATGTATAGATTTTATAACTTTACATTTTTCAATTACAATGAATTAAACTTTCAGTCGAGAAAGTTTCCACATTTCCCCATTTTTCGTCTTTGATTGATTGCTGCATATACAGCCACCAGTCTCTCCGATCATTCATCAATCTTCATGAAAAATCGTCGAATTAATTACTTGGTTACTCTGTCACTTCAAAAACTATTGAGATTCAAGCATCAATGCGTTGAAATCTATTCGATCAGACATGTTGGTGTATATGCAATATTTATATATCAAATAAAAATATATTGATTGCACGAGTTGACAATGGCAGCCTTCATTGCCTGCTACTTTTGATACCCTGTACTCTAAGGAAACAAGTGTATGTTGTATTTGTAAAGATGGATAGTATAAGACTGACTGACGACCTATAGACAAATCTTCTTTTCTGAATGGTCGGTATTTTTCGTCCTGTTTTTCATCCGTTCCATAGTGCAATCCTAGTATTCGGTATCAGCGAGTGCTCGCAATACCCAACAGTAACCCCATTCGCTGCCCGATTTAAGCACTGGAATGCAACGAATTTTTGCTGGCATGGCAATAATTAAAGGCCCACATAAAGCCACCCAACCCCCTGCAGTCTTTTTCCCACTGATATTGTGAATATTTTTGTTGGCAATTACAAAAGAAAAACAACAACAACAAAAATCGTTTTCAATTTTTGAATTTTTCATAGCTTATTCTGCGGTGATGGCATTTGCGTGGCACTGCAGAAATTTTGTTTGTTTCCACGGGGGGATGGGGATGGGATGGGGAGGAGATGGCCATAAATTCGCTGCACCAACAGGGCCAGGACCAACAGCCCCGAACCTGACTCTGGCAGAAACTCTGTAAATATTTATTCTCACTCTCCCTCTCACTGCGTATTGACAGCGGGTATCCAGCCTCGGTGCAGCGGTTACAATTTAAAAATGTATGATCAGCAATTGCCATTTGCCATTTGCCATTCGCATTTGTATTGCCCGACAATTGGAGTTGCCATGGTCAGCACGGACACAAATCAGTCAGAATCCGTGTCCACGTTCAAGTGCATATTTGCACTCGCACGTCCACATTGAACATGGCCAAAGAATGCCAATCAGAGCGAGTCGCACTCGAGTGGAATGCAACTTCACTGCCAAACAATTGTTGGACGTGTGTTCCTCCGAGTGTCTGTTTGGTGAGCGGGCGAGTGAATGAGGGAATGCTTCCTTGTAAAATCCTAGGAAAAATCGGGCCCAACTAAGCATAGGCGCTTTCAAAAAAGTGCTATATTAAAACATCAGTAATATCGAATACCAATAACTTCTTATCAATAACACTTATCAATTAATACCCTTATCGTATGCTGTTTACGATCTACGTTTGTATCATTGAGGGAAGCTCGTCAGACACGTTTTTGGTCCCTAATTAAGATAACCTTGCTCCATTTCTAGCTATTGGATACGATAAATTGTAAGCTAAACTGATTTCAAATGTTCGCAAGCATTCAACATCACTGAATCCAATTGGCAACGGAAGCACCCAGTTTGTACCAATTATGTAGCCCTAAACGCAACTCCAAGTGCCAGGTCCTTGTCTGACTTTGACATTTGCTAACAACAGCAAATTTTCAATGACCCGCAACTGCAAGGCGACAGCTGAAACATGTCTCCTGCCAACTAGCAACCCAACCAAAACTCAACCAAAACCCCACCAGTCCCCAGGGCAGCCCAGATGGGTGCACCACCCATGTAGGGCAAATCGTGCGTTGGTGCGGAATTAAACTTACCATAATAGCCCGACATATCCATTGGCACGACCTGTATGAGACGATAACTTTTCACAAGTTCACGTAGGAATAACTGGGCCATGTAGAACACTAGCACCAAGTGCGGGTTGTCGGTGAGTATGCCATCGGCCATGGCGCTGCAAAAAAAACAATGGCAATGCAAGGTAATGTGAACATCGGGACTCCCTTCTGCTATATGTACATATATACATATATACGAGTATGAATGTATGTGTCTGTGGGTGTGGGACATTGCAGAACTGGAATGCCGCATTGTGTGGGCCACATTTGTGGCACGCCAAATTGCATGCGAAAATTGTGAAATGAAATTTATATGAATTTATGACATTTTTTATGTCGTGGGTGAGAGCTCAGCTCACAACGAGGGTCACCAAGTGGCGACAAACTAATTCATTTCCGTTCGACTTTTAAATGACATTTTCGATTGTTTAATCTGCAGTTCAACTTTATGTTCTCGTGCAGAAACAACATTTTTCGAGAGTGCAAAAGTTTGATACAGATTTCGGACTTTTAAGCGATGGAAACTAAACTTGGGGACAAATACTGAAGCAAGAAGGACTCAGCTAAGACATAGTATTATTCCCCACCAATTTATTAAGCATTAGAGAAATTATAGCCCGGATAATGTTCCATTTGGGCGATGAGTAACACTACACTATAATTTGGTATAATCTACGATCAACACCAGAAAGCAATTTCAATTTTTCCCTTCCAGAATAATTTATGCAATTGTACGAGCGGCAGAGAGCGGCATAACTCATTTGGAAAACACTCGGAATTTACAGTCGGTTCGCAAATTGCTGCTTAGTTGACATTAATTCCAGTTTTAGGAGCGGCACTGCGACGCAGACAGGGCAATTATGAGTGGGGTAGGTATCCAAAACTCAGCCCCAGGTCAGGGGGAATGGGTCACAAATATAAATTGCCATAAACATATTTACAGCAACACAGGAATAAATTCAATTTGTAAAATTGCTTTTGCATTGCCTAAACTCTGTGGAGGTGGAGCGAGCGGTGCCGCATAGCTGGAAATGAGAAATATATATTTTACCAGAATTACCCCCCATCCCAACGGGCACTGAAAGTGTTGCCGTGTCCTCTGACTCCGACTCCGACTCCGACTCTGACCTCCTTCTGGCAGGCATTAAAGCAAATAAATTGCGAATTAATCTTTCCCAAGGTGTCTGCGTGTGTGCGTGTGTGCGTGTGTATGGGCCCTGTACATCAGAGAGTGTGGCAGAGTTTTTGTAGAGGATTCAGCTTAAAGCGATTTAGATGTGGGTTCGTTGGGTTCTCAAGCGGAAGCTGATTGGTGGTGGAGTAGGCTAAGCGCAATCTTTATTTTGAGTGCGGCTTTTGTTCAACAAAAAGTCCCCGTGGGAAGCACAAATGCTGCTTAGCCTATTAGTATTATTAATAATTTCCTCAAACAAAAAGTAAATACTTTAAGTTCCACCGAAAGAAAAAAATTACATTTGCAGGTTAAAACAGTGATGCGGAAAGCCAGACAAAGTAAATCTTTTTGGTAAAGATACTAATTTGAAAGATGAAATACCAGAATACCTAAAAGTTCCACCTATTAGCTCGAATCATGATACCCTATGATAGGCTGCTGTTTTAAACATTACCATATATTGGAACAAGCAAACAAAAAAGGAACACTTTCAGGACATTTAATATGCTTAAAATGTAATCAAATTAATGCTAAGCGATTTCCTGTGAAAAACTGCAAGCTGTAAATGCCAGAGAGCAAATGTTTTAATGATTTCCCCATCTCACTCTTCCTTTGTGGAAGGAGCATCTCTCGTTATTCGTTATTCTGGCAGATTGCGGTGCGCGGACATTAACGTGGGTCATTTTCACCAACAACACCAACAACGCCAACAAAATCGCAATAATAAGTTGAAGCAACGAAAAGAAATCTGCAAAGCATCCAAAATCCCCAGAAAAAATGAAGGCAAAGAGCGAAGGGCAAACAGAACGGAGGAAAACCAAAAAAAGAAGCAAAATTGGGTACGGGCAGACCATTGTCAGCAGCTGGTCTTGATTACAGTCCGGACGTTACATTCATTTATTGCAAATAACAGTGAAATATTTTTTATTTTTTCCCACTGCTAGACCCAACGCGAAACGACCCAAAGAAATTCTGGGGAGAATCACACAAATATACGCAGGGGGGAGGTTCATAAAGCGCTTTTATCAAAGCATCTCAATGCCGTTTGTCTGCCCAATCGAAGTTATTAACTGCAGCTTGTATAAAGTTGTTAAAATTGCCGCAATTTACGATGCTGTCCATCCAACCAGCGGACATCCAAAGGAAACAAAATTCCTTAAAATGAAAGTCTTCAGCTACGTCACGTATCTGCGGACCTACGAGTAATGTCGAAACTTGACCCACTTCCAGGGGTGGTGTGCGGATGTGCCGGGAGCCCAGTCTTTCAATAATATTCTGTCATTTTCACTAACATGACCACAGCACATCATCCGGTGTCCCGGAACCGGCATCAAGTGTCGAAATAACAAACGAAATTTGCCGACAGCGACAATAAAACAATGCAACAGAAGGAGCAGCAAGGCAGCAAATCCAAGGACTATGGAATGGAATGGAGAAATTGGAGTTGAAGAAATAATATCAGAAAAAGGTGGTTCCACAATACTTTTTTCTGTCGTTCTCTAAACAAAACTTAATCCGGTCTACCACTTCTTCTCACATCTATCAGATTTACGTACTTTTTCCCGCTTCTGACCCACTGTTCCGTGGTCGCAGCAGTTGCAGGAAACATAAAATTTCCGACACATAGCCGCAGACAACGCCAACGCCATCGACGACGTCTATGAGATTGGCTTTGGCTTTGATGGGGCCCCGAGGGGCACACCCTCTATGTTCTTCTCTCAGGCCGTAAGCAATTGTGTGCCGTGGGAGTGCCACCACTGCTTTGAGACTAATGCCGAGTATGAAGGACTCCGAGCAGACGTCCGAGTATTATTTACAGAGAAAATGCGCTTACACAAACATGACGTTGCATTGCCCAGCAGACGGGATTGCTTAGAGCCCAGAGCCCAGACCCCAGACCCTAGCGATTTTGTGGACTAACTTGCTGTCAAAACAGCAGATCCCAGGCGAAGACAGTAGTTAAGACAAAGGCGACGGCAGCGACGGCGATAGTAATTTAGCAACAACTACCAACAGGACATAACTACAGGACAAACAGCAGAACAAATGCGAAGTAGGCGAAGGCAAATAGACAGATGGATAGATAACAGGAAGACAAACCCAAACACGGGAAATGGACCGAACGTCGCCTCCAAGGATATGTACGTACGGCTGGGCAAACAAACAACCAGGCAAACAACTATCAGTCACTTAAGGCAGTCGGCAAAGTGCTGCCACCCTCTGCAACCTCGGGAATGGAAATGGAACTGGAGGTGGATGTGGAAGTGGAAATGGGAATGACTCGAGCAAAGCGAATGTCAGAGTGTCTCTTCCAAGGTAGTCGGAGCCGTGCCGAGCCGAGCTTTTTGCTCTGTCTGTCTTTCGCGCCCTCAAAGGGAAAGCCAAAACATTTGCTAGCATGTGGCCCACCAGGTATTACAACTTTGTCATGATGTTTGACTAGGGAAACCATAAAAGTGGGAGCTAAATGGGACTTCTAGTTATTCTAAAGGCAAACTTTGCGGTGTGCTTATGAAAATTGGAGGAAACCCTACCAAAATGTGCACTCCATTTCAAGATCTCCCAATTATTATCATCCCCTTTGTTTGGGAGAGTACCTTTTATACTTCCTTCCTCTAGAGCATTCAGTATTCTTTATGGCGAGACTGCCAACTTAAAGTATTTCTTGGCTTTTTGTTATTTTATCTCTCTTCCTTGCTGTGTGCCTTCTCTCGATTGAGTTTTATTTTGACTTTGGCTGTCTGACATGCATGTGTTTACAAACACACAAAACAGCAGCAAACAACCAAACAGCGAAACAACGAAACAACGAAGCACTGTCTGAAAGTTTTGGCTGTGTCATTGTCAAGTTGCGTCTGAAGTTTTTGCTTCCTCCACTCGATATCTGCTCTGCTCCCTTTTGTTAATTTCTGGGAGCATACATTTTGCTTTTTTGAACTTTAACTTTTACTTTCAATTTAACTTTCAGCCCTGGCTGGGGAGGACCTTGAAGGAGCAGCAGCCTCTGTCGCTTCGCTAATTCATTGTCGTCACTCATACGCCATGTGCGCCCATTCGAAAACGGAACCTGCTCACTGGTATCCCGAAGTGGAGGAGGACGAGAAGTCAAGCTGCTCTTTGGAGTCGTTCATTTGTGTCAATAAAGCAGAAATTAATTGAAATCTCTTTTTTGTGCTGCTGTTTTTGCTCTGGCTGGCTGCCAGCCAATCATCAATTTAACTGTCGTTTCCTCCGGAGTTGCTCTTGCTTTTGCTCTCATTCTTTGCCATTTCCTTGGGGTCCTGCACTTTTGCCTACGAGCATACATATTGACGAAATGCTGATGCTGATGCGACTGCTCGTATCGGTTTATTGACATTTCTCCACTCTAGACTCTAGAGTGACATTTAAAGCGTCTGCTCGATAATAAATCACATTGTCACATGCCGCCGTGGTGTGCTTAAGAAGTTCTACCCCCAAAAAAGCATATGACAGACACCCAACATTCTGACAGGACAGCACGTTCTATGGATTGTGTGTCGGAAATTACAAATATTTTATGTATATGAAATTTTCCTCGAGTTGTTTGTTAAAAAAAAGTTTCTCTCTCTCTGGCTCTGGATCTGGCTCTGTCTCTGTCAGTTTTCGGGGTGCGATAATGGCACATGTGTGGCATCCACATGGGATTTCAATTTTGTAACATTTTATGCTTCAGCCAGGGCATAAATCAATAAAGTCGGTAAACAGACAGCCCAGAGCTGGGGGACCGGGACCACTGAAAAGTCAAAGGGAACGTTAAAGTTTTGTTCGATTCCAGATGAGACACAACCGAAACGGGAGCTGCATCGGTGGCAGCTGGTACGAGTGCTCACTTCCTGGACAACTTTTCCCTTCACACAATACTTTTCATGGCTGTAGTCGCACATATAATCTGTCATGGGGTTTAATGAAAAAAATTACCAAACATTGTGCTTTCCCGAAGCGGTTTAACTTTTGCTGTTCAGCAAGGAGAGGGTCCTGCCCCACACTGCTGCCCGTCTCTCTATAGAGGGAACAGCTGATAAATTATGCAGCATTTTGAAATTCAATTTCAAAGTCAGCCACTAACTCATTTCGAGAGCATACCGGGAGGCTTGGCTTCAATCCGAGTCCGACAAATTGTTATTTATGTTATCCTTTTCCCCCGCAGTACCCGCAGTACCCGCAGCACCCTCAGCACTCTTCATCCATCATTCTTTGGGCTCTCGACTAAATTTGACTGCAATTAGATTTGCATACATTTCCATAAAACACTCACAAACAGATAGAGAGACGGATACGGAAAAGGAAATGGAGAAGAAGGTCCTAAAATGTCACACACACGTTTCTGTTTATGTTTATGTTAATGGGATCCCTTGAGGGTACCCGAATACTGTTTAGATAGGAGGATGCGTGGTGGCAGATGGTATGTGCTTACCTCTTGACCTGCGGCAGGAGTATCTGGGCGGTGTGCTTGAATGCCTCCACGCAGGTGCGACGCAGCTTGCGTATCTTCTCGCGCAGCTCGGGGCAATCCTTGGCCTGCCCCACGTGTATCAGCATATCGCGGAACAGTGCCACATGGCTGTTGATCTCCACGATGAGCTGAAAGTACACCAGACAGTATATATCATCAGTATATGTATAAACAGCCCTAGAGCCATAGAGCCAGGGTCAACGACAGCCAACTGATGCTTAATTTATGCCAAAGCTCTCTATTAGACCAGGCACATAACACATTACATATTTTAATTTATGCAGAGCCAACAGGCTCCGGGAACCCTCTCTGGCACAACCGCAGGCAGTAGCCTATTTGTTCAGGCCCCGGCCCCGGCTGCTCGTTCAGCCAAAGAAAATTTCTGGGACTTTTCCCAGCCAGATAAAACTGAGGCGGCGGCTGCTGCTGCTGCTGGTGCTGGTGCTGGTCCTTTTGCTGTCGTTTTTGTTGCTGCCCTTTTTACGGCTCATTGCCGAAGCGGAGGCGGCAAATGAATCGGGCAATCGAGCCTTAATTCCTTTGCCTTTGCCTGCGGCCAAATCGGGCTCATAAAAATTAAAATGCCCGGCAATGCAAGGATTATTACGGCTCCCTTTTACGGCCCCTAGGGTGGGTTAGCCTTCTCATGGATCTGAATGAGAAGGGTAGAGCTGTTGCTGAAAAGTGTATTAAGTCAATTATTATTGACTACAGACTGTACTCTGGGCACTAACCAAGGGTTATTGGCTTGTCTTTAAACAAATTTTGAGTACTTGCGAAATGTTGATAGGGTCTGGTATGGAATATTTGAGTAGGAGTTCCTTGTAATGGAAAATGTTTATGTATGGGGTATTTGTCAGTTGCAGATCAACTTTTCTAAGCATTATCCCTTTTCCAAGCTGTAGGTCCTATTATTTAATCCCAATTAAGCGTAAGCACTCCGAGTTTAAAGTCGGAGCAATAGGAAACATGCTTTTACCCAAAAATTCACAATTACATCTTGAGGGTTCCTCTTCATCAGCAACAGTATTTCCTATGGCAGCTCTATTTTAATTAAATTTTCTCTTGCTACCTCCGCCACGTTAATTTTTCAGTCAGTCATAGGCCTAATTTTCCGCATTACTCAAACAAATTCAATGCCAATCCCGCCCCCCACACACACACCCACACGTGTGTACGTGCCACGCCCACATACATTTTGAGCAGCACGTTTAAATATTAATGGTTGACTCTGGCAACCTCATTTCCCACGTAGCAGTACGGCCCACCTCCTCTCTATATCTGGTCGGGCACTTCATTTAAAACGCGGCGTATGCGTAATTTTAATAATACTCGAACGCCTGAAACGCCTGAAACGCCTGAAACGCCCCCACAGCGAATGCAAAGTGAATTCTGTGGCTTGACTCAATTTGGGGCCAACAGCTGTGAGCGATTTCAGAGAGGGAGGATTGGGAGATTGAGAGGATTTACAGCTTTATGAAAAATATGCATGATTAGTCATATTGATGGCATTGGCTTGACAATGCCGAAAGAAGGAGGAGGGACCGTGCCGAGACAGTGCCGGAGCCAGATCTAGAGCCGGATCCGGAGCCAGAGGCAGTGTCAGAGGCAGCACTTAACCAAATTGCTTATTGAAAGTGCTGCCAGTACGATATTTCCTCGAAACTTTTCTAAGCTGGGGCGGGTCTTGTGGGCGGGGCCATGGCTTTGTAATCATTCTCAAAGCATGGGCATAGGCAAAACTTTTCCACCATCAGCTGTTGCCTGTGTGGCAAAATTTATTGGATGGATTGTTTTTCCAGTGAGGCTGGATTTTTGGTGGATCCGATTTGAACTTGTTCAATATTGACAGACGAAGTGCGGCTATATTGTAAGCTTATGTTGAGGAGAGTCTATTCCAGTAAACTCATTGAAAAAGTTCATCAAAGAGCCAGTGAAGGGTCAGGTAATGAAGGACCTTGATGAAGCTTCATTCCAGGTAATGAAGGACTGCACTTATAATTCCAATAATCTTTGCCATATTTCATCCACAACTTTAATAAGCCCTGGCTCAAGGAGTCCCAGCAGTGATGTGTGTCTCTGCCGTCTGTCCTAATTATTTGGGGTTTTTTCAGCCACCTGAGAGCCAAGGCCGCTGAGGGCCACTGGCTCATAAAACATACAACACTAGTAAAGCCAGCCACAAACACACACGCACAAACACATGAATATACATAGGTGTAAGCACATAAAAGCCACACGCATAAATTTTATATGACGCTCAAATCTCGGCTGAGATAAAGACACAACAAAAACCGAGTTGGGGAAACCAGAATTGCAAAAAGTTCATGCAGCACATGCAAATCCCAGATGTAAACGCTTGTCGTCTTTGGTCCCGGCATAAAAAGGGACACCAGAGTGCGCCAAACGAGCAGTGCTAAACCAGAGCACAAAACCTGTAAGAAGGCGATAGTTCGTAATGCGACCATCGGTTACCTGGTACTCGGAAGCTTCCCCGAAGAGATTGTTTTCCTTAATCTGACTTTAACATTCACTGGATCATGATTATCGCTATATAGGCAGGCTATCGATCCCTCCTCAAAGAGAATGCCATTGGTTAGTAGGTAAATGATCGGCTTAGCTTTATATGGTGGCAAAGGTTTAACCACAAACAGAACATACCCGTGTCTTCCCCAGTACTGGGTATAAAAGGCCCCAGCAAATTTCTGAAATTACCTGGCTGGTTCCACAAAAACACACCTTTGGACATACACCTAAGAGAACATATGGCTGCCATTCATATAAGTCCGAGGGAAATTCAATTCCCACAGCGTTTTTCTGCCGCGTTATTTGGTTTCTCGCTGGCCAGTAATAAGCGCCGTGCCGTGGCCTTAATGGAAACGTCAGCTGAAATGTGTGCCACAAAAGATGTACATCCCCGTAATGAAGGTACATACTACTCGTACTCGTGTGTGCATAATGATGGGGCAGCGTGGAGGGGGGACATGCATATTCATGTATTATTCTTTTTCATCTGGCTGTACGAGTAGTATATTCCATGGAACCACTTTGAACTACTTTTGCGTCAACAGTTGAGGCGGAAAATTGAAAAACAGCTGCCGGCGCTTGCCCGCTGCGCCTGCAACAAAAAGCTCCAGAGCTGCATGCGTGCTACGTGCCACATGCCACATGCCACATGCCACAATCCATGTGCTACGTGCTGGCTGTGGCAGGGAAAACACACTCCCGCGCCCTGCCACCAAAAGAAAGTGTAAATCAGCAAAAACGCAAATGCCACAATGCCAAGACAAAGACAGCCCCCAGCGGTTTGGGTTCGGGGAAATGATGTGAGATGAGATGGGATGTGAGTCCACATACTCATATTCATACTCATACTCATACTCGTACTCGTACGCGTACTCATCTTTGCCCCAGAGAGGGGGAGGGAGAAAGCTAACACACAAATACACAAAAGAAAACGACGACCAGTAAAACTGAATCTAGACAAAGTGAAAGCGGAAATTAAAATTGCAATACAAAAGAGAGGAACCGACAAAGACAAAGACAGACAGCGTTTGTAACGAAGTGATTGTGTGGGCATGTCCACATGTCAGTATGTATAAGACAGAGACAGAGAGAGAGAGAGAGAGAGAGGGAGAGAGAGAGTCCTTTGGATACTCGCACATTCAAGAATGCATTTTGCCCAGGGCCAAAACAGCAATGTGACAATGGCCAGAATGATTACAGTGCGTCGCATAAACATGAGACTAGTCTGAGAATAGGAAAACTCATACATACATATATGAAAACAAAGCTCTGGCTTTATATTCCTAGTTCTCACATTAGTGTTAAAAATGTCTCAGCCCACAGTATAGATTGTTATTTACACACTTTTTCCATTTTATAGACATGGTCCGGTCTAAATGAAACACTGTAATAGATAGCGTTGCGTAAATGGAAATGAAAAGTGGCAGCCTAGATTATGAGAGTCCTTCTTGGTCTGCACAGGGCCAGCAGATGTGCCACGCCCAGCTGATATTCCATTCCAGCTAATAAATAACACGCACCATTTGCAACACGAGCTGCAAAAACTTTGATAACGGCTTGTTGCTAATGCGCTTTTCACATCGCCCAACTGGGAATGTCCAGATACACCCACAGACACTCACAGATACACTCACTCACACACAGAGACGGAGACAGAGCCAGGGAGAACATTTGCCAGGACAGGGACAGGGGCTAGAACTAACAAAGTGCAATGGCAAAACGCATTAGGCAGCGAACCAACAAGTTGAACTGTAGAATAATTACAATCAAACTGGCAGGAGGCCCCAGGAAGCAGCCAACTAGCCAACTGTCCATTCAACAGTCGACAGGCAGCAGGCAGCTGGCAGCAGAACCCAAGTCCCCATTACCCAAAACCCCTTCAAAGTCGAACAAACACTGGAGGCTAGCCGAAGCACAAGATACCCTTGCCGAAGCACGGCTCTTATGGGAGTACGAGCCTGCCTCACACCATTCCAATCATCTTGGAAAATGCACAATACCCTCTTCAAGGGCACAACAAAGGTTCGTTACAGCGTTTCGAAATCGGTTGTAGCAGCTCTAAGCCAGCCTGAATGCAACATGGGGCAGCTAGCAACAATACAACACAGTGCTGCAGCTGTACCACCCACATGGCCAATATCGAATGGTCAACTGTGTCTGGCAGCAATCGCCAGACAAAACACCTATCCCATTCTACTAGCCACATTCTAGTTGGTACACTTCCCTCATTCTACTAGCCACTTTCTAGTGGGGGAAGAAACAACAATAAAAGAGGAGAAGTGTACCGAACAACCATTGAATCTCATGTGGTAAAACGGTGGCGTTAACAGGGGGGCACCACCTACCTCGACTCTCGCTGCCGCAGAAAGCAATTTGGATTGGGCCAACTGTTATGGTCGGATCACACACAGGACTTTGGGGGTCCTGCCTCAGAGTAATCGAATGGCAGTGGAAATTATTTTTAAATCCCTTTAAGTTCTTGGAAGTATTTTCTACAAAAATCAAATTGTTGCAGCAGCTTAGGAAAAAAGAGGATTAATTTCTTGGAGCGAATCTAAATTTCTTCCAAGTCTAAAATTAAAGCTTTAACTATTTTTAACCTGTGTATGTCCAGATGTTGTCCGAGTATTCTTAGAATAATAGCTAATGTCTTTCAAAATGTTTTATACACAAAAGAAGAAAGTTTATTGTACTTGGAAATACTCAAAAGCAATAGCGCCTTATTCGAAAACATTCGATACCCATCTTCTTATTAATGCGCAGTCCATTTCCATTTCCCGGGACAACTCCTATCACAGTAACCATTTCATTGGCCATTTGGGGCATTTGCGTGAGTGATAACAAGAACTTGTAAGCCGCAAAATCGATAAGATGTTCGCCTAGACCCAAGTCCGACTCTTAGTTCCCTGTCGCTGTTCGGAGACGAGTGGACGGATACGCACTCAATAGCCGGGGATAACGATGATGAGATTGGGTGGAGTGGTGGCGGATGGCGGATGGCGGATGGCGAGTGGGGGTGTCCTGCTCAGTTTACATTATCAATCAAGCTGACTGACAATCAGGCGGCGGGGAGCAGCTTAGCGGATACCTTGCCACTATATTGAGAGTGACATGACCCGGGCCAACAAAAGCCACGAATGTTAATGTGTGCGTGTGGACCTTGAACACGATCCTTTGTTTGTCGAAGGCCTTCCATCCTGTTCTGTGGTTCCCCTTCCCTCCAGAAAGGGGAAGCCCACATTCATTTGCCCTTCGGATGAGACAAATGTGCGCCGCTAAAGTTAAGTACAAGTTTTCAGTTTTTATCGTGGTCTGGCTGCCATCCCCGGAAAAAGACAGAAGAGTCGACCAAATGTCTGCACAAACATGCCATACATTATTTCAAAATTAATGAAGATGTATTGGCGGCACAGAGAGAGCTCATTTAATGAAAATTGGTTGTAGTTCCTTTGGCACGCACGGACGCACGCACTCCCCCCACCTCCCACTGGACCATGGAAAACTGCAGTGGCCATTCCCAAAATTATTATTTCCACTCTAGGCCAAGACAGCCAGCGATTTTTCTTAAGAGCCACACTGCCATCAGGGCTCGTCACTCTGGGCTCTCTCACGTTCCCCTTTCGTCCTGGGTTTTTGAAAAGCAAAAACATGTCGGCAGTGGCTTGAGTGGTGTGGGTGTGGCTAAGGGCGTGAAAGAGGAGCTGCCTCGTATAAAAGTGCTTCATTACTTTGCGCAACAGCTCGCGAGAATATAATGAATGGCAATAAACGTGTTTCACATTTTCTTTTTCGCTGCCGGTCCACTCGTTGTGCTTCCCACTGCCCTCTCGTTTTTCACAGCCACATTTTTCATTTTCCAGCTAGACAACTTTTGTGTATGGTCAAGAGCGCCTCGTTTGGCAGTGGGCAGTGGGAGGGCGGGGTGCTTTTCATTTTCTTACCCCTGCAATCCTTTCAATAACACTCATCATCTGTTAAGCCCCATCTGTTCTTTGTAAGCCAGCTTCCTTCGTATGCATGACGGATGCTTGGTATACTCTGGAATCGTAGAGTGAAGGGGTCGGCTCTGAGAGCTAGAATAACTTTCGTTGGTTGCAGATTATGATTGATTTCAATTGCAAGTCTCTGTGTTATATGCAGGTTTTTAAATATTAATCTTAACATCACTCAGAAGGACTTGATTTTAAAGTTGGTACTGTTTTTGTTGAAGCGAAATGCACCCTCGAGGAGGGTATTATGTGGTCGGAATATCGGAATTATTTATTTGTTTTCAAATCTTTCAAATCTCCCCTTAATCTTGTTATTATTCTTCTGCGGCAGCTGCCCACGCAGTTGCTTTGAAAAATGTTTGATTTTTCTCAGACCTGTCTTGGCTTTTGCTATCCGATTGCCAGTCGGTCATGTTTAAATGCATTCTGCAGAAATCAGTTATGCCTACAGCTGGAGGGAACTTTAAGGCGACGGATTACGGTACTCCTTAAAGGCTCCTGCTACCAAAGGTGCAACAGCAATCTTTAAGAAAGAAATAGGGCCGGCATTAGTGCTGGCGCTTAAATAGTGTCATACCATTTCGTACTTTTGGGAAAAGTCATTGCAATCAGACACTTAATTTAATTGTATTTACGATGGGAATAAACATTTGAAATGGAATACACTTGATTATAGGGAAACATTCTAGAAAAGCGCGTTGAGAGGTGGATAACAACTTGGGTGGTGCCAAAGGGTGTTTTAAATGGTTCAGAACAATATCTTTTATGTAAGCCAGTACCTTAGAAAGAAGTTTGACTCCAACACTCACCGTATTTAGATTCGTGATCTTGTCCAATTCCACGGCGGTGCTGCCTCGATGATGGTGCAGATGATGCAGATGGTGTGTTGTCAACATGTTGTTCTTGTTGCGGTTTTGCTGCTTCCGTTGTTCCTGCTGCTGCTACAGATGTTGCACGTGCTGTTGGTTGATGCGGTGGCTGATTCTGCTGCTGCCTCTGCTGCATTCAATCGAATAGTGGCCTTATTTTTAGTGCCGACTGACGTCCAATTGGAGCAAATCCATCAAAGCAAGCCGCACAACACGCAAATTGCCAATTGCAGCTTGTTGCACTTAGCCGGGGCCTCTATTCAAATCACATCACGTGAGCCAATGACCATCTGCGAGTAGAAAACAAATAACATTGAGAGTGAGTTGAGTGAGTGCGCGGTTAAAAGAGATTGGAATCAAATTGCATAACCAATATGGCGGGTGGCAGCCATGTATGCCAGCGATATGCGACACGCCACTCGTGACACCGGAACGCATCGACACGCCTTTCCGGCACCTCAGCCACTGGGAATTGGGATTCGGGATTGGGCTAAACCGCCGATTTCCGGCACGTCACGTGCTACCCTTCGCTCTTCCGATGGATTTCAGTTTTGCATTTGTTGCCCTGCCATCGATTTTTGCTTGGGGACTCGGCATCGCAACAGAGCCAACAATCGCACCGGATGCGACAGTTGGCAGCAGAACCGCTTTTGGCATTTTTAGGTGTTAGCACTTCATTGGCCTTTGAGCGCCTGAATTGGCAGTTACGTGGCCACAAGTTTTGCGACCAGCTTCCGGTTGATTCCATTCACCTCTCATCCATTTGCCCTAACTGCATCCTGACCTCCTTTCCCTTTTGGTCGAAATGTCAAACTAAAAGTCAAGCGAAATGAAATTAAATTCCCCTCTTCCTGTTTCACTGTGCAGGTAAAACCTACGAGGTCTGTTTAAGTATTCTTTCCTCTATTTATTTCCAAGCAAGCCTCTCAACTGCAAGCCTGACCTTTCCCAAGGGACTGGCTTTCATGTATAACGATGAAATTACATTAAAAGTAAAACAACAGCAACGGTCAGAGCCTGAACATTACTGAAGCCAACGTCAGGCAGGAAAGCAAGGCAAACAAGTGATTCAGGCTAGGACCCACGGTAAACTACTTATTTGCCCTGCCAGAGATGAAGATACAAGACTGCAGTCCGTGTTTTATTTGTGCCCAGTCAAGTTGCTCAATTTACCAACAGAAATAGCCATGAATATTCCGTGCATTTAGCTCGAGGGAAAGGTTTCCATAAATGAACTCAAAATCAAATTTGAATGGTTATGAAAAGAGAAGAGAAATTCAATTCAATCATCGAATTAATTTTCATTAAAATATTTTCCACGATTGGCTGCATTTCAAGTATCTGCTAGAGGAAAAACGTTGAAATATCTGTTTAATGTTTTAAAGTGCCGCAGGCCTTTAGTTGGATGTTGAAACTTTTGTTTGGAAATTGAGTTGTTTGTTACTCATAAATATATAAAGGCTTCGCAGTTGTTATCCTGATTTTAAATATAGAGCCATACCATACCCAATAAAATGTTCTTGCATTTTAAATCAAATATTTGGCAGTGTTCCAATTTACCCAATTTCCCCAAAGATTCTAGTAGATTATTCTTTGATCACCATATACCTCCTCGAATGGTTATCTACACTGTTTACTGTTAAGAGTCAACAAAAATTAATTTCCTGTTTGCAAATTAAATTTCAGCCAAAAGCGAGGATTCTCCATCATTAAGTTCACAATTTTCATATTTTCTGGCAACATTTTTTCGAATGTTTTTGCTCCACAAATGGGGGCATTAGCAACCTGTAAGCCAACTAAAAGTATCTCCGGGCTGAGTACTGCCAACTGCAACAGATAAGGGCAATGGACGTGTGCGTGTATATGTTGGCTTAGAGTCACATTTTCCGGCAAAGGATACTCATTGTTTGGCTTTGGCCGTAGCTCTGGCAGGAGGAGATGGAAAGCAGCGTGCTTGGCATGGAAATGCGCCTCATTAAGTCGCGGGACGCGTTGGAAAATATGCCGCGAAAGGATTAAGCGACGATGCTGGCGACGAAATGGCGCCACGACTATTAAAGGATTTCTGGTCCTTCTCCTCTACCTCATTTCCATTCCGGTTGCCACCGTTCTCGGCGACCGTTAAGTGTAATTAAAAAACTTAAATGAAAAAAAAATTATAAATGCGTTGCTTCTTTGCATTAACGAAACATTAATGCGAATCTGATGCAGATGGAAGTTCTGTTAAATTGTGTGTGTTTCAAGAGAGTGTCTTTCTCCCGATTTAAATCAATTTCAATGGCAGACACGAGGCGTATACGCAATTTAGCCCCCAGCTACAGCGTGTGGCAAAAGTTATAATGAGAATTGTGGGACTGTGGCTCTGTCTCGGATTGTGATTCTGCTTCCGATCCTGAATACGAGGTATACATTATTCATATGTAAAATACATAACAGCAAAATGCCATAATCATGTGAAATAAAACCATTCTTAATGGCAGCAAGTCTGCAAATACGAGTGCATGTTGCCACCGACTGGGAATTAGCCTCTGTCTGGGTCCCAGGTCCGGGTTCAGGACTGAGACTGTGTCAGACATGGCAGAAACTCATTAGCTTTATTACACCCATGCAATATATAAAGCTGGGGCGGGAACATCCCGACAGAGAGACAGACAGACAGACAGTCAGTCGGTAGGAGGCAGCCAGAGCCACAGGCCCGGAAATGCCATGGCATTGGTATTAACTATTCATGTCTGTACAGTGTACACCCACATTCACATTCCCATTCCCATTCCGGCATAAAAGACATTTGAATAATTTTGACAAATGTGTGATTAATTCAAACATTTTGGCAACTTAGGCCATCATTTTTTATACACCAACAACGACAGCAAATTAGCACTTCATAAAAAGAAAGTGGGTGAAACATTCATGGTCTCTTTATCCATATGATACTCGTACGAGTATGTGGGTGTGGGAAAAACTTTTGGAGAGCAAAAGCCGGAAAACTGTTGAAAAGTTTTTTCTAAAGCTTGTTCTTTGCAAAGAGTGGAAGAATGAAAGACGAACCACTAAAGTGATTTTGGTATAAAATAAATTAAAATTTAAAATGATAATTAATATTTTGATAAGGCCTGAAGTACTATAGCAATCATTTTGCTCTGAAAAATACTTGATTTCATGAAACTTTAAAATTCGTTCAAGACATGCCATAGTTTTCTATAGGGAACCCACTATCCATGCTCCAAGCTAAAAAGGGTTGACCAGAAACTAAAGTCAATGCCGCACAAGTGACAAATTCTACATACGTTCCAACACATACATACTCTCCATGTGCTAGTCATGCTTCCTAGAGGAAGTTAACCTCTTTCAACCGGACAGGATTCTATTCAACATAGTCACAATGGCTGTCTGATTGGGGGCCTTGAGCGATTAAAGGCCCTGACAAAGTGCAATTTATGGCACTTGGAACACTTAAAGCTAAACGGCAAATGCTCTTTACTTTTTGTGCTAAGCAGAAAGACCACAGACCAAAATATGAAACAAAAACTCAGGCAAAAATGGCTGTGGCTATGGCAGTGGCAGAAGAGTGCACAGAGCAAATAAAACCCACGATATAAAAGAGTCGCATGCCGGAAACAGCAAACGACACACGGCAGGGTGGGGACCGCGGCAGGGGGACAGTCGGCCTAATGCCAATGCCAACACCGGATGCGGATGTGTGACACATGGCCAAAGGGGCGTCCACATCGTCCTCCTCCGTCCCCTCATCTGACTAGCGACATACGCACAATGTCATTGTCGTTGGCTTTAAGTAGGCGACTTTATTAAGCCGAGGACACCCAGAAGCATCTCCCAAGTATGCAATGCGAAACAAAATAAAATGGCACACAATTTTAGACAGTAATAAAATATGTTACTATGGGATAAACAATAAAGATATTAAAATAAAATTTACATACAAATTGTCCTCGGGTTCTTAGTGTTCTAGGAGAAAATTAATCCTTTAGGAAAATTCTGTAACTCTGCTGAAATCTTCCAGTAAAAGAGTTTCAAGCAAATTGTAGATTTGGATTAGACACGGATAGTTAAATACTATTTTCAAGCTTTCCTTTTGTTCATTTTTAGATCTTTAAACGTTCTTTGCATTTGCTTCTTTAAGTCACAAAAATGTTACCCAAAAGGTTCGTTGTTTGTCCCACTGTTCATTGGTTTGTGCGAAAAGAACAAACAGCATAATAGGCTGGCAGGACACCTGGGCACGTGTTGGCCTTGCCCCCAAACTAGGTCTGGCATAAAATTAAGCTCCAAGTGCCACATCGTCGTCTTCGTCGTCGTCGTCGTCGTCGCCGTATTCCTTCTCGTTGTCGCCGTTCCTTCATCGTCTGCCAGATTCTGAGGCTTAAGCAGAGGTCGTTTATGGCAGGGCCACAATTTGTTGCTTTTTGATATTTATTTTCGAGAGAAGCATGTGAAACGAAAAACAGGAACAGGACATAAATCAAAAGCGCAATTCGCGACCAAGAGAAGTAGCGGGAAAGGCCAAAGGAAAAGCCGCAGCGGAAACAATGCGGAGCTGCCATTCAGGTGCGGAGAACGCGACTTACAACTTTTATTTATGGCACGGCCGGAGGGAAAAGAGTTCAGAAAGCCAACGCACCAAAAGAAAGTTTTAAGTCTAAGGAAAGGTGTGCCCCAATAAGTATGCTATGGCTCCATATGTATCAATTTCACTCCGAGGAACTTATAATTTCCAACTAGTTCTAGCTGTTGCTCAGCTTAAGCAGTTTATATGGACGATAGCCTGTAACTAATTCATTGAAACATGGACGATATTTACTCCTCTGACGAGAGCGTCGACTCATATGAGCCAGAGGATGTGATCGTCGAACTATCCAGCGATGACACCGGCGATGACCTCAGTGGCCGTGACGAATCATGCGAAATCGGCAGCGATGTGAGTAGCGTGTACTTATTATTAAATGATATAAGGTCTTGATAATAAAACGAATTTCTTTTCGCAGATTGTTAGCAAGGAGAACCTTCTTAAGTTTGTTAAAGCCATCGACCCAATGTGCTCAATGGATGATCACGCTTTGGATCTGTTTGCCAAGATGGCGGATACCTTTGTGGAGGATGTCTGCGAAAAGATGGTCAAGGCGTGCGAGAACCCTTATCAGCAGATAAGCCAAGATGTCCTGGAGCGCACCCTCGACCGGGAATACAACATAAAGGTTCCCAAGAAATCTGCTCAACAGTACAAATGTAAACACTGAAATTGTAACAATCATTAAACAAAATAAAAGTCATTTTTTATGAATCCAACAAGATTATAGCCAGCGTTTTAAAACACACTTTTCAGGAAACTTATTAGTCAATTCATTTTTAAAGGCTGTGCATAGATATTTTGTGTGTGTTCTTAGAAGAAATCATTACGACTACATACAATTTCAAGTGTTGGCCACAAATTCAGGATGATCAGCCATTCAATAGCCCAAAATGATTAAGTAATTAATAAACTCAATAAACTCGCTGTCAAGACCGCAGAAAGGCTTTCAATGCTGTTTTTCGACACCTACAAAACGTTCATCGTCTTGGCCACACTTGGCCGCACTCTCGAGCTTCGCCTTTCAACCGAGAATTACTCGACATAAACTTAAAGGGCCATAAAAATGCCAGGGCCCAAAATGCTCCCACTCACACACATGAACAAGTAAGTGGGGGTTTTATTCAACTTTTTTCTTTAAAAAAGAGCAGACTAAGACGAAAATTTAGAGGACAATTTTTCAGTGATTTTCTGGTGCTGCATAACGAATAACGAATTTTTTGTTGTTCATGGCCAATGAAAGGAGAGGCATTTTTCTCTTCCTTTGCTTGCCCATTCATACAAAAACTATTATCCTGGAGACTTGCACACATATTTTTGTATGCACGATCTGATCTGTATATATTTAAATAATTGTGCAAGCGTTTGACTGTCGTTTATATTCTATTTGCTTAAAGGATGGAATGGAAAATCTGGAATTGTAATACTCTTTGGATAAAAATAAAGCTGTCTCCTTCACAGCTGTTTATCCTCTTCTCTCCATTTTCCTTACACTCTCACGAAAGAAAAATACATATATGCGGCACTCGAAATGTAAACATTGATTAAATTCGGATCAACCCTCGCTGCCAGCCACAAACATTCGCAATCATAATCCAGGAACGACACATTGGGGCGCACTTAAACCGATTTCATATTGGATCAGCAAGCACCTCCGTATGTGTGGGGGTAATATCTGTGAGTGTTCTACCAGTACAGAAGCCACAAGCGGAGTGGAAATTCGTTTGGCGTATGTCAAGGCACGCACGCACACAGAGAGATCCCAGAGCCGTGGATGATTCGTTGAGGGAACGCTGTTCCTGCTCCTGCTCCTGTTCCTCTGAGGCGAAATTATAATGAATTTGTCGTGCATACAATCCGAATGCGTGACGACTCGACACGGACCCAGACCCAGGCCCAGACCTCCAGCATACAGCAGAAAGCCACGCCCCCTCCATCTCGGCCAGATTTGGCTTAGTTTCGACGATGAATCCGGGGAGATAAGCAGTTAAGTGACTTTGTCCTGACATGGCCCTTGGGCTGTTGTCGACATCGGAATCGTGTGCATGAAATAAATACGATATCTTGTGGCTGTTGTTGTGTATTGGCAAATAAATTGAATTAAAGTGAAATCAGTTGCCGTTGGCCGCAATAAATTAATGAAAACGCCAGACCAGTCGGGACAGCCCGAGTCGCGTCGGAAAAACCAGCAGAAGGAAAAACAAAATTGAGAAATCAGCATAAATCAAAGGGAGTGCGAGTGTGGATAAGCAGCCAATGATTATATTCGCCCTCTGACCAAACTTTCGTCTCCGGCAAGTTGCAAATGAATTTTGATTAAGCCTCATAATGTGTATTTAAAGATACCCCTTCGGGCTGCCTTTCGGAATACTCCTTAACCAGCTAACTGCAGCTATCCCGAGCAGCTTTTGTAGCTTAAAAGTTTACAAGCCAAAATCTGTTTTAATTAAATTCAAGTGTTGTGCGCTGCCCTGCGACCTTTTCTGCATGTCAAACGAGCGGCAAAAGGAAACTTCCTTCTACTCGTATACGTACTTTTCCGCTTTGTGCGAGTCATTTTCAAACAAATTCACAAGTTATTCATTTTCGTAGGGGTCGGTCGGGGCTGAGGCCGGTGCTGAGGGGATGGGGGATGGGGCTTCCGTGAAAAGTTGCGTTGAGTGATATGTTACCAAAGAGTTGTCGTTGCTTTTGGCCAGGGATTCAGGGTCCTTGCAATCCGAAGCTGAAGATGAAGATGGAGCGGAATCCGGACCAGACTAAAAAGAGCAATCAATGCAAGTTGATTACCATTTCGGTGAAGTTTCCCAACTCACTTTTCGATGAATCAAGTTAATGAAATAAGTGAATTGGAAAACTTTCCAAGGCAAGTAAATCGAAGATACGCGCATTCTGATGTATCTATAGAAACTTGATTCTTTGACTGTCGAAATGGAATACTTAAATCCCCTTAAGAGTGTGTGGCAATAAAAAAAACTTGAATCTGTTTGAGAATCTGTTTGAAAGAGGATGTCGGAGCACAAATATAAATATTTATCTAACTGGGAGTACAAATTTTTATAAGCCCTAAGTTTACTTTAAGACCATACTTTCGTAGAAGGCAATAGACTCTTAAGTAAATTAAAACTTGTCCATTTGAACACAAATTAAGAGGTAATCAACTCAAAGCCAATGGTTTCTAAACGTCTGTACTAGACTTGATATATATGAATACCATATAATACGATATATGTATGTATAGTATGTCCTGCCTTTCGTTAGTCTTAAATTCCCCCAAGACTATTACATTACACTCCTTGTCCCATTTATGATGCCTTCCACTTTCGCATTAAGTGGACATGTTTTAGCACTTTTCATAAGTTTGTCACGTTCAATTGGCTCCTCCCACACCTTCGGCATCTTCGATGTCGAGTATTTAGTTTAATGTCGTGCCATAAATCTGATGTATGCATAAAATGAGTTTTAAATCAAAATCCACAGCACTTTGGACTGTCAATCTGGGGAGTTTTGAAATTATGCACAAATCTGTTTTTATGGCCTCGATGGGAAAGTCGTCCGGTTGCCAGAAAGGCGGAAGGAAAGGCCCGTAACATCGTCAGGCCTGTCGTAAAGAAATTTCTTACCAATTTATTTATGCGGTAGGATGGAGAGGACGGTCTAACACTCAAGAACATCCTGCACATCAAAATCGAGGCTAACATGAATAAAATTATGATAAATACACATTTAATGGGCCAGACTTTTCATGGCAAAATGCGGCTTGGAAATTTATTAAATCTAATTGCATTGCAATGTGCAATTGCGGCAAATTGTCAGCTGTCACGGAAATTGAAGTGTTTGCGTAGCAAATCAGGGACAGAAACAAAATGAATGCGGCTCCCTGGCAGTAACAGTAACCCTATTACGGCTAAGTGCCATTACAGGCATTGCCAAGAAAAATTACCTTCATGTGAGCGCACTGTGGGAAGTTTTTCCACCATTTACTCTGGTCTACCATAAGCGTGCACGGGGAATGGAAATAAAAGTACTTGTTTGTGCAAAATCCCATTTTGATCATATTTTTAACAATATACCCTTTCTCGATCGATCATTCCCAACATATACGCTTGGATATTCTTCTTCTAATTAGTAAATATATCTATAACCTTATGATCATTTGGAGTAATCTTAGATTGAAGGACACTTAATCTTTGAAGTTCATATGTCGACAATTTCGGGCACATTTCAATGGCATCCGTCCCACTGTGCATACTACTACTCTGTGTTTGCATTTGCATTTCATTAAAACACAGGCAGGTAAACAAGTTGCCGCCCAGGGCACTCACTCACTCAGTCACTCATTCCGTCAGTCATTCCGCGCGTCTCCACCGCATTCGGTTAGGGGCCGCAAGTATGACGGATGAGGACTACTGGGAGACCGCCTTGTTGTTTCAGTTGGTGGCTTCACGATGGCTGGCATTGAGTGCCGCCAACGTCGACACCAAGTGCCAAATGACAGCAGAGCCCAGGCAGAATCTCTGTACGAAACAGAGGTGAAAGTTAAGGTGAAAGGTAAAGGTAAAAGCCAAACCATGGCAAGTGCACTGCAATTGCACGTGAGTGGGTTCCCAATGAATGGCGCCCCAATGATTGCTGCAAACGTGACACGCCCCGGGCTTAATAATAAGTATACGGCCTGTTGTCCAAAAGAATGTTTCAATTAGTTTACGTTACGGCCGAGTAAACACGGTAAAAGTGCGTGCAAACAAATGTAGACGTGGCCGTGGACGTGGAGAGAAAAAACGAACCAAACGAATGAATAAAAATACAAAAGATAATGACGCCATGTTCATGGGCAAACAATAAAAGCGTCAGGCAAATTAGGGGGCCAAATCGGACGATCGTACCCTGGCCAGTCCCCACCCAACTAGACCAGGCCGATTCCGAGTCCCTGTATCCGCGTCCCGGCCAATCAACAAACAAACTGTCACTTGTCACAAGCGCCTCATACGGCCCACAGGGAGGTTGAGGCCGCAGACATCTGGTCAGATAATTTTCTTTGTTTTGCGGTAAATGTTTTCATTTATTTTTTGAACACCCTTACGGAGGGTGTCAGGACTTCGACAAGGCGTTTGAGGAGTTCATGAAATCTTTTCATTCGTTTGTTTTTTTTTTAAAAACACACAATTTTAAATATAGCTTCCGTTAGATCAGCCTGTTAGAAAATGATCAATTTGCAAGGGTATAGAAAACTCAAAATATAGCTCTCAAAAATAGCCTTCCTTTTTTGTTTTGTTTGAAGCTGAAGATTGAAAGGTGATGGGAGAAGTGGGTGTTCGGCTTGTCAGCTATTTTCTGCTTATTTTATCACGTTTTGCGCGCGATCTTCTTCGTTTTATATTTTTTTGTTTGCTTTTCACGCACATTCCTCCATATAGGAGCTCAGGCAGGCAGCAGTATGCAAATCAAACAGACAATCGAGAGGCCTCGCACCACCTGTACTTCCTGTTCTACGTGGAGAGGAAATAGCGTTGACAAACGGTGAGAAAAATATGAACAGGAAGGGGAATAAAAGCCCAAGGCACCCATCAAAAATGTTTTCACGTGCATCCCGTGCCCGTGGGAAATTTAAGCAAAAAATGAAACTTCTCTAATGCAATTCGCCCCTGAATTCCAGAGTATTCCGACTCGAATGTCAGATGACAGACCTGGTTTGTTTCTGCTTGAAATTTAAATATGTCAAATGCTTGATTCGATTTCAATTTATTTGATTTGCATTTTGCGTGTTTTAGGATTCTTTTTGTTCGTTTCACGGCGTTGTCTTGAATTTATATTTCTGTTATTCAATTGTATTACATTGAATACTTGTGGATGTTTTTATCATTTATAATATCTTGTTATTTGATTTATCTTAAACATTGTATCTCTTTGTTTTTTTTTTATATGGAGACACATAAATCACAGAGGGAATAAATATTTATTTTTTAAGCACTCCCCACTCAATCACTCCGCTTACATTGAATTTTTCCTAGATGCGGAGATGGTTGTTCACATTCTGATCGGGCAAAGACTCGGGCAGTTGTAGGATTGACACATCTGGTCTGGTTACAGAGCTCTGAGGCGGATTTCTATTCGACCAGTGACCATAATGGACTCAGTGCACCCGTTTGAATGGCCCGCAACACGTATACGCCATGTGGTGTCTCGACTCGACTCGAATACGAAACTCGGCTGACATGCGCGCACTGCTCTCGGAGTGTGTGTGCTCTCGACTCGACGTCTGTTGTTGGACTAAAAATCAGAATGCCTGCCACTGGCCGTGGCACTGACTGCTGACTGTTCTGCCTGTGTTCTTCTGGAGGCGCCTCAGAGGCTGCGGCTGTTAGCTAACAGCAAGATTAACATCCACTCAACAGCAACAGCTGAGCGCACTGCTGGCCCATTCATTCATAATTGTTTTGAGTGGAAATTGCACGATGGGCGGCCGGCCGTGTTTCCTTGTCGGCATGGTGGAGCAGAAAATCAATTTGGTTAAACAGAATGCGACACTGGGGAGCAACTGGGAAAGCGTCATTCCAGCCACGTGCCTCGCAAATGTTAATGAGCCTGCGTGCCATAGCCTTTATTTCTATTCTCGACTATTTCTATGAATATATTCGTACATGCATTACAGACATATATATGTATATATGTACATCATATATATATGCAAAAAGGGAAATGTTGACCTTTCCCCTGCTTTCCCTCAGAAAAGCATAACAAACAAATGCGCGTGAAATGTCAAAATCACTGTCAGACAAGGCCAGGGCAATGGCTATAGATGAGTATGGGTATGGTATGCGAATGGAAATGGGAACGGTTGAGGGGGGAAAAAGGGGAATCGGAGGAAAATGGAGAAAATGGGGAAAAGGAAACAGGTCCAAAAGAAAAATGACGACGCATAAGCGAAAAACAAGCAAATGCTGAAGGCAAGGCAATCAAGAAAAATTTCTCCAGCAAATGGCATGGCAAATACAAACACCAGCAGCAACACCAGACTCAAGTGGTTGCATGATGTCGGTGTGGCAGAATGAGTTGATGATGAGGTGGCACACAACCACACAGCCACACATATGCACACGCTATCTACAAGGAGCCTTAACAAGGCTCAAGCGAATTATAAAAAATACAAATAAACGTTCAAGTCCACAAAAGAAGCGAATCTTCGATACCCGATACATATGGATTTCTGAAGAAAAGTTGAGCTCAATCAAATTTCTGTGGTTTTCCAAGGATGAATGATTAGGAGCCGATTTTTCAATGTCCCAGACAACTGAAACATTAATAACTGTCACTTGCCTTATAGTTATGCTTTTTGAATATTAAGTATGTTAAATTGTAAATTCTGCTTGTTAAGCCTCCTCTGTCGCTGGACTTCAATGTAGCTTAAAGATGCGAAAATGTAGGAGGAATAAGGGCATAACTAGAAGTTAAACAAGACTAAAGATTGGTGGCACTTTCCATTGCAGCTCAAAAGAAAATATTTACATGGTTTTTATATCCTTTCAGAAGGCATAAAATTACGTCGAGGCTTGGACGCTTTCGACCTCAAAAATAATATCATTTTTTGATCAGTAAAAACAATCTATACACAGATTATAACTTCGAAAATAATCTTTCCAAGCATGACTTTATAAAAATATTTATTATAGGAGCAATGGATCAGCAAGGGAAGGGTGTTGCCGCTTCGGCCCTAAAACAAGTTTTCCTTTCCTTTTTTTATATGTACATATTTCCACAATTCCCAGGCCAAGAGTAACTAAAACCACTGGCAGCTTCTGTGTGGCTGGTGTCTGGCTGCTTGTTTGCTGTCCGCTTTATCGTGTGGCCACAGTCTGTGTTCTGACAATTTTTAGCATATACGTAAGACCAAAAGTTATAGTCTAAGCGGGATTTACAGCAGCACAGAACGCTTGGGCACAAGCTCAACATTAGCCTCGCAGCCCCAAGAAATCGTCTGCTTCTCCCGGCTATCTGCCTCCTGCTGTTGCACGACCAATTGGTTTAGGTTTTCACAACTGAGTGCAACCACAACATGTCAAAATGTCATCACCCCAGCCGCAAAACATTCAAGACAAATTAAATGTGCAAGCGGCAAACAAAAAATCACAACCTTTGCGGTTGCCCCACGCATGCACTACTTTCTAAGGGAGAAACAAAACTTTTTAATTAGTTTTAATTATCAGGAAATGAAAATGTAGTCTATAGAAAGTTCTGCCATGAAAATTTGCCGCGTGGCATATGTGGAATAATTCAACCAAGGACCAATCACAATATTTAAATTGCATTGTGTGGAAAAGTCAGTGAAATCACAAATAATTCTCTGACAACTAAAATCAAAACGAAAACAAAGAACCTTCACTTATATAACTAAAACAGTGATGCTTGAGTTATGTATGATAAAAGCCTTACAATCGCATCGGCACCGGTTGCAGAACGTTTTCAACCAAATAATTAGTTTTGCCAAACGAAATTCATCATTAAAATGGGATCAATTTGCACAACAATGCAACAGCGAAATGTTTCTGTTGGTATTTGCCGTTTTCCCCAACACCGAATGGCTTCTGTCTGGGCCGACCACCCCGTAAGTTGGTCGTAAGTTCAAATTAATTGCATGCAATTCGGCAGCCCAAAGCCCCCGACTTGAAGTGCTTTGCATTTGAAAAGTCGGCAGGATTGCGGCAAGCGGCATAAACTTGGGGGAATTTCCACAGAGATGGTAAATCTGAATGTGAATGCAGGCGACATGAAATCCGCTCGAGTGCGCTCCCCAGTCTTCAGTTTCGGGGCTTAGCCTTCTCCCTTCTTCGACTCCAGCTCAGGCTACTATTTTTTCTTGACCCAGTACGCGTAGAGTACAAAGGGTATATCAAATGGATGTATCTGAGAGGCTAAGCGAAGCGGTTTTCGAAATCGCCTTTGAAGCCTCTAGATGTTGAACAGCTACCACATTTAGTGGGTATACGATGGAGGATAACAAATACGAATATCACATCTACCGAAAGTTACTTTTAGTTTGTTTCCCTCAAATAATTCTTAGAGCCAGACGACAAGTTTCTATACTGCATGCGTGACACATAATTTCTCAATTTAAGATGGTATATCAGCTACTCTTCCAATACTGGGTACTCTCTAGTGGCAGCATCAGCTATCGCTTACTCCCCCGCTTATTTTTTTTGGGGGGGCATGCTGAACACTAATGAGCATTTAAGCTTGCGGCTCCCCCGAAGCTCGACTTGCTGCTGGTGCTGGTGCTGTTGCATTTGCATAAATTGAAATTTTTAATATGGGAAATGGTACGGAACTGGAAAATATAAATAAACCGGGCACATTGCGCTTTTAGCTTAATTGATTTGCATTTTAAATGGATTTAAGAACAAAACTGCGTTCATTTTGGGATCAATTTTTAACGTTACTGTTTTTTTTTCTGATTTTAAGCCTACCATATAGTATGTTTGAAATATTTTGAGCACATTCTGAACACACGGCCAATTCAATTCATTTGTATTCCATATCCATTTGAACAAAAGCTCCCCAGTGTTTTTCTTCTGATTTTTTGATTAGTTTTTCATTGATTTATGTGGCCCTGGCCGAACAAATATTTTATTGAATTTGAAGAATCCACACAAACCCATGGGCAGCGCACTTTAGCCGCACTTTAATTTGGCCCAAAACGTTGGCTCCTCCCTTCGATTTTGATTCCGAGTCGAATTCCAATTTCGTTTTTGCTTTTTTCTGCCTTCCTCTCGGGACTGTCTACGAGGCGGCTATGTATCTCATTCTAGTCCATTAAATGAAGCGTATACGCCACATCTGACGGGCATCGGAATTTTCGACATCGGCAGCGGAAGCGTTAAACCAAACATAAAAATAAACAGCACACTTAATGGTGTATAAATGTTTATACATGTCTCTGGAAGCGGCATAGTTTTATGTCTCGGTGGGAGCATTTCCCAAGCAAATAAAAATAATCAGACAAGTCAATATCCCCATAAGCAGACGGCCAAGAATCGTTGGCCACAAAATGAAATCGGAAGAAATGCCCAATCTTCCACTGGGTGTCATTATTCGAGTGCCTCATGATTAAGTTGTCGGCGTCCAGCTCCGGACTGTGGTGGTATGATGAAGTGATTGGGTTAGTCGGATTAATCCAAATGAATGATACTCTGATTGCTAAATAATTGAAAAGCGCTTAGTTAATGGCTTACCTAGAGCTCCGGCAGGCAACAGCATAGGGAAAATTGATTGCGACACGCTCTGAAATGGAGATACATATAATTTACTTGGTTATTTCTGTTTGCCAATTAATTATTCAGTTGGGAAAGTATCAAGGAAGTTTGGATTTCATAATTGCTTAAACACTAGGAGTTTGTTAGGTGTGAAAGATGTTGCAAGGTCGTTCAACTGATTCACCACAACAGTGGGAATGCAGCATAAAACACATATGAATATGTTCTGAATCTCACATATAATCGTCAGTTGGGAACACCAAATCGATTAGGTAAGAACGAGAATCCTCAAAGGATGCTTTATCTTCTGCTAAGCCCTGCTCCAGCTGCTGGCCATGGGTGCGGACCCGGCAAGGACTCGAAGCCTTTGGTGAACTTCTTCCAGCATGTGCCGCGCTCGTTACGGCGGTGTTCAAGTGCGTCTTGGTCGAGAAGCTCCTCAACCTCAACAAGGGAAACCTGCTAGCACGGCTCTTACAGCGCCCGTTCATTGGGCGAGCGCACCGTCACCGAGCTGATCCTGCAGCACCAGAATCCCCAGTACCTCAGCTCCAAACTGGGCTTCCTGGGCCCGTCCAGGCAGGAGGAGATGGTGAAGTTGGAGGAGGGTTTTGACACTTTCCCGCAAGGTGCTGTTCATGTTTGTGCGGCCACGTGCTGCATGCAGAGCATCATCAACAAACTGCAGACTTCTATTACATATGTATTTATTAGGTTGAGAGTTTGGATATGTGCAGCTTGCGTTTGTTAATTTGTTGACAATTTCAATAGTTGTTTTGAAAGCTATAATTTCAGATATGTTGTTCTTGATCTTCTGATCATCGCTGTCGTCGTCCCGATCCGGTTCCTGCTCTGGTTGTTATTGCAGTTGTTCTTCGGTAGAGTCCGATGAAACAATGTCCACGAGTGTCCCATCGCTCTCAGAGTCCGTCTCATCGCACTCAGAGTCCGTCTCCTCGCTTGATGTATCCATGTCGTCAAACTCTTCATCGCCATCCGAGTCCGAATAGTCTGCCTCTTCTCTGCGCTGTATTAGGGATTCTTGGCCGCAATAAAGACAGAATTCGGCGTCCATTAATTGCTCAGACTTGGGGTGCACGGCGCACTTTTCAAATATGCGACCCACAAAACAATTCTTGCATTTCAGGCATTTAATTTGATAGCAGGCACGTGCGCAAATGCAGCCCACTTCGGATTTGACAATTGGTTCGACTTTAGGTTCACCAGTTTTTCCCTTACGTTGGGCAGCAGTCTTTTTCTCTTTAGCCTTGGCAATTGTTTCGTTATCAGATTCGTCACCTGTTCCTGGATCGGCCGACGGCCATTCAGTTGATTTAGTTTGGTCGTTTGACATTATTTCTTCGTCAGGCACGGCACTTAATTCGCCATGTTCAGACATTTTTTTTACCGTACTAGAAAAGATAAATTAGAGAAGGAAGGCAAGCTTTTTCTCGGCTATCGATAACCGAAAAGAAATATCAGTATGGATTATGTGTGCGAAAGTGCGTAGTGCGTAGTTCTGTGAAACAGTGTTATTTTCCCAAACAGTAATGGAAAACGAGTCAGTGACTTGCATTTCATGAGCCACGTTTTAAAGCGTTCGGGGGAAAAAAACACATTTTCAATATTCTAAACGTAAGAAATTATCTTATACTATAAAAGTGTTACCATAAAAGTGTTTCTAAGCTTTTTGCCGTCTTCCAGAAAATGGCCTCGCCTCAGAGTCCCGCTGCCAACCAGGCGTCCACTGCCGCACAGCCCTCGAACCGCCGCTTTGCGTTCACCCTCGAAATAGAGGTATCTGCAAACCAGCTCGCTGCCAACCAGCCGTCCGCTGAGGACCCTCCCCTTTTCAACCAGGTGCCAGGAAGTGCAAGGCTACGCACAAATCTCATACGCATGATGCTCTTCCAGGTTTTAGTTGAAGGACGTGTCGACTTTGGTATGGGTGCAGGCGCGGCGGATGTTGTGAACCCTGTCCGTGAAGTTGCAGCTCAAGAAAATCCAATGGCCACTGAAATGGGCCCACGCCGCCTCCGCAGGGAGATGGAGATAATGAAGACCCATCCAACGGATGGGTGCACAGTGGAGTTAGTGGACGACCGTATCTACGAATGGAAGGCCGTTATTCTCGGGCCCTCGGACACGCCCTACGAAGGCGGGCATTTTGAACTACGCCTACGCTTTCGCCAGACGTACCCGTCCACACCACCGGCTGTACTGTTCCTTACAAGGGTCTACCACTGCAATATCCACGATAGCGATATCTGCGTGGATATTCTGGGCTCGAAGTGGTCGCCTGCCCTGACCGTGGAGAAGCTACTTTTGTCCATCCGATCGCTGCTCGCAGACCCCAATCCCGAGAGCCCCTTGAACCGCGCCGCTGCCGAAATGTACAAGAACGACCGCGAGCAGCACGACCGCTTGGCACGCGAGTGGACCGCTCGCTACGCCCAGCCTGTAGCTTCACCATCTGAACAATCCTAAGCATCTCATCCACAAATACACAATATTTTCCAAATTCTGCATAGTAACATGAAATGAATGTGAAACTGAAATAAAGGCCTAAGCTCTAAATCGTTTGCATCACCTATATATATATGGCGTACGCAAGACCTGCGAATTATATGATTTAAATAACGTGATTGGAGTGCAATTCTATGACGATGATTAGCATTTTTGCAAGGGGGGGGCCATTGGACTTTGCTGCGAGGCTAGAGAGAGATAGCATGAACGTTAGTGTTCGTAGCCGCACGCATATCTCCATCTCTCTCTCTCTCTTACTGCTTGCCATTCCCATAAGGCTGCCTCTGTTTTTGCAGGTAATTCTAATGTCATGTGCCCATCGGCATTCGAATAATTCGCCAATCTTTAAAAACTATGTAAGTTTATTAACAAAAAACCGGTAAATAATAGTTATTGAAAGTATATTTATCGCTGACGGATAATAGCTATTTCGATTGATGTGGCAACGCCGTCAATGTATGAAAATTGATGGCAGCGCCACAAGAATAATAGCCCCATTGGCGCCTCTGGGGCTTCTTCCTGTGATATATAAGCATCTAGGGGGGCTTGCAGGGGTATTGGCTCCGCGGATTTTGGTTTGTTTTTGCTTTGCATGTTGGATGTTTTTGGTTGCTTGTCTTCGGCGGCAAGCGATAGTGTGACCAGCTCGAACGCTTTACAAGACACTTTTGCACTTTTATGCCTTTCAGCGCAACTATCCACACTAATAGCAACAACAAAAAGCAGATCACGTTTCCAACTCGTTTTCCTTATTTTTTTGGTGAGTAAGTTGTGTAATAAGTAGAATAAATGCGAATAGATGAAAGTGCCTGCTATAGTGGATGAGTGCATCAGTTACATCAACCCTTTTTCTCTCACACTCAGTTCTGCTTTACTGATAAAGTCATGACATCGATGCGGCCCCTCAAACTTACAGGCCCGGGCAACACACTGGCGCGTCGCGATCCGGTTAATCAATATTTGGCGGACCAACATTTGTATCGCAAGCTCATGGTTAGGAGTGACAGCAGCTTGTTCCAAGTCGTGGCCGAGCAGATGTATGATACACAGAATCTTCACTACGAGGTGCGAATGGACTGTGTACGCTTTATGATGGACAAGCGTCGCTTATTCAGGAGAAACATAGCAGGCAATTTCAACGACTATCTGTTGAAGTTGGAGAAGCCGAAAACTCGGGGGACGATGATAGAACTACGCGCCCTATGCCTTATGTACGGCCGGAATGCGATTGTGCATGAGCCAATGAAGCTGGGCACGCAAGTGACGTTTAGCGATAAATACAAGGAGAATTTTAATGTGTTCATCGACCAGAATGGCCATTTTGATGCTGTATACACGATGGGACACATTAAGGAGGCAGCCATTTGCCAATCCATCACTTTTAAGATGCTTTACCAGATGTGTTTCAAGCTGCCGGATGTGAGCCTGGCAGCTGAGAAGATGCTGAATCCGGACACATTCTGCGAAGGCACTAAGCTGGAGCATAGTCGAAATGGCACAGTTGTTCGCATTTTATGCAGAAATGGACGCAGTTTTGACCTGGACTCGCCAGAGCTCACCAGGTGCCTATTGAAAGACAAACAGCTCTGCGACTTCCACAATCGAGTACGTTGGCGAGAGTATGTGCAGCGATTCGGACGAGTGCCATTTTCGTGCACGCTGAAATGTATAGATGACAACATCGTGCCATTTTCGTATTCCGTTGCCAAGTCCCTAGACCCGAACATCTATCGAAATGTGGAGCTCAGCTCTTTTCTTGTGTTGAAAAAAGAGGCGAAGAAGTTCCAGCTATATATCGGCGACGCTTTCAACGCTGGTGCCCATTGTCTGGTGGAGCGAGACCTATGGCCAGGGCATATGGAAAAGGGTTATATACTGAAAATAGACTGGAGAACAAGCATATTCACTGTTTATCTTGAGGAAACGGGCACAGTGTTGCTGGTGTATCCGAATGCAGTGCATCCGCTGCCACCTGGTCAATTCCGACCCTGGAATCTCAGCAATTTACAACAAATGAAATTACCTCGGATCAGTGCGATGACAGAATTCTAAACCCGGCCCTTGGTAATTTGTCCATTCTTAAAAATTTCTAAGCCTAACATACTTTTTTTATTTATTTTTTATTTTAGAATTTGCTGAACTGAAGAATTTTTGCAGTCACCCGAGCTTCTAAATTGCAAGCGTCTAAACGTTTTTCTTGCTTCTCTTTTTTTTTTTTTTTTTTATTTTTTTTTTTTTTTTTCTGAACTTTAAAGTTATTTCTTAGTTGTTATTTTTACACTAAACCAAATTCAAATACGTAAGTAGAACTGAATTAATCAAATTCCTGAATATTATTTTTTTTTAATTAACTATTTTTTGATACATTTTGTCTAAGAAGTGGAATTGATTCAGAATCTATAAGTAATTTTTGAAGAAGATTTTAAATTAAATCATACCTTTTACGATAAATTCATGTTTCATATGATTCTCAAATGTGGATTTTAAACAGGAAGGAATTAGTTTAATTAGTTTATTTCTTAGTTAGTTTCTTTATACCTTTTTTACACCTTTTTTGTATTCATTTATTTGAATTGTTTTAGTATAATTTTTGAAAACTAGTCTGAAGTTAAATAAGCTTTGAAGTATCGATAAATTTCCCAAAAAGTGAATGTTTTTGTTTAATTTTGTATTTTTACACTTTAATACCACAATTTGACCCAAAGATAATCTTTAAAGCACTGGTGATCACTGAAATGTTAAATGTATGTTTACTACTGTCTTTTTTGTATTTTTTTTTAATTTTTTAGATAAAAAAGTTCTTTAAAAGATTGCATCTAAACAACTCAAGTTTTAAACTTTGTATAATGACTGAAATGAGGAGGGGTGTGGTAGACTAATGAAGTTCGTCTCCAGATGTGGCTGCCATCTCCAGTCGGACGTCGCCACCCAAGCGGCACTGGAGATTCTTGTTGATGTTGTCGACCATGTCGAAGGCATCGATGATCATTTGGGCCTCGCTCTGGGCCTTCTCACTCATCTGCTCCAAACTGCGCCTCAGCTCCTTGTGCTCTCCAGTGGCGTCTCGCTCCTCGGCTCTTTGGTAAATGCTAGTGCGGGAGAACAGGGCGGCGGTGCCACTGCCCTGCTCCAGTTGTTCCTCCAGCTCTTCGGGCAGCGGGAAGTCCAGGTCCATGGCAAAACAACGCAGATCCTCGTACTTGGCTAACTGCTCCTTCTGATCCTGGCCATAGCTGATGACGACGGCCTGCAGCACCAGTTCGCTGCCCGGCAACTGGACATAGGCAATGACGTCTTTGAAGAGGTTCTCCTGCCGCCACACGGTCTGGCTGAACTGTATTACCTGGTAGACCACGGTCTCCGGCTCGGGACTATACTGCACCAGCAGCCAGGTGTCGTCGTCCATGGCCACCGGCATGTCCAGCTGGTCATCGAAGGCGTGATCAAAGCAGCGAGCCTTCAGATGGAGCAGCACCTTCTCCATATAGTCCCGCTGATCATAGGCATACAGCACATGAGCAATGCATCCGGGACCAAGACTGACCAGCGGATTGCACTTTAGCTCTGGCTTCGTGCTTAGCCAGACCACATTGTTGGGGGACACCAACTTATGGACCAGACGATCGCCTGCCTCCTCGTTCTCTGTGTACTGCACCAGAAGCTGCCTGGCGTTAGACTCCTCTCGCTGCTCCTTGCTCATCGATACCAAGGCCGCGTCCACCAGCCGGCGTTCATCGGCGGCGAGGATCAGTTTGGCCTCCAGCACCATGCCGTTGACCCGGAACTCTACAAAACGGGTCATATACTTGTCGGAGACATCCGACTCCAGCAGCTCCATGGAGTGGAGGACGCAGAGCCGCGGCTGGCCATTCGGCTGTCCGTTCTTCATCGATCCCTCATCCACCTCGGCCAGGAACCAGGAGAGACGAGTCGCTGCCTGACCACTGGGATTGGCCACAGCTCCGCAGATTGCAGAGTCATCCAGTCCACTGTCGTTGCTGATGTTGCTCATGTTCCTCGGTTCTCTTAATAGTTGATCTCTTTGATGTTTTCGCTGGGTTTGCTCGCTGCGAACTGATAGTTCTTCACGGCAGTGCTCTGTTTTATACGCAAGATAGGTATAAGGGCACACTCGCTATTACCTGAGTTGATCATTCGTCCCTTTAAAAACCCCACTCTTAGTCCGAGGATTTGCCTTTGAAGTTGCTCGATGGGTGTTTTCCAATTGTGCAGTACCTGCGGCTGATTGCAGGGATTAACCCAATACGCACAGCTGTACGGTAATAAAGAAAACTAACTAAAAGACATATGTCCAAGCCTAGCTTCCACTCGCTTCCAATCGTTGTCACTATAGGATAGGATTAGTGCGCCAGTTGTTACATCGTTACATGTATAATTGTGTTAGTACCTGCGGCTGGCCAAGAGCTAATTTAATGGATAAACCAAATACGTGCAGCCGACATAAGACCCTATGAGTGTATCTATATTATGTCCGTACCTACTAAAAGATGCATGTTTGATGTTCGTGGTATATTTCGATAGAACTTCCAATTCCATTAATAAGTTTTTGAAAGCAACAAACGAGATCTTCAATAGAACATTAGATTTAGAATTTATTAAAACCCGAATAAGAGAGTTCCAAAATAAAGGGAAATAGTTATAACAATTTTAAAGTGCAATTTATTAATTAAATATTTAAAAATGCAGCGATCAGAGAAAATAGCAATCAGGTCTTCTCTCACATATTCCCAGCTTGACGCATTGACATCTGTCCTATTGAATCGAACATTTTAGGATTATTCGAGTGGTCCTGACAGAATTTTCCGATTCAATGCTATTCACGTTTCGCCCTACCGGTTACTATGCGCAGAAACAAGCTCGATGACGCACCTAAACAATCGCTCCTTTCTGAACCTGAGTGACGACGCACTGAATAGTTGTCTCCATTGTCGATTAATATCAATTTTGAAGTGCAACACTCTCCTGTTTTTCTGTTCGTATGAGCTGCAACGAGCGATTGAGATCTACCCCTCAGTCTGCAATCAGACGTTTGCTTGTCCAATTTGGTGGCATTAGTTAGGGAGAAAAGTTGACTAGCATATCCAATGTTCAGACCCAGCACTTGAGTTGCAAATTCCAAGACTTTCTCAGTGTTGGCGGTCTCCTCATCCCAGCCGCCTCCATACTTGCGCTCTATGAGCTCAAAGTGTATGGCAAAGGGACCATCCTTGGGTTTAATCGTACTACGCACATCTGTCACAAAAAATGTAAGGATTTGATCAAACAGGCCCAGGCTGATGGCCTCTTCGATAGCCGCATCATTTGCCAGCAGGCAGCCTACCACACGGCCGGTGCCTAGTTCACGGATGTTTACATGGTAAAGATTGTCCGCCCGCAGAAGTACAGTCATCACAATACGACTGAGGGTTCGACAGCCAATTAGATCGATTACCTCGCTGACCAGATGGTCCAGCACGGGCAGCTCTTTATCTTGACAGAATTGGCACAAGGTCGACCCGCGACTTTGCAGGGAATGTTGGCCTAAAGTTCCGCTTGATTCGTTCATCGTAAGTTCTGATGCAGAACTAGTTTTAATATTCTCTCGCTGATTTAATGCTGCTGTAGCTACTCTTTGACCCTCACATATGCAATCCATATCCATCATCTTGTCTTTTGACTGATTGAACATGGGACGAGTTTTGACTTTGTTTCCCTCTTGCGGGAATGTCGATTTTATTGGAATCTCTTTCGCGTTTCTCTTGTTTATTTTTTGGACTGGACAACCGCACTCTTCGGTCTGGCTGGTCAGCTCCATTGCCTCTTCGCGCTTGGGTACCATGGACATATGCATAAATTGCTCTATCAGGCACTCGCACACCTCATCGTTCAAGTTCTGTCGGGACCCGGTGGAGATGACTTTGTCCTTGTCCAGGCGAGATGTGGTAGCTCTATCGCGGGATGATCTCAACTCCTCACAACCACAACCTGCTTCTTGGTCTTTGGGCTTCACAAAAATTTGAATAAATTGTTCGAGTAAAGTATTGCATGCTTGTTCTTTTAAATTTGCCCTCGACGGGGTATCTAATGGGCCTGTCTTTAACTTCTGGCAGTTGATTTCATATCGAGCTGAGGCTGTACTCTTCTTGGAATTTACATCATCACAAATTTTCACAGTGTTATGAAATTGTGGGTTTTCCGATTTCTGGCTAGATGGCCTAGAACTGCAATTTTTCCTGTTGCAAAAAGACTTTTCTTCAGAGCAAGATTCGCAAACGCGTATTTTCCCCTTTTTTTTTTGGGTAGACTTAAATAAATTTTCACAATCATTAGGTTTCTTTTCCTCCACTTTTAGGGATCTTATGGAGCATTGCAGCTGTCTAAGAGAACTTTCCTGTTGGTTCATCTTCTGCTCCATGTCGAATATCTTTTGAAGTAATTCAGGAACGAGAGCGCACGTGGCACATATCTCTCCATTTAGACTACCTTCTGATTTATTTGAATCTTCATACTGTGTATTTTTATGGCTTTTTCCCTTAGGACTCGCTGTCTGGTCATTGTAGTCCTGCTCCGGAATTGTAAAAGAATCTTCATATTGCGTTTCTTTATGATATCGATCAGTCCCTGTGTAGTCTTTTTCCTCCTGCTTGGCTTGATTTCGAGGAGGAAGAAGCTCATTGCTTGAACGAACCACAATTTGTGGACGCTTCCAAAAACGTTTTTCCGAACTTTTTTGAGGAGTATCTTGTTTCTTGGTTTTTACAACCACATCTTTTGGAGTCTCTCTCCCGCGAAGTGAGTTGGTTTCAGTTTGGGTGAAAGAATCGTTTGGAACTGCAATGTAAGTTTGGGTGGAGGAATCATTGGGCCGTTTGGTATCTTTTTGGATTGCACCAGAATATGTGGAGCCCTGGGTAGAAGAATCTTTGGCACTAGGTACGTTATATTGGCTTGTGTCCGAAGTTCTTTTATTTCCTTGGTATCTTCCCGCCATGTCTCCGTAGCTCGATGATCCGCTTTGAGTGGAGTCCTTAGTTGCTAAGGACTGAGAGTCGGTATATAACTTTGACTGCGAATTCTGATCTGCTATCTGCATCGTATGCCTCTTGGGGCATGGACCTTCTATGCTCGATGTGGATGTGCAGCCGCAAGAACGTTCTGAAAGCTTGTTAGGGATCGGTTGTCTTTGACCTATGGCGTCCCGCGATCCCATGGATTGGGTTGCATTGGAGGCATCGCTCAATGGGCAGCCACAAGGTAGAGAGGCTATATAGTAATTGGTGATCGGCTTGGGGGTCGAACCTGAATCGTTCGAAATGTAGCCGCAAAGACATTCTATGGTCTGGGTGCCCACGGCATGCGTTGAGTTGGATGCTATATTAGAGTCTTCACTCGGTGTATAGCTCAATGTATGTGCAACGAACTCTTTGGAACCCGGCTGGTTAGCAATGGTTTTAGTTGAGCTAGAAGGCTGCTCCTTTTCGTCGAGACCACCTTTACTCGTTGAGCAGCTGCAAAGCGATCCACCGCCAGGTAGGCGGATAAAATCCAAGCTGCAGGCTCGCAATTCGGAGCCCTCGCCATCTGCAAGAGAGAGAAATTGTCAAGTAATTACCCTTCTAGATCTACCTGTTAAGGCGAAGGGTGCGCTGGGAGCGGTATATAAAGAAGTCACTTATTAGCTAAAAGATAGTTCACAATTGGCCGCCGAACAGTACAGAGTAAGATATGCTACTTCCCGAAAGGATAACTCAACTAACGAATCCTTCTATTTCAGATGAATCGCCGTCAACGACTGGAATTTGCCCTCACCCTGCTGCCCTATGACCCAATGACGGTGCAGCTGTCGGCGGAACAGAAAAGAGTCGAGGACATCATTGCTCGTCTCCGCACAGACGACTCCTTCACCGAGGAGGAGAGCGACGACGGGAAGATGCGCCGCCTTAAAGATGCCGAGACCGATACTTTTGTGGACCACACCATGCACGATATCGAGGTGTCCGATAACGGAAAACTGAGCACATTGGCTACTCTGACACTGGCTGCCGAGAGGCTGCTGAGAACCCAACAGAGTGAGGAGGACAGAATGTTCCAGGAAGACGACTTGGTCATCGATGGGGAGACAGCCTCGTCAGATGCAGACCAGGAGATCCTAATGAAGAGCACCATCAAGGCGGTGAATGAGATGAAACTTAAGTTGCTGCAGCAGTGGGAGCGGAACAAGCGGAAGGCCTTGGATCTGCTCACCATCGAGATAGAGAAGGTTCAGGCAATGGACCGGGATGATGCGCAACGGACGTCCCACTTTGAGATGTTCCGCGATGGGACTGAGGACCACAACACTTCTACACCCAGGACCAATGACGAGGATTTGGGAATCGATGACGATGATGAAGACTATGTACCCGACAGTGAGAACAGCAGGAAACGCAAGCGCATCAAGAAGCCCGTAACGTCCACTCCAAATGCCAAGCGACCGTGCCCCGACTTCGAGTTTGATCAGCATCCGAACTCACCGATGGTAGTGATTGGTCCGAACGGCACTCAAGTGTCGCGCACCAGCCTAAGTGCGCTTAACTGGGACATGACTGGTCCCTCCATAACCCGCAAGTTGCTCTGCGAGATCTTTGACCGCGACACTCTCGCCCACCACACGCTGTCCGGCAAACCGTCCCCGGCCTTTAGGGACTGTGCCCGTCCCAGCAAGCAGCAACTGGATCCCCTCAAGGTGGCGGACCTTGTCTATCTGATGACCAATACTCTGGACATGACACCCCGTGAGGTTCGCACAGCGATCACTACGAAGTGCGCCGACGAGAACAAGATGCTGCGTTCTCGCAGCCTGCGGCGACAGCGCAAGTCGAAGTAGTGATGTACACATGTATGTCGATCCTAAGTATAGCCCATAAGTATAAGCCCAGGCCCAGCCTCATGTATGGGGGGACACGCCCAAGTAGCCAGTGCATCAATATTAAAATAAAGTATTCCAATTCCTTCTAACTTACCCGTGTCCTTGCTGTGTTCTGATTCGCTTCCCAGGAGCTGATCGCTGGGCGTTTTCCTGGGCGCTTGGCTGCGGCTTCTGAAAGACAGAATGTGGTAAGAGACAGAACTATAAGCTGGCGGCTGGGTCGTAGACGTACCCTTTCAGCAGCAATGTAAAGTTATCATAGAGATGTCGATTTTTGCGTCGTTCACCATCAAGGCAGATATCGCCCAGTTGTCCCTTTGATTGACTCATTTTCGAGCGACAGCCAGACAAAATAATTTGGATTTGGATTGATTAAAAAATGTACAATATAACATGATATTGATCTTTCGAAAGCTGTTGTTGCCGGCGGTCTACCAACAACCTTATGCCAACTCACAATCGCTTGTGCATTTCATCGTGTTAACCTGAATTCATTTAACCTAAAAATAAATATGACAGACAGAAGAATAATTGTATTACAATCAGGTAATTTGATTCGAATAAAAATCAGTTCAGTCGATACAGTGATTCCACACCCAAGTTTTTTTATATATTTAGTAGTGCTGGGTAAAGATCGTTCGTTCAGTTCTGTTCGTTCGATTAACTCGTTCTTTTGAGTTCATCGTTTGTTTTTGTTCTTAGTTATTGTTAGAATATTTCGATCTATTTATTAGAATAATTTTTTTTTCCATACCAGATCAAAAAGAGCAAACCAAAACTAACTAACGAAAAAAAATGAACGATTAGATGAACTTAATTAGTTCGTTCATTACATCGAATAGTTCTTTTTGTATCGACCTTCAAAAGGTGTGGCAGCACTTTTTTAAAAATTGCAAGCAATTGTGAGCATTTGTCTGGCATAATTAATAAATATTCGCATTAACTAAAGTCAAATCTTTGCCAGAATCAAGTTATATGATTTGATGGAAATCAATATGGACAATCCCAAAGGATTCCAGGCCGACGCACCTCCATTGGAGCAGCCGCAAGAGAACGCACGAGAACGTGAGAAGAGCCGCTGTCAGGAGGCGACAGACCACGATCTTGAGAATCAGCAGGCCCAACCTGATGGAAACCTAAAACAAGACACGCAACAGGAGAAGAGTATCGTGGAGGACCCCATGGTGATCATTCAGAAGCTTCAACAACAAATCGAGGAGCTTCAGAAGAACAGTCAGCAGTTGCTCAATCAACTTGTAGAGATCAAATCGCAAAATGTATCGATTCAGGAGACAAATAACGAGCCTCAAAACCCTTTAGTGGACGAGGCTTCTACTGAAGTTAATCAGATTCTAAAGAAATTGGAAGAGCAGATCTCAAAAAATGCGACCTTAGAAGACAATCTGGAAGAGCAGGATAAATCCACGAAGTTTATCATTCAGGAACTAGAACGGCAAATTGCAGAGCTTGATCTTGGTCTTCTCCGCAATGAGCTTGAGGAGAAGGAGCATGCATACCTAGAGGAAATGGACCGTCTGAGCCAAAGAGTCGATAACCTTTATACCAATATTACCTGTTCCCTTTGCCAAGCTCCCTGGACATCTGAGGGGGAACATCGTCTGATTTCGTTGTACTGTGGACATCTATTTGGGAAAAGATGCATTCAGCGACTCCCTGAATGCCCAACTTGCAAATTGGCATTTGGTCCAACAGATATGCGCCCCATCTATGGTCGCAACATCTTGCCAGCTGATTAGCTTTTCTGGTTTACTACTTTGCAACCGTTTAATCAATAAATCTAACTTTTGGTTCGTGAAGAAACCTACAACGATGCATTATTATAATAAATAATCAATAAACTGAAAAAGAGCTCTTTTGTTTATTCAAAATATGTTAATTTGAATGTTTGTGCATAATCGTGGGGTACATGGGCCCAAAGGCGTATAATTATATATATACATATGTACATCAATTTAAAATTTATTTACTTAGCAGCAGAGTGCAGTACATAGCAAGATAAACGACTATGTTCATCCATTTACTTACAGAAATATTAGTTCTAATATGAATAATCTTTATTACAACAAATAAAAATATCAAGAATTAACGTGCATAAACTTTTTGGTGGTCAGGCATTTCGTGTTTGCACACATATGCCTTTGAATAAAATATCGGGGGAAGACCCAAAATAAAATATCGGGCACGGCGACGACAACGACCCAAAATTTGCTTACATATATAATAGAGATGAATAGTGCAGTTCGCACTTTGGTATTTTTTAGTTACATATTTTGTTTGCTGGTCTGGCAGCACTTTAACTAAAATTGCGAGCAGAATTGGAAAATAGGTAATTTGCCCGCTTTTATTAACAAATATTCGCATAAAATAAAGTCAATTCGTCATCGGAATCGAGCTAACGACATGGGGGACTCCAATGATGAAGTAATTGATTTGAGTGAAATCATTACGGACGCTTCTGAAGAAGACCAGGCCGACGCGCGTCCATTGGTGCAGCCGCAGAACAACTCTCTAATGGAAAACGCTACAACTGAAATTGATGGAATTAACTTTCTGTTGGAAAAGGAGAAACGCAATAATGAGGCTTTGCTGAACCAACTCAAAACGCACGACCAATCGACCCAGGTGATCATTCGTAATCTTCAGCTGAAACTGGAGGAGCTTAAGAAGGGCCGTGACCTGGTGTTCAATCAACTGGTGGAGAAGGAACTGTCATACAAAATCGACACGGAAGAGTTGAATGCAATTCTCGAGGATCCTGCTGATGACATTACTTGCGTTATTTGTCTGTCTCCCTGGCAATCGACTGGGGCTCATCGTGTGGCCTCGTTGCCCTGTGGACATATATTTGGGATGTCCTGCATAAGACTCTGTATACGCCGCACGGAATTATGCCCAAAGTGCAGACTTCAAGTACGTTATTCTGATGTTCGCTTCCTCTTGCCCGGGATCCCATAAATCATACGTTTTGCTGGGTTCTATTCAAATTGTCAACTCGACAACCATTTTGTATTGATTCCACGATTATTATAATAAAGAACGTAACAAAAGAAATACGATCATTTAAAAACGTGCATGTGTTTGCATTCATACCCATTATATACCCAGCAAACCAAACGCTGACAGATGATATCGTATACGAGTCAAATGCGAGACTTAACCCGGTTAAACCTTCGCCATTGAATCAAATTAGATAGAAATCTGATACATACATATTTGGTGAAATAAAATATTCAGCGTAAGGGTGTTTATCGCAGCTGCAAGATGACATATCGAAGGGTGAGGTGCTCCGAAAGACACTGAAGGAGCGTCACGAGTATTCCGTGTGCGCCATACGAGTAGGTATGTACAAAATATGTGGATATTAGATTTAATTGTGTATGTATACTGAACTCATTAGTTTTTACAATCTTCGCTTTTGTGCTGCGGCCTGCAGCATGCCCCATCAATATGCTAGTCAATATTACATTCCAGTTCACAATATTTTAGGCTATTTTTTTACACATGCACCCATGACGAAGAAATTAATGAGTAATTCAAGCATCACCAGGAACTTGTGTCGGGAAATAAATGGAATAATCAATTTTCAGTTGTCGCTCTGACCAAATCGTGTCTACTTGTCTTCCTTCGCATCGCGTCACTTTTTCTTGGGTATGTAAATATTTTATTGAGTTTCAATATACATTCATCTATTTGCTTCCAAAAATCATTCACATGTTCGCAGATATGTGTAGTTTTTGGACCACAAACCGCAAAACATAGAGGGGCGTACGGATATGCTCTGTTTTCTGAATTCGTAGCTCGAAAATTGCACAAAAACGCTACTCGCCAACGTTAACCGAAATGGGGCTCCACGAATGGGAATGAGAGAGAGCCCCGAATATAATAAATAAACTCTGGAGGAATTCCAATTCCTTGGGGCGTTCATCAAAGCAAAATCTATATCAATCATACGCACACAAACGCATCCACAATCGTATCTGTATCTATTTGACGGCAAATTGAAACATTAGATAAAATATTGGCCTGGCAAGCCCATGCATGGCCATGGCCTACGCCCACAATCCAACATACTACCCACTCGGAAAATTGCCCCTAAAAAATAAAACACACACTTGAGGCTGGACAAAAAAAAGTGGATTCAATTTAAAGGAATTCAACAGAAGTTATTTCTGGGACCACAAGAATAGGAACTGCGATATCGTTTTCTGGTGGCCCAACTTTAAAGATGTTTGCTCGAGAGTTAGAAACACGGCAGCACAAAGGGAAACAGTGGAGCGTGACATTGCTGGAAGTGTATGCGGCGGAAAATGAAGTCATTATTTCAAGGTAAGTCACGTGGTCGCGATGCTGGCAACCGACTTTTAGTCCCAGCTCCCGCCGCAGACCCATCCCCACTCTGGCCAAAAATCAAAGTCACACTTCACCGCTCCCGCAGTCACGGCTGTGTTTCTTACCCTTTCGAGCTGCCGGTCTTTCCCCGACTCTACTCGTCGCCAAAGTGTCAACGGCAGTCGTGCGTCTCCATCTCGGCCACAGCCACGCATCGTGTCCTCTATCCAGAGCCAGACTCTTGACTGCTGTCTCGCACAGTAAAAGAAGCAATAGAAAACAGCAGTATCGATGTTGTGGCACAGTTGGGTCGCATTATGGGTACCCATTGATCGGCATTTATTCCCATGATTCCCATAAGTACCGACCACCCTATGAGGCTTACACCTCGTCTTTTAAAACAATTGGTTTCTAGTTGATCTAGTGTTCCTCCTTCTAAAAACACTACTTCGGTGGGCGCCCGACTAACGTGAACTTTACTCATAATATATACGATTACTGGGTATGTAAACGTGCCACAGACTAGTCTTCCTTTTGTCTTCCTGTCTGCTCTTTGCTGCCACCAAGACCGGGCTGACAATGACATTTACACTTTTGCCGCTGCTTCGCCCAAACTTATGGTAGATGATGGATGAAGGAAAGCAACGTTGACGCTTGTTCTGCTCGGTTTAGAGTCATTTTTTCAGCATTTATCTCATTAAGCATAAACCAGTTATAGTCATCATTACCCTGACAGTATAGAAGGGATTGTTCGGGAGAGGATTTTGATGAGGGTTGTCATAGGGCCCAGCCCCTTGCCTTTCGTTGGATCATTTCAGCTTTATGCATAACGTACTTTCATTGCTTTGAAGAGAAAAGACTTTGTACTTCCAATGGTCAATTAGTTGGTTCCTCATTTTAGGGAGAGAAGCTTGGCGCAGAGGCTGCCAAATGAAAATTTTAATAATGCAAATCCTTTGCTGTAGCTGGCGGCTTGTTGCATGCAACCCGTTGTTGCAGACACCGTCATCTGCAACCTGCCCCCCTGTCTTGCCCACACTGTTCAGGACGCCTTTGGCCATATGCCATCATCGGCTTGTCGTTTTCAGTTTTAGCGTCTGCCCGGGCCCCGACACAACAATGCCCCAAAAACGCGACCAACCAAGCCTCCGACAACGAGCGCAGAGTTAATTGAATTGTGTTTACTCTATGGGTCAGAGCATGAGCATCAGCATCAGCCCCAGCCAAAGCCCCATCTCGTACCCTCAGCAGAGCCACGATGTTATTTTTGGGCTCATATTTTTGTGGTGCAACCTCGCATCAGGGCTTCATCAAAAGCTATTTAAGACTCAACTTCATTTTCCAATTTGAGCGCTGAGAAGGTCTAGTGAATTATTAGCCAAAACTTATGGGCATAAATATGTACTCGGGAGTTGTGCAGAAATATAGAACCCTCATGAATCTTAACGAAAAATCCATTGAAAGTTTCGGATATTGCATTATTAAATAAATCCAAAGTTCTGGCCATTAACGTCGCGTCGTGAGGCACATTGTGGCAAAGTTTTGAGCAGAATTCGAGATCCCACAAAAGCGAAAAGTTGTTCGGCTAATTGTTATAATAATTAGCATAATTAGCGGGCAGGTAAGCTTTCAGTTACCCAAATCAGATCAGACATCGGCCCCCAGCTCCACAGAAGGCCACTAATAGCTTTGCGTTCCCCCCCGGTGGAACCGATGGTCTGTCCATCCGCCGGTTTCAATTACATACTTTTTTATACTCGTATTTATGGGGACAAAGTGTATCGCAATCCTAGTTCCCTAATGCGTCAAGTGGCCGCAGGACATTTCCCCCCGGAGGACTTACAGTCTGTGTGGAGTAATTTTGAGCGCGTGCGAAATGCAAAAGTTTTGCCAAGTGCGCAGTGCGCCGATAAAAAGTTTCGATTATAATGGAAATTTTAGGGCTTGCAGCAGACACGGTCCTGGCTGGGAAATGGGAAATGGAAATGCCTAGTGCTGAGGGAGCATAAATCGAGGGCAGGGCAGAATGCCGCATTTAATTTCCAAGCCATAGGGAATTGCTTCAACTTGTTATGCTGGTCTCCCAGTGTTCGGAATCTAGAAATTGCTTTAAAGTTGTGATAAACAAATTTAGATGTAATCGCACACAAGTTCTGGTAAAGTTTACAAGATGTTGTAAAGCTTCTTTCCCATTTATCATATTAGCAAATTTGTCTTGTTTAGAAATAAGATAAGTCAATAAATATATACTTAATTGAGTTATAAGAATCAAAAAAGGGTTGTTATTTATCCCTAATGCAAAGGTAAGATGATGCCCTATTTTTTTCTATCTTTGAATGTTTTAACGTACATTTAAAGGCACTTTTAAAATGGCATCCTCTATGTAAATCTATGAACGCTTGAAAGTTTCTGCTTCTGAATAAAATCACTCATTTTCCACAGAGCACAACAAACGTCAGCTGTTTTATGGCCTTAGTTCACTCAGAGTTCTTTAACAGAACCAGGCTAACAGCACTCAAAGCCACCAGCCAAAGATATCCCTTTGATGATGCAGAACGGTCTTTATGGCATCGTATATGACAAACAATCGCTTTACTATAGTGCTGCTTCATTGTTTGAACATAAAGTTCTTTTCGTGCCACAAATGGAACGTGATCATTAATTTAACTGCCCTTTTACCTGCAGCAAAGACCAATAAAGAATAGTTGTTCGAAATACTTAGTAGACCTTTGATTTATGGCCCTGCAATTGCCCCGCGAACAATGGCCGGGTATACAGAAATATATGACCAAAATTTCTCAATTTACTCGCTTGCTGTAAATTAAAGCTGGATGATGCCATGATCGTATATCCCTATAGATTTAGTTGGTGGCGAATGGGTGGTATATGAAAACCCATTAACGACTACGCTACTCAACATAATGACAAAACTTTTACACGTGCAACGGACAAAGTTTTGTGGCAATCATTTTAATTTTTATGATGTTTGGTAGAACAAAAACTAAAGCTTTACACAGTTTTGTTATTTCCCGTCAGGTTCCTCCTTCTTTGTGTCTCTTTGGATTCGCATTGGGGTCCTTTTTTTTGGAGTTTGAGCTCCACACAACATATTTGTTTCCCCCTCTCTTTGAGTGCCGCCAAACATATATTTCTCTTTCTTCGAGGCACTCCAACCACTCACTTTCTATCCCTCTCCCTCTGTATCTGAGTTTGTGTGTGGCATTACTTTTAATGCCTCTCTGACAGGTTTATGGGCCTGTGAGTGAGAGTGTGTTCAATAGCTGGGACACCGCATGATTATGCGAAAATTACGCATACGCCGCATACTCCACGTGCGATTGCTCACATTTGAAGTGTTAAGACCACCTTTGTAGGTACATGACGTCGCTCACTTCAAATGGAATGTGCTCTGAGGCGCTAAAATTGAGCTCGACTTTATCAATTTTTTTTGCATGCCTTTATGCATTCATTATTTATGCATTTAATTTGTCTGAAAAGGCAAAACACTTGAAAACAGTCATCATCCGTCGCACAGTGGATGATAAATTGAAAAATCGTGAGTTTACTCTGAAGACTTTCCACTTTTTGAACAGGTAAAATACTTAAGAATTATTTAGGATACAAATTTTATTTTCCATCCCATGGTGACGGGAAAAATTTACATTTTCTATGATGTCTCTGGGACAAGATGTCCTATGGCCATCATAAAAAACACATCAGAAACCAATTTTTATGAATACGCAAATGAAAATCAATAAAACTCGCAACGTTCATGTATACAATATATTCCACACATGAAATGTCAGCTTGTCGAAGGAAACATAAATGTATGGAGAGGCAAGGTATGAAAACAGAAGAGGAAAGATAGGCAGAGAGGAATCGGCATTTAAACACTTTCCGGGCCCAAAGAAAGCGGGGTTAAATGAAGCGCAAAATGGGCGCAACAATAAGCCCAAATGTGTCTCCAAAATGTTTTTTGGCAATCTAATCAATAAAAGCGGACCCAGATATTTGAATGCCGATAAAAGGCAGGAAGTTCAAAGCTCAAGGCAGGCACAAGGCTGATGAAATCCATTGATATGTGAAACAATTTGACGTTTGATTTTTAAATGAAATTAAACGGGCGCCGGAATATCTCCGTGCCCTTTGAAGCGGGTCGAAAACTGATGTCAGATAAGATTGACGAAAGAAATAATTAAAATGATTTATACTGACTGCAATGTTAAATCGCTTACCATTTGATTTAAAACCAATGAGAGAATCAAACACTTTCAATCCAATGAGAGCTGTTTATAATATAAATTAAATATACAAAATTCCTCACTTTTGGTCAGTATCCGCAAAGATGGAGCCTATGCCCTGGCTAGGAATTGTAAATTTCAGGTTGATTGATTTCCGTTTAAATGGTTTTGCATATATTTTCATTTGTCCAAAGTCACGAGCCATGTGGTCCACTCCTTCCTTCTTATCTGGCTGTTTTCCCCGAGTGCCAAATGTCTATTGGGCAAACTTTGCTCTTCAAGTTGAACTTGATCGATATTCGATTGAATGAGAGTGGACAGTGGACCTCCTTCTAAACGCTGGAATATAAACTGCAAGTCATGACCGTAAAAATCAAGAGCTTGGCTGTAAAAAGTGTTTGTACTGAGTATAAGAATCGATACAAATCATTGCAATGCGCTGCATTTGCAATTTTTGTTGCTGACGGCAAACGCAATTTATGTGATTTTTATTTGTTCGAGTTTTCTTTTTTGGCAATGACCTTAGCTTACCCTGTGGCCTCTGCAGGCCAAGTATCGGCACTCGACTGGCAAGTGGATCAGCAGAGCAGAGCAGCGTGCGGCCAGGGGGAGAGATGCGAAAGGATGCAGCTCTGGGGCTTGAGTATTTGTGCAGTAAATGAGCCGTGCAGCCGAGTTGGGGAAACGGATGCTGGATGCTACTTGACTTTTATGGCTCTCCGGGAGAATCACCTTCACTCCTTGCGCTTCATTAGCCATTAATTTGGGGCGGCTGTAGACAAAAACCTTTCAATGACTGGGCGTGGGCGAGGCTGGCAGGGCACGGCAGCTTATGGTGGAACTAGCATTAAACTGTGGCATGCCTGGCATGCTCGAATGAACCTCGCGAGGAAATCTCATCGACAAGGCCACAGTAGGGCAGCCACAGTGGGGCAGTATCAAAACAGAACAGGAAGTATCTTCAAATAGAACAGACTCAGAGAAAAGACATTTTACATGTTATTTCTAGGAAGTAATTATTCGGTATCATATATAGAATAATAATGCTTGGTACAGAATATATTTTTTTAGATTCATGCTCCTGACAGCCGCAACGACATAATTCAAGGTTTGCTCAACAAAAAACCAAACCTTTTCCTTCTCAGAAAAGCAGCAAATAATCTATTAGGTTTGGAAAAACACACATCCAGCGACAGGAAATGGACAAAATACGACACAAAAACATCAAATGGCGAAGAAAAACAACTACAGAACAAGAGGAGGAGAAATTGTAACAAATAACAAGCAGAGGCAGAAGGGAAGTGCAAAATCAAGAGGCAACAACAACGTGCCATCGTCGAGCATTCAGCTTTAGAATGGAGAGGACCCGACCCGTGTAGACAGTGCGAGAAAACAGTGGCAAAACATGTCCCACTACACGAATTTGCGGCAGTCGGAGACAGGAAAATAAAATCCGGGCAAACGCTACAGATATTACGACTAGAAGATACCTGCGAAACCCATCCACATATAAGGTAGAAAATACTGCCAACAGGAGTTTCCTTTGCACTGACTTCGTTGACAATGGAATAATTAACTAAAGTCTGTAAACTAATAACCAATACACTCTTGATCTGCTCGAGTACCGGGTATGACGGCGGCGGGCAGGCAGGAAAATTAGTTCTGTTCTGCCGAGTGAAGGAGTAGCTGGCTGTGTTTAAAAGGGGGGCAAAAACTTTGGCCGAAATGAAATGGGCAAACAGAGACAGGGGCCCGGTGGGAGCAGGTCTCCGAGGTGGACAGATGCAGGAGCTCCTGGTACCGATACTGATCCAACTCAATTCCAGGGCGGACTCAATAGCCGTGCAAATGTACACAAAAATGTCATAGTAGTGCAGGCCTTGAAGTTGTCTCCAGCTGCTGTTCTCTTTTTCGTTTTTCTTGCGTTTGGTTTTTGTCTATCCGAATGCTGACAGGCTTGAGCCGAGCCCAGATACATACATATACTCAGGATGCTGGAATTTCGAGAATTTATTTAGCAAATAAAAACATTGTGATGAGGCGACTCCCCAGCGAGTATTCGGATAAAAGGCATAAGAGATTTGCACTTGGAAACCAGGAGAAAAAGTTCATCAATGATTTGGGTCAAACGACAAAGTACTATCGTGAATATAAAGCTTCAAAATATGTGGGCTACAATTCAGTGGAAATCGGTCTTAAATTTATTACCTTTTTTGGTAGAATCGTTGCAACGTTTTGCACATACATATATGTATGCAAATGCCTTATTAATATTTATTAGGGGTACGATGCAAGGGCATGCATAAAGTTTAAGATTAGTATTATAATATGTCCCTGGTGAGTGAGAGCGACACAGTGTTAGGCAGCCCCTTGCTGCGTTGCCTTGGCTTGCTACTTAGTTTAGCATAAAATTTTAATTTTAATTGCTAGCATGTGCGTGGCAGTAAGGCCGAAGGGTTGACAGGCCACACGCCATGTCCTTACGGCCATCCACAATCCACCCCATCCTGTGCCGCTTATTTTGTTCATTAATTAAGCTTTTAATTAAACTTTTTCCCGTATAATGCGAGTGCGTAAAGTTGATTAACTTGCAGCAGCCAAGCCAGCCCCGCACGAAGGTGTCAATGTTTAATGCATGCCACCAGAGCAAATCAGAAGCCGAGGGTTGCCCTTCTGCTGAAGTGCGGGAATTTATATGAATTTTTTAACCCATCCATACGGAGCATCGTCATGGAGCTGGCATAAAGAAATTACCTGTGTGCCCGGAGCCCTCGGGTCGTCATGTCTTCGCCGTGCAGTGAAGATTGCATTGGGTGGCCGAAAGGGGTTTCTGTATAATTTGCATGTATGTTCATATATCCATATATCGATCGACAATCCACCAGACATCATCGCACTGGCCCCCGGCATTGGAGTGAGTGTATTTTCATTCCATGGCTGCATTCTCAGAAGCTGATGGAGATAAAACACCTTTGTTGGATATGTCACGGCCAGCTGCAAAGTAAAACAATCAGAGAGTCGCATTTAATTGGATTGAGTCGTTAGCTGAAATTGCTGTCTTTCTTTTAGAAGGACTCTTATAAAAACGGGAAATGTGAATATCTAGAAATTAAAATTGCCATTAGGTCCATCGAAGAAAATCCCCAAGTGCAGTTTCGCTTGACACCTTTTCCAATATTAAACAAGTCTGTTAATAATTAATAATGGTCGACGGCGGCCATCAAAAGCGGACTCTCGAAATGGCCGTCAGTTAAACTAAATAAATCGGCTTAAAGTCTTTTGCTAGTTTTAATGGCCGCCATTCCCCGTGAATGGCACCTGACAGCTTATTAAAATGTCAAAGAGGCACACTTTGGTCTCTTTTCTGGACACTTTCAGAAACGAAACTTAATTGCCAATTGCGGCGTTGTTTGCTGCCGTGCATGCGGCACAAGGCTGCAGTTCATCAGCGTGCCAGCCATAATTTATTCACCTCCCGGCACTCACCCGACACACACTTTCTCTCAGTTTCCCAGTTTTTTGCTCGGAAGAAAACATCACGCATACGCCATGTGCTCCTCGCTTGGGATAATTTCTTTTGCATTATTCGTTTTTCCTCTGCTCTAAGCGGATTACAAATTGCACAAATGATTTTAAAAATGCTACAACACGTTGAGCTTTGCAAAATAAATATAGAATCAAATAAAAGGCATTTTCTGGGTCGACTTGTCAATGCTCTTGGGCAGCATAATTCTGGTCAACTATTCAACTATCAAGCCAGTCGAGAGTTGAGCAGTTTATGGCATATTTCTCGTCTAGAATTCCAGAAATGCTTAAAGAAATATTATGTTTAATTGAGTCTTTGGGTTGGGGTTTGTTTCTGTGGTTTGTGAGAAAAGGCATCCAAAGGACTTCAGCAAATGGCACAAACTTGTTTTCAACTTTTCCATCAGTTTGTGGAACAAAATTGAAAATAACTCAGTGATGAGCCAGACAGAATTAGAGAGTAGCCGCCGAATTCGTTAGCGAGGCATTGACAAGCTACACCTGCAAATGCAATTACCCTAGCCCCAAAAAAAGCACAATAGCCATGTAAGTGTCATGTAAAGCGCAGCATTTGTGGTGCTCAACGTGCTGGCCGTTTCATTTTTCCATTTGGCTTACATGATTTATGGCCAGGGTGAACAGTGCCTCACCCTCGTGTAATTAAAGGTTAAAACGATGACGGCTATGATATGTCAATTAGTGCCGCCCGCTTAACCCTGATTAATGTAAATAAAATAGTAATAATTTTTTAAAGCGCATTGATTAACATTAAATCACGATGCATAATGCCCCCCGAGGGTCGAATAATTCAAAGGCAGGGGAATTTATTCCAGTTTATTTTTGCCGATTTAAACGCCACTTGATAACATTTGCAATGCAAACAAGGATGGGGGCTGCAAATGCAATGCAAATGCAGTCACCGGAAACGGAAGCTTAGCCTGCAGCTCGGTCTGGCAGTAGCCCCGAGGCGCGTTTATCTTTTGCTCAAACATTTTGCCGCTTTCCGTGTGCCCGAACTTTTGTGCGGTTCTTGGTTTGCACTGCTCCTTTTTTTTGCCTCTGTTTTTGCCTGTGTGCAAATGTTTGGCCCTCGCTGTGGACCAAGGCCTGGAGCTTGGATCGGCCTGCACGGGACAGGGGCAGTGCGGGAGTTGAAATTTTTATGTCGGTTCGGCTTAATTGGCACGCCCTCTTCAGGAGAAGTGTGTATGCAATCGTTTGACTTTTTATGTGATGAGACACTGCCGGGGGAATTGAATCATAAAAGTGTTGCAAATGACACGGCAAATTAACAGCAGCTGCCATTGCGGGTCTCTCTCTCTCCCTCTCTATAAAAAGCCAGAGAGCGGAGTTTATTATTTATGGGATGGGAACCCTTTTGGGTTCCATCTGCTGCTCCTGGTTAGCATATTGCGTAGTTTTGTACTCTGTTTTTTTGTTTTATGAGCAACCCAGAGAGTTTGAAAAGCCATCAACTGCAGTAATGCTGTCGGCCCGGAGCGAGGGCCATCCATCCGTTCATCCGCTCATTCGCTCATCCGCTCGATCGTCCGTTCCGTCCCGTCCTTGGCGCGTTGGTGCGTAAGTGCTGCTGGCTATAAAAAATGAAATGCCATCTCTGCCCTGATATGCTCGTACAAGTGTATGCATGTGGATACTGGCTGGGTGTTAAACAAAGTAACACGCTCCCTGACATTCGCCTTGATATATCGAAGTCAACAGCAGCGCTCCGGATGAGTGTCTTTAACGGCAGCCACGCAGCTGTGCCTGCAGTAAAATAGTTGAAATTTGTATCTCCCTCTCTCTCGTATGCTAGGGTTGTGGGATACCCAGCTCCGAGACTCATGATAGATGTGGATAGGTCCAAATGTTACAGGATAAAAGATGCCAGGGAATACTTTGGCCAAGATGAGACCAGTTTAAAAGAGAGCCATGGTAAAGCTGCAAATGATTTCCTGTTTGATTTAAGTGTTGGTTAAGTGATGTATTAACTTTATACTTCTTCCAGTGAGTAGGGGTAGAGTGGCCAGAGACCAATTCAAGAGAGTGATTTGTTTGACTTATTTCCTTGGTATCCCAATGGGGGCAAAAGAATCCAAGAAATAGGTTGTTGCCGATTCTTTCAAGACAAATTAACGACGCCTTTCCTAATTTCCTAACCTATTCCTATAAATACTTCTTTTCAGGCCAACTAATTCCCAGAAACACCAAGATTCACTGCCCAAAGTCTCTGGCAATTCAACTCTTTAAACCAGGATTTCCACAGCTTGGACTTCATTCCATGGAATACTCGTACTATGTGCATTCTTGTGCTAGAATATTAATTGTGGCACTGGCTGTCAAAATGCCCTGACAACTGTTCTCTGGTCCTAACTTATGCACTCGAGATAACAATATATTTTGAGTAGGAAATTCATTTTCAGTTTCAACCTCAAATGTCACAATCCTGCAGGCAGCAGCCTCCCTCATTTCTCTGCGGGCAGGGAACTCCGAGCAGGCTTTGGCACGTTTTTGTGGTAGCTACAAATCCCAGAACCGAACAGGCACACTCAAACCCGTACCCCGAACTGGAGAAGTTCTGTCCAGACAAGGGTTTTGGGGTTGAGGGCTGATTGCGAGTGTGGGTTGTATTTAAATGATTTCATTAGAGACGCGCGTGCCTGAGTATCCAGGGAGTATCATCGCATGTAACGCATTACCTTAACTCATTTATCACCGAATTTACCAGCCCACGGCCCTGCAACCAGCCCCAATCCGGTGTAATCGAGCGCCTGGCCTCGAATCGCTTTGTGTGACTTTCATACGTAAATAAGAAGGTCTCAGGCCCGGACCAGACTTCATCTTGCCCACTGGCTGCTGCTCCTTTTGTGCCTGCGCTAGCAGAATTTGTTAATTTCATTTGCCCAGCTTGCACAGGATTTACCGGCCTTTCTTTTTGTGGTTCGAGTTTGTTTCTGGCGATGTTCGCCCCTTTCTAGCCACTCCACGTTCTCCCCTCCGGCACAGCCCCCGTTTCGGCTCTTTCGGTTTAGTCTTTTGCTCTTTTGTGTGTGTGCAAAACTCACTTGTAATTATGTTTGTCCTTTAATTGTGCTCATTATGCGTGTGCTGATTATGCCATGCCCCAAGTGGCTCAATTAATGTGCATGCCGCACATAGAGGCACACAAATGTGTGCCATGCATAAAGTCAGGCAAAAGCAAAGCATGCGTGCTCAGAGCAAAAATCTAGGGCATTTTGCGATATACAGATGTGTAGATGTTGAGTGTACACTGTACAGGATGTACATATATCATTTGGGTAGATGTATGAACCAGGCAGAGGGACCGATCTAGCTATGCTCTTCTGTATGTCATGGAAGAAGACTGTCATGGACACTGGAGGAGCTAAAGGACTGTGGAGTAAGACAGAAAATTTCATCATTGCATTAAATAAACCAGATTCCGATAATTTCTCCATTAATTCCAAAGAAATAACTAAAAGCAAGTATCGGGCATCTCTTAGTCGGATTACTGGGACCGACATCGACACCGATCCTTTTCACTTGTACCCTCATGCTTGCACCGAACAAAATTCAAAATTCCTTAAAGCTTGTTTGCCCAGAAAATTGTATTTACCTCAGCCTCGGCCTCAGCGTCAGCCCAAACACAAAGCGCTGCCCGCTGCCTGCTGGCCACTTTGCCAGAGGAACAATACTTTGGGCAAACAGAACGGAGCGGAGCAGGCGGAACAGAACCGGAACCCTTTCGGAAGTAGCCTCATCGGCCCTTCGCCTTCCTCGGGACGCAAAAGGGAAATTGGTTTGGGAAATAATTGAAAATATGTTCGATGGAAATGTTTGCCAATGGCAGAACACGGACATGAACTGTCCAAAGGTGAAAAGCAAATGGGCGAAATCAACTCGATTATTAACGGAGCAGCAGAGGTCGGCTCGCAGCTCTGGAAAGGTGAAAAGCAAAGTTGAATTTGGGTCATGGGCCAAAACTTTTCATTGGCCGATATGAGAAATGGCAATATGAAAAGGGATTTTACCACTGCCATCCGTCCGTCCACCTTCCTTTGTCATAGATAATTGTATTGTCCCAAATTATAGTAAAGCATAGGTCGGGATCTCCCTTGCATCAGTTTTTATTAGATTTGTATAAAATAGGATGAGAACTGAACAGGTTGGAACGAGAATTGCATTAGACCTTATAGTTGTGATGGGCAATAAAGCGAGGCAGAAGAACCTTAAAATCCTGTTGAAGTTCTATTCCTTTTATACATAAGTTCCAAGACCCATCTATAATGGGTATCTCTTCTATCTATCCCTTCAAGATATGAATATGAACCTCAACCTCAATCGCAAAAAAGACATCAGAGCTGCCTATCGCACCGAGTATCACGGCAATAAAAAATCTGGCATCTTAATCAAATATTCAAAGTATGAAGAATGAGGCTATTGGCCTTCCGCAACGCATCGCATCGAACATCGTTTGGCAAACAAAGGCAGTTAACTTATATATGTACTTGTACACAAATTGCTGGCAAATATGCGTACGACATGAATAAGTTTAGGACTGGTACTAGAGTCCCCGCAAATGTGTGCAACAATAAAAATTTGGCGCGCCCGTACTTGTAATGGGCATTTTTATTTGAGTGGCCGGCCAAGTCGGGTCCGATGTCGAGTGGTCAGCCGGCGGGGCGTATGAATAAACGGAATAAGCGTTTAGTATGCCAATGACGTGGGTCGGGCCAGTATTTGATTTGTGGCACGAAGCTGCTCTTAATTTGTGCTCTCGTCTCTGCGGCTGTTGCCCTGGCATCGGATGTAGTCGATGCTTTCGCTTTCCCTGGTCGTTTGGGCGCCGGATAAGGCGTTAAGTCCGACCGAAAGATTTCCTTTTTTGTTTCTGCGTTAAAAACTCAATTGGAAAACTTTCGCAGGCTGGCCGGCCCTCACACAAAAGAGGATCAAGCGAGGCAGGCAAGTGAAAGCGGCTTAATTTGTCAGCACCAAAGGAAATATTTTATGAAAATGGAAAAACAAAAAAGAATGTGCAAATATGCGAAAAAATGATGGCTTGGCTTTTCGCTGGGGAAGCGCGTGTGTCAATAATGATTAAATATTTTTAATTGCACAGCCAGTGACGCGGGGCCACAGTTAGTCGCTCCGTCCTGTCCTCTTGGCTGGCACTCGGATTATGTCAGCTCATTAGCGTCACTTCTCCTGGCGCATGTCCTGGCATTTTAGTGGCACTGGCATGATTAGCTATCCGGGCATATGGGGGCTGCCAGTGGGTTGCCAGTGGGCTGGCCGGAAGCCGTGCGGGTGGCAAATTAGCATGTGACTGGCTGCCATTTACGCGCTTTTAAGCATGGCCCTTCTCGGTGCTTCAAAAGTGCCAGGACCCTCGACCTAAAAAATAAAAGAGTAGGGAGACGCATCAACTGTCAGGTCGCGTTTAGCTGATGCTCACTCCCATTTGGCTGCTGGGGCGGGTCCTGAATGCGCTTTCTCTGCAAAAACCTTTCATTCGCAGACACAGGGCGGGGCACAGTCAAAGGACGACAGGTCCCGACCCCAGGCGACGGTGGGTTTCATGCTGATTACCCATTGGATGTGTCCTCATGGTTTACTCCACAGCTTTTGCATTTTATAAAAAGAGGTACTCGTTCCCGTCAAAATTTTCGTTTAGTTTTTGTAGTACTGATCCGGCAAGGCAAGGATCTAAAAGTTCCGTGAAAACTAGTGTATTGTGGAATCCAAGTATTAATGGTTATTGTTCCGTAAGAGTATATCACTTTCGACCATCATTTTCGTGGGCCCACTTTTATATTTACTTAACATTTCCACCTCAATGGTTTTTGCTTTTGCTTTTCCTCATTTGCTCTGCTTCCCACTCGACTCCGACCCGTATGGACTGCCTAATTTAATTTGCTTGGCTGCCGGAGTCGAGGCCCGGGACCGGCGACGACGCCGTATAATTTATTTTACCGCTAATTTGTATGAATTCCTCTTGCAGGCGCATTAAAGCGACTTCGTCTCATCAGGCATTCACCTGTCCGCTCTTTGTCTGCTCTCTGTCCCTCTCTGTCCCGGCCAGCATTAATGGCCGTTGTTTATGTAGTTGTAGTTGCGCCTGGCCTGGCCCTGACCGCCATAGATCCTTAGGGTTATAATTAAGTGTCTGGCTGGTAGCCTTATTAGACTCGTCTTCTGTTCATGTAGCATACATATAGCACACATACATGTATGCAGGAATAAGCGCTTAAAGCTGGAGGTCCTCTGACCTCAAAGCATGCTAGTGGTGAAAGCCACTGCATGACTTCGCAGTAATCGGGAATTACCTCCCTGACGTGCAACCAACAGTGATCGCATGGAAAGATTAGTCCGACAAATGTTAATTGAACCAACACACAGAATTTCTGTCTTTGTAGATTATTCGAAACTGATACCAACATCTAATTAAAGATAATGTGTGTGTGCTTTCATCACCTGAATGACCCGACGACGCGTCGACGAGGATTAATCTACCTGGGAGGGGGCTGGGGAATGGGGAGCCAGCTGTATTTATGAATGGTTTTATTTTGGTTGGTCATGCATGAGTTTGCCTTTATTATAAACAGATTCATAATTCATGAGAATGATAAATCAATGGGATGTTGAACTATGCTTAAAGCACTTGTCGCCCCAATGATGCAATAAGTGGAAGAGCAGGTACGATTGCTCTTTAGAGCTCTATCACCTATAGAGTTTTCAAGTTTTCGCTTGATAACAACGGATGCTTTTCATTTTTATATTAATTTAAATTCTCTTTACTACACCAAGCACAAAGTGAAAGGCGCGCAAAGCTCGCCGACCGCAAAGCATATGCTTATGTACATATGTGGGGATTGAATTCGATGACGTTCAAATCTCGCGGGCATCCACAAAAAGGAATGGGACACACTACAAAACCTATCGAAATACTTATATCGCTAAGCTATATTAATATAAATATATCAATCTCCCATCCCAATGGCGCCAACTTTTAAACTATTATATTTACATCCTGTGTACATGAATTATACACGGTATCTACATAGCTTTCGTACAAATGTAGCTCAATTTTAAAGATGTTGCGCAACTAAGTTTGCCAATGTTGCCCAAGGCGCCACTGTGGCACAAAATTTTTTTCCTACATGGTAACTACAACTACACTACATTTGAAGTTATAAAAACGCAACGGTTATTTGAAGGCCGACGCTCAGATCGGCTCCGCTCCATGTTTTAGATTTGCGTTTTTTGTTTATAAATAATGCAGTTAAAATATGGCTTTACAATATTTTTTTAGTCTATTCAAACGCTTTGCTCAAAGAACAGTTTTTTGTTAACGCTATCCGCTTATGGAACAATCTGCCGCATAACCTCAAAAAATCTATACAAATAAACTAGTGGGAATGCCCCCTGTCCACCCGCACGCTCGTGCGCCAACACCCATCACACTTGCTTGGGCAACAAAAAAATAACCTCTATGGACCGCGATTTATCAAGAATTAATGTGCAGAAACTATTTGGCGGTCAGATATTTAATTTTTCCCACATATATGCTTTTGAACAAAATATCAGGCAGCGGCGACGACAACGACCCAAAACTTTCTTATATAATAGAGAGATGAATAATGTAGTTCGGACTTTGGTATTTTCTAGTTCATTTTTTGTTTGCTGGTCTGGCAACACTTTTATTAAAATTGCGAGAAAAATTGGAAAATAAGTAATTTGCCCGCTTTTATTTTTTTTATGAGAATCAGCAGGTTCAGCCTGCCAAAAAACTGAAACTTGCTATTGAAGGGGAGAAAGATATCGTCGAGAATATTGAGATTCGGAAGATTCAACAGAAAATCGAGGAGCTTGATAAAAACCGTCAGCAGTTGCTCAATCAACTTGCAGAGATCAAATCGCAAAATGTAACGATTCAGAAGACAAATAACGAGTTACGAGGCTTCTACTGAAGTTAATCAAATTCTAAAAAAATTGGAAAAGCAGATCTCCAAAAATGCGACCTTAGAAGACAATCTGCAAGATGAGGACAAATCCACGAAGTTTATCATTCAGGAACTAGAACAGCAAATTGCAGAGCTTGATCCTGGTCTTTTCCGCAATGAGCTTGAGGAGAAGGAGCGTGCATACCTAGAGGAAATACACCGTCTGAGACAAAGAGTCCATAACCTTTATACCAATATTACCTGTTCCCTTTGCCAAGCTCCCTGGAGATCTGAGGGGGAACATCGTCTGATTTCGTTGCACTGTGGACATCTATTTGGGAAAAGATGCATTCAGCGAGTCGCTGAATGCCCAACTTGCGGATTGGCATTTGGTTCAACAGATATGCGCCCCATCTATGGTCGCAACATCTTGCCAGCTGATTAGCCTTTCTGGTGTTCTACGTTGTAACTCTTTGAAACCTACAAAAATACATTATCATAATAAATAATAATAATACCACGAGTACGACGAACTTCTGCATATAATAGAGAGATATTTTCAACATTCCTGCGAGCTGGCTCCCATTTCCTGCAGAGCCCAGTATCCTGACCTGTGCTTCAGCAGCTTGACTGAGCCAACACGAGATGCACAAATACAATGTCATCAACTCATTAAAAGTTAAAAGACTTTTCAGCTAACCAAGATCCACCTTGGTCCAGGGATCTATTATACCATTCCAGACGACCCGCAGGCCCCGGCCCACGAAGCGGCTTTAGACAAATGCAACAGTGTGACACGTGTTAAGGAATTCCGCACATGGCAACTTGAAATGCCACACAGCAGCACAAGCACAACAGAGAGGAGCCATGCAGGGCAGGGCATATGCTCGTACGACATGGGAGATCCACGGCCAGGGTCTTGGACAGAGACCCATTCCGTGCCGCTCCCGATCCCCATCCCCAGACCCTTTTCGTTGTTTCATAACAAATGACTAACAACATGGCCAAGTGACTGCCAGCGACAATCGCAGCTAGATAGAGAGCTGGAGCCCAGCTGCAGATACAGATACTGCAGCGCACAACTCGTGCATATGCACAAAAGAAATTCAAAAGCATGCACTCGTACGATACTCGACTTGCAGTCCCCCAAGTACGACTTGTATCTGCATCTTTGCATCTGTGGATCTGGGCATCTGGGCATCTGGGCATCTGTGAATCTATGCATCTGTGGATCTGCACAGCGGGCCGATTAGTCGAAATGATGATCAAAGTGCTGAAGCTTCAGATCGGGTCCAGGCTGTGGATTGCTGATGTTTCAGATCGGGTCCAGGTTGCCCGATGCCTGCATGGTTGCATGGTGCTGGGGCAGTGGCAGTCCATTGATTGCGTGTGGCAAACAAAAACAAACGCCACAGCGGGCTGTGCAGAGCACACAGGAAGCGCCCCGGTGCCTAGTGGCCAGTGCCCAAGCTTATCTCGATCGTTGTTATCTGTGGCAGCATCGCCAAATGGCCAGCCGACTGGGGGATAGGACAGCGCCGGCTTAATATTCAATTTGTGCAAGCGTTTGTTAAATAAGCCCACGCCACCAGGCCCCCTTGCATCGGATGCCATGTATTTGTATATTGAAAATTGCCACAGATCCGCTGGCGGCTTAACCTTAACAAGCCCCTCGCAACAGTCCCCCCCACCACAATCCTCCCAGTCCCACAGTTTCGCTTAAAATCCTTAAGTTGCAGGTCTGGCTGGAATCGCCAGTTGCAAGTCGGCGGCCGGTAACCAATCAGCGGCAGCGGCCGAGGCACGTAGCTCGGCTTCCGCGCCGCGCAACTTGTTGCTGTAACACTTCATTTATTTTGATAACCATAAGATTGCCAATAAAAATTGCATGCCCCAGCCCATGCCCCAGCCCATGCCCCCCCAGCCCATGCCCAGATGCTCTTGTCCACTCCGCTCAACCCTTAGTCTGTGCTGTGTTGTTGCTTGATTGAAATTGCAACTGACTGGATGACGGTATGGGCCGGCCTGTGCCAGTCGGTCGGCAAGCGGTAGGTCGATGCGGAGGATGCAGCCAAAAAGCTACCAGAATGGAGAGCAGGTCCCGGCCCGGCATGGCTGTCTTATAGCCAGATTTGTAACGCATTTCCATTTTGGCGGTCAGTGTCAGTGGAGGAACACGCTGAAGTTGACAACTGATACGATACGGTTCAGGGCCATTGGCATTGAAATGAGGATTAGGATGGCCCCTGCCGGTAAAATTCCATAAGAAATTCGTATACATGTATATGGTACGAATACTAAGCTCTAGCAAAGAACAACATTAAGATATATATTATCCCATTCCAAATCAAACAAGTTTGTTTTCCATTCAAGATGATACCTTGCAAAAAAAAGGGCAAAGAACAAGAGTCTAACATATAAAATAGCATTGCCTCTCAAAATCACACTATCACAAATTTCAGTCAGAATTTTGTTCAATCGAAGCAAAATTTCATACTTAACTTTATCAAATTCAAACTGGGAAGAGATAATTCAAACAATTACTCAATGTGAATAGGTCAGGTTTCATTTTGCCAGACAGGCGATAAGATAGCTATATTTATACTTTTATTTGCTGATTTGAGCTTATCAAAGAAAGTGCAATTGTCGTTAATTCACACTTACACTTAACTTACACTTAGTTGCTGATACTTTGAGTTTATCAAAGAAAGTACAATTGTCGTTAATTCTCACTTACACCTAAAGGTCTACACTATTCTCTGAAAATCACACAAAATCACAAATTTCAGTCAGAACTGTGTTCAATCGAAGCAAAATTTCATACTTAACTTTATCAAATTCAAACTGGGAAGAGATAATTCAAACAATTACTCAATGTGAATAGGTCAGGTTTCATTTTGCCAGACAGGCGATAAGATAGCTATATTTATACTTTTATTTGCTGATTTGAGCTTATCAAAGAAAGTGCAATTGTCGTTGATTCCCACTCACACCTAAGGGTAATCGTGGTGCCGTACCCACGATAGTAGGTCTACACTATTCTGAACTGTCCCAGTGTTGTGAATCACTGGGGAAGCTAACTGTACTGCACATTTTGGCCATGTGACAGTGTCATGGACATGGTCGTAAGATAACGTTTATGTACGATATCCTTCCTAGCTGTACTTCTTCCACGCCTTATAAGGTGGGGCTTATAGGTGTTGGCCAAGAAGTTGCCCAGCTGTGTCAATGGCTTAGCATTGTTGTCGCCACGGGTACGGGTACTGGGTGACTGGCTCACTCGCTAACGATGATCGTCATGCTATCCCCCCCACATTTTGTTGGCAATTTTTCAGTCACTGATTGTTGGCAGTCGCCTCTTTGTTGGCCCGTTGGTCGTTCACTTCGTGTGACTTAGTTTTCTGCACGAGGTCATCATTTTCCTCCTGCTCTGGCTGTAACCATGGGCAAAAGCATGGCTCTTTCTGTTGGCTCTGAGGAGAAATATCTGCGGTCGGCCCGCCCGCAACAAGCGACTGTCTATCTACGTATCTATCTATCTGACTAGCCCCGGGCCCGGTATCCGACTGTCTCTGAGATGTTCTCGAGGCCTGCCCCTGCCTCGTTTTGTCGTCTCTTGCTGGGCATTTTTATCTATTGCCGCGCACGTCGGGTCACATTAACGGTGCTTTCTCAACGCTCGAGTTCTGCAATTTGATTTCCCTTCCTTTTACCTTTACCTTTACCTTTACCTTTAGCTTTACCTTTACCTTCCCCGTTGGGATTTTGTTCTGTTCTGCCATCAACCATGATCTTCTTCTGCGATGTCTGGCAAGCAAACAATTAAAGTCATAAAAAATTCCGCCTAAAGATTTACAATTGTTAATGCGGTAAGCACTCACCGCACTTGTTGCCCCCAAATGAAACATGCCAGGGAACTCTAAGGCTTTTGTAATGTAATTTCATTGTGTGGTTATACAATCGCGATGGATGTTCTGCTGTCACAGATTTTGATAGTTGTGCGAAAGAAAATTGGTTGCGATTACGGGGCTAGTCTATAAATCATGGGTAACAATTGCGATTACGAGTTTGTACTCGTCCAAAGTAGGCAGATGCTTCAGAAGTCGCTTAATCATGACGGACCAAATAATTCTTGATAGGAATACTTGTAGGACATTTGAGGGTCCCAGAGATGGTTACATACATTTGTCAAAGGAAAGGCATTGGCTGTCTTTGGTTGTGCTTCAGTGTACGTGTCTCTACGTTTCTCTAATTTACAATTAGTCAAAATTGGGGAAATTCGTGTGTAATTTTCGATCTAAAGTGGTAGGCCTTTTTATCTTCCCAATAAAATAGAATGATGATAGACTCTTCATATAATGAGCTTTCTTCGCACGAAATCCCCAGCTCCTTTCTTGCTCCGACACGATTCAATTTACTACAACATTAAGCCGTTTAATTAAAGATCATACCACTCATCATCACTACTATCGTAACCCAATTTGCAGACCTACCTTGTGCCACATTTGGCAACATCCATTTGTGCAACAACTGCGCATAATAAACAAATTAAAATGTAAATCATTTCGCATTAAGTTCTTTGTACATCTCGCATAGCGAATTATAGGGAATTCTTGGTTAATTTTCGCTTTCGAAACCATCAAGCTGCGACTCCGATTCCGATTCCGAGGAGCGCTCTGCTCTGAAGATGGCCAGAACCAGAGTCAGAACCAGAGTCAGAGTCAGAGCCAGAGTCCAAGCAGGGAGGTGGCTGTCGGAGCTGTGCGAGTCTGCCAAGTGTAACTTGTTATTTGCAGTAATTAATTTTAAAGCAAAAGTGCTAATTAATTCAGAGAGCAGAGCAAATCCGTGCCGCAGATGAAGACGAAGGCGTTGGGGCGTTCGGGCGTTCGGGAGCGTAGCGCAAATTGTAGACCAACATCCGACGCGTCGGCTGCCCCTCGATTGATGTTGGCAATTAACTGCCAGTTTTGGCCAAAACTGAAGCTCGGCTAAGGTGATTTCCTATGAATTTTAGAGAAGTCTAAAACACTGAAAACCAGAAAACCAGAAAACTTGCATAACTGTTTTGAGCGGCGATTCTTTTGTAGATTTGTGGGGACTTATGCAATGTCCAGGCTAGATCAAAAATCCCCATCTGCTGTCTCCATTCCTGTTCCATGGGAAGCCTGAGTTAATAGTAACGCCTACCAATACCTTTAATTATAGTGCCTGTCCCGCCAAGGACTGCCAAAGACCAGGGCCGTCCAAACATGACGCACGTATAGAAAACATATTTCAAACTAAACAAACTCATCAGAACGGACACAAAAACCCGCTCGAACGCGAACTCGAACGCGGACACAGACGCAGACGCGGACGCGTGCAAAATTAAAAGTAAAGCGAGAAAAAATGTACGAGTAGACAGCGCGTCAGGCCCCGCGAAGAGATCTCTGCCAGATCTCTGACACTGTCTGAGACTGCCTCCTCTCCTTGTTAGCCCCACTCGCACACACTTCACTGCCAAGGTCGGAAGAGATGACGATGACGTCATGGTTCAGGCCAGAATTGGTGGGTAAAATAATCTCTTTCTCCAAAAGGCGGTCTGAATCCTCAATCGATTCGATTCAAGAAAACATTTATCAATTCAGAACTTGTAGCTAATTTGTCAAGCTTTTCCTATATGGCATGGGCATGGGCCCCAGAAGTTGTTGAACCTGACCATGAAGATGATGATGATGACGATGATGATGGTGGTGGTGGTGGTGCCCACAGCCCACGCTGGCCATTTGTTAATGCATATTCTATTCGGGCTTAGCGCCTCATCAAATTTCTAATTTATGAGCCTAAAGTTCTCAGGCCCGGGATGGAGGGGGCCATGCTTTTGAGGAATTGAATGGCCGCTGGCAATTTAGCAATTATAAAATGATTAATTTTTGTGCATTTTCTCAACACCTTCCACTTAGCAGCGGCTCCCGCTAGTCGCAGTGCCGCAGTGCCGAAGTGCGAGCCCGAGCCCGAGCCCGAGCCCGATCCCGAGCCAAAAACCGGCACCGAACCCAGCTCCGAGCCAAGTGGAGAGTTAAGGCCTGAAAGATGAGGGCCAGGCGTTAAAGCCCAACTACTGTCGATTAAAGTGCCGCTGCCCCATTGCCGTGTAGGGTATCATTAGGCTAGACAAAACAATTTAAAGTAACTACAGCAACTAGCATAATAATGTTAAGAAGAAGCTGTCCAGAAACCACGCTGCCATAGACAATTTTCATAATGGACAGAAATAAATCTGCAAGTGGCAGCTGCAGCGTCCCATCTCTGGGAACTAAACTGCAGCTAAAACTGAAGCTGAAACTGAAGCCGGACTGCATGCCGATCGCGCTGCACAACTTAATTAATAAACTAATGAGCAGTTTGCAGCTCGGGCAATCCCCAGTCCCCTGACCCCACCACACTGCTCTCCTGTCCAGTCACAGGTTCGCCTCTGCCTCGGCCCCAGTCCATCTCGGAGATTATCTACATAAACCAGACCCCAAACACAAACCCAACCCAAACCATCGTGCATCGTGCCGGGCTGGGCTATGGCTAAGGCTATGGCCGGGGCCTATTTGCTAAGAGATCAGCAAGAAATTAAAATAAATGTGCAACGTGCAAAAATGCCAAAGACCCCAACCGAAAGTAAAACCGAACGTGTTCTCCACCGAAAAAACGGAACCCAAACAACAACAAGTAAAAGCCACACAAAATTGATTTATGCTTATGGGGACGTCGCGGACTGTACGTGATCATCTCAACGGGATGGAGAAATCAGCGTCATACGTTTATCTTGACAAAATAAGCTTAAAATATTTAAAATATTTTGAAAAATAGTAGTGAATATTTAGATCATCTTTATTCCACTTGCGTTGTGAAAAATAAGTATTTGATATTTAGAAAGGCAGGAAAAATTAAAACACTGAATGCATCACGAATTGGGAATAAAATATTTGGATTTCCAAACCTACTTTCAGCCCCAGTTGTTCTTCTCAAGTCTTCATCGATCTCTAAGTAATCTAATTTCAGACTATTTTTTAAGATCTTATTTTTGTGGCCTAGACACTCCCCCACCATTCACTCCGATACCATTTTATGGAGCTAAAATATGATTTAGAGCTTCGAGTGGTTCGGTGGATGCCTGCGGCAAAAGTTCTTTGGACTGAGACTGGGAGTACATTGACTCTCAAGAAGCTTTTCACACCTCTCCAGCACGATAATAAAACCGAAAGCACTTGCATTCCATTTGAGAGCGAAGAGAGTTCTATAAAAGCGAACGGCTAATGGGTTCCGGACTGGCAACGAGCCCACATGGCAGCAGTCAGTCTCTTTGAAGTTCTTATGAGAACTATGGGTACTAATATGCAAAGAATAATGACAGGGGAATGTGTTCTGAAACTCCAACTAGAACTGGAACTGGAGGCTGGTTAAGAGAAGCAGCTGCCGCTTAAGCAGACATAATTACAGGGTCATTATTTAGGAGGCATCCGCGGCAGAGCCTGGTCGGTGCGACTAAGACAAATGAGATTAAAAATGGCCAAAGCCAAAAATAAAAGTGAGCTCTGACACGGCCCATGGGATGTAAGAGGCTGCAGGTTGGGCCACTAAATCATTTTGTTTTCACTCTTGTCCAGGCTGTTGTTGCTGCCGCAGTTTAATTATCACAGGTCGAGATTTGGTCCCTGGAATGGAACGAATGGACGTCCCTGCGGTTGAAGCTCGTAAATTGTGCAGCGAACAAGATGATGCTGACGGCTGTTTCTATGGTCCGAGAGAATATTTCTGCGGCCGAGCGTGCAAATTGAAAAAGAGTTGAAAAACTATTCAAATCAATGAAAACTGATAGCCCCAGGGCCCCAGCGGCCAAGTCATGATTAACATGGCTTAGTCGACGCTGGTCCTGGGCTTGGGCCTGGGCCTGGGCATCATGGGCCCTATCCTAAGTAGTACTCTCTGCAGGTACTTTAGTACTTGTGACTTGGACGCACCAAAGATGGCACCATGTACCATTTAAGCGACATGCCAACACTTGACCAAGGCAGAGAGCTCTTCCTGGCCAGGCCCAGGCCCAGGCCTAGGCCCAAGCCCTGGACCTCAAGCTGAAGCTGAAGCTGAATTGGCGAAATGTATCATTAACAAGTCACGACAAATTCGCTGGCCGCCAGGCATCGGACAAAACCCAAAGCCAAAGCCAAACCAAAGTAAAAGCCAAATTTGGTAAGACCTCGACACCGACCCGACAGCTGCTGCCCTGGCATTAGATAAACTGCAAGGCTGTAAGACTGTAACTACAACTCCAGATCCAAGTGCAAGTCCAACTCCGACGGCGACGGCTACGACGACGGCTGCGGCGACGGCGACGGCTACGGCGAGTGAATCTTGTATCAAGTGCCAAAGACATGGACAGGTTGGCCATTTCCTTGGGAGGCGATTGCCGGCGGCGGCTGCTTTGAACGGACCCACCGCCACGTTCAGGTGTGAAAAAATCTAAAATGCAAACACCAAACACCAATCCAATCCCAGCCGATCCTCCGATTCCCTGATCCTCCATACAATGTGCGCAACGACGCGTCTCTTTGGTGGAGAGCTTTGTGTGTGGAGTCCATTTGTAGTTGCTCCCTTGGGCGCTGCCAAAAAGCAAACTGAACCGCAGATTGAACAGAGAGGGAGAGTCGGATGCACCGGCGAGGATGTGCGTCCATGTCCACGCTCAGAGATAGCCACATCCACATCGAGATCCCCATCGACATCCACTGAATCCACTGGCATTCGCATGAATTATTTATTTCGATTGTCTGCACGCTGCATTATTTTTAGAGGGCCTATAAAGCTCGCAATTTATGATCAGCGGGCAGAAGCTGTTCAAATTATCACAGGGCATGCAAAATTTATTAACAAACATAAAAATTGCTACAGAATTTATTTCATCTTAATTCAATTTAACAACTTAAACAGCCATAAAGTGTTCACATAGTAAATCAATGCAGCTCTATGCAGATGCAGGCGATGCGAGTTGCCCTCCTCCTGTCCTGTCCACATGCATCATCATCATAATCATCATCATCATTCTAGGGATAGGGGGAGCGAACAAGCCTACTAGCCTGAGTCTGAGTCTCAGTCTCAGTCCCTGTTCCCTCGGAAATTTATGATCTGCGCATGAAAATGAGTCAAAACAAATTATGCCGCTTCCAGTCCGGTGTCCGGGGTCCGGGGTCTGGGGTCTGGTCTGGGGCTGATTGACAGCGTTCCTTGGATGCCCACTGACGCCGCCAAATGAAGCCGGACCGATTATGATGTGAGCGCTGCCAAAAAGATTTCCATCAGCAGCAACAATTTTGAGGCATTAATCATGTGAGACAAGTACGAGGGTGGGTCCGAGAGAGTTCTCCCCAAATCTGTGCTGCGGTAATGCACCAGGAATGTTCCCGATAAGAATCCAAGTCCAAGGAGGAGTCTGGCACTTAATTCGTTGGGAGGCGGTTATAGGAGTAAAGTGAATCAGGAATTGAGGCTGTACTTCCATGGCTAGCTATAACTTCTCAACATTTTAACAGATATTTTGTATATATCCATGGTTTATTTGATGATCATTGCTTTGAAATAATTTAGAATAATTTATGAATGCCAGTGATGCGAATGCAAGTGATGGAATGGAGTATAAAAGCGATGACAAGTCTGTTTAGCTCTGGCAATAGCAGCCATCGACGGTGTTCTTCTGTATCCAGTCCAGGAACTTGCTGACTCTGGCATAGACGCCAGGAGCATCCTTCTGGGCACAACCATAGCCGAAGGAAACGACTCCAGCCAGCTTGTAGCGACCTTCGTTGACGATCAGTGGGCCACCGCTGTCGCCTTGGCAGGCATCCTTGCCGCCCGACTGGACCAGGCCGGCACAAAGCATTACCTCGGCAATCTTGTCCTTGTAGCGGGTCTTACGGCACTGCTGATTGGTGATGACGGGCACACTCACCTCCTGCAGGTAGTTGGAGGTGACGCCACCCTCCTTGATCAGGCCCCAGCCGGCGACAACAGCCTAAGAGGAAAGATCGAAACAGAAGTTAACCCAAAATATGGTCCTGTGTTAGGTCTCCGACTCACAGTCTTTCCATCAAAGTTGTGATTGGCCTCTGGCAGGCAGACGGGACGCATGTTTCCTGTGAGGGGCACTGGAGACTCCAGCTTCAGCAAGGCCACATCATTCACAATGCGGGTGGGATCGTAGTTGGGATGGATCGTGGTCTGGACAACCTTGCGCACAATGCCGGGGTCCCGGGAGGATCTGTCGATCTGGAGCAGGCGAATGGTGATCTGGTCCCGGTTTCCATGGACGCAGTGGGCCGCCGTCAGGACATACCGATCGTTGATCAGGGAGCCACCGCAGAAGAGACGCGGGTAGTGGCGACCCTTGACCAGCTGTGCGGTCCACGGATACTTGTTGGAACGCACCTGCTGACCGCCCACAATGCGATTGACATTGGGAGTGCCGCAGACTGGAAAGTCGAAGATAATTATATCCTTTTCTCCCTCCCTGCTCCGAATGTGGGAAACTTACAGCAATTCTGCTTAGCAGTGCACTGGTTTCGCTGCTTTACCGGGCGCCCAGCCTTCACAACGGCTGGATCCTCCACACCCACATCCACCACATCGGCAAATTGTTGGGACAGCGTCTGCTGTGGGCCTTGGTATTGGTATTGGGCCAAAGCCAGGCTGCAGCCCAGCAGCAGGAGCGGCAGGGCCAGGTAACAACGCATCTTGTCTGGAGTAATCTTCTGAAGAAAGTGACGGCGTTGTTTGCCTAACGTGGGCTACTTATACCATCTTCAAGATCCGAGATCGCGATCGCTGAAGATCGAGATCTCGTTCGAGCTCGCAGTTTTAATAAAACTAAAAATATGAATGTTTCATTGGGCTTGTATAAGCAGCGCGCTTCTTTCTTTCTTTCTTTCTCCGCTTTCTTTGTGTGACGGCGCCAATGCCCGCTCTGACAACGCGTCGACTTATTTGCATAACACTTTATAGCGAGGCAGGCACACACGCTCAGGCCCTCCTCCTCTCAGTTTCTCGGCTCTTAAGTTGATTTTGTATTTTGTTTGTATTTTTGGCTCAGTACAAATCATCATTTTCATCGAGAATAATTTGCCGAAATGGCAAATAAACTTTTTATGGTCACTTCCCTAAAAAGGTTGATTAAAAATACATTGCTGGAAATTGGGTCATCAGAACAGAGAGTCATTGTAATAGATGGGGAATTAAGTGATCTTTCTTTCTTATAATAAAATAAAATAGATGTTGGGTCCATTATAGGAAAGACAGTTCAAATCCTCCGGGAAAATGTAAGGCCAATGCATCGTAAATTGACTCTAAGGCTATATATCTCTCTATATCTATTTAATAATATTACTAAATTAATACTTCACCATTTCTATTCACTAACTGAAGAGTAACCAATCTTCGGTTATGTGCTCGTGTTTTTCGTTTAGTGGTTTGCATATTCATGAAAGTGGAGCAAACGCCAAGACACACTACCACCAAGACGCCTGCCACCCGTTGTTTTTTTAATGGATTTTTAATGCGCATCTGGAGAGGCTTAGGCACAGCCATCGTCATCCTCGTCATCGACTTTGCTCTGGTCTCTGGTGGCTCCAGCGCCTCTGACCCAGCAGATCGGGCAAAAATACACTCCGCCGATGAGTGGGCCATCGACTCGACATCGAGTGTTCCTTTCTCCTGGCATTGGCAAGCAATGGAATTGCGATCTGGCTCGCATTGCAGCATAAATATCCTTTAAGTGCTGGTTATCCGGTATCATCATTAACCGGAGGCAAACGCCCGCTTTCACGCTACTGCCGTTCCCCCGTCGCAGGATGGAATGGGAATAATTTATAAGACTTTTCGATCGGGGCAAACCTTCTTTTCGGCATAATTTACAAAACGCAACCGAAACCGATCCAGAGACAAGTTATTCCTCCAGCTCCAGCTCCAGCTCCTACTGCCTGTTTGCTGCCTGTTGTTCGATCATATTTCTTTTATATGGAATGTCGTCTTCGAGGCCTCCCTCCCTTGTGGATACCGAAATTGATTTGCCCCAGGCCCCAGTGTCGTTCATCCAAACGCCCAAAAAATATAAATTAATAAAAGAACCAAAGAGGCGCGTTGATAAATTGCGTGCAGCTTGAAATTATGCAACATGTGGCACTTGCATGCTCCACATGCAACAAATTGGTTATTTTTTAATACAAAAATTAATGCAACGACAGAGACTGGAAAAAGAAGAAGACATGTTGGGTATTTTTCAAGTATTTTAGGTGCTCAAAATTCCACACTTAAAAGTGTTCTGGAAGTGTGTTTATTTGACCTGACCCACCTGACCCACTGCTGTAGTCATAAATCTGTCAAGAACCCATTAAAAGTGATTCATTTGTAGACTGCAATTTATTCACATTTCTAATATCTCACGACTTTGTTCCTCTTCATTCATTATGGCTCTGTTTCGTTTTTTTCCCCACATAAATAACTTTTACTCTTATGCAAAACTTGGGCACACGTAAAGGCTTTTAGAAATTCGTTTCTTTTTGCCAGCATTTGCATAATTTATTAATTTACAGCGTGGAGAGCCGATCAAATGCCTAAAATGTGAAAAAAACTCATTTGTTGGTGGCATAAATTAATCCCGAGCAGCATCACAAATATGCAAAGTAGTTCGCTTTGTCAAATGTTGAACCAGGTCTAATTGTTGCAATTGTAATACCAAGCAAAGGCAGAAACCAAAGATGGTAAAACAAAGATTTCAATATGGCCATTATGCTTTCAACGAGAATTTTTCCAGAATTTCCAACAGGCGTGTCTGAGTGACAAACACGCAGTAGTTCTGGCATATAGAATATGGAGGAATATGCAGATCATTGAACCAGACAAACAAAAGACTGGAAGCAGCACCTTTACTCGGGGGTATGCCAAACTATAACACAATTTAGAAAGGTTGAATGGCATGCCATTCACTCGGCACCAGCCCCAGCCCCAACCCAGTGGCAGTTGGCCGTCAGAGTCAGTCAGTCAGTCACTCATAAATTTGCATAAGAACGGAATACTGTTGCATTATCTAAGCTGAAGTTGCAGTTGCAGTTGCTGTTGCACTTATCTCAGCGGTAGGAGAAATCATGGCAAAGGCAACGATTTTAATTATTGTGTGTGACGGAGACGGAGACGGTTAAGACTACGACTACGACTCCAGCTGAGAAGAAAGAGAAAGAGAGGCCAGTTTTCTTCTAGGAGTCATGCAGACATCTGTCTCTGACTCCGACTCCAACTCCAACTCCAACTGTGACTCCGACTCTGACTTAGAGTCTGTTTGTGTCTCTGGCCTGATGTGCTGCATTTGATAACTGCCAGCAATGAAGTCTTAGACCCTTAGATAATGAAAAGGAAGCCAGTCTTGAGTTTTGCCGGTAGACTGTAATTCAAATTAGTAGCAGTCCAGACCGCTGGGCCGACCAGCTCGACCAGAAGTCTTAGGACTGTAAGATACCTTTTAGAATAAGAATAAAATATAAATATGACAAGGTAATAGCTAGCAAAGCTTTCAAAGGGGAATTCCTATATTGTCACTGATATCTGTTCAGATATAAATCTTCTTGCCTGTTACTTAAATGTCCACAACAACAACATCCCCTGGGACTACTCGATTACCTGGGCTGAAAAAGAAGAGAAGACTCTGTCAGAGATGCAGAGTTCGAGAGTTGTGTGTTCGTCTGCGGCTACTGCAGAATGGGACTGGCAGTGGCTGTGGCCGCGGCAGTGGCAGTGGCAACAGGCAACCGGGAACATCTTCTTCCTCAATGACATTAATTCATTTCGTATGCAAAGCAATCAGTGAACTCTTCTCTCGCATTCGCTCTTGCTCTGTCTTGGCAATTAGAAAAGAGTTGGAAAATTGTATGCGGCTCCAGCTTGGACTTCGGTCTCCTTCTACGTCTCCGTCTCCTGCTCCGTCTCCGTCTTCGGGGACTCTGACTTTTCCGACTGGTACTGCTGCGCACTGATTTGCATTGCACGATTCTCAACTTAATTTAACATAAAGTAAACAAGCGCAGTTAACAAGCCAAATACAAGCCATGAGCGTGCGGGTGCCGGCTCTCGCTCTCCAGCATCATCTCCATCTCTAGCTTCAGCTCCAACTGCAACTCCAGCTCCATCTCCTGCCCAAACTGCATCTCCATTTCCTAATCCCTCAACCTGGCCAAGGGCCCGAACAGAACCCATGCATGCCTCAATCGCCATCGCCCCCCTCTGCTGCTGTCGTGTGACGTGTTGTGAAAATTCTAAAATATTTCTTCCGCGGCCGGCCCAGCTTTCTCACAAGTCAACGCCAGCGCGAGACACTTTAACACCGCACAGTGATCCTCATCCTATGGAAAAAGTATATGGGGAATTTTAAATAAAAAAAATATATATATAAACACATCAATTGTCGGCGCGCGTGCGCAGCGAGTGTCTGGGGGCTTGCCCCCTAATGTTGACTGTTTTTCATACGAAGTCTCTTTTTAGTCATTGTGTTTGAGTACTTCCGAGAGGCATTTATCAACTGAGGGATGCATGTAAATATTAAATATTCAGGTTATTCAAGGACACCGAACCACTGTGCACCGATCTAGGCTTCAAGCTGTGTCCATCGTGAGGAGTTTATTAAAAGCCACGACAACAACGACGACGTCCGTCCAGTCAGCACAGCGCTCTCGCCAAATCCTTTGTAAGGTAATTGCTCATTTGAGTTATAAACACGCACACAGGCGGTGTCCCTAAGTCTGTCCCTATCCCAGTCGCTATCCAATCCCTATCCCTGTCTCCATGGCCACATGACCACAGCCAGAGATGGCAATCGAGGCTGCCCAGAAAGGGCCCTGGACGCTGGCAACGTCCCCGCTTTGCATGTCTAACAATTGTTCTTCTAATTGCGTTTATGGCCAGGCGAGAGAACAGGCCGGAGTCCGGGCAGCCCCAGCTCCAGCTCCAGCTCCAGGCCACCAATGCCTTGTAAACGCAATCGGACAAGATAATCTCGGCATCGCAGCGTGCGCAATGATTTGCAGGGGCCCCAAAAAGGGCATGCCCCATCTCCGTTTCCGTACAGGGGGTTTCTATGTGGCGTGGCATGCGGCATGCATTTGGGCGCAACAAATTGCCGCAACGCATCTGCCAGACCCTGAATTGAGTTGAGTTCCTCAAATTGGCACTGGCACTGGCTCTGGCACTGAGGGAAATGCGTTACATATTGCATTTATGGGCTGCTTATTAAGTGGTGCAACAAATTGACAGCTTCATTGGCCAGCGACTAGGACGCCGACGAACCGACGATCCGACGAGGATTGCCTCCAGAACCGTTTCCATAGTCATTGCCATGCAATTACCGCCCAAACTATTCGCAGAAGGATACATCCACTCAGCATCCAGCACTTCATTAAAAGTAAATAAGGTGTCCAAGAGATATAGCGATAAGTCCCATAGACATGCTGCCAGTTGGTCGAGATCAATTGATTTGCCCAAGAGTAGAGGGTGGATGGAGGAAAGTCATTCACAGTGTGGGTTCCTTAGATAACGAATCATTCTCCTACGAGTTTTATACTCTTTTCAGTTGTGTGTATAGGTGGAAGGAAGATGGATTGATTCCTGGTAGAGAACTAACTTCTCTAAACATCTCGACTACCATTGAGAGTACAGGTGATTGTAGGATTCCAAGAGTTAGAACAAAGACCTTAAAAATCCAATGAGTTCATAGTTGATTCAGAATAATATCTTGAAACTTTAACACTTAGTATCGTTTTGGGAAAACTATTTGTTGAAAATCAGAAAAGTCACTTCTGAGATATCGATTTGACACCAATGCCGACTATTCCAATCAAATAGAATTAATAATAATATTTAAAATTAATATCTTTAGTTGGAAAAAACAATCTTTATCGTTTTAGGTGCATTTCCCTTTACTTGATGTACAGATATGCCTCAATAGATGTACCGCAGCGTCTGCATTCTGGATTCTGGATTCTGGACTCACGTTAAAGCCCTCGACAGTTCTTAAGGCCTGGGTAAAGGCAGCAAATAGTTCGTGCAATTGCCAGTTATGGCTGAAAGCGCAAGAAAAGGCGCGCGTCAACTACTCGTACTAAAGAAAAAGGGAGGAGAATCGCCTCCAGATGTGGACCTGCAGGTTACAATAACACTCGGGACGGGGAACAGCAGAGGCAGCAAAGGCAGCAAAGGGGAACAAAGGCAACACATGGACCGAGTGTGTGGCTAAGTTGAATCGGTGGAAAATTGAAGCCCCGGCTCGTTCTCTAATGATAACTGCTGGAACTTTAAAGGCGCGAGATTGCGGAAATTTCCAGCCTGCCAGCAAACGTATAGGTACGTACACACCGATGTGGTTGCAGCACCGATGACGGCAACAACGAATGCGACGACAACGACGACAAGTGTCAAGCGAAGCTTAGATAAATTTCAAAAAGGGCAACAACATCCACTAGCCGCAAAAACACACGACGACGGGTTAGACTTAGAGGGGAAGTGGAGGAAGTGCAGTGGAGTCCAGGGAGTCTGGACCAGGGAGGAGGCGACGATTGCTTGAAGCTGTAGTGGCATGAAGCGAAGCTGGAGACGAAGGCCTCACCTTGCCATGCCGCACAAGTAGCCAGCAGGCAGAGGTAGATGCTCCGTCCCATCTTCTATTCGCCATGCCGGGCGACTCCAAGTCGTCTGAGTGGCATGCCATGACTGCCTCTGCTTCCTGCTTGTTGCTCGTATTTGAACTTCCAGACACGCTTTTGGCCCTTAACATTTTTGACCGTCATTTTGCCGATATAAATTCTTCAGCATCTCTGCTCTTGCTGCTGCTTCTGATTCTTCCTTCTTTCTTTCCTGAGAGCCAGAGAGCGAAATCGCTTTGGGTTGCACTTTCTTCGTCGTGCCAGCAAAAGTGTAGATCAGCGCGAAATCTAATTTATGCAATGTACAAGAACATACAACATGTAGCACGATGATGAAAATGCGGCAGCCAGCCAGTAATATTTTTATTAAAAAGAAAAAAAAACCCAGCAGCAGCGGCTGCGGCAGCGGCAAGACAATCGAGCAACGACAACAACGACGCATGTTTTATGACTCTCATTGTCATTTATGCAAATTAGGAAACGGCAATGGCTCAGGAGGAGCTCAGAAGACCAAAGGAGCTCCAGAACCTGAGCCAAAGTCAGAGCCAGAGCCAGAGCCAGGTTCAGGTTCAGGTCCAGGGCCAGACTGATGTCGATGCTGATGCTGATGCCGATGCCGATGCCAAAGCCAAAGATCCATGGCCACTTCTAAGCAACGGCGCAAATTTCCCACCAAACGGCGGAGGAGCTAAAGTTGGAGCTGCCTCGTGGCCTGAACTTTTTGTGTCATGGCCTGGTACGCTGCTCCGCTGCACCGCTGCCTCCATCCTGATGTTGCCCCTTCGGCCCAACCGATGATTATGAGCAACATGTTTTATGATATCTGGCGGTGATTTATTATCATTTGATTTAAAAAGCAGTGGACAGGACACACATCAATACGAGTACATGTGGCTGGTCATAGTCGGAGACATGGCGTTATTTATAGTTTTGGGTCCCTCAACGGGAACGGGGACTAGCCTGGTTGCAGGGCACGGGCACGGGCACGGGTACCGGCACCTGGCATATGGTTGGGGTCGGTGTTGGTGTTGGGGTTTGTGGATGTGAACCATAGCCGTTGTATTTCATGCTTATTATCGAAATGTGCGCTTTTATGAGCAGTGCCCAGCATGTTAAAGGTGGAGATGGAGAGAGCCTTTCGGCGATTTTAATTAGTGGAGAGCGGCAGCGACAGCCCACAGCCCACAGTCCCTCGACTTTCGCTTGATCTCGTTCGGACATGTGAACACCGGCCCAGAAGTGCACGAAACCTAATTAATTTCATGCGGCGACTGTAGAACGTTTAGAATCTCTTAGTTAGAGTTAAACTATGGACACATTTAATTAGCTCTTGAAAACAGTGCAGACCCCCTATCAGCACCCTCTCCTTCAGCACTTAATGGCCTCGGGGGGGTTCAGGTTAACGTCTGCTCAAGCTCGGAGATTGATGGCTTGAAGTGGTCTAAGAGTACTTTTGTCTAATTACTTATTTGAATTCTTAAATCAAGGGAGAATTTATAGTACTATCAAGAAAACACTGAAAAAAATTCATTTAAGTTGTGATAATAAAGAGACAAATTGCAAATTTCTTCTGCATACTTTCAGGATTATATGGAATAACAAATCGTTTACAAATGATTACAAAATTTACATCGAAGACCACGAAGCAATGTAATGGTTTTTTTAGCGCCCAATATTTCTTAATATGACATTTCCTATATAAAATAGGTATCTATGGCAAGCATTTGCAATCCTAGAATTTAAAATCCTTTAAGCCGGTTTTCCGATTGATTTGTTCTTAGACATCTCTGTGATGTGTGTGAGAACTCCACTTCCTCTGGGAAATCCGCAGAGTGTCTGGTCATTCGTGCTCGTATTCAAATAAACAGTTGGCTCTTGAGAGTCAGCTGCAATCTGCAGCCAATCAAGACCAGATCAATGGGCCAATTCAACCTTTTATGGTGTTCGTGTACAGAGTGTTTTATGGCTGGGTTTTCGGGCCCGTCCCTTGAGCGGCTTTTAATGGCGCACTCGAATGGTAATTCGCGGACCTAGCACAAAAACTAATACCTGCAAAGACGGTTCATTAGGGCCCGGTCCAGCCCCTGTTAGTCTTATTAGCCAGGATAGCATTTGGGGGGCTTTCATGGTGGGGTAGATTGTTGGTGTTTCAGGTTATGAGCCCATCATAAGCGGCTTATGGCTCGAGACCCGCCCAGTCCTAGTACCAGTCCCAGTCCCAGGCCAATTAGCCTCGGACCATTGTCTGCCCTTCGTTGGGCTCTGGACCTGATTCGATTCTCAGTGCAATTGCGCCTCAGTAATCATGTCAGTTCCGTTTGCATAAATTACCGCTAGCCACACGTACGAGTACGAGTGCGAGTACGAGAATTTCACAATCGGCGACGTCATCAATGGAATCACCTACGTGCCGGGGCTATCCATCTTTCAGAGTCCCCATCACACCACTCCGGTTGATGTGCTCATCTCTGGGTCGTTGAAACATTCGACTAAAAATAGATTCCAGCACTGGTGTTTGCTTAATAATTTATTGCTTATTATTACCTTCACATACAATCTTTAACGATGCACTTGCCACCAGAGGGTTGGGCGAGAAGTCCCAGGAGTAGGCCTCTCCCCAAGCTTTGACTCTTCACAGATGTGTAAAACCGCCACCGCAACATTGAATAGTGCTATTACATGGGTAAACAACTCACTAAGAAGATGTTTTTTCAGTTTCTATTAATTCCAGCATTTTTTTTTCATTTGCATGCAATTACATGGGCATTCACGAGCTAGACAACGATCCAGCAGCAGCAACAGAGCATACTCCTATAAAGTACTGGGTGCATATGACATCATCTACCCTCCTCATGGCATGATGCGCACTGCAAAGCCTTACAGAGGCCAACTATTTTCTTGATAACTTGCCAACATATCTTGCCATATCCGTCCACGAACGAAGCTTAACAGCCGCCGCCCACACTCGCAATTGGCGTTGCCCGTAGCCTGCAGCCTGGGCAGCCCAGGTCTTTTCAATTGCAAATTTAATTCAATCATTGACTGTAATTTGGCACACTCGGAGAAGGCAAAGGTACTTCCAGTCACTGTCTTTCCCCTCCTCCGGTCCGCGTCTGGGACTGGGCGATCCAAGTGCACATTTAACTGTTAAATGTTGCAGCGGCGTTTGCATTTAACACGCGCAAATTGCTGCTCTGCTGCAACAACTGCCAGCAATGGCAAAGGTAGAGAGGCAAAGGTAGTGGCAGAGTCAAAGTCAAAGTCAAAGTCAAGACACAACAACCATTAGAAATTCTAATTTCCACAACTTGAGGGGCCAGCCATTGTTGGCTGGTAACTGCAATCAGCCATGCCAGGAGTCACCGTCACCCACAATCGCAGGGCGGCTTTCGAGATGCCGAGGAAGATGCAGATGAAGGTGGCAAATATGTAAGTCACGTTGCCCATTCCGAGTGGTTTTGGGTCGGGCTTTGTTTGGTGTTGCCATTGACAACAACCTAGACGGCGACTGTTGCCGTTGCCTCATCATCTGCAGCGGCAGCAACAGCAGCAGCAGCAGCAGCAGCAGCAGCAGAAGCAACATTGCTGTTGTATGTTGCAGATGCCGCCGTAAACAATTGCGATAAAAAAGCGTGCGAATTTCTCACGAACATTTTATGTATAGACGTTGCCGTATACCCAGCCTTTGGCTCTAACCCAGCCACCTATATACGAGTAATGCCATGGCCATAGTCAGAGTTGGCGACTGGTCTCCGATTCGCCTGGCGCATGTTCTGGAGATGGCGGCGGTATTTGTGCTTTGATTGCCCAAATTCAACACGGCCAAAACAACAGCAACATCAGCAACATCCACATCGAGCAACAGCAACATCCACATCCACTTCCAAAACAACATCTACCACATCCAGAGCTTCACTCCAACAAGTTTCGCCTTAAGTGGGCTGTGGGTCAAGCCATGGCCGGCATTTTTCTATGGCACTAATGATTTTGGTATGGTACAATTGATTGATTGCTTGATTGAGTGCATTGAACCTTGACGGTCAAAGGGGCCTGGGCTTTGGGGGTCTGTGGCCAAGAGCCAAAGGTCAATTGGTTTGTCAGCGGCTCCATGAGGATGTTGATGATGTTCTTGCTGCTGCTGCTGCTGCCGCTGTGACATCTTTTACATCTACGGCGTTCATAACAAACAGCATGGCATGGAATAGAACTCACGTCTAGAAAATTGTCCAACTGTTGGGTTTATTATTTCGATTGAAGAAGGCAGAATCCTAGGCACGTAGCAGCACTTTGGGTTTGGTCTGTGTCTGCACCATGGACTGCGGCTAGAACTTGCTGCTTCTTCCCAGTGTTGTGTCTGCGGAGCACCACTTCTAATGATGCAAGCGAGGTCGTTCAGCCAGCCAGCCAGCCAGCCAGCCAGCCATCTAGCCATGCCTCCCATCTGCAAGTTTTTGTTGTTGTTGCTGGGAGTCAGTTGCAGCCTTAGTTGCTGCCACAGCCTCAGCTGGTGGCTTAGTTGCAGTCTCTGTTGCAGCCTCCGTTGCTGCCTCAGCTTTGCTCTTCTCCCGACTGCAAGCAATTCTTCTCTTGTTTTTCTTTACTTTTTTCTTTCCTTTTGGCCCCATGCCATGCCTGGTCCATGCTTATTTTCTATTACTGCTTTTTCCACTTAAGGCCATTGCACTTTTTACGTGCATGCCACGGAGGGCCATTGCCGTTGTTGCTGCTGCTGCTGCTGCTTCTGCTGCAGTTGTTGCTGCGCTAGCTGCCTGTACGTGCAAAGGTTGTGAAAATGCTGCTGCTGCTGCTGCTGCAACTGAAACAGCGGCTGTGTGTGTGGAAAAGTTGGCAACAAATTTTGCGTCATGCTTGGAAAAAATGAAATGGAGCGAAAAAATGTTCGAGCTGGACAAAGTCAAAGCCTCCACTCCACTTGGACCATGGAGTCTTCTCATACTCCGGTTGTGGCTCTTGTCTCGCTTAGGCTACTGCTAGTCGTACCAGGGAAATATGGGACTTTTTAGGTTCGTTGACTTTGAACATTGTATTGGCATTGTTCTTCTCACTTTATTATTTGCTGTTGCAACAATTCGCGTGCAGTAGCCGCAACAGCAGCCAGAGCTGCAGCCCAACTGGAGGAAGGCTCGCCGTGGAAAACAAAGCGCATATAATTCATAGCATCCAGGCGGAGCGGAGCGGACCAAGCTGACCCTTTCATTAGACGCAGACGGGCTAACTTTATGCATCCTGCGCGTTGATTTCCATTTAAACGACAGCGTTAGAGAAACAGAAGCAGCAGCCACAAGAGCCAAACTGGCTTCCTTGATGGCTATCCACCGGCAGTCTGTGAGTATTCAAGTCGCAACAAAAAGCGAAAGAACCCATTAAAATAGCTGCAACTGTAGCAAATGCAACTCCTCGACAGAGACAAGGACAGGGACAGGGACAACGACGACGCGGTAGGTTCTTGTCACAGTCACATGTGTCCAGACCCCTGGCCTGGCGTGGCTTAGCCTGGCCTGGACTTTGATTTGCTGTGGCGACCCAGGCGGACACGACCAGCGACAACTTTGACCACCGAGGTTCTGGCTCTGGCAGAGACACGAGACACCGGATCATGGACTTTGCCACCGAATAGAGGGATGTCTGCAACCCAAGAAACCTTTAGTTTTGTTTGCTAGTTAAAGTTTTGTTTAAGTCAATGGGAATAGTAGGACATTATAGTAGTAATGCGACAACATTTTATCCATCAATAATTAACACAGTCTTGACTGTTTCTTGCCCAAGAAATGGTCATATGGTATTTACAATGTATTCCATCTTCAATTCGTTAAATATTTGTCTTCTTTAAGTATTCTCCACTTTCAGGAAAGAAGCGTGATCATACAATCTACCGACTCTTATAGCTAAATCAGAAAAAAGAATTCAAATAATTTACCAAAATTAGTGGCGAATCTTCTCGAAATATTTAGAACAGTCTCGATAAACAACAAACAAGTTTAACCCAAAATCCAGAAGCCTTTCCCAAGAACCAGAATTGGGACGCAGACAAGGGCCTGGGCCTGGGCCTGGGCCACGTAATGTGGTCACTTCTGTTCGTGCTTGGGCGCGAGAAAGAAAGCACTGCTGCAGAGATCTCCCACTTGTATTACGGCGTCTGCGTGCAGCAAATAGTGGCAAATTGCATGGGAAAATTCTATCTGGAAATATGCAAAAATGCGCGGGCGTGCCTCAATGCCTTCGAAGTCGAAAGACTTAGGACACGAACTTGCTTTGGCCAACGCATTTGACAGCATTCTTAACAGTAAGCCCAAAAGGCTGATGCCTCCACTTGCTGCCCAGTTAGCCAGTGGAAAATTTCAATAACCAATCACTATGATTACCATTTATGTGGCAGTGCCCAAACGGATTGCTTTGCCAACGTTTAAAACACCCAATCGGCTTATAGATAGAAAGAGTAAGAACGACGAAGCGGTTCATAAATTTTTTTCCAAATACCAGACATTCTGAAACTAAACTCCACGGTATTAGTCGTGTTTGTAAAAAATTCAAATTAACTAAGAGTGTTGGTAATTCAAATTAATTGTATATAATGCCAAAACCAAAGTCATCTAGAATGATTAATTACAATATATTTTCGGCAGGCAAAACAACATTTTTACAACTCGTAAGGGCTACTTTATGCTTCTAAAGCATCCATTTGCGTGAACCCAAAGAAAAAACCCATATACCCCCTACTAAACCAGAATTACTGACTATCATCGAACGGTGGGGGACTAGTTTACTTCCTTGTTTTCGACGGCCTGGTCGAAAAAACCAACAGCAAAATCGAAACCTTAACCTTAAACTTAAGCTTGCAATCAGATGCCCAGGCCTCGCACTCTGCTGTCTCCGTTTCCCCCAGTGAACTTGCTCGTTGCATTTGTAAATTTGTTGAAAATCAGAAGATCAGAGTGGGACACGGAGGAGTTGCATGCATGCAGCGCATTTGACGTAATAGCCTCAAACAACAGCAACAGCAACAGCAACAATCGGAGGAAAAGTTCATTACTCCACTTAAGGGTACCCTGGCCACAGCCACAGCCACAGCTACAGCTGCACAAAGTTGAACATTCTGCTTTTCGGTGCCCCAGCCCGAGTCGACACGAATGCAGAGAGGTCGCTGAGCCGTCATCATCATACACTTTGGCTTTAGTCTTTATTTTCCATGGGTTTTCTTTTGGTTTCTTGAGTCTTATTTGGGGAGTTCGTTTTTGGGATGGATGTTGGCTGCCTGGCTGCCTGGCTGGCTGAAGTGGGCGGTAAAGGAAGTTGTCGGTTTTCGTAAATACCAAACATTTACCAATATGCTAAACGGGTTTTTTTTTCGGTTGCCCAGTTGCCAGGTTGCCCGGTTGCCAGGTTGTCCGTGGCCATGGTCGCACTCTTCTATTTCTATAGTTGGCCTTAAGGTTAAGGGGAAATCATTTCAAAGGAAGATGTACATCAAGCTGATAGTGGCAAACGGCAACCTGTACAGTGCACATAAATTGCAGTGCCAGAGGCCCCCGTAATTGGTCTTCGGGTCTTTTTTTTCGGCCAATTGTTATGAACATGTCAAAGTTAACGACTTCGCCTAGCCGTCAGCCATTCGGACTGTCAGCTGGTCAAAGTGTTAAGTGGCTAAGGAAAACGAGGTGTTGCTCCGATCAATGACTCTCTCTCCCACTCTGAAAAGTGCCTGCCATCTGGCGCTGGCCAGCCCCAACTTGTGGTTAAGGGGCCTTTGCAAATAACAATCTATCTTCTTAATGGCATTAAATTGCAACTTCAAAAGCATGTGGGCACGATGAAGCTTAGTTCTGAATGGGCTTTCAGAGGAGACTGTGATATGCCCTATGGGTTGTTCTGCCTAAACATGTAAGCATCTCCTAGTCGTAATTGAATGCTTTCGATGTTCTGACCTGGCCCAGAAAGTTGATTGAATTGTTGGTTTTTTTTAGTACTATTTCGACAGATTACAATTCAGTTTTAAAAATATTAAACCAATAGCTTTCACCAGGGAGTTGGGGAAATGGGACCTACATTTTGACATGAATACTCGTATTTAATATAAACAGTATTTCACTTTGATTTCAAAATAAGTATGGTTGTGAATCTTTATACAATGCCATTATTCTCTGAGTACATATATGTACGAGCATATCCAAAGTAATGGCTCATCAAATGGCTCATATAGTCGGTCATTAAATACGATTATTTATAGACCGTTATAGACTGTTCAATAGTTGGATAGACATTTGATAAGATCATTTTCGCCGTCTGATACATCTTTTAGACTTCACAACACATAAAGTCATATAAAAACATGTTTAATTACACATTGAAGAGATGTCAACTCAGAACAAATTCAAACCAAAATTGAATATACCCTTTTGGGGAATAGGAATACCCATTTTCGATTGAACACAAATATTCAAACCATACATCTCTATGAACGTGCGGTAATTTAATTAATTCAAATGCTGCTCGTAATCGTAATCGTAATCGGGCATCGATCGCGACTAGACATGTGCTTAGGGAGTCGAATCAATCGAGGCTAATATTTGGTGCTTGGAGCAGCACTGGCAATACATAATTCATTGCTTGATTTGCGTTTATTGTTTTGATTTGTGATTAGAAGCCATAAATACTTGTGCCACCGATGCCGTCATCATTATGCACATCATTCCCTCTGCCTGCTGCAACGTGACTTGTTCAGTGCTGGGTTCTTCGTTTCGCTTAGCGTTTTCTATCCAAAGTACTCAATTAAATAAAATATGTAAAGCTCGCTTGGCTTGTGCTAGGCGTCTGCCTTTCCATTCATTGTCATGTGTGCGGAACGGGGCGGGTCTCGGTCTGTGCCTCACTGCTGTGTCATGCGCCATGTCATATGCCGATTGTGAGGCTTGCAAACTTTCAAGCACCTCTGGAAAATATATTTAATGACTGGCCAATCAATCCGACCATTGCACGGTGGGTGATAAACATTTCTTAAATGTTATGACAAGCTTCTCAGAAGCAGAAAACCAACTAGGTTTATTTACTTATTGTTGGTGCCATATCTTTACTACATGTTCCACAGTGCTGTGGGACCATTGAAATACAAAGCCAACTGGTAGCCAACTGATAGCAGGTGCTGACGAACAGGCTCCCCAGACGAGACCATGTGTGCACTATGAGCTCATCATGAACACGCACCCGGCGCACCAAACGACCTTGACGGTGGAAGAAGCCAGGGCTGTTGGGGGCGGTACGTCACTGACACGCGTCCCCAGAACAGTCCAGGCCAGCCCAATGCATTAAATGGCAATTAACAGATAATTACGGCTAAGTGATATTCCCCGGGGGCCTGAAGCATCGTTAGAGTTGATGCTGATGGTGATGATGGAAGGCCATTGAAGCGGCATTCTGTCCGTCGGCTTTTCCATTCCATGGACTTTTCCATTTTCCACAATTGCTCCAAAATGCATTCGGGACGTTTCCCATGATTGGGTGGAGCAGATGTCAGATTGATTTGTTGCGGCTTTAGGCTTTGTGTGCACTCAATGAGCTGTGACATGGAGAACCGTTTCAACTCAACCGATCTGTGCAGCATACGAGTACAAATGTAAGATTCAAATCAACGGAAATTCTCAATTTACCGAACATGTCTTGGAGTGGCCGGGCACTCTATGAACAAATGGTTTTGGGTATGAAGTCATAGTCGTGTTTTAGGTGTGTCGTAATATAAATCCCACAAAATAAATGTCACTTGAAGATCTATATATGAGATCCCTGGATATATATTTCTTGCAAAGAAACTCTTTACTCAAGTAAATGTTTAATTGGGTTTCCATTAGACAAGACAGACCACCATATATATATATAAATATACATGTATCTATCGGTCACAGTTTGTTGCCTCAACTGCTCCATTTACACCTGCACTGGAATGACCTGGAAATGTTTTCGCTTTTCCTATAACTCCGTCGAAAATTTCCCAGCTGTCGATTGCAGTTTGCATACCCTGTAGGAAAAGGTATGCTAGGGTTTTTGCGATCTTTCGATGGTGCGGCTAGAACTTTTTAATTATAATCGTATATTGTGTCATAAATTGTACTGGAAAGCGGTACGTATTAAACGAATACATGAGACTCATAGTATGATAAGACCTACTTTTTGTCGCAGTTGCATGGGCAAAACATTGCACATTATCTACGCCAAATTATCGCTGCCTAACATCCGTAGCATCTCTGCACCTTTGTCAGAGTCGGAACGGTGCTGTATGTTGCACCCCAGTGGATTTAAAAAAATATTTATTCAAGACAGGAAATTCAGCGCATTCGAGCACACCCACTTTGTAATTTATTTGCAATATAAAAATGTTAAACATCAAATGACGAAAGCAGCTACTCTAATTTTTTAAGCATAGAAAATAAAACAAAATGACAAAAATTGATAGAAATCACGTAGAGACAAACAAGGTCAGGCACAGATGTCGGCCACTGCTGACCGATGACGGCGCTGGGCAAGAACCTTGAAAACATTGTCCAGCAAAATATTGGATTTACTTCTTTGCATTTTTTGTTTTTTCAAATATCCAATATCTAAACATTCTATGATAGCATCATCTAAAAACGATAAACGTCGATCTGCTTCGTGCTCTCAATAATTTGCACTCGCTCCTTCGTGCTTTACGATCTCAACTGTGCGCTCTCTTGCGGTGGTTGGGAACTCGCTGGAAACGAATATGCGATTAATTTGCTTTATGGTTATTCTATTTCTGGAAACTGATGAGTGTATGGTAAGAATAGGGGGAAATCCCTGTATTACGAAAATCAATGATCTAATTTTGGTTTGCCCTGATCGCAATATTATCTATACATATATGTTATGTTATATTAAGGCGTCGCAAATTAGCACTGAACTTAGTTTTCCTACCTTATTCTTTTTGGTAGCTACGCTAGAACTAGGAAAAGCAACAACAAATACTAATTTTGTACTTTCCCGTAAATTGGATCGAGCTTTCCTATGTTTGAGTGATTAATTTTGTTTGGTTCGAGTTCCGATAGATAACACAATTGCTCATGTGAAATTGGAGGTTGTGTGTGTGTGAAAGTTTATTAAGTGGAAATTGGCGAAGTCTTCTCTTCGGTCCTCTTTATGAAATTAGATAAGATTTATTAGATGGATGATTAACTTGTAGGTATTAACGAGCTACCGATTGCACTTTTAAGTTGCATTTATTGAATGATTCATTAATCGTTCAATTGAAAATTATATTCCCATATTGACTTGATAAATAGTCGCTAAAATTGGCAAGATTTCAAGGTTGGGTGATTTGTTTATTTGTTTGTTATACATATGTTAAAAGGTATTATCCATTCATGGAACTGAAAAAACAACTTTTTGCAATATTTATGCAAAGCAATGCTCATTGATGAGCGTTCAAAAAAGGCATTTAATTTGTATAAAGCTATGTTGATGACATTTTTAATTAGACACACGCCAAACACTTTCATTGGGTGGCGTTCGGGCTGACCCCCTCCCATTGGGCAGAAGGCCTGCCAGCTGCCTGTGGCTATAGATTATGGTTAGGTATGTATGTATATGGCTATAGTTGCGGCATCTCATCCAAGTCCCGACTTTATCATATAAACACTAATGGTCATCAACAAAAGTGGAAAATATACAAGTATATGGCCGGATTGAAAATGATCGATTGTCCTCCTCTGCCCATTTCATTGTTATCCAACATTTTGACATCGCATATTTATTGTTCCTTATTTATTTAATTCTAATATAGAATTTTAGAAAAATTAATTCGAAATTACAAACATAATTTTGGCATAAATATGGGGCTGTGGTAATTTGTTTTGGTCTAACATATATGGATATATCTTTTGCTGCAATAAATTTTTCGGCGACTGTGCCGCTTTCTACGAACAGAAGGAGATTGCCGACGGAAGTTATACGCTTGGAAGTTATTCGCTAAGGAGTTCTGGGGCTATCACTGAGAAGCTCAAAGCGATTGGCGCCTTGGCTTGACTTTAGAAAAAGGAAATTAAATTATAACATATTTCACCTTCATTGAAAGGTGTACCAAATACCCGCAAACGGTCTTGTTTGGTAATTTTGCAATTAAAATGGTAGCCTCCAGCGCAGCCAAAGAACCCGAACGAATCAATACTGAGATTCACTTGGAAAAACACATGTCGAAACGGCCCCTGGCACTAGGACGTTTGGATGTGAGTGGAATACTGAGATCTCGAAGCGCTTGTCGACACTTTAACGATGGTTTACTATTTGAGAGCCCTCGGTAGCGTAAGACAAGCAGGCGGGCAGGCCGAGAGTGGAACAAATTCTACCTAAAATTATATCATCGATTGTGGCTGGAGGCACAGCCGAGGGCAAAAAGCAAAGTAGCGTGGTAAAGTGCACTGAAACAGTTCTACGAGTATTCTTCGGTTGGAGAGAACAAAAAAATAGATAAGCACGATAATCAATAGTCAAATTCATTTTTTAGTTGATACACATTTATTTTACTTGCTGCACATGTCCACCGATTGAGTAATATTAATGTGTAGCTTTTGTTTATTAATGCGTGTAAAGTTTTAATAAGTGATTAAATACAACACTGAAATTGATCGTCGTTCGGCGGGTGTTCCGCAACTGGACTGAAATTCTCCTGGAGCGCCGTGGCGACTCTCTCGACGATCTGCTTCGTGCTCTCAATAATTTGCACTCGCTCCTTCGTGCTTTGCACTCTCAACTGTGCGCTCTCCTGTGATGGTTGGGAACTCGCTGGAAACGAATATGCGATTAATTTGCTTTATGGTTATTCTATTTCTGGAAACTGATGAGTGTATGGTAAGAATAGGGGGAAATCCCTGTATTACGAAAATCAATGATCTAATTTTGGTTTGCTCTGATCGCTTTCATATCTTCCGTTATTTCGCCACGCAAGTTCATCTTCATAAGCTTAAAAAAATGAATTTTAGTATATTATGTGAATTGCTTTCAATTGCAGTTTACCTCAATCTTAAGACGGTACGGTAAATCAGAGCCCAGGACATAGGCTAGCTTTGTATACGCTGCCTCAGAAGTCATGTCCGATCCGGATAAAACTCCCACATCGTCAAGCACTGCTCCAGCATCGTAGATTGTGGCTACAGAGCCGGACAGGCACTGAGTGCAGTTGACGATGATAGCTCCGCGATCAACAGCACTCCGTAAAAGAGCAGTTATTTCGGTCCTGTTTGAGGGTATATTACCAGAACCATAGGACTCCAGGACAACGCCCATAATGGGCTCCGCCAGAGCCGATCGAATCAAGTCCAGTGACATATCCGGAGTTATTTTCAAGCAGGCCACATTCATCTGCAATTCGCCTGTCACCACGAGTGGCTTACCTCTGGGCACTGGGAGTACCAGGAGTTTATTTATATTTATGTCACCTTCAATCGTGCCCAGCAGTGGGGCGTTGGGCGAAGCAAAAGCTTCCAGAGAGTCGCAATTGACCTTGACCGTTCGATTGCCACGAAGCAGCTTGTTGGCGAAGACCACGCACACTTCCGGTATTTTATAGCAGCCGGCTATGATCAGGGACGAGACGAAGTTGTTCCTGCCATCGGTGCGTGTTTCGTAGATGGGTATCTGTGACCCGGTAACGACCACCGGCTTAGCCAAATTTTCCAGCAAAAACGACAGGGCAGAGGCGGTGTACGACAGCGTATCGGTGCCGTGGAGTACAACAAACCCATCGAACGACTCGTACGCTTTCTGGGATTAACGATTTCTGTGAGCTATAGGTTTTTTCCGAGTTCTAATTATTTGTAACACATACACCAATATCTTGCGCTATGCGCTTCCAATCTTTCCCGGCCATATTACTGGAGTCCAGCAAGGGATCGTACTCTATGAATTGGTAGAGAACCCGGACTGACTGACCCTTTACCAGGGGCAGCGCCAGGAAGCCCTCTGGGACCTGCAGTCTGGGGTCATGCAGGCTGACATCGTTCCGGATGAACCATTCAAAAGCATTCGATTCTGGCACTAATACTAAAAGATTTCCAAGGACAACACTGAACTGGAGCTATTCGGATGCACTTGGAGGCCACATACCGCCATTGTCGTTGGGCATCATCCCAATGGTGCCACCAGTATAGATGACAAGGACTCGTTTCAAATCTAGACACTCCGACATTTTTACCCCGTTGTCAATCGTAGTCGACCGATGAGAAGTCGTCGCAAATTAGCACTGAACTCAATTTTTCGATCTTATTCTTATTTATACTTTACTACTGCACTAAGACTTGGGAAAGCAACAAAGAATACGAATGTTGTACTTTCCCGTAAATTGGATCCAGCTTTCGTATTTTCGTACCATTGAGTGAATAATTTCTGTTGAAATTCAAGAAAAAAACGAAGGGAAACAAAACATTGTGAGACGAGGCAAAGGCCGCGTCTCTACTTTTCTACCCGGTACTCAGACAGTATACATATACATATTTGAGCTTATTGAGCTTATGATTTATAATTTATGCAATATATTTTATTCGTCGTTTGGTATCGCTGTTCGCAGAAGGGACAAATTGATTTTATGCCAAATAAAATTTCATAAAAATATATAGATACTAGACTTAATTCGTTTCCATTGTTCTTTCCATTTATTTGTACACCTGTCCCTTTTTCCTATTCTCACACCACTGAACGGGGGAGAGAGAGAATGAAATTTCGTTTGTTCCAGATTGAAATACACATGTAACAGTAAGATATCACACGAGTCTGTATACAAAATTTGGTTTCTCTAGCTCCTATAGACTCTGTGATCCAGGTGCTCATCGGGACGGGCAGACATGGCTCAATCGACTCGGCTACTGATGCTGATCAAGAATATATATACTCTATGGGGTCGAAAACGCTTCCTTCTGCACAAATCTAATATATGTACCCCTAAACTCTTTTTGAGTAGTGGGTATAAATAATCACTATACCCAAGAGACCAATTCAGAAATGATTTCATTGACATAGTTTGTATTTGTCGAATGAAAGCCTTAAGCTCAGACAATTTGATCAAATGTAGTATGTGCATATATTGAGGGTACACTGTACCCATCGGTTAAGCATAAATATATCAGCAACACATTGTTGCAGTACACAAACAAAACCATTTCAAGTGAGCGTGCAATATGATCGCCGCTTATGATCTAAGCTAAGACAGCATTCCCACGCTGACCACTTGTAGCGTATATATATATATACACATATGTACATAAGGCTCTCTCTCTCCCGATTATGCTGATAAGACAAAATATGTATGAAGCCGCTCCGGCTCTGGCGTAACCGGCAGCGCGGTCTTAGCTATAAGAATATATTCAATAAAGACATTCTAAAAACTAAAGTCAAACGGCACAGACGTGCCAGTGTTATGATTGTATACGTAACATATTACACAAAACGAACGATGGATCTGCATGGGTATCCAAAGATTCGGACCCCCAAGCAAGGCTTCCGTTTTTGTTCTATGTATGTATGTCATATTTTTCCTTTTGCACTGGTCTTTTGCATAATGATTGATAACTGTGGCTGTGGCTGTACCGCTGTACCGCTCCCTCGTGTTCGATTCTTGAATTCAATGTACATACATGTCGGTGCTATCTTGTTCTTACAAATCGCGTGCTGATCGAGCACTTGCCGTTTCCGTTGCAACAAAAAATACAATGTTGTACTTTCCCGTAAATTGGATCCAGCTTTTGTATTTTCGTACCATTGAGTGAGTAATTTCTGTTATTCGAGTTCCGAGTATATACATATTTGAGCTTATGATTTATAATTTATGCAATATATTTTATTCGTCGTTTGGTATAGCTGTTTGCAGAAGGGACAAATTGATTTTATGCCAACTAAAATTTCATAAAAATAGACAGATACTAGATTTAATCCGTTTCCATTGTTCTTTACATTTATTTGTATACCTGTCCCTTTTTCCTTTTCTCACACCACCACCAGTCGGTTTATATTGTGAGGGAGCGTACGCTCCACCCACATTTTTTCCGCCCATCAGTTCGCCGTCATTTTCCCACTGGAGGGACAACAACGACGACAACAACGACGCAGCAGAAGCGCCGAAAAGATAAGCCAACAGCATCGACGCGGCAACGGCAGAGGAGAAGCGCCGAAAACGATAAGCCAACGCCGAGAACAGTAATCAAACCCAGCAACGACGCGCCGGCAGCGGAAAAGAGAGGCGAAAGTCACCGGCGCAGCTACAGACGCCGAAAGAGAGTGGAAACAACGGCGCCAGCCTTCTGGTGGTTTGCGAAAAGTTATAACACGTGGCGGACGAGATTCACGCCAACGCGAAAAGTCCGATCAGTGGTACGAGAAAAGATCCTGCACCGACGCCGCGCTTACGGAGGAGAAGAAGCTTTCGACAACTACAAGCGTGGGAATTCAGGGGTAAGCGAGTCCTCTAGTCGTGTATACGGGCTGCTGAGCGGTGCGATAGGTAGGGAAATGAAAGAATAAAGTGAAAAGTAATGGATATAACGAAAACATAGCCTGGCCACCAACAATCTATACACTAGGGAAACTGGATGTCCGGGGCTTCGCCTTCTCTGTCCATCCTTACTCCTCTTGCCCGAGTCTCCCTCTTGCCCCACCCACGTGGTGATCCGTATTCGTTACAGATGTCCGTCGGCGCTCCCGCATGATCCCCTCCCGTAGTTTGTAGCCCAGCAGGATCCCTAGGCCGCTGTCCGGCGATTGCCTAAGCCCTCGGCGATACCTGCCCCGCATCGTAAAGACTTTCGTAGTAATGTTTAGTCCGACAGTGTCCCGTAAGTGCTATCCGGCGATTGCCTAGGCACTCTCGGCTATACTTGTTGGTATCCCCACATAGCAAAGACCTTCGTAGCAGTTCTTACCGTAGTAAGTAGACCTTCGTAGTAATTCTTAGTCCGATAGGATCCCGAGAGCACTATCCGGCGATTGCCTAGCCCTCTCGGTGACGCTTGTCGGTATCCCTGCGTAGCAACGATCTCCGTAACCACACATAGTCCGATAGGGTCCCGAAAGTGTTATCCGGCGACTGCTTACGTACGCTCGGTGATACCTGCCGGTTCCCAACGCGGCAGCGACCCCTGAAGTAAGCTATAGTCAGATAGGACCCCGAAAGTGAGGTCTGACGATTACCTCGGTGCCCTGGGCGATACCTGTCGGTGTTCTCGCCTGATCTGCACCTTTAACGTGGCTGGCAGGCCGGTGGATCCGTGAGAGACCCGTCCGGCGATTGCCTAAGCGTTCTCAGCGAAATTGACTGCCACGCCCCGTACTATTCTCTTTCATCTCGGTCGCTCCCGTCGGGGATTGCCTCCCCGTCCCCATCGACGGCCCAGGTTTGTTCCAGATTGAAATACACATGTAACAGTAAGATATCACACGAGTCTGTATACAAAATTTGGTTTCTCTAGCTCCTATAGACTCTGTGATCCAGGTGCTCATCGGGACGGGCAGACATGGCTCAATCGACTCGGCTACTGATGCTGATCAAGAATATATATACTCTATGGGGTCGAAAACGCTTCCTTCTGCACAAATCTAATATATGTACCCCTAAACTCTTTTTGAGTAGCGGGTATAAATAAGCACTATACCCAAGAGACCAATTCAGAAATGATTTCATTGACATATTTGTCGAATGAAAGCCTTAAGCTCAGACTATTTGATCAAAACGAACGATGGATCTGCATGGGTATCCAAAGATTCGGACCCCCAAGCAAGGCTTCCGTTTTTGTTCTATGTATGTCATATTTTTCCTTTTGCACTGGTCTTTTGCATAATGATTCATAACTGTGGCTGTGTCTCTGTACCGCTCCCTCGTGTTCGATTCTTGAATTCAATGTACATGTCGGTGCTATCTTGTTCTTACAAATCGCGTGCTGATCGAGCACTTGCCGTTGCCGTTGCCGTTCCCGTTCCCGATCCCCCTCCCTGGCACAGCTTCGATTCTGCTTTTGCTTCGCCCCGTGTTTGACAAGAGCGCTACACACGATTTTAATGATTCCCTGCGGTCTGTGGCCGTCGAAGCCCCAATAAGAATTATGACTTTTTCAATGTGATTTCATTAATTTTGTCTGCCGGCCTTCTTCTACCAGTATGGAGTATGGAGCCTCAGCTGAGTCGCCCCTGTTGGTGTTGATGGCGACTCTTACTTTGGGCGCCTTCTGGACAGCGGATTTGGATTTCTAATTTTCGCATCGACGGACAAGCGTGCGCCAGTTTCTTGAACCCAGCACCAAAAAAAAACTGGGCAACTTAATTACCTTTCAATTGCTGTCGTTTCACCTTTCCCATCATTGCATAACATAACTGGCAGAATAAAGACACTCTTTCGCCGTTGTCGCGGTCTTATCTGCACTAAAAGAAATCGCACCCAAAGATAGCAATTCTCGAGTACGTACGAGTGGACAAATTATTATTATCAACAATTCAATCGCTGACTAATCGCTTTTTTAAGTGCACATAATAAATTCAATTATTATTTTCCAAAAAACTCAATTATTTGCTTATGTGCTCATGTGATTGGGTCGGTGATCTCATTGTCGGCCAGAAGAAGCAGGCGTGCAGAATTCCGCTTGGGATTCGGAATCTTGGACTTCCCCTGGAAGGAAATACTCGTATATGTGTTTCAGTGGTTTCCTCTGCACGGCTTTGTTCTAAATGCGCTTGACTGATTTTAACAGCAGACTTGTGCGTTGGACTCCGGCTATATATATGTATAGGTTATTAATCAAACAGGCAACTCGCGTCTTCCCCTTTATTGTATTTTAATTACCTGGAATCACGGCTGCGGGCATGTCGGACATGATGTCACTTCATCTAGCGAGGCAATTTGTCACTCATCCTCATCCAGCAAGAAACAAGCACCAAAGCAAGTCAATGGCAATAACCACAATCCGTCTAAACACCTACTCTTTGCTTTGGTGGCAGCTCCATCACTTCATCTTCATCTTTATCTCCATTTCCATTACCATTTCTATCGCCAAGTACTGGCCCAAGACGATGTTGGTTACGTTTGGGATTGGGCTGGCTGTTGCTGAGATTGGTCGTCCATTAAATGTGAGCTTGTTTGTTGGTTTTTAATTGGCAGCGCCATAATCTATCATTAATTTTGCAATAAATTGTTTCCATCAATGCGAGGGCTGCCGCACCAATCCGGTTGCCCGGTCTCCCTTTGGAGAGCATTTTATTTATTTTTATTTTTCTATAAAGCGTTCTTTTTATCTGCGTTTGCAAGATTTATGCGCGCGGCTATAAAATAATATGCTGCCATAGCAACGCCGCGCTGCGCCGCGCCGCACCGCTCCGGCCAGAGCAGACTGGGACTGGGATCTGGTAGTCGGGTGCTCCAGTGTATTGTACATCCTCGGATGGTCATCCTTTGGGCCAATGCCAACTATTTAGCCGGCTAAAAATAGCGCCCCAACACACATACCACAGCAATTGCAATCACTCAGTTTGTTGCTTAAGTCTTTTGTTTTATTTCTGTTTGCATTTTTCAGTGTCAGGCTTGATGCCTCTGCCTCTGCCTCCGTCTGTGCCTCTGCCTTTGCCGCTCTCTGTCCGTTGGCCCAGAAAGAAAAAAAGTAGGCAATCGGCATGGGATCGCCTCCTCATCGCCTCTCCTGAAAGTGAGTTATGCAGTCAACAGTTCATAGAAAATATCTCCCATACTCGTACACACAGATATACTCGTATTTCATCACAATGTTAACTATTTCCCTCTGCGCCATGTGATATGGGATCGGTTTTTAATTCAGAAGAGCACTTGAGATGGTTTCGATTAAGCATTTCATCAGGCTTTCACCAACCATCAAACGCGGAAGACCAGCAGTCTGCGAGAGTATAAAATACAAAAAACAAAACAGAATTCAATAAAGCAACGCCCATGGGCTAAATGGTGTATTGGGTATTCATGGCCGGAGCTGGACATGGATCTGGTCGTGGCCATGGACGAGGTACCTCCATTCACATACACATTTTTTAATAAAATTAATGACACGTCATTACCGTAATATTGTTGTTACAATGTGAGCCGCAAGTACTCGTACTCGACTCCTCACATCGTGTTGCAGCCACATCTATGGACTGCGACTGCGGCTGGGACTGACTGGGACTGGGACTGGGCCTTCGTAAGGTAAGTACGAGAGTAAGGTGAACCGTTACCAGAGTCTCGGTCCAGAGCTGCAGGGTGAAAAAATTTCTTCATTCTTTTCGGCCAGCACCCGTCATTAGTTCTAAAGCATTTAGCGTTTAAATTGATAAACAACATTTACATGCAAATTGCCGTAATTTAGCGATAACATCTTTTTGGCCCCGTAATGCGAGTCGAGAGGAGGACCTGAAACTGAAACAGAAACGGTTCTCAGGCCCGATAGCCGCTAATGAGCCGCGAGTTAATGCCTGCCCTGGGCTGCACTCGGCCAAAATGGTAATTGAATATTAACTGAAAGATCGGGAAAAGAAAAGGCAATCTTGATTGGTGAAAAGCTGCGATCTTTGATCGGTGAAAAGCTAGACAAATTTGCGGGTCAACAGTGTATATATCTCACTGCGAATTTCCTGGATGCGGAATCATACGATTTAGGAACTGTAGCGCTTGTCAGGCAAGAACATATCTTTAATGGGTGGAAAGCTAGACAAATTTGCGGGTCAACCGCAGTGGACATTTCACTGAGCATTGCTTTGGTAGTGGGGGATCGTAGGGCTGTGGGATGGCAGAAAGGAACGATTTATGTGAGACTGGCACGCCATGTTGTCGCTCCGATGTGGCACTTTAAATGCCAATAGCCGCTTCCCATTGATGCCTTGGAATTTGTGTAATTGCCCTCGACTCTCGACTCGACCGTAACTGGCAGTCAAGAATTCGCCTTTGTGACAAGGACCCTCTCTGACAGACAGATAAACTTTAATTGATTGTGCGTGATGTGTGTGTATGTACTGGAACGCTCAACGAAACGGGCATGCCCCACCTAGACTCCTAGGTATATCTCATTATAGAGCTACATCCAGAAGCCCTTTGACTCTCACCCACAAGGCGCCGCGGGGTCGGAGTGCTCAGCATGCGGCTGCTGCTGCTGCTGCACTTCCTGGTTGCCTCTGCTCGCAAAATTGCACAATTGCAATGCGCATTTAGTTATGCAAATTCCCCATACATATTTCTCAGACGATGAGCAAAATATTAAAATATTTTTATGACTTAATAAAACATTTTTTATTAAATTCGAGCAGCCAGCGGACAGGCATTTCAAATGCAAATCGCATGCAGCAGCAGCCCAGCACCGAGCACCGAGCACCGAGCAGAGCAATCGCCCGCGGGCCATGGCTTTGGCTTTGGCATTGGCTTGAGCTGTGGTTCTGGTTCTGGCTTTAGAATTTGAAATATCTTTGAATTGCAACTGCCAATCGTGCATGAAGTCGGACGATGAGCCACTGGCCCGCCTCCTCTACACCGCTGCAGAAGCAGCAAAAGTAAATGTTTAAAACATAGCGCCGTGCACTTTTCTCTCAAGGCAAGCGTATAATTTAAATTTAAAATAAATAATAAGAGTAAGATGATGCAAAAAGTGTGGGGCATCCATGCACCTTAGATCTCCTGCGTGCAAGTGCAACACTTTTCAAATGATCGTATATTTTCAAAATATTCCAGGTTTTCACAAAGTTAAGAAATTTTCGCAACACTGAATATCTCCGATCATACGTCTCTCACCGAAAATCGATATTGCCTCAGGGGACAGAGTTCAATTGGATCCAATCCATATGCTCAAAAATGTAAGCATTTTCAGTGGCTTGCAGGGCACCGAAGACATAAATTCAGAACGATTGCTCGCCTGCTGCTGCTTTCATTTCAACAGGAAGAGCGAACAACGAGAACAAGAACTTTTATGGAGTCCATTCAGGATGATGATGATCCCGCTGAGCATTTCGGTCATATTGGGATTGGGTAGAACATAAATCTGGGATGCCCGTACCCGTACCCGTACCCGTACCCCTGCCACAGAGACCGACATGTTGCGTGTGACGGAGCCACCAACAAGGCGATGGTTGCGTGCCTGGTCATCGAGGATGGTGATGGGGATGGGGATGGGAAGGGGGATGGGAAGGGGGTCTATGTTTATAAGGCGTGGCATTCGCAGACGCGAGAATTTCATCGGATTTTGTGGCATTTCTATCTAATTAGACGAAATGCCAAAGATGCTCAATTGGCGCCTAAGTGTTTGTGACCAAATCCAGCTGGTTGATCTGATTAGGCATCGATCGCATCGAACCGAGTCGAACCGAGTCGAATCGATCGGCTGTTCTAATGTGTTTCGAGACCGACTTGGGCATGGTCAACAAGATCCAGCAATTTGTTGCCAGCCGGCCATAAATGGACTTGCAACCAGCTAACGGTAACAGCTAGCTGGCCAAGCTGTGATTTTCATTTCAATTGAGTTATCGGCAAAACGGGCCCAACTTGAACGGCTAATTTGTGGCCAGCGTTAATGAACAAAGAGGAGTCGGGACACGCGATTCGGGTCCATAGCCACCATGATCCATGGCCACCCACTCGCCCCATAAACAAGTTGCACTCGCACTAAGCGTTCTTTTGTGTGTGTGTGAGTGTGTTTTTTTGTGTTTTTTTGGCCTTGCCAACATCTGGATAATACATTTGCAACGGCTAACTGTACCCGAAGCGACAATATATGTATGGCATCATCGCGGCCTTAACAGGCTGCCGTGTCAGTTCTGGATTCGACTCGTTTGATACCTTTTTATTGAATGTGAATGCAAAGTATTCGGAATATCTACAAAAATATCATAGATCCTGGTTGTCACTTAAAGATAATAATTGATTCAACAGAAGAATGAATGAATACGTTTTTGGACTCATGAAAATTAAATTTAAAATTCAAAACACAACTGATAGGAACTTATCGTACCACTATCAACCATCCTGTTCATATTCATTGAACATTGATTAATTCGAATGGTTTTCTAAAAAGTTTTGACGGTGAAAAGTGGAATGGAACTGCTCGAAAAATGACTCGATTCTCAGCAGCATTTGGCACAGTTTCATCAGTTCTTTGTGCGCAGTCATAAACCCCGACCAAGTTCATCATACTCTTGATACCCCAGGGATATCGGGCACAATAGGAGCCGCGGGCAGGCTTTGATAGCAGAAACTGTTGTTTATTTACTTTGAAGCCAAGCCATAGCTCCGAACATCCAGATCCAGATCTAGCCAGATCCCCAGACCAGGCCAGGCCAGGCCAGGAGGTAGGTGGCAGCTCAGTGTGCGCAGGCAGATAAAATCATCGACAAGCAACCGTCGCGCGTATCCGTATCACGATCGCCCAGCTATGCACGGGCCTGTGCCTCGCCTCGGATGCCTCGGATGGAGTGCACTTGATTTTGGCGCAACTCTCTGATCCGATCTGCTCCGCTCCGCTCCGATCCGCTCCGATCCGCTGCGGGATGTGCTCAGAGCGGTGGCCTGTCCACACATTGCACTAATTATGTAGCTGCGAAACCAAAGATTGAGAGGAATCTAGCGGTTCTGATGTAATCTTTTTGTCTTGCCAGCCAACCCACAGTTCCGTGGGCGATCTGTTGCTCTGTTTTTCGGCCTTCCAAGAGAAACAGATAGACAGAGAGAAAGAGAGATCTGCATCTGCGTGATCCAATGGGACGTGGGATGGAGGGTGATCGGGTAAGATGGAGGCTTCGCTGCTGTGGCCATAAATTAGAAGTATGTCATTTGGTTGCTACCGCAGGAGAAAAATCCAGAATCGGCATTCGGCTATAATTTCATGCCCAACTCGGGGGAGAATCCCAAGTCGTTGGCGGAGTGGCACGGTCCCAGAGCCAGTCGGAGTCTTAGTCTCAGTCTCAGTCTTAGTCCCCCAGTCCATGATATCCAATTTCGTAATAAAGCATAACGAATTATATGCACTCGACTTGCTTTATTTCAAGCGACTTGCTGCCGCTGTTGTTCTCCGTTTTGCTGGCCAGTTAACGGTTTTGGCCGGTTGCCTCTTTGGGATTTTAGCCCAGGCAGTAGATGACGATGAAGCAAAAGAAATTGCATGCTGCAAGATCTTCTTTTTTTCCTTTTGCATTTTATGCATTTTTGAGGCAAGCAGAACTCTCATCGAATATGCGATTTATGCGGCAATTTGTAAACGAAAATGGCTCTTGCCAAGAATTATTATTGTCCATCATGAACGAGGGGTGGCGGTAGAGGTAGAGGCGCCTGCCCATCCACAGAAGGCAAGGCAGGAGAGGAATACGGGGAAAGGCCATGTCGAGAGGCTCTTAGCGGCATTTAGCAAATATTACGAATTTATACCCATTGCATACCATAAAACAAAGCTATTTTTCTCCACTCCTTAATTCTAGGGAAAATCATTTACCCATCGATTGGAGTGCGCATAGAGGTTTCTGTGAGACTTGACGTTCGACTTGGCCAAACACTGAATGATGAATGGAATGGAATAGAGCTTTGACCAGCAGGAGGCAAGGTTTCATATGGAAAGGAAGCGGTTCGATGAATGGCAATCCACGGATCTGTAAAGCGTGTTGTTTATCTTCACTTGGAGATAAGTTCTGGGAATTAGATGAAAATGAGAGTAGTGGGTAATGAATCGAGGGGATGGGAGATATCCCCTCATATCTTTAATATATTCAAACTTTAATCATCTTTCATGGATACAACTAAATGGCAACGATTGAGATAGATTTGCACTTATTTAAATTAAAATTCTAAAATGCCAAATCCTATATCTATTATTTCCCTCGATTTCCAAGTTGTAGCCATAGCTACTAAACAGAGTCCGCTGCGAAAGCAAAGCAAACATTACTTAGATTTCACAACAGAAAAGATGCCCATGGCCATGGCCCAGCGTCGTGTGCCAGGTCCAGGTCTAGGGCGCGTTTATACCTCTGGCAAAGGCGGCAAAAAACGCATAAAATTCGCAAAATGGGAAGCCTTGAACTTGACCTGGCCAAAAGGCAGAATCGGCAGCACCAGCAACAGCAGCAGCAGCAGCAGCAACCGGCAGCAGAAACAACAATAACCATAACACAGAGGCACAGTGTCAGGGGACTGAGGGAGTCCAAAACGAAATCGAAGCGCTGACATTGACGCCCTGACCAGGGTCTGGTGGAATGGTCTGGGATCTGGTCTGGTTTGAGGTTTTGTGAGCAGCAGCTCAGTCAGCCATGTAAGAGGTTCAAGTTGAGGACCAAAGAGCGCAGCATGAAATGTTATTACATGCGGGAGGGGTCTCGGACTAAGGAAAAAAATCGGAAAAAAATTAAACCTTTTGACACAAGCGACGCTTGGACGAACAGCGATGCAGTTGATGATGAGGATGTTGGCTGGCTTTGGCTGTGGCTGTGGTTTCAGATTATTCCTGTGGTTGTTGTGGGCAACATGTGGATGCTGCCAATTACTTGTTGCAAGCCATCAACATCAAGCGATTTGGCCAGAGAAGCCACCACCAAGCCGATGCTGCCGCACTCCACTCCGCTCTCCACTAGTTGGCAGTGTTGGTGGTGTTGATAGCCATCTTCTTCAGCTTAATTTAGCATGTCTGCTTGGTTCAACACTTTTCGCAGGCAGTCAGCTTCGGCTCATCCGCTCAACCATACTCATTCTCATTCCCCATTACTATTCCCAGTCCTGGCCGCAATCCCTTGGCCCCTTCGAAGCGACGGACGTGCCCATTTGGCAACTTGATAATCTCTTTCTTAAGCGCTGCGGCCAGCGCCAATCACTCAGGACCGGCGAACACTCTATTCCACAACCCTTCAGCCCATCGCAGCCCATCGCGGCCCATTGCTCATCATCAAACGTGAGCGCTGTGTTCCTCTTTTCTGTAATTGTCTTAAATCAATCACAGAAAAGTGTTATTATGACAGCGTTATTAATCGTGACAGCGCACTCTGCAAATTGCCCCAGACTGGGAGCAGGACGGGGACCGAGGACCGGGACAGAGACCGAACCTCGATTTTGGTTCCGCCGCTGCCACAGCCGCAGCCGCAACAGGCACACAGGGGAAAACTACGAGTATGCGCCTAATGATTTGAACTTGGACCGACATTAGTGCCTAATGCCCGGGTCGGCCAACCCTCTCAGATCTGCAGCTCTTTCGGCCTCGGATTGGGATTGGGCCAGAAACCTTCCTCCATATGCGGCCCACGCGGGAGAATGCCGTTAAATGCAAATTATTTTCATTTCTGTGCCAATTGCTGTGCTACTTTTCGACTATACCTGTCGAGATCTCTGCTGTTCCCCTGTCCCCCCTGGTCACTAGTTCAGTTCTCTTCTTTCTTCTGGTCGGTTCCGTTCCTGTTCGTGCGCATCATCAAAAGCAAATCATCGTCCAAAATAGAAATGCCATTCCACGTACACGCCGCTACCTCTGGCCAAAAGAAATTTCTTGGTAGTTTTATTGATTTTTCATGTTCTTTGATTGGCCTGGCCAAGAGCACAGTGGTTGGAAAGTACACAAGAAAATGGAAACAACAGAAGAAACATAATCAATTTGATGTGAAAATAGCTGGCAAGAGTGAAAGATAGTAACCCTTTGAGGTCCTTGAATTAAATATGATAAATATTCCTATCAAACAGCATACTTCTGTGGTAAACATTTGTGGCATACAGCCTTGCATTTAGGATATTTATTTACATTTTTTATTCGTGAAATTTTATTTGCATTCCTAGGAATCGTACGAATGCCTTGAGTTCCTAAGTACAGCATTTTCTTGGACATTTGTGAAGCCCTTGTGTCCCACTGTGCCATCGCATAGACCGTCCATCATAATTGCGGAGCTCCTCGTTCTGTGCATCTGATTAGAATTACAGAACCCAGAGAACTGGCTAGGAAATGTGATTGCGGCTGGCAGGAAATTGAGGTCAGTGTTATGATTGTTTTGTGGATGAGTTTTCTGCTTTTGTTTCTTCGGCATATTTTTGCAATTTGCGTTGAATTGCCACGGGAACAGGCCTGGTCTGTGTCTGGCTCTGGGTCTGGATCGCAGACAAAGACATAGTCAAAGCCCCGGCCAGAGACAGAGTGAGAGACAGAGTTTTAGATGGCTATTCTTGGGGTTAGTCCCAGTCTCTCTATCTCTCTCCAAGACCCGGATCAATGTTCATTGACATTGGCACTCGACGCTAATAAAACAAACAAACGGAGCTCATTAGAAATGGTTTCTGCCTCAGAGATTTTAGCACCCAGTCACCCGGTCTTAGACTCTAACAAATGTGTGGGCGTGGCAAATGAGGTAAGACAGGGGCATAAATGGGGGCTCTGCAAGATTCGCGCCTCTCAGCAACGAAATTGACAGCAAAAATATTTTCTAACTGCCGCGCTGGAGCTGTTTCGCTCTTCAGGAGCCGCCGGCAAGCCTGGGCCACTCAAGGAGCTGCATCTGCATCCGCTGATTTATTATTTGCGTGTGTTATTTGGCTCACACACACAGCCCCCGTCGTATATCATGCTACAAGGAGAGGCACAAACATTCCAGTTGACAGTTCATTTGCCTATGTGATTTGCTGGCTGGGGACAGGCCCTAAGTCTGGCTCTGGCTCTAGCTCTGGCTCTGAGTCTGGGTCTGGTCCATACGCAGGCAGATCCTAAACAATTTATGACTGCCACTGGAGGCAAGAAACTCCAACTTCAACTCCAACTCAAACTCCAATAGCAACTGCCACTGCCACTGCAACTTGCTTTTCTAATTAGCATTTACAAATGGCTGCCGTTTTAAGGGCCCTTCGGTGGCCTTTGGTGGCTCATTAGGATCTCTAGTGCTGACAGCCGGCAAGTGGAGTTGCTAATTTGTCACTGAATGCCATTTGCAGAGGGTTCTTCAAATGTTTGCACGTTCCAAGTAAAGGTAAAGGTATTTATGTTAATAGAAATTGGTTTTGCTTTCGACAGGAGACGCTTGCAAGGCTGTGTTTGCTAAGAGTTGGAACACAACTTACGAAGGACTTTCGATTGGAATTCGTAGTGAGTAATTATGATAGTTTCAGATAATTCTTTACTGATGATATATTGGATTTTAATGTCTCCTTCGTTGAGTAAAGAATACGATTATTTAGCCCTGTGAAAAGCTTTTAAACGGATACGTTCTTCCAAGAATGTGCCATCTCTAATCGAAGCCATATCCCATCAAATGGCATTTCTTGTACCTACTTTGGAGGAACCTTTTAGAGGCTTTCAAATAGAAGGACCCAGTGCAGGGCCATCAACTGGAAATTAACCAATCACTTAGCATTCAAATGCCAGACCAGGGCACACGTGCAGGAACTCCGACCACAAGGCTGTCATCTCTGGCGTCTCTGAGTCGTCTGCCTGGCGCTAATCAGGATCGGGAGTTGGGAGTTGGGAGCGGCACCCAGCTCCACCCAGTCTCCAGTCCCCAGTGCCCAGTGCCACTGCCCACTGCCTACTGCCTGTTCATGTGTGCGAGACACCTCTCCTCTCGTATAATTTTTAATGGCTTTCGGATCGCTGTGGCTGGAAATTCACTTGCCTCTCGTTGGCAGTCGTCCAAAACTAAGACGACACTTGAGCAGTCAAATGACCGATGAGCAGCGATCAGCAACTGGTTTCTCCAGCCCGAGAATGAGGATCTGCAGATCTATGGGTTATTTCTTCTAATATTCGGTCATGAATTTGCTGTTATGTGTGAACGATTCTGGATACCTGGCGCTGGAGCCATCGTAATTGGTTGACTGCACTCGGATTGATCTGTCCGTTTCGCGGAGAGAGCGAAAAAGTGTGTCAATGGCTTAATTGGCTGTCTCTGGTGGGTGTTCAATCAATCATTTCGCTGAGCTTCCGTTAGGCTACACAGACGACAGATGACAGGCTATTCACCTGACTGAATGACTGACTGACTGAGCACAACTGTACCCTGTTCTGTTCTGTTCTGTTCTGATCGGACCATCATCAAGCTGTCTGTCTCTTTGTTTAGGCCAGAGCAGCCATCCTGGTCGAGAGGAAAACCCTTGCGGCAGATTTGCCCAGACAAACCCTTCATTAAAGCTACTTATGTTGCTACCTTTTCGGGGGCAGGAGGCTATGGGGACATGGACGATTCATCTTTAATTGGCACCGAACATGCAACAGTTTCATTTTTCAATTTTAACTGTAAAAACAAACACGTTATCCACGCCGCTGTAAAACAAATCAATTTGCCATTTTCAATGCCACAGGACCACACTGCTGGGCTCTGCTCTGGGCCGGTGCGGGGTCTTACCTGGAATTCAATTAAGCCGCCCAAATGGGTCCTTTGGAACAGTTGTGCGTGAATCGCCACAGCCACAGAACCAGTACCAGCACAGCACCAGCACCCTTCCTAGACCACAGAGATCACACAGCCAGAGACCTCCACAGATCTGGGTCTGGGCCTAGGTCCCTGGCATGGGGATCTCAATGTAACTGCGAACCCATAATTAAAAAAATTTTTAGCTCTGGTTGAAATTAATTTTGAATATACCCATACTATGGCTGAGACTCTGGCACTTGACTCGGACATGGCAGAGTCCGCTTTTGATGCCGAGCCGCCGCGCAAATTGCCTAGCCAGGGCATCAACTCTTGTGGCATGGGAACACAGCGCACAGATGGCTCTTCGTCTGATGGCTGGATCTGAATAACGCGCGGATTAAGTTGAGCATTCAAATTGAAACTGACATCTTCTGGCCGAGGCCTCTTCACCTTCCTCCACAGCCACTTCACACCGCCAGTCGCTTGTCAACGCACCGCGCACCATCATCATATCATCCTGGACAGAGAGCGGAGTACCTCCGTTCCTGGCCATAAAATATAATTCCCCCATCCCCCGTCCACCATCCACCAAGGAAATTAGTTACATTGTCTGTTGTCTGTGCTAATAAAAATAGTGCTAAAGCCGTAAAGAGCTCCAAGACTCCAGCTTTAAGGTGTAGATCCAGTTTTTAGGGCCACGAACCTTAAGAACATTTGCTGCGCATCCTCTGCGCATTTTCAATGCCAAATCCATAATTAAATGCGCATAAAAACCGCTTGGGAAATATGTATTTCCAAATGGCGCTAATTCAATTAGACAAAGCCACTCAGCAGGCGCAAATGAGAGTCAAGTGCTGGGCCTTTGTGGCTTCTGTTTGTGGTTTTTTGTTTGCGAATCCATTTGACTAATTGCCACAACCTACGCGGCTACGTGGAGACCCAGATGGAGGTGTAGGAAATGGTCTGGCGGTTATGCAACCAGGTCAACAGAGGCACGATTTGCCAAGCTCTGACTATGATGAACACCTTGTCCGAACGCCCAGGCGATCCATCAGCCACCACTGACTTCACATGCGAGTTGCTAAAAGATCCACACACTAAGTGTACGAGCATACGGAGGGGAAGGTGGCTTCGGTTCTGGCAGCACTCGTACTCGTAGATTGGGAAATCAGTAGCCAGAGTTTTTTAGGCAGACCCCTCCTGTTCTTTTAAAAATTGACGTTTTCCGATTGCTTATATTTCCTTTGGCCAAATGATGATTGGTGCTAGGTAGGTAAGTCTAGGTAATGGTAAGTAAAAAGTTCTATAAATAGTTCTTAAGCAAATCCATACTGAAAATCATAGGTACCTGTGGAGCAGGTCTCTCTGCCTCTTTGAATCACACTAGCATCTTCAGCGACAGAAACATTGCATCGTCTAAAAATAGTACCTCAAATTAATCACTCCATGACAAATATAACTTTCCAATCAATTCACATTTGCATCTGATTAGTCATGTAACAACACCGATCTCTAAAGAAAATATAAAGAGTCACTGGTGTAAATAAAATCTGTTTTCCATAAGTTCAGCCCCAGCCTCTGCGTAGGTCTAACGATAATTTGAGTCATGCCTTCAGAACCGCAAGAACCTGAAACACTGCAGTTTCTGTCAATCAAATTCTGCAACGTCTAATGCAGTTTTCGAATGATCCGTCAGGTGTGATGTCACTCCATCGATTGGCTGTACCACGAGGCGAAATTGAATGCCAAAACTCTAACACGATCAATAAGCAGATGGTTATTTATGTTGGGGTTCCATAGAGATGTCGGCATCTCTTGCGGTGTTGCCCAGAGATGACGGGACACCCACGTAGGCGTTGATTTTAAGCTGATTTCAAAGCCAGACAAATGTGCGGCTTAGCGTAAGAACAGAGTTTTGCACGCCCAGCGGCTTAACATGAAATTCAATATGTTTTTTTTCTCGTAAATTTCATGATATTTTTTTTCGCATTTTTCTTCAATTTTGTTTGCCTTCTTTTTTTGGTTTTTTGTTGCGTCAGCGCACACGAGTCAAGTTCGCTGTCTAAGTCATTCGATTTGGCCAAGAGAGTGTGGCCAACTCACCACGAGAGAGGACGGTATGGTCGCGCTCTCGCTCTCCCGCTCTCTGTTGCCAATTGGAATTGTCAAAACAATGACGTCAAGGCCCGTAAAACCAAAACAAACCGAAGCCGGCCACGTGATTCGACAAGAGCAAACTTGTTCGCGGAGAGTATATTTCCAGCCGTCAATTTCTGACACTGGAAACGGTTTGTTTACTTGCGAGAGGCCGTGCGCTCTCCTTCCATGGAATCACATCTCTCTCTCTCTCACGAAAGCCTCTCTCTGTGGGGCTCTCAGTATGGGGGCTCATTCTCTTACGAGATGCTCACGTGCTGCTGAGGCCGCCTCTGCAATTTGTGCATTTGGTCAAGTTCAAGTGTGGTGAGGTTGGGTTTCTTTTGCCGGTTTTGGGACTGGGCTTTGGCTTTGGCCAAGACTTGTCTTGCGGCTTATAATCTCTGCTCTGAGACGCGCGCGACCTCAGTCTTGCTGCGAACTTCAACGTGTGAAGTGGTCTTTTGTGGATCTGTAAGTTTCGAGGGGCCCTCGTGCCTCTAGCCGTCTCGCCGCCGATCGCCTTACGTTGTTCTCGTTCGTTCGTTGACCGACGGATCGGGTCGGGCTTACGTCATTTGGTTGGCTTACGTGCTGGCTGCCAGTTTGGGGGTTTGTTGGGGCAGTGCCTGGACAACTTGCCGCATTCCGAGTCGTGCCTAATAGCCAGCCAAGTCGTCTGCGCGCATCGTTGCGAATAAAAAGAAAAATTTCAAAGAAAATCGCGACTCGTCTCAAATTGATTTCTTGTGTGCGCGCTTTACTTCACGTTTTTTTTAATTACAATCATTAATTTTAATTGCAAATATTATACGAAATTCATAATAAAGATTGTCGGGAGCTGGCAACTTGCAAACTTGAAGTGTGAATGAAAAATATTTAAACGCTATTCACAGCCTCTAAAACATTAATTTAAAACAATAATAACTTCTATGAAACTTATTGAAATAAATTATGATCTTTTTTAATAACTGTAATGCAAATATTATATTTCCGGATTAAAAGGAATTTTTGTAAAATTTCGAAACAATTTTGGATTTTTATGTGAAATAATAAAATTTTCACATAATTTTCAATTTGTGTGTAAAAATGTGAATTTTTAAAATAAAAGAAAATTTTAATTTTAAAATTTAAAAGGATAATATAACAAATGATATATGAAAAACGGTTTTAAAACTTACAATTTTCAAAAAAAAATTGTCTTTCCAGTTTGTGAAACAAAAAAATTTTTAACAATAAAAAATACTTTAGATTCTTAAATGAATGAAATTTAATATCATAATAGAAAGAAGTGGCATGCTTAAAAAAATATTTGAGCCTAAAATTGGATAATTTCGGATTAAAAATGTTTGATAAATTATTTGTTCCATTATTTCTTAAAACAAGAAAACAACGCAACATAAAATGACAATAAATTGCCTATAAAATATTTATCAAAACGCACAATTCAGTGGCTTCCCAATTTTCAAATGGCATAATGCAATAAATAAATGCAGCACAATCGTGAACGACAATATTTTGTCGCTACCTATATACAATTAGCCAAATTGTCGGCAATAAAACAAAAAGTGCAACAGCAAGAGAACATGCAAAACGAACAATATCCAGGGACAACGCCAACGCAATCAAAAGCCAACAACTCTATAAAGGCCCAAAGAAAAGAGAACAAAAACGCAAGCCAGCAAGACGGGGCACGAGCCCAGGTTTGAGTCTGTGTCTGTCTGGGGTCTGGCGGCCTGGCGGTCTGCGGGACTGGGTCTCTGACATGGGTTGTTCTTTGGGTTCCCTGCCACCTTGGAATAGGCAAAATTAACTAAATTACAACATCAACGGCAACGGCAGCATCACCAGCAGCAACAACAGCAGCAGCAGCAGGTGGCAGCAGCAGCCAAAACGAAGCTGCAGCAAATTTGTTGCACATGCAAATTTATGTGTAAGTGAACAGCAGCCAGGGAGACGACTCCCAGCTCTGGGCCTGGCCCCAGCAAATAATTGTGTTTAAACAAAGTTGAACGCTGCCTGAACGCTGGTTGAACGCTGGTTGAACGCTGCTGCTGCCAGATCTAGGGTCTTGGATATCGGTCCTCTCTGCATTAAGCCATATCCGGTTCGAGGGCTCTATGGACTCTGGGGCTGTCTAAATTTAGCGCTTAATGAAGCTGCTGCTGCGATTGCTGCTGGATGTAGTTCATGTTGCTGAATCGAATTGTCTATACAAACAGAGTCAAGTCGGGTCGGATCGGTGCAGTGCAGTGCAGTGCAGTTCGGGACCTTCTTCGCTATAACTCATCACAATTGGCAAATTAAACGCCAACACAACAAATGATCGGCAATGGGCCATTGCAATTTGTACGAGTGTCTGCATCTGAGCTGCTTTTGTATCTGGATGATATATGTTCTCTCCGTTGCTTATTTATGGCCACTCCAATTGAGAGCAATTGATTTTTGAATGCGTTGGCGTTGCATAACTGGCAGCTCGTCCCACTCAACTCCCATCCCACCACTGACCATCCATCCATCCTTTGCAGATCTCTAAGCCAGAGAGAGAAGAAACCCATATACACGTAGAGTACTCCTACTTGTGATTTAAGTGTGTGTTTTACCAAGTGAAATGAGTCTCTGAAGCACCACAAATATAATCAATTACAGTGCAGTGAGAAAAAAATAACTAAACAGAAAGAATTATAAAGAAAACCGGAAAATCTCCGTCTCAAACCGGGCAACAAATTTTGTTTTGCGGAGAAATGAGTAACAACAAATTATTGGTAAGTAATCCCCCACTAATTGAATGTAAAATTTGGCCTAATCATTAACCGAAAACCACAAAACAAGTTTCAAATGTACTTTGATTGGCAATTTATTTATTGCTTTTTATGAGTTTTGTGGTTATTTTTTGTGTTTTTTTTATTGGTAAACATTTGGACACAATAGGTAATAAATAGGCGCCTATGATGTAGCTGATTATTATGAACATGGTGAATATTTTCTAGAAAGATAATACTCAGGGAGTACAGAAATTATTTTACATTTAAGCCTTTTTCTTTGGCTACAAATTTTTTGCCTGAATTGGCAGTTAATAAATTCCTTTTGTATGGTCTTTGTGGTGTTTAATTTTCCAGAATGTGATTTACCAAGTATTTGGACACAATAATTGTTGGTTATTAGTGTCGGCTACTTTGAGGCTGATTAGTATGAGAGTTCTTTGAGAATTAAGTAGTCTAAAGGGATTCTTCGTTTCCTAGAAAAGGCAGCCACTTCTTTCATTCCACTCAAGCAATCACATACAGAATCTGATCTCATTGATTACTAAACACATTTATGTATAATTAGTGAAGCGTTTAATTTCAATCAAGATATATTGAAGTGTGTTCGTTGCGAGTGTATTTATCTGCTCATCAGCAGAGCCAAAGTCAATCAATTGCCAGACAGTTTCAAATGTTTCTCGAAGATACACCTACATATACAAACTATGTATAGCTTTTGCTGCTCATTGATGTGCGACGGTAATGTCTGCCGCCCCTCGAAGGTCGAACAGTAACTGCAAAATACTTGAGGGCGGCAAATGAGAAATAAATTTGTAGTTATTTGATTTTTGTTTTTCCACCAATATTAATTATCCATCTTTCGTCTAGACAATTATTTTTAATGCTGAGTGGGGGAATAATAATCCCTGGGTCAAGTTTGTTTCCCTATAGCAAATATATATATTTTTTTGAATTTATTTCCTTTATGCCCGGGCTTTTGTTTAATATTTAAATATTTCCAAGGCGTGTTGTTATTTGCAAAACTCGATTTGACAGCATTCAAATCTGTTGTTGGTTTTCTTTTCCTTTTAATTTCGCAGAGAGTTATTCGGTCTTTCAACTATGCGGACACGTTTCTTTCTAGTTGTTTTTTTGGCAGATCTTTTCAAAAGAGTAATCGCAAAACAGCGTCGCAGAAAATTGCAAGCAAATGTTTGCCGTAATGCCTGAATGGCCACAGCCTTGAATTTAAATCAGTAAGAAAATAAGTATAAATAAAAAACACTCAATATTAATCGGGGCTGGGCACGGCACGGCAGCAGAAGCAACGGCAGCGGCAGCAGAGGGCAGGTTCGACCTAATATTAAGTAATTTTATTATTTATAAAAATAAATTGCAGCGGTAGGCCAACTAATTGAATTAAACCCATACTCCTGATGAGGTTCGCCTTCGCCTCCTCCGAAGAGGGACAGAAGGAGACATCAGTTCCAACACCTCCATCCTATATATTGCGTGTATATATATATATATATATTCTCATATGTATTGTAGAGTCTGTTGAACACAATCATTAAGCGCAATTTACCTACAAAGTTGCATGCCGCCAACAGTGCTACAGAGGAGCGGTGTGCCCCGTGCAAAATGATTATTACCATACGCCCCAGCAGCAGCAGCAGCCACCAACAGTTGGGTATAGCTATCCAGATGTGAGGCAACGGGCCAGCAGCGGCCGCAGGGCCATAGGCACACAGATCCGTGGCAACGGGCCACCAGGCAAGCGAAACGAATCGAAAGACTTAAGGCACGAACTTGACGTGCTCAAATCCAAAGTGTGGCAAATCAGCTGGTTTGCCTTTACCCCAACTTGCAGCACGAAAATACACGATGCACTTACTGCCTCGCCGCAAATACGAGCACAACTAAATAAATAAATAAATACTTAAGAGCGAAGAAAAAACATCACAAAAAATAATACGTGTCTCTTTACATGGCGACGAGTCAAGTGAAAGCTGATGGAATTTATGGCCCGGCCCGGCCCGGACCGGACCCGGCTTGCACTGCACTCAACTGGGCCTGGGCTGGGCTCTTTACGAAACTGCCTGTATTTTTGCTTCAGCTTCTTTCTCTCTTTCGCTCTCGTTTCGAGTTTTCTGTTTTCTTGAGCACATAACAGCCGGCTGTCAATAAATAATCAAAATAAACCCGAACCGAACTGAATCACCTGCTAATTGACTATTTTTGGTAACTCGTCGATTGTAAAAATTACTCAAAGGAAGTCCAAGCCAAAGACTGTCCGTCGCGAGCATTTCACGAATTTGTGAAATGGTTTTGGTGGTGTAAGAAACCAACAAGTGATGCAACCATTTGGCCAAGTGCCCAGGCCCAAAATGCAATTAATTTATGTATTTAAGACAATTTTGTAAGCAGTAAAGAAAGTCGTTGAAAAAGCATACTTTTCGAGTATTATCGGACTACCATCTGGCATATCTGAATGAAATTTTAATGCTTTTAGTGCCCGCCTAGAACAAAATCGCCAGGCCATAAAAATGCCTCCGACTTACTTGTATTTGTAGTAAAATTTTAACTACGGCTCTGGACTACCCTAACATTAAAACTTTGTCGCAGGCCGTATAAATTTTACGATGCGATTCCCTTTTTTCGAGAGCAAAGATCTTTCGGTCTCCCATTTAATTGCTCTGCCCAGATCTTGGCCAGTTTTCCCACAAGCGTTTTTATGTCACCTTAAGTGTTTCGCCCTGGAGTCGACATGCGACATGAGATCATCAAAATTTATTCCGCACACATCATCCGACGAGATCGAACCCATTCACGTTTTCGAGGCACGTACATATGTTCTGGGGCGGCAACGAAACATATGTAAAATACAAAATCCTATTAAGAGCTTTCCACGATTTCGATCGAAACAAAACGAAAAGGCGTAAAATAAATATATTTTGTTAATGGCAAATGAATGAACACACGTCTCCCTCCCCACTCTGTACAGTCTGTATAGACGTTCTTTCTTTGGGTGTCTTTGAACTTTCGCATTTGTCTGGTTCTTGGCCTCAAACAGCGAAATTCGTGCAATTCATTACTGCCCGAAGAAGGAGAAAAAACCAATACTATTGACAGTAATTGCGTTTAATAACTTTAACGATTTACAGTTATGTGTGCGAGTGTACGGGAGATAGCCAGGAATGCTGAAAGGGCAATGGGCAATAAGCATTAATCATCGACCAGCCAAAGCAAACTATTAAGCAGCTTAAAGACCCCCCCAGTGCCAGTGCCAGTACCAGCCCCAGCCTCAGTCTCAGCCGATCCTATCCGACCCCATCGTTGGCTCCCAACTTATGCAACACTTAAGTTTTATGCTTTCCATAAATATCCAAGCAGGTAGCCACCACCAGACTGCCACCACCGGCTCCTCATCTCATCGCATCGATTAAACTAATTAAATTGTCATAAACTTTAATGCTGCCTCCGTGCTAGACAGAGAACTTCAGACGGATTTCAGCAAGTTTGTTGCCTTTGAGTCTTTTGTTTGTGCCAGCCTCGAACTTCGGCTCAGAGGAGGGCCATGTGGCCGTAATTAAGGTCACCAATAGTCACTTATTGATGTAGTTATAGAACCCACTTGAACTTCAAACAAAACAAAAACCCACTCTTAACCTGTTCGCATTAATGAATTAATGCCCAAGCAGATGCGTCAGCAGCCGATCAGCTGTCTTTCTATACGGGTTTCTAATGTCCAAGCGAACTCTGTGCACTCTCTGTAGATATATATGTATCTAACGAATGTCTAACCAAGGCAAACCACTTTGGGGGTCTGTCTCTGGCACCGCACTCTATACGTGTACCTAGTATGTGGTGTGTGTGTCTGTGTACGAGTGTATGCATTGATTTCATTTATTTCTTGCATGCAAATGTGTGGCTTTTTGGGCAAAAAGAAAACCAGTTTGGCATTTGGCAAGTTTACGCTCTGTTCTGACATTTGATATTCAATTTCGAACGGAACAAAGCCTTCATTGGCACCGTTTTAATTGCGAACATTTGTCGCAATGCTGCTGTATATGTATTATATAGAATTTATTGTATCCACCCACTTGAAAAGCGGATTTGTAACTGTAAAAGATATTTATTATGGCTTATACAAAGCGGATTTGAGCAAAAATTGTTGTTTTTGTGTTCTCTCAGATGTAGGAACTGTTTATATTTGAAAGAAACTTCTAGATTAAACGATATGGATGTCTTAATTTTAATTTTAAAATTCTTTAACGCTTAAAAATACTGTATTGGGATGTAGGAAACTTCTATATTGATTCATTGTGATTGATTCGATTTGCTGCCTTGTTTGCTGTCAAAAGTTAATTGTAAAATAAAATTAATGATGTATGTCCCACCAAATAAGTTCTATCATAATCCATATAAAAAGCTTACCATTTTGGCTGAATAAATTTATAGAAAAAACAACCAAAGATTGGTGATTCATAAGGCCAATTCAGAGTTTGATATATATTCCATCTTCAATTTGCACAAAACTAAATTTCCAAGGTATTGCTGGGTATCCCTACAATCCATATTAAAAATCCCAATTTAAAGGAACAGACATTCACCCAAAAGATTCGTGATTCATACAGCGAATTGGAAACTTATGGAAATTTCATAAGTTCATAAGGAAAAGAAGATTTTAATATATTCCAGCAGTGTCTCAGACTTTCTAGACTTTCTAGAAAGTCACAAAAGGTGAAGGAGAAGGAGAAAAGCCCTCTACAGAGGGTATAAAGAGCTCAAAACTATAAAGAACTGAAAGAGAGCTGCTCAAAGAGGATAAGCCATAGGCTTGACTCTGATACCATCTCAAATTCGGTTTAATTTGCAAAGGAATTTCCTAATGAGGTCTATAAAATCTTAATCGATACCGATTCCTGGAAGAAAACGAACATTCTGGCATCTTAATGGGAATTTCCTGTTTATTAATATCAAGATGCTTATAGCCATAAAAATATGGTCGAGAGTTTATAGATTTTTCTAGCAGATGCCAATGCAACTCTCTGGCAACATGGTTACCCAACTTCAGGTCCAAATATGACGCCCACGTCAACAGCTTCAGCTGTGAGGCTGTGGCTCTGGCTCTGGCTGTGGCTGTGGCTTAAAAGCAAAAATGTATAAAAATCGGGTAGAACGATTTTTATGGAGACATCAGCTGAAAGCGCACTTCTCGTGGCCGGAGACTGAGTTCTGGGATGAGTTCTGGGCAGAGAGGAACTTACCATAAGTACACCATTATCATGATGATTAAAACTTATTATTGGCCGTGTATTACTATTATTAGTGGACAGGGACAGACAGACTCGACTCTAGTCAGGGCGGTTACACGCACGCCGGGCCTCTGAGATCTCTGTGTGGAAATCCTTTCATAATTCCCCAACCAAAACCCTAGACCCTGGGTCCTCTCCCCACCATCCACCGTCCATCCGCCGTCCATCCTCCGTCCATCCTCCATCCATCCTCTGTGGGTATGCATATTTTTAAAACAGGCAGCGATTGCGGCCAACATGTTATTAATACGTAGAAACAAATAAGCAAAAACAATAAGAGTGCCGTAGTGCCGAGTGGCGAGTGCCGTATGCCGGGGTTCAACAAATACGAAACAAAAGCAACAAAAACAAAAACTAAAACCAAAACGCGTTACAATTCTGCGGGCAGACTGGGGCTACACCCCAAGACCGGGCGGGGTCTACCAGGGAGTGGGTTTGGGGAATGGGTTCAGCCGCACATTCACCTGGAGCTGGAGCTGGGGCTGGGGCTGGAGCTGAAGCTGGGCACGACGCCGACGATGACGACGTGCGGCTTTGGCCATTGTTTGCTGCAGTCTTACCTTGATGGTCGTTCACTCCTCGATCTCTGCCACAGTCGCACTCACAGTCCCAGTGCCAGTATCTGCCTCAGTCTCTGCCCCAGCTGAGCTGCAACAACTTTTACTACTAACACACATGTAGTGGAGATTTCGAGTTGACTTTCAGCGCGCCATCAAAAAAAAATATGAGCGCAGAGAGCGGCGTGGCCGCGGCACTAAAAATCGCTCAATAATATGTACACTGGCCATAGCAATTGAGCCAACTAGTTGGCCAGGCCGGCCAACCAGCACTCTACCCCCCAGCAACCCAGCAGCCCAGCAGCACAGCTCCCCATTCCCATTCCACTCCCCCTCTGTATCTGATAAATAGAGTGGTTCACAAAATGCTGCCGCTGTTGCAGTCGCTGTCCTGGCCATTTGATTGTTGTGGTTGTTGCTGTTGCTGTTTCTGTTGGGGAGGCCAAGCCTGTTTTTTTTTTGGGATACCCTTGCAGAAAGCAATGCGATTTTGACCAGCTGTTTGTCCTGCAGATAAGGAAGAACGGGCACAGAAGCATCCTTCATCAGGGAATCGCCAATATTATATATTTTTCAAACAAAGTGCTGAATACGAATTGCAAATAATTTTACAAAACTAACACAAATGTGGATCGAATTCCTACTACACTGGTTTTCAGAGTATCTACATCTTCGGTCCTCAAAGCCAGCCTTCCTTTCTTGCCGTACTTTTGTTGCTGTGTTTGTTGTTGGCCAATGTTTGCCAATAAGTTTCTGCCCCGGCATTGCTTATCACGATTTGTGGCCATATTATTTCAGTATTTTTTTCCTTCTTTCTTTTTGCTCGTTGCGGGTCGTGTTCGATTCAGGCGGCCTCTGAATTTTTAACGCATATTTTGTAATTGTTGCCGCTGCTTTTCCGAGACTGTCTCTCTGTGCCACAGTTGACCTTTCTCGCGGGTCCATTTGCATACGCATTCAGACACAAGGCACACAGACAGCGACCAAGGAACCCCGGAACCCGTAGACCAAATCAAGTTCGTTGGACAGAGCAGTTCATTGGCCCATCACAGAGCCAGCAACAGAGCCAGCGACAGAGCCATAGAGAGGCAACAATCGTCGCAGCTGCTTGTAGCCCCTGGTCTCTGTCTAATTACAAAATGAGCTTTTCTACGCCTTTTCTAGTTCTTGTGGTTCTGCGGCAGTTCTTCTGCTTCATTCAGTGCTCATAATTACGGCCAAATGAATGTTATAACCATAAAAATTAACTTTTGCCGCAGCTCAAGTTATGCTTCAGTTAAATTCCTTTTTGTTTTTGTGCCCCTGGAATGAAAGGCAAGAACTTCGCAGGCATTCTAATGGCAGATGGAATGCTGGATACCCTCGTAATCCCAGCCCAGCCCAGCCCAGTCATAGCGATAAGTAATCTCAAATGGTCTAGTACTCTGGTAAGCTGGTACATCTTCCCTCATATTCGAGGCAAAGCCCAACAGAACGCCGCGGGGCCACGGGGCCCTGCTTTGCATGAAGAACTTCTTAATCATGGTTCGGCCTTTGTCTTTGGGCCAGTTCTCGTCTAATTATTTACACGCTCTGCGCATGCATATCAGTTACCAGTTACCAGTTACCAGTTTCCTTCTACAAGTATCTTCTTGCCAGATTCCCCACTGCCCCATCCCCCCCAAAAACCCAACCCCAAAGCCGGGGCTGCTGCTGCCCTCGAGGCAAGTGTTGGAAATGTTGTACAGTTTAGTGGCGTCAAACGCTTCGCTGAAGATAGGCTTGTTGCTGCTGGTTCAAGGGGAGGGCGGGGGCAGGGCGTAGTTGTTGCATTAGTTACATAATTTCGTTTACCGTTTCTTTAGCCGTTTGATTAATTGGTAAAGAGCCAAGAATGCTGCACTCAGTCTCCCTCTCTCTCTCCCTCTCTCCCTCTCTGTGTTTCCCTGATTATTGTGCAGTCGGCTGTAAATTTATTCAAGTCTGTTGCCCAAGTCTTTTGTTCTCTAACTGTTCTATCAGCCACACAGCGACGATGACTGTGGCCAATGCAGTTATTAAGGTAAGCCGTTTTGAGGGAAATTGTATGCAGGAGAATGAAGTTAATACTCTTTCCTTCTATCCCTGATTCTCTCTATCAAAGCCCGCCCCAAATCATAGTCGAAATCCAATGCCTTCTAGAGAACCACTCCCTTTTAGATCCCTCTGAACATATTTGGCAAGTTCGTTGCCCAAGTCTTTTGATACCGATTCGGTAATAAGGAAATGCATCGCTACTGGCAATTACATGATCTACATAGTCATAAGCATGCATGCTCAAGATACCACAACAAAATGGCCATTTATATTCTAATTATGGAGGCATTTCCATCTCCAGTCACGCCACTTTTTCTCACTCTCAACGCGTGAAAGTCCCACTGCCGTCGTCCCCCAGTAGCTACAACAATAAAATGCTGATTAGGCGTTTTTCCACAGAATAAAGGAAATACTCGTGCGATACAAATTCTAACCGAATTTCTATTGGCATGCACAGAACACAACACAACGAAACACAACACAACAGAACTGAACAGAAAAGTGACCCTAAGGTGGAGATACCCTAAAAAAAAAAGAAAAACCGGCAGTGTCATGCCTGAAGTTGCTACCAGACAAACATCATTACGATCGGGATGGAGATGATAATGATGATGAGGTTGATGATACCTCATGGGGCAAGTGTTGTATCTATGGCAGGAAAACGGCCAATTTTCATTGCCTTCCAAGTGCCAAAAGCAACAACACTTGGTCGATGTTGTTCTTTGTTTTCTCTCCCTGTCTGCCTGCCTCTGTCTCTGCCTCTGTCTCTGCCTTTGCCGCTGCCTCTACCTCTGCCTGACTTCTTGCTTCCTCACATCCTTTGTCTGTGTATCTGTGTGTGTGTGCGTGCAAGCAAGTATCTTCAAAGGAATTTCCATAACCGCTAGCATTCCATGCGTATGTGTGTGTGCCTGTGTTTGCTTGGACTCTGCCTAATGGCCAAAAGATACAACTACTGCGAGCTCGTAGATACTTCTTGTTTGGTTCTTTCAATGCCTTTTCCTTTCCGTACGTAACGAAAATGAGCGCAAACAACAAATGCCCGGGTGGGGGAAGGGTAAGGGGAAATGTGGCAGGAAAATGTACAAACAAACAGAGAAAACAGGTTTTCCTTTTGCTGCCCTAGCCCGGCCCGGCCCGGCCCGGTCCGATCCGGCTAGGCCTGTCCCGAAGATGCGTGCCAGTGCCAGGGAAAATCTGTTGTGGAAAATGCAAAGAGTTCTGCATCCGTGCATTGGCCGGAGCTTGACCCTCTCTCTGCGAGTCGAAGCACTCTACTCCTCTTTGGCTCTGGCTCTGGCTGTGGCTCTGGCGGATTAACCTACGCATTTTTCAATTAGGAGTACGAGATAGCCGTGTAGTCCCCCTGGAAACTGTAGAGCCTCTATGGCATTCCACGCACTCGTGCGTCGTGTGGCATTTGCCGCTTTGCAGCCGCTATGTAGGTTGGTGTGGCAACCAACGGTACTCGGCTGGCGGCGCTTTTTCGGCCGCAGTCGGATGCATCCACAGCCGATCCCAGGTAATTTGCAAAAGCTGGCAAGCAACGCGCTCAACAGGCTCATCACTTAGCCATCTAATGTCTAACTGCACTGTCAGGCCAACTCGTTTACGCTCAGTGCTCGCAGCATTCAGAATACACGCTATCCCAACGGGTGTTGTCTGCTGGGGGAAGAGTTTTGAAGTCCCAATGAAATGTAGAGGAAGACGGAGATGGATTTCAGTAGGTCTAAGGAAAGCGATAGATGTATGCAAACAAATGGATACTAAGCTATGATTAAGAGTTATTTTAAGTCTGAAATTGATCCCTGATGAAAGACCCACGTCTCGAATCAATCTAGAACTGCCAAAAGATTCTACTTCCATTTGTACAGGGTATACAATCGTCTGCTTTCCTCATTGCTGATTCCATTTGGTTGCATTTTCAGTTTTGCATTTTGCATTTCTGCTTAGGCCGCGTTGTCAGCGTTGGCGTCGAACTACCGTAGTAGAGGAGGTTTTTAGGTCAGAGCCCCAGAGCCGCCTCGAATCCGCGTCAGAGCCGCCTCAGCACGCGCCTCGCATAACGTCATCGTTGTGGCAGCTCCGTCAACAGTCAGGCTTATGCAATGCCATCGGGGGCAGAGCGGTACAAGTCAAATAAATCATAATGCCGGGGGGAAAGGGGAACCAGTCGCATACTATATGGGCGCCTTGGCCCGGGCAATTATTTAAAGTACTTATGCAAGCTCCCAAAGCAGGCCCCCTTTAAACATTTACCTATTTCCACAAATGGACAAAAAATCATGAACATAAATACATAAATAAATTAGCAAACAAATAGCATAAACCATTCACAGCGATTGGCTCTGTGGCTGCGACCGCGACTGCGACTGCACCCCCGTGATGCGTACGTGGCGTCTACGGGGGAAACGTGACTTCGGAGCTGCCCAAAAGCCCAAAAGCTGAAAGCACAAGTTAAGTCTTTTATATCGCCAAAAGGATCTGAGCAGAAATTCAAAACGTGACTCAAATTGAGCGGACAAAATTCGCTACATTTTTGCATTTCTAATAAAAGTTAAGTACAGGCGGAACGGGATCAAGTAAAGCACTTAAGCGCAAAGGCAATTAAAATAAGAGGTGTGCAAAGGTGTAAACAATGAAGCAATGTTGATAATTAGGAAAGAAGAAACGATATCCAATCGATATAGAAACTGTCGGATACTCTATCGATGTGTGTGTTCTTGCCCCATCAAAAGCTAGTATAATTAAAGAGCTTCAATACAGTATAATTATAGGAAATGAACATCAATGAAGCTTGTTTAATGAGCAGAAGATTTATTTACTCACAAGTATTCATTCAAGGCATAATATGAAATCAAATCCAATAAGAACATACTTGAATGTGGTCCCACCTGCTGTTGAAGAGCCCATCATTAATTTCCTACCACTGGCAGATTCCCCCAACTGGCCTACTTCTTCGGCACCGAATCGCCTTGATATCAGCTCTGATAACCACTTCGCTTGATTAATAAAGCCATTCCCCAACTGATGATGTTCTTTCGAAAAACAGGAAAACAAAATTAATGATATGCTGGACTGGAAACGATTTGTACAAAGGAGAGTCTAGGAGAATCATTACCAGTATTGTATGATTATTATTCATATGATTTTGATTAGCCATTATATACCTATGAATTAAGCTTTAAACTTTGGGTAGAGGCCAAAAACAAGTTGCAAGCTGAATTCTATATAAATTGAAAACAAAAATCTCCCATGACGCATTTATATCGAATTGTGACCTCATTTTGAATAGTAATCAAAATAAAATCATAATTTTTAATCCACAAGTACAAGATCCGTCTCGGGCGGATCAGATCCAACTTCAATGCTGGCATAATCCCCATGAAAATCCGACTTCGGTCGCTGTTTCACTTTTTGAAGATATAATTAATTTATTTTCAATATCAACTCAATTTATCAGTTGACTTGACAAATACAATAGCTATAACAAATTAGTCAGTGTCTCAGTCTCTCAGTCCCACTCTGATTGTATCTCTCTCGATCTGGTTTTTCTCCCTCTCTCCGGCTGCTCTCTCTCTCAATCTCAAACTGTTATACGTTCAAACTGATTTTCAAATGCCATTCCGCACTTAAACGAAACTAGTTTTTGCCTTTTCTAAGGTTTGCCTCCACAGAGAGCCACAGAGCTGTATGTCAGCTGTTGGCCAGGCCTGCTAACTTGGCCAGCACGATCGTAACTGCAGCCGAGACAGAGACAAACAGGCAGAGAGAGAGAGAGTCAGTCTGCCGGCGCACGGCACTGTGTGCACCTCGCTCGATATTTCGCCAGCGGAACAATCGATTCTCGTTTGTCTTTCGAGTGTACATACGTACGTTCCCCCGATACTCGCATTTGTGCAATGTTCAAACATTTGAACAGCTGAATAAAAGATGAAAAGAGTGAAAACTGTGCCGGCAAAACACATGATAAAATAAAAATACAAAAAATTAGCAAAATTTTCTACGACTATTGCTATTTGCTTAATTCGTTGACGCCCTGTAATTTGTTCGTGCTGTGCTGAAAAATGAAAACTGAAACCGAAATTAGATGTTTAAATGATTGCGTAATGCTTGGACTATTTCTGACTTTTTCGCGAATTTTTTGCTTCCACTCTGCAATTATATTTTTGCAAATGGAAAATGACTATGAACCCGCAGATTAGTAGGACTTTGACACAGTTTTTTGGGTTTTTTCTGGGTTTATCCGGAGGCCAATCGGCCACGTTTGAGTTGCTTTTTGGCTCGCCAGGTGCAAAGTGCATCCATCATCCATCCCACGGCTAAAGGCTTGGGCAACAAACTTTCGCCCACTAACAAAGTTACGAGCAAAATAAGAAGAAGTAAAATGTTAATAAAGCCATAAAAGGCGCTGTAAATAACCATAAACACTTACATCACAGCAACCTGTTGCATGTCTGTGTCTCTCTGCTGCAGTGGCACACTTTTTCAACAGCAAAAATTATAATAGCACCAAGAAAAATCACGAAAAGAAGGCTGATGGAGAGTCGAAGCCTTTGCTACTCTTGGGGAGCAATTTTTCCTTTCCCTTCAAAGCTATGATATGATTGGGTGTTAGCCAGAAAAAAAACGGAAGAGTGCTTTGGGTTCCATAGAATCAGATATAGAGATATGGATTAGCTTGTCCCCTTCTCCTTTGCTTTGCAAACGTCTAGTCACAATCATAATACTCTCTTCAAGGGTATACAAACCGAAGCAAAGTTGCATTTAATTAATCACAAAATGAGCTTCGAGTTTTGAGCTTTTGCTTGGGTCGTTTATGAATGAATGAGTGCTCCCGAGTGAGTGAGTGAATGAGTGTGTAAGTGACTTATGAATAAGCCCACATAGCTGGCTGTCTGCCGCTGGTTGCCCTTGGTCCGGCTGCAACTTTTGTCATCCTCCTCGAAGCCCGAGCAAACAACATAAATTATCGGGCCTCTGACGCCGCTTCTGGGGCTACCTTCTCGGTTGAACCATATAAAAATATGACTTATTAATAAAAACAGACAACTTTGGGCAGGTCCGGGCCCCGGCCACAACAACAGCAACTTAATAAAGCCACAACTAGCGGAGCAGCGGACCGGCGGACCAGCGGATGGCAATGTGGCGCCTCGATGCTGAAGCAACAATGAGGGCAGTCCCTAGACCAACTCCAAGTCCCAGTCGAATCGCCTGGCCCGTCATAAATACTGATGTTTTGTTGATTTTTCATTAAATGTGTTAAATATGCCAAGTGTAGACGACGCGTGTGGGTTTTGCTCTCAGTCTTTGCCCCTCCTGTGGCCGACCAGACATAAGACTTGCATGAAATTAGCCGCACTTGTTGCCTGCCTCTGTGGCAGCTGTTGCAGTTTGCTTGATTTGGGTGTGAATGCACTCTCAAGGAGGGGGTAGCACTGCTATAGCTTGAAGTTTGCCAGGAGAGGGAGCTAAATCACTATATTCTTCGAAAATTCCTTTTGGATATACTCTTTAGTGCAATTCCCAAGCTCCCAAAAGTATTATACGCTCCTTAACCCATTGCAGCCATAACATTTTATTTCGGCATTAAGTAATCCCCATATATTTCTGAGATGTTCTCCAAATAAACTGTACTTTACTTTCAAAGAAAATTGGTAATTAAAACATTTGTTAGTGCTTATCGGCTATCGGTTAGCCGTTAACAGTTAGGCAATTACGGCAGGTTTTTATGTTTGTTTAAATAAAAGTTTTACTGCACTATGCGTTTTGGCTCTCTCTCATCTGTTGGCCAAAACGAATACGCCCGCAGCTGTTGCCTCTGCAAAAGCCACTCTACCAGGGGGTCGTCATGCCTCATCCTTTTCTTGGTTATTTTTGTGTGGTTCCATTGGCATTTCCAAGCTTGCATTTTTAATTATTCTTGTTAATTTTTTTTTGGTTTTTTAGCCCCATTTTTGGTATGTGGCACACGTTTTGCCTTAATGTTGCTTCATACTTCATTTGCTGCATGAAATAATTGCGGGGCGTAGAAATTAATGTGCAAAACGGGGCGGGGCGTTCTCAAAAACGAAAAAAAGGGTTACCGTAAGATGGGAGATATTCTGGTGCTGGTGCTGGGGCTCCTGCTGCTGCCTGTCCCATTACATGCGGAAATTACTTCATTGCAATAAAGATTGGCGTGTCGATAGGGCCAGGAACCCTTTAAATGGGGCACTCTACGCCGATCTGATACAGTCCAGGCCCCCCCACTGCAAGGTCAGTCATCGAGTTCGTTGCCTAAGTCTTTCGTTTTCGGTGGGGAAAACTCTTAAATACCAAAGTTAAAGCTGGCTAATTAGCATAAGACCAGCAAGCAAGTCAGCCATGCAAATCGAATGAGTCAATGGCTATACACCCTCTATATAGGATACACTCCCACACGATCCAAGCAGTTCCGTGCCGCGCTGTGCCACAGCGAAAGTTCACAAAACTCTTGTTGAAACAAAATGTTTAAAAAACATTAAGAAAGAGGCAGACACACGCCCACAATTAGTCAGTGTATAGTGTATAAATATGCATGTGTGTGGGTGTGGTGGGCGTGTAATGTGCGCCTGACACCAAAACGGTTAAATGTGGAAATACAAGAAATTCAACTGAATATCAAGCGCAAAAATTACGTCAATCAAAAGTCAAAGCAAGCTGAAAACCTGGTAGCCAACAAGCAACAAAATATCAAAAGCTAGCCACAAATCGTATAGGTTTTTTTATATTTCTGCAAAGGCGTCTCGGTTATAACAAAAAAGAAAAAAGAGGAAAAAAATTATTGCCTGGTCTGCTGCCGACGAGCGGTCCAGGCCAAAAATGGACCAGCAGAGCGGGCCGAGAGCGTCTGGGCCGAGTGTGGGCAGCAAAGTTGCCTAACAGCCAATACACACACACACACACACAAACACTGGGAAAGAAAACACTCTCTCACACAAGACACACACACACAGGCGCAGTTAAAGCCAAGTTTGAAGTCGCGACGAAGATCGGCAGTGGCTTTAAGCTCTTTCACATTTCAGTTCGTTTTCAGCGCGCGTGCGGTGCGGTTCTCTCTACCAACGGGTCTCCTACGAAGTGTGTGTACAGTGTGTACCGAGTGTACCAGTCTGTGTGTTTGCACAGAGACAGTGTTACCTGTGTGTTGGCGGATACCCAGCTGCAGCCGCTTCAGCCGCTGCTGCCCCAGCCTGAGCGCATAATCTAAGCAACAAATATTTATTGAATTTGAAATTGCAGTGAAAGTTTGCGTCAGGCGTCTGTTAATTGTTTCAATTTTACCTTGTGAAAATTCCAAATACCAAAAAACCAAACGCGCGCAAACCAATCAAAAGTGTTCCAAGAAGAGCGTGAAGAGCGTGAAATATCGTTAGATCCCGATCCCAGCAATAAGAAATATATCCAGTGTGTGCCTGTGTATCTGTGTGTTTCTTTTGACGGCAAATCGCTCTTGGCAGCTGCTGCGGCAGCAAAAGCCAAGCCAAAAGAAGAAAAAAGCCAACGCTTTTTGCTGGCGTCGATCTTCGTTTGGCAGCTGTTGGCAGTATGAACTGATTTTGGCCGCCAGTTGATGAATAAAATGGTGAGCCCAACTTTTTTGGATACTTCTAAGTGCAAATTTTAAGTGGCATATAATACATTTTTAGTATCATTTAAATTCGAGGCAGTTTCGGCGAAGATTGAGATGCTAGTTAGTCGGGGATAAGTGCGAATAAAATTTAATGCATTTTGAGAGATTAAAAATCAAGTTAACAAATTAAAAATATTATATATTTGAAGCAAACATTTTTTTGTAGACTAAAGATATAAATATTTGTAGATACAAGTAGCAAACAAGTAAATTTAATTTATTAATTGCTAAATAAAAAACCCATAGCTAATGCTCCAAAAATACCCACATAAAAAAAGTTTACAAGTGTAAAGACCTTTTACAAGAAATCGAGTGAGTCTCCGCCAACTCAATGCAAAGTATAAAAAAAAGATTCCCACACCATTTTCCAGCTGAAAAAGACCTGAGATCACTGACACAAATAACGCTGGCATACAAAAATGTACATGACAAATTTCCGTTTTTTCCACCCCAGTGCAGTGTTAAAACAAAAACAAAATAAAAGTGGAAACAACAAAAAGAAACGTTCACTTTCATTTGTGCGAAATCCCAAGCCAAAGTCATTGTGGGATTTGATGAGTCGAGAGTTTGGAGAAGATGAATACGCAGATGGAAACGCAGATGGCCCGAAGACGCCTTGTCACTGGGATTTTTGGTCATGAGCTCTCCACTAATGCTGTTTATTTTCTCTGCATCTCATTTGTGGAAGACGAAACCCAAACACAAATAGAAAATATGACAAATAATTGCTTCAAATGCTGGCTTGACACACTTTTGCCCGACTGTCCAAAGAAAGAGTTTGTCAAGGCACTACAAGTGTCCCAGAAGGTGACCAAAATGAAGCTGGGCCCTAAAGCTGAGGTCACAAAAAACCTAGGGTATTAGGGAGGTATTACAATTATGATTTCAATCGATACATATACATGTATCTGGCTTAAGCATTCTGGCGGAAACAGTCGGTAACATATAGCTTCAATAGGTTTCTATTTCTATCTGTCGAGAAGCAAGTCTTTCTGAGAGAACAAGTTTTTTCTCTCTGAAGATAATCTCAGGCTTTACTTTTATACGAATCATAAAATATAGATCTATATCTTTAAGGGTATCCAATGCTTCGAAGCCTGTTTTTGTTGTGTTTCTTGTATTGTTTAGATCTTTGGGGGATTTTTTTGACTCTTGAGAGTGATTTTTGTGGCCATGGCTAACGCACGTTTGGCATGCGAAAAATTGTCGAAATCTTTGCCCCCAGCTTTTGCCGAAAATTGCTCACGGCTCATTGATGATGCCGATGCCAGTAGGAGATCTCTGGCTGTGTCTTGTTTTGGTTTGTTATTTTTTTTTTTGGTCAGAAAAAGGCGACTACTGCAGCGCTCATTTGTCAGTCAGTCGGCGCCAGTTTTGGTTGGAGCCAAAGACACGAGTGGCTGCCAGTCATTTGAAAGCCATTGTCTTTGGTCTGGTCGTAGGTTGTACTTTGGTTGGAGTTCGTGGCTCATCTTTGGGGGATCGCACTGACTGACTGACTGACTCGCTAACTGATTCTCCAAACCGACTGACTGACTGACTGACTGCCTGACTACTTTTGTTTTCTTCAAACTGGTAGTGCCAATGCGTTTGTTAGCTGTTTGCTGTGCGGCAAAAGGTGCAAAACTTTCACTTTACGTGTATGTCTGATTGTTTTGCGTGCGATCTGCTGCGGCGTCTGGGAGAAATTACAATAATAATGCCTATAAATTATGAGCCAAAGCGCTTGACTCACTCGCTGCGTGGGCGAAAGAAATTGCCACAATTAAGTGAGCCAAGGGACCCAAAAAACCCAGTGAATGCTTCGCTGGCGACTCCCCTTCCATACCCCAGAAGAGCCCCGGCATAAGGCGACACATCTTTCACATTTTGCAGAGATCTCTATCAGAGGGAGAGATTTTAATTGCAAAATCGAAAGACTTGAGAAAGAAACTTGTTTCAGTCTGTAGCACTCTTGGTACATTTATCGAGACTTTTCGCGATTTATTGCAGTAGGAAACAAAGACTTGGCCAACTAGCGGCATTAGTCGATGAAACCTTTATTGAATGCAAATAAAACTGAAGTTTTATGGCCGAGTGAAACTCGTGGGAAAGAGATTTGGCTACTTTCAACCGAGTTGAAGATTGATACAAACGATTTTGTGTAATTCGTAAGTCATGTTGCGAGGCTTCTCTCTCCATTCCATCAGAGCCATTACGATCTACGATGACCCAAGCGTTTGCCGAGACACTGACTCATTTGGCAGCTCTGATCTCCAACTAGTTTCTGCATCCCACACAGTCTCTTGAACCGCAACTTTGGTTCGATTGGAGCTGCCACTCAAGGTCTTTTCCCAGCCGGAGCATCAGAGCAGCCAAGCATCAGAGCAGCCAATATTCAAAGCCACAAAATTCTAATTAATTTTCGCACAAAAAGGCATTTCGCATTGATCTCTGCTGACTGCCGCATAGCCAAAAAGAGTCAAACTGTGTGGGCACCGAACCAGATGAGCAAATCACTTGAAGACGAAACCCAAAACCAAAACCAAAACCAAATCTAAAGCAAAAGCTAAGGCCTAAGTCAGTGCCAACCTGTGCCTGTTGTCTGTCTTCGAAGCGTCTAACATCATTAGTCTGTGGAGGCTTTTGGTGGCTTTGTGGGCGGTGCGATGCTATGCGATGCGGTGCGTGGGCTCCAACCATGACACAATCGCTCAGCGTGCCATGGCACCGACCATGTGGTCCTCCTTTGACTTGCACTTGTTATGCGTTTTCCAACCTACTTTCACCAGAACTCGGTTTCGTTTTCATTGCCATATACGCGGCTACTTCTTTGGGATGACCCAAAAACAGAAAAATGGAGACCATCGAAACATCTCTGCCAAAAAAGCAGCAGCACAGAAACCGAAACGAAGCCAGCAAAAGATCAACACAAAAGCGAAAGTAAAAACGGCGACCAGTTTTTTCGCTGTGTAGGGCTGCTGCAGCCACAAAAGACTTGAATTGGGATTCGACTCTGACTCGGACTCGGATTCGGAGTAACTCAAAATGATGTCATGCTGCGGGTCCGTGGCAAAGGAATTGCCAAAAAACAGCAGACATCAAGCGGCTCTTTGGCTTTAGTGGACCCCAAATTTTGGCCTCTACGAGTATCTGTATCAATAAAATGGCTTCGTCTCATGCAGAGACGGGGCAGCATGCAACCAAATGCAAAAGTAACCAGACGACTTTGGCCCAGCCCAGTTACGAGTGAGTTCCGATTCAGATACAGTTCAACTTTCGAGTGCCGCCACCAACACTCTGTCGCACAGATGTCGCTGTTGCTGTTGCCGTCGCTGTAGTTGTTGCCGTGGTTTATGCCGCACCAGACCCTGATCTCGCTGCATATAACTAGCTGTAATGCCGTTTATTTATTTCATTTAAAAAATCCCTGTCAACGGCACAGCCTCCATCTCGAGTTAAGCCTTTAAATTTATGACTCATATTAGTTGCAGTCGCCGCCGAGTCGCAGACTCTGACGCTGCCGCTGCCGCTGCCGCTGCCGCCACCAACATCGTTGGTGCCGCGCAGCAACCAAAACAAAAAAAACCAACACGGAAACTTTTTAAACTGCAATTTGCAACAATTTTCGTAGCAACTGTAAAGCGGACTTAGCCAAAATAAGAAAAAAAAGCAGACACAAGCATCAAGAAGGAAATGCTGCTGGGGCACAGCGAAGATTGGTTGCACTTACAAAAAGATACACAAAAAAGTCGCTAAATGGAATACAGCTTCAAAGGTCATAGAGCACATCTATTCTATGCATATATATGACGTATTAATACCATATATGAACATATGTACATAGTTTATACAGCAAAAACGGATTAACTTCTCGGTTTCCAGTATATTTTCTGACCAAAACTTTGATTCTATATGAACGAATATTCGGAATAATCAACACAAAAAGGAGGGTTCAAAATCAACTTCAAACTTCCGTGAAAACTGCTTTTCCCATTTGAATATTCACAAAAAGCTTAGTGTACAAAAACGACTGCTAAAAATGTTCTAAAATCTTGCAAAATTGTTTGAGACAGTCCCTGTAGTAAAACGAAACTTACTCTTCTTCGTCTTATTTCAAAATAGTTCATGTTTGCGACATCCCATACATCGCCTAAGAAAATAATCCTCCGAATATCTTAAGGCTTAACCCAAATATATTCCCCCATAGCCCCTCGCTCTAGAGCTCTCTGCTAGCAAAACTCCTGGAATATACCATAAATTCTTGATTTCCTGTCCAAAAAAAAAGAGTATCCAGAACACCAACATCTCTTCCTGGAGACCAACAACAGCTACTAGCCGCAGCCAGATCTCCGCCTGTTGTGCGGCCAATTAACGGAATGTCTGCTCCGATATCGCTACCGTAATTTAACTTTCAAATGCAGAGCAACAACTACTACCACCAGCACTCGTACAACAATGTGCCAGACGAAAACCCGTTGTAGACATGCATATTGTATATCCCATATCCCCATATCAGGGCACTTTAAGCTGCAGTTGGAGTAGGAGTTGAAGCAGGGGCTGGCTCTGAAGCTGGAGCCTAGGTCTTTTGTTTGCGCCCTGTCAATGCACAATCGGGCTGGCTAATAACTTCATTTAAATTAATCTTGCCACAGCAGAGAGCATGGGGAGCCTGCTGCACGTAGAGCCACAATTTAAAATTCAATCACCAAGCGTTTGAAGCTGCCACCGCAGGCGAGCACATAACCATAAACATTTTCCCTGTCTCCCGACCAGCGGAGTTCAGCTTGGAGTTCGCCTTGGACTTCAGAGAGCATTGACGCATCCTGTCATTGTCGTAGTGCCAGCTCATATCCTGTGGATGCGCGGATGCGTGCCACTACTCGTAAATTGCTAAAACCGCACATGCTAATCAACATGGGCAACCGCATTTATTAAATTACATTTGCGTGGCCTAATCGAATTGGCAACCAGCAGCCGGCAACCGGTGCCCGTTGGCCGGTGCCCAGTGGCCAGTGGCCAGACACCCCTCAGGCCTCAGCCAGCCACCGCAGTAAGTGATATAGTCAACAGTAGCCATAGAAGTACGAGTCTAGTCGGACTTGGCGCTTCTGTTAATTAAGCTTGACAGTCACTTCTGGTTTCCTCAAAATGGGAGGAACTATCGGTGTTTGAGGAGGCTGAAATGGGATTGGATTGGATAAAGGAAGTCTTAAGAAGAAGCATTAAAGAAGCGTGGAGAATATTATGAGAATTCTAGACAAGATTCAGCAAAACTTTTAACCAAATTCTGGCCAAGAAATTCTAGTTTTAGCACTGCATTATCTTTGGTCATTGCCTTTCGGGTTTTCCCCCCAAGTATCCCCAAAAAGACTCCTCAATTTCATCAGCTCCGGTTCTAGCAAGTTTGTCGGTTATGGACAGGGACGGGCCATGAGTCAACGCCGCGAAGGTCGACAGCTGCCGCCATCTCACAGCTTTGGCGACACCTCGGAACATATTTGGCTTGGATGGTGCGTGGGCTTTACAACTCTGTTGGCTTGATTAAAATGTACGAGCAGTGTGGCCAACGCCAATTGGCTTATTACCCGCAAGCCGGGGCTAAGACCGAGACCAACAACAGGCCCGCTTTGCATATACGTATGAGAAAGAGAGAAAATGCGATTCTAACAAGCGACTTGGTAACAAACATCGACACATCGCCACATCGCCATCGACATCCAAGATTGAGTCGGGTGTGTGTTGCAGAGGCGTTGTGGTGACCGTGGGCGGGGACATGGGAGGCCTTCGAGCCACTCTCAGTCCCACACAAAGCACAGCACAAAGAGCTTTTTGTGTAATTAAAAGCTGAGCGGTTTTTCCACTCAAATGGTGCGTTGATTGATATTCACGGCTAATTGCCAAAGGCTTGGCTCTGACTCCGACACTGACTCTGGGCTGGACTCGGAACGAGAAGAAGAACCTTCTCAAGGCACTTCCCTAATAGTCACTTACACCAAATGTCAAGTTCAAGTGACGGCCCTTGTAGTGGAAATGTGTAAAAACAATGTACAATGAGGCATTTGATTGATGTGCCTCTTCGTCAGAGATCATGATGATGATGATGGAGATGGAGATGGAGATGATGCCGGTGCGTCAGCAAGAAATCCACAAGCTCTTCAAGTCCCATCATCAACTAAATGCTGTTGTAGTTCTTTGACTTCTTGGCTGTACGATGTACGATGGTGGAAAAGGTGAGGATTAGAACAGTGGAACTTGTGTGACAGAAGCTTGGGACTCTCCCTGTCTTCAGTCCGTTTCCAGAACTGCAAAAGCCGCTAATCCTTCCCAAGTTCGTTGCCAGAGTCTTTCGTTTGCCACTTTTTGAGGAAAGCATACTGTGGAGTAGAAAAGGGCATTAAGACGGTGACAAATGCTTTGAGAAGACAGATCTTTTACCCTTTCCCTTGTTAGATTTTTCCCGAAAATGTTCCCCGGCAAGTTCGTTGCCTGAGTCTTTCGTTTGAGGTTCCAGTTCTGTGGAAAAGAATCTCTCCCCCTTTTCGTTTTGAGCTTTTCCAGAACAGTGAGTGCCGCAAGTTCGTTGCCAGAGTCATTCGCTTTGCCACAAACTGCAAACTGCAACTGCAACTGCAACTGCAGCTAATTGGTGAGCAAAACAGCGAACAAGAGCAATAATGTACCGCAGACAACAAATAACAACGTGTAATGAACGCAGCTTACAGTTTTTTCTCTTATTTTTTTCGTTCTTGTTTATTCCCACTGCCGTAGTACCCGCCGTAGTACAACATGAATGAAAAGTAAAGTAAATTGGCCTCAAGTCGTCGACGTCGTCGTCGTCGCTGTTGTCGGGTTCGGGACAAGAACATCAAGGTGGTCGTAGCCGCTGTCGAGTTCAGACAAAAACTGAAAATAAAGGAATACTTATACACATATATATATATGTATAAATGTACAGACAATAAATTGTTAAATAGCCACAGAGCCCCCCGCAACCGCAATCCCGTTCTCCATCCAGAGAGACAGGGGAGACAGGGGACACCGAGGGGTCGTGCCTGGGCATGGCTTAACAATTTATGCCATTTTAAAGCGAGAAATGAAACACGCCCCAAGTGCATTACAATAAATTATAGAAATATGAGCGAGCATATCGAAAAAACTGAAAAACGAAACTGAAACTCAAAACAGGGAAACCGGGACTGACCCTTCCACTGCCCCTCCGCATTTGTTTTCTCCAGCTCCATCTCCGTCTCCGTCTCTATTATAAAGCAATTAATGCCCCGGCTCGCTCCATTTTGATTATTTTAATAATTCATAAAAGTAGAAAAGCGAAATAAGCGCATAATTAGGACACCCGGGTGGGCCGGAGGAGGAGTAGCCAGGCGGCCAGGATATCCAGCAAACCTCCAGCATTGGCACGACTTTGGACAGGGCTCATTAAAAATGGCCCGCTAAAAATAGCAGCAAACATTTGTGTTCTGTTTTGTTCGGTTCGGTTCGGTTCTGTTCCTGGGGAGTTGTCCTGCACTATCCTCACATATTTTCATATTAATTATCGTGGCCACTCTCTGGCCACTTGTACAGCTGTCCGACTGCAACAGAATGTATGTGTGTGTACAACCTGCAACCAAGTCCACTCTGGACTCCACTCCACTCCACTCCACTCAACTCCAATCCACTTAGCTCCACACTCGAGCTCGAGTCCCCACTCCTCTCTAAGTATTCTCTTGGGGCCACAGATGCAAAGCACAGCCCCCGATGCCGATATGGTGGACAGCGACAATTCGCGATGCGAGATGCCCCTGTACAGATTTCGCCGATTGTCCGCCATTGACTTTTAGCGATAATTAACACCTAGGTACTAAACCAAATTGCAACTGCTGCCAGATGCGACACAAAACCCAAGCACACACACAAAAAAAGGAGACCCGCATAAAAACTCGTACTCGTACTCGTACTCTTACTGGTACTCCCGAAGCCGAACTTCATGTCGATGGTTTTTATGGCTGGCTTCTTACATTTATTTTATTGCTGGCAAACTGGAACTTTGCTTATTGATTTGCATTTTTACAAGACTTCTTGTTCGCGGCACTGTTGTCGCTTTTTGTGTCTAGATTTAGTTATTTTTGTATATTTAAATTGCATGTATAGTAGTTGTAGTTGTTGTTGCTTTTCAAGGTCCACTCGGGTCCAGTCTGGTACTTGCCACTGCCACTGCCACCGAATCGGGTGTAAGCGTACTTGTATGATAATTTAAGCAGGAATGCTGTGCCGAGGATTAGCCAGAAATATCGCCTTAGTGATGTTCTTGGCAAGTCATAAATTAAAGGAGACTAAATAAATCAAGATAAACTTCGAAAAGACTTCAGGAAAATCGCTGAGATGATTTATGTTTGTTAGCTCTTAGCTCTTTGAGAAGTGATGATTTTCTACGGAAATTATGGAGAAGGGCTTATATCCCCTTAAGCAAAGATACATCCCTCCAAGTCCTGTAGGATTTAGATCTTTACTCTAGCTATGTTTCAGGATCGGGCTCTTTGATCTCTAATTGGTTTTCAGTGATGTGTTCTCTTTGGTCTTGTTCTCTCCCATCGATAGCTGTTCTGTTGTAAGCGATTAATTATCGTTCTCAACGATTATGTGTCGCACAAAAAAGCACCACATTCCAGCCACAAACCCCAGTCGCATGCCTAAATTTGGCCAAATTGGCAACACTGAATTGCAGCTACTGGCCTGCCTGGCCTGTCTGCCCGGCCATTTACAATTACCATCACCATCAGCCATCACCCAACAAAGTCCATCCTCCAGCCGGGCATTCCGATTCCAGTCACATAATCATACTTTGCTGCTGCCCACATCACCGCCTGACTCATGCTGGGGGCCCTTGTGGCTCGGCATGGCATGGCCCTTCTGGTCAAGAGCACCGACCAAATTGTATTACGTTAAATTCAATCAATGCATCAAATCCACGCACGCCCCTGCGCTGGCTGTCCGTCCGCCGGTCCGTCTCCTCATCGTTCATCGCCCACGCGTTCCATGACAAAAAAAAAGAAAGAAAAGAAGTCGGCGATCGATTCGGCATCGACTTTGGGCCTGGAATTGCCAATGGACATGGGTCTTGAGTTGGCTTGAGTTGCAGGAACTTGCAGGCGAATCATAAAATTATGCAGAGCACATACCCCACTCACATACGCACACATATGCGTATAGACCGCACCACAGACACACACACACACACACACACACAGATACGTACTGGCACATGGAGCTATTATACAATAGGCAATTGCATAAAACTCTTTTTACGATGCGTGGTTGTCGTCTTTGTCAGTGGTAAGCCCAAAGAAACCATCAACATCATCATGACGATGGCGATGGCGGCGGTGACGGCGACGGCGACGCCGGGTCCGGGCACGTACGCAGTGCCAGCGGCAACTAATGCCCAAGTCTGTATATCGTCTGTAGTTGTTGCTGGTGTTGTTTATTGAAGTGCGGGACTACGCGTTATGTTTTCCTCTTTGTACCCTTGAAGAGGGTATAACGATTTTGAAGAGGTGTTTGGCGATGTTTGATGCGCCCATGTTCATCTTTCAACATCAAAATATGCCAGAAAATATACCACAATCGTATGAATATTTCATAGATCTTGCTCTTCAAGGGTATCTGTGCATTCGGCTCTCAATACCCATCCATTCTGCCGCCTTTTGTTGCCAGCACCGCTTTGGTGCGCACTCGCAATTTACAACACAAATAAACATGGGCCACAAAAAGGAGAAAGAAGCAGCCCAAGTGGCAAGAGAAGACGGCAGGCACAACACCAGCGACGGTTTACTTCCGCCGGATAAAATACGTAAAAATCATATAAATTAGAATCGCAAGAGCCTGAACTTTGAGTGGAACCTGCTGTACAAACCAAACACGCACTAAAGTCTTCAGTCTTCAGGGGGAATTAACATTAAAGAAGTTTTGGAGTGTCTGATACTCGTTTTGGGTTCTTAACTCCACGAACAAATCCATATGTGTATCTGTGTATTTCCGTTAGCTACTGTCCTTTTGTGATTGATCGTTTTGTAGCGGGTCCCAAGCGCATAATCATAATTAGTGGGGGCCCTCTTCAAGGGTGGGACTGGATAGGTGTCTGTGTCCCAAGTCAAGTGCGTGCGGAGCACTTAGGCAAATCAGCGAAGCGTCCAAAAGGTCACCAAATGCTGGCCCAGACAGACACTTGTAATTAGAGCCGAGACTACGACTTGGAGTGGAACTTCCCTCGGCCTGCATTGAATTAAATCGACTGCAATTTACCTTTCTAATGGCCAGTTCCATTTATGGGCGAGCTTGGAGCTTGGAGCTTGCAGCTCGGACTGTACTCGAAGATCGTGTGTGTCCATTTATGGTTCGAGTCTGCAGGCCGGAATGCAGTGCTCCACCTCCTGCTCCTTGGCCAGACTCTGGTATCTTTCACTCGGCGTCAGCGTAGGCGAAAATTGTGCAGTTTGGAAAGCCAGGCCATCGAAAGGCGCCACAGGCTCTCGTCGAATTGGAGGTCAGGTCCCGCACATGTGGGCTTTGGGGAGGCGACTACACTCCAAGAAAGTGTGTCAGCTTTGGCATTGAAGAGAAGTAATAGGTTTACAGATTGTTTTCGATTAGAGCTGGCAATGCCTTAGTTGGGACTTGGACATTATACAGCACTGGGTCGACGACTTAAAGTAAAGCTGTGGAAGGAACTGCACGTTCCACAGCTTACATTTGTATTTTTAAGATCTTCTTCGTTACTTCTCCTTTAATTTAATTTTATAGCAGCTGTCAAAGCCTCAGTGTGGTCTTACACAACACTGGTTGGCAAAGCTTTAGGCAAAGCTGTGGAAGCTCCTTCGTTTAAAGCTTAACACTCATTCAAAAGTGATGATTATCTCAAAATTAGCAATTTCTTACTGAAGTCAAGAATTTATTCAACTACTGTACATTCCAGATGAGGTTTCTCTAAAAACTGGAAGCTTCCTTTCAGTGTAATTTCATTTTATTTCGGTTTACTTCTTCAAAAGTGGAATAGCATTTTTTTAGAGGTTATGCCCTTGGCATATTTAACAAAAATCCATATAGTATTTCTCTGTTCCCAGAGTGCGATCACAATTTACGACTCTCTGGACATTTACGAGTCGCAGCTTAGACACATTGTGCTGCACATTGAAACCACAGTCCAGGGACAGCCTTTTCAATTAAAAACTTGAACAAAAAAAACTTGAAATAAATTGCGACCGCAGCGGTGTAAATAAATATTGACATTTATGTTTAGCAAGATGTAGGGCCCCCGGAGGATCATCGGCTGGGCATGGTATCCGCAGAATATGGGCTCTGGGCAATAATGTTGCACGGGGCAAACACACAGACACAGACACAGATCGTAGTTTAAGCCATGACACACTATAAAAAGCCTAATTAACACCTTCCCTTTTTCTCTCTCTCTCGCTTTTGCAGGTAAGCAAAGATACGAAGTCATCATTGAAAATGCATTAAAGGCTGGGCCCAGGGTACCGCCAGGGTTGCCATCACTTCGGTAGGTTGCTGCAAGAAAAAAATCGAAGCTAATTTCTGGGTTAAGTACTGGGTAAAAAATCACAGCGTCATGGTCAGCAATGAAAGCGAAATTTCGCAGTACGGACCGACCCCGCGACCATTCCCATTGCCATTCCAGAAACAAAAACGAAAATCGAAAGAAACTTGAGCCCAAACCTTAAGGCCCAAACCCCGAAACCCGAATCGGAGAGAGAGGAAGAAAAACATGCGTCGCCTGCAGTCAACATTCTTTTTAACAAGTTGCCCGCTGGGGCTATGGGGGCCAGAGACCGGGAGGATGGGCCAGAGCCCAGAGAGACCAGAAAAGGGCCTGAAGCTGGAGCTGGAGCTGGACCCAGTCCGATACTGGGGAGAGGCAGTCAAAGTCAAGTTAAATACGCCCGCCGTGCGTCGGGGCTGAGGCTTTTTGGCATGTCCGCTCGGTCTGGGGGCCAGGCCAAGAAATATCAGAAGATCAAAGGCATTTTAACAGCCAGCGCGTCCACCGCGCGTCCAACGCAAACAATCAACACGGCCAAAAGAGGCAGAGCATAGGCACTGGCTAGGGGTAGGGCACAGCACCAGAGCAGCAGAGTACCAGAGCACCACAGCACCACAGCACAGACATGTCCAACGTGCCGGCTTAAGGCCTAAAACCTGTGCACTTAGTTGGAGGACACGTACAGGATAAATTAGCAAATATTTGTTGTTCAGTTTTGTTGGCTTTGTTGCTGTTCGGAAACACAGGGCAGGGACTGCAGTCGCAGTCGCAGTCGCACTCGCAGTCGACTTGCATTGCATTTCGGATTTTATTTCTTATTTAAGCAAAAATTGCATTTAAATTGTTGCCGCTCGTGCAGCTACTTTGCCAAAAGGTTAAACATTTAACCTTGACATTTTCATCCGCCCAGCGAAGCGCGACCATCGATGGCCATTTCTCTTTGGCTCGAATTCGGCTGCGGCTTGCAGCTCGCAGTTGGCAGCGAGAATAGAGTCTTTCCAGTGGCACGGCATCGATAATGTCTCAATTATGTCATGGCTATTGTCACAATCGCGCGCACCATCGCGCACCCATCCGCCATCGCACTTCTCCCTAACTCGATTACGCTTACGGTACACCAAGTGCCATTTCTTAACAAATCGAATACATATCGCTGGTGGATCTCATTGGGTGCATAAACAAAACAGGGGCCAACACACCATAAACCAGAGGAGACCCCAGGCAGCAGCCAGCAGGGCAGCAGGCCAGCAGCCCAGCAGCCCAGCAGCCCAGCCAGAGAGACAATACATCAGGCAGGGGGCCAGTGCCAGTGCCAGTGCCAGTGCGTAGTGGCTGCTACTACAAATAAGTCGCTATAGTCGTCTCCCAGGTTCCCCCATTGTGTTGCTTGTTTACGCCATCCCCAACCCCATCCTCATCGCTGGGACTATCCTATAAAGAGATTTAGTAGCTCGAACATGGTGCCAGCCTCCTGCTCCGACTGGACGACTGGAGGACTGTCCTTCTGCGCGTGCAATGCTCCCTCGCACTCGTCTGCTTTGCATGCTTAACCCCTAAGCTCGTGCGGCATATTAATCTTATCAAAAACTTGTCAACAGCCAGCAAAAGTCAATCGATCCCAGACAGCTCAGCCGCTCAGCCACTCAGCTCTTCCCGCTGACAAGATATATGCATTGTTCCCAGCATCCCTCAGTCCCTGCTGCGTTTTTCATCAAAGCTATTGATGCACAGGGATCTTGACAGCTTGGGGTTAAACACTTGAAGGTATATAATGGAAATGATGGGAACATTTTGCTCTTGAACTTTCGGGCGTTTCACTACAAAGATTTCAAGTTTATGCTGTCTTGAGGACAGCTTTTGTTGAGAAATAACTGCTTTGAGATGGCTCAAAGGTTCGTTGAGAAACAAGCCCATTCCATGTGATATCTTGGGGCATGGAGGGAATTCGTGCTGCTCCCTATCCATCCTTCAACGAAGCTTCCCCCGAATCATCTACCTAATACCCTCTACAACCAAAGACTGACAAAAAATTCCAAAGAATCGCTCAAATTCAGGCGGATTCCCATTCCCTGGACCAGTAATGACTTCCTGCTTTAGGTAGTATCAGGAGGCACTCACCCATAAACCCAAATCCGATGGGAGCTGTGGCTGGGGCTGGGGCTGTGGCTGTCCCACAGCCAAATGATTAATGTGCCCGAGATGTGGGCTAAGATCCTGGCTTTGGTGGGGGCCAAAATGAATGCGAAGAGAATTATGTATTTGGGTTAATGTTACACCAAAGCCGTTTGCATTGCTTTAATTTTATTTTAACACAAAAATTGGCCAGCACCAGTATTTATTTTATGTGCGCAATGCAACTGCCACAAAGCGCTCTTCGACTCGACTTGGACTTGGACTGCAATTTCCTTCCGTCGACGGATTGCGCATCTTGATCGCTGCCGTTGGAGCTGTTGGAGCTGTTGGAGCTGGGTTCTCAGGCCGTGGCCAGAAACTGGTATGCCCAAGCCGAAGCCGAGTCCAAAGCCGATGCCTATGCCAGTGCCGATGCCGATGCTGCTGTTGGCTATTTCAAAATCTAACTGTTAACTGGAAAAGTTGAACGTACTTGCAGCATGCAACATGCAACGGCTGCACCCACGGCACAGCAGCAACAGCAACAGCAACAGCAATAGCCAGCCAGCAACTGAAACGAGTTGAAAGCCGTTTTCCAGAAAGCTGTTTCCCTCGACCGGGACTGGGGACCGGGGACCGGAGAACGGCGAACGGAGGGGCTCCGCAACAGCAGCACCACTTGAAAGTGGTTTTGTTGTCTAACTGCGTTAGTTTTGCTTTAAATTGTGCGCCTGAGCAACTTCAGCGGACTGCATCGGCAACTCCTCCGAGGCGGCTTAATGGCTTTGGCGTTGGCTTTGGCTTTGGCTTCTTCATCATCGTCGTCGTCGTCGTCGCCATCATCGTCGCCTCGGCTGGGTTCTCGTTCTCAGGCATGCTGCTGGATGCTGGATGCTGGATAAATGTCATAGCGGCGGATGCGCTGAGCGCATTTATCATTAATCAAAGACCCATCCAGAGACTTCCAATACTCTGGGCTCTGGGATGTCAATGCGGAAATAGTACTAGTGCCAAGCCATGCCATGCCATGCCAACATAGCGGGCTGCCAAACAGCTGTTACCCCGGTGGTCGATCATTTCCGGCGACCGGTCCGGTCCGGTCCGCTTTGAGTTCCTTTATTTTGACATTGGGCCAGAAACGGCAATTACTTCGGGATGTTCTGCTGCCTCTCCGCTGCTCTGATTTATGAGCTTTTAATGAGCGGCAACTTTACACGAATTGTTAACAAGTTGTAGGCTGGAGTTGGCTCTGGAGCTGGCAATATGGTGCGAGGCGACAGCCACTCGCACCTTGACATATTCGAGTCGTGCGAATTGTCGGAGATCGACTCCCAGATATGAAGATGCACCAATGATACGGTCAATGGGTGTTGGAATGCATGGCATTACCCTAACATTGGGTCTAAGCTCCATTGTCATTGAGGATGCATTTGTTTGTGGTTTATGCTACCCCTAGAAGACATAGAACTTCCAGAAATAGAACATTTTAAATACTTGAGATAAAATTCGTTTTAGAGTATATAGCTTTCAAAAGAGCATCCCCTTTTCCACCACAAAAACGTGGCATTCCCTTTGTTTCTGTTGTCTTTTGATTGATTATGCATTTTCATGCGAACTGGTTGCAGATTGCTGCAACAGTTGGGGGCATGCGGGCATGCCTGGCTGCAACCAAACTCCTCGCGGCCCGCAGCTTGTTGGAGACAGGCCGGCGGCGGCATTGTCTGCCAGGCGCGAATGCTCGTATGTCTGGGGCACTCATAAGCCGACTCTGACTCCGACTCGGAGTCGTTGTGGCTGTCAGTGACCTTCAGTGTGAGGCGGCAGAAAACCCGCAATTAGACAAAATGTTAAGACGCAGGATAAAGCGCGCAAGTTGCAAGTTACTGGCGCCGCTGCCGCTGCCACTGCCGCTGTGCCAGCAAGATTTATGCGTCCAGCCAAAGGGAGCAAAGGCAAGGAGGACGCAACGCACCACACCCTCTGGTCTGGTCCCTGTGACAGTTTGACATTGAAAAAGTATAATTAATTGATTAGCCCACCAGCAGGTGGGCGTGGCCAGGGCCTGGCCCCAGCCACAGCTTTAATCGATTAAGGGAAGATTTATGGTACGAAAATATTCAGCCGCACAAATAAATGGGGCGCCGCCTGCAATTTGGGAATCAATCAAAGGCCGATTGCACGAAGCGCGACACGCAAAATGAAGTACGAGAAAACTATAGGTCAAGTGTGTCGACAATACCCGGCACCCTGGGTGTTGAGTATTCTGGAGGTTTTAGTATCTTAAAACCTGTGTGACGAGTTCGAAAACACCTCTCTCTAGCTGTTACATACACCTTCCAGTACACAATATACCCCTGAACCCCTATGACTACTGGGTAAACCCGTGACAAGTACGAATACACATTATTTAAATCCGAAAAAAATTCCGAACTACTGTTAATCGAGTCATTGCATTCGATGATGCGCCTGACGCATCCGGTCGCATACTTTGGGCGTGTAGACATTTTTCCAGCTATCAGCATTTATTTTTAATAAAGATGCCATCATTAATTTTGACTTCCAATATGTGTGCCTGGGGTCTTTGTGTGCTCGTAGAGCCGAATGTTTGTTCGGACGATCGGGCAGAAATGTGTCATTCGCTTCTTTGACTTTGATTTAGTGGCTAGACAGGTTAATACCAGATGAGATCATCCCCAGCGACGGCGACGGCGACGGCGACACAGCGACAGCAAACGTTGATGACGGCGACGATAGCGTTGACAGCATTCAAGGGGTATAGCAGGCCTGGCCAGGCCATTCCGAAGAGCCAGTTTCTGATCGAGAGAGAAAGAGAGATCAAGAAATCGAACGAATTTCGGCTTCACAACAACGGGGCTACGACGAATCCAACTGAAAGTAGAGCCTCGCTGGCGGCGACTGGCCTTCATTCAAAATTATTTGACATTGTACAAATATTTTGATAAGATCTACCATTCACATGCGTAGAGCTACAGATCGATCTCCCATGAGAGCTGTTTTGTGTGCCGTTAGCTGAGGGCGGGGAATATGCTTAATAATAATAATGTCAATGCTTGAGCGGATAGAATGGTTTTCAATGATCCAAACACTTTTGAAAGCACTCAAAATACCAATTTATTCAGCCAGTTATCGAATAGATCTTTCGAATGGTAGAATTATAGATGATATCATTCATTTTCAATGATCTGAATGTTAAAAAAAAAATACTTAAAAGTACAACCTCTTATTTCATTCAGGTCTTATTTTTCTTAACATAATAAATATGGAATGTATCACAGTACACACACAGATCTGTAAAGATCATTCATTTTCAAAAAGTTTCAATACTTTTTAAAGTATTTATCGCTTTTATGGATGGAATTTATGTTCTCATGTCCTCAATATCTGTATAAATACTAAAAGTATCGATTAAATAAGCGATGACTGTACCGATTAGATAATTCAATGAAATCTATAGAGATTTCGATGTTAAAATAACCATAAACCATATAATGACCAAAGTCCCATAAATCTTTGTATGGACAGAATACATTTTCAATGAATCTTTGACTTTATCCTTGACTTGAAAGTATCTATTAATTAGCCTGCATCCGCTTCTTAATCGAAGCGAATCGGCTATCGGTTGTAAAGTCACTTCTGCTGTCTTTGACTGCTCTCAAGATAGTAGAAACCCAGGCAATTACAATTAAAAGCGTGACAGTACACAGAAAGCTATTAAGAGCGCATCTCAGATAAATGGCTCTTCGATTTGTTGGGACTGCTGATAATTTGGAAATTTGAAATACGTGCCAGAGATTAGGCTCTTGGGCTGGGGCTTGGGCTGGGGCTGCCGCACTGCATTTGGTATTGGACTGGCTGGCCGGCTAAGCAATTCGTGATTCCCAATCAGCAGGAGTCGGCAGCAAGCAGCAGAACAACAGCATTTGCTACATTTATCACGCACATATATCAGCTTGTCAGCCACAAGGCCCCTTAAAAGAAAAAGGGAACCCAACCCAACCCAACCCAATACCAGAGCCAGAGCCAGAGTCAATCGGAAAAAAAGAGGGGAAAGAACCAACCAAATTACGCTCATTTTGCGGCTACATAAATTTATCAGGCATCACAGAATATTCTCAACCACAATACTATAAACATAAAATGAATCCCTCTCTCTCTCTCTCTGGATTGAGGAAACCAGAGGAAAGCCAGCTTTAATTAAGTGATCATGAACATGGTCAAACACAAATCGCCAAAGGCTTGGGAGACCTGGCAGAGCTGGTGGTACCCCTACCCGGACATGGAGATGGTACCCAGCCACAGCCAGAGCCACACAAACGACCAAACAAGATTAGAAGATGGCTCGGGCACTTCAAATGTCGTTAGAACAGAGCAAATCTATGGCCCAGCCAATTCTTTTTATGGCCAAGACCAGCAACAGACCAAACAAGACCGGGATCCCGGTCTCGGAACTGCAGAGCTGCAGCATCCTGAGGATCCGCAGAGCACAGCCAAAGCCAAAGCCAAAGCGCATGTAATTTAGCTCAGAGTGTGTATTTTATTTAAGCGTTTATTAGCTGATAAACCGAAATAGATAAATCGTAAGGGAAACGCAACTCCTCTGCCAACTTCCAAAAGAGGTCTGAGGTCTGGGGCTGTACTCGACGTACCTTTAGCCCGTTGAAGGTTTTATTGCCAGCCAAAGGCACATTTTTAACATGTACACCGAAGATAGATAATGGCCAAATACTTTTACACACTCCACTAAGAAAGTTGTTTCGTTAACGCCCCAAACTTTGGTCCAGGGCCCACTTCCTGTGCTGTTGTCTGCTGGGTTATATCATAATTACGACTATACCATATAAAGATGCTATCTGTTTTTCCACACAAAATTATGACATTTTTCCCTGTGCCCGTTCCCGTGCCCCGTTCCCCGAACGGATAAACACAATTTTTCAGTCATTCTATCCAATTAACAGTCGTCCCAGGCGACTGGACAGCCCAAACTCCAATGAAAATCAGTCGCCAGCCGATGTCGAGAAACTGAAAGTGGAAAATGGAATGCGTGAGAAAACTGCGTTGCCACAAACAATGAAAAAACATTTTCTGTTCGTTCGTTCGCCAAAAGGTGTTGTTTGCGTTGAACAATTTTTATGCCGGTCCCGTTGTTGTATAAGTTTCCAGGGGAAAAGTAAAGGTACCCAAGTCCGGGGGACAGAGCCGTGTTTGCGCATAAATTTCAAGTGTCATTTACCTGTCCTCACATTTGTCTTTTGTCTTTCTTTGTCCACTGTTTCTGTTTGGGTTTCTGTTATTTTTTGGCACCTGTTCGAGATGACCAGGCCAATTGCTGGCCGCCTCTTCGTGCTCAAAATCTTCAAGTTAATTATTTTTATTTGTTTTGGGACTCGAGCTCAAGTCCCGCAAATCGCCTTAGCCTTAATTGTATTTTTGTTTCATTTATTTATTGATGATTTTAATGGTTTTTAATGTGCGATTTCTGTTTTGTTTCTTTCCGTTTCTTTGCAGCAAAAATGAAAATATTTTTGCCACTAGTCACGTGGATAGTGCTACTACTCTCGAGTGCAGTAAGTATTAACCAATTTACCCACAATAATTAGCTTTAAGAGTGCGATTAGATCATCCGATAAAAACATCCAGCAGTTAGCGTATGGCTCATAATGAATTTATGGATTCTGTTCTCAAGAAGCCTTTCGAATTCGTTCAAACAAAAGAAAGGCTCACGCCCAAAGAGAAAGATATTGGTTAAATTTACGATCTGGCACCTCATTATGAAACAAATTCTTATACAAATATCTCAAATGGGGAAATGGAGACCCCAGACAGAACGAAGAGTAAGAGAGAATGGATGGGTAGATGGTGGATGGTAGAGACCTTTGATGACCTAACGGTACCTGCCCCGGTCCGGTCTCCTGTCATGCAAATGAGCCATAAAAAGAAATTACTGCCAAATGACTCGACTCCACGGCCGGCCATAGGTAAAACATATTTATTAAAACTAACATCTGACTGTGAAATCAGAGAGGAAAATCCACTGGCAAGATGCTCTAAGATGCAAAGCAAATTTGGCAGCCAGACACAAGAATTCCGGGGCAAAACCAGCAACCGACTACAGGTAAAGAGAGACTGTGTGTGTGTATTAATGATAGGGCCAAGCGGAAGAGCAAAATCACGGGGCCGCCACTACGGTCAACGACTGGGCGCAGGCAAAGCCGAGGCTGGGGCCGAGGCCGAGGCTGGGACTCCAATCGATGAAAGAAAGCCAAGAAAACGTAATGAATAAAAATAGCCGCATTAGCTGTAAAAACGCTTTGATAGTCATCGATTTATGCACTCCGCGGGGGAATGCGGGGAGCACGGCATGGGGAAGGAAGTTCGGGGCCTTGAGAAATTGGCCAAAAGAATGCTCTCTAAGCTGAAAGGTAAGCCGAGGAGAGTTCATTGACTTTCTGCCCGTTTTGTGGTTTGTTCTGCGACACGTCTGTCAATGGAGAGGCCCTCTCTTTTTGTTTTTGTTTGGTTTTATAGATTTGCTTTCTTTTGTGCGTTGATATGATTTATGGTTTGATCTCGTAGCCAACGGAGGCAGTCATAACTTACCTGTTGAGATCTTTGTCCACTGGACCTAGAGGTGGGTATAATGATAATTAGTTGTGAATTTTGTGGTTTATTTATTGGCCTTACCTGTTGCCAAAAACAACAGCGCAGCAGAGAGCGCCGACACAGTGCGCCAGAAGAGTTAATGCCCATTGACAGTTATAACGGATGCACTTGAGCGTTGACGTGCAACGTCGTCATCTGTCTGCCGTTGTCATTGTGGCTGTTAACAAGCATTCGAGCGAGCGAGCCATCCATCCAGCCATCCAACCGCTTGGCTTCGAAAAATTGCTCATTGTAGTCGTTCCCGGGGCCTGGCACACACGGCGCGCCGCTCAATGTCATGGGAGCCGTTCAGCAGCCGCATCATCATCTACATCAGCATCCCCACATCGGTTTCGCACATCTTTACTCGCACGCCTTTAATTGTTGCATCGCCGGGGCTGCTGTTCCCTCAGTTGAGTGCATGTGCTGCTTATTGTGACGCCGCCGACGCCTGTCAATTGATAAAAGTAGCAGCCGCATAGTGGCAGAGATACACAGGTAGCAGGCAGTAGCAGAGGCGGAGGTGGAGGTGGAGGCGGAGGCAAAAGTGCAGGAGGCACAGACGGCGAAGGCAGCAACCGACGACAGCGACTGGCGGCTGAATCTATTGTTTAGCAAGGCCGTTAGCGTTGCATGGCGTGAAGCGAGCAATTGAAAACTTAAAACAACATAGAACCTCCACGAGCAGTAGATGATGATGATGGTGCGGGCTGCGGCTGCGGCTGCGGAGCTACTGCCTAGTGGCTGGCGGTGGTGGCCCGATACGAATCTGCCCAAAACAATTCTCAGCCAAACTTGAACTTGACAGCCGTCTGCCCCGTGTTCACACCTTCCTGCAGGGTCGTAGAGCACTTCGACTGGCTTTTCACGGACTCCATTGTGCGGCTCATTAAGCAGCCACAACAAAAGAAATTAAATTGGTCGTAAACGAGGAAATTAAGAAAACGGCGGGCTTTTTCGCGCGGTAAACAATTGAAGGCAATCGATAGTCGAAGTGCTAATTAATAGTAGTGTTGGTAAAGGCCGTATTCCACTACCCTTCAATGCTGATATAGAATGAAACACAAGCAAAACGATACACTTGTATTAAGTTGATGCACAGCTTATTATATACATACATACTGCAAAATGATTACTTCACGATTGATCGTATTTATGAATTGATAGTTTTCCTACTGCTGCGCACAGTCACACAGTCTTCAAATAAAGTGTAGTGGAGTACATTCACTACTCTCACAGCATGGCTCTTCCGACAAGGAAAATGCACAATCTCCAGTTGATCAATCAAGTTAAAAATCCCCAATGATTTGCAAAATAAACACAACATATTACAAACTTTTAACAAGTATTACATGATTTGGACTGATGTAAATGCAGATCGATTATGGCCGTATGACAATAGACTTTGCTAACCGACTAACGCTTCGCAGCAAAGTTAGCAAAGTCTAATGGCATAACAACAAAAATAAGATGCCAGTTCTAGTTCAATTTGTTGAATTAATTCATAAGTTTATTTTTGAGTCCTGAGCTAAATGCATTTAATATTTGTTGATATTTGGAGTCATTATAAATTAAGTGAACAACTTAAAAAGTGTTCACATTCATTTCAACATGCGATTGAGCAGCGTGTTTACATATTACAGACCGTGATGAAATTGTACAAGGTGGTCCGCATGCCCTCTTTCGGGTCTTTTTTACGCTCAGCACTACTGAGAGCGCTGTGACGTCATATCTGATGAGAGTGAGAAGAACGAAGTTTGCTGTTGTGTTAAAAAATACCCTAAAAGAGACCCAAAAGAGAGTGCGTTGCGGGAGCGGACCACCTAGCATGATTTTATCATGTTCAATTGAACTTGTTCAGAACGGAGACGCACAACGCAATTGGAAAGATATTAATTGGATAAAATTATGTGGGCAGGGCTGAGAGATCTATCTAGATAGCAATATTCGATGGAATATCAAAAACGAGGAATATGAATAATTCGTCGGTATATTTACGGTATATTTTTAACATGAGACGGTATATTTTGGTATATTCTGAGGGTCGGACGGTATATTTTATAGACTGCGCACAACGCAATTGGAAAAAAAGCGAATTGGAGTTGGAATGCTGGAATTGCCGCCATTTAATGACTATATTCGAAAAATAGAAACCACGACGTAGGAAGTCAAATTAAACCAGATACAAAAATAGAAGTATCCATTTGTACATATAGCAGCAGCAATGCGACAAATGTGTATGTGCAAGTGTGTGAATATAGAAGAAACTAGTTTTAATTCATTTTGCTGGAGCACAAAAAGGTCTTAAGTGACAAACGTGTTTCCCAGAGCCTATATCTAATGTTTGTAACACTCGAGCGGGCAGAAACAGACAGACGCCACTGCCGCTGCCCCTGCCGCTGTCGGCAGTCGAGAGTTTTGGCTAAGAAAATATGGCAAACGGCAAACAACTTTTGTTTTGTTAAAAGTAAAATCAGCCAAGTGTAACAATTAAGTGGCGGCAAAACAACGCCAAGCCAGCAACAGGCAGCAGCAGTGGCAGAGGCACTGCTACTACGCTCCCATACCCGCGTCGTGAATGTCTCTATGGAATGGCTGTAGCCTGGTGCGATCGCATCGTGCCCATATGGACCACATCGTGGTTGAGAAATCTACCAAATCGCTGTCTCTCTCTGTGCCCTGTGTTTGTGTGGATGAAGAAGCTCTGGCTGGTGCTGCCGGTGCTACGCCTGCTACGTTTTCTGTATCTAATTTGAATTTAAATTAGTTTAAACCTGATTGTGCCCCTGCCCCACCTGTCCCCATAGTTGTAGAGGTTGCAGCGAAGGTTGCCATTAGAGGGAATTGGGGTTAAGCTGCAGGCTTCCTGTGCGTGTAATTATACTAATACCACAATTCTTTTGTCTCGCCCACAGGTACATTCACAATATTCACAACAACCGCAACGTATCCAGACAAATTTGAGAAAGAACAGTCGATTTCGTGGCGAGGTATTCTTCCTGAACCTCGAGGATGGCTACTTCGGATGCCAGGTCAACGAGTCGACAGACTATTTGCAATTATACGAACTATCGAAACTATGCGACGGCAATCAAGACTGCTATCTTGGTTCCGATGAGCAAAACAAAGAGCTCAAATGCACAAGTGAGTAATCTACGAATGCAAATCTTCTGTTTTTGATAATCTAACATTATGTTTCAATCTCTCTCTCTCTCTGCTTAGATGACTGTGATAAGGACGGCACAGTGTGCACACATGGCGCGTGTTTGAATGGCGTCTGCCATTGCAACGATGGCTATGGCGGCTGCAATTGCGTTGACCTAGGTGAGTGGCTTCGGCTGGCTGGGGCTTCTTCTCCTTTTACATAACCGTTACCAAATCTCTTTTCAGATGAGAACGAATGCAAACAGCATCCATGCGATGTGTTTGCCCATTGCACAAACACATTGGGCAGCTATACGTGTACCTGCTTTCCGGGCTATCGTGGCAATGGTGTTCATTGTGAAGGTAAGTGCCAGTCCCCAGTCCCCAGTCTACAGCTCTACAGCCTCTTGCAGTTTCTTTGTATTTGTTGGCATAATGATGGTCCAGCAAACAAATGATTGTTGTTGCCGTTTTGTACTTCCGTCAACGTCGTCGTCTCTTTTTCTTGGCCCAGACTCTAGGCCAGGCAGCACTTTGGGCTAACGGTTTATAGCAGGTCTCAAGTACCTCCAAAGCCAAAGAAAATGTAACAAAAGACGCGCCGAACAATAATATGAAAGCTTTTCTCAGTCGCCACGAACTGTGCGCTCTCTGAAAACCGAGAATAGAGTATACTTATCTGCGAGGTAATAATAATGACCGTGTAGCGATTACACTTGAGTGCCGCCTCCCCGCCAGACATTGTTGCAGCGGCAGCAGCAGCAGCAAACCCAGGGTTACACGATCGCAACGGTCGCACATGCACTCGCAAATAGTACAGATTAAGCTCTGGAAAAATCGGAGCTACGAGTACATATCTTCATCAGTTTCCGCTGATCTGTATCCTGTGCACTCATTTCGTTTGCTCGTTATGCTCGCAGCAGGACCCCGAAAAAACCTTCGAAAAGACCACCTGTTCCCTTCAAGCAAGAACCGGCTGCCGTAATTGGACCTGGCTCTAATGTTACCTAATAAAAAGCCATCAAAAACAGCCAGAAAGAAGAGCAATAATAACTAGAAAAAGTGTAAAGAACGCAGAGGTTCTTTCTTCTCTTCTGAGACTTTTCCTATAGATGATGATGATGGTGATAATGATGCTGCTGCTACGGCTGCTTCTTCAGATGATGACGATCGTTGTGGTTGAGAAGAGAATAAGGAGAAGAAAGGAATCCAAAACAATATAAAGCCACAGACATTTGTAGCAATGCTTTCGCGCCATGCAACACCCATATGTGTGTATGTGGAAGATGTCTGTTAGAAGTGGAGGAATCAGTGTCATGTAATCTGACCCCAAACATGGACACGCCAGATCTTTCAACACTCTGGAACGAGCGAGCGAGAGAGAGAGGGCGAGGTGGCGCACCATGTGTGCACCAACACTCCGGCATTACCCCACTGGGTATGAAGACGTTTCCAAGATTCTAGATTAAATGTGACGACTGCTGCTCCTACGTCTCTGGCGTTCCTACGTTCAGTAAAAGCGGGCAGGCATGCATAAATTCTGAGCCAGCGACGTGTAACGCCAGCATCGCATTTCAGTCATTTCAGTCGGCATTATCTAATTCTGTTCTATAGAAACTTTTTCGCATATTATGCATGATCCCATGGATCATGAAGATCATCATGATGATTGGGATGCACGTTGCATTGAGGACAGGGGCCTTAGCCTCCTCTCTCTCTGTGTCTGGGCTTTGCTCTGCTCTGGACTTATCCAGAACCTCGTCAAATTGTCTGTAATCATCTGAATTAGTTTTAAATATGCTGGGAAAGCTTTCAGCGCTCTGCACATGTGCGTGGAATAGATGCACCTTCATCAGGGGCACGCACACGGAATGCGTTCCCAGAGAGTCTGCCGGGGACAGAGCGAGTGCTCTCTTAAACACACAATTAAATGTTGATGTAGTGCCAGTAGCCAGGTTTTATAATTATAGATTTGAGGTTTAATTTATTTAAGAGTATCAGATTGAGACTGAGATTGAGCGTTTCCCCTTTGAATATTTTAGTAGTGGCTTGATATACGGAGCAGTTCTCTTCTGCTGAGGGTCGTGATGCCCTGTTTCGATAAGAAATGGTAGTGGGATTCCCTTAAGAATCGCCCAAACAAAGTTCATAAACTTAAACAATAGTTTGACAGGCAAAACACATACTTTTTCCCACTCGTATGGCCATAAAAATTGATAATCATAGTGCCTGAATGTGGGAAAACGGAATTCCAATGGTTGTGGAAGTCTCACTTTCCCACTTTTAGCCTCACTGGACAGGGCTATATTATTACCATTCTCTGAAGTCTCTCCAATATTCCAACTATCCTAAGATCCCAGCAAACGAATGAGACCAACCATTAGCTCCCAGATCTCTCTAAATGTACGAAGGAAGAAATATTCCCCTCTATCGAGCGGTGAATTGTGCATTCAGTCCACAAATGTGTACCGCAGGCGGCTCGGCTCTGAAGTGTAACCGAATGTGTCCCCCAATGTTATGTAAATCCTGTTTTGCATCAAGTTCACCCAATAAACTTTGCAACAAATCACATTGCCGTCGTCTTGGTCTTGGCCTGACAAACCTACTCTACGCTCCTTGGCTTAGAGACACATTTTGCGTCGGATGGAGGCACCGGGCACCAGGCACCAGGCACAGAGTCACCAGCCTCCAGCATGAGTATATATCTCTGTACCTGTTTTCCTGTTTAGTATTTGGTTGGTTATTTTTTCTTTTCATGCCTCTAACGGTAGTTGGTGGCAACACCTGTTTTTAGACTCGATGGTGCATTATTTCATGTTCATAACTCAAATGGGTTCGATCCAGCAATGGCGATGGCACGGCGCGGCGCGGCGCTGGCACGGCGCTGGCTTCGTTAACGCATCGCAAAAGTCCAGTTATGCAATGACTGTTGAAAAATGATAAATCCACACGCACGCACACAGTCGTAAAGTCGCGCCACAGATAGAGACCTATATCTGGCCTATCGATCCTTCTAATGCATTTGTCTTGCAGCCACAGCCACAGCGGCAGCCCCAGCCCAGCCACAGCACTCCGCGTGCAATAAATGGAATGAGCCTCTCGAATAGAGTGCTAAAATTTATATCCAAAGACAACAAGGAAAAAACACGCTCAAAAAGAGTCGAGAATACCCTGAAAGACAGGGTAGTATGATTTTAGCCAGATGTTTGAGACGCAGAGAGGGTATATTAGTCGTAAAGTAGATAGATCTCCGGAATAATAAGAGCTTTTGGAAGTTTACTTATGATTACCAATCCATTAGTTTTCCACCTTTATTTTCAATAGTATTTCATACAATTTCCATAGGAAGGATCGGTTGAAAAACCAATCTTTGTATGAAATTCGGTTTGAAGGGTATCCACAGCTTCAGACCCTCTAAAGATGTGGCCTTTTGCTATTGGATTTGTCCGCTCGAGCCGAACGATCGTTCGCGCTGTCCGCCGCCACGTTCACCGGCTGGCAGGCGGCTGCTCCCTTTCGTTTCGCTAACTGGGGCAGATCATTAAAACGGATAAAATAGATTGTGCCCACGTAGCAACGCCGTCACAGTCGCGATCGTAGCACCAGCACCAGCTCCAGGTCTGTGGCGGTAGCATTGTCGGCGCTTAATGCCGTCGCCTGTCCTCAAAAGCCGCAAACGGCACTGGCACTGGCACTGCCTCCAATGTGGGACTCCCGATTGCCTCCAACCTCAACTTCAACTCCAGGGCGGACTTCAATCCGTCGTCGTCTTTGGGGCTGGGCAACGCACCAGTTGGAGATCAACGTCAGATGATAAGCCCTGGCTTTTTTTTAGTCCAGAACATACGCGTCGTCGATTGTCGGTGGCTTCTTATTATTTTTAGTCTTATTTTTTTGTATGTTTTTATAGGTAATTTGCACTTTTTGCATATCAAAATGGCAGCAATTAATTCTCGTGTCGAAGCCGGCGCGCTGATAAGGCATGAAAATGGCTTTAAGCGTCGGCATTGACACGCCTAATTATACGAGCGTGTATTTGCCACATTTACGCACAAATGAGGGGCGTCTCCACAAAAGAGCGAAAGCCACCCATGGATCTCCAGCTCTAGGTCTAGGTCTAGCTCTAGCTCTAGGCATGGCTCTAGCTCTAGCTCTGGGTCCGGATCCGGCTGACATCACTTTGCCACTCGACCTTGATCTTAGAGCATATACTTAGTTTATGGAAAAACTTGACGCATAATTGCGTAACAAATTGTTAACTAATTTTGGTTTTCTTTATTATGATTTCTTCGCTTTTTCCCCCCACCTCGTTTTGCTCGAGTTCAAGTTCAGAGTAGATTTTTGTGCTTTTTTTCTGTATTCGTATTGTTACGATTTATTCGAGCTGCTAATCATCGCCTGGCAGTGGAGCATGAAAGTCATGTCCGCTCGTAAATTTTATCTGAATGTAGCTATAGTCAGCCCCATGTGGTTTTCGGATGCACTCAAAATCATGGCACGAATGTCATAACTCAAATTGCACTGGATGCTAATTAAGTCCACAATTACACAATTTATTGGATAGACGCCAGACAGACGAGACCAACCATTGGAGACCAGACCATGCTTTATTTAATGTGCATATTAGATCAGTTGTTGCATTTCAGGTTTAGTTTTACAATAGTCTGATTGGTAATTAGTTTTAATTAGAGCAGTGCTATATAAGAATGCAAAATGTGCAAAGGCTGGAAGCAACAATCGAAGGGTATAGAACACTATTGATACCCCTATACCCATTTCTTATTCGAATGAGATATAATAATTTATTAAACGATAGTCTTCTTCTCAAGTTCTTTAGCTGTACAAGTTTTCCATAACAAAAGGACACGTTTAAATCCCAAACAGATCCAAAAATCCATAAATCAATTTTATATCTAAGTTATAGAATCGCAAGTTCTTCCGTTTGGCAAAATCTGAACGGAATATAAAATTAAATAATTATTTTAATTGCATATTCAATTATATCTGATTTTCTTTGAAGCAGGAAATCCCTACTGAGGCACACACAACAGTCTCTGCGAGTATATAGAAAGTATACATAGATAAAAAATTGTACATAATACTTATAAAATAATCATCTAAGCATTTCCCTTGTGGTGTGTGTGTATGTGTGTGTGTGTCTATATTTAATGACCAGATCACCGCACTTTAAAATGCCGCTTGAAAGAAATCTTGTTCTGACGATTATGGTCAGCATTTAGAGAGACGGACAGGAAATCCAAGAAGAAGCATGGCTCCGGGAATTATGTCAGCATCATTTCAGGCAATCGTTGGGTCTAATCACATTGAGTCACGCATATATTTGATTGCTTTTAAAGCGGTCAAATCTTGGCAGAATCTAGGCACGCCTACTGCCCGAAAACTAGAGAGCCAGCAAATTTGTGAACATCATTCTCAGAGGAGGTACAAATTAAATTTACACTCAGAGTCTGAGACCAACGGGCTGTAAAAAGATCGGAGCTGGCAGGAGAGGCGCAACGGGGCATGCTACTAAGTTCATTAGACAGCCTTTGGTCAATGGCCTAACTCTGTCTCTGTCTCTGGCTCTGGCTATGTCTCGGACCGCGTCTGGAATCGAGAGGAGGAACGGCATGGCACGGGGACCTGCTGCTGTCGTCTTGCAGTCGCATTGCATAAAGTAATTAAACTGACATTGAAACTTAGAAGAACATAGAATGCTTCCTGCTTCTGGAAAAACTTCTGGACTCCGGGACAGCATGGGGATGGCAGATGGCAGTGGAGACTACTCGGTAGTCGACGAGGATGATGACATTGAGTAATCAGAGTTTGCAATTGCCACAAACATGGAATGCTGTCATATCAGTTGGTTGTTAAGAGCAAATACCAGTTTCGGCCGTACCCCGACCGAGAGGAGCGAGGAGGAGTGATGATCCTCTTAATTTATAAGCTAAAAACTAGTAATTATAACTGAACGACCAACTCGTTCTTGTTGTAATTATAAGGGCCCCAAACCCTATACACTTATACACCTATACCGATTCCCTGCTATCTATCTGCAGAGCTCGTCCTTGTCTTTGCCTTTTGCCAACTTTTGTATTTATGTCATATTAGCTATAAATGTACAACTTTTGCTTAGTCGCAGGCCCTATGATGATTAATGGGCCCAGATTGCGGTCCCAGAGAACGGCTGCCGTCTCGTAGTCGGTCTGTTTCAATCCAGCTGTAGTGCCGCTTCATTGGCTCCGTGTCTTTCTCTCTGGCAATATTCAATTCTCGATACGATTCGATACGATACGATGCGATGCGCTGCGCGCTATTGGAGCAGAAAGCTCTGATCCACAGCCCATTCCCCGCAACCTCCTCCTTCCGCCAGAGAATCAGACAGCGGACATGAAAGGTTAGATTGGATTCAGGCTTATGCAATTTGAGAATTCTGGTGAATGTAGAAATCGATTCGTATTAAGAAATGTCGTTCATTAAGATTGTAATCATGAGATTTGTTCTTTCGCTGATGGGTTCTGATGCCTTAATTTCTATGAGCGTGAACATTCTGAATGAATCTTTGGGATGTACTAAGACCGACTCTTCTAGAGAAGATGGGTTACTATTCTTTTAGGGGTATCCAAATTGCTCTTTGTTTCTGTAGATGCAAATTGCAATGGTTTCAAATATTTTTCTACTGAATTGTCTAATTTCTATGATCTATCGTTAAAATTTCATACACATTGTCCCATTAACTTTGACCACACACTCGTACCTACTCTGATTCGTATTCGTATCCAATTGATATGAAAATGTATGCAACTGGTGCATCCTGTGCTCTGACATTGTCGTCGGGGCTTCCACTCGCGCGAATGACACTGAAATGTCATGCGTAATATGCAAATCTCGATGGCATCCATTGCCACATGGCTGCTACTCCATGTCCGATTCCCCGCGACTATGAATTCGAGCAGAGCGCGCATTCAAGCGGCAAAATGCGTAGAGAGACCGACAGTCAAAGCCAGAGCTAGAGCTAGAGCCAGAGCTAGAGCCAGAGCCAGAACACGTCTCTTGGATGGTGCCGCCTGCGTGGGGGGGCATGCAATAAATAAGTTGGAAGTTGCAACTTGGAAGGTGGAAGATAATGTACTGCGTTTGGATTTTAATTACTTGTCATTTGTTGTGTTGCATCTTCGATTAATCACGGTCCCTCCGTCGTATCTTCCTCTACTTGCAGACATTGACGAATGCCAAGATCCCGCGATAGCAGCGCGATGCGTGGAGAATGCCGAGTGCTGTAATCTGCCGTCGCACTTCCTGTGCAAGTGCAACGATGGGTACGAGGGCGACGGTGAAGTGCTCTGCACGGATGTGGACGAGTGCCGCAATCCGCAGGCCTGCCCCCCGAACGCCCAGTGCATCAACACGCCTGGGAATTACACCTGTGCCTGTCCCGAGGGCTTTGTGGGCGCCGATCCCTACAAGGACTGTCAGGACGTGGACGAGTGCACATATCCGAATGTCTGCGGACCCGGTGCCATATGTACGAATCTCGCGGGCAGTTATCGCTGCGACTGCCCGGCGGGATACGACGGCGATGGACGCGCCGACCAAGGATGCGTGGACCAGGACGAGTGTGCTCGATCTCCCTGCGGCCGCAATGCCAATTGTTTGAACAATGACGGCAGCTTCCGCTGCCTCTGCCCCGACGGCTACAGCGGGGATCCCATGCACGGCTGCGAGGGTGAGTGCAACAGATAGCCTAGAAGTTTAATCATCATTTGACATTTGACATTTACCATTTTGGTTGTATTTTTTGCACTTTTGTTTGTTTTTGAATTGGCGGCACCTACAAAATACCGAAACAAAATACCAACACGCACACATCACACACACAACATACCAACATTAATGCACCGCAAAATGCTACATTAATACCGAAACAAAACATAATACCAGATGTCGATGAATGCGCCACTAACAATCCATGCGGTTCGGGTGCTGAATGCGTGAACATGGGCGGTAGCTATCAGTGTCGTTGTCCCCTCGGCTTCGTCCTCGAGCACGATCAGAACGCAGAGCCACCTCTCGCCATCCTGCCACTGGGCTATGGCCAGGGGGAAGCCGATATCCAGACGGCGGTGGCTCCTGCCACATCGGGCGCGGGCTTGGCCTGCCTGGACATCGATGAGTGCAACCAGCCGGATGGCGTGGCCAAGTGTGGCACCAACGCCAAATGCATTAACTTTCCCGGCTCGTATCGATGTCTGTGCCCGAGTGGATTCCAAGGACAGGGCTATTTGCATTGCGAGAGTTAGTATTTATTGCCTGCTTTAGATTTGCTTCGTCCCCAGGCTCTATTTTCGGTATTATAGTATATTCCGATGGAAATACTTAGTATTTTCAGACTCATTTTACACATTTTTTAGTATTTTCAAGTATTTAAGCGACATTTGCAGTATATTCCACTGAAAATACTAAGTATATTCAGAGATATAGCGGAATTTTCATTATTTTATTTAGTATTTAAATTGGAAAGTACTGAATACCAACCAAATACTGAAAACAGAGCCTGTACATGTTTGCCACTCCACGAGACTTGCAAGATCCGAAGGGATAAAAGACCCGCATGGACTTGCAGACCTTGTGGGGGCGCTTCCTCCTAAAATTCCCAATCCCCCCACCCGCTAAATGCCTTTAAGGCTGCCTTTTTTTAGCAAGCTTCAAGCCTGAGCTTTTGTGCTTTTCTAGCAGTTGCATGCTTTTCAGACAGCTTCCTCCTTCAAACCCACTGTAGTCCTCCCTTCCACATCTATCCCTCCTATATCAATATCTATCCAGTTTCTGCTCCCGCTCCCCCACTTCACGCTATATGCTCCCTCGCCTGTCTATCATCCAATTTTGTATTGTTTTTGAATACTAATTTAATTAATTTATAAATATATTTAACCCAATCCCCCCAACCACCACCACCACCACAACCCGCCAATGAACCACGCGTTTGCCCCAAACACCCTGCCCCTCGAACGATCCAGACATCAACGAGTGTCAGGACAATCCGTGCGGCGAGAATGCCATCTGCACGGACACGATCGGAAGCTTTGTGTGCACCTGCAAGCCGGACTACACCGGCGATCCCTTCCGCGGCTGCGTAGACATTGACGAGTGTGCCGCCTTGGACAAACCCTGTGGCCAGCACGCCCAGTGCGAGAACACGGTTCCCGGATACAACTGCAAGTGTCCGCAGGGCTACGACGGCAAGCCCGATCCAAAGGTGGCCTGCGAACAGGTGGATGTGAACATCCTCTGCCGCAGTAACTTCGATTGCACCAACAACGCCGAGTGCATTGAGAACCAGTGCTTCTGCCTGGACGGATTCGAGCCCATTGGCGCCAGCTGTGTGGACATCGATGAGTGTCGCACCCATGCAGAGGCCTGCGGCCAGCATGCCCAGTGCCTGAACACGCCCGGCTCGTATCGGTGCGACTGTGAGGCCGGGTATGTGGGCAGTCCCCCGAGGATGGCCTGCAAGCAGCCCTGCGAGGATGTCCGCTGTGGGCCGCATGCCTACTGCAAGCCGGACCAGAACGAGGCCTACTGCGTCTGCGAGGAGGGATGGACCTACAATCCCAGTGATGTGGCCGCCGGTTGTGTGGACATTGACGAGTGCGATCTGCTGCACGGACCCTTTGGCAGCTGTGGCCAGAACGCCACGTGCTCCAACACCGCCGGTGGTTACTCGTGCGCCTGTCCTCCAGGCTACTCTGGAGATCCGCACAGCAAGTGCGTGGATGTGGACGAGTGCCGGACTGGCAGTAAATGTGGATCGGGCGCCGAGTGCGTGAACATGCCCGGCGGTGGATACACCTGTCGCTGCCCCGAACACACCATTGCCGATCCCGATCCCAGTGTGCGCTGCGTACCCATCGTGAGCTGTACGACCAGCGAGAACTGCCCCGGAAATGCCATCTGTGACGAAACGAAGCGTTGTCTGTGCCCGGAGCCGAATATAGGCAACGATTGCCGGCACCCGTGCGAAACGCAGGACTGCGGAGCCCATGCCCAGTGCATGCTGGCCAATGGTCAGGCGCAGTGCCTCTGTGCACCCGGTTACACTGGAAATGCTGCTCTTCCCGGCGGCTGCAACGACATCGACGAGTGCCGGGCCAATCCTTGTGCGGAGAAGGCGATTTGCACCAACACAGCGGGTGGATATCTGTGCCAGTGTCCGGGCGGATCATCGGGCGATGCTTACCGCGAGGGCTGTGCCACGTCCAAGAGTGCAGGCTGCTCCGACGCGAATCCCTGTGCGGCTGGCGAGAGCTGCGTGCAGGATTCGTACACAGGAAACAGCGTGTGCATCTGCCGCCAGGGATATGAACGCAATTCGGAGAACGGCCAGTGCCAGGACCTGGACGAGTGCTCCGCGCTGCGCGGAAAACCAGCCTGTGGACTGAATGCCCTGTGCAAGAACCTGCCCGGAAGCTACGAGTGCCGCTGCCCGCAGGGCCATACCGGCAACCCCTTCATCATGTGTGAGATCTGCAGCACCGCAGAGTGCCAGTGCCAGGCTCCTTACAAGCTTCTGGGCAACAGCTGCGTCCTCGCGGGCTGCTCCAGTGGCGGCCAGGCCTGCCCCAGCGGTGCGGAGTGCATCTCCATTGCCGGTGGCGTGAGCTACTGCGCCTGCCCCAAGGGTTACCAGACGCAGCCGGACGGCACCTGTGCGGATGTGAACGAGTGTGAGGAGCGCGGCACCCAGCTCTGCGCCTTTGGAGCTCAGTGCGTGAATCAGGCCGGAGGCTACACCTGCCACTGCCCCGAGGGCTACCTGGGGGATGCCTACAACGGACTCTGTGCTCCGGCCCAAAGGAAGTGCGCCGCGGACAAGGAGTGCGCCAGCAACGAGAAGTGCATCCAGCCGGGAGAGTGTGTCTGCCCACCGCCGTACTTCCTCGATCCTCAGGACAACAACAAATGCAAGAGCCCCTGCGAGCGATTCCCCTGCGGCATCAATGCCAAGTGCACGCCCTCGGATCCCCCGCAATGCATGTGCGAGGCGGGCTTCAAGGGCGATCCCCTGCTCGGCTGCACAGACGAGGATGAGTGCGCCCATCTGCCATGCGCCTATGGAGCCTACTGTGTGAACAAGAAGGGAGGATACCAGTGCGTGTGCCCCAAGGGATTCACCGGAGACCCGTACAAGAGCGGCTGCATCTTTGAGAACGGAACGCCCAAGAGCAAGTGTCTCAGCAACGAGGATTGCGCGAGTAATCTGGCCTGCCTCGACGGCAGTTGCCTGAGTCCCTGTGCCAGTCTCCTGTGTGGATCGAATGCCTACTGCGAGACCGAACAGCATGCTGGATGGTGTCGCTGTCGCGTGGGTTTCGTCAAGAATGCCGATGGCGAGTGCGTCTCCCAGTGCCAGGACGTGATCTGCGGCGAGGGAGCCCTGTGCATACCCACCAGCGATGGACCAACCTGCAAGTGCCCGCAGGGACAGCTGGGGAATCCCTTCCCCGGCGGCAGCTGCAGCACAGATCAGTGTACGGCCTCACGGCCCTGCGACGAGCGTCAGATCTGCATCAACGGACGCTGCAAGGAGCGCTGCGATGGGGTCGTCTGCGGCATTGGAGCCACCTGCGACAAGAACAATGGAAAGTGCGTCTGTGAACCGAACTTTGTCGGCAATCCTGATCTCCTCTGCATGCCACCCATCGAGATGGCCAAGTGCTCGCCCGGCTGCGGGGACAATGCCCATTGCGAGTACGGATTGGGACAGAGCCGATGTGCCTGCAATCCGGGAACCTATGGCAACCCCTACGAGGGCTGTGGCGCCCAGAGCAAGAATGTCTGCCAGCCGAATAGCTGTGGTCCGAACGCCGAATGTCGCGCTGTGGGAGATCACATCACGTGCCTCTGTCCGCAGGGCTTCAGCGGCAATCCCCATGTGGGCTGCCAGGACGTGGACGAATGCACCAACAAACCGTGCGGCCTGAATGCCGCCTGCCTCAACACTGCTGGTGGCTTCGAGTGCCTCTGTCTGTCCGGACATGCCGGAAATCCCTACAGCAGCTGCCAACCCATCGAGAGCCGGTTCTGCCAGGATGCCAACAAATGCCAGTGCAACGAGCGCGTGGAGTGCCCCGATGGCTACAGTTGCCAGAAAGGGACAGTGCAAGAACCTCTGCTCCAAGGCGGCCTGCGGACCGCGTGCCATCTGCGATGCTGGGAAATGCCTCTGCCCCATGGGCTACATCGGAGATCCGCATGATCTCAGCGAGGGATGCAGCGTGCGCGGGCAGTGTGGCAACGATGCCGACTGCCGTCACTCGGAGATCTGCTTCCAGCTGGGCAGGGGTCTGCGCAAGTGCGTGGATGCCTGCTCGAAGATCCAGTGCGGTCCCAATGCCCTCTGCGTGGCCGAAGATCATCGCTCGTCGTGCATCTGCTCTGACGGTTTCTTCGGCAATCCCAGCAATCTTCAAGTGGGCTGCCAGCCGGAAAGGACGCTACCCGAAATGGAGGACAAATGCAAAACGGACAAGGACTGCGAGCGCGGCTTCGGCTGCCAGACATCGTCAGTCCATGGCACTCGGGAGTGCATTAATCTCTGCTCGAATGTGGTTTGCGGACCGAACGAGCTGTGCAAGATCAATCCCGCGGGACATGCCAACTGCAATTGTGCCGAGAGCTTCGTGTGGAACCCTGTGGTCTCCTCGTGCGAGAAACCCTCGCTGCCCGACTGCACCAGCGACGCCAACTGTCCGGATGCCTCCGCCTGTCGCCCGGACGTCCTGGGCGTGCTCAAGTGCGTGGCCATCTGCGATTCCTTCACCTGTCCGGCCAATGCCATTTGCGTGGCCCGGCAGCACCAGGGACGCTGCGACTGCCTCAACGGTTTTGTGGGAAATCCCAACGATCGGAATGGCTGCCAGCCGGCACAGAAGCATCAGTGCCGCAGCCATGCCGAGTGCCAGGAGTCGGAGGCCTGCATCAAGGACGAGACCACCCAAACGCTGAGCTGTCGCCCAGCCTGTGAGTCGGTCAAGTGCGGCCCCCGTGCCGTCTGCATCACGAACAACCATCAGGCCCAGTGCCAGTGTCCGCCCGGACCATTCGCCGGCGATCCATACGATCCGTTCAATGGCTGCCAGAGCGTGCCGTGTGTCTACAATCACGACTGTCCCACCACCCAAATGTGCAACCGGATGACCCACACATGCTTCGATGTCTGCGACGAGGAGTCGTGTGGCGAGAATGCCATCTGCTTGGCCGAGGATCATCGCGCCGTATGCCAGTGCCCTCCCGGATTCCGTGGTGACCCACTGCCCGAGGTGGCTTGCACCAAACAGAGCGGCTGTGCCGCCGGAACCTGTCATCCATCGGCCATTTGTGAGGTCACACCCGAGGGACCCGTGTGCAAGTGCCCGCCTCACTTCGTGGGCGGACCCAAGAGCGAGGGCTGCCGTCCGGACGGCCAGTGTCCCAATGGGGATGCCGACTGTCCGGCCAACACCATCTGCGCGGGCGGACGCTGTCAGAATCCGTGCGACAACGCCTGCGGATCGAATGCCGAGTGCAAGGTCGTGAACCGGAAGCCCGTCTGCAGTTGTCCGCTGCGTTTCCAACCTATCTCCGACACGGCCAAGGACGGATGCGCACGCAGCGCCTCCAAGTGCTTGACCGACGTGGACTGCGGCGGAGAGCTGTGCTTCAATGGCCAGTGCCGCATCGCGTGCCGCAACTCGCAGGACTGCTCCGACGGCGAGAGCTGTCTGAACAACGTCTGTGTGGTGGCATGCCTGGACCACAGCCAGTGCGCCAGTGGCCTGGCCTGCGTGGAGGGTCACTGCACCATCGGCTGCCGCAGCAACAAGGAGTGCAAGCAGGACCAGTCCTGCATCGAGAACAAGTGTCTGAATCCATGCCAGTCCGGCAACAGTTGCGGCCCCAACGCCCTCTGCAACATTGCCCAGCACCGGAGTCAGTGCAGCTGCCCGGAGGGATTCGAAGGGAATCCCACGCCCGAACAGGGCTGCGTGCGAGTGCCCGCTCCCTGCCTGGCCAGCAATCAGTGCCCCAACGGACACATGTGTATCGGCAACCAGTGCAATCTCCCCTGCACCAAGACCTCCTCCTGCGCGATTGGAGAGCGCTGCTACCAGCAGGTGTGCCGCAAGGTCTGCTACACCAGCAACAACTGTCTGGCTGGGGAGATCTGTAATGCGGATCGCACCTGCCAGCCAGGATGCGACTCCGACGCGGACTGCCCGCCCACAGAGCTCTGCCTTACCGGAAAGTGCAAGTGTGCCAGCGGATTTATTGGCACGCCCTTTGGCTGCTCCGACATCGACGAGTGTACGGAGCAGCCGTGCCATGCCAGTGCCCGGTGCGAGAATGTGCCCGGCTCCTATCGCTGTGTGTGTCCCGAGGGCACCGTCGGCGATGGCTACACCAAGCAGGGTTGCTCTCAGGGCCGGCAATGCCACCAGCCGGACGATTGCGCCAACAACTTGGCCTGCATACATGGCAAGTGCACGGATCCGTGCCTGCAGACCGTCTGCGGGGCCAATGCCCATTGCCAGTCGGAAGGACACGAGGCTCAGTGCAGCTGTCCCGCTGGATATCTGGGTGATCCGAATGATACAGGAGTCGGCTGCTTCAAGGTCGAGTGCATCGATCATGTGGACTGTGCCAGCGATCGTGCCTGCGATGCGGAGACGAATCGCTGCATCAAACCCTGCGACCTAACCGGCTGCGGCAAAGGAAACTGCGAGGTGTCCGACCACAAGGCGGTCTGCGCCTGCTACGAGGGATACCAACTGGTCAGCGGAGGAGTGTGCGAAGATATCAACGAGTGTCTGTCGCAGCCCTGCCACAGCACGGCCTTCTGCAACAATCTTCCTGGAAGCTACAACTGCCAGTGCCCCGAAGGACTCATCGGAGATCCCCTGCAGGCCGGATGCCGCGATCCCAGCGAATGCCTCAGCGATGTCGACTGTCCTGCAACCGCCAGTTGCCAGAACTCCCGATGCCGCAGTCCCTGCGAACGGCAGAACGCGTGCGGCATCAATGCCAACTGTCAGGCCCAGAGCCACCAGGCCGTGTGCACCTGCTCCGCGAATTCCCGCGGAGACCCTCTCGTCGAGTGCGTACACATCGAGTGCTCGGACAACGATGACTGTGGCGGGGACAAGGCCTGCCTGGATGCCAAATGTATTGATCCCTGCTCCCTGCCCAATGCCTGCGGAGCCCAGGCTCTCTGTTCGGTCCAGAATCACATCGGAATCTGTGCCTGCGAGTCGGGCAGCACCGGAGATGCCAAACAAGGATGTGTGCCACTGCAGTACTGCCAGCAGGATGCACAGTGCGCACAGGGAAGCATTTGCTCGCATGGCATTTGCAGCCCCCTCTGCAGCACCAACAGGGATTGCATCTCGGAGCAGTTGTGCCTTCAAGGCGTCTGCCAGGGCACCTGTAAATCCAACACAACCTGTCCCCAGTTCCAGTTCTGCTCGAACAACATCTGCACAAAGGAGCTGGAGTGCGGCGACAATACGGATTGTGGCGAGGAAGAGACCTGCCAGATGGATGCCTACGGACGTGCCCGTTGTGAGCCCGTGTGCCTTGGTCGTGCCGCCTGTGGCCGCAATGCCGAGTGCGTGGCTCGCTCCCATTCTCCGGACTGTATTTGCAAGGATGGGTTCTTTGGGGATGCCAAGTCGGGCTGCCGCAAGATCGAGTGCAGCAGCGACGAGGACTGTTCGAACGACAAGAGCTGCGACAATCACATGTGCAAGATCGCCTGCCTGATAGGCCAGCCCTGCGGTGATAATGCTCTGTGCACCACGGAGCACCATCAGCAGGTGTGCCACTGCCAGCCCGGCTTCAGTGGCGATCCCCGCGTTCGCTGCGATGTCATTGACTTTTGTCGGGATGCTCCGTGCGGACCCGGTGCCCGTTGCCGGAACTCGCGCGGCTCCTATAAGTGTAGCTGTCCCCCCGGCCTCGTTGGTGACCCGTATAATGAGGGCTGTCGCAGCTCCGTGGAGTGCGAGACCAACGAGGACTGTCCCCCGCATGCTGCATGCACCAAAACTAACGGCGTGGCCAAGTGTCACGATGTCTGCGCCCAACTGCAATGTGGCCCCAACGCGGAATGTGTTCCGAAGGGTCACATCGCTCACTGTGCATGCCGCATGGGCTACGACGGCCAACCCGCCGACCGGGTGGCCGGCTGTAAGCCATTGCCCGTTCCCTGTCAGGTCACCGGCGACTGTCCCACAAACACCTACTGCTCGGATAGCGTCTGCAAACGTAAGTACTCCCCACGCACCTTTGCCTGCAAAAACCCCACCACCGACTCTACCACCTTCCGACTGCAAAACTCTACTGCAAACAATTGCATTCGAATGCAGGTGTACCTGAACGAGTAAACTCTTTTTACCTATCTTCTTATTAGTACCTACTTACTCACTTACTTACCAAAAACTAGCACAGAAATCTATACCAGAGATGTTGTGGCACTCAATGGGGACACATTACTATTTATCATTATCATTACTTTTTTTTATAATGGCTATCTTTACCTTACCTGAATTTTATACAATAGAAATGTCGATCCACAACAAGATTGTTAAAGAATGTAGTTTACCTTCAAAACCTAACGATGATTTTAAACCAATTTTAAACTTTTTGATAGACAATAATTTGAATATGTCGTTTCCACAACAAGAATTGTTAAACTGTATGTTCACTTATAAATCAGTCAATGATTCAAAGCGAAATGCCAGCAGAAAGCGAACGAAAAGTACGAGGTACTTTACAAAGGAACTGTACATTGGGCTGTAATTAACGAAAAATAGTAGCGAATTACTTTAGGGTGCGCCACTGTCTATGAAGTCTAGATTTAATAGCTAATATCGGGCTGCCTAACCCGACAAGGAGTATAAGGAAAATAATTGATTCTTTGTTGGAAATTATATCAAAAAGGGAAAGCATTCACAAATTAACTTTACAAAAGCATCAAGTATTCCCCAATAACTGATAAATATACTATTTAGATTCCTTTGCAAACCCTCAAGTGTGTCACAACATCTCAAGAAACTACCATACCTACTAGATACTTACTGCAAAAACCTTGGACTGGCCTCGATGCCCACGCATTAAACCAAACGCTAACTCTAACTCTTAGACTAGATGCAAACTTAACTACAAATTACACAAAAACGACAACACACGCCGAACACGAACGTTGCAATAGACGGGAATTCAACCTCCTATAGAATTCAAGTCAATTAATTCTCTCTCTGATTTCCCCTATAAATATAGCTGCCTGCGTGCTGGACACCGAGTGTGGGCCGTCGGAGGTGTGCCAGGGCGGCCAATGCTTCAATCCCTGTGTCCAGCCCCAGGCCTGCGGCCAGAACGCTGAATGCGTGATGTTGAACCACCTTAAACAGTGCCACTGCCCGGAGGGCTTCACCGGAGACTCGTCGAAGGAATGTGTCCGGGTGCCAGTTGCCTGCGATGGTGACTGCTCGCCTGGCTACACCTGCCGCGACTCCATGTGCCTTCCTGTGTGCAACAACGATCTGGAGTGTGCCTCCAATGAGAAATGCTTGCGGGGCAATTGCATGCGTAGGTTCCCTTCCATTCCTTCCATCGTACATGATTCTCATACCTAAATTTGATCTTATTTTAGTGACCTGCCGCGTGGATAACGATTGCTTCTTGGGGCACGTGTGCCTGCACAACAAGTGCGTCTACGGCTGCCATGTGGATGATGACTGCAGTGCCTCCGAGTCCTGCCGCAACGATAAGTGTGTGAATCCCTGTGTGGAGAGTCCCTGCGGCCCAAATGCCGCCTGTTCGGTCTCCAATCACCGGGCCACCTGCAGCTGTCTGGAGAGCATGGTGCCCAATCCCACGCCCCAGGTGGGCTGTGTGCGTGCCCCTCCGCTCGAGTGTCGCGAGAATCGCGACTGTGGCAACGGGCTGGCATGCTTCGAGTCTGTGTGCCGACCCTTGTGCGCCGACGATGCCGGTTGCCTCACCAACGAGCGTTGCCAGCAGGGCGTCTGCAAGCCACTCTGTCGCCACGACAACGAATGCGCCCACGGCGAACTGTGTCTGGGACTCAACTGCGTGCCCGGCTGCCGGTCCGACCAGGGTTGTCCGCCCGAGCTTTCCTGCGTTGCCCAACAGTGCGTGGATCCCTGTGCAGACCCCACGGCCTGTGGAACGAATGCAATCTGCCAGACAATCGACCATCGCAAACAGTGCACTTGCCCGGAGGGACTTAGCGGCAAGGCCAACGTGGCCTGCAAGGTTCCGCGAATCGCCTGCGGACGCAACGAGGACTGCCAGAACAACCAGTTGTGTTACGCCGGAAGCTGTCAGGGCAAGTGTCGAAACGACCAGAACTGTCTATCGGACGAGCGCTGCATGCGTGGAACCTGCCGCACAGTCTGCAACACGGATGAGGTCTGTGCCCAGGGCCAGATCTGCGAGAATCGTGTCTGTCAGACCGGTTGCCGCAACGACCTCAGCTGTGCCACCGACGAGGCCTGCGTGAACAAGAAGTGCCAGAATCCCTGCCGCAGCCCCGGCCAGTGTGGCCAGTGTGCCGACTGTCTGGTGGTGAATCATGGCGTCCAGTGCCAGTGTCCGGCCTCCTTCATTGGCGACGGCCTGACTGGCTGCCAACTGCCAGCGGAGCGCTGCCATCCCGGCTGTGAATGCGACGAGAACGGGGCCTACTGCGCCACAAAATGCTCCCGAACGGAAGACTGCGCCTGCGGACAGCAGTGCGCGCGCGGCAAATGTCGCAACAAATGTGGACCCAAGCAACAGTGCACCGTGGGACAGTTGTGCGAGCGAGGCGCTTGCATTGCCGGCTGCAAGTCCAACAGTGACTGTGCAGCCGACCAGAGCTGTGTGCGCGGCAAGTGTACTGACCCATGTGCCGACGACAAGGCCTGCGGACGCAATGCCCTGTGCACCGTGTCCGAGCATCGTATGCTCTGCTACTGTCCCGATGGCTATGAGGGAGAACCCAGCAAGGAGTGCGTGCAGTTCGAGTGTCGTCAGGACTCTGACTGCGACAGCAGCAAGCGATGCGATGGCGGCAAGTGCCGCAATCCATGCCTGGAGTACGGTGCCTGCGGCACCAATGCCCAATGTCGTGTGGTTAATCGCCAGGCCCAATGTTCCTGCCCACCCGACTTCTTTGGCAATCCTGCCAGCGAGTGCCAGCCCCTGGATGGTGGCTGCTCCAACAGCCCGTGTGGCGTCAACTCCAAGTGTACCGAAGTGCCCGGCGGCTACGAGTGTGCCTGCATGGATGGCTGCATCGGGGATGCCAACAAGGGGTGCCTCTGCGAGGGACCCTAGTGAATGCCTGTCATGATCATCCATGTGGATTGAATGCGGCCTGCCATGTGCTGGACAACGACCAAGCCGAGTGCTACTGCCCGGAGGACTTCCCCAACGGTGATGCCTATGTGCAATGTAAACCATAACTTAAGACTCTTTCTGAAACAAAAGCTAATGATCTTTATCCTTCGCGTTAGGTTATCTGACTCCACCACAGCAGGACTGCCGTACTCTCGGCTGCGATGTGGGCGACTGTGTGCGCCATGGCTATGAATATGTGTGCCAGCAGGGTAAGTGGCCCTCCATTTATACAAGTTTCGTGTGTTTTTTAGTCCTTAGAGTACAGAATAGTGCCTAATCATGTTAACCAGCGTTCCGTTGCCGTTTTTTACCAACCAAAAACATAATAACTGGAGGTCTGTTAGTAACCAATTGAAATTGAATTTGTTGTTATAATTTTATTGGTTTTTATTAGCCATACATAGATGCGAGTTTTTTAAACCACAAAACAAAAACAAAAACCACCCCAAGCTAATTAGCTAATTCCACTAATTCAAACACAGCCTCCTCCGGCTGCCTAGATTACTAGACATACGTATTTGACCAGTGTAATGGTTCAATTCAGTGTAGTGTGTGTGTGCCAAAATCTAATACGTAATTGTTAGAGTATTTATTTATTTCTTAACAACCTATACACATGTGCGAAAAGCCAAGCATACGTATAATTCCAACCCCAGCACGCTCAAAACAGAACCACACAACACAACCACCTACACACACCAACGTACAATTCCCGATACCTATTCCTTGAATAGCAAACACCAGACCAAAGAGTTAGTTATAGTCTTCTAAGTATCCTTTAATATAGAATACAATGCAACCATACATCAATACAGCATATGGAAATTCGTGGATTGTTGCTGTCGCTATCGCGGTTACCCAATCTGTGCCTAAATTCATTTTTGAAACACACACAAAATACCACTTACTATATGAAGCAGTTTTTAAGTCTAGACCTTAAGTAAATTTAAAATCATACTAATCAGAAAACAAACAAAAAGAGCTGGCTCTTTCTCCCATAAAAAAAGCTTGAAGCTTGCGTTCGTTCTCATTTTTCATTCCGGCTTTCATAGAGCTGCTCAACTCAACTCTCATTGGAATTCGTTTAGTTACCATACAAATTGGCTTCTGAATAACCATTTCAGTATTTTGAAAATCAGCTCTCTGCGGCATTCATATTCTCGCACAGATTCAGTAGACAACAAGTTGGTTCATCCTCCTCCCTATTTAACAAAACAAAACAAACCAAACAACGCCGCGATAGCGATACGTAGCCCCAGTATTAAATCTAAAACGAATCTAAATGAAACTAAAATTAAAAAAATGAAAAATACAACACATAATAGACAACAATCCTCAACACATCCTTGATACTTGATAAAATCATGATCGAAATCCATAATCCCAAATAATCCTATCCTTCCTTCCTACCGATTCCGCTCTGTCCACCGCCCACCTATTGTACCCTGCCCTATCCACAGCTCTGTCGTATCCCTATTTTTTGCTAAAAATAAAAGCCCTTTTCGTAGATTTCTCAAATGAAAATAAAGTCTCAGATTGGGAACTGTGGACGGGACAATTCTCACACATAGTTCACACAACATATGCTTGAAATTTGAAACCAATTGAGAGGAACATACAATAGTAAATCAATTTAAGATCCATTACAATTCAGTGATTGTATAGAATCCATAGCAAACCATAAAGCAACATCAACAATAACAGCAACTACAACAAAAACAAAACAAAACAACAACTTCTACTATTTTCAATGCATCCCTAAAGCAAGTCAACAAACAAACATATAACCGAAAAGATCTACTATTTGTACAAAATACACAACACTCCTTACAACAGTACATATTAAGAAAGCTCCTGCTGCTGCCTATCCTACCACACACTCTATTGGTTGCAAACTCTTTTACAATAAACAACAACAAATAAAAACCCAGCCCGAATTGAACTTAAAATGTAACTAAATTTGACTAACCTTTCAATATTGTTTTTTGGTACATTTGCATAGCGATTAAGTTGTATATACAGAAAAAGTTGTACATATGTACATATTGTTTATAGGCCGCATCTAAGCGGCCAAAACTAACCAAACAAAAAAATCAACCCCGAAAATATCCAATCTGTAAATATAATCGAAATTTAAACAAAACAATACTGTGAATTATGAATAACACACGGGGATTGAGAGTTTGAAAACTAGTCTCCAAGTATTTCTAACGTACGTTTTCCAAATTGTATTTATTCTTACCCATCGATTTTCCGACTACTATTTCCTGTACTCTTACTAAAGCCTACCTATGTTCCTATAAAAAGCTAATCTTCCGCTCTCTATTTTCTCTGAATCTGAATCTGAATCAATCAATCAATCACTCACTCACCAAAACCAATCGCCAATAACGTGTCTCTCGTGAGGGCAGAGCGCATGTGTTGGATGTCGTGTAATTTTTGCCATTACTGAACAAAATCCAAACAAACAAAAAAAAACAACAACATACAAAAACCAATATGTATTAGCTCGAATTCGCATTAATCTCCAGATATATATATCATTGATCAGCATCAAATTGGGTATATCTCCTGCTCTATATGCTCGCTCGTTAAAATATGGTAAATCATCAAGGATTGTAACTATTGCTCACATGTTCTCACTGCTACTACGCCTGCTACTCGCTCACTTGTACGCTGCCTCCAAAACTATCAAATTCATTCGACGAAACCCAGAAAGCAGCCCAGAAATTGGCTTGCTTTTAGATACGATACTAAATACTACAAACTACATACTATAAAACCCGAGTTATTGTGAGATGTTCCCTTCACAGTTCTACAATTTGAATAAGACAACCAAATGAAATCTGAAAGAAACTTTTTGCCGCACTAAATTTTGGATGAGGAAATCCAATATTTATCTTTCTTTAGTTTTCGTTTCCTTGTGATTTCTTTATGCACACCGTTTCTGAACACAGTTCGTTGACAAATTCCCAACCCCCCACTCTAAAATTTTACTTTACTCTAACAAAATCCCATGCACAAAACCCCCCAACCAAAAAACCCCCCAAAAATGAGTCCACAACAATCCCACTGACACTTAATCGAACACCACAAGCCAAACCACAAAAGCCGACCCACAACACACACAATAAAACCCCAACACCACCCAACCACCAAAAAAAAACCACACAAAAAACACTCAAGCAAAAAAGAAGTCCAAATCAAAACAAACCAACAAAAATATAACTTGATTATACTGTTTATATATTGTCTCGTTTAAGATTTCTCCCTTTTTGTTTATTAGAAACGTTTAGATATAAGTTTTACCCCCAGACCCTACAGCACCCATCCACCCAAACACTTTTGTTCTATGCAAAAAGCAAACCCAGAATCTTCTACCAGGCTCTGTCTACCCAAAAACCTTTGACTCAACGACCCTTCAATGTCGCACTTCCGTACTTCTATGTGTTTCCCTCGGAATGAAGATATATTTAGATATATCTATTTAGTAGCGTACCGCGTTTATGCCACCGAATAGATGAATGCACCCACGAAACCACCAACAATTAACATTTAAAACCAACCAAAAAAAAACAACTCCTGTCTATCTCTCTCTCGTTCTTCCCGCCTGCTGAATGTTATGTTATAGACACCGAACAATGCTACTCAGATACGGATTGTCCCAGTGAAAAATCCTGCCTCCAAGGACACTGCAGCGATCCTTGTACAATGCGTGGCGCGTGCGGCTCGAATGCGCTGTGCAAAACTGTTCTGCATCGTCCGCGCTGCTCCTGTCCAAGTTGTCACATCGGCCGGCCCGAAGTAGAGTGCAAGCCCGATCCCAATTGTCTCACCGATGACATGGATGCCAAGACCAAGGAGCAGATACCATGCTCCAGTGACAACGAATGCCCGGAGACATTGCAGTGCGGCCAGTACGGCCAATGCACAGATCCATGCAACAATCCCCTCTTCATTTGCGAGAGCAACAAGAAGTGCGAGACACGACGCCACCAGCCCGTTTGCATCTGCAAATCGGGCTTCATAGTCAACGAATACGGAGAGCTCACGTGCGCACCGGATAAGCGGGAATGCTATCGCGATGATGACTGCGCCTCGAATATGGCCTGCACGGATGGCAAATGCCGGAACCCCTGTATAGTGCCGTTGGGCCGGGCACCGGTCTGTGCCGAGAACAAGTCCTGCGAGGTGCAAAACCACAAGCCCGTGTGCATCTGCATGCGGGACTGTCAGCCCTCGATATCCATTTGCCTGCGGGACGCTGGCTGTCCGGCCGGCCTTGCTTGCCGTAAACTGCAGTGCGTCGATCCTTGCAAGTTTGCAACATGCGCCCCCAACTCGCCATGCATTGTCGAGGATCACAAGCCGATATGTAAATTCTGCCCACCTGGATTTATAGCCGATGCCAAATATGGATGTCAAAAAGGTAAAGCACAAACGTACTCTCTCTCACCAACCACTCTTTGGCTCCATGCCGCAAGAGAGTGCCTTTCTGTCTCTCGAATATTGTATCTCTGTTTCCCGCCTTCTTCTCTCTACCACCACCTACCACTCTCTCTCTTACTGTCTCTCACACACGCTCTCACCTTTTTGCCTAGCTCTGTCTTATTGTCTGTCCCCTCACAAGAAACACAAAAGTTTACCCGATTTACCCGACGAAATATATTGACTTGATATTCCTATCTAAAGTTTCACGCCTCGTCAATCTGTTTCTCGAGAGATTTTTGTGTGTAAATGTACATAGGACTGAGAAACTAACTGCCGCCTGTACTCGTATAAATCTTTTGCTTATCGATATGGTCCATAGAAACAGAAAGCTTAGTTACAAGCCAAAAGTGTGGGCCAGCTCCCCCGTGTCTAGCGACTATAACAACCCCCAAGTTAAACGCTTTGCGCCACTAGCACCTGTGACGATGCTAATGCACCATAATCCAAGAAAAGCGTTGACCAAAGTGTAGATCTATACATCTGATCTATCAAATGCAAACAATAGTAACATGAAAACACAATAAATACAAGCAAAACTCTTCTGAACATTCACACACGCTCATGCTCACCGTGATATTAATCAATTTAATAAAAATGCCTCTTGAATACTATGAAAATCTTAACCTATGATTCTATGATAAACGGTAACAAATGTACTACTAATGGTAAAAAAAATAAACAACCAAACAAACAAAAACCAAACCAATATGTAGCTAACTAATAGTAAAGAAGTTTGTTCCTAATTTGAAATTAACCGTAAATAGTTGATAAAGCTTCGAAATTCCCCTACAGTTTTGCAGTTGTATGCAAGAGAATTAGTAGAATGAAAATTCAAAGAGTATTTTTCTAGGTACCGTACCCCCCTACCCCTCTGTATATATATATAGTGCACCTACCTCTTTTTTGTTGTAGCTATACACTTTCTATATCCTTTATATAAACTGGTAAAAATTTGTATATATTTTAACGTATTTTATTTTTTAAATCTTATACTTTTATTTTGAATTATGTACAAAATACTCCACTCAAAAACCCAAAAAATTATCTAAACAAAAAACAAACCAAAAACCAACCAGATATGCCAGGTGGCAACTGTACCTCACACGAAGATTGCAGTGAAGCGCAACAATGTGGATCGTCTGGTCAATGTATCGATCCCTGTCACACACTCTGTGTGGGCGCGATAAAGTGCGTCACTCTAGCTCATAAGGTTACCACATGCATATGCCCCAAGACTTTGACCAACAAAAGCACTACTGCGAACTGCATACCCACCAATTTGACAGACGCACCGATCGAAACTACAACGGAATCAGTCAGTATTAAGTACACGGTTATGCAATTGGCAAATCAAACCGAAATGCGAACACGTTATACCGATATAGAAGCTGAGGAGGAAACAACCGTATCTTATAACACGACAACGGAATCGTACAAAACTACCAAGCACCTTGCAATTGAAACTACACCAGCCCCTCCATATACATCCAGTTCTCCTACTACAGAAACAAATACCCCAGTATCTATAACTGACGATCTGACCACCATTGTCCCAGATGCAAATAAAACTACAACCCTATTCACTGAACAAAGCACTAGCACAGCTCCAACAGTTACGGCATCAATTTCCTTTGAAACATCTGCAAAATCCGAATCAGCAACCATTCCCATAGATATTCGAATGGAAACTGCACCACCTGTAGTAGCAACAGATAGATCGACACCTACACCCCTCTCTAGGAAAACTACCATGCCAATATCTGCTTCAGAAATAACAACGTCCCTTCCTCAAGACACATCCCGAATGGGAATGACCGATTACACCACAGAAGGTGCAACAAGGACTACACCAACTGTAGTACCGATCTCTAGGGAAACCACTATGCCAACATCGGCTTCTGAAAAAACGACTTCCCTTCCTCAAGAAACTACCCGAATGGGAATGACCGATTACACCACAGAAGGTGCAACTAGGACTACACCAACTGTAGTACCGATCTCTAGGGAAACTACTATGCCAACATCGGCTTCTGAAACATTGACTTCCCTTTCTCAAGACACTACCCGAAAAGGAATGACAGATTACACAACAGAAGGTGTGCCTGGGACTAAACAAACTATAGTACCGATCTCTAGGGAAACAACACTTCCACCTTCAGCTTCTGACACAACCACATCCCTTCCAGTAGATACTACCCGAATGGGAATGACCGATTACACAACAGAAGGAGCTCCTAGGACTGAACCAACTGTAGTACCGATTTCTAGGGAATCCACCATGCCAACATCGGCTTATAAAACAACCACATCCCTTCCGAAAGATACTACCCGAATGGGAATGACCGATTACACAACAGAAGGAGCTCCTAGGACTGAACCAACTGTAGTTCCGATTTCTAGGGAATCCACCATGCCAACATCGGCTTATGAAACAACCACATCCCTTCCAGGAGATACTACCCGAATAGGAATGACCGATTACACCACAGAAGGTGTGCCTGGGACTAAACAAACTGTAGTCCCGATTTCTAGGGATCCACCATTCCACCTTCGGCTTATAAAACAACCACATCCCTTCCAGGAGATACTACCCGAATGGGAATGACCGATTACACCACAGAAGGAGCTCCTAGGACTGAAACAAATGTAGTACCGATGTCTAGGGTAACTAGCATGCCAACATCTGCTTCTGACACCAAAACATCCCTTCCACAAGAAACTACCCGAATGGAAATGACAGATTACACCACAGAAGGTGCGCCTGGGACTAAACAAACTGTAGTACCGATCTCTAGGGAAACAACACTTCCACCTTCAGCTTCTGACACAACCACATCCCTTCCAGGAGATACTACCCGAATAGGAATGACCGATTACACCACAGAAGGTGTGCCTGGGACTAAACAAACTGTAGTACCGATCTCTGGGAAACAACACTTCCACCTTCAGCTTCTGACACAATAACATCCCTTCCAGGAAATACTACCCGAATGGGAATGACTGATTACACAACAGAAGGAGCTCCTAAGACTGAACCAACTGTAGTACCCATTTCAAGGGCATCCACCATACCAACATCGGCTTATGAAACAACTACATCCCTTCCAGGAGATACTACCCGAATGGGAATGACCGATTACACCACAGAAGGTGTGCCTGGGACTAAACAAACTGTAGTACCGATCTCTAGGGAAACAACACTTCCACCTTCAGCTTCTAACACAACCACATCCCTTCCAGGAGATACTACCCGAATGGGAATGACTGATTACACCACAGAAGGTGTGCCTGGGACTAAACAAACTGTAGTCCCGATCTCTCGGGAAAAAACACTTCAACCTTCAGCTTCTGACACAACCACATCCCTTCCAGGAGATACTACCCGAATCGGAATGACCGACTACACCACAGAAAGTGTGCCTGGGACTAAACAAACTGTAGTCCCGATCTCTAGAGAAACAACACTTCCACCTTCAGCTTCTGACACAACCACATCCCTTCCAGGAGATACTACCCGAATGGAATTGACCGATTTCACCACAGAAGGTGCGCCTGGAACTAAACAAACTGTATTACCGATCTCTAGGGAAACAACACTTCCACCTTCAGCTTCTGACACAACCACATCCCTTCCAGGAGATACTACCCGAATGGGAATGACCGATTACACCACAGAAGGAGCTCCTAGGACTGTAACAACTGTAGTACCGATGTCTAGGGTAACTACCATGCCAACATCTGCTTCTGACACCACAACATCCCTTCCACAAGAAACTACCCGAATGGAAATGACAGATTACACCACAGAAGGTGTGCCTGGGACTAAACAAACTGTAGTACCGATCTCTAGGGAAACAACACTTCCACCTTCAGCTTCTGACAAACAACCACATCCCTTCCAGGAGATACTACCCGAATGGGAATGACCGATTACACCACAGAAGGTGTGCCTGGGACTAAACAAACTGTAGTACCGATCTCTAGGGAAACAACACTTCCACCTTCAGCTTCTGACACAACCACATCCCTTCCAGGAGATACTACCCGAATGGGAATGACCGATTTCACCACAGAAGGTGTGCCTGGGACTAAACAAACTGTAGTACCGATCTCTAGGGAAACAACACTTCCACCTTCAGCTTCTGACACAACCACATCCCTTCCAGGAGATACTACCCGAATGGGAATGACCGATTACACAACAGAAGGAGCTCCTAAGACTGAACCAACTGTAGTACCCATTTCTAGGGAAACAACCGTGCCAGCATCGGCTTATGAAACAACCACATCCCTTCCGAAAGATACTACCCGAATGGGAATGACCGATTACACAACAGAAGGAGCTCCTAGGACTGAACCAACTGTAGTACCGATTTCTAGGGAATCCACCATGCCAAAATCGGCTTATGAAACAAGCACATCCCTTCCGAAAGATACTACCCGAATGGGAATGACCGATTACACAACAGAAGGAGCTCCTAGGACTGAACCAACTGTAGTACCCATTTCAAGGGCATCCACCATACCAACATCGGCTTATGGAAACAACCACATCCCTTCCAGGAGATACTACCCGAATTGGAATGACCGACTACACCACAGAAGGTGTGCCTGGGACTAAACAATCTGTAGTACCGATCTCTAGGGAAACAACACTTCAACCTTCAGCTTCTGACACAACCACATCCCTTCCAGGAGATACTACCCGAATGGGAACGACCGATTACACAACAGAAGGAGCTCCTAAGACTGAACCAACTGTAGTACCCATTTCAAGGGCATCCACCATACCAACATCGGCTTATGAAACAACTACATCCCTTCCAGGAGATACTACCCGAATGGGAATGATCGATTACACCACAGAAGGTGTGCCTGGGACTAAACAAACTGTATTACCGATCTCTAGGGAAACAACACTTTCACCTTCAGCTTCTGACACAACCACATCCCTTACAGGAGATACTACCCGAATGGGAATGACCGATTACACAACAGAAGGAGCTCCTAGGACTGAACCAACTGTAGTACCCATTTCAAGGGCATCCACCATACCAACATCGGCTTATGAAACAACCACATCCCTTCCAGGAGATACTACCCGAATAGGAATGACCGACTACACCACAGAAGGTGTGCCTGGGACTAAACAAACTGTAGTCTCGATCTCTAGGGAAACAACACTTCCACCTTCAGCTTCTGACACAACCACATCCCTTCCAGGAGATACTACCCGAATGGGAATGACCGATTACACAACAGAAGGAGCTCCTAAGACTGAACCAACTGTAGTACCCATTTCTAGGGCATCCACCATACCAACATCGGCTTATGAAACAACTACATCCCTTCCAGGAGATACTACCCGAATGGGAATGATCGATTACACCACAGAAGGTGTGCCTGGGACTAAACAAACTGTATTACCGATCTCTAGGGAAACAACACTTTCACCTTCAGCTTCTGACACAACCACATCCCTTACAGGAGATACTACCCGAATGGGAATGACCGATTACACAACAGAAGGAGCTCCTAGGACTGAACCAACTGTAGTACCCATTTCAAGGGCATCCACCATACCAACATCGGCTTATGAAACAACTACATCCCTTCCAGGAGATACTACCCGAATAGGAATGACCGACTACACCACAGAAGGTGTGCCTGGGACTAAACAAACTGTAGTCCCGATCTCTAGGGAAACAACTCTTCCACCTTCAGCTTCTGACACAGCCACATCCCTTCCAGGAGATACTACCCGAATGGGAATGACCGATTACACAACAGAAGGAGCTCCTAGGACTGAACCAACTGTAGTACCGATTTCTAGGGAATCCACCATGCCAGCATCCGCTTATGAAACAACCACATCCCTTCCGAAAGATACTACCCGAATGGGAATGACCGATTACACAACAGAAGGAGCTCCTAGGACTGAACCAACTGTAGTACCGATTTCTAGGGAATCCACCATGCCAAAATCGGCTTATGAAACAACCACATCCCTTCCGAAAGATACTACCCGAATGGGAATGACCGATTACACAACAGAAGGAGCTCCTAGGACTGAACCAACTGTAGTACCCATTTCAAGGGCATCCACCATACCAACATCGGCTTATGAAACAACTACATCCCTTCCAGGAGATACTACCCGAATTGGAATGACCGACTACACCACAGAAGGTGTGCCTGGGACTAAACAAACTGTAGTACCGATCTCTAGGGAAACAACACTTTCACCTTCAGCTTCTGACACAACCACATCCCTTACAGGAGATACTACCCGAATGGGAATGACCGATTACACAACAGAAGGGCTCCTAGGACTGAACCAACTGTAGTACCCATTTCAAGGGAATCCACCATGCCAGCATCGGCTTATGAAACAACCACATCCCTTCCGAAAGATACTACCCGAATGGGAATGACCGATTACACAACAGAAGGTGCTCCTGGGACTAAACAAACTGTAGTACCGATTTCTAGGGAATCCACCATGCCAAAATCGGCTTATGAAACAACCACATCCCTTCCGAAAGATACTACCCGAATGGGAATGACCGATTACACAACAGAAGGAGCTCCTAGGACTGAACCAACTGTAGTACCCATTTCAAGGGCATCCACCATACCAACATCGGCTTATGAAACAACTACATCCCTTCCAGGAGATACTACCCGAATGGGAATGACCGATTACACCACAGAAGGTGTGCCTGGGACTAAACAAACTGTAGTACCGATCTCTCGGGAAACAACACTTCCACCTTCAGCTTCTGACTCAACCACATCCCTTACAGGAGATACTACCCGAATGGGAATGACCGATTACACAACAGAAGGAGCTCCTAGGACTGAACCAACTGTAGTACCGATTTCTAGGGAATCCACCATGCCAACATCGGCTTATGAAACAACCACATCCCTTCCGAAAGATACTACCCGAATGGGAATGACCGATTACACAACAGAAGGTGCTCCTGGGACTAAACCAACTGTAGTACCCGATTTCTAGGGCATCCACCATACCAACATCGGCTTATGAAACAACTACATCCCTTCCAGGAGATACTACCCGAATGGGAATGACCGATTACACCACAGAAGGTGTGCCTGGGACTAAACAAACTGTAGTACCGATCTCTCGGGAAACAACTCTTCCACCTTCAGCTTCTGACACAGCCACATCCCTTCCAGGAGATACTACCCGAATGGGAATGACCGATTACACAACAGAAGGTGCTCCTGGGACTAAACCAACTGTAGTACCGATTTCTAGGGAATCCACCACTTCCACCATCGGCTTATGAAACAACCACATCCCTTCCGAAAGATACTACCCGAATGGGAATGACCGATTACACAACAGAAGGAGCTCCTAGGACTGAACCAACTGTAGTACCGATTTCTAGGGAATCTACCATGCCAACATCGGCTTATGAAACAACCACATCCCTTCCGAAAGATACTACCCGAATGGGAATGACCGATTACACCACAGAAGGTGTGCCTGGGACTAAACAAACTGTAGTTCCGATTTCTAGGGAATCCACCATGCCAACATCGGCTTATGAAACAACCACATCCCTTCCAGGAGATACTACCCGAATGGGAATGACCGATTACACCACAGAAGGTGTGCCTGGGACTCTACCAACTGTAGTACCGATCTTAAAGGAAACTACCATGCCAACATCCTCTTCTGAAACAACCACATCCCTTCTAAGAGATACCACACGAATGGGAATGACAGATTACACAACAGAAGGTGTGCCTGGGACTAAACAAACTATAGTCCCGATGTCTAGGGAAACAACACTTCCACCTTCAGCTTCTGACACAACCACATCCCTTCCAGGAGATACTACCCGAATGGGAATGACCGATTACACAACAGAAGGAGCTCCTAGGACTGAACCAACTGTAGTACCCATTTCTAGGGCATCCACCATACCAACATCGGCTTATGAAACAACTACATCCCTTCCAGGAGATACTACCCGAATGGGAATGACCGATTACACCACAGAAGGTGTGCCTGGGACTAAACAAACTGTAGTACCGATCTCTAGGGAAACAACACTTCCACCTTCAGCTTCTGACACAACCACATCCCTTACAGGAGATACTACCCGAATGGGAATGACCGATTACACAACAGAAGGAGCTCCTAGGACTGAACCAACTGTAGTACCGTTTTCTAGGGAATCCACAATGCCAACATCGGCTTATGAAACAACCACATCCCTTCCAAGAGATACTACCCGAATGGGAATGACCGATTACACCACAGAAGGTGCGCCTGGAACTAAACAAACTGTATTACCGATCTCTAGGGAAACAACACTTCCACCTTCGGCTTCTGACACAACCACATCCCTTCCAGGAGATACTACCCGAATGGGAATGACCGATTACACCACAGAAGGTGTGCCTGGGACTAAACAAACTGTAGTACCGATCTCTAGGGAAACAACACTTCCACCTTCAGCTTCTGACACAACCACATCCCTTCCAGGAGATACTACCCGAATGGGAATGACCGATTACACCACAGAAGGAGCTCCTAGGACTGTAACAACTGTAGTACCGATGTCTAGGGTAACTACCATGCCAACATCTGCTTCTGACACCACGACATCCCTTCCACAAGAAACTTCCCGAATGGAAATGACAGATTACACCACAGAAGGAGTGCCTGGGACTAAACCAACTGTAGTTCCAATCGAAAGATCCTCTCTAACGCCCCTCTCTAGGGAAACAACCGTGCCAGCATCGGCTTATGAAACAACTACATCCCTTCCAAGAGATACTACCCGAATGGGAATGACCGATTACACCACAGAAGGTGTGCCTGGGACTAAACAAACTGTAGTACCGATCTCTGGGAAACAACACTTCCACCTTCAGCTTCTGACACAACCACATCCCTTTCAGGAGATACTACCCGAATGGGAATGAGCGATTACACCACAGAAGGAGCTCCTAGGACTGTAACAACTGTAGTACCGATGTCTAGGGTAACTACCATGCCAACATCTGCTTCTGACACCACAACATCCCTTCCACAAGAAACTACCCGAATGGAAATGACCGATTACACCACAGAAGGTGTGCCTGGGACTAAACAAACTGTAGTCCCGATCTCTAGGGAAACAACACTTCCTCCTTCAGCTTCTGACACAACCACATCCCTTCCAGGAGATACTACCCGAATGGGAATGACCGATTACACCACAGAAGGAGCTCCTAGGACTGTACCAACTGTAGTACCGATTGTTAAGGAATCCACCATACCATCAGCGGCTTATGAAACAACCACATCCCTTCCAGGAGATACTACCCGAATGGAAATGACAGATTACACCACAGAAGGTGTGCCTGGGACTAAACAAACTGTAGTACCGATCTTTAGGGAAACAACACTTCCACCTTCAGCTTCTGACACAACCACATTCCTTCCAGGAGATACTACCCGAATGGGAATGACCGATTACACCACAGAAGGTGTGCCTGGGACTAAACAAACTGTAGTCCCGATCTCTAGGGAAACAACACTTCCACCTTCAGCTTCTGACACAACCACATCCCTTCCAGGAGATACTACCCGAATGGGAATGACCGATTACACCACAGAAGGAGCTCCTAGGACTGTAACAACTGTAGTACCGATGTCTAGGGTAACTACCATGCCAACATCTGCTTCTGACACCACAACATCCCTTCCACAAGAAACTACCCGAATGGAAATGACCGATTACACCACAGAAGGTGTGCCTGGGACTAAACAAACTGTAGTACCGATCTCTAGGGAAACAACACTTCCACCTTCAGCTTCTGACACAACCACATCCCTTCCAGGAGATACTACCCGAATGGGAATGACCGATCACACAACAGAAGGAGCTCCTAAGACTGAACCAACTGTAGTACCCATTTCTAGGGCATCCACCATACCAACATCGGCTTATGAAACAACTACATCCCTTCCAAGAGATACTACCCGAATGGGAATGACCGATTACACCACAGAAGGTGTGCCTGGGACTAAACAAACTGTATTACCGATCTATAGGGAAACAACACTTCCACCTTCAGCTTCTGACACAACCACATCCCTTCTAGGAGATACTACCCGAATGGGAATGACCGATTACACCACAGAAGGTGTGCCTGGGACTAAACAAACTGTAGTCCCGATCTTTAGGGAAACAACACTTCCACCTTCAGCTTCTGACACAACCACATCCCTTCCAGTAGATACTACCCGAATGGGAATGACCGATTACACAACAGAAGGAGCTCCTAGGACTGAACCAACTTTGGTACCCATTTCAAGGGCATCCACCATACCAACATCGGCTTATGAAACAACCACATTCCTTCCAGGAGATACTACCCGAGTGGGAATGACCGATTACACCACAGAAGGAGCTCCTAGGACTAAACAAACTGTAGTACCGATGTCTAGGGTAACTACCATGCCAACATCTGCTTCTGACACCACGACATCCCTTCCACAAGAAACTACCCGAATGGAAATGACAGATTACACCACAGAAGGAGTGCTGGGGAATGTACCAACTGTAGTTCCAATCGAAAGATCCTCTCTAACGCCCCTCTCTAGGGAAACAACCGTGCCAGCATCGGCTTCTGAAACAACCACATCCCTTCCAAGAGATACTACCCGAATGGGAATGACCGATTACACCACAGAAGGTGTGCCTGGGACTAAACAAACTGTATTACCGATCTCTTGGGAAACAACACTTCCACCGTTATCTCCTGACACAACCACATCCCTTCTTGGAGATACTACCCGAATGGGAATGACCGATTACACAACAGAAGGAGCTCCTAGGACTGTACCAACTGTATTACCGATCTCAAAGGAAATTAGCAAGCCAACATCGGCTTCTGAAGCAACCACATCCCTTCCAAGAGATACTACCCGAATGGGAATGACAGATTACACCACAGAAGGTGTGCCTGGGACTAAACAAACTGTAGTCCCGATCTCTAGGGAAACAACACTTCCACCTTCAGCTTCTGACACAACCACATCCCTTCCAGGAGATACTACCCGAATGGGAATGACCGATTACACCACAGAAGGTGTGCCTGGGACTAAACAAACTGTAGTCCCGATCTCTAGGGAATCCAACACTACCACCTTCAGCTTCTGACACAACCACATCCCTTCAGGAGATACTACCCGAATGGGAATGACCGATTACACCACAGAAGGTGTGCCTGGGACTAAACAAACTGTAGTCCCGATCTCTAGGAAACAACACTTCCACCTTCAGCTTCTGACACAACCACATCCCTTCCAGGAGATACTACCCGAATGGGAATGACCGATTACACAACAGAAGGAGCTCCTAGGACTGTACCAACTGTAGTACCGATTTTTAGGGAATCCACCATACCATCAGCGGCTTATGAAACAACCACATCCCTTCCAGGAGATACTACCCGAATGGGAATGACCGATTACACCACAGAAGGTGTGCCTGGGACTAAACAAACTGTAGTCCCGATCTCTAGGGAAACAACACTTCCACCTTCAGCTTCTGACACAACCACATCCCTTCCAAGAGATACTACCCGAATGGGAATGACCGATTACACCACAGAAGGTGTGCCTGGAACTAAACAAACTGTATTACCGATCTCTAGGGAAACAACACTTCCACCTTCAGCTTCTGACACAACCACATCCCTTCCAGGAGATACTACCCGAATGGGAATGACCGATTACACAACAGAAGGAGCTCCTAGGACTGTACCAACTGTAGTACCGATTTTTAGGGAATCCACCATACCATCAGCGGCTTATGAAACAACCACATCCCTTCCACGAGATTCTACCCGAATGGGAATGACAGATTACACCACAGAAGGTGTGCCTGGGACTAAACAAACTGTAGTCCCGATCTCTAGGGAAACAACACTTCCACCTTCAGCTTCTGACACAACCACATCCCTTCCAGGAGATACTACCCGAATGGGAATGACCGATTACACAACAGAAGGTGTGCCTGGGACTAACCAACTGTAGTACCCATATCAAGGGCATCCACCATGCCAACATCGGCTTATGAAACAACTACATCCCTTCCAGGAGATACTAGCCGAATAAGAATGACCGATTACACCACAGAAGGTGTGCCTGGGACTAAACAAACTGAACCCGATCTCTGGGAAACAAACTTCCACCTTCAGCTTCTGACACAACCACATCCCTTCCAGGAGATACTACCCGAATGGGAATGACCGATTACACAACAGAAGAAGCTCCTAAGACTGAACCAACTGTAGTACCCATATCAAGGGCATCCACCATACCAACATCGGCTTATGAAACAACTACATCCCTTCCAGGAGATACTACCCGAATGGGAATGACCGATTCACAGAAGGTGTGCCTGGGACTAAACAAACAGTACCGATCTATGGGAAACAACACTTCCACCTTCAGCCTGACACAACCACATCCCTTCCAGGAGATACTACCCGAATGGGAATGACCGATTACACCACAGAAGGTGTGCCTGGGACTAAACAAACTGTAGTACCGATCTCAAAGGGAAACAACACTTCCACCTTCAGCTTCTGACACAACCACATCCCTTCCAGGAGATACTACCCGAATGGGAATGACCGATTACACAACAGAAGGTGTGCCTGGGACTGAACAAACTTTGGTACCCATTTCTAGGGCATCCAACATACCACCTTCGGCTTCTGACACAACCACATCCCTTCCAGGAGATACTACCCGAATGGGAATGACCGATTACACCACAGAAGGTGTGCCTGGGACTAAACAAACTGTAGTACCGATCTCTAGGGAAACAACACTTCCACCTTCAGCTTCTGACACAACCACATCCCTTTCAGGAGATACTACCCGAATGGGAATGACCGATTACACCACAGAAGGTGTGCCTGGGACTAAACAAACTGTAGTCCCGATCTCTAGGGAAACAACACTTCCACCTTCAGCTTCTGACACAACCACATCCCTTCCAGGAGATACTACCCAAATGGGAATGACCGATTACACCACAGAAGGAGCTCCTAGGACTGTAACAACTGTAGTACCGATCTCTAGGGAATCCACCATGCCAACATCGGCTTATGAAACAACTACATCCCTTCCAGGAGATGCTACCCGAATGGGAATGACCGATTTCACCACAGAAGGTGTGCCTGGGACTAAACAAACTGAAGTACCGATCTCTAGGGAAACAACACTTCCACCTTCAGCTTCTGACACAACCACATCCCTTCCAGGAGATACTACCCGAATGGGAATGACCGATTACACCACAGAAGGTGTGCCTGGGACTAAACAAACTGAAGTACCGATCTCTAGGGAAACAACACTTCCACCTTCATTTTCTGACACAACCACATCCCTTCTAGGAGATACTACCCGAATGGGAATGACCGATTACACAACAGAAGGAGCTTCTAGGACTGTACCAACTGTAGTACCGATCTCTAGGGAATCCACCATGCCAACATCGGCTTATGAAACAACCACATCCCTTCCAGGAGATACTACCCGAATGGGAATGACCGATTACACTACAGAAGAATCGGCAAGACTTATGCCAACTCTTAGTTCATTCAATATTTCCACCATCCCAACTGCTTCAAAGGAAACAGAGCCCACTTCTATATCGGTAGTGACGCCTGTTTCGGCGGTTGGTGGGCCAAATGCCACCGAAAGAACTGTGACTATTACTCCGACAATAAATTGTATGACTGAAGACGACTGCTCTGACGATGAGACTTGTGTGGCAGGCATATGCATATCACCTTGTGAGTACTATCAAAATGTTTGCACTGTGCAAAATTTGACTGTCTGTCGTACATTGAACCACACCACAATGTGCTTTTGTGATACCGCCGCTGATGTAAATAGACCCGATTGCTCTATGAAAGCAGGTAACTAAAGTTGTGTATATAAGTTGTGTAAGTCTTGATATCGAATCATTAATGAATGAATTGCAAGGAACCACAGGGTTGCGGTATCGTGGCGCCGACTGCTTTCAACGCCAATACATATAACTGGCAGATCGTAGGCGCCTACTTCAATCTATCCTTCTCTTGGATTTCCAGCCATCACCCTTCTCTACTTGTGGCATATACTCCTATATGTATGTTCATGTATGAGCAGCCATCCGATTTGTGGGGGCACGTGCATGCTAGCATTTGTTTTATTATTCCTCGCAATCCCCTCGTGTGTTCTTTGTGCCTTTGCGGTTATCATGCGCTACTTCTTCCTTCACATTTGTCTCCACTCCCTTTCTTGTTATTGCTCGTACTGCTTCTCTTCTGGCTGTCCTTCGTTCAACGTTTTTGCACCGAATCAATCCACCCACCCACCAATCAATCTTCTTCACCAACAGCTGCAATACTACACCTGAGATAGTTCGAACTGGCCCATGAATGCCAATCCATTGGAGTTCTCCTCACCGTTTAGCGTTCAGTCGTTTGCATGTCCTTTCAGTGTCTGCAATGTTGCTCGTTCATGTTTTAGTTGCCTGCTTGTCATCTGCCTGCCTGCTGCAAATCTCATCAAATCAAATCCAAATCCTTTTTCATCATCTTGAATGTTTATCGTTATCCTTTATCGTTCTGGAATTATGATTTCCATTCGCATGTTCTCTCCCGGCGTGACCGACACCTTTTCAATTTTTGTGTGTTTTAATCTGTGTTGACTTTTGTTGTATTTAGTACATATACTCGTTTTAGTTGAACATTATCATGTATCGTAAGTGTATTTGTCTGTATTAGCTGCATGTGGTAGATGGTTTACTAATTTATAACCCACAAAAACCCTAGTAGATAAATGGATATTGTAGAAAATAGTACTTAAATAAGTAAAATGCACTAACCCCCTAATGCTTTTGCATGTGTATATGTTGTTTGAAGCAACAGCTTACAACTAAAATATAATACATATATTTAACTAATGTATAACGCCTGCTAGTATTTAATGTGGCAAAAATTAAGGAGACTAAAGAACCAATATTGAAAATAGAAGAATTCTAATACTAACTGCATTGAAATGAATTAATGAAAGAGAAACTACCTACCGAACAGGATTCTTGATCAAGGGAATGACTTACATTTTACCGACCAATATATTAATGCACGTGTGTGCAAAACTGTGAGATGTTTCTAGATGAACCCAACTAATCGCATAAATCTCTGGCACCAACAGAAATCGGTTGCGCATCGAGTGATGAGTGTCCCACTCAGCAGGCGTGCATTAATGCGCTTTGCGTGGATCCCTGTACCTACAGTAATCCCTGCAGCCGTTCCGAAGACTGTCGAGTTCTCAACCATCAGCCTTTGTGCTCTGCAGGTATGTGCTTCTTCTAAAAACAACTAAAACTTTGCTTAGTGGAAATTTTAATGCGTAATGCTATTGAATTTTGGCAGAAATGGGTCGCACTCCCGGGTGCGAGCACTGTCCGCCGGGTGCCAATTGCGATCCCACCACTGGTGCTTGTATCAAGGGTAAGTCCTGTCTCAAAAGTCCTAGCTAATTAATACCTAAATACTTAACACTAAACGTGTAAATACAATGTGTACATATATGTCTAATATAAAATAACCTCCCGGTTACCCGTGTAAATACCCGTCTCTCTCCTTAGCTAATGTAACAATAACAACTAGTACTACCAAGAAACCAAGAACAACCAAGAGACCAACACCAACACCAAGAACAACTACAACTACAACCACAACCACAACAACTGCTAACCCAAACAAAAGTGTCAAAACACCGACACCGACCACCACCACTACCTCCACTAGCACTGAATCGAGCACAGCATCCACAAGCGCTACTAACCAAACAACCAGTAAGAATAAGCCACAAGACACCGAAAGCACAACATCCCATACGGATGCCACAAGGCGGTACCGCGATGGAGAGAACAATATAACCGATACACCGACGGCAAGGCCATCGGTGGCAACGACTAAGTTGCGTGGCGAAGACGTGGCCGGCGACAGTCAACGGCGAACGACAACGACGCCAAAGATGAAGACCACGCGTTTGGATACATCCAATGAACTGCCCGATGCGACAACAACCTGGCCGACCGAGCTGCCAACCACTGATGGCACCACAACGGAGATCTACAGCACAATAATTGTCCCACTGGGAGGCAACAACGCCACCACCACTACTGACATCTCATTAATTAACCCATGTACAGTAGATACTAACTGTGCCCCTAACGAGCACTGTAAGCTGGGCAATTGCCGTAAGAAAGGTATTTTTATTTACCAATTTTATAAGTGAAATGCACGCCACTTTGGGATCTTCCCAGCACACAAAATGTAGGTCTGCAGGAATCCACCACATTTACAGAAGTCTCTACGCTCATGAGTAAATAGAATAGAGAATAGAATAGAGTAAAATAGAATGAGGACTCGAACGCATTCGACTGAATTTGTGTGCTCGTGTGAGACAACAACGAAATCAAAGCAAAGCCATTTGCCGAAGACATTCGAATTACTCGACATTACTCAACAATTAAAAACCAACCATACAAATGCAATATAAAATATGTAGCCATTCGAAAAACTTGGAAAAAAATCCCTAATTTTCACTCATTGAATTCGTGTCTCTTCGAAAGTTTTTCGCCGTCGTGTTTTTGTTATCTCAATTCATTTTGAGCATTTTTGACTCACATGCCAGGTTTTTACCATTCAATTGGAGTTAAAACGAACAGACACGAATGTGAATAAGAGCGAAATAATATTTTTTTGAGAGATCACTCCCCATTTACACCCATTTAAATGAATTCTTCTTTACACACTCATTCATTCGAACTAATTTCGAGCGAATGCAGCTTCAATGCATTCCATTCCAATAGAGTACAATTTGGAGTGGATTCTTGCAGATCTCTGACATACAAATCACTCTTCGACACTGTTCCTAATAAATTTATGTTAAAAAAAGATCCTAAAGTGGCAAGAGCGCATCTATTGTACATATATAAATACTTATGTATAGGGCTTGTTTTTGTGATCTGGCATTTTACCAAATAATTTTGTAAAAATTGTACATACCTTAGCCATAGCCCCTGTACATATTATTGAGAGAATTTAATATCATTTTTAAAACCATCATCAATTACTTAACTCCTTTAACTCACTAAATCCTTTCTAACAAGTAGAGCCACCGGGTACACCGAAAGCACCAGAGCCCTGCCAATCGAACAACGATTGCATTGAGAGCGAGGCCTGTTACATGGGTCTGTGCCAGGATCCGTGCGAATTTGCCAAGATATGTGCCGCGAGTGCCAAGTGTACGGCCAAGAGTCATCGACCCATATGCACCTGTCCGCAGGGACATGAGGGCAATCCGATGGTCAAGTGTGTGCCCACCGAAACCTCAAGTAAGGCACTAATCAAATTAATCAATTAAAAATCATTTTAATGGGATAAACTAAACGAAAGATAATTACCATGGAACTATGTCTGACATATGTTAATAAAATTCGTTCACTTTCAAGTTGAATGCACAGACAATTCCGACTGCGGAGTGACGGAGGCTTGCATCAATCAGAGATGCCAGCATCCATGCGATGTTCATGATCCCTGTGCCACGAATGCCATTTGCATCAACACCAACCATGTGGCCGACTGCAGTTGTGCCGATGGTTTCCAGGGCAATGGACGTGTCGGCTGTCAGCCAGGTTAGTATCGCTAAAGCGCTATAGCACACAGTATATGGCACATGTCTGTTGTCCTCCAAGGAATCCTTTGCTAATCTTACACATCGTTTCGTTTCCCAAACGCTCTCTCTTTCATAAACACTGTACAAATACCCGTACACCACGTATACACCATGTATAAAACTTGTACCGTCCTGACACCTCAACTATAAATACACCCACAACCGTACAACCCGAATATCGCACCCGTAATCGTAACCCAAACCAATAGCACGCACCCATGTCTGCCAATACAACGAGGACTGTCCACCGACGAAACTCTGCGATCGCCTCAACCGTCGCTGCATCAATCCCTGCCAAGAGGATTCCTGTGGCGAGAATGCCGAGTGCGTACCCATCAACCACGGAACTGATTGTCGCTGTCTTCCCGGCTTCCTGGGCAATGCCTATGTGCAGTGTTCGCCGCTGCAGGGATGTCGTGCCGACACCGAGTGCGATTCTAGTCAGGCCTGCATTAATGGAAAGTGTGCCTCGCCCTGTCAGTGCGGCGCCTTTGCCCTCTGCGATGTGATCAACCATCGTGGGGTGTGCAAGTGCCCGCCTGGATACAATGGAAATCCCCAGGTGGGGTGCAGTCCGCCGCAGAATCCCTGCGATCCCAATCCCTGTGGCCTCAGTGCCCTTTGCGAACTGGACAACGGCAATCCCATTTGCTACTGTCCCAAGGGACTCACAGGAAATCCATTCAAGAATTGCAGTAAGTATTCCTTAAGGACTACCAATAAACAAAAAACTAATTACTCTTGATTATGCAGTCCCGGAAGGCGATGAATGCACACCGAATCCTTGCGGACCCAACTCCGGATGTCGTCGCGTGGATGGGCAATCCGTCTGCTTCTGCCTGCCCGAATACGAAGGTCAGCCCCCATTGATAGCCTGCGAGCTGCCGTCGAACCCATGCGGACCGTCGCCCTGCGGCCCCAACACACAGTGCACCGTCCTGAGCAACGGCTTCTCCAAGTGCACCTGCCTGCCGGGTTACGTGGAGAGCCCCAACACCATTCGTGGCTGTGTGGAGCCCATCAATCCGTGCGATCCCAGCCCCTGCGGCACTGGTGCCATCTGCGACTCGTCGCGTCAGCCAGTGTGCTACTGTCCGGACAACAAGATTGGAAATCCCTTCAGGCTATGCGAGAAGCCCGCGGTGTCGATTGAGCTCTGCCAGCCAGGTCCTTGCGGCCGAAATGCCGACTGCTATGTGGCCGGCAATCGTGAGGAATGCTACTGTCGCTCAGGATATGTCGGCGATGCCTACCAAAGGATGCCGCGAACCAAGTCGCACCGTCTGTGACCCGAATCCATGCGGACCCAATGCCAATTGCGTTGTCGCCGGCGATGGACAGACCGCCTGCGTTTGTCCCGAGGGTCTCTCCGGTGATCCCACATCGCTGGTGGGCTGCCACGGCTATGAGTGCCAGGTTGATGCCGATTGTCCGCACAGCAAAGCCTGCATGGGCTTCCGCTGCTACGATCCCTGCCCCGGAGCTTGCGGCCATGGCGCCAACTGCCGAGTTGAGGAACATCACCCCGTTTGCTCGTGCAATGCTGGCTTGACTGGCAACCCAGGAGTCCGTTGCTATGCCCTGGACCAACCGAAGACCAATCCGTGTGTGCCCAGTCCCTGTGGCGTCAATAGCGAGTGCAAGCTGCTCAACAATCGCGCCGTCTGCTCCTGCATTCCCGGCTACCTGGGCGATCCAGAGTCGGGCTGCCAGCCGGAGTGTGACATCAACTCGGACTGCGGCGAGATCCTGTCGTGCATCAACCACAAGTGCGTGGATCCCTGTGCGGGAGCTATTTGCGGTATCAATGCCATTTGCAATGTCCGCCAGCATACGCCAGTGTGCCATTGCTTGGACGGATTCGCCGGCGATGCCTTCCTCCAGTGCGTGCCGATTGGAATTTTGAAGAACGTGTCGCGTGACCCGTGTGCCCCGTCACCCTGCGGACCGCACGACGTCTGCTCGGTCTATGGCGATGGTGTGGCATTGTGTGATCCCTGCTTTGGACCCAATGCCCAGCAGAATCCACGCTGCCGACCAGAATGTGTGGCTAACTCCGACTGTCCCTTCGATCGTGCCTGTTTGGGTCAGCGCTGCCTCGATCCTTGCCCCGGCTCCTGCGGTCGCAGTGCCCAGTGTAATGTGTACGAGCACAATCCGGTGTGTTCCTGCCCCCCGGGACTCTATGGCAATCCATACGAGCAGTGCACCATTCAATCGGCAATTGTGCCAACTCCAGCGCCAAGCTGCGCAAAGCTGCAGTGCGGCGCCAATGCTGAATGCAAGCGGGCCCATGGTGGCCTCGCCTGCGTCTGCCGCAAGGGATACTTTGGTGATCCACATGTCGGCTGTCGTCCAGAGTGCGTACTCAATAGCGATTGTCCCGCGGACAAGGCCTGCATGAACTCCAAGTGCGTGGAGGCCTGTGCCGGCGTGTGTGGCATCAATGCCGTCTGCCGTGTGGTGAACCATGCCCCAGTGTGCATCTGTTCCGAGGGTTACAGTGGAGATGCCTCCATTGCCTGTAATCCTTACTATCTGCCACCCGTTTCACCACCCATTGCGAGGCCCCATCCATGCGAACCCTCGCCCTGCGGTCCCAATTCCCGCTGTCTGGCCACCTCCGAGGGATATGCCGCCTGCTCCTGCCTGCCAAACTTCAAGGGAGCCCCGCCCGTCTGCCAGCCCGAGTGCGTCGTGAGCTCCGAGTGTGCTCCCAACCAGGCCTGTCTCAACCAGAGATGCGCGGATCCCTGTCCCGGTATCTGCGGTGTCGGAGCCCGATGCGAGGTGCTCAATCACAATCCCATTTGCTCGTGCGAGCCAAAGTTCGAGGGAGATCCGTTCGTTGCCTGCTCTCCCATACCCGAGCCGGGACGCGAGGTGGATCTGCCCAAGAATCCGTGCGTGCCTTCGCCCTGCGGACCCAACTCCATATGCCAGATCAAACAGAACCGCCCCGTCTGCTCGTGTGTGGCCAACTACATTGGCAGCCCACCCTATTGCCGGCCAGAGTGCACACTGAGCAGCGAGTGTCCTTCGGACAAGGCCTGCATCCATGAGAAGTGCCAGAATCCCTGTGCCAATGTCTGTGGACACAATGCCCGTTGTACGGTCATCGCCCACTCCGCTCACTGCAGCTGCGACCAAGGCTACGAGGGAGATGCCTTCATCGGCTGCTCTCAGACAAAAGAAGAGAGTAAGTAAAATCATTTTTCTATAAAATCAAGATATCTAATCCGAAAAAACTTCCAATTACAGAATCGGGTGATGACTTTGGACCCTGCTATCCCAATCCTTGTGCCGAGAATGCCGTGTGCACCCCACACAACGATGCCGCTCGCTGTAGTTGCATTGAACCGTACTTTGGCGATCCGTACAGCACTGGATGCCGGCCCGAATGTATCTACAACTCGGAATGCCCCTCGTCGCTGGCCTGCATCAAACAGCACTGTCGCAATCCTTGCACAGCTGCCTGTGGAGCCAATGCCGAGTGTGCCGTGGTCAACCACTTGCCATCCTGTAGTTGCACCCGCGGTCACGAAGGAGATCCGTTCGTGGGTTGCAAGCGTATGCCTGTAGGACCTGTGAGCGTCTGTGAGCCGAATCCTTGTGGCCCCAACAGCATCTGCCGAACGGTCGAGGGACATCCCACGTGCAGCTGCCAGGTTGGGTACTTTGGTGCCCCGCCACAGTGCCGGCCTGAATGCGTCGTCAGCTCGGAGTGCTCGCAACATCTGGCGTGCATCAACCAGAAGTGTGCCGATCCTTGTGCCGAAACCTGCGGCTTCAATGCCAAGTGTCAAGTGAATAACCACAACCCGATATGCTCTTGTCCCAGAGACTACATTGGCGATCCCTTTGAACAATGTGTACCTAAACGTAAGTCCGATATAATCATGGATTATAGCCGAATCTAATGCATTACTTTGCGTTTCCTGCAGCATCTGAACCGCCACAAAATTTGGATCCCTGCCTGCCCAGTCCTTGTGGACCCAATGCCAATTGTCGGAATGTGAACAATCGCGCCGAATGCTCCTGTGCTCCGGGCATGTTCGGTGCCCCACCGAGCTGCCGACCCGAGTGCGTTATCAATCAGGATTGTCCATCCAACCGGGCTTGCATTCGACAGAGATGCGAGGATCCTTGCATTGGAATCTGCGGCTTCAATGCCCACTGCTCTACACAGCATCATCAGCCCAAGTGTGGGTGCATTGAAGGCTTTGAGGGCGACCCGTACACCGGTTGCAACATGCGGGAGAGTGAGTACACATTTTACAGAGTATTTGCTATCCTTTCCAAGAGCGCAGGACTCCTGCTCGTAATGTTACATGTTCCTTTCAGTGGTGCTCTAGACGTAAATGGCTTTTGGAATTCAATTATTTATGCATGTTCCTTGTATTATGTACATTTTGTAGCATCCATCTTAGCTTTAAGTCTATTTGTATCCACATCCTGTATCCATATCTATATCTATATCCATTCCTATCCTTGCTTGCTATGATAGTCGTGGTTCCGGACCAACCAGCCGATCCATGTCACCCATCCCCATGTGGTGCGAATGCCATCTGTCGCGAACGCAATGGTGCCGGCTCATGCAGCTGCATCCAGAACTATTTCGGTGATCCGTACATTAACTGCCGCCCCGAGTGCGTGCAGAACAGTGATTGTCCCGCGAGCAGGGCCTGCATCAACATGAAGTGCGGCGATCCCTGCGCCAATGCCTGTGGCTTCAATGCCATCTGCCGTGTGGCCCATCACCAGGCGGTGTGTAGCTGTGAACCCGGTTTCACGGGCAATCCGCAACGCGCCTGCGTCGAGCGTCCCTCAAGTATGCCCACCCAACCATCTCTCGGTCCCAAAAACTCCTTTAAAAGCAATTTGCCCATCCTCTCCTTAGATATGTACCTGCCCTTGCCCAAAGACCCTTGCAGACCCTCGCCCTGTGGCCTGTTTAGCACTTGCCACGTGGCTGGAGATCACCCCGTTTGCGCTTGCCTTCCGGACTACCTTGGCGTTCCGCCCAACTGCAAGCCCGAGTGTCGCACAAGTGCGGAATGTCCCTCGGATAGGGCGTGTATCAATCAACGTTGCCGCGATCCCTGTCCCGGCACTTGTGGCTATAATGCGCGTTGTCGCTGCACGAATCACTCCCCCATTTGTAGCTGCATCGATGGCTACACCGGTGATCCGTTCCATCAGTGTCTGCCCGAAAGAAGTAGGTTTCACTATGAGAACTCCACTCCTCTCTTGGATAGCGCCACAATTGAAATGTCGTATGTTTGTAGAACCGGAGCCGATACCAGACCCCATCGTGCCATTGAATCCCTGCGTACCATCGCCCTGCGGTCCCAACTCCCAGTGCCAGGTGGCCAGCACCGGAGCCGTCTGCTCCTGCGTGGCCAACTACATTGGACGTCCGCCGGCCTGTCGGCCGGAGTGTAACATCAATTCAGAGTGCCCCGCCCGGATGGCCTGTATGAATGCGCGCTGTGCCGACCCGTGCATCGGTTCCTGCGGCAACAATGCCCTCTGTCATGTCAGTCAACATGCTCCGGTGTGCATGTGCGAGCCTGGCTTCAGTGGCGATCCCTTCACCGGCTGCTACAAGATCTTAGAAAGTAGGTCCTTCTAGGGAAATACTCCAACTCGTTGTCCAAAATACTCAAACCCCACCATTTCTGTGCCTCACAGCGCCCATCGAGGTCTCACAACCCTGTCGTCCCAGTCCTTGCGGCTTGAATGCCTTGTGCGAGGAGCGAAATCGCGCTGCTGCCTGTAAATGTCTGCCCGAATACTTTGGGGATCCGTACACCGAGTGTCGTCCCGAGTGCGTCATCAATTCGGACTGCCCCAAGTCGCGGGCGTGCGTCAATCAGAGGTGTGTCGATCCCTGTCCCGGGATGTGCGGCCATAGCGCCCTGTGCGCTGTCTTCAATCATGCACCCAACTGTGAATGCCTGCCCGGCTACACGGGAAACCCCATTGTCGGCTGTCACCTGGTGCCCGAGACGCCACGCTGTAAGACCCCCCAAAAGTTAGGCCCCCACTGAAACCCTATTAATTGTCGCCATTTACCGCCCTCCTGCCCGATCTAGATCCCGACCCAATAGTACCCGAAAATCCCTGCCAACCCTCGCCCTGCGGCCTCTACAGCAACTGTCGCCCGGTCAACGGCCATGCAGTGTGCTCCTGTGTGCCCAACTACATTGGCTCTCCGCCCAACTGCCGGCCCGAGTGCATGAGCAGCTCGGAGTGCGCACAGGACAAGTCGTGTCTGAACGAGCGGTGCAAAGATCCCTGCCCGGGCACCTGTGGCAACAATGCGCTCTGCCGTGTCGTTAACCATAATCCCATCTGCTCCTGCAGCCCCGGCTTCAGCGGTGATCCATTCGTGCGCTGCTTCCCACAAGAAAGTAAGAATCGAAGGCAAAACTCGAGAAGAAGGACGTACTTTCGGCTAGCCGAAGGTTCGAATACCTTTGCAGATTGAGAGAACTGAAAGAGTTCCTTTTTCGAAGACTATACGACATGTCTGTCCGATGTCAAAACTGGAAGATAAATCACGTAGAACCGATTGTTCCTATACTAATTTTGAATCAAGATATCTGTCTTTAAAAACCGGACAGACGCTCTCCGATTGCTCCGAGATTTTTCCCGCCCATATATTTTTTAGGAGTACTAGTCTCACTGGGAAAGAGCTAGTGGTGGAGATAGGGTACACTCTTGGAGTATATTCATCTGCAAGGGTATAGAAACCGAAATGTTCTCTCATCATCACCGCCACGGAAGTGCCCCTCTAGTACTTTCTCCATTTCATTCCATGCTTGACATCATCCTCTCTATATATATGTATACTATATCTTTACTTTATTATCTCCTTTGTATGTACTCTATTTTATGGCTTATCTTTGTGCATGATGTTATCATATTTGTGGTTTCCTGGTGTCCTGGTGTGATGGTACATTTAGAACGCCCCATCGTCCATGATCGCGTCGAGCCATGCGTGCCCTCGCCGTGCGGGCCAAACTCTCAGTGTCGGGTGTCGGCGGCTAATGAGCAGCCCGTCTGCTCATGCTTGCAACATTATGTGGGTAGGGCGCCAAATTGCCGACCCGAGTGCACCTCGAACTCGGAGTGTGCCGGCAACATGGCCTGCATCAATCTGCGGTGCCGGGATCCCTGCGTGGGTACCTGCGGAAGTCAGACCACGTGTCTTGTAAATAATCATAGACCGATATGCCGCTGCCTCGAAGGCTATGCGGGCGATCCATTCTCCGAGTGTAGTCCACAAAGTAAGGGTCAAGCCACACTCGACGCAACGCCAACGTCATTGCCCCACATTTCTAAACTGCTACCCTTTCCCTTTCCCCACTTCATTCATTTAGTTATCGTACCGCCCGAGGTTGCACAGCCCTGCAATCCCAGTCCCTGCGGCGCCAACGCGGTGTGCAATGAGCGCAATGGTGTTGGTTCCTGTTCCTGCCTGCCCGAATACAGTGGCGATCCGTACACCGAATGCCGGCCGGAGTGTGTCCTGAACAGCGACTGTTCGAAGAATCGCGCCTGCCTCAACAACAAGTGCCGCGATCCCTGCCCAGGCGTTTGCGGTGTCTCCGCCGAGTGTCATGTGATTAACCACGCGCCCAGCTGCAGCTGCCCCTCCGGATACACGGGCAACCCATCGCAGTACTGCCGGGAAATACCAAAATGTAGGGTCTATCTTTGTCTCACTTCTCCTCAAACATCGGCTGAATGAATTCTATTTCCCAATGCATTCTAGTGGCCCCGCCTGTCCAGCCATGTCGCCCGTCGCCATGCGGCCCGTACAGCCAGTGCCGCGAGGTGAACGGACATGCGGTCTGCTCGTGCACCACCAACTATGTGGGAACTCCGCCCGCCTGTCGACCAGAGTGTTCGGTTAGTTCCGAGTGCTCCCAAGACAGGGCTTGCGTGAACTTGCGCTGTGTAGACCCCTGTCCCGGAACCTGCGGCCACGAGGCCATTTGCAAGGTCACGAATCACAATCCCATCTGCTCGTGCCCCAGTGGCTTCAGCGGCGATCCGTTTGTGCGATGCGCCCCACGGCAACAAGAACCGGAGCAGCCCAAGTCCAATGAGAATCCCTGCGTGCCCAGTCCCTGCGGCCGCAACTCCCAATGTCGCGTGGTGGGCGAGACAGGCGTCTGTTCCTGTCTGCCCAACTTCGTGGGCCGTGCTCCCAACTGTCGCCCAGAGTGCACCCTCAATTCCGAGTGTCCTGCCAATCTGGCGTGCATCAATGAGCGTTGCACAGACCCCTGTCCGGGGTCATGCGGCTTCAATGCCTACTGCAGTGTCGTTGGCCACTCGCCCATCTGCTCGTGCGACAATGGCTTCACTGGCGATCCATTCGCTGGCTGCAATCCGCAACGTAAGCCCGTCACTTCGCAGCTGTTTCCCTTTCGATATCCGACCTAATCTCGTTTCGTATGTGACCTGCAGCTTTGCCCGAACCCGATGAGCGCCTGACACCCTGCCAACCCTCGCCCTGTGGCCCCAATGCCGAGTGCCGTGAACGCAGCGGCGCCGGCTCCTGTACGTGTCTGCCAGAGTACTTTGGCGATCCGTACAGTGGCTGTCGTCCCGAGTGCGTGGTGAATAGCGATTGCTCACGCGACAAGTCCTGCGTCAACCAGAAATGCGTGGACCCATGTCCGGGCGTTTGTGGCCTGAACGCCGAGTGTCGTGTGTCCAATCACTTGCCCAGCTGCTCCTGCCTGGCCGGCTACACTGGAAATCCGTCGAGTGCATGCCGTGAAATACCCCAACTCCCACCACCACGTAGGTGTACCTGCAAATCCTAAAAGAAACAAAAAAAGACTAAAACCCCATACTAAACCCCATTCCCCCAGCCCTGGCCGATGTGAATCCCTGTAGACCCTCGCCGTGCGGTCCGTACAGCCAGTGTCGGGAGATCAATAACCATGCCGTGTGCTCTTGCCAGCCCGGACTCGTTGGCTCTGCCCCCAACTGTCGGCCCGAGTGTATCATAAGCTCCGATTGTGCCCAAGATCTCAACTGTCAGAATCAGAAGTGTGTGGACCCGTGTCCGGGCACTTGCGGCATTGAGGCACGTTGCCAGGTCATAAACCACTATCCTGCATGCTCCTGTGCCCCAGGCTATACCGGAGATCCCTTCAATCGGTGCACTAAAATATTGTGTAAGCATGATACGATGTCCCATTCGAAGGGGGTGCAAGCCATTTGGTGGATACCAGATTCCACCAGTTGGGTTGCACTCCTTTAATCACGGTTGCCATTTGAAAATGATTAGATAGATAATATCCAGAGATTATAGAACACCTGGAAGATGTATTTCCTACAAGAAAACACCAGTTGAACCCGTTCAACCAACGACGAAAATGTACGCTCTCATTTTGATCGTTAGCCTTCGGTCCCAATGCGATCTCTGTTGCTTCTCCCGGAGCTCTCATTATATTTATATTCTTCAGACTTAATTCCGAATGCACTCTCTTGCTTGTCGTGCCATTCTCTTCGTTGATAACTCACTTATTCCCATACATGCGTCATCTACGTGTTCTATAATCTTGAATTATACTTTTATTTATGTCCCCTAAATGGTATTATAATGAATACTAGTACACTTCTATGTGGCAGCCGTGTGCCCTGATTCCTCCCTTCCTATTGCATGTATATACACTCTTTACTTTAATGTTTGATTTTTCTGTTTCTCTATTTTATGTTTTTGTGATTTTTATGTACACTATGTAAACTACTATCCATCCAACTCCAACTCCAATCTATCTCCGATCTATCCGACTACCGTACTACCTATGTAATTGTTTTGTGTAAAATGTGTGTTTATGGCATGGATATGTTGACTATGACTATGGCTATGGCTATTGGCTATGTGTAGTGGAGCCCACAATACCCGAAAAGTCCGGTAATCCCTGTGTACCCTCGCCGTGCGGACCCAACTCGAAATGCATCGATGTGCGCGGTTCGCCTGCATGCTCCTGTCTGCCGGACTACCTCGGCCGGCCGCCCAACTGTCGGCCCGAGTGCATGAGTAGTGCCGACTGTCCGGCGAATCTCGCGTGTGTCAACCAGCGCTGCGCAGATCCGTGTGTTGGAGCTTGTGGCCAGAACTCTCTGTGCCAGGTGATCAAGCATCGTCCAACATGCGAATGCGTGCCTGGTTACACCGGCGATCCGTTCTCCGGCTGTGCTGTTGTACAGCAAAGTATATATCAATTGCATGCCAACGTATACCTTATCCTCCTCCACTCACACCACTTTTCCATTTTTTCTGCCCTGTTTAGTTACCCCAACGGAGGCGCCACGCAATCCCTGCAACCCCAGTCCATGCGGCGCCAATGCCGTGTGTCGGGAGCGCAACAGCGCCGGCTCCTGCACCTGTCTGCCCGAGTACTTTGGCGATCCGTACAGTGGCTGCCGCCCGGAATGTGTCCAGAACGATGACTGCGATCGCTCCCGTGCCTGCATCAACAGCAAGTGCCAGGATCCTTGTCCCGGTGCCTGCGGCATCAATGCCGAATGCCGTGTCCTGAATCATGGTCCCAACTGCAACTGCTTCGAGGGCTACACGGGTGATCCGCATCGCTCCTGCGCCCTGCTTGAAGTGGTGACCCGACGACCGGAGAACCCGTGCCAGCCCTCGCCCTGTGGACCCTACAGCCAGTGCCTGGACACGAACAGCCATGCGGTCTGCTCCTGTCTGGAGGGCTACATTGGAGCGCCGCCCAGCTGCAAGCCGGAATGTGTCGTCAGCTCCGAATGCCCCCAGAATCGGGCGTGCATCAATCAGAAGTGCGCCGATCCCTGTCGCGGATCCTGCGGAAACAATGCCAAGTGCCAGGTGGTGAACCACAATCCCATCTGCAGCTGCGTGCCCGGCATGACCGGCGATCCCATCAGCGGCTGTACACCTAGCGAAGATGCCAAGGAATATCAAGAGCCGTGTGTGCCCTCACCCTGCGGCCCCAATGCCATTTGCCGCGAGATTGGAAACCAAGCGGCCTGCTCCTGCAATGCCAATTTCATTGGACGTCCGCCCAACTGCCGGCCAGAGTGCACCAACAACGACGAGTGCCAGAATCATCTGTCCTGCCAGCAGGAGCGCTGCGTCGATCCCTGTCCTGGCTCTTGCGGCAGCAACGCCGTCTGTCAGGTGGTGCAACACAATGCCGTCTGCTCCTGTGCCGATGGCTACGAGGGTGAGCCGCTCTTCGGGTGCCAGCTGATTCCCCTGCTGCTACCCACCGAGGCGCCCACATCGCCATGCGAACCCTCGCCGTGCGGCCCCCATGCCGAGTGTCGCGAACGCAACGGAGCCGGCGCCTGCTACTGCCATGAGGGCTTCGAGGGCAATCCCTACGATGCCCAGCGCGGCTGCCGACGCGAGTGTGAGATCAACGATGAGTGCACGGCCGCCCAGGCCTGTGTTCGCTTCAAGTGCATCGATCCCTGCGACAATATGTGCGGGGAGTATGCTCTCTGTACGGTCGACAACCATGTCCCCACCTGCACCTGTCCGGCCGGCTACAGCGGAGATCCGTTCTTCAGCTGCAAGCCCGTGCCGGTTACTCCACGGCCACCGCTGAACCCGTGCAATCCCTCGCCCTGCGGCCCCAACAGCAACTGTCGCAGCATCAACAACCAGGCCGTATGCTCCTGCCAGTCGGGCTTCGTCAATCAGCCGCCCAACTGCCGACCCGAGTGTATAGTCAGTGCGGAGTGTGCCCCGGAACGTGCCTGTGTGAACAAGAAGTGTGTGGACCCATGTCTGCACACCTGCGGCATTCGTGCCATCTGCAGTACCAAAAACCACAGCCCCATCTGCACATGCCCCCGCGGCATGACCGGTGATCCTTTCGTTCAGTGCACTAGGATACGTAAGTATATGAAAAATCAATGAAAGAGAAATGCTAATGTTCGTCCGTTCCGTCCCATCCACAGCTATAACACACGATGTGACGACAGCCGAACCTCCAGCTGCATCTTGTGTGCCTTCACCTTGCGGTCCCAATGCCAAATGCCAGATTGTGGGCAATAGTCCGGCCTGCTCCTGCTTGCCGAACTTTATTGGCGCCCCACCGCGTTGTCGGCCGGAATGCGTCCTGAACTCTGAATGCGGACCCACGGAGGCGTGCATCAATCAAAAGTGCGGCGATCCGTGCTCTGGTTCCTGCGGCTTCGAGGCCAAGTGCCATGTTCTGAATCATCTGCCCATTTGCAACTGCATCGAGGGCTACGAAGGCGATCCGTTTGTGCGCTGCACCGAGAAACCAGAAGGCAAGACCCCGCCGCCCGTCGCCAACGATCCGTGCAATCCGAGTCCATGTGGCCCGAACGCCGACTGCTTTGCCGGTGAGTGCCGCTGCCAGAATAACTATCAAGGAAACGCCTACGAAGGCTGCCGACCCGAGTGTACCCTCTCGGCGGACTGTCCGCGTGACAAGGCCTGCATGCGGAACAAGTGTGTGGATCCCTGCCCCGGAATCTGTGGCAACAATGCCGTTTGCGAGGTGATGAACCATATACCCGTATGCTCCTGTCTGCAGGGCTACGAGGGCGATCCGTTTACCAATTGTCGCGTGAAGCCCATCGAAGATACACCCAAGGCCCAGGCCTGTGTTCCGTCCCCATGCGGCTCGAACAGCCAGTGCCGCGATGTCAACGGACATGCCGTCTGCTCGTGCCTGGAAGGATATATTGGAGCGCCGCCTCAATGCCGTCCCGAATGCGTGGTATCGAGCGAATGCTCTGCGCTACAGGCGTGTGTCAACAAGAAGTGCGTGGATCCCTGCGCCGCTGCTTGTGGCCTGGAGGCACGCTGCGAGGTCATCAACCACAGCCCCATCTGTGGCTGCCCGCCTGGCCGAACTGGAGATCCCTTCAAGCAGTGCACAGAGATAGCCGTGGCCCCGCCTCCAGATGTTAAGGAAGCCCCCAGAGATCCATGTGTGCCCTCGCCGTGCGGACCCAACTCCATATGCAAGCCCGATGAGCGGGGACCCGTGTGCCAGTGCCAGCCAGAGTTCTTTGGCTCGCCACCCAACTGCCGGCCCGAGTGCATCATCAATCCCGACTGTGCCTCGACGCAGGCCTGCATCAACAACAAGTGTCGCGATCCCTGCCCCGGCTCGTGTGGCACAAACGCCGAATGTCGCGTCATCGGTCACACGGTCTCGTGCTCTTGCCCCGCAGGATATGCTGGCAACGCGTTTGTCCAGTGTGTGCCGCAACAGGAGGAACCGGTCAAGCCGTGCCAACCCTCGCCCTGTGGCGCCAATGCCGAGTGTATTGAACGGAACGGAGCTGCTGCCTGCAAGTGCATCGACGAGTACCAGGGCAATCCCTACGAGGGTTGCCGACCCGAGTGCGTGCTCAGTTCGGACTGTACCACGGACAAGGCCTGCATACGGAACAAGTGTCAGGATCCCTGCCCGGGAATTTGCGGCCTGAATGCCCAGTGCTATGCCGTGAATCATGTGCCCAATTGTGTTTGCCTCGATGGCCACACGGGCGATCCGTTTACCAACTGTCGCCGCGTGGAGCCCACAACGCTACCGCCAGTCGCCGATCCCTGCATCCCCTCGCCCTGCGGCGCCAACAGCAAGTGCCGCATTGCCAACGGCCTGGCCGTCTGCTCCTGCCTGGAGAGCTTCATTGGAGCTCCGCCGAACTGTAAGCCGGAATGCACGGTGAATGCCGAGTGCCAGCCGAACAAGGCCTGCCACAAATTCCGCTGCGCCAATCCCTGTGCAAAGACGTGTGGCATCAATGCCAAGTGCGAGGTGATCAATCACAATCCCATCTGCAGCTGCCCCTCGGATTTGACGGGCGATCCGTTCGCCCGCTGTTATCCAGCGCCTGCCATTGCCGGACCTAAGGATGCTCCGGAGTCCAAGACACCCTGCCAGCCCTCGCCCTGCGGCCTCTATTCGGAGTGTCGCGTGCGCGACGAGCAGGCCTCCTGCTCCTGCCTGCCCAACTACATTGGGGCGCCGCCCAACTGCCGACCCGAGTGCATTGTGAACACGGACTGCTCGTCGAACCGCGCCTGCATTGCCGAGAAGTGTCGCGATCCCTGCGACGGCTCCTGCGGCATCAACTCCGAGTGTCGCATCCAGAACCACCTGGCCATATGCACCTGCCGCGGTGGATTCACCGGCGATCCGTTTGTCCAGTGCGTGGAGATCATTGAGACGATCACGAAGCCTCCACTAAACGAGCCACAGGATCCCTGCGACCTCCAACCGTGTGGAGCCAATGCGGAATGCCACGAGGGCACCTGCACCTGCTTGAGAGACTACCAGGGCGATCCCTACACGGGCTGTCGTCCGGAGTGTACGCTGAGCACCGACTGCGCCCCCGTCAAGGCGTGTTTGAACAAGAAGTGCGTGGATCCCT